>CM067843.1:595567133-596817133 GCA_034509565.1 Triticum monococcum | reverse complement strand
CCTCCAGAACAGGATTACCATACCACTCTGGTGCGGATCTCACTCTGGTTGACCTAGGAGGTTCAGTAACAACTTGATCTGAAGTTTCATGATCATCATCATTAACTTCCTCACTAATTGGTGTAGGTGTCACAGGAACCGATTTCTGTGATGAACTACTTTCCAATAAGGGAGCAGGTACAGTTACCTCATCAAGTTCTACTTTCCTCCCACTCACTTCTTTCGAGAGAAACTCCTTCTCTAGAAAGGATCCAAATTTAGCAACAAACGTTTTGTCTTCAAATCTGTGATAGAAGGTGTACCCAGCAGTTTCCTTTGGGTATCCTATGAAGACACATTTCTCCGATTTGGGTTCGAGCTTATCAGGTTGAAGTTTTTTCACATAAGCATCGCAGCCCCAAACTTTAAGAAATGACAACTTTGGTTTCTTGCCAAACCACAGTTCATAAGGCGTTGTCTCCATGGATTTCGATGGTGCCCTATTTAACGTGAATGCAGCCGTCTCTAAAGCATCACCCCAAAATGATAGCGGTAAATCAGTAAGAGACATCATAGATCGCACCATGTCTAGTAAAGTACGATTATGACGTTCGGACACACCATTACGTTGTGGTGTTCCGGGTGGCGTGAGTTGCGAAACTATTCCGCATTGTTTCAAATGAAGACCAAACTCGTAACTCAAATATTCTCCTCCATGATCAAATCATAGAAACTTTATTTTCTCGTTACAATGATTTTCACCTTCACTCTCAAATTCTTTGAACTTTTCAAATGTTTCATTAAGTAGATATACCCACATCTGCTTAAATCATCTGTGAAGATGAGAAAATAACGATACCCACCGCGAGCCTCAACATTCATCGGACCACATACATCCATATGTATGATTTCCAACAAATCTGTTGCTCGCTCCATAGTTCCGGAGAACGGCGTTTTAGTCATCTTGCCCATGAGGCACGGTTCGCAAGTCCCAAGTGATTCATAATCAAGTGGTTCCAAAAGTCCATCAGTATGGAGTTTCTTCATGCGCTTTACACCAATATGACCTAAACGGCAGTGCCACAAATAAGTTGCACTATCATTATCAACTCTGCATCTTTTGGTTTCAATTTTATGAATATGTGTATCACTACTATCGAGATTAAATAAGAATAGACCACTCTTCAAGGGTGCATGACCATAAAAGATATTACTCATATAAATAGAACAACCATTATTCTCTGATTTAAATGAATAACCATCTCGCATCAAACAAGATCCAGATATAATGTTCATGCTCAACGCCGGCATCAAATAACAATTATTTAGGTCTAAAACTAATCCCGAAGGTAGATGTAGAGGTAGTGTGCCGACTGCGATCACATCGACTTTGGAACCATTTCCCACGCGCATCATCACCTCGTCCTTAGCCAATCTTCGCTTAATCTGTAGTCCCTGTTTCGAGTTGCTAATATTAACAACAGAACCAGTATCAAATACCCGGGTGCTACTGCGAGCATTAGTAAGGTACACAACAATAACATGTATATCACATATACCTTTCACTTTGCCATCCTTCTTATGCGCCAAATACTTGGGGCGGTTTCCCTTCCAGTGACCAGTCTGTTTGCAGTAGAAGAACTCAGTTTCAGGCTTAGGACCAGACTTGGGTTTCTTCTCTTGAGCAGCAACTTGTTTGCCGTTCTTCTTGAAGTTCCCCTTCTTCTTCCCTTTACCTTTTTTCTTGAAACTAGTGGTCTTGTTGACAATCAACACTTGATGCTCCTTTTTGATCTCCACCTCCACAGCCTTTAGCATTGCGAAGAGCTCGGGAATTGTCTTATCCATCCCTTGCATATTATAGTTCATCATAAAGTTTTTGGAGCTTGGTGGCAGTGATTGAAGAACTCTGTCAATGACACTATCAACAGGAAGATTAACTCCCAGTTGAGTTGATTACGATACCCAAACATTTTGAGTATATGTTCACTAACAGAAGAACTATTCACCTCCATCTTGCAGCTATAGAACTTATTGGAGACTTCGTATCTCTCAATCTGGGCATTTGCTTGAAATATTAACTTCAACTCCTGGAACATTTCATATGCTCCATGACGTTAAAAACGTCGTTGAAGTCCCGGTTCTAAATCGTAAAGCATGGCACACTGAACTATCGAGTAGTCATCAGCTTTACTCTGCCAAATGTTCTTAATGTTGTCAGTAGCATCTGCAGCAGGCCTGGCACCCAACGGTGCTTCCAGGACGTAATTCTTCTATGCAGCAATGAGGATAATCCTCAAGTTACGGAGCCAGTCCGTGTAATTGCTATCATCATCTTTCAACTTTGCTTTCTCAAGGAACGCATTAAAATTCAACTGAACAACAGCACGAGCCATCTATCTACAATCAACATAGACAAGCAAAAAACTATCAGGTACTAAGTTCATGATAAATTTAAGTTCAGTTAATCATATTACTTAAGAACTCCCACTTAGATAGACATCCCTCTAATCCTCTAAGTGATCATGTGATCCAAATCAACTAAACCATGTTCGATCATCACGTGAGACGGAGTAGTTTCAATGGTGAACATCACTATGTTGATCATATCTACTATATGATTCACGCTTGACCTTTCGGTCTTAGTGTTCCGAGCACATATCTGCATATGCTAGGCTTGTCAAGTTTAACCTGAGTATTCCGCGTGTGCAACTGTTTTGTACCCGTTGTATTTGAACGTAGAGCCTATCACACCCGATCATCACGTGGTGTCTCAGCACGAAGAACTTTCACAACGGTGCATACTCAGGGAGAACACTTATACCTTGATAATTTAGTGAGAGATCATCTTATAACGCTACCGTCAATCAAAGCAAGATAAGATGCATAAAAGATAAACATCACATGCAATCAATATAAGTCATATGATATGGTCATCATCATCTTGTGCTTGTGATCTTCATCTCCGAAGCACCGTCATGATCACCATTGTCACCGGCGCGACACTTTGATCTCCATCGTAGCATCGTTGTCGTCTCGCCAACTTATGCTTCTATGACTATCGCTACTGCTTAGTGATAAAGTAAAGTATTACAGGGCGATTGCATTGCATACAATAAAGCGACAACCATATGGCTCCTGCCAATGCCAATAACTCGTTACAAAACATGATCATCTCAGACAATAAAATATAGCATCATGCCTTGACCATATCACATCACAACATTCCCTGCAAAAACAAGTTAGACGTCCTATACTTTGTTGTTGCAAGTTTTACGTGGCTGCTACGGGCTGAGCAAGAACCGTTCTTACCTACGCATCAAAACCACAATGATAGTTCATCAAGTTAGTGTTGTTTTAACCTTCTCAAGGACCGGGCGTAGTCATACTCGGTTCAACTAAAGTTGGAGAAACTGACACCCGCCATCCACATGTGTGCAAAGCATGTCGGTAGAACCAGTCTCGCGTAAGCGTACGCGTCATGTTGGTCCGGACTGCTTCATCCAACAATACCGCTGAACCAAAGTATGACATGCTGGTAAGCAGTATGACTTGTATCGCCCACAACTCACTTGTGTTCTACTCGTGCATATAACATCAACGCATAAAACCTGGCTCTGATAACACTGTTGGGGATCGTAGTAATTTCAAAAAAAATCCTACACACATGCAAGATCATGGTGATGTGTAGCAACGAGAGGGGAGAGTGTGTCCACGTACCCTCGTAGACCAAAAGCGGAAATGTTAGCACAACGCGGTTGATGTAGTCGTACGTCTTCATGATCCGACCAATCAAGCACCGAACGCACGGCACCTCCGAGTTCTGCACACGTTCAACTCGACGACGTCCCTCGAACTCCGATCCAGCCAAGCTTTGAGGGAGAGTTCCGTCAGCACGACGGCGTGGTGACGATGATGATGTTCTACCGACCCAGGGCTTCGCCTAAGCACCACTAGATATGACCGAGGTGGATAATGGTGGAGGGGGGCACCGCACACAGCTAAAAGATCCAAGAGATCAATTATTGTGTCTATGGGGTGCCCCCTCCTCCATATATAAAGGGGGAGGAGGGGGCCGGCCAAGGGGAGGAGGCGCGCCCAAGGGGGGGCAATCCTACTCCAAGTAGGTTTTGCCCCCCTTTCCTATTCCAACTAGGAGAAGGGGGAAGGAGGAGGTGGAGAGAAGGAAGGAGAAGGGGGGCCGCCGCCGCCTTCCCTTTCCCAATTCGGATTGGGGCATGGGGGGCCGCACGCCACCTCCTGCCGCCTCTCCTCTTCCACTACTTGGGCCCATGAGGCCCAATAACCACCGGGGGGTTCCAGTAACCCCCCGATACTCTGGTATATATCCGATAACCCCCGGAACCATTCCGGTGTCCGAATATAGTCGTCCAATATATCAATCTTCATGTCTCGACCATTTCGAGACTCCTCGTCATGTCCCCGATCTCATCTGGGACTCCAAACTCCTTCGGTACATCAAAACTCGTAAACTCATAATATAACTGTCATCGAAACATTAAGCGTGCGGACCCTACGGGTTCGAGAACAATGTAGACATGACCGACACACGTCTCCGGTCAATAACCAATAGCAGAATCTGGATGCTCATATTGGCTCCTACATATTCTACGAAGATCTTTATCGGTCAAACTGCATAACAACATACGTTGTTCCCTTTGTCATCGGTGTGTTACTTGCCCGAGATTCGATCGTCGGTATCTCAATACCTAGTTCAATCTCGTTACTGGCGGGTCTCTTTACTCATTCCGTAATACATCATCCCGCAACTAACTTTGTCTATGGTTAGGAAACATAACCATCTTTGATTCAACGAGCTAGTCAAGTAGAGGCATACTAGTGACACTCTGTTTTGTCTATGTATTCACACATGTATCATGTTTCCAGTTAGTACAATTCTAGCATGAATAATAAACATTTATCATCATATAAGAAAATAAATAATAACTTTATTATTGCCACTAGGGCATATTTTCTTCACCGGGTTGGACTGGAACACCTGCTCTTGTATAAGGGAGGCTAGGTCTGCTCGCCGGCCGCGTTCGCAATGTGCAGGTTTGCAATGGGCGATGGGCCCAGACCCCTGCGTCATAGGATTTAGACCGGCGTGCTGACCTCTCTGTTGTGCCTAGGTAGGGCTGCGACGTGTTGATCTTCTGAGGCCGGGCATGACCCAGAAAAGTGTCTCCGGACAAAAGGGATCGAGCGTGTTGGGAAATGTGGTGCACCCCTGCAGGGAAGTTAATTTATTTGAATAGCCGTGATCTTCGGTAACAGGACGACTTGGAGTTGTACCTTGACCTTATGACAACTAGAACCGGATACTTAATAAAACACACCCTTCCAAGTGCCAGATACAACCGATGATCGCTCTCTCAAAGGGCGACGAGGGAGGATCACCGGGTAGGATTATGCTAGGCGATGTTACTTGGTGAACTTACCATCTACTCTCTTCTACATGTTGCAAGATGGAGGTTGCCAGAAGCGTAGTCTTCGATAGGACTAGCTATCCCCCTCTCATTCCGGCATTCTGTAGTTCAGTACACATATGATACCCCTTTTTTGATACCAATGCATACATATGTAGTGTAGCTCCTTGCTTGTGGGTACTTTGGATGAGTGCTCATGGTTGCCTTGCTCCCCCTTTTCCCCCTTCCTATACCCGATTGCTGCGACCAAATGATGGAGCCCAGGAGCCAGACGCCACCGTCGATGACGACTCCTACTACACTGGAGGTGCCTACTGCTACGTGCAGGCCGCTGACGACGACCAGGAGTAGTTTAGGAGGATCCCAGGCAGAAGGCCTGCGCCTCTTTCGATATGTATCCCAGTTTGTACTAGCCTTCTTAAGGCAAACTTGTTTAACTTATGTCTGTACTCAAATATTTTTGCTTCCGCTGACCCGTCTATGATCGAGCTCTTGTATTCGAGCCCTCGAGGCCCCTGGCTTGTAATATGATGCTTGTATGACTTATTTTATTTGTAGAGTTGTGTTGTGATATCTTCCCGTGGGTCCCTAATCTTGATCCTACACGTTTGCGTGTATAATTAGTGTACGATTGAATCGGGGGCGTCACATAGACTGAGCCGGGAGCCACCACGTCGAGCCCTGCACCGCCTTCTTCTTCCTTGGCCTCATCGAGCTTCGCCGTCGATTCCGGCACCTCCGAGCCTTCCCCGAGCCCACTAAGCACATCTGCAGGCTCAATGTGAGCTCCTCTTTCGATTCCCCTTCTCCCCCCCCCCCACCCCACGAATCTCCTCTGTTTCACCGTTATTCTGCCGTGGCCGAAGCTCACCATGGCCGGACCGCTGGAGCTCCGCTCCTGTGCGTACTCGCCCGCTCCCGTCGCGACCTTGGCCTCCCCGTGCGCGCCCACTGCTGCGCTTGGCTACACACCCCGCTCCCTGCCCGCGCTCGTTGCACCCCTGGCCGCACCCGAGGAGACCCGCGCTTGCGGCTGCTCGTCGTGCGCTCGGCCGCCAAGGATGGGAGGTCAAGCTCTTGTGTGTGCGCGCGTACTTCTGCCGTGTAGCCGTTGTTGGTGCTGCTCCGATGCCGCTGCCTCCTACTGCTCTGCAGCGCCGCCGCTGCCATTTCTTGCCGATGTCGCCGCTGATGTCGCACTGCTTGCCGCGGCCACTGTCGCTGTCGCCGCTGCTGCCTGCTGCTCGCCGTAGGCCGCGGACTGCACCCCGTGCGCTCAACTGCACACCCGCGCGTGCCAGCCCGCTCGTGCCCATGGCCGCTCCCGTGCGAGCTCATGGCCGTGGCTGGCCGTAGCCGCCGTGTGCCTGTGCTTGCATGCACAACCACGGTGAAGCCGACTGGGCTTTATCTAGTGCCCAGCAAGCCGACCCTCCTCTAATTGCTAATTAGATTAGTTAGATTAAAATAAGAGTAACCCACTAACGTTGACAAATGGGACCAACAAGGATCATGGTCAACGGTACACCGGGACGGCCAATCTACAAACCCTAATCTCGAAATACGCCAACCCAACATCTACCATTGGAGACACCTGTAGTACTCCTTTATAATCACCCAGTTACGTTGTGACGTTTGGTAGTACCCAAAGTGTTCCTCCGGCAAACGGGAGTTGCATAATCTCATAGTCATAGGAACATGTATAAGTCATGAAGAAAGCAATAGCAACATACTAAACGATCGGGTGCTAAGCTAATGAAATGGGTCATGTCAATCAGATCATTCAACTAATGATGTGACCTCGTTAATCAAATAACAACTCTTTGTTCATGGTTAGGAAACATAACCATCTTTGATTAACGAGCTAGTCAAGTAGAGGCATACTAGTGACACTCTGTTTGTCTATGTATTCACACATGTATTATGTTTCCGGTTAATACAATTCTAGCATGAATAATAAACATTTGTCATGATATAAGGAAATAAATAATAACTTTATTATTGCCTCTAGGGCATATTTCCTTCAGTCTCCCGCTTGCACTAGAGTCAGTATTCTAGATTACACAGTAATGATTCTAACACCCATGGAGCCTTGGTGCTGATCATGTTTTGCTCGTGGAAGAGGCTTAGTCAACGGGTCTGCAACATTCAGATCCGTATGTATCTTGCAAATCTCTATGTCTCCCACCTGGACTAGATCCCGGATGGAGTTGAAGCGTCTCTTGATGTGTTTGGTCCTTTTGTGAAATCTGGATTCCTTTGCTAAGGCAATTGCACCAGTATTGTCACAAAAGATTTTCATGGGACCCGATGCACTAGGTATGACACCTAGATCGGATATGAACTCCTTCATCCAGACTCCTTCGTTTGCTGCTTCCGAAGCAGCTATGTACTCCGCTTCACATGTAGATCCCGCTACGACGCTTTCTTTAGAACTGCACCAACTGACAGCTCCACCGTTTAAAGTAAACACGTATCCGATTTGCGATTTAGAATCATCCGGATCAGTGTCAAAGCTTGCATCAACGTAACCTCTTATGGTGAGCTCTTTGTCACCTCCATATACGAGAAACATATCCTTAGTCCTTTTCAGGTATTTCAGGATGTTCTTGACCGCTGTCCAGTGATCCACTCCTGGATTACATTGGTACCTCCCTGCTAAACTTATAGCAAGGCACACATCAAGTCTGGTACACAGCATTGCATACATGATAGATCCTATGGCTGAAGCATAGGGAACATCTTTCATTTTCTCTCTATCTTCTGCAGTGGTCGGGCATTGAGTCTGACTCAACTTCACACCTTGTAACACAGGCAAGAACCCTTTCTTTGCTTGATCCATTTTGAACTTCTTCAAAATCTTGTCAAGGTATGTGCTTTGTGAAAGTCCAATTAAGCGTCTTGATCTATCTCTATAGATCTTTATGCCTAATATGTAAGCAGCTTCCCCGAGGTCTTTCATCGAAAAACTTTTATTCAAGTATCCCTTTATGCTATCCAGAAATTCTATATCATTTCCAATCAGCAATATGTCATCCACATATAATATCAGAAATGCTACAGAGCTCCCACTCACTTTCTTGTAGATACAGGCTTCTCCAAAAGTCTGTATAAAGCCAAATGCTTTGATCACACTATCAAAGCGTTTATTCCAACTCCGAGATGCTTGCACCAGTCCATAAATGGATCGCTGGAGTTTGCAAACTTTGTTAGCTCCCTTTGGATCGACAAAACCTTCCGGTTGCATCATATACAACTCTTCTTCCAGAAATCCATTCAGGAATGCAGTTTTGACATCCATCTGCCAAATTTCATAATCATAAAATGCGGCAATTGCTAACATGATTCTGACAGACTTAAGCATCGCCACGGGTGAGAAGGTCTCATCGTAGTCAACCCCTTGAACTTGTCGAAAACCTTTTGTGACAAGTCGAGCTTTATAGACAGTAATATTACCGTCGGCGTCAGTCTTTTTCTTGAAGATCCATTTATTCTCAATTGCTTGCCGATCATCGGGCAAGTCAACCAAAGTCCACACTTTGTTCTCATACATGGATCCCATCTCAGATTTCATGGCTTCAAGCCACTTTGCGGAATCTGGGCTCACCATCTCTTCTTCATAGTTCGTAGGTTCATCATGATCTAGTAGCATGACTTCCAGAATTGGATTACCGTACCACTCTGGTGCGGATCTCACTCTGGTTGATCTACGTGGTTCAGTAGTATCTTGTCCTGAAGTTTCATGATCATCATCATTAGCTTCCTCACTAATTGGTATAGGTGTCGCAGAAACAGTTTTCTGTGATGTACTATTTTCCAATAAGGGAGCAGGTATAGTTACCTCGTCAAGTTCTACTTTCCTACCACTCACTTCTTTCGAGAGAAACTCCTTCTCTAGAAATGATCCATTCTTAGCAACGAATGTCTTGCCTTCGGATCTGTGATAGAAGGTGTACCCAACAGTCTCCTTTGGGTATCCTATGAAGACACATTTCTCCGCTTTGGGTTCAAGCTTATCAGGTTGAAACTTTTTCACATAAGCATCGCAGCCCCAAACTTTAAAAACGACAACTTTGGTTTCTTGCCAAACCATAGTTCATAAGGCGTCGTCTCAACGGATTTTGATGGTGCCCTATTTAACATGAATGCGGTCGTCTCTAAAGCATAACCCCAAAATGATAGCGGTAATCAGTAAGAGACATCATAGATCATACCATATCTAGTAAAGTACAATTACAACGTTCGGACACACCATTACGCTGTGGTGTTCCGGGTGGCGTGAGTTGTGAAACTATTCCACAATTTTTCAAATGTACACCAAACTCGTAACTCAAATATTCTCCTCCACGATCAGATCGTAGAAACTTTATTTTCTTGTTACAATGATTTTCAACTTCACTTTGAAATTCTTTGAACTTTTCAAATGTTTCAGACTTGTGTTTCATTAAGTAGATATACCCATATCTTCTTAAATCATCTGTGAAGGTGAGAAAATAACGATATCCGCCACGAGCCTCAATATTCATCGGACCACATACATCGGTATGTATGATTTCCAACAAATCTGTTGCTCTCTCCATAGTACCGGAGAACGGTGTTTTAGTCATCTTGCCTATGAGGCACGGTTCGCAAGTACCAAGTGATTCATAATCAAGTGGTTCCAAAAGTCCATCATTATGGAGTTTCTTCATGCGCTTTATACCGATATGACCTAAACGGCAGTGCCACAAATAAGTTGCACTATCATTATCAACTCTGCATCTTTTGGTTTCAACATTATGAATATGTGTATCACTACTATCGAGATTCATCAAAAATAGACCACTCTTCAAAGGTGCATGACCATAAAAGATATTACTCATATAAATAGAACAACCATTATTCTCTGATTTAAATGAATAACCGTTTCGCATTAAACAAGATCCAGATATAATGTTCATGCTCAACGCTGGCACCAAATAACAATTATTTAGGTCTAATATTAATCCCGAAGGTAGATGTAGAGGTAGCGTGCCGACCGCGATCACATCGACTTTGGAACCGTTTCCCACGCGCATCGTCACCTCGTCCTTTCCTAGTGTCCGCTTATTCCGTAGTCCCTGTTTCGAGTTGCAAATATTAGCAACAGAACCAGTATCAAATACCCAGGTGCTACTGCGAGCTCTAGTAAGGTACACATCAATAACATGTATATCACATATACCTTTGTTCACCTTGCCATCCTTCTTATCCGCCAAATACTTGGGGCAGTTCCGCTTCCAGTGACCAGTCTGCTTGCAGTAGAAGCACTCAGTTTCAGGCTTAGGTCCAGACTTGAGTTTCTTCTCCTAAGCAGCAACTTGCTTGTTGTTCTTCTTGAAGTTCCCCTTCTTCTTCCCTTTGCCCTTTTTCTTGAAACTAGTGTTCTTGTTGACCATCAACACTTGATGCTCCTTCTTGATTTCTGCCTCCGCAGCTTTCAGCATTGCGAAGAGCTCGGGAATAGTCTTGTTCATCCCTTGGATATTATAGTTCATCACGAAGCTCTTGTAGCTTGGTGGCAGTGATTGGAGAATTCTGTCAGTGACGCAATCATCTGGAAGATTAACTCCCGTTTGAATAAGGTGATTATTATACCCAGACATTTTGAGTATATGCTCACTGACAGAACTGTTCTCCTCCATCTTGCAGCTATAGAACTTATTGGAGACTTCATATCTCTCAATTCGGGCATTTGCTTGAAATATCAACTTCAACTCCTGGAACATCTCATATGCTCCATGACGTTCAAAACGTCGTTGAAGTCCCGATTCTAAGCCGTAAAGCATGGCACACTGAACTATCGAGTAGTCATCAGCTTTGCTCTGCCAGACGTTCATAACATCTGGTGTTGCTCCAGCAGCAGGCCTGGCACCCAGCGGTGCTTCCAGGACGTAATTCTTCTGTGCAGCAATGAGGATAATCCTCAGGTTATGGACCCAGTCTGTGTAATTGCTACCATCATCTTTCATCTTTGCTTTCTCAAGGAACGCATTAAAATTCAACGGAACAACAGCACGAGCCATCTGAAGGAAATATGACCTAGAGGCAATAATAAAGTTATTATTTATTTCCTTATATCATGATAAATGTTTATTATTCATGCTAGAATTGTATTAACCGGAAACATAATACATGTGTGAATACATAGACAAACAGAGTGTCACTAGTATGCCTCTACTTGACTAGCTTGTTAATCAAAGATGGTTATGTTTCCTAACCATAAACAAAGAGTTGTTATTTGACTAACAAGGTCACATCATTAGTTGAATGATCTGATTGACATGACCCATTCCATTAGCTTAGCACCCGATCGTTTAGTATGTTGCTATTGCTTTCTTCATGACTTATACATGTTCCTATAACTATGAGATTATGCAACTCCCGTTTACCGGAGGAACACTTTGGGTACTACCAAACGTCACAACGTAACTGGGTGATTATAAAGGAGTACTATAGGTGTCTCCAATGGTAGATGTTGGGTTGGCGTATTTCGAGATTAGGGTTTGTCACTCTGATTGTCGGAGAGGTATCTCTGGGCCCTCTCGGTAATACACATCACATAAGCCTTGCAAGCATTATAACTAAGATGTTAGTTGTGAGATGATGTATTACGGAACGAGTAAAGAGACTTGCCAGTAACGAGATTGAACTAGGTATTGGATACCGACGATCGAATCTCGGGCAAGTAACATACCGATGACAAAGGGAACAACGTATGTTGTTATGCGGTCTGACCAATAAAGATCTTCGTAGAATATGTAGGAGCCAATATGGGCATCCAGGTCCCGCTATCGGTTATTGACCGGAGACGTGTCTCGGTCATGTCTACATTGTTCTCGAACCGTAGGGTCTGCACGCTTAACGTTACGATGACAGTTATTATGAGTTTATGCACTTTGATGTACCGAAGGTTGTTCGGAGTCCCGGATGTGATCACGAACATGACAAGGAGTCTCGAAATGGTCGAGACGTAAAGACTGATATATTGGAAGCCTATGTTTGGACATCGGAAGTGTTCCGGGTGAAATCGGGATTTTACCGGATTACCGGGAGGGTTACCGGAACCCCCCGGGAGCCAAATGGGCCAACATGGGCCTTAGTGGAAAGGTGAAAGGGCTGCCCCATGGGCTGCGCGCCTCCCCCCCTTCCCCTAGTCCTATTAGGACTAGGGAAGGTGGCCGGCCACCCCCTCTCTCCTTCCCACTTGAGGAAACCTAGTTGGACTAGGATTGGAGGGGGAGTCCTACTCCCGGTAGGAGTAGGACTCCTCATGTGCCTCCCACCTTGGCCGGCCAGCCCCTCCCCTTGAAACCTTTATATACGGGGGCAGGGGGCACCTCTAGACACACAAGTTGATCCTTGAGATCGTTCCTTAGCCGTGTGCGGTGCCCCCTGCCACCAAATTCCACCTCGATCATACCGTTGTAGTGCTTAGGCGAAGCCCTGCGTCGGTAGTACATCAAGATCGTCACCACGCCGTTGTGCTGACGGAACTCTTCCTCGACGCTTTGCTGGATCGGAGCCCGAGGATCGTCATCGAGCTGAACGTGTGCTAAGAACTCGGAGGTGCCAGAGTAACGGTGCTTGGATCGGTCGGATCGGGAAGACGTACGACTACTTCCTCTATGTTGTGTGATCGCTTCCGCAGTCGGTCTGCGTTGGTACGTAGACAACACTCTCCCCTCTCGTTGCTATGCATCACCATGATCTTGCGTGTGCGTAGGAAATTTTTTGAAATTACTATGTTCCCCAACAGTGGCATCCGAGCCTAGGTTTTATGGTTTGATGTTATTTGCACGAGTAGAACACAAGTGAGTTCTGGGCGATACAAGTCATACTGCCTACCAGCATGTCATACTTTGGTTCGGCGGTATTGTTGGACGAGACGACCCGGACCAACCTTACGCGTACGCTTACGCGAGACCGGTTCCCTCGACGTGCTTTGCACATAGATGGCTTGCGGGCGACTGTCTCTCCAACTTTAGTTGAACCGAGTGTGGCTACGCCCGGTCCTTGAGAAGGTTAAAACGGAGTCTATTTGACGAACTATCGTTGTGGTTTTGATGCGTAGGTGAGATGAGTTCTTACTTAAGCCCGTAGCAGCCACGTAAAACTTGCAACAACAAAGTAGAGGACGTCTAACTTGTTTTTGCAGGGCATGTTGTGATGTGATATGGTCAAGGCATGATGCTGATTTTATTGTATGAGATGATCATGTTTTGTAACCAAGTTATCGGCAACTGGCAGGAGCCATATGGTTGTCGCTTTATTGTATGCAATGCAATCGCAATGTAATGCTTTACTTTATTACTAAGCGATAGTGATAGTCGTGGAAGCATAAGATTGGCGAGACGACAACGATGCTACGATGGAGATCAAGGTGTCGCGCCGGTGACGATGGTGATCATGACGGTGCTTCGGAGATGGAGATCACAAGCACAAGATGATGATGGCCATATCATATCACTTATATTGATTGCATGTGATGTTTATCTTTTATGCATCTTATCTTGCTTTGATTGACGGTAGCATTATAAGATGATCTCTCACTAAATTATCAAGAAGTGTTCTCCCTGAGTATGCACCATTGCCAAAGTTCGTCGTGCCCAGACACCACGTGATGATCGGGTGTGATAAGCTCTACGTCCATCTACAACGGGTGCAAGCCAGTTCTGCACACGCAGAATACTCAGGTTAAACTTGACGAGCCTAGCATATGCAGATATGGCCTCGGAACACAGAGACCGAAAGGTCGAGCGTGAATCATATAGTAGATATGATCAACATGACGATGTTCACCATTGAAAACTACTCCATCTCACGTGATGATCGGTTATGGTTTAGTTGATTTGGATCACATAATCACTTAGAGGATTAGAGGGATGTCTATCTAAGTGGGAGTTCCTAAGTAATTTGATTAACTGAACTTAAACTTATCATGAACTTAGTACCTGATAGTATCTTGCTTGTTTATGTTGATTGTAGATAGATGGCTCGTGCTGTTGTTCCGTTGAATTTTAATGCGTTCCTTGAGAAAGCAAAGTTGAAAGATGATGGTAGCAATTACACGGACTGGGTCCGTAACCTGAGGATTATCCTCATGGCTGCACAGAAGAATTACGTCCTGGAAGCACCGCTGGGTGCGAGGCCTGCTGCTGGAGCAACGCCAGATGTTATGAACGTCTGGCAGAGCAAAGCTGATGACTACTCGATAGTCCAGTGTGCCATGCTTTACGGCTTAGAATCGGGACTTCAACGATGTTTTGAACTTCATGGAGCATATGAGATGTTCCAGGAGTTGAAGTTAATATTTCAAGCAAATGCCCGAATTGAGAGATATGAAGTCTCCAATAAGTTCTATAGCTGCAAGATGGAGGAGAACAGTTCTGTCAGTGAGCATATACTCAAAATGTCTGGGTATAATAATCACTTGATTCAGATGGGAGTTAATCTTCCAGATGATTGCGTCATTGACAGAATTCTCCAATCACTGCCACCAAGCTACAAGAGCTTCGTGATGAACTATAATATGCAAGGCATGAACAAGACTATTCCCGAGCTCTTCGCAATGCTGAAAGCTGCGGAGGTAGAAATCAAGAAGGAGCATCAAGTGTTGATGGTCAACAAGACCACTAGTTTCAAGAAAAAGGGCAAAGGGAAGAAGAAGGGGAACTTCAAGAAGAACAGCAAGCAAGTTGCTGCTCAGGAGAAGAAACCCAAGTCTGGACCTAAGCCTGAAACTGAGTGCTTCTACTGCAAGCAGACTGGTCACTGGAAGCGGAACTGCCCCAAGTATTTGGCGGATAAGAAGGATGGCAAGGTGAACAAAGGTATATGTGATATACATGTTATTGATGTGTACCTTACTAGAGCTCGCAGTAGCACCTGGGTATTTGATACTGGTTCTGTTGCTAATATTTGCAACTCGAAACAGGGACTACGGAATAAGCAGACGCTAGCAAAGGATGAGGTGACGATGCGCGTGGGTAACGGTTCCAAAGTCGATGTGATCGCGGTCGGCACGCTACCTCTACATCTACCTTCGGGATTAATATTAGACCTAAATAATTGTTATT
Source organism: Triticum monococcum (assembly GCA_034509565.1). Classification (NCBI taxonomy): domain Eukaryota; kingdom Viridiplantae; phylum Streptophyta; class Magnoliopsida; order Poales; family Poaceae; genus Triticum; species Triticum monococcum. The sequence goes on along the minus strand of CM067843.1, from coordinate 596,801,607 downwards.
TAGTGCCAGCGTTGAGCATGAACATTATATCTAGATCTTGTTTAATGCGAGACGGTTATTCATTTAAATCAGAGAATAATGGTTGTTCTATTTATATGAGTAATATCTTTTATGGTCATGCACCTTTGAAGAGTGGTCTATTCTTGTTGAATCTCGATAGTAGTGATACACATATTCATAATGTAGAAGCCAAAAGATGCAGAGTTGATAATGACAGTGCAACTTATTTGTGGCACTGCCATTTAGGTCATATCGGTGTAAAGCGCATGAAGAAACTCCATACTGATGGGCTTTTGGAACCACTTGATTATGAATCACTTGGTACTTGCGAACCGTGCCTCATAGGCAAGATGACTAAAACACTGTTCTCCAATACTATGGAGAGAGCAACAGATTTATTGGAAATCATACATACCGATGTATGTGGTCTGATGAATATTGAGGCTCGTGGCGGATATCGTTATTTTCTCACCTTCACAGATGATTTAAGCAGATATGGGTATATCTACTTAATGAAACATAAGTCTGAAACATTTGAAAAGTTCAAGGAATTTCAGAGTGAAGTTGAAAATCATCGTAACAAGAAAATAAAGTTTCTACGATCTGATCATGGAGGAGAATATTTGAGTTACGAGTTTGGTGTACATTTGAAAAATTGTGGAATAGTTTCGCAACTCACGCCACCCAGAACACCACAGCGTAATGGTGTGTCCGAACGTCGTAATCGTACTTTACTAGATATGGTGCGATCTATGATGTCTCTTACTGATTTACCGCTATCGTTTTGGGGTTATGCTTTAGAGACGGCCGCATTCACGTTAAATAGGGCACCATCAAAATCCGTTGAGACGACGCCTTATGAACTATGGTTTGGCAAGAAACCAAAGTTGTCATTTCTTAAAGTTTGGGGCTGCGATGCTTATGTGAAAAAGCTTCAACCTGATAAGCTCGAACCCAAAGCGGAGAAATGTGTCTTCATAGGATACCCAAAGGAGACTGTTGGGTATACCTTCTATCACAGATCCGAAGGCAAGACATTCGTTGCTAAGAATGGATCATTTCTAGAAAAGGAGTTTCTCTCGAAAGAAGTGAGTGGGAGGAAAGTAGAACTTGACGAGGTAACTGTACCTGCTCCCTTATTGGAAAATAGTACATCACAGAAAACTGTTTCTGCGACACCTATACCAATTAGTGAGGAAGCTGATGATGATGATCATGAAACTTCAGGACAAGATACTACTGAACCACGTAGATCAACCAGAGTGAGATCCGCACCAGAGTGGTACGGTAATCCAATTCTGGAAGTCATGCTACTAGATCATGATGAACCTACGAACTATGAAGAAGCGATGGTGAGCCCAGATTCCGCAAAGTGGCTTGAGGCCATGAAATCTGAGATGGGATCCATGTATGAGAACAAAGTATGGACTTTGGTTGACTTGCCCGATGATCGACAAGCAATTGAGAATAAATGGATCTTCAAGAAAAAGACTGACGCTGACGGTAATATTACTGTCTATAAAGCTCGACTTGTCGCAAAAGGTTTTCGACAAGTTCAAGGGGTTGACTACGATGAGACCTTCTCACCCGTAGCGATGCTTAAGTCCGTCAGAATCATGTTAGCAATTGCCGCATTTTATGATTATGAAATATGGCAGATGGATGTCAAAACTGCATTCCTGAATGGATTTCTGGAAGAAGAGTTGTATATGATGCAACCAGAAGGTTTTGTCGATCCAAAGGGAGCTAACAAAGTATGCAAACTCCAGCGATCCATTTATGGACTGGTGCAAGCATCTCGGAGTTGGAATAAACGCTTTGATAGTGTGATCAAAGCATTTGGCTTTATACAGACTTTTGGAGAAGCCTGTATTTACAAGAAAGTGAGTGGGAGCTCTGTAGCATTTCTGATATTATATGTGGATGACATATTGCTGATTGGAAATGATATGGAATTTCTGGATAGCATAAAGGGATACTTGAATAAAAGTTTTTCGATGAAAGACCTCGGGGAAGCTGCTTACATATTAGGCATAAAGATCTATAGAGATAGATCAAGACACTTAATTGGACTTTCACAAAGCACATACCTTGACAAGATTTTGAAGAAGTTCAAAATGGATCAAGCAAAGAAAGGGTTCTTGCCTGTGTTACAAGGTGTGAAGTTGAGTCAGACTCAATGCCCGACCACTGCAGAAGATAGAGAGAAATGAAAGATGTTCCCTATCCTTCAGCCATAGGCTCTATCATGTATGCAATGCTGTGTACCAGACCTGATGTGTGCCTTGCTATAAGTTTAGCAGGGAGGTACCAAAGTAATCCAGGAGTGGATCACTGGACAACGGTCAAGAACATCCTAAAATACCTGAAAAGGACTAAGGATATGTTTCTCTTATATGGAGGTGACAAAGAGCTCACCGTAAGAGGTTACGTTGATGCAAGCTTTGACACTGATCCAGACGATTCTAAATCGCAAACCGGATACGTGTTTACTTTAAACGGTGGAGCTGTCAGTTGGTGCAGTTCTAAACAAAGCGTCGTAGCGTGATCTACATGTGAAGCGGAGTACATAGCTGCTTCGGAAGCAGCGAACGAAGGAGTCTGGATGAAGGAGTTCATATCCGATCTAGGTGTCATACCTAGTGCATCGGGTCCAATGAAAATCTTTTGTGACAATACTGGTGCAATTGCTTTGGCAAAGGAATCCAGATTTCACAAAAGGACCAAACACATCAAGAGACGCTTCAACTCCATCCGGGATCTAGTCCAGGTGGGAGACATAGAGATTTGCAAGATACATACGGATCTGAATGTTGCAGACCCGTTGACTAAGCCTCTTCCACGAGCAAAACATGATCAGCACCAAGGCTCCATGGGTGTTAGAATCATTACTATGTAATCTAGATTATTGACTCTAGTGCAAGTGGGAGACTGAAGGAAATATGCCCTAGAGGCAATAATAAAGTTATTATTTATTTCCTTATATCATGATAAATGTTTATTATTCATGCTAGAATTGTATTAACCGGAAACATAATACATGTGTGAATACATAGACAAACAGAGTGTCACTAGTATGCCTCTACTTGACTAGCTCGTTAATCAAAGATGGTTATGTTTCCTAACCATAAACAAAGAGTTAACGAGGTCACATCATTAGTTGAATGATCTGATTGACATGACCCATTCCATTAGCTTAGCACCCGATCGTTTAGTATGTTGCTATTGCTTTCTTCATGACTTATACATGTTCCTATAACTATGAGATTATGCAACTCCCGTTTACCGGAGGAACACTTTGGGTACTACCAAACGTCACAACGTAACTGGGTGATTATAAAGGAGTACTACAGGTGTCTCCAATGGTAGATGTTGGGTTGGCGTATTTTGAGATTAGGGTTTGTCACTCTGATTGTCGGAGAGGTATCTCTGGGCCCTCTCGGTAATACACATCACATAAGCCTTGCAAGCATTATAACTAAGATGTTAGTTGTGAGATGATGTATTACGGAACGAGTAAAGAGACTTGCCAGTAACGAGATTGAACTAGGTATTGGATACCGACGATCGAATCTCGGGCAAGTAACATACCGATGACAAAGGGAACAACGTATGTTGTTATGCGGTCTGACCGATAAAGATCTTCGTAGAATATGTAGGAGCCAATATGGGCATCCAGGTCCCGCTATTGGTTATTGACCGGAGACGTGTCTCGGTCATGTCTACATTGTTCTCGAACCGTAGGGTCCGCACGCTTAACGTTACGATGATAGTTATTATGAGTTTATGCATTTTGATGTACCGAAGGTTGTTCGGAGTCCCGGATGTGATCAAGGACATGACGAGGAGTCTCGAAATGGTCGAGACGTAAAGATTGATATATTGGAAGCCTATGTTTGGACATCGGAAGTGTTCCGGGTGAAATCGGGATTTTACCGGATTACCGGGAGGGTTACCGGAACCCCCCGGGAGCCAAATGGGCCAACATGGGCCTTAGTGGAAAGGTGAAAGGGCTGCCCCATGGGCTGCGCGCCTCCCCCCCTTCCCCTAGTCCTATTAGGACTAGGGAAGGTGGCCGGCCACCCCCTCTCTCCTTCCCACTTGAGGAAACCTAGTTGGACTAGGATTGGAGGGGGGAGTCCAACTCCCGGTAGGAGTAGGACTCCTCCTGCGCCTCCCACCTTGGCCGGCCAGCCCCTCCCCTTGAAACCTTTATATACGGGGGCAGGGGGCACCTCTAGACACACAAGTTGATCTTTGAGATCGTTCCTTAGCCGTGTGCGGTGCCCCCTGCCACCAAATTCCACCTCGATCATACCGTTGTAGTGCTTAGGCGAAGCCCTGCGTCGGTAGTACATCAAGATCGTCACCACGCCGTTGTGCTGACGGAACTCTTCCTTGACGCTTTGCTGGATCGGAGCCCGAGGATCGTCATCGAGCTGAACATGTGCTAAGAACTCGGAGGTGCCGGAGTAACGGTGCTTGGATCGGTCGGATCGGGAAGACGTACGACTACTTCCTCTACATTGTGTGATCGCTTCCGCAGTCGGTCTGCGTTGGTACGTAGACAACACTCTCCCCTCTCGTTGCTATGCATCACCATGATCTTGCGTGTGCGTAGGAAATTTTTTGAAATTACTACGTTCCCCAACACCATCTATCTACAATCAACATAAACAAGCAAGATACTATCAGGTACTAAGTTCATGATAAGTTTAAGTTTAGTTAATCAAATTACTTAAGAACTCCCACTTAGATAGACATCCCTCTAATCCTCTGAGTGATCACGTGATCCAAATCAACTAAACCATAACCGATCATCACGTGAGATGGAGTAGTTTTCAATGGTGAACATCGTTATGTTGATCATATCTACTATATGATTCACGCTCGACCTTTCGGTCTCTGTGTTCCGAGGCCATATCTGCATATGCTAGGCTCGTCAAGTTTAACCTGAGTATTCTGCGTGTGCAAAACTGGCTTGCACCCATTGTAGATGGACGCAGAGCTTATCACACCCGATCATCACATGGTGTCTGGGCACGACGAACTTTGGCAACGGTGCATACTCAGGGAGAACACTTCTTGATAATTTAGTGAGAGATCATCTTATAATGCTACCGTCAATCAAAGCAAGATAAGATGCATAAAAGATAAACATCACATGCAATCAATATAAGTGATATGATATGGCCATCATCATCTTGTGCTTGTGATCTCCATCTCCGAAGCACCGTCATGATCACCATCGTCACCGGTGCGACACCTTGATCTCCATCGTAGCATCGTTGTCGTCTCGCCAATCTTATGCTTCCACGACTATCACTACCGCTTAGTAATAAAGTAAAGCATTACATCGCGATTGCATTGCATACAATAAAGCGACAACCATATGGCTCCTGCCAGTTGCCGATAACTTGGTTACAAAACATGATCATCTCATACAATAAAATTTATCATCATGCCTTGACCATATCACATCACATCATGCCCTGCAAAAACAAGTTAGACGTCCTCTACTTTGTTGTTGCAAGTTTTACGTGGCTGCTACGGGCTTAAGCAAGAACTCATCTCACCTACGCATCAAAACCACAACGATAGTTTGTCAAATAGACTCCGTTTTAACCTTCTCAAGGACTGGGCGTAGCGACACTCGGTTCAACTAAAGTTGGAGAGACAGTCGCCCGCAAGCCATCTATGTGCCAAGCACGTCGAGGGAACCGGTCTCGCGTAAGCGTACGCGTAACGTTGGTCCGGGTCGTCTTGTCCAACAATACCACCGAACCAAAGTATGACATGCTGGTAGGCAGTATGACTTGTATCGCCCACAACTCACTTGTGTTCTACTCGTGCAAATAACATCAAACCATAAAACCTAGGCTCGGATGCCACTGTTGGGGAACGTAGTAATTTCAAAAAAATTCCTACGCACACGCAAGATCATGGTGATGCATAGCAACGAGGGGGAGAGTCTGATCTACATACCCTTGTAGATCGCAACGGAAGCGTTGACACAACATAGAGGAAGTAGTCGTACGTCTTCTTCCCGATCCGACCGATCCAAGTACCGTTACTCCGGCACCTCCGAGTTCTTAGCACACGTTCAGCTCGATGACGATCCTCGGGCTCCGATCCAGCAAAGCGTCGAGGAAGAGTTCCGTCAGCACGACGGTGTGGTGACGATCTTGATGTACTACCGACGCAAGGCTTCTCCTAAGCACTACAACGGTATGATCGAGGTGGAATTTGGTGGCAGGGGGCACCGCACACGGCTAAGGAACGATCTCAATGATCAACTTGTGTGTCTAGAGGTGCCCCCTGCCCCCGTATATAAAGGTTGCCAGGGGGAGGGCTGGCCGGCCAACTATGGAGGCGCAGGAGGAGTCCTACTCCTACCGGGAGTAGGACTCCCCCCCCCCAATCCTATTCCTAATAGGACTCCCAAGTGGAAAGAGAGGGAGAGAGGTGGTCGGCCACCTCTCCTAGTCCTAATAGGACTAGGGGAGGGGGAAGGCGTGCAGCCCACCTTGGGCTGCCCCTTTCACCTTTCCACTAAGGCCCAATAAGGCCCATTTGGTTCCCGGGGGGGTTCCGGTAACCTCCCGGTACTCCGGTAAAATTCCCGATTTCACCCGGAACACTTCCGATGTCCAAACATAGGCTTCCAATATATCAATCTTTATGTCTCGACCATTTCGAGACTCCTCGTCATGTTCGTGATCACATCCGGCACTCCGAACAACCTTTGGTACATCAAAATGCATAAACTCATAATAACTGTCATCGTAACGTTAAGTGTGCGGACCCTATGGTTCGAGAACAATGTAGACATGACCGAGACACGTCTCCGGTCAATAACCAATAGCGGGACCTGGATGCCCATATTGGATCCTACATATTCTACGAAGATCTTTATCGGTCAGACCGCATAACAACATACGTTGTTCCCTTTGTCATCGGTATGTTACTTGCCCGAGATTCAATCATCGGTATCCAATACCTAGTTCAATCTCGTTACCGGCAAGTCTCTTTACTCGTTCCGTAATACATCATCTCACAACTAACATCTTAGTTATAATGCTTGCAAGGCTTATGTGATGTGTATTACCGAGAGGGCCCAGAGATACCTCTCCGACAATCGGAGTGACAAACCCTAATCTCGAAATACGCCAACCCAACATGTACCATTGGAGACACCTGTAGTACTCCTTTATAATCACCCAGTTACGTTGTGACGTTTGGTAGTACCCAAAGTGTTCCTCCGGCAAACGGGAGTTGCATAATCTCATAGTCATAGGAACATGTATAAGTCATGAAGAAAGCAATAGCAACATACTAAACGATCGGGTGCTAAGCTAATGAAATGGGTCATGTCAATTAGATCATTCAACTAATGATGTGACCTCGTTAATCAAATAACAACTCTTTGTTCATGGTTAGGAAACATAACCATCTTTGATTAACGAGCTAGTCAAGTAGAGGCATACTAGTGACACTCTGTTTGTCTATGTATTCACACATGTATTATGTTTCCGGTTAATACAATTCTAGCATGAATAATAAACATTTATCATGATATAAGGAAATAAATAATAACTTTATTATTGCCTCTAGGGCATATTTCCTTCACTTGGATGCCCGAGAGGTGCCTTCCCATGCAAATACCTTGGTCTGCCGCTCACCCTGAGAAAACAGTCACATGTACAGCTATCAGGCCTTGTGGACCAACTAGCAACGGCGCTGCCAAAATGGAAAGCAGCAAGGATGCCAAAGAGCGGAAGAATGCTTCTTGTTCAATCTGTGCTCTGTGCGATTCTGCTGCATGCGATGATGGCGCTCGACCTCCCACAGAAGACAATCTCAGCAATGAACAGAATATGCCGCAGCTTCTTATGGTGCGCTGAGTCAAGCTCGTCCGGCGGAAGCTGCGCAGTCGCTTGGGAGGCTGTGTGTGCCCCCAAATGGGCGGGTGGATTAGGCATACCCAACCTAGGATGGATGAACAAAGCTGTGCAGGCAAGGTGGCCTTGGTTACAGAGGTCAGACACATCGCGACCATTGGCAGAATTTGACATCACAGTGCCAAAAGCTTCAAGACAACTCTTCAACGCGGCTGCTCATTGGGTTCTCGGAGACGGAAATACAACACTCTTTTTGGAAGATAAATGGCTTGAAGGACACCGGATCGTGGAGATTGCACCCTTGACATACGGCCGAGTCAGGAAGAAAACGAGGAAAACATGCACCATAGCCCAGGCCCTACTGAATGACGGTTGGGTCGCCCAAGTAAGCCCGGAGGTATCAACTGACTCGCTAAGGGAATATCTATAGCTATGGAACATGATCCAAGAAGTTCAACTTGACCCAACGCAACATGATACCATCACTTGGTCATGGGAAGCAAGCAGATGTTATTCAGCGAGGACTGCCTATGCAGCCAAGTTCTGGGGCAGGCAAGTCGTCCCCACAGCTGAATTCACCTGGAAATCTAAAGCACCGGCGCCCTGCTGCTTCTTCACATGGCTCGTAATCCAAGATAGGTGTTGGACGTTCGATCGGTTGGCAAGACGAGGGCTCGATCATCAGGATTGCTGCCCAATGTGCAACCAAGAAGAGGAGAGCATAAACCACATTTTGCTCCACTGTGTAGTCGCGCGGGAAGTGTGGACCGCGATCTGTCACCCCCTACGCAGACCGGAATGGATACCTACTGTGAATGAAAGCCTCGGTGCATGGTGCCAAGACAAGAGAGGAAGAGGAAAGGCCGGGAGGGGTGCAAATGCAATCATCATCCTAGGGCTATGGCAAATATGGAAGCACCGCAACTCGATTGTCTTCGATGGAGCTACACCTTCAAAGAACAGGATTATCCATGCAGTCGTAAGAGAGGGTCATGTATGGAAGAAAGTGGGCATACTACGAGGAGACATGGGCGCCTTCTTTACTGAGGTGGAGGAGTGGGCAGCAAAGAGTACATAGCTTGTGACTAGGTGGAGGGTGGAAGTAGAGTTAGTGTGCAGTGTATATATGTAATCTATAATGCTAACGTGGACGGGCTCTTTACCCCGGTTCCTTCTATATAATATAGTACGCACACTCGTGCGTATTCGAGATATCTAGTAATCCTAATTAGAGTAATTAAACCCTTGTTAAAATAAGTCAATCAATGACTGGTGGACCCAGTCACAACTTTGACCAGTCAACTGCTGACTGGGCTAGTCCGAGTCAATGACATATGGGCCTTGCTGGACCCGCTAACCAGTCAACATTTGACTGTTGATTGCTGAGTCAGCGGTCAACGGCCCCCACCTATCAGCCTGTAGCACACACTGCTGGTACGCTTTCGGGTGCACTTAGCATTTAGTCAATTAAATATGTCAAATTAAAATAAATCCAGAAAATAAGGAAATCATTTAAATTTTGAAATTCAATATAAAATAAACCGTAACTCAGATGAAAATACTTTGTACATGAAAGTTGCTCAGAACGACGAGACGAATGCGGACACGTAGCCCGTTTGTCCGCCACACATCCCTAGGATAGCGAACACGCAACTTTTCCCCTCCGGTTCATCTGTCCGAAAACGTGAAACACCGGGGATACTTTCCCGGATGTTTCCCCCGTTCACCGGTATCACCTCCTACTGCGTTATGGCACTCCTAGCACCATTACTTGTTGTTTCATGCATCAATATGCATTTGTTTGCATTGTATTCATTGTTTCTTCCCCCCTCTTCTCTCGCTAGACACCGAGACCGACGCTGCTGCTACCCAGTACGACTACGGTGTTGACGACCTCTCCTTGCTAGAGCAACCAGGCAAGCCCCCCATTGATCACCAGATATCGCCTATTCTTCTCTCTAGTGCTTGCATTAGAGTAGTATTGCATGTTACTGCTTTCCGTTAATCCTATTCTGATGCATAGTCTGTCCTTGCTACTACTGTTGTTACCTTTAACTACAATCCTAAATGCTTAGTATAGGATGCTAGTATTCCATCAGTGGCCCTACATTCTTGTCCGTCTGCCATGCTATACTATCGGGCCGTGATCACTTGGGAGGTGATCACAGGTATATACTTATATACATAATATGTGATACATGTGGTGACTAAAGTCGGGTCAGCTCGTAGAGTACCCGCAAGTGATTTCAAGATGGAGGCTGAAGGGGCAGGTGGTTCCACCCAGGTAGTGGTGGGCCTGGGTTCCCGACGGCCCCTGACTGTTACTTTGTGGCGGAGCAACAGGGCAGGTTGAGACCACCTAGGAGAGAGGTGGGCCTGGCCCTGGTCGGCGTCCGCGGTTACTTCAAAATAACACGCTTAACGAGATCTTGGTATTTGATCTGAGTCTGGCCACTGACCTATACGCACTAACCAACTACGCGGGAACAGTTATGGGCACTCGTCGTCGTGGTATCAGCCGAAACCTTCGTGACGTCAGCGACTGAGCGGCGCGCGCCGGATTGGACTGGAACACCTGCTCTTGTATTAGGGAGGCTAGGTCTGTTTCCAGCCGCCCTCGCAACGTGCAGGTTTGCAATGGGCGATGGGCCTAGCCCCCTGCATCATAGGATTTAGACCGACGTGCTGACCTCTCTATTGTGCCTAGGTAGGGCTGCGACGTGTTGATCTTCCAAGGCCGGGTATGACCCAGGAAAGTGTGTCCGGCCAAAGGGGATCGAGCGTGTTGGGAAATGTGGTGCACCCCACCAGGGAAGTTTATCTATTCGAATAGCCATGTCCCTCGGTAAAAGTACGACCCGGAGTTGTACCTTAACCTTATGACAACTAGAATCGAATACTTAATAAAACACACCCTTTCAAGTGCCAGATAGAACCCGACGATCGCTCTCTCACAGGGCGACGAGGGGAGGATCGCCGGGTAGGATTATGCTATACGATGATACTTGGTGAACTTACCATCTACTCTCTTCTCTATGCTTCAAGATGGAGGCTGCCAGAAGCGTAGTCTTTGATAGGCCCAGCTATCCCCTCTTATTCCGGCATTTTACAGTTCAGTCCACATATACTACCCCTTTCATTGATACCAATGTATATGTAGTGTAGCTCCTTGCTTGCGAGTACTTTGGATGAGTACTCACGGTTGCTTTGCTCCCCCTTTTTCCCCTTTCTATACCCGGTTGTTGCGACCAGATGATGGAGTCCAGAAGCCAGAGGATCCCGAGGATGATTTTACATGGAGTTCGACTTCGAGAAGTAGTTAGGAGGTCCCAGGCAGGAGGCCTTGCCTTTTCGATCGTTGCTACTTTTGTGCTAGCCTTCTTAAGGAAAATTTGTTTAACTTATGTTTGTACTCAGATATTATTGCTTCCGCTGACTCTTGTGTCTTCAAGCATTTGTATTCGAGCCTTCGAGGCCCCTGGCTTGTAATATAAAGCTTGTTTTATTTTAATTTGTGTCTAGAGTTGTGCTGTGATATTTTCTCGTGAGTCCTTGATCTTGATCGTACACATTTGCGTGTATGATTAATGTACGATCAAATCGGGGGCGTCACACAGCAGCACCAGAGAGCCACCAAGCACTTCACCTCCCCGCCGGTCAAGAAGACGCAGACGGGCCAGATCCGGCCAATCTGGCATCCCACCAACGCAGCGCCGAACAGGAGCCACCCGAGGCCAGCACGCCACCGGCCCGACCAGGGACGCGTCCCACAAGGCAGGCGAGGGGGCCGAGCCCGCCCTGACCGCCGGAGAGGAGCAACTGGCCGAAGACCTGTCGCCCGTCCACGACGCAGCCTGCGACCGCCACCCGCGAGAGCCGCTGCCAGGGAGCCGTCCCATCGGAGAAGAAGCCCAGAGGTCCACCAGCGACGCAGCCGAAGCCCTCGAACGGATCCAACTATCGACGCAGAAAGAGGACCGAGCCTCCCCACCCCGAGATCTCGCGGCCTGGCGAGAGGAAGCCGACCCCGCCGCCGCCGTCCGCCGCCCGAACTTAGCCCGGCGGCCTCCTCCGGCGATGGCGAGGGGAGGAAGGAGGGGCGGGAGGGCGGCCCGACGGCGCGGGCTGGGATCCGCTTGTGTCGCCTCAGCCGAGACGACGCGGGGGCAGAGAGGCTACTTTTAAATGAATGTTTTGGTTCGTATACATTGGGACGTGTATAATCATATACTCCCTCTGTTTTTATTTAGTCTGCATATTAGGTTTGACTGAAGTCAAACTTTGTAAAGTTTGACCAAGTTTATAAAAAAAAATATAAACATTTACCATAACAAATCTATATGATATGAAAGTACATTCAATAATGAATCTAATGATATTGATTTGTTATTGTATATGTTAATATTTTTGTTTATAAACTTGATCAAAATTTACAAAGCTTGATTTTGACCAAAACTAATATGCGGACTAAATAAAAACGGAGGAAGTACAAAAGTTCAGTCATGCTTGAGGATAGACCTTGTTTTTTTTAACCAATCTTGGTTTTTTTTTATCAGAACCAATCTTGGTTGTTGGTAGAGCAAGCTTGTTCCTATCAACGGCGGAACGCAAAAGTATGCAAAGACCGATCCAAGTGTCTGGATTGCATGACGTCTCACTCACCCCAGGAAAAGAGCGACCTCCCGTTGCCATCGAACACGGCTGCATTTATATGTTTCACACACTAGTAGTACGTGACACCATAATTTGTTGCAAGTTGGGCCAGTTTTTATTTGTTGAACTTTGCAAGTTGGGTTAGACTAATCTTGCCGCTTAAAGAAAGGGCTAAGAGCAACTATAACGGGATGACCTCCATCCACGTCCGTTTGGATCGCCGCGGACGAAAACACTGGCCCGATGCGCCAACCCATTTTCAAAAACCATCCACACCGCGCGTCCCCACGGTGTCTGTTGTAGCCCCGCATGTCGGCCTCCCAACTATCGTCCGCGGTCATATTTATGACGACCACCAATACCGGGCATGCCTGGCTGTGTGTAGAAGGGTCGTGTGCCCGTCTTTTTTAATGGACGCGTACGGCGGGGCCAGCCTCATCCACAACCCCCGTCCACATCTGGCCACCTTTGCTTCCTCGTCGGCGACTAGCAAACCCTAACCAGCCAGCAAGCATCCAACCAGCCATGGGATTCTTCAATGGGAAGGGAGGGAAGAAGGAAAAGTTCAGCGCCGGAGCGAGCTCTTCTCGCGGGCAGCCTGCTATGTCGCTGTCGGCTAGACGTGGTACACCACCGCGGGAGCGGAAGCGGTTGTACATCCCGGTTCACCAGGCGCGGTGGCATTGGCAGCACTGCCAGCCCCGTGCCCTATCCAGATGTCAACCTGCCGCACGACTGTCATGTGGACCCGCAGCGCACCCCCATCCCGGCGGCGCCGCGATCCGCGCGGACGCATGCGCAGGCTAAGGAGGTTCGCCGGCGGCGGGAGCTCCTCACATCGGAGCAGCGCTCCATGTGTGAGTACGCGCCAGACTCCCCCAACTGGGAGAGCTGGTTTGCGCTAGAGTATGAGGAGGAGTGCCGCCTCGGCGTCCACATCAACCACGACCTTCCACCACCGCTCCTGCGGGTACAGCGGGAGGAAGAGGGGACGGAGGCGGAGTACTAAGCCGCCCTCGAGGAGGCCCTGCAGCACGCGCTGGAGGCTAGTCGGCTCGAGGAGGACGCCCATTGGGATGGGCTAGAGCAAGCCCTTGCTTTGTACGATGCGGGTGACTCCGTCCAGGCGCCCATGTTCGTGCCGCCACCGCTGCCGGTGGCGCCCCTTGTCGAGCCCAAGACCGAGCCGTTGCTGGAGCGCGAGCCAACGCCCACGTGCAAGCGGTCACCACCGCCCCCACTTGACCGGAGGAGTCCTATTCGTGGACCGGCCAGCTCCGCGAGTGGGTGAGCGTGCCTCCCTGCTACTTCGCCTCCATGCCGGAAGAAGATGCGTCCTATCTTGAGCGCTGGAAGGCGCATTGACTCGCCGAGGAGGGGGCCGACGGCAAGCGGCAGATGCGATATGAGCAGATGTTGCGTCGTGACGAGGAGACTCCGTGGCTTGAGGAGGAGGAGGAGAAGGAGGAGCGCGCCCGCCTTGCCGCTATGCCGCCGTCGCAGCAGACGTCGGAGGAGGTTGGCCTGGCGGCCTATCAAGCTGCGTTCGGTCGGGCTGGGTCTCCCTCGTCTTCATTGATCTCACCGATGGCACGGCTGGCATGTGGACCCGCAGCGCATCCCCATCCCGGCGGCGCTGCGGTTCGCGCAGGCGCACGCGCACGCTGAGGCGGCGGGAACTCCTCACATCGGAGCAGTGCTCCATGTGTGAGTACGCGCTGACTCCCCCAACTAGAAGCACTGGTTTGCGCTAGAGTACGAGGAGGAGCGCCGCCTTGGCGTCCACATCAACCACGACCTTCCACCGCCGCCCCTGCGGGTACAGCGGGAGGAAGAGGGGACGGAGGCGAATACTAAGCCGCCCACGAGGAGGCCCTGCAGCACGCGCTGGAGGCTAGTCGGCTCGAGGAGGACGCCCATTGGGATGGGCTAGAGCAAGCCCTTGCTTTCTACACGGCGGGGGACTCCGTCCAGGCGCCCCTGTTCGTGCCGCCACCGCCGCCGGCGGCGCCCCTTGTCGAGCCCAAGGCCGAGCCGAAGCCAGAGCGCGAGCCAACGCCCACGTGGAAGCGGTCACCACCGCCCCCACTTGACCGGAGAAGTCCTATTCGTGGACCGGCCAGCTCCGCGAGTGGGTGAGCGTGCCTCCCTGCTACTTCACCTCCATGACGGAAGAAGAGGCGTCCTACCTTGAGCACTAGAAGGCGCATTGGCTCGCCGAGGAGGGGGCCGACGACAAGCGGCAGATGCAATATGAGCAGATGTTACGTCGCGACGAGGAGACTTTGTGGCTTGAGGAGGAGGAGGAGGAGGAGGAGAAGGAGGAGCGCGCCTGCCTTGCCGCTATGCCACCGCCGCAGCAGACGTCGGAGGAGGTTGGCCTGGCGGCCTATCAAGCCGCGCTCGGTCGGGCTGGGTCTCCCGCGTCTTCATTGATCTCACTGACGGCGACAAGGGCAAATGCAAGGCGGTCTATTAGGGCAGCGCGCGGGCGGGTTATTAGTTTTTTTTAATTTTCTAGTTGTTTAAGTAGACTTTGGCCGGCGTGTGACCGACCATTCATGTATAATTATGTTTAATTAGTCAATTTCAGCTACGTCGGCATAAATGGATCGGTCTTCTGTTGGACGCATCTGCCGACCCAAATAAAAACGAGACACTGACGTCCGTCTGACTGACCAGAAACAATTAAAAACGGACAAAGCACGTGTTCGTTTGGGTCGGCATGTTGGAATTGTTGTAATTGTGCTTACTCTGGAGTAGAGCTTGTACTTGCCGCCGCGTTACGCTTTTCCTCATGGCCCACCTGGCATTGAACTGCGTGAAGAGCAGACTCGAATTGCTGCACGCACAACCGCAACGTCAGATATGACCTACCCCAGAAAGCTGTCCGAACCGCAACTAGATCTTGTTTCAAGACACAAGTGACTACGGTTTTTAACGAGAGCGTTTGCACACACGCTAGAAAAAAAGCAACAATCAAACGAAAAAAAAGAGTAGTATGATTTTAATGTATTTTTATTGATCGTTTTACATCCACTTGTCTTTTCATTATTTTTTCATTGTACTGGCTGCTATTTTGCCTGATAATTATCAGATATAATATGCATTTTTATTATAAGTAACTGCTGTTTTTCTTGATACTCTTACTTTTTTTTGAACTTACTTATTAAATCTAGTAATATGCATTTTGACGTTTTTTTTCTAAGAAAAATAGAATACGACCCACACCAGGCGACGCCGAGGCAAGCCACACCCCGACGGCACCGATCACCGCGAGAACTTTGGCGTGTACGCATTCGCGTGACACGACGCCAGCGGAAACAGCCATCCGCCGCGGCGCCACCCCGCCCGCCCACCCGCCCGCCGTTTATAGCGAACCCAGCGGCCGCACGCGGGTGCGCTCGGCACCCCACGTCCGCGCCCCTCGATTCCACGGCAAGCACCCAACACGCCGCACGCGGCACGCGCCCGGAAAGGCAAGCGCTCGTACGGGCCGGCGCACCCTAGCCGGGCCGCGATGCCCACGGCTAACGTGCGCGCGGCGCAGCCTAGCGCCGACCGCAGGTTAAGTACGCTGGTGCGCCACCTGCTGCCTTCTTCCCCACGAACACCAGCAGCGACCGCCACCTCCGCCGACTCCTCCCTCCAACCTTTCCCCACCATGGCGTCGCCCTCCGTCTTCGCCGGGATCGCGCAGGGCCCGGAGGACCCCATCCTCGGGGTAAGCCCTACCTCCCTCCCTCCACCGATCCCCGACTCCACTCCCTCCCCTCCCCCGCCGGCTGGTCCGGCGCGATCGCGCGGTTTTGTTTGTTCCTTCGACCTGATTTGTGCTTGCTTGGGTGTTCACGCAGGTGACGGTCGCGTACAACAAGGATCCCAGCCCCGTCAAGGTGAACCTCGGCGTCGGCGCCTACCGGACCGAGGTGAGAGGTGTTTTTTTGGGGAATTTCATTGAATTGCTGCGCTTCTCTGTTGGATCAGAGCTGGATTTGACCATGGCTGGTGTTTTGGTCCGAGTCAGGAAGGGAAGCCCCTCGTGCTGAATGTGGTCAGGCGCGCCGAGCAGATGCTGATCCAGAACGAGTAAGTCTGGCTCCAAATCGGGATGATCCGCATGATTTTCGTGCCCCTTTTAAGTGACTGAAGTTTCATTCCGTGAGCTTGTATCCCGAACTGAATAAAATCGGGATTCAACTAGTCATAGTAGATCTGATCTCTGGATAAAATACTCGTCCTAGCGTGGGAGTGTTGTCGTTGGTATCCTTTTGTTAGTAGATCGTGTGGCCATCGTACTGTATTCTCCAATATAATTGTTGCCTAGGTATTTTATTGACCTTTACCGTTCCACCCACTTGTGATTATAATACATTTTCAGGCTATTTTACTGGTTTCCCCATGTTGTACGGTCGTGTAGGATTAGCTGACGTAGTTGTACTTGCAGTTCCGGGTACGGCACTGCTGTTCGAGTTTTCTGACACGCTAGTTACAGTATATACTGTATTTCTCAGTACATGATTCAGTTTTACAAGCACTGCAGCGTGTTCCATTCCGTGTATAGTATAAACTGTTGACTTATGGGGAGTTTCTTGTATGAGTTTACATAAAATTTACTGCTGTCAGAACTGAGAACAATTGTGTATGGTATCTAAATGCTTGCAGTGGAAACTTATGATGGCATATTTGACCTCTAATTGCTTACTTTGCTTAGGTCACGTGTTAAGGAGTACTTGCCAATCACTGGATTGGCAGATTTCAACAAGTTGAGTGCTAAGCTTATCTTTGGTGCCGACAGGTGTGTTTGTTAAACCACTACCTTTAACTGATGATAATTT
Organism: Triticum monococcum; assembly: GCA_034509565.1. Classification (NCBI taxonomy): domain Eukaryota; kingdom Viridiplantae; phylum Streptophyta; class Magnoliopsida; order Poales; family Poaceae; genus Triticum; species Triticum monococcum. The sequence goes on along the minus strand of CM067843.1, from coordinate 596,784,215 downwards.
TGAGTGAAACATTCATACCAAAGAGTAAAATTGTCTAACTAAAGTACCTCCCCATTTCCTGGATTAGTCCTGCTATTCAGGAGAATAGGGTGGCCACAGTGCAGTGCTTATCAGGAACTGGTTCCTTAAGAGTGGGAGGTGAATTTCTTGCAAGGCACTATCATGAAGTAAGGAGCTTTTCTTGTCTCCTTTATTGGCCGCTAGACGTAATTGCATTGTTTAATTTCTAAATCATGAACATTTTCTCCAGCGCACTATCTACATCCCCCAGCCAACCTGGGGGAATCACCCAAAAGTGTTCACTTTAGCTGGCCTGACTGCTAGGAGTTACCGGTACTATGATCCTGCAACTCGTGGACTGGATTTCCAAGGTGCCTAATTCAATTTTTCATATACACTACTATGTGCTCAATTTGCAATTTCAGAGGACGACGTTTGCACACTTCTACTGGATCGTTTTAGGCAGTCTTACTTAATCAAGGATATGTTTATGTGCTGCAGGACTCTTAGAAGACCTCAGTTCAGCTCCCTCAGGCGCAATTGTACTGCTTCATGCATGTGCCCACAACCCTACTGGTGTCGACCCAACCTTGGAACAGTGGGAACAGATCAGGCAGCTGATGAGATCAAAAGCATTGCTGCCATTCTTTGATAGTGCTTATCAAGTAAGTAATTGACATGCCTAATACTGATGCTTCTTAGGGAATATGCCACATGACTATATAGCCACATAATTTGTTGATTCTTTGTTCACATGGCATATTTTCTTCCAAATAGCTTACAAATAAAGTAATGTGCTTGAAATGACCTGTGAAGGGATTTGCAAGCGGAAGCCTTGACAAAGATGCCCAATCAGTGCGCATGTTCGTCGCTGATGGTGGTGAATTGCTCATGGCTCAAAGCTATGCCAAGAACATGGGATTGTATGGAGAGCGTGTTGGTGCTTTAAGCATCGTAAGTTATCTTATCCTAATACTTTGTTATTCACCTTTGTGGCCTTACCCTTAGTTTTTGGACTTGAATTCGAGCTTGTAGGCATCTTCTTGCTGTGTTGATGGTAATAATTAACTTCCAGAATTGCTTCCGCAGCTTTGTGGTCCAATATGCTAAAATGCATATGGTTATAGTTACATACAGGTGTTTGCTATACAGCTATAGTTGCAGTTGTATATCTTATACAACTGTAATAATTCATCTACCTGTACGGTTATACCTCAGTATGACATGGAAACTTCTTTTAACCTTCTTTTAATGAGATAGTAGATGTACTTGGTGAACTTGTGTCATACATAAGAGGCTGTATTTCATCTCATATTTTTGAATTTATTGAGTTGTTTGAGGAACTGAAAGAAAAATCCAACTTAATGTTGCAGGTTTGTGGGAGTGCTGATATAGCTGTTAAGGTTGAAAGTCAACTTAAGCTTGTAATTAGGCCTATGTATTCGAACCCTCCTCTTCATGGTGCTTCTATCGTGGCTACCATACTTAAGGACAGGTAGTATTCTATTCAATCATAGAATGAGTTGTGTTGAAATGAATTTTTATTGGCAGATCGACAAATCTAATAATTGGTAGTGCTTAGTTCTTATTGACTATTTTTTCTCAATTTGTAGTGCGATGTTCGACGAATGGACTCTGGAGCTGAAGGCCATGGCTGATAGGATAATTAGCATGAGGGAGCAGCTTTTTAATGCGCTGAAAATCAGAGGTACTAGTTTCTGTCAAAGCCCACTGTTTCCTCTTTGCTGTTAATAACATAATTAATGTCTGAATAATGGCCTTTTTCAGTCTCATAATTTGTCCCAGGATCTTCTATCAGAACCTAGTGTCATTTTATTTTCAGCAATTGATACAATTTCTCTGAACTAATTGTTCTTTGGATATTAGTATTACGTTATTCTGAACAGAAATTTCTTGGGTTATTAGCAAAGTCTGATAAATATCCGACCTGCTATATTTGTATACGGTTTATTACCAAGTTCCTGTTAAGTTCCCTGAAATCTGAAGCTCATGTAGTGCACTAACTGTTCTGGTTCAGGTCCATCGATCTCCAAGTTATGGATGTTCAATCTTTTGATCCATTTCTTACTAATTCCTCTATGCCAAAGTGTTGACCATTTGTCATATCATGCAGAAACACCTGGAGATTGGTCCCACATCATTAAGCAGATTGGGATGTTTACTTTCACTGGGCTCAACAGTGATCAAGTAGCCTTTATGAGGCAGGAATATCACATTTACATGACATCTGATGGGTAATGCCCTGTGAATTCTCACCCATTTACATATCTCGTCACAAATGCATTAGTAGTGTAACTTTGAGGTCTTCTTTTGCAGTTGTACTGTTTATGAACATTTAGTAGACTCGACACTGCTTTCTTTGGTGGTTTTCATTCTCAAGAGTCCCCTGTAGCTAGTTCATATTGACAGGTCATATATTTTGTCTTGCAGGAGGATCAGCATGGCCGGTTTGAGCTCCAGGACTGTACCCCATCTTGCAGATGCCATACATGCTGCAGTTACAAAACTGAAGTGAATGATAACATTGCAACCCCCTCCCGCAATAAAATCTTAAATTGCCTACAGCAGTGTCCGAAGGGTTCAACCAGAGGTGTGTTACTGGCTGAACTCAAGAATTTGCCTTGTAGACTCATTAAACTTGTTGTCGGCGACAGTTTTGTACACACCGGATTAAAGATTATGGTGATTTCGAATCCCGAATAAGCTGCAGTTGTGATGCTTTCTTACCCTTGAATGCTGAGGTATTTATCCTGCAGCGCTGTATAATGCCTAGTTTTGGGAAGCTAATGTTTGTGAGCTGTATGCGCGTTTTCGGTTGTTGCATACGGTGCTTTTAGTTGTTTCTGAGCTCAGGCTGGAAGATCTTCTGCTTAGTCAAGTATAAACATAACTTGAAGCAATAGCGGGCCATTTTGTTTTTGTTAAAGTTCTATTTTTACGTTGTTTTGAGAAATTCAACATGTCAAGCAACATAAAAATACAGTCCACTGTAATACCAATAACTTCGTTATACTGTTTTCTTGTCAGAAACCCAAATTCATTTCACGCAATACGGTAGAGATAATGAATCAACTAGGAGAAGAATACAAGAGAAAAGAGGAAGATGTCTTGATGGCTTAGGTGTAACAAACTCGTAGAGCAACTACATTGCTGATCACTAAATTGCCCCCAAATGTCCGGACCGGACGATTCAGTCATTTTTTGTCATCCAAATTTGATGATCTGTGTTGCCCTTAGATGTTGGATGCTCACCAAAAATGGCTGAATTGGTTTGGATCTCTGAAATCTCATAAACGGACGTCCGACACACCCAAAATATCCCAACCTGAAGCCTCTTAACCCTCGCTCCGTCCCTCCCACCGCACTCTATCCAGGCTTTGCCGGACCTCCGGTGTTCCACCCAAGCGCCTTCCCACCTTGACTATGCAGCCGTTCCATCCGCTATCTAGTCGCAGCTCAAGTACCTCTGCTATCTTCTGACGCCGTCCATAGTAGACACCACGCACGACAAGTGTTTGGTCCATGGCAGAATCCAGTGAAATTTGAGGATTTTATCCAAATGCATCATCAGAATCCAGTGAAATTTGAGGATTTTATCCAAATGCATCATGAAATTTGACATCAATGAACTCGTGAGCAGCTGCAAAATGATCTGGCTGGGCACCTTTGGGCGTTTCATAAATAGAACATGTGTTCGACTATGATGATTCAAACTTTTATTTTGAAACTTTATGTATGGATTGTAATATATTTATTTGAATTATTGTTGCATTGGAATATATATCTTTCAATTGGTAAAAAATTACTATATGCTATTTATCTTTGTTTTTTGTTAGTCTGGGTATATGGAAAAAAACTAGGAGTGGACATTTAGATGGCCTTCACCCCCATCCCTGTTCATGGACACACCAAAACATGTTCACGGACATTTGATGAGGTCCGTTTTGCGGTTTTGGTGATCCGCGTTTGAGTTGCCCTAAGAAATCTTGAAAAAGAGTAGCAATATATGTGGAAAGCTGAAACCTAATTTAATGTCAGGCAAAAATGTATTAAGAAACAGTATAATGGGGCACCTACAAGCCGCAACAACAATTTGATGCTGTCAGCCGTCGGATCCAGCAAAGAAAAGGCTCAGATTTGTTCAATTGTCTCACCCAGCGTCGTAGTGCCTTTTCACCCGTCATTATTGTAGTCCATTCAGCCCACGTAATTGGACCGCTACTCTGTGCACATAGCTAGAGATCATCTCCTTCATCAAGTCAATCGATGACCAAAAGCCCGTTAGGCCCATCGACAAGTTTCATTCAATTCGTGTTGTCTCGCCCAATCCCCACCATTTGTGGTGATGCGACAGTTCGCCACGCCGCCAGTAGCACGAGAGCTCCTAACCGGCGCCTTCAGCGCCGGCTGGACGTTCTGGCGCCCACGCGGCTCCCTGATATGGGCCGGCCCAAAACGGGGAAAACGCGAATCGATCGCTGCTGACATAAAAATCGCTCCAGAAAAAAGTTGCTCGAGGAATCGAACCCACCCGCCAGAGTCGCCTCAGAATTTGCAAACCACTGTACTATTCACACACTTGTGACTCAGTTTGGCGCGAACGTTATAAGAATAATAGTAGCCGCGTTATTTGTGTATCAGATATATTTTTGGAACACCAAAAACGTGATTTTCTTTAAAAAAGGAAAGTCAATTTGAATAAACATGGTTTTCTTGACAACAAAAGTTCACAAATTTCAAAAAAAGTTCATGAACAAGCAAAGAAAACATTGGTCTATTCAAAAAAAAATCACGAATTAGGAAAACGTTCACATATTCACAAACTCCATTAACATGAAAAAAGTTCACTAATTTGAGAAAAATTCCAAGAATTTGTAAAATTATCATGAGTTTGAAAACATTCATCATTTTGCAAAACAGTTCATCAATTTTGGAAAATAAATCATCGAATTTGAAAAAAGTTCATCCACTATGAAAAACGTTCATATTACTTGAGAAAAGTTCATCGAATTTGAGAGAAGTTCATCCACTTTGAAAAAGGTTCATGCAATCTCAAAAAAAGTTCATCGAATTTGAAAAAATGATCATCCACTTTGAAAAAAGTTCATTGAATCTGAAAAAAGTTCATTCGATTTCAGAAAAGTTCATCAATTTTGAGAAAAAAATTCATCAACTTTGAAAAAAAGTTCATCGATTCTGAAAAAATTCATCGAAGTTTAAAAAAGGTTCATCAAATTTGAGAAAGGTTTTTTGAAATTTGAATTTGAGAAAAGTTCAATGAAAGTTGAAAAAAGTTCATCGAATCTGAAAAAAATTCATCAAATTTGAAAAAAAATTCGTTGATTTTGAAACAAATCCATCGAATTTGAAAAATATTTATCAAACTTTAAAAAAAGTTCACCGATTTTGAAAAAATTTCATTGATTTTGAAAGAAAGCTCATCGATTTCAAATAAAGTTCACAAATTTGGAAAAAAAATCTTGCGCTTAGCAAAAAAGAAGAAAGAAGGAAAAATGAAAAGAAAAGAAAAGAAAAAAAGAGAGAAAACAGAAAAAAAAACTCTTTCCACGAAAAAAGGAAATATAAAAAGGTTAAAGCCCGCTAGCTAACACGAACTGGTAGGTTAGTCGAGTGGTTTGCCCAGCACGAGTATATTCGTGAGATCGTTAGTTCGAGACATTGCTTCGCTAGAAGGTTTTTTGCGTTTTTAAAACAGAAAAAGAAAAGTGGGCTGGCCCATTGCGGTGGGAGGGGTGTGCGCCCGATTGCAACTATACCTAAAACGGGCGCTTAAGGCGCCGTTTAGGATTTGCCCAGTAGCACACGCTGCCCTATAGTCGTTCTACCGTCGCCTCTGGGCCTCCTGTCTACATCCATGTTTCGGGTTGGTACGTCGGGTTGGTGCGTTTTTAAAACAGAAAAAGAAAAATGGGCTGGCCCATTGCGGTGGGAGGGGTGTGCGCCCGATTGCAACTATACCTAAAACGGGCGCTTAAGGCGCCGTTTAGGATTTGCCCAGTAGCACACGCTGCCCTATAGTCGTCCTACCGTCGCCTCTGGGCCTCCTGTCTACATCCATGTTTCGGGTTGGTACGTCCAGTTCATATGCCCGAGAAGTTGTTTCTTCATGCATAGGTTGTTGTCCTCTTTCGTTCTCTTTTTTCAGGTACATCCATTTGTCTGCTCCCTCCTGCCCTCTTTCTTTCAGGTATTCTCATTGTTCGTCTATCAAGTGATAACTGCAGTGGGGTTCGACTCACTGTCAGTAAAAAAAATTAGAGAAAAAGGGCTCTCGGCCCCGGCTCCACTTGTATTACCAAATGAAACCACAAGCATTCAGACGTCCTGTTACAAGCACGCGGGGGGGGGGGGGGGGGGGGGGATAATCAGCACACACGCTGCCCCAGCCCCAGAAATCAACTACCAGATAAAAGAGCTAAGCTCTAGAAAACAGATAAAACTAACAGCTCGAAGAGAGGGAGAAACTGGAGGGGGGAGAACGCCCCAGAACTCAGACAGTGTCGCAATCGAACAACAACTCCGAGCACTTCAGGAGGCCTAGCCAGGGTCTGGCCATATCAGGAGGGGGGGGGGGGTGTGTGTGCACGCGCTTCCTGCTCCAGCTTCCTCACCAAGTGCATCCCTCTTTCTTTTACAGGGCCAGAGCACCGGACCATCCAGCTGCTTAGTATAGTAGTAGTTTTCCTCCACAACACCTGTATCCCAAGCCAGGGAACACGTTTGAAACAAATGCCATTACGATATTTCCATAGAGCCCAAAGGGCAGCAGAATGTAACATACAGTCCACTGAGTGATTTTTGTGTTTAAACCACCAAGCCAGCATGTTCTCAACGGACATTCCGGCTTGTTTATTAGATATATAAAAAATCCCTCTCCATAGATTTATCGCAACAACGCAGCCAAAGAATAAATGATCAATAGATTCAGATTCTCCACAGAAAAGACAAGTAGCATCATCTACTTGCTGTCTTTTTTGCAGGTTGTCTCTCGTTAGAAGCTTGTTTTGGCCACAAGCTAGAGAAAAATCTGAATCCTAAGAGGAATATTAATTTTTCAAATAACTGTAAGGTTACCCGGATCAATCCCCCTAAAATTAATAAAATTGTAGAAAGATTTGACAGTGTAGACACCTTTGGCTTCAAAATTCCAGCAAATGGTATCCTCTCTGTCATTTAAGTTGATATTAGCTACGCGGCTGAACAGATCATCCCAATCCGCCAGCAGCTTATGGGTGAAACACCTTCTAAAAGTATTTTTTAGATTGGTGCCATCCCAGACCTCGCTAATAGAAACATTATGGTCATTGGCAATAGAGTATAGATCCCAATACTGGGTAGCTAGGGTAGCATGCCCTAGCCACCGATCCTCCCAAAATCTAGTACTCTTGCCATTCCCCACTATCCAGGAATATCCCACATTGGCAGCTTTAGCAGCCTGCAAGATCCCTTTCCAAAATGGGGAAGCACCATTTTCAGGACAAGTAAAAATGTTAGGGCTGTGAGTCCTATACTTAGCATCAATAATTTGTTTCCAAATTTTGCCCTCGTCCAGGAAATATCTCCTGATCCAAGAAGCTAAAAGACATAAAATTCATATAAGCAATATTAGGGATGCCCAGACCCCCATGCTGCTTTTGGAGAGTTACATTTCCCCAGGCAGCAAGATGATATTTAAAATGGCCCTCATAATCATCCCAAAAGCAGTGAGCTAGTTGAGAATTTATTAGTTTTATGGCCCATTTTGGGAATTTGATAATTCTCATAAGGTAGCTAGGGATAGTGGAGAGGCATGTCTTCACTAAAGTGAGTCTCTTACCAGAAGACAGAAGTCTCCCCCTCCATCCAGCACCTCTCTTGATAATCTTATCAATAGTAGGTTGAAGTTCACTTTTCTTAAGCTTTCTGTGATGGAGAGGGGCACCTAAATATTTAATAGGGAACTCACTCAATTTGCAACCAAGTATTTGCGCAAATATATTGGCATCATCCTCATTTGTATTAATGGGCACTAGGTCACATTTGTGAAAATTAATCCGCATACCAGATAATTGTTCAAAACAAGAAAGCAACCATTTAAGGTTTCTCGCATGAGATTTGTTATTACTAAGGAAAAGTAAGGTGTCATCCGCATATTACATACTAATGATGCCAGCTGGATTGGAACTAGGGAAAAGACCTTCCAGGATATTATTTCTGGAGGCTTTCACAAGGATTCTGGTAAAAACATCAGCTACTAGGTTGAAAAGCAAAGGGGAATAGGGGTCCCCTTGTCTCACCCCTTTGCCAGCAATAAAGAAATCACTGTTTTTATTATTAATAGTAACCCCAACAGAGCCTTTATATATGAGGGATTTAACTTTCCTCATCCAGTTAGTACTAAACCCCCTCTTATGCATCATGTCTATCAGGAATTCTCTGTTGATCATGTCATAAGATTTCTCATAGTCGAATTTAAACACGAAACCAGACTGCTTGTTGGAGTGAACAGAATGAATAATTTCATGGGCTGCAATAATGCTCTCAGCTATATATCTACCTTTTATAAAGGTTGTCTGGTTCATAGAAATTAATCTTTGCAGATGAGGCCAAATTTATTTGTGGCACACTTAGCAAAGATCTTAAAACTGCAATTGATCATAGCAAGAGACCTAAATTTCTCCATCTTAGTGGCATCAACCTCTTTAGGGACTAAAGTAAGTAGGGAGAAATTGAGTCTATATAGGTCTAGCTCACCTTTCTCCCAATCATTAAATAAAGAAAATAAGTCCCCTTTAATAAGGTCCCAAAATTGTTGATAAAACAAAAAAAGGAAAGTCATCTGGCCCAGGGGCTCCTTCAGCATATGAGCCAAAGACAACATCCTTTATTTCCTTTTCAGAGAAGGGGGTATCCAAAATGCAATTATGAGCATCAGTCACCTTCTCTCCATCTTCCCAAAAATCATTTTTAGGTTGATGTTAATTTTATCTTGAAAACCAAATAGAGTTTTGTAGAATTTTACAGCAATATTCATGATACCTTCAGGATCAGTTTCAGTACCTTCATTACCTTCCAGCACCATGATCTGCTTCTTTCTCCTCTTTTGATTAGCTACAACTTTGAAGTATCCAGCATTTAAGTCCCCTTCCAGAAGGTCTCTCTCCCTGGATCTCTGCCTGGCCTTAATTTCTTCTTTTCTCCGGATATCTTCCAGGTCCCCTGCAATTTTTTCATTCTCCTGTTAGTATTAGGGGAAGGAGGGTTGGATTCAGAAAAATATCTAGACAATTATATTCAGCCACCAGGGATTGTTTTTTTCTGTTCTGCTCTGCCTCATAATTGGCCATCCAACCTTTAATGGCTTTTCTGGAGTTTCTAATCTTGAACTGCCAAACATCTATAGCCTTTTTAAAAGGGCATTTGGCAGTCCAAGCTTTGTTCACAATATCTCTAAAACCATCTACTTCCAAGCACCACTTCTCAAATCTGAAATGTTTTTCTTTGGGGATATGGAAGGCACAGGTATTAATAATCAGGGGAGTATGATCACTCCCTAGTCTAGGCAATGCTTTAAGGTTCACACCAGGAAAAGCATAAGCCCAGTCAATGGTCATGAAAACTCTATCTAAGGTAGCCAGCACTAAATTGTCCTGGTTATTACCCCAAGTGAACTTCCTCCCATTGATCTTAAGCTCTAGCAAGCCAAAACTATTGATCCAGTCATTAAACAGGCCAGCCCAGTGTTGATTAATAACACCAGTATTTTTATCACTAGCCTCTCTAATTAAATTGAAGTCACCTCCAACTAGAGTGGGCCCTGACCAGTTAGTAAATAAGGAGTGAAGTTCATTAATGAAATTCATTTTAAACTGATCATAAGCAGTGCCATAAACTGCAACAAGTCTCCAAATGGAGTGATCTTGTTTGTTTTTAATCAAGCAAGAGATGCTGAAGTTGTGCAAGTCACACTGAATTAACTCAAACATATCAACCTTGCATCCAACCAAGATCCCCCCCGCAGTGTTAGTTGCGGGAAGCCATTTCCATTGGAAAGCAGATCTAGGATCAAAGCTTTCAATCTGAAGCAGAGTAAACTCTTCTTTCTTGGTCTCATATATACAAATAAAATCAAGGCTATTGGCTCTAATGAGCTCTTTAAGTTTGTCAACCTTAATGGGGCCATTCAACCCTCTGATGTTCCAAAAACAACCTATCATTTAATAGTAAAATCAATTTTCCTTCTCCCCCTACAGGAGCCAGATTTTCTATTGACTTCAATCCAGGGGGAGTCTGAAGTAGAGGTCACATTCATATGCGACCCCTCCTCTGACTCAGCATTACTCCCTAGATTGTCATCAGAAAAACCAAACTCCTCTCCAGTAATATCTATAGTAGTAGGGAGAAAAACTTCAGGATTTTCAGAGTTAAATTTAGCAAGTCTGTCCAACTCAATCTGCTTAATAGTGCAGATGTTCTCTCTGATATTATCACTGCTATCACCCAAGTTAATACCTGAGCACTCTGCAGTATTAATGAGAAGAGAATCATCTAAACAAGCAAAAGAGTTGTGTGTAGCTTTTTTCACAGTAGGTTTTTCCAGATTTTTGATTTGTTTTAATTCCTGAGCTTTTTGAAGATTTGGCCTATCATCCTTCTTGTTTCTGGTGCTAATTCTAGATGCCACCGCAGGGCCCCACTTTTGCTGAACAATAGTGTGCTTCTGAGAAACAGACATAGCAACAACATCTTCAAATTTGCCAAGGACGGGGGACCCTATGATGTCATTGTGTCTTTTCTTCACTACCTCAAGATAACTTTTGGTCATAGGAGCACCCAGAAAAATGGAAGGTCTTTTGCCATTGATATTGTTGTTATTGCTGTTTCCAGTATCCATATCTTCTCCAAGCAAATCATCACCACTGGAATCAAACTCCTCTTCAGTGTGCTTGTTCTGAGAGGGATTGTTATCATCAGGTCCTGGAGGAATATCTGACACCTGACCACTATCAGCCTCAGACTCCATAGAAAACTGCAGCAAATAGAGCTCATGATGTATTTCCACCATCCTGCCTCTGGGAATCTTAGCAGGATCTCTGACAGCTACCTGAATCCTCACCTTCTCATAAAAGCTCCTGAAGATAGTGTGCCAATCAACATTAACAAGCACCCCCAGCATAGTCGATATTTGAGATATGATGTGCCAAGAGATCCATTTTGGAGGTATGCCTTCTATCACAATCCAAGTTTCCTCTAAGGTGTCATAGGCTGGCATTTCTCCATTCCAATCACTGAAAGAGACAGTAACTCCTTCTTTTTTCAGGTTGATGGAAGGGTAATCCACCAGATCTTTGATCTTCTTGTTTGGGGGAAACCTGACAATGAATTTTTTTCTCATCATATCTTCTAATCTGCCAGGACCAGTTGGTTTTCCACATATCTGAGAAACACAACCCCAACTCCTTCTCAGAGATCTCCCCTTTTTCTATTAACACTAGACTAACATTTCCAAAGTTGAGCCACTCACGATCTTCCTTACCACCAGTTTCAATATGAAAAAAAACCTAAACCATTGTTAGCACTCCCCCAATACATGGCAGCAGGGTATGGCTTGTACCATGCAGGGAAAGTGTCCATGTGATGGCCAGGAGTCTTGCAAATGAAGCAGATTTTAGGGATTGGACACATACCCACAAAATGTCGTGGGAGCCCGCAGTTGTAACAAATCGCCCCGATGAACTTAGGGTCCACATTGAAGGAGGAATCGTCGCTATTCGTAGTAGCAACTGTCTGCTTGCACTTCTGGCTTCTTCTTATTTTTGCTAGAGTCCGACTGACTGTTCTGTACACTCCCTCCAGCAGATGATCCACTTCCCCCAAACTGAACATGCTGCATCTGAGGGCCGAATTGTTGGGGAAAACTTGCGGAGGAGGAGGCAGATACTGGAAGGGGAACTGCTGCTGATTTGTCCACTGCGGCATCTGCTGCATCTGCTGCATTTGAGGATTCCAACCCCCTGATATCCATACATCTGACCTCCCGACTGCATCATAGCTTGGGTAGAGCCAACTGGAAACAAGGGGGGCTTGGCGTAGATCGACATCTGCGGCGGAGCAGCTTGAGGCGCCGGTGGCACCGGCGACGGTGGGGCAGCCCCTTCCTGTCCAGACGAAGTGGGAGTAGGAGGGCGTCCATTCCGGCCCCCCCGAGCCATATCTCCCTCCACGATTGTTGCCATCGCGACCCCCCAGGCATCTTGACAATTGAGGCGAAAGGGATCTTGCCCGATTTCTTTGCCTAGTAATCTCTAGAGAAGGAGAAGTTCTTTGGTGCAGTCAAACAATCCGAATCACCAATCGGGTGGTAATATGCTGCAGAGAAATCTCCAGAGTTGAATTTGTCTCTCCGAACCCAAACCAAATTGGAGCTGCTGAATCTACTCTAAAATGGACGAACCCTAGGTTGCCCCCTCTCCGGACCCTGATGCGGATCTGGGGGGGGGAGACGCCTTTTGAGGAGGCGCAACCACCCCTCCCACAAAAGAGATGGGGTCGGGGCAGGCGGGGTCCGCCGCAGTTTGCTGACTGACCAGCAGGGCCCTCCTGGCAGTGGCTCTTCGACCAACGCCTCGCCTCTCCAGCGAACTGAATAGCATCAGAGGCGGCGAAGCACGGCTACTCCGGCCACCATTGCTGCTTTTGCACACCAGGGGAGAGCCTGGAGGCGTGTCAACATGAGCTCCATCTGGGCTCAGCCCCGAATCGACGGTGACGGCCAGGACGAGATGCCTTGCAATGGCGTTTCCAAAGGAATCACTCCAAGCATGCCCTCCCATCTCAGAGCTCTGCGAGGATCTTCGGATTTCGCCTCTGCCCTCGCCCACTTCACGAAATCGGCCAACATAGAGTGCGGGTATGGAGGCATCCTCTGCGTCTCCGCCATCATAGCCTCGTCGTAGATCCTTTTCGCCAGCAACCTCTGATCCCCTTCTGCTCACAGCCGACAGGATTCGGCGTATCTGCTCGCTGCGGAACGCGTGACTGGATCTCTTGCCGCCGCCACCGCCTGATCCGCCGCCTTCCACTCCTGAACCTGCCCGATCCACGCCGCAGTAGTGTCGCAGATCCTTGTCGCCCGTTCCACCCAACCCCGACTCCCCGTCGCCATGGCTATAGCCTGTAGAATCGGTGAGATCAATCTCGCCATCTCCGCAAGCGCCTCCTGACCTTGGGAGGGGGGTAAGTGGGTGGGGGAAGGGGAAGGGGGAGGGGGAGCGTCTTTTGCCGCCAGCGCAGGCCCGTGTTGCCGGGGAGGCATGGCGGGAGGATAGCGCAGCGAGATCTACGGTGGGAGCAATGGCGAGCGGTCGGCGTGGGGTCGCCGTGGTTAGGAGCGGGGAGCGGGGAGCGGAGCAATCTCTAATTCACTGCTCCGTCCTGTCAGTAAATTTCTCGGCCTCTTACAAGTTTACATGCCATCGGATAATAGAACATGAGCGTACTATGCTTATAGGTTCTTCATATGATCCATTGCAGAATATTAGGGTACTGATTATCTAAATTCTGTTTCGCGCAAAGAGTAAATGTCTTGTGCTTTGGGTTTCAGCCACAAAAGAATTATTCAATACAGAAAATTTGAATGCCTATCATATGAACCCTTCCGGTACTCTAGCTGCATGTGCAAGATAATGTAATTACCACTTTCTGCCTTATTTATTCTACAAGTTTTACAGTAGTTGGGTTTTTTTCCAGCCGTTCGTTGCTCTATATCTAACGGCATACAGATGGGTAGTACTCCGATCAAAGTATTGGAAAGTACTACAACTAGTAGGGCCGGTACTAATGACAATGTGGGGACACATTTTAATCTAGGGCATTTTAGTCATAGGAAAATTTTCAACGCACCGCCCCTCTCATCCAATGGAGAATCTCCGCCAGGGCCCTCTCCTCTTCCATCGTCATTAGACAACCACTGCCGCCGCCAGGGCCCTCTCCTCTTCCATCACCATTAGGCAACCGCTGCCATCTCCTCCCTCTCCTGCATTCCAGATCCACCGCATCCATCTCCTCCTTCTCACCGCCGCAACTTTGCTCGTCTCCTCTTCCACAACAACCCCCTCTCCCAACCAAGCCAGAACCTTCATGGACCAGGATATCGAGCAGAGCACCGGCGGCGATAAGGCCAAATTTGCCACCCCGATGGAGGAGAAGATAGTGCAGATTGCCGGTGGCGACGTGGTCAAGATGGCCAGGATGAGGGAGATCTATTTGTGGTTTGAAAACAAGCGATAGATGTCCTGGATGATGCAGGCCATGATTGATCGTATGAAGAAGAGTGAGAGGTTGGCGCTCTGGCCCCCGCCCGCAATACCGCTGGCATTCATCAAGGTCCTCCTCTGGGCGATGGAGCAAACAGATTCACCCAAGGAGTGGGTTACGCAGAGGTGGTGGGCGTACATATGCAGGGTAGAGCATCCAGAGGATCAGGAAGCCACTCTGTACGAGGTGCCGCTGGTGATTGTGCAGCCACCAGTCGAGTCAACGAAGATTCTGTAGCGCAGGAGGACGAGGAAAGTTGTCGCGACGTCGCTTCCCCGCCGTTCTCCATGCTTCCCTCGCCGCTCTCCTCGTCTGAACGGTGGCGGTAGCTATGTTTAGGGTAAGATTCTTCATTTGTAAATCATAACTTGCCACTTGGTTAATCTGATTCTCTGCAATATGTTCTTGCTACCCTGGATATTCTCTCGCTAGAGAAAAGCCTGTTCTGCTTTGTTTTTATGTCTTATCTATTTGGTCATGTAATATGTAGTGCATTAACAACTGGTTCTTGCGTGGCGCTTGTGCTTGGTTTATGCTTTTTGCGTGAGCTGCTGGGTGGGTGGGAGGGATGGATCCTTTTCCTGACATCAACGGTTTCTATGCTTCTGTCAGTAGCTTATGTTTGTAGTTTTATTAACTTAGAGATTCTGTTGTGTTTTGAATCTAATATCCTTGCAGTAGTTGGCATATAAGTATTCTGTGGATTTCAAACATCAACTTTTAGTAGTATGAGATAGGCACTCTCATATCCTTGTGGTAGTTAGCATAGAAGAATTCCGTGAATTAAGAAGTGAAATAAAATACAACATATTGTCTTACATTTTTAATTTAAAAACTATGAGAAGAAATAAAAGAGAAAAAGATACTTGATTTAAAAATATTTCGAATATTAAAAAGAAAAGAACTATTACAATGAAGAAGTGAAATAGAACACAACTTTTTTTCTTTCATTTTTGGATTTCAAAACTGTCAGAAGAAATAAAAAAGAAAAAATGTTTGATTTTAAAATATTGTAAATATAGAAAAGAAAAGAAATATTGGAATTAATAAGTGAAATAAAAGACAATAAAGAACATAACGCTGGGGAACGTAGCATGCAATTTAAAAAAATTCCTACGATCACGCAAGATCTATCTAGGAGATGCATAGCAACGAGAGGGGGAGAATGTGTCCACGTACCCTCGTAGACCGAAAGCGGAAGCGTTTACTTAACGCAGTTGATGTAGTTGAACGTCTCCTCGATTCAACCGATCAAGTACCGAACGTACGACATCTCCGAGTTCTGCACACGCTCCAGCTCGATGACGTCACTCGAACTCTTGATCCAACAAAGTGTCGAGGAAGAGCTCCGTCAGCATGATGGCGTGGTGACGGTGATGGTGAAGTGATCCACGCCGGGCTTCGCCTAAGCACTACGTGAATATGACCGGAGGCGTAAACTGTGGAGGAGGGTGCCGCACACAGCTTGAAATAATTGATGTGTGTTATAGCGGTGCCCCCTCATATATATAGGTTGGAGGGGAGGAGAGGCAGCCAAGGGGGCGCCCCAAGTAGGAGGAATCCTACTTGGGGTCCTCCCAATTCGGCCTCCCCCTTTCCTATTCCTATTCGGAGTAGGAAGGCAAGAGGGGGTAGGGGGAATCATATTCCCTTTTTTCTTTCCTCCTTTCCCTTTTCTACTCCAATTTGGCCAGCCCATATGGGGGTGCACCAGCCCCTTAGGGGCTGGTCTGTCCCTCTCTTGTCCCATTAGGCCCATATAGCTTGCCTGGGGTTTCCCGAAACCCCTTCCGGTGACCAGATACGTAGTCGGTACCCCCGGAACACGTCCGGTGTCCAAATACTACCGTACTATATATGAATCTTTACCTCTCGACCATTTCGACACTCCTCGTCATGTCCGTGACCTCATCCGGGACTCCGAACAACATTCGGTCACCAAATCATATAACTCATATAATACAAATCATCATCGAACATTAACCATGCGGACCCTACGGGTTCGAGAACTATGTAGACATGACCGAGACACCTCTCCGGCCAATAACCAATAGCGGAACCTGGATGCTTATATTTGCTCTCACATATTCTACGGAGATCTTTATCGGTCAAACCATTATGACAACATACATTATTCCCTTTGTCATCGGTATGTTACTTGCCCAAGATTCGATCGTCGGTATCTTCATACCTAGTTGAATCTCAATATTGGCAAGTCTCCTTACTCGTTCCGTAATGCATCATCCCGTAACTAACTCATTAGTCACATTACTTGCAAGGCTTATCATGATGTGCATTATCAAGAGGGCCCAGAGATACCTCTCCGATACTCGGAGTGACAAACCCTAATCTCGATCTATGCCAACCCAACAGACACCTTCAGAGACACCTATAGAGCATCTTTATAATCACCCAGTTACGTTGTGACGTTTGATAGCACGCAAGGTATTCCTCCTGTATCCGAGAGTTGCATAATCTCATAGTCAAAGGAATATGTATAAGTCATGAAGAAAGCAATAGAAATAAAAATTAATGATCATTATGCTAAGCTAACGGATGGATCTTGTCCATCACATCATTCTCCTAATGATGTGATCCCGTTCATCAAATGACAACACATGTCTATAGTTAGGAAACTTAACCATCTTTGATTAACGAGCTAGTCTAGTAGAGGCTTACTAGGGACATGGTGTTTTATCCATGTATCCACATATGTATCAAGTTTTCGGTTAATATAATTCTAGCATGGATAATAAACATTTATCATGATATAAGGAAATATAAAACAACAACTTTATTATTGCCTCTAGGGCATATTTCCTTCAGCCTCCCATTTGTAGTAGATTCAATAATCTAGTTCACATCGCCATGTGATTTAACACCAATAGTTCACATCACAATGTGATTAATACCCATAGTTCACATCGCCATGTGACCAACACCCAAAGGGTTTAATAGAGTCAGTAATCTAGTTCACATCGCCATGTGATTAACACCCAAAGAATACTAAGGTGTGATCATGTTTTTCTTGTGAGAGAGGTTTAGTCAACGGGTCTGCCAGAATCAGATCCGTATGTATTTTGCAAATATCTATGTCTACAATGCTCTGCACGGAGCTACTCTAGCCAAATGCTCCCACTTTCAATATGTATCCAGATCGAGACTCAGAGTCATCTAGATTGGTGTCAAAGCTTGTATTGACATAATTCTTTACGACGAATTATTTATCACCTCCATAACCAAGAAATATTTCCTTAGTCCTCTAAGGATAATTTTGACCATTGTCTAGTGATCTACTCCTAGATCACTATTGTAAACCCTTGCCAAACTCATGGCAAGGTATACAATAGGTCTGGTACACAGCATGGCAAACTTTATTGAACCTATGGCTGAGGCATAGGGAATGACTTCCATTCTCTCTCTATCTTCTGCCGTGGTTGGGCTTTGAGTCTTACTCAACTTCACACCTTGCAACATAGGCAAGAACCCTTTCTTTGACTGATCCATTTTGAACTTCTTGAAAATCTTGTCAAGGTATGTGCTTTGTGAAATTCTTATTGAGCGTCTCAATCTATCCCTATAGATCTTGATGCCTAATATATAAGTAGCTTCACCGAGGTCTTTCACTGAAAAATTCTTATTCAAGTATCCTTTTATGCTATCCAGAAATTCTATATAACTTCCAATCAACAATATCTCATCCACATATGATATTAGAAATGCTACAGAGCTCCCACTCACTTTCTTGTAAATACATGCTTCATCATAAGTCTATATAAAACCATATGCCTTGATCACCTTATCAAAGCGTATATTCCAACTCCGAGATGCTTGCACCAATCCATAGATGGATTGCTGGAGTTTTCATACTTTGTTAGCACCTTTAGGATCGACAAAACCTTCTGGTTGCATCATATACAACTCTTCTTTAAGAAATCCATTAAGGAATGCAGTTTTGACATCCATTTGCCAGATTTCATAAAATGTGGCAATTGCTAACATGATTCAGACAGACTTAAGCATCGCTACGGGTGAGAAAATCTCATCATAGTCAACACTTTGAACTTGTCAAAAACCTTTTGCAACAAGTTGAGCTTTGTAGATAGTAACACTACCATCAGTGTCTGTCTTCCTATTGAAGATCCATTTATTCTCAATGGCTTGCCGATCATCAGGCAAGTCCACCAAAGTCCAAACTTAGTTCTCATACATGGATCCTATCTCAGATTTCATGGCCTTAAGCCATTTATCGGAATCTGGGCTCATCATCGCTTCCTCATAGTTCGTAGGTTCGTCATGGTCTAGTAACATGACTTCTAGAACAGGATTACCATACCACTCTGGCGCGGAACATGCTCTGGTTGACTTACGAGGCTCGGTAGTAACTTGATCTGAAGTTTCATGATCATTATCATTAGCTTCCTCTCTAGTTGGTGTAGGCATCACTGGAACTGATTTTGTGATGATCCACTTTCCAATTCAAGAGAAGGTACAATTACCTCATCAAGTTCTACTTTCCTCCCACTCACTTCTTTCGAGAGAAACTCCTTCTCTAGAAAGGATCTATTCTTAGCAACAAAAATCTTGCCTTCGGATCTGTGATAGAAGGTGTACACAACAGTTTCTTTTGGGTATCCTATGAAGACACACTTCTCCGATTTGTGTTCGAGCTTATCAGGCTGAAGCTTTTTCACATAAGCATCGCAACCCCAAATTTTAAGAAACGACAGCTTAGGTTTCTTGCCAAACCAGAGTTCATACGGTGTCGTCTCAACGGATTTAGACGATGCCCTATTTAACGTGAATGCAGCTGTCTCTAATGCATAACCCCAAAACAATAGTGGTAAATCAGTAAGAGACATCATAGATCGCACCATATCTAATAAAGTACGGTTACGACGTTTGGACACACCATTACGCTGTGGTGTTCCGGGTGGCGTGAGTTGCGAAACTATTCCACATTGTTTTAAATGAAGGCCAAACTCGTAACTCAAATATTCGCCTCCGTGATCAGATCGTAGAAACTTTATTTTCTTGTTACGATGATTCTCCACTTTACTCTGAAATTCTTTGAACTTTTCAAATGTTTCAGACTTGTGTTTCATTAAGTAGATATACCCACTTCTGCTCAAATCATCTGTGAAGGTCAGAAAATAACGATACCCACCGCGAGCCTCAACACACATCGGACCGCATACATCGGTATGTATTATTTACAATAAGTCAGTGGCTCGCCCATTGTTCCAGAGAACGGAGTCTTAGTCATCTTGCCCATGAGGCATGGTTCGCAAGCATCAAATGATTCATAATCAAGTGATTCCAAAAGTCCATCCACATGGAGTTTCTTCATGCGCTTTACATCAATATGACCTAAATGGCGGTGCCACAAATATGTTGCACTATCATGATCAATTTTGCATCTTTTGGCATCAATATTATGAATATGTGTATAATCACGATCGATTCAAGAAAACATTCACATTGGGTGTATGACCATTGAAGGTTTTATTCATGTAAATAGAACAACAATTATTCTCCGACTTAAATGAATAATCGTATTGCAATAAACATGATCCAATTATATTCATGCTCAACGCAAACACCAAATAACATTTATTTAGGTTCTATACTAATCCCGAAGGTAGAGGGAGTATGCGATGGTGATCTTATCAACCTTGTAATCACTTGCAACACACATCTTTACCTCTCCCTCAACTAGTCTCTGTTCATTTTGTAACTCCTGTTTCGAGTTACTAGTCTTAGCAATTGAACCGCTATCAAATACCAAAGGGTTACTATGAACACTAGTAAAGTACACATTATTAACATGTATATCAAATATACGTTTGTTTACTTTGCCATCCTTCTTATCCGCCAAATACTTGGGGCAGTTCCGTTTCCAGTGACCAGTCCCTTTGCAGTAGAAGCACTCAGTTTCAAGCTTTGGTCCAACTTTGGGCTTCTTCCTGGGAGTGACAAATTGCTTGCCATTCTTCTTGAAGTTCCCTTTCTTTCCCTTTGCCCCTTTTCTTGAAACTAGTGGTCTTGTTAACCATCAACACTTGATGCTCTTTCTTGATTTCTACCTTCGCCGATTTCAGCATCGCGAAGAGCTCGGAAATCGTTTTTGTTATCCCTTGCATATTATAGTTCATCATGAAGTTCTAGTAACTTGGTGATAGTTACTAGAGAAATCTGTCAATCACTATCTTATCTGGAAGATTAACTCCCACTTGATTCAAGCGATTGTAGTACCCAGACATTCTGAGCACATGCTCACTAGTTGAGCTATGATACGTCTCCAACGTATCTATAATTTTTGATTGCTCCATGCTATATTATCTACTGTTTTGGATGTTTATGGGCTTTATTATACACTTTTATATCATTTTTTGGGACTAACCTATTAACCCAGAGCCCAGTGCCAGTTTCTGTTTTTACCTTGTTTTGGAATATCGCAGAAAAGGAAAACCAAATGGAGTCCAATTGACCTGAAACTTCACGGAACTTATTTTTGGATCAGAAGAAGCCCAGAAGACTTGGAGTGCACGTCAGGGGATCTATGAGGAGGCCACAAGGTAGGGGCGCGCCCACCCCCTGGGCGCGCCCTTCATCCTCATGGGCCCCTCGTTTTTTTACCATGAAGACTGCAGGGCTTGCACCCCACAACATTTTATTAATAAAGCCAAAAGAAATACAAGATATCCTCAAGGTGAGGATGAAGAGAGAAAAGAAAGAGAAAATCCCTAAGGAAAGCTATACAGGGAAAGGGAAAACTATACCTAATAATTACAGAGGAAAAAAGCAACTCTCCTCAAGGAGGAAGAAAGTCAATCCACTTAAGAAGGGCTTCTCTATATTTCTGTTTGATCCGATGAGAGAGCAGAGTAAGATCGTGAATGAAACCATTCCTCCATGCCCTGAAAGTAGGTTGGATGTTCCGGAAAGCTCTATCATTCCTGACCTTCCAAATATTCCACCATGCCGTGAACACGACCTCCCCAAAGAAAGGCTTGTTGAAATCCTTCCTAGCTTGACGAGCAATGCCCACCATATCATTACCACCTGTCCATTCAATTTGCAGATAGTTCCACACACGAGCACTATAATTACACTGGAAGAAAAGATGATTTCTGTCTTCCAGAATTCCAGTGGGGCAAAGAACACATTCTGGTCCTTCATTAATCTTCCAATGCCTCCTCTGAATCATGTCCTTAGTGTTAACCCTGTCCATAATTACAAGCCAAGCAAACATCTTGATCGACATTGTGCAGCAACTTTTCCATATCCACCCCAGAATGGGGTTTGATACCATTGGCTGATAGACAAAATCATAAAACCTCTTTGCAGTAAAATCTGCTTTCTTGCCATGTCTCCAGCTCTAGCTGTCATTGGAGGTATTATCCAAATGGAAAGACCTCATTAGAGAAGAAAGTTGCTGTAATTCCTGAAAGGCTTGTGCAGTGAGAGGTAAGTAGAGAAGGTCCTGGAAACTACTAGCCACAAAGACTTCCTTGACTGAGAGATTTTTGTCGAGACAAAAGGAGTAGAGCCTAGGAAATCGTTCTTGCAGTGGGACTGAACTGCCGCCAATTTGCCAATAGTCAGACCAGAACAAAACCGTATCACCAGTAGAAACCTCAACCGAAGTAACTGACCTAAAATTATCCATCAACTTACATACATCTCTCCACCAAAAGGAGCCACAAAGAACAGTGTCATGTGGAATCCTCTGAAAGTAGTAAGAATCCCAAACTAACTGCACCCAGGGCACATCCATCTTGTTGTAAAGTTTATTGAGATGTTTTAGCAGAAGAGCATCGTTCTACAAACCTAGGTTCAGTATTCCAAGCCCTCCCTTGGACTTAGGCCTATAGACAAGCGGCCAAGCCGCCAGTGAGTGCCCTCTTTCCTGACCATACTTCCTCCATAAACACTGCCTCTAGATTCTTTCCAGTTGTTTCAAAATACCCTGCAGAATTGACAAACTGCAAAGGAAGAAGATAGGCAATGAAGAGATGACAGAATTAACTAATTGCAATCTGCTCCCTTGAGGTAAAAACCAAGAGCTTGCTGTCAATCTTCTCTCCATACAATCCACAAGGGGAAGAAGATCCACAATTTTTGGTCTGGTGGTCCCCACTGGCAGACCCAGATAAGTAAAAGGCATCTTGCCTAAATTACAACCAAAATAAGCAGCCAGATCTGAAGCATCTTGGTCAGTCACATTGATGGGATACATGGAGGATTTGTGGAAATTAATTTGAAGTCCAGTTGCCTAAGAAAAGGAGTGTAAAACTCGTTTAAAAGCCCCCAATTGATCTTTATCAGCATTGAAGAAAAGCAGTGTATCATCAGCATATTGGACAACAGGGAAATCAGGGTCATGTGTAGGCAGAGGCCTACTAATAAGACCTTGCTGAAGAAGATCATTTATCAATGTTTGCAAGAGATCCGCCGTAATAACAAAGAGCAAGGGAGAAATGGGATCCCCCTGCTTCACTCCACATTTGCACTTGAAGTGATTCCCAGGAACTCCATTCAAAAGAACAGAAGAAGTGCCAGAGGACAACAACTGTTTAATCCAAATAATCCATCTTTCATCAAAACCTTTTGCAATTAAAATCTTTATGATAGCCTCATGCTGGATAGAATCAAAAGCCTTTTCGGAATCCAGTTTAAGCAAAATGATGGGCCTCTTAGACTGATTACACTGGTGAATGTACTCAAAAGTCCAAGCAAGATAATCCTGGATTGTTCTTGATTTTATGAAACCATATTGATTTTTATGCACACATTTGGTGATCTCCTGTTGGAATCTGTTAGCAGCCAGTTTTGTAAGAAACTTCAAACCCACAGAGGTAAGAGAAATTGGCCTAAAGTCCCCTACACACTCAGGTGACCGCTTCTTAGGAATCAGGGTAATGTATGCATCATTCAAGTTCTCTAACTAAACTGTTCCAGCATGAAACTCCTTAACCAACTGGATGAAATCAGCAGAAATTATGTGCCAACACTTTTTCAAAAAAAGCCCATTAAAGCCATTAGGCCCAGGGGCCTTGTCAATGGGCATTTCCTTGATAACCTGCTCAATTTTTGTTAGATCAAATGGTTTTGTGAGCACCGCCAAACCCCGGACCCTAGGAATAAGGGACAAGATGTTTTCATCCAAACAAATTGACCTCACTGTCCCCATTCTGCTTTTGAAGGCTGACAAGAATTCCTTGGCCATTTCGTCATGGTTTGACGTTGTTGATCCATCAGACAGCAAAAGACTAGCAATAGAGTTTTTTCTGTATCTCTCAGTTGCCATAGCCTGAAAGAATTTTGAGTTTTCCTCTCCCACTTTGATATACCTGATTCTACATCTCTTCCTCCAGTACAGATATTGCATGTGCAATAGGCGCTCATGATGTAATTTTGTGATTTTTCTGAAATTAAACTTAGGCCTGGACAGAGATCTTCTGTCCTCAAGATTGTCCAACCAAAGAATTACCCAGTTACACTTCTCAAGCAACCTTTTGATATGTGATAACCCTTTCTGCCACTTTTTCAGTGCAAACCTCAACGCCTTTAGTTTGTCCACAATTATTGCTGAAATATGAGTCTTACGAGAGGGTCGATTCTAGACCTCCTGAACACACTCCATAAAACCAGCCTGATGGATCCAAAAGTTTTCAAACCTAAAGATATGTGCGTTTGGAATTGCTGTACTGATGGTCACCAGACAAGGCACATGATCAGACGCAGTTTTGGCCAAGGGGGTCAGTTGTGTCATGGGGTAAGTGTGTATCCAACTCACCGATGTGAAAACCCAATCCAACTGCTCCAAAAGAGGTTTGTCCTGCATATTAGACCAAGTAAATTTTTGTCCTTTCAAGGGAAGTTCCAGTAGTCCCAAATGGCCAATTATCTCACTGAAAATAAACATGTCGTTTATATCACCCCCGAGTAAGTTCCTATTATCAATGGAATGGATGAAGTTGAAGTCTCCCATCAACATCCACAACTGATCCGGATCAATATCTAAGTTGTAAATCCAAGAAACAAACTCATCACATAACTCACCCTGACAAGGGACATACACATTAACCAGGAACCATTTCTCATTATTGTGAACCGAGGTAAACTGCATAACTATAGCGTAAGGTTTAACTTCAAGCAAGGTGCCACGGAACACATCTGAATGCCACACTGTTAATAGACCCCCAGACGCTCCACTAGAGGGAGACTCCACGAATTGATCAAAGCCATGGGGACAAATGCTTTTAATGATTGAACGCGAGCAAGTGGAAAGCTTAGTTTCTTGCAAACAAAGCACTGAACACTGACTCTCTATCACTTTTTCCCTGACAGAACGATGTCTAGCGTCCGAATTCAGACCGCGAACATTCCAACATAACACTTTCCAGCTACGCGTTGTAACACGATTCATAAAAAACCATAGTGTCTAGTAGCAAAAGAAATATGGCACTTAATGCCATACCATCCATAATGAAAGAAAGTTCAGAACCCCAAAGTGTCTCGTCGCAGACCGAACTCAGTTCAACAGAAAAGAAAACAGCCATAACAGGCGCCCTCGACATAGAAGATAACATAAGAAACTACGCTGTGGATGCAGACGAGTCCTCCTGTGGATTAGCCATAAGCTTGTCCACCGATATAAGCGCAGGGTCAATCTCCAGTTCCTCGCCCACAGCTTGCAGAACCTGAATCGGGGTGTGAGGTGGTGCGGCAGGTAGAGCATCTTCAGAATCATCCACTGAAGTGGGCTGGGCCTTGTCCTCCATGGGCTTTGCACGGGGACGCTTCTTAGATGGCTGCAGTGACAGCTGCTCGAAAACCATGTTCTTGTAGCCATCCAACTTTGCCGCGCTCCTTGTGCAGCGCCTTAGAGATGTATCAACCACCGGAGCCTTCTTCTTCTCTTGCCGTTTACGCGCAGTTGACTGGTCAACAGAAAAAACCAAACTGGATTGAACTGAGACAGGAACAGCAGAACTATCTGACACCACTTCTTTAGAAACAGAGGCTTGGGCATTGGCAACAGGCAGCTCCTCAAATAAAGCTCTGGCCACCGGGTGCTTCACCATGACAGACTGTCTGGTCGCAGGTACCACAGGCAGAGAGGCAGCTAAGCAAGAAATCATCCTTGATTCATCAAAGGCAATGGACCAAGACCTCTTCGAGTAAATGACTGTGCCCAGTGGCTTGAAGAAAATGGACCTGGGCACTTCCTTAACCGAGAAATCGACCATAAGATTCTCAAAAGATCTTTTCCAAACCATCTCCGGAGGAAGGGGAGGACCAGCCACAATGCGTGCCATGCCAATAAAAACTTCATGATGCTGAATCACCGGAGGCTGGTAGGGCACAATGGCAAGCTGATTTTCTTCAAAAACAGGATACTGAGCTTCGGGGAGTGGCAAATCATGCTGCTGTTGGATATCGTCCTCTTGTTCAAGCTGCTCGACAGAGGCAGACCCTTCCGGCTGATCAATGACTATTGAAACTTGATCCTGTTCGGGAGCAGCAGGGTGTGGGGCCTGCTCGATCCCTGCTTCATCTCCCCACATGGCATTTCCCCAACCAGGGGCATTTCCCCAACCAGGAGCGTTGTCGTTCACAGGTGGAGGGGGTGGAGCGAGGGGAGCATCATTCCAACCCAGCATTGGGTAGGGAGGCAAAGAAAACATCAAGTTATCCTGAACCAGATTACCAGGTAAAGGATGAGGATTTCCATCCAAGGGCATGGGGTCTTCGTCATGTGGCATCTGATCTGCAAAGTCTGCACCTAGAACATAGCAAGCAGTAGTCCAAGATACTTGGGTACCTCCATACTCCGCATAATCACCAAAGACAACATCTCTTGGAACCAACGACGTATCCGGAAAATAAGTTTCCACTAGGGTCCGAACCAGATAAGGATCCTCACTATCCCAAGAGATAAATTTTCCAAAAGTGCCTACCGCCTGCGAGATATATTCAGTGGTGCGGTAATCCAGAGGAATCCCAATGAACATTAACCAGCCCTTGCGAAAACCCTGTGTCCCTTTGAAATTTTCTCCCTCATCATGCTTCATAAATCTGATAGAGCGATCATTACCCAAAGGAAATTGTGCATGCTGAATCAAGGTGTATCTCACTGACGGATCCCTGACTTGAAACAGCCCAACCCCCCTGACATACTTCTTTCGCCTATATATCTCCATATACCCTAAAAACATCGGGGATCACAATAGATCGGGAGTTCCGCCGCCAGAAGCCTCCGTAGCCAACAAAAACCAATCTAGACCCGTTCTGGCACCCTGCCGGAGGGGGCAATCCCTCTACGGTGGCCATCTTCATCATCCCGGTGCTCTCCATGACGAGGAGGGAGTAGTTCTCCCTTGGGGCTGAGGGTATGTACCAGTAGCTATGTGTTTGATCTCTCTCTCTCTCTCTCTCTCTCTCTCTCTCTCTCGTGTTCTTGAGGTGGCACGATCTTGATGTATCACGAGCTTTGCTATTATAGTTGGATCTTATGATGTTTCTCCCCCTCTACTCTCTTGTAATGGATTGAGTTTATGTCGGCGTTCTGGGAACGGGGGTCCCCAGACTTGCCTGCCTGCGGCCTGCGGTGTGGCTCAAAAGGGGGGCCCAGCACGGCCCATCTTCACCAACACAAACTCAAGACCCTCGTGAGGGGCCAAGCCTCGCGGGGCGGATGACGCGGAGCTTCCTCAGGCACGACCTCATCAGACTGGCTCGCGAGGAGGTAGAGAGATCAAGGAGGGGTACCTCACGAGGTGCCTGTGACGCAAGCCATGACGACTCAGGGCACCAGGCGGGTGGCAGCCCGCGCAGCGTCCTCCTTTCCTCTTTTGTGCAAAGGGGGCAAGCGCAGCCGCGGAGTACCGAGGCATCAGGCAAAGGTTGCCATTTCGGTGCAACGAGACCAAGACCAGGAGAACTACAAGACGGAGGTCACCATGGAGCCCAAGACGGCGTCATCACCAGAGCTTTGCGCAGGCGAAGATTACTTTTGTCAGGATAGCTGATACTTGCTGTCCCCCTTCAAATTAGCCCGCCATTGTTGGCTCCCTTCCCGCTCGATATTTGGGAAGAGGACCAGGGCTTCTATAAATAGGACCAGCCACCCACAGAGCAAGGGGGTTGGGAGGTTGGAAGGAAGACGCTCGTTAGAGGGGGGTCGATCAGTCGGTTGGTTGGAAGCAGAGAGAGAGAGAGAGAGAGAGAGAGAGAGAGAGAGAGAAAGGTCACTGAACTCCATCCAGCAGTTCATCGCCCCAGCCAAGAACAGACTCTCGCGAGGCTGTTCTTCCTTGTATTGTTCATCATCATCAACCCAAGAGGCAATCCACACACCACACACTGGAGTAAGGTATTACACCACAACGGTGGCCCGAACCAGTATAAACCCTGTGTCTCTTGTGTTGTTCTTTCGATAGTTTAGATCCTAGCAAGGCGGAGGGGTGCAGGTAGGTAGGAGGCGAAATCTCCATGCGCACCCTAGTGTTCGAACCTCAAGGGTCTGCCGGAACCCGAAATCCGACATTTGGCGCGCCAGGTAGGGGTGCGCCGGAATTCGTCTTCTGCCACCCCGTTCTCCTCCCACCATCACGCTCATGTCTGACGCTCGTCGGGCCCGCGCGGAGCGCCGGGCCGCCCTCGCTTCCCGCGTCGCCCAGACGGCCCCTGTCGGCGGGCGTCCTTGCCATTCCCCGTCACCTGCCGTCAACGCCGCCACCGGCCCGGCGGGGGACGAGCAGCAAGCATCGTCCCAGCATCCGTCTGTGCGGCAAGACGGCCGCACCGCAACTCCCTCGCTCGCCCCAGCTGGATCTTCGGCCCGCACACTCTACGCGCCCATGGAGGCCCGGGCTGCACTCATCGCGGCAAACGAGCTCCTGTGCTACCGTCCCGTCGACGACATCTACGAAGAATGGCTCGACCGCGTCACCGAGCTCGTCCGCGCCGCAGGGGGCTCTTCCGCGCCGTCCGTTCTGCTGCACCGCACCCCGCCCCGCGCGGGCGAAGGGGCTCCGGCGGCGCCCCGGCCGCCTCCTCCTCAAGAAGACGCCATGGCTCCAAGGCGCGTGGCCCCTGGGCAGAACCCGCTCCGTCAGGTGCCAGCGCAGCAAGAACAGAGCTGCCAAGAAGTCCCTCGCCCGCCAGAAGCTGCCCGGGCGCTCCCTGCTCCAGCACGTCGCGACCATCCTCCTACTCCAGCGTGTGGGGACATGCAAGACCAGGCTCTCCATCACCCAAGGCCTCCTGTGGCCACAGCAGGTTGCCGCGCCTTCACCACTGAACTACGCAGCGTCGCGTGGCCCGGCAAGTTCAAGCCAGACCTGCCTCCTTGCTACGAAGGCACGGCTGACCCTGCGAAGTTCCTCCAGCTCTACGAGCTAGGCATCAAAGCTACCAACGGAGACGAGAAGGTCATGGCGAACTGGTTTTCCATGGCACTCAAGGACAGGGCCCGCACCTGGCTCCTGAACCTGGCTCCAGGCACAATCTCCTCCTGGGAAGAGATGCGCACCTGCTTCATCGCCAACTTCCAAGGTACTCGCGACCGGCCGCCCGCTGTGAGCGACATGCGCCGCATCAAGCAACAACCCGGGGAGACCCTGCAGAAGTACATCCAGCGCTTCAACAACACACGCCTCAAGATCCCCAAGGTGACTGAGGAGGCCATCATCTCAGCTTTCTCCGACGGCGTGTGCGACGTCAAGATGAAGGAGGAGCTGGCGATGCATGAAGACCTGTGCACTTCCTTGGAGTTGTTCAACTTGGCAAACAAGTGCGCCAGGGCTGAGGAGGGGCGTCTCTCCCTCCTCAAGCTGCCTGCCACAAACCCAGAAGAGAAGAAGCTCAAGGCCAAGGATGTGAAGCGCAAGGGGGCTGCAGTGCTCGCGGCAGAACCAGACACCAAGCAGGGCAGAGATCAGCCTGAACCTCCCAAGGGCAGCCGGTACTGCGTGTACCACGACCTCCACACCCACAACACCAACGAATGCCAAGAGCTCCGGGCCGTGCGAGAAGGAAGGATTGGCCGTCGTCCCGACCGCGGTGACCGGGGCTACGGTCGAGGAGGAGGAAGGAACGCAGGACGCTGGGAAGACCATGGCCCGCGCCAGGGGTGGCGCGACCAACCTCGCGAGGATCGCTGGCAAGACCCGCCTCGCGAGGGAGGCTGGAGGGATCAGCCTCACGAGGATCGCCTGCAAGGCAACGCAGGCCTCCCACCGCTGCTGCCGCAGCCAAGGAGAAACGAGGATCGCCACCAGGATGAGGAGGCTGGGGGCTTCCAGGAGCCGCGCGTGATCGCCTGCATCCTGGGCGAGGCTCAAGCCCCAGCCTCTCAACGCATCTTCAAGCAGTTCGCCCGCGAAGTGAACGCAGTCCTCCCCAGGCTCGAAGCCACGCGCCCTCTCAGGTGGTCGGCGTGTGCCATCACGTTCAGCTCGGCAGATCAGCTCAAGTGTGCGGCAACAGCCGGAGTCCTCCCGATGCTTTGTTCCCCAATCATCAGCAACGTGGTGGTCACCAAGACCCTCATCGATGGCGGGGCAGGGCTCAACGTCCTGTCCGTGGAGACATTCAACAACCTCCAAGTGCCCTACAGCCAACTTCAGCCAACCAAGCCTTTCTCCAGAATCACCGACGGCTCCACGGTCCCGATCGGGCAGGTCCGCCTCCCTGTCACCTTCGGGGCACGCGACAACTACCGCACCGAGCTCATCGACTTCGACGTCGCTCACATTCGCCTGCCATACAACGCCATCCTTGGGTACCCAGCGCTGGCCAAGTTCATGGCCGTAATTCACCACGGCTACAACATCCTCAAGATGCCAGGAAGCGGCGGAGTCATCACGGTACCCTGCGAGGAGAGGGATGCGGTGTGTTCCCTGGAGCGAGCCTTTCAGGCCGCATCACTAGAAGACCCGGATCGCGGAAGCAGGAGGCTTCCCGAGGCCGCCCCCAAGAAGAAGAAGACATCGTCCGGCCTGGCCCCTCAGGAGGCAGGCCCTCTGGGCCCGTGCCTGCCCAGGGGGAACCTCCTTCCATCACATAGGAAAGCGCGCCCAGCGCCCTCCTCAGGCAGGGCTCGGGGGCTCTCCTCTGGAGGGCCACCGACCTAGCTAGGGTCACGAGGGAGGCGCTTGGGCACCACATGGAGGCGTGTTTCAAAGCACGGTTCCCTCAAGAAGGAGCATGGCAAGGAGATCCGGACCCTCAAGAGTTCGTCAGCAAGGCCATCCAGGAGTTACAAGAGTCAAGAGTCATGAAAGGCGGCCGCCGCCTACCAGCGGTGGCTCCCCATCCAGGCGAGGATGGCAGGCTGCGCGTCTGCATCGATGTACCAGGGCTCAACTGAGTCGCCTCCCTGGAGCGCCTCTGGCCCTCGCGAGTGGGGCACTGCGGAGGTCCGCCTCATAGCTACGTTCGCATGCCTTACGGCTTGCCGAGCGCGGCTGACACGTACCAGTGCCTCATGAGGGGCGCCACGGAGGCACAAGAGGCCAGGCGCTCCGCAGCCCTGGCGGGGATGGAGATGGTCCGCGAGGAGCCGCCAGCGCCTCCGGAGCCACCCGAGGCCCCTGGGCCTGGGGGCTCATGAGGATCAGCTTCCGCAGCCCACCGAGTCTGCTACACCAACACCCCTTCGTCTTCAGCATCATCAGGTGACATCTTTCGAGTTTTATTTCTAGCTGGGAGGGCCCCCAAGGCTGCATTATTCCCAGGCCGCGTGGGTCCGTCCCTGCGGCGTGTATCCCTTTTACTTCGCGTCGTTAGCTTACCTTGTTGGGGGCGCCCCTCGGGCTGCATCACCCCCAAGTCGCTCGGGCCTGACCCAGTGATCTCCGCATTCCCGGCATCTATTTGAACGAATCCACTCCTTCGCGGCTAATGTGTTTTATCTAGTTGCCTGCTCAGCTGATGCCAACTAACGGAGCTGCTCCCAACCGGCACGACGCTTGCGCATGGGTCCGTCCCTGCAACACCGACAAACCTGGATGGCTGAGCTCTGGCCGCGACAGCCCCACATAGCGTCACCTCGTCAAGCCTTCAGTGCCTCACTACCCCTCAGAAGCAACCAACGGCTGACTGCCAATTGTTATGGCAACCCCTTGCTTTTTCTATGATGGACCTACAAGACCTCCTGAAGGAGCTGCGTCAGGCGAGGCTCTTGCTGTGCCTCCTTCGCTCTCGTCCGCGCAAACCGCTTGCACGTTAAAGGGGGGGGGGGTGCCTGAGCATCGCGACTCAGGGCTCCTACTGGCTCTCCAGCCCTCACCCTTTGGCCTTGACCACGGCATCGCGACCTGGCATACCAGCGACGGCTGAGATTCGCTCGAGGGCCGGGACCCGAGGACGTAGAGCAGAAAGGGGAGCAGAGGCGAGAGGGGAGAGACACACGAGGACCTCGCCGAGCAACCCCGCGCCTGCCGATGCACGGACCCGGCCACACACCAGAGAGCGGCCCCTGATCCTTGAGATAAGTTATAGCCCGGAAGCGCCAGCTACCGTGGCACCATCCCCGCACCTAATGCTATCCCTTGTTAGCGACACCGCTCCCCTTTCTCACCAAACGACGGCTGCTTGGGCGCCAAAGGGGACCTCCTGAGCATCGCGACTCAGGGGCTCTTACCGGACTCTGGGTGGCTCACCTCCTAGCCTTGACCACGGCATCGCGACCTGGCATACCACCGACGGCTGAAGCCGCCTTGGGATTGGGACCTGTCGGCGCAGAGCACCAAGCCCTCGTGAGGTTTGAAAGGGAGGACCGAGCTAAGACGGGATGAGAAACCCGCGCAATTCTACGACAAGGGTTATATTAACAAAACAGGATCACAGACACCTTACAAGCCCCCGCGGGGCGCGTTTTTGGTTCCTCGCAGGGAACATATCCTAAAGAGACGCAAACTACGCGCATCCCTACAAAAGACACCATCATCAACAATGGGCCGTCAAGCATCGACGCCAACCCCATCCAGATCAGAGTCGGCGGCCGCCTGACGAGCCCGCTCTGCTCCAGGAGCGGGGCCGGCTCGGGGGCTCGTAGCTGTCGTCGCTCATCTTCGGAGTCACGAAGGGCTCGCCGGAGTCGCTGGAACCTCCGATGTCTCCACCGCCCGAGGAGCCGCCAAGGGAGCGGTTGGCGAGCCCAGTCCTCATCGCAGCAGGGCCCTGGCCGCCTTCACCGGGGCAGCACTCCAGCCGGCGCCCGCTCGCATCGAAGACCTTGAAGAGCATCACCGAAGCACCATCGTAGTCTAAGTGGATCGCGAAGACGCCCCTTGTCCTGCAAACCCGGGCGATCTCTCTCCAGCCTCGAGTCATGTAGACCTCGCCCGGGGCGACGACCGCGACCTCTGCCTCGGTCGCGATGGTGCTGTAGCCGGCATGCTGCAGCCAGAGCTCCAAGGGCTCCCCCTGCGGGATGATGGAGGCGAAGAAGGGAGGCAGGCGGATCCAAGACTGAAGAGGAATGGCGACATGGAGCACGAACTCTTGGGAGGAGCCCTCGGCATGGACCCCAGGGGGGACGACCCACACCTTCGTGACCCGTCAGCGCCGCCCGTGGCGGTCAGCATCAGCTCCTTCGGGGCCCTCAACGTGGGCGTACAATGGAAGCGGGAACCCCGGCGGCGCCTGCTCGCCCCAAGGCCTCGACACCACCTGAAGGGCCCCCTCGTCCGGGCCACGGTGGACAAGCCGTTTCTTCGGCGGGAGTGGGTCTAGTCCCTCTCGGGGAGCCTTTCCCTTCTCTTCCGTCGAGAACCGGTGGATCGGAGCCATCACGGCAAGACGGAGCAAGAATCGGGAAGAAGGAGAAGCAAGGAGGGATGGACTGGAAGGGCGCGCGCCGTTCCGTACTTATAGCTGGGGAAGGCCAACCGCCGACCTCCACAATCGCAGGTAATCATGACCCGTTTTGCATGTAGGGACTTGTCCAATCTGTGCAGTTGCCGAGGCGCCATGGGGAAGTGGAGGCGCCCATGTCCAGTCAACCGCCACGCGGCGCCCAAGGCCGCAGGCTGTTAGGGCCCGCGGTGCTTCGCTCTTGCCCTTCCGCCTCCCTGCACGGCCAAGTTCAGGCGCGCCTTGGGCCCGGGGGCTATTGTCGGTGTTCTGGGAATGGGGGTCCCCAGACTTGCCTGCCTACGGCCTACGGCGTGGCTCAGAAGGGGGGGCCCAGCATGGCCCATCTTCACCAACACAAACTCAAGACCCTCGCGAGGGGCCAAGCCTCGAGGGGCGGACGACGCGGAGCTTCCTCAGGCACGGCCTCATCAGGCTGGCTCGCGAAGAGGCGGAGAGATCAAGGCGGGGTACCTCACGAGGTGCCCGTGACGCAAGCCATGACGACTCAGGGCGCCAGGCGGGTGCCAGCCCGCGCAGCGTCCTCCTTTCCTCTTTGGTGCGAAGGGGGCAAGCGCAGCCGCGGAGTACCGAGGCATCAGGCAAAGGTTGCCATTTCGGTGCAACAAGACCAAGACCAGGAGGACTACGAGACGGAGGTCACCATGGAGCCCAAGACGGCATCATTACCAGAGCTTTGCGCAGGTGAAGACTACTTTTGTCAGGATAGCTGATACTTGCTATCCCCCTTCAAATTAGCCCGCCATTGTTGGCTCCCTTCCCGCTTGATATTTGGGAAGAGGACCAGGGCTTCTATAAATAGGACCAGCCACCCACAGAGCAAGGGGGTTGGGAGGTTGGAAGGAAGAGGCTCATTAGAGGGGGTTCGATCAGTCGGTTGGTTGGAAGCAGAGAGAGAGAGAGAGAGAGAGAGAGAAAGGTGACTGAACTCCATCCAGCAGTTCATCGCCCCAGCCAAGAATAGACCCTCGCGAGGCTGTTCTTCCTTGTATTGTTCATCATCATCAGCCCAAGAGGCAATCCACACACCACACACTTGAGTAGGGTATTACACCACAACGGTGGCCCGAACCAGTATAAATCATGTGTCTCTTGTGTTGTTCTTTTGATAGTTTAGATCCTAGAAAGGCGGAGGGGTGCAGGTAGGTAGGAGGCGAAATCTCCGCGCGCACCCCAGTGTTCGAACCTCAAGGGTCTGCCGGAACCCGAAATCCGACAATTTCCCCTTCGAAGTTATCTTATCGGATTGAGTCTTTAAATATTTGAGAACACTTGATGTATGTCTTGCCGTGCGTATCTGTGGTGACAATGGGATATCACGTGATTCACTTGATGTATGTTTTGGTGATCAACTTGCTGGTTTCGCCCATGAACCTATGCATAGGGGTTGGCACACGTTTTCGTAGTGATTCTATGGTAGAAACTTTGGGGCACTCTTTGAGGTTCTATGTGTTGGTTGAATAGATGAATCTGAGATTGTGTGATGCATATCATATAATCATACCCACGGACACTTGAGGTGACATTGGAGTATCTAGGTGACATTAGGGTTTTGGTTGATTTGTGTCTTAAGGTGTTATTATAGTACGAACTCTAGGGCTGTTTGTGACACTTATAGGAATAGCCGAACGGATTGATTGGAAAGAATAACTTTGAGGTGGTTTCGTACCCTACCATAATCTCTTCGTTTGTTCTTTGCTATTAGTGACTTTGGAGTGACTCTTTGTTGCATATTGAGGGATAGTTATGTGATCCAATTATGTTATTATGTTTAGAAGACTTGCACTAGTGAAAGTATGAACCCTAGGCCTTGTTTCAACGCATTGCAATACCATTTACGCTCACTTTTATCATTAGTTACCTTGCTGTTTTTATATTTTCAGATTACAAAAACCTTTATCTACCATCCATATACCACTTGTATCACCATCTCCTCGCCTAACTAGTGCACCTATACAATTTACCATTGTATTGGGTGTGTTGGGGACACAAGAGACTCTTTGTTATTTGGTTGCAGGGTTGCTTGAGAGAGACCATCTTCATCCTACGCCTCCTACGGATTGATAAATCTTAGGTCATCCACTTGAGGGAAATTTTCTACTGTCCTACAAACCTCTGTACTTGGAGGCCCAACAACGTCTACAAGAAGAATGTTGTGTAGTAGACATCAAGCTCTTTTCTGGCGTCATTGCCGGGGAGGTGAGTGCTTGAAGGTATATCTTTAGATCTTGCAATCGAGTCTTTTAGTTTCTTGTTTTAGCACTAGTTTAGTTTATAAAAGAAAACTACAAAAAAATGGAATTAAGTTTGCCTCATATGCTTCATCTTTTTAATATCTTTCGTGAGTATGATGGAAAGGAAAATTGTGCCAAAGTGTTAGAAGAAGAATGCAGTAAAATGTTTGGCACTAAATATTTGAATGATGAGCATGATTGCAATGTTGTTAGTATGAATTCCTTGAATATCCATGATGCTAATGATATGCAAAGCCACAAGCTTGGGGAAGCTATGTTTGATGAAGATGATATTTTTTGTCCTCCAAGTTTTGATGAGCAAATTTATTATGATGAAAGCATGCCTCCTATTTATGATTATTATATTGATGAAAGTGGATTTGGAGAGGTCATGACCTTATTTTGTGATGAATCCACTATTCCGGAAGAGGTTCCAATTGATTATGAGAACAAAGTTGCTATCTATGATGATTATTGTGATGACTTGTATGCTATAAAGAATAATGATATACATGAAACTTGTCATCATGCTTTTAGTTTTCAATTGGATTATGCCTCACATGATAATTATTTTGTTGAGTTTGCTCCCACTATTATTCATGAGAAGAATTTTGCTTGTGTGGAGAGTAATAAAATTTCTATGCTTGTAGATCATGAAAAGAATGCTTTAGGTGCTGGTTGTATTGTTGAATTCATTCATGATGCTACTGAAAATTATTATTAGGGAGGAACATATGCTTGTAGGAATTGCAATAATATCAAGTTTCCTCTCTATGTGCTTAAAGTTTTGAAGTTATGCTTGTTTTGCCTTACTATGCTAGTTGATTATTGTTCCCATAAGTTATTTGCTCACAAAATACCTATGCATAGGAAGTGGGTTAGACTTAAATGTGTTAATCATATTCTTCATGATGCTCTCTTTATGTTTGAATTCTTATATTTTATGTGAGCATCATTGAAATCATCATGCCTAGCTAGGGGCGTTAAACGATAGCGCTTGTTGGGAGGCAACCCGACTTTATTTTTGTTCCTTGATTTTTTTTCCTGTTTAGTAATAAATAATTAATCTAGACTCTGTTTATATGTGGTTTTATGCTTTTAATTAGTGTTTGTGCCAAGTAGGACCTTTGGGAAGACTTGGGGAAAGTCTTGTTGATCATGCTGTAAAAAACAGAAACTTTAGCGCTCATGAGAATTGCTGCCATATTTATTTGGAAAGTGATATTTAGTTAATTATTTTTGCAGATAATTAATAGATAAATTCATCAGGTCCAGAAATTTATTTTAGAATTTTATGAGTTCCAGAAGTATACGTTTGATCCATATTACTACAGACTGTCCTGTTTTTGACAGATTCTGTTTTTCATGTGTTGTTTACTTATTTTGATGAATCTATGGCTAGTAAAAGAGTTTATAAACCATAGAGAAGTTGGAATAAAGTAGGTTTAAAACCAATATAAATAAATAATGAGTTCATTACAGTACCTTGAAGT
The DNA here is from genome assembly GCA_034509565.1 of Triticum monococcum. NCBI lineage: Eukaryota > Viridiplantae > Streptophyta > Magnoliopsida > Poales > Poaceae > Triticum > Triticum monococcum. The sequence continues at coordinate 596,747,257 of CM067843.1, read as the reverse complement.
GGTGTTTTGTTTTCTTTCGCTAACGGAGCTTACGAGTTTTCTGTTAAGTTTTGTGTTGTGAAGTTTTCAAGTTTTGGGTAAAGATTCGATGGACTATGAAATAAGGAGTGGAAAAAGCCTAAGCTTGGGTATGAACAAGGCACCCAAGGTAAAATCCAAGGACAACCAAAAGCCTAAGCTTGGGGATGCCCCGGAAGGCATCCCCTCTTTCGTCTTTGTTCATCGGTAACTTTACTTGGAGCTATATTTTTATTCGCCACATGATATGTGTTTTGCTTGGAGCGTCAATTTATTTTGTTAGGATTTTCTTGCTGTTATTTAGAACAATGTTTTGCATCTTTTATTTCAATAAAAGTAGCATTGATAGCCTTTACGATGCCTATTTTACAAGTCTTCATGTTGCTGTTTGAAAACAGAAAGTTTACTGCTGTTGCAATAATTCCCTAGAAAAGTAAGAATGTGATAAAATGTTGAAACCTTTTGAATATTAAGATCTGATAAATTTACTAAAGTGGGAATTTTATTTCATAATTTTTGGAGCTAGGGAAGTATGGATGTTTCTGCATTCTTTACGGACTGTCCTGTTTAGGCAGATTGCTGTTATGTTTGCATTGTTTGCATATGTTATCTTCTTTAATGATTCTATTTGAGGATAGGACTATTAAATATGCAGAGGCATTTAGTATTAAATGTTGAATAATAATTTTAGTGATTTGCTACAGTAGAGTATGATAAGGTTTTGGCAATGGTTTATACTAACTTATCTCATGAGTCCTTGTTGAGTTTTGTTTGGATGAAGCTTTTGAGATTTAGGGAGACCGTGATATGAGAGGAATTAAGGAGAAACAAAAGCTCAAGCTTGGGGATTCCCAAGGCATCCCAAGATAATATTTCAATAAGTCTCAAGCATCTAAGCTTGGGGATGCCCCGGTTGGCATCCCACCTTTCTTCTTCAACAACTATCGGTTAGTTTCGGTTGATCCTAAGTTTTTGCTTCTTCACATGATGTTTTCCATTCTTAGAATGTCATTTTCTTTTGCTTCTCTTTCTGTTTAAATAAAATACCAAGATCTGAAATTATTAAATTTTAGAGAGTCTTCACATAGTCGCATAATTATTCGACTACTCATTGATCTTCACTTATATCTTCCGGAGTAGTTTGTTGTTGCTCTAGTGCTTCACTTATATCTTTTTAGAGCACGTTGGTGGTATTATAGAAATAGATGAAATCTCATGCTTCACTTATATCATTTTGAGAGTTTTAAATAGCATGGTAATTTTCTTAAATAATCCTAATATGCTAGGCATCCACAAATAGTAAAAACTTTCATATAGAGTATTGAATACTAAGAGAAGTTTGATGATTGATGATTGTTTTGAGATATGGAGGTAATAATATCAAAGTCGTGCTAGTTGAGTAGTTGTTAATTTGACGAATACTTGTGTTGAAGTTTGCAAGTCCCGTAGCATGCACATATGGTAAACGTTGTGTAACAAATTTGAAACATGAGGTGTTATTTGATTATCCTCCTTATGAGTGGCAGTCGGGGACGAGCGATGGTCTTTTCCTACCAATCTATCCCCCTAGGAGCATGCGCGTAGTGCCGAGGTTTTTGATGACTTGTAGATTTTTGCAATAAGTATGTGAGTTATTTATGACTAATGTTGAGTCCATGGATTATACGCACTCTCACCCTTCCAGCATTGCTAGCCTCTTCGGTACCGTGCATTTGCCTTTCTCACATTGAGAGTTGGTGCAAACTTCGCCGGTGCATCCAAACCCCGTGATATGATATGCTCTTTCACACATAAACCTCCTTATATCTTCCTCAAAACAGCCACCATACCTACCTATTATGGCATTTCCATAGCCATTCCGAGATATATTGGCATGCAACTTTCCACCGTTCCGTTTATTATGACACGCATCATCATTGCCATATTGCTTTGCATGATAATGCAGTTGACATCGTATTTGTGGAAAAGCCACCGTTCATAATTTTTCATACATGTCACTCTTGATTCATCGCAATCCCGGCACACCGCCGGAGGCATTCATATAGAGTCATACTTTGTTCTAGTATCGAGTTGTAATCATTGAGTTGTAAATAAATAGAAGTGTGATGATCATCATTTTCTAGAGCATTGTCCCAAGTGAGGAAATAAAAAAAGAAAAGAAAAGAAAAGAAAAGAGAAGAAGGCCATAAAAAAAGAGAAGGCCCCAAAAAAGAAGAGAAAGGCCATAAAAAAAAAGAGAAGGCCCAAAAAAATGAGAGAAAAAGAGAGAAGGGGCAATGCTACTATCCTTCGCCACACTTGTGCTTCAAAGTAGCACAATAATCCTCATGATAGAGAGTCTCTTGTTTTGTCACTTTCATATACTAGTGGGAATTTTTCATTATAGAACTTGGCTTGTATATTCCAACAATGGGCCTCCTAAAGTGCCCTAGGTCTTCGTGAGCAAGCAAGTTGGATGCACACCCACTTAGTTTCTTTTGTTAAGATTTCATACATTTATAGCTCTAGTGCATCCGTTGCATGGAAATCCCTACTCCTTGCATTAACATCAATCGATGGGCATCTCCATAGCCCATTGATTAGCCTCACTGATGTGAGACTTTCTTCCTTTCTTGTCTTCTCCACATAAGCCCCTCATTATTCTATTCCACCCATAGTGCTATATCCATGGCTCGCGCTCATGTATTGCGTGAAAGTTTATAGGTTTGAGATTACTAAAGTATGAAACAATTGCATGGCTTGTCATCGGGGTTGTGCATGATGAGAGCATTCTTGTGTGACGAAAATGGAACATGACTAAACTATATGATTTTGTAGGGATGAACTTTCTTTGGCCATGTTATTTTGAGAAGACATAATTGCTTAGTTAGTATGCTTGAAGTATTATTATTTTTATGTCAATATGAACTTTTATATTGAATCTTTCGGATCTGAATATTCATGCCACAATTAAGAAGAATTACATTGAAATTATGCCAAGTAGGACTCCGCATCAAAAATTCTGTTTTTTTCATTTACCTACTCGAGGACGAGCAGGAATTAAGCTTGGGGATGCTGGTACGTCTCCAACGTATCTATATTTTTTGATTGCTCCATGCTATATTATCTACTATTTTGGATGTTTATGGGCTTTATTATACACTTTTATATCATCTTTTGGGACTAACCTATTAACCCAGAGCCCAGCGCCAGTTTCTATTTTTACCTTGTTTTAGAATATCGAAGAAAAGGAAAACCAAACGGAGTCCAATTGACCTGAAACTTCACGGAACTTATTTTTGGATCAGAAGAAGCCTAGAAGACTTGGAGTGCACGTCAGGGGATCTACGAGGAGGCCACGAGGCAGGGGGCGCGCTCACCCCCCTGGGCGTGCCCTCCACCCTCGTGGGCCCCTCGTGGCCCCCATGACGTACTTCTTTCGCCTATATATCTCCATATACCCTAAAAACATGGGGGAGCACAATAGATCAGGAGTTCCGCCTCCAGAAGCCTCCGTGGCCAACAAAAACCAATCTAGACCAGTTCCGGCACCCTGCCGAAGGGTGCAATTCCTCTCCGATGGCCATCTTCATCATCCCGGTGCTATCCATGACGAGGAGGGAGTAGTTCTCCCTCGGGGCTGAGGGTATGTACCAGTAGCTATGTGTTTGATCTCTCTCTCTCTCTCTCTCTCTCTTGTGTTCTTGAGGTGGCACGATCTTGATGTATCGCGAGCTTTGCTATTATAGTTGGATCTTATGATGTTTCTCCCCCTCTACTCTCTTGTAATGGATTGAGTTTCCCCTTCGAAGTTATCTTATCGGATTGAGTCTTTAAAGATTTGAGAACACTTGATGTATGTCTTGCCGTGCGTATCTGTGGTGACAATGGAATATCACGTGATTCACTTGATGTATGTTTTGGTGATCAACTTGCAGGTTCTGCCCATGAACCTATGCATAGGGGTTGGCACACGTCTTCGTCGTGATTCTCCGGTAGAAACTTTGGGGTAATCTTTGAGGTTCTATGTGTTGGCTGAATAGATGAATCTGAGATTGTGTGATGGATATCGTATAATCATACCCACGGATACTTGAGGTGACATTGGAGTATCTAGGTTACATTAGGGTTTTGGTTGATTTGTGTCTTAAGGTGTTATTCTAGTACGAACTCTAGGGCTGTTTGTGACACTTATAGGAATAGCCGAATGGATTGATTGGAAAGAATAACTTTGAGGTGGTTTCGTACCCTACCATAATCTCTTCGTTTGTTCTTCGCTATTAGTGACTTTGGAGTGACTCTTTGTTACATGTTGAGGGATAATTATGTGATCCAATTATGTTATTATTGTTGAGAGGACTTGCACTAGTGAAAGTATGAACCCTAGGCCTTGTTTCAACGCATTGCAATACCGTTTACGCTCACTTTTATCATTAGTTACCTTGCTGTTTTTATATTTTCAGATTACAAAAACCTTTATCTACCATCCATATACCACTTGTATCACCATCTCTTCGCCTAACTAGTGCACCTATACAATTTACCATTGTATTGGGTGTGTTGGGAACACAAGAGACTCTTTGTTATTTGGCTGCAGGGTTGCTTGAGAGAGACCATCTTCATCCTATGCCTCCTACGGATTGATAAACCTTAGGTCATCCACTTGAGGGAAATTTGCTACTGTCCTACAAACATCTGCACTTAGAGGCCCAACAACGTCTACAAGAAGAAGGTTGTGTAGTAGACATCAAGCTATTATCCTCCATCTTGTAGGCAAAGTACTTGTCAAAGGTCTCATATCTCTCGACATGAGCATGAGTCTGAAATACCAATTTCAACTCTTGGAACATCTCATATATATGCTCCATGGCATTCAAAACGTTTTTGAAGTCCCGGTTCTATGCCGTAAAGCATGGTGCACTAAACTATCAAGTAGTCATCATACCGAGCTTGTCAAACATTCATAACGTCTGCATATGCTCCTGCAATAGGTCTGTCACCTAGCGGTGCATCAAGGACATAATTCTTCTGTGCAGCAACGAGGATAATCCTTAGATAATGGATCGAGTCTGCATCATTGCTACTATCATCTTTCAACTTAGTTTTCTCTAGGAACATATCAAAAATAAAACAAGGGAGCTATACGCGAGCTATTGATCTATAACATAGATATGCAAATACTATCAAGACTAAGTTCATGATAAATTAAGTTCAATTAATCATATTACTTAAGAACCCCCACTTAGATAGACATCCCTCAAGTCATCTAAATGATCACGTGATCCATGTCAACTAAACCATGTCCGATCATCACGTGAGATGGAGTAGTCTTCAATGGTGAACATCTCTATGTTGATCATATCTACTATATGATTCACGTTTGACCTTTCGGTCTCCAGTGTTCCGAGGCCATGTTTGTACATGCTAGGCTCGTCAAATTTAACCCGAGTATTCCGTATGTGCAAAACTATCTTGCACTCGTTGTATGTGAACGCAGATCTTATCACACCCGATCATCACGTGGTGTCTCGGCACGAGAACTGTCGCAACAGTGCATACTCAGGGAGAACACTTATACCTTGAAATTTTAGTAAGGGGTCATCTTATAATGCTACCGCCGTACTAAGCAAAATAAGATGCATAAAAGATAAACATCACATGCAATTAAAATATGTGACATGATATGGCCATCATCATCTTGTGCCTTTGATCTCCATCTCCAAAGCATCGTCATGATTTCCATCGTCACCGGCTTGACACCTTGATCTCCATCGTAGCGTCGCTGTCATCTCGCCAACTAGTGCTTCTACAACTATCGCTAACACATAGTGATAAAGTAAAGCAATTACATGGCGTTTGCATTTCATACAATAAAGCGACAACCATAAGGCTCCTTCCAGTTGCCGATTACTTTTACAAAACATGATCATCTCATACAATAACGTATATCACATCATGTCTTGACCATATCACATCACAACATGCCCTGCAAAAACAAGTTAGACGTCCTCTACTTTGTTGTTGCAAGCTTTACGTGGCTGCTACGGGCTTCTAGTGAGAACCGTTCTTACCTACGCATCAAAACCACAACGGTGATTTATCAAGTTTGCTGTTTTAACCTTCAACAAGGACCGACCGCAGTCATATTCGATTCAACTAAAGTTGGAGAAACAGACACCCGCCAGCCACGTTTATGCAAAACTAGTTGCATGTCTGTCGGTGGACCAGTGTCATGAACGTGGTCATGTAAGGTTGGTCCGGGCCGCTTCATCCAACAATACCACCGAATCAAATAAGATGTTGGTGGTAAGCAGTATGACCATCACCGCCCACAACTCTTTGTGTTCTACTCGTGCATATCATCTACGCATAGACCTGGTTCGGATGCCACTGTTGGGGAACGTAGCATGCAATTTCAAAAAAATTCCTACGACCACGCAAGATCTATCTAGGAGATGCATAGCAACGAGAGGGGGAGATGTGTACACGTACCCTTGTAGACCGAAAGTGGAAGCGTTTACTTAATGCGATTGATGTAGTCGAACGTCTTCTCGATTCAACCGATCAAGTACCGAACATACGGCACCTCCGAGTTCTGCACACGTTGAACTCGATGACGTCCCTCGAACTCTTGATCTAGCAAAGTGTCGAGAGAGAGTTCCGTCAGCATGACGGTGTGGTGACGGTGATGGTGAAGTGATCCGCGCAGGGCTTCGCCTAAGAACTACGTGAATATGACCGAAGGCGTAAACTGTGGAGGGGGGGCACTGCACACGGCTTGGAACAATTGATGTGTGTTCTAGAGGTGCCCCCTCATATATATAGGTTGGAGGGGAGGAGAGGCAGCCAAGGGGGCACCCCAAGTAGGAGGAATCCTACTTGGGGTCCTCCCAATTCGACCTCCCCCCTTTCCTATTCCTATTCGGAGTAGGAAGGCAAGAGGGGGAAGGGGGAATCCTATTCCCTTTTTCCTTTCCTCCTTATATAAGACATTCGGTCACCAAATCACATAACTCATATAATACAAATCGTCATAGAATGTTAAGCGTGCGGACTCTACGGGTTTGAGAACTATGTAGACATGACCGAGACACCTATCCGACCAATAACCAATAGCAGAACCTGGATGCTCATATTGGCTCCCACATATCCTATGAAGATCATTATCGGTCAAACCGATATGAAAACATACGTTATTCCCTTTGTCATTGATATGTTACTTGCCCGAGATTCGATCGTCGGTATCTCCATACCTAGTTCAATCTCATTACCAGCAAGTCTCTTTACTCATTCCGTAATGCATCATCCCGTAACTAACCATTAGTCACATTGCTTGCAAGGCTTATCATGATGTGCATTACCGAGAGGGCCTAGAGATACCTCTCCGGTACTCGGAGTGACAAATCCTAATCTCGATCTATGCCAACCCAACAGACACCTTCGGAGACACCTATAGAGCATCTTTATAATCACCCAGTTACGTCGTAATGTTTGATAGCACACAAGGTATTCCTCCGATATCTAGGAGTTGCATAATCTCATTGTCAAAGGAATATGTATAAGTCATGAAGAAAGCAATAGCAATAAAACTTAACGATCATTATGCTAAGCTAACGGATGGGTCTTGTCCATCACATCATTCTCCTAATGATGTGATCCCGTTCATCAAATGACAACACATATCTATGGTTAGGAAACTTAACCATCTTTAATTAACAAGCTAGTCTAGTAGAGGCTTATTAGGGACATGGTGTTTTGTCTATGTACCACACATGTATCAAGTTTCCGGTTAATACAATTCTAGCATGGATACTAAACATTTATCATGATATAAGGAAATATAAAATAACAACTTTATTATTGCCTTTAGGGCATATTTCCTTCACAGAAAAGAATTGGGCCCAAGGCAGGGCATGGGTGAGGCTGGCCTGGGTCAGCCCACCCGAATTGGGCCCAAGCCAGAGCCGTGGCGGGCACAGACGAGTGGTGGTGGGAGATTAGTCCCACCTCGCCAAGCGAGAGGAGCTTGCACCGGTTTATATACCTGGCTGACAGCTCTCTCACAAGTTCCTCTCTAAATCATACACGATAACCTGGTCCCTCCCTGCCCCGTGGGCCTACTAGCAGAGTCATTCATGCAACACAGGCCTGCATCCTGGCCCAAATGCTGTTGGGTTTCTAGTCGTATGCAGGTCATGTTCTGTGAATTAGCTAGCTAGTAGGCGGACATTTTTAACCTTTTATTTTATTTTTTGCATATGTCACAAGTCAATATTTTTACCATCTTCAAATAACCTCCTCATTTTTATACATGCTCACTTACATGTAATACACATGATTATGAAAGCAATTTCAACTGAAATGAAGTTTTCATTGTTACCTTGAGGTAAAGTCGGAGGTATGTACCAGAGTTTCACCAAGTCTCAAGGGGGCATTTTAGGATACATTTTTTCCAAGTTTCTTTCATAGCCATGTTTGGCACATCTATTTGAGCATGCAAAACAAATTTGGGGTGATTTGGAGGTGGTGAAAAAAATCACCATTTTTACAAAAACTGACTTAAGTGAGACCAAATGGTCCCTTGTGTTTAAGCATGATTTTTTTGACCTCCTCTAAATCACCTCTAATTTTGCACACATGATATCTTGCACAAACATAGCTAGGTTTTCAAGGTTTTACAATTTTTTTGAATTTATATTGCCTTGTAGAATGACTGATCAAAACATCGGCCTACACCTTTAGTGGGCATTGAAGGATACATTTTTTTTCCAAATTTCCTTCATAGCCATGTTAGGCACATCTATTTGAGCATATAGAACACATTTGGGGTGATTTGGAGGTGGTGGAAAAAATCACATTTTCTACAAAAACTGGCTTAAGTGACCAAATGGTCCCTCGTGTTTAAGCGTGATTTTTTCGAGCTCCTCTAAATCACCTCTAATTTTGCACACGTGATATCTTGCACAAACATAGCTAGGTTTTCAAGGTTTTACAATTTTTTATTTTTTTGAATTTATACTGCCCTGTAGACTGACTGATCAAAATATCGGTCTACACCTTAAGGGGGCATTGTAGGATACATTTTTTTAAATTTCTTTCATAGCCATGTTTGGCACATCTATTTGAGCATGCTGAACAGATTTGGGGTGATTTGGAGGTGGTGGAAAAAAATCACCTTTTTGTTGGGGAACACAGTATTTCAAAAAAAATTCCTATGATCATGCAAGATCTATCTAGGGATGCAAAGCAACGAGAGGGGAGAGTGTGTCTACGTACCCTCGTAGACCGAAAGCGGAAGCGTTAAGTAACGTGATTGATGTAGTCAAACGTCTTCGTGATCCAACCGATCAAGTACCGAACGGACGGCACCTCTGCGATCTGCACACGTTCAGCTCGGTGACATCCCTCGAACTCTAGATCCAGCTGAGGCCGAGGGAGAGATTCGTCAGCACGACGGCGTGGTGACGGTGATGATGAAGTTGCCAACGCAGGGCTTTGCCTAAGCACTGCGACAATACGACCGAGGTGGAAATCTGTGGAGGGGGGGGGGCACCACACACGGCTAAGGGATCATCTTGTGTCTATGGGGTGCCCCTCCCCCGTATATAAAGGAGTGGAGGAGGGGGAGGGCCGGCCTCCTAGGGTGCGCCCCAATGGGGGATTCCTACTCCTACTAGGATTAGGTTTCCCCCCTTTCCTAGTCCAACTAGGAGGGGGAAGGAAGGGAAGAGGGAGAGAAGGAAAGGGGGGCGCCCCCCCAAACCCTACCCCGATTCAGATTGGGCCTAGGGGGGCGCGCGCGAGACCTAGCCGCCTCCTCCTCTCTTCCACTGTGGCCCATCAAGGCCCATTATCTCCCAGGGGGTTCCGGTAACCCTCTATTACTCCGGTAAATACCCGATACACTTCGGAACCATTCCGGTGTCCGAATATAGTCATTCAATATACCATTCTTTATGTCTCAACCATTTAGAGAATCCTCGCCATGTCCGTGATCTCATCCGGGACTCCGAGCTACCTTCGGTACATCAAAACACACAAACTCATAATACCGATCGTCATTGAACGTTAAGCGTGCGGACCCTACGGGTTTGAGAACTATGCAGACATGACCAAGACTCATCTCCGGTCAATAAGCAATAGTGGAACCTAGATGCTCATATTGGTTCCTACATATTTCACGAAGATCTTTATCGGTCAAACCGCATAACAACATACCTTGTTCCCTTTGTCAGTGATATGTTACTTGCCCGAGATTCGATCCTCGGTATCATCATACCTAGTTCAATCTTGTTACCGGCAAGTCTCTTTACTCGTTCTGTAATGCAACATACCACAACTAACTCATTAGGCACATTACTTGCAAGGTTTATAGTGATGTGCATTACCGAGAGGACCCAGAGATACCTCTCCGACAATCGGAGTGACAAATCCTAATCTCGATCTATGCCAACTCAACAAACACCATCAGAGACACATGTAGAGCATCTTTATAATCACCTAGTTACGTTGTGACGTTTGATAGGACACTAAGTGTTCCTCCGGTATTCGGGAGTTGCATAATCTCATAGTCATAGGAACATGTATAAGTTATGGAGAAAGCAATAGCAATAAACTAAACGATCATAGTGCTAAGCTAACGGATGGGTCATGTCAATTATATCATTATCTAATGATGTGATCCCGTTTATCAAATGACAACTCGTGTCTATGGTTAGGAAACTTAACCATCTTTGATTAACGAGCTAGTCAAGTAGAGGCATACTAGTGACACTTTGTTTGTCTATGTATTCACACATGTACTAAGTTTCTGGTTAATACAATTCTAGCATGAATAATAAACATTTATCATGATATAAGGAAATGTAAATAACAACTTTATTATTGCCTCTAGGGCAAATTTCCTTCAGTCTCCCACTTGCACTAGAGTCAATAATCTAGATTACATTGTAATGATTCTAAACCCATGGAGTCTTGGTGCTGATCATGTTTTGCTCGTGAGAGAGTCTTAGTCAACAGGTCTGCAACATTCAGTTCCGTATGTATCTTGCAAATCTCCATGTCTCCCTCCTTGACTTTATCTCGGATGGAATTGAAGCATCTCTTGATGTGCTTGGTTCTCTTGTGAAATCTGGATTCCTTTGCCAAGGCAATTGCACCAGTATTGTCACAAACGATTTTCATTGGACCCGATGCACTAGGCATGACACCTAGATCGGATATGAACTCCTTCATCCAGACTCCTTCATTTGCTGCTTCCGAAGCAGCTATATATTCCGCTTCACACATAGATCCCGCCACGATGCCTTGCTTAGAATTGCACCAACTGACAGCTCCACCATTCAATAAAAATACGTATCTGGTTTGTGACTTAGAGTCATCCGGATCAGTGTCAAAGATTGCATCAACATAACCGTTTATGACGAGCTCTTTGTCACCTCCATAAATGTGTAACATGTCCTTAGTCCTTTTTAGGTATTTCAGTATGTTCTTGACCGTTGTCCAGTGATCCACTCCTGGATTACTTTGGTACCTCCTTGCTGAACTAATAGCAAGGCACACATCAGGTCTGGTACACAACATTGCATACATGATAGAACCTATGGCTGAAGCATAGGGAATGACTTTCATTTTCTCTCTATCTTCTGCAGTGGTTGGGCATTGAGTCTGACTCAACTTCACACCTTGTAACATAGGCAAGAACCCTTTGTTTGCTTGCTCCATTTTGAACTTCTTCAAAACTTTATCAAGGTATGTGCTTTGTGCAAGTCCAATTAAACGTCTTGATCTATCTCTATAGATCTTGATGCCGAATATATAAGCAGCTTCACCGAGGTCTTTCATTGAAAAATTCTTATTCAAGTATCCTTTTATGCTATTCAGAAATTCAGTATCATTTCCAATCAACAATATGTAGTCCACATATAATATTATAAATGCTACAGAGCTCCCACTCACTTTCTTGTAAATACAGGCTTCTCCAAAAGTCTGTATAAAACCATATGCTTTGATCACATTATCAAAGCATATATTCCAACTCCAAGATGCTTGCACCAGTCCATAAATGGATCGCTGGAGCTTACACACTTTGTTAGCACCTTTTGGATCGACAAAACCTTCTGGTTGCAACATATACAACTCTTATTTAAGATAACCATTACGGAATGTAGTTTGACATCCATTTGCCAAATTTCATAATCATAAAATGTGGCAATTGCTAACATGATTCAGACGGACTTAAGCATCACTACGGGTGAGAAGGTCTCATCGCTTTCACCTCCTTGAACTTGTCAAAAACCTTTCGCAACAAGTCAAGCTTTGTAGATAGTAACATTACCGTCATCGTTAGTCTTCTTGAAGATCCATTTATTATCTATGGCTTGCCGATCATCGGGCAAGTCAACCAAATTCCGCACTTTGTTCTCATACATGGATCCCATCTTAGATTTCATGGCCTCAAGCCATTTTGTGGAATCTGGGCTCATCATCGCTTCCTCATAGTTTGTAGGTTCGTTATGGTCAAGTAACATGACCTCCAGAATAGGATTACCGTACCACTCTGGTGCGAATCTTACTCTGGTTGACCTACGAGGTTCTGTAGTAACTTGATCAGAAGTTTCATGATCATCATCATTAGCTTCCTCACTAATTGGTGTAGGAATCATTGGAACCGATTTTTGTGATGAACTACTTTCCAATAAGGGAGCAGGTACAATTACCTCATCAAGTTCTACTTTCCTCCCACTCACTTCTTTCGAGAGAAACTCCTTCTCTAGAAAGGATCCATTCTTAGCAACGAATATCTTGCCTTCGGATCTATGATAGAAGGTGTACCCATCAGTCTCCTTTGGGTATCCTATGAAGACACATTTTTCCGATTTGGGTTCGAGCTTATCAGGTTGAAGCTTTTTCACATAAGTAGTGCAGCCCCAAACATTAAGAAACGACAACTTGGGTTTCTTGCCAAACCATAGTTCATATGGTGTCGTCTCAATGGATTTTGATGGTGCCCTATTTAACGTGAATGCAGCTGTCTCTAAAGCATAACCCCAAAACGATAGCGGTAAATTAGTAAGAGACATCATAGATCGCACCATATCTAATAAAGTGTGGTTACAACATTCGGACATACCATTACACTGTGGTGTTCCAGGTGGCGCGAGTTCCGAAATTATTCCGCATTTTTTCAAATGAAGACCAAACTCATAACTCAAATATTTACCTCCACGATCAGATCATAGAAACTTAATTTTCTTGTTACGATGATTTTCCACTTCACTCTGAAATTCTTTGAACTTTTCAAATGTTTCAGACTTATGTTCATCAAGTAGACATACCCATATCTGCTCAAATCATCTGTGAAGGTCAAAAAATAACGATACCCGCCACGAGCATCAACACTCATCGGATCGCATACATTAGTATGTATTATTTCCAATAAGTCTGTTGCTCGTTCCATTATTCTGGAGAACGAAGTTTTAGTCATCTTGCCCATGAGGCATGGTTCGCAAGCATCAAGTGATTCACAATCAAGTGATTCCAAAAGCCCATCAGCATGGAGTTTCTTCATGCGTTTTACACAAATATGACCTAAACGGCAGTGCCACAAATAGGTTGCACTATCATTATTAAATTTATATCTTTTGGCTTGAATACTATGAATATGTGTATCACTACTATCAAGATTTAGGAAAAAAATAGACCACTCATCAAGGGTGCATGACCATAAAAGATATTACTCATATAAATAGAACAACCATTATTCTCTGATTTAAATGAATAAATGTCTCGCATCAAACAAGATCCAGATATAATGTTCATGCTTAACGCTGGCACCAAATAACAATTATTCAGGTCTAAAACTAATCCCGAAGGTAGATGTAGAGGTAGCGTGCCGACGGCGATCACATCGACTTTGGAACCATTTCCCACGCGCATCATCACCTCGTCCTTAGCCAATCTTCGCTTAATCCGTAGCCCCTGTTTCGAGTTGCAAATATTAGCAACAGAACCAGTATCAAATACCCAGGTGCTACTATGAGAATTAGTAAGGTACACATCAATAACATGTATATCAAATATACCTTTCACTATGCCATCCTTCTTATCCGCCAAATACATGGGGTAGTTCCGCTTCCAGTGACTAGTCCCTTTGTAGTAGAAGCACTCAGTCTCAGGCTTAGGTCCAGACTTGGGCTTCTTCACTGGACCAGCAACTTGCTTGCTGTTCTTTTTGAAGTTTGCCTTCTTCCCTTTACCCTTCTTCTTGAAACTGGTGGTCTTGTTGACCATCAACACTTGATGCTCCTTCTTGATTTCTACCTCCGCAGCCTTTAGCATCGCGAAGAGCTCAGGAATTTTCTCATCCATCCCTTGCATATTATAGTTCATCACGAAGCTTTTGTAGCTTGGTGGCAGTGACCGAAGAACTCTATCAATGACACTATCAACCGGAAGATTAACTCCTAGCTGAGTCAAGTGATTGTGGTACCCAGACATTCTAAGTATATGTTCACTGACAGAACTATTCTCCTCCATCTTGCAGCTATAGAACTTATTGGAGACTCCATATATCTCAATCCGGGCATTTGCTTGAAATATTAACTTCAACTCTTGGAACATCTCATATGCTCCATGACGTTCAAAACATCGTTGAAGTCCCGGTTCTAAGCCATATGGCACACTGAACTATCGAGTAGTCATAAGCTTTGCTCTACTAGACGTTCTTAACGTCATGAGTAGCATATGCACCTAGCGGTGCTTCCAGGACGTAATTCTTCTGTGCAGCAATGAGGATAATCCTCAAGTTACGGACCCAGTCCGTGTAGTTGCTACCATCATCTTTCAACTTAGCTTTATCTAGGAACGCATTAAAATTCTACAGAACAATAGCACGGGCCATTTATCTACAACAACATAGACATGCAAAATACTATCAGGTACTAATTTCATGATAAATTAAAGTTCAATTAATCATATTACTTAAGAACTCCCACTTAGATAGACATCGCTCTAATCATCTAAGTGACCACGTGATCCATATCAACTAAACCATGTCCGATTATGACGTGAGATGGAATAGTTTTCAATGGTGAACATCACTATGTTGATCATATCTACTATATGATTCATGCTCGACCTTTCGGTCTCAGTGTTCCGAGGCCATATCTGCATATGCTAGGCTCGTCAAGTTTAACCCGAGTATTCTGCTTGTGCAAAACTGGCTTAAACCCGTCATATGTGAACGTAAAGCTTATCACACCCGATCATCACGTGGTGTCTCGGCACGACGAACTGTTGCAACGGTGCATACTCAGGGAGAACACTTATACCTTGAAATTTTAGTGAGAGATCATCTTATAATGCTCCTGCCGTACTAAGCAAAATAAGATGCATAAAGGATAAACATCACATGTAATCAATATAAGTGATATGATATGGCCATCATCATCTTGTGCCTTTGATCTCCATCTTCAAAGCACCGTCATGATCACCATCGTCACTGGCTTGACACCTTGATCTCCATCATAGCATCATTGTCGTCTAGCCAACTATTGCTTCTACGACTATCGCTACTATTTGGTGATAAAGTAAAGCAATTACATGGCAATTACATTTCATACAATAAAGCGACAGCCATATGGCTCCTGCTAGTTGCCGATAACTGTGTTACAAAACATGATCATCACATACAATAATTTATAATCACGTCTTGACCATATCACATCACAACATGCCCTGCAAAAACAAGTTAGACGTCCTCTACTTTGTTGTTGCAAGTTTTACGTGGCTGCTATGGGCTTAGCACGAACCGTTCTTACCTACGCATCAAAAACCACAACACGGTATAGTGATTGCTTTTTGATCTTCAGAAAGAACCCTGTTCATTGAATCCGATTCAACTAAAGTTGGAGAAACTGACACCCGCCAGCCACCTGTGTGCAAAGCACGTCGGTAGAACCAGTCTCATGAATGCGGTCATGTAATGTCGGTCTGGGCCGCTTCATCCAACAATACCGCCGAATCAAGAAACAACTAGTGACGACAAGCAATATGTATATACCCACGCCTACAACTCCTTTTTATTCTACTCATGCATATAACATCTACACATAGACCTGGCTCGGATGCCACTATTGGGGAATGCAGTATTTCAAAAAAATTCCTACAATCACGCAAGATCTATCAAGGGATGCATAGCAATGAGAGGGGAGAGTGTGTCTACGTACCCTCATAGACCGAAAGCGGAAGTGTTAAGTAACGCGGTTGATGTAGTCAAACGTCTTCGCGATCCAACAGATCTAGTACCGAATGCACGGCACCTCCGCGATTTGCACACGTTCAGCTCGGTGACGTCCCTCGAACTCTAGATCCAGCTGAGGCCGAGGGAGAGTTTCGTCAGCACGACGACATGGTGACGGTGATGATGAAGTTACCGACGTGGGGCTTCACCTAAGCACTATGACAGTATGAACGAGGTGGAAATCTGTGGAGGGGGGCACTGCAGACGGCTAAGAGATCAACTTGTGTCTATGGGGTGCCCCCTCCCCCGTATATAAAGGAGTGGAGGTGGGGGAGGGCCGGCCTCCTAGGGCGCGCCCCAAGGGGGGATTCTTACTCCTACTAGTAGTAGGTTTCCCCCCTTTCCTAGTCCAACTAGGAGGGGAAAGGAAGGGAAGAGGGAGAGAAGGAAGGGGGGGATGTCATGGTTCTAAGACTGACAGTAGAATGGGCGGTAGGTATGAACATGCAAGATCCCAGCTATGGTGAAGTTGTACACACAAGATTTACGAGTTCAGGCCCTTCACGGTGGAAGTAATAGCCCTATGTCTCGGTGCCCGGAGGTGGTCGACTGGATTATATGTGTATGGTGTTACAGGGGTGCCAACCCTTGTCCCTGAGGAGGGGGTGGCTTATATAGAGTTCGCCAGACCCCTCCTGCCCTCAGTTACAAAGGGTTTAAGGTACATAAAGATGAGGCGTTTCTGGTAACGCTAGTAATAAAGTGACATAAATGACCATTAAGTCTACAGAGTAAATGCCCGACCGTTGCTTTTCAGAGTGGCTTTCGATCTTTTGTCTGTCGAGTGATCATTGCTATGGCCGAGTGACATAGGGTCTTCCAAGTGGAACGTTTCTGGTTGAGTGGATGAAGGTATCCCTTGAATGCTTCTGACTTTAGGGTGATGTCCTAGGGGAGGGTGTCTAGGTCAGGCCTATGACCCTACCCTAGGTACATACCTTCATCATTAGCCCCAGAATGGTTCAGGGTTCGAGTGGAGAAGGAGTTGAAAATACTTCCGACTCTATTTTTACGCTTTGGAAGCATCTTGTTAGGATCAATGAATGACATGATGGCTTCAACTTCTTTTTCAGTCGCCTTGATCCATTCTTAGTTTTTCGAATGAACTTTTGCTGATAAGTTCCGAGTGTTCATATGAAAGAAATCTTTAGTCTGACAGGTTGCTCTGCAGTTCCTGGATCTTACGGGATTCGAAATTTTGGGAAGCGCGTGGGACGGAGGAGGCCGCAGTAATCAGGATGGATTAGGCAGAGGCGCTTCGATCACCGTGCCGCCTTTTTCGCCACGTACCGAGCGGGCGACCGTTGCGGGATTTGACAAGATTGCCCGGGTCCAGTCACTAGTCACTCGGAAATGACTCCATATAAGACGTCAGGCTGGGGGATTTTGCACAGTGCGCCTCTGTTTCTCCTTCTTCCTCCTCTGTTTATCCATTGCTCCCGTCTCCACTCTCGGCGCCGCCACTCATCTCGAGCCCATTCCGCCGTAATGGGGAAGGACAAGACCGCCGCCCTGGAGCGTGCGAAGAGAGCGACGGTGAAAGAGAAAGGGAAGATGACGAGCCGGGGCGGGTCGTCGTCAAGATCTGCTCTGCCGTGCGGCTGGGTCCAGGGCAACTGGATCCGATCCGCGCTCGTGCTGGAGGATCTGCAAGACCTGGCCGAGAGTGGGCTGATCGAGCATGATTCATGGAGGCTTCCGGGGGATGAATCTGAGCCGCAGCCTCAGGAGGGTGAGTGTGTCTTTCTCGCCACTCACATCGACCGCGGTTTTTCTTTGCCTCCACACCCCTTTTTGCTAGCATTCTTGAACTTCTTTGGAGCTCAACTCCACCATTTCTCCCCCAACACAATCACGTACCTTGCGGCTTATGTCTCCTTGTGCGAGAATTTCTTGGGTTGTCGACCGCACTGGGGCCTATTTAAGCGCATCTTCACGTGCCACTCGCAAACTGTGAAAAAGGCCAATCTGAGTGACGAGAGAACCCAGGTGATCCAGATGTGTGGGGGCTTAGGTATCCAGATGAGGGGGAAAGAGTGATTTTCCTGTGATGAGTCTTCTCGACTCGATTAGAGGGTGGCAGTCGACTTGGTTTTATTGCAAAGACAAGCCGACCCCAGGTCATTCGACGGGTCTCCCCCCTTTTCTTTGGCACGCGTCCAGAAACCCACTTCTTCGAGAGTGACTCCAGCAGAGAAGGTGGAGGTGTCCATGTTGATGGAGCGAGTAGTTCAACTGATTCATGAAGGAGTGATTGGCATGGATCTGCTCGAGGTATTCCTCAATCGACGTATTCAACCTCTCCAAGCCCGTGACCACTCCATGTGGATGTACTCCAGAATTGAAGATTCCACTCGGATCCATCCGGAGGACGTTGATGAGAAGATGGTGGCATAGTGGGTGCAAAGCATGACAGGGAACAAGGACAACGCTAGGGGGTCCCGAAGATTTTTACCATTCGACACCAACAACCAACCAGACAAGGTCTGTCTCTTATCTCCAAGTGTTTTTTCATTCTGACTTGCCGTGGAGAAGTAGCTAGGCAGACCGGACAGACTTCAAAGCGCACTCGGACCTCTTCCCATGTGCTGACTGAGAAGGCCCCGAAGCAGCAAAAGGTTACAGAACCAAAGCCTCGAAAGACCCTGCCCAAGATCAAGATCGACGTCCCCGTTGCTTATACGTAAGTGTCTTGTCTCCACTTTTTGATCGAGGATTTATGCTATCGACTCTCTTTCTCATTTGTCTGAGTGAATCTTGAAACTTGCAGTGCTGCTACTGCTGGGACTTCTGCTTACAAGGATGGTGATGAGGACGTAGAAGACACAGTCACTTCTAACCTGGGTATGACTTTTGCAAACTTGCCTTTGCTTTCTCAACCATTTTGTTGACCGATTGAATTCTGACGACTAATTCTTTTTGCAGCTCCTCCCCATGTCATTGATCTTTCGGATGACGACGAGGATGTGCCGCTGAGGCCCAGGAGGAGTAAGAAGACATCAACTGGCAAGACATCCCAATTGGTGCCGGTGGCAGAGCTAGTGATTCAACAGCCTGAAGATGTGACTCGGGCTTCTGTTACTTTCACTATTCCAGTATCAAGTGAAACCCCCACATTGTCAACTACACCAGTGTTTGCTTCAACTATCCAGCCTCATGCCTCGGAACTTCAAGCTGCCACGACTGAACTGCCAACCCCATTCTTCACTACTCATCATGTTCCAGAAGACCATGCAGGCGCCGCTGTAGAAGCCATTCGGCAAGCTTGCCTAATGATGGAGCGAGTGAAGGTGGTGCATGAAAACAGTCAGGCTGCTTATGACGCCAGTGCATCCCTTCGAGCCAATGTCTAGGTAAGTTGGCTTTCGACTGAATTCTTATCTTGTTGCTTGTTCTGTTAGGATATGCTACCTGAAAACTTTTCTTTGTGCATCCTCCTGTTATTCTGCACTTCGCATCTGCACACCCACTGGGTGTTTGAATTTATGTTTTCACTCTTCCACTCAGTCTGGGCGGACCATATCGAGTGGAATCCGAACTAGTGGGGGCATGCTAAGTGCACCCACTGGGTGTAGCCCCCGAGACCACAGTCGACTGCAGGTAGTCGGTTGGGGTCTGAGAATGTCTTTTGTTGACTTCAAAAAATAACCTTGGTCTTCTTCTCTATTTTTTTACTCTTCCACTCGATCTAGTCGGACCATGTCGAGTGGAACCCGAACTAGTGGGGGCACGCTAAGTGCACCCACTGGGTGTAGTCCCCGAGACTACTATAGAATGTTTTGGTTCTGCGGTAGTCTTAGAGCTCTATTCACTCGGAAGCGACCAATCTTTGATCTTTTTTGCTGATGTATGTTTTTGCTGACTTCAGAAATCCTGTGAGCTCATCTCCGAATTTTCCGAATTCAAGGAGAAGCAGAGACAACTCAATCTTGACTTGGAGCTGGCTAAGCAGAACTTGCAAAAGGCCAAAGATGAAACAACTGGTATGGAAGGTAATCGACTGGTCGATTGTTTATCTTGGCCGACCTACAATTCATCTCCTTGTTCTTTGGTATGACCCAAGTACATATCTTTCAGAGAAAATGAAGCAGGCTTTGGCAGAAAAGGACATCGATCTTGCTGCTGCACAAAAGGAGGCTCAGGAGAAGACTACGCTTGCTAACAAGAAGCTGGCTTGAGTCGGTGCGTTGGAGGAAGAGAACACCAAGCTGAAGACGTCGCTTAACGAGTCCAACCGAGAGGTGACTCATCTGAAGAAAGACAAGGTGGCTTTGAACGAGAAGATTGGAAGCATTTCTCGTAAGAGAAATGACCTAAAAGCTTATCTATAAGCACTCGCCAAGAAGCTCTCTCTTATGCTCGAAGGTGTTTTCCTTTGCCCGACTGTTTAGCTATTGTCGATTCACCAGGCATTCGTCAACTCATTATTTCTTTGTGTTTGTAGAATTTTGCCAAAACTATGAAGAAGAGACTGGACGGGTCGAGACCGGTCTGGACCTCGTCCTTTCCCTTGTTGGTGATGATGCTGCTATGAACATGCTCCGACTGGAATCCCGTGTTGCCAGTGTTACGAGATATGTTGCCCGCTAGAAGGTGGCGGTGTCGCGCATCGATACAACACTATGGCCAAGGGCGATGCTTCAAAATGACCTCGAGTCCCTGATGACTTGACTCAATGAGGTCCCTGGTCGAGTGCAGGAATGGAAGAAGTCTTCTGCTCGGTGCGGTGCTGGCGTGCCTCTGTCGCTGGTTCGTGTCCACTGCAAAGAAGCCCGAGAAGAGAAGCTGGCGGCGATCAAGGTTTCCAATACCAAAAGGCATGACTTCTGATCCTTCATGGAAACCTTCATTGCTGCTGCCACTTGGATTGCTGACAGAATTGATCTGGACGAGTTCGTCGAGCCTGCAAGCCCTCCTCCTGCGGAGTGAACAAACTTTAAGCCTCGCCTTAAATTTTCCTCGGAATGCTGAGTGATTTTGTAACCGTTAAACTCCTTCGGGCCTGATGCCCGAGTACTTTAATCCGTGTTCTGGAACCTTAGGATTTTATCTGAACTTTGGTTGCTTTTGAATCTTTTGACTCTTTGTGTAGAACTTGTTTCTTGCAGTTTGAGTTGCTATTGACTTTATGATGCAGCTTAGTCGAGTGAATCATGGGCGGATCGTGGTCAACCTGCACCCCGCCACCCTTACAGATAAGGATGGAGCGGACATTGTATTTATGTCGAAGCTCCAAGGACAGATCGTGGTCGACCTGCACCTCGCCGCCCTTACGGGTAAGGATGGAGCGGACGTTGTATTTGTGTCGAAGCTCCAAAGACAGATCGTGGTCGACCTGCACCTCGCCGCCCTTACTGTTAAGGATGGAGCGAGTCTTAAAACTTAGGCGAGTACTGGACTGTAGCTAAGCCCCCGAGTGGGAGGGTTGCTCACCACTCGGTAGGATTTTTTAAACTTAGGCGAGTACTGGACTGCAGCTAAGCCCCCGAGTGGGAGGGTTTCTCACCACTCGGTAGGATTTTTAAAACTTAGGCGAGTACTGGACTGCAGCTAAGACCCCGAGTGGGAGGGTTTCTCACCACTCGGTAGGATTTTTTAAACTTAGGAGAGTACTAGACTGCAGCTAAGCCCCGAGTCGGAGGGTTGCTCACCACTCGGTAGGATTTTTTTAAAACTTAGGCGAGTACTGGACTATAGCTAAGCCCCCGAGTGGGAGGGTTTCTCACCACTTGGTAGGATTTTTTAAACTTAGGCGAGTACTGGACTGCAGCTAAGCCCCCGAGTGGGAGGGTTGCTCACCACTCGGTTGGATTTTTTAAACTTAGGCGAGTACTGCACTGCAGCTAAGCCTCCGAGTGGGAGGGTTGCTCACCACTCCGTAGGATTTTTTAAACTTAGGCGGGCACTGGACTGCAGCTAAGCCCCCGAGTGGGAGGGTTGCTCACCACTCGGTAGGATTTTTTAAACTTAGGCAAGTACTGGACTGCAGCTAAGCCCCCGAGTGGGAGGGTTCCTCACCACTCGGTAGGATTTTTTAAACTTAGGCGAGTATTGGACTGCAGCTAAGCCCCCGAATGGGAGGGTTGCTCACCACTCGGTAGGATTTTTTAAACTTAGGCGAGTACTGGACTGCAGCTAAGCCCCCAAGTGAGAGACTTGCTCACCACTCGGTAGGGTTTTCTAAACTTAGGCGAAGCAGATTCGCAGGTAAGGCACCCACTGGGGGATTTAGAACACTTAAAAAGGAACAACAATCATCTGTGAAACTGTGTCTTTGATAATCGAACTAGAATGTATTTCTTATTACATGACAACAATCCGAATGCTTAAGTATAAAAGGGGCGGAGTAGCTCCGCATTCCAAGCGCGTGGCTCATCTTTATTGTGCTCCACATTGTAGAGGTAATAAGCCCCGTTGTGAAGTACTTTGGTGATGATGAAGGGGCCTTCCCAAGAAGGAGCGAGCTTGTGTGGTTTGTGCTGATCCACTCGAAGAACTAGGTCTCCCTCTTGAAATGCTCGACCTCTCACATTTCTGGCGTGGAATCGACGCAGGTCTTGCTGATAGATGGTCGACCGGATCAGCGCCATCTCTCTTTCTTCTTCCAGAAGGTCAACAGTATCCTGACGGGCTTGTTCTGCTTTGGCTTCTGAGAAGAGTTCCACTCACGGGGCGTTATGAAGTAAGCCACTCGGAAGCACAGCTTCAGCCCCATAGACTAAGAAGAATGGAGTTCGGCCAGTTGACCGATTAGGAGTTGTCCTCAATCCCCAAAGTATTGATGGAAGTTCATCGACCCAGGCGCCCGCTGCATGCTTGAGGTCACGCATCAATCAGGGTTTCAATCCTTTGGGAATCAATCTGTTTGCTTTTTCAGCTTGTCCATTCGACTGGGGATGGGCGACTGAAGCATAGTCGACCCGAGTGCCTTGGGAAGTGCAAAAGGCTCTGAACTCATCAGAATTGAAGTTCGACTGATTATCTATGATGATGCTGTGCAGGACACCATATCTGAATGTTAACTCTCTGATGAAGCTGACATCAGTACCTGCTTCAAGGTTTTTGATAGGCTTGGCTTCAATCCATTTGGTGAACTTGTCGACTGCTACGAACACATGGGTGAAGCCACTTCTGCCCGTCCTCAGAGGCCCAACCATATCTAATCCCCAAACAACAAAGGGCCAGACGAGTGGAATGGTCTTCAGGGCCGATGCGGGCTTGTGAGACATGTTGGAGTAGAACTGGCAACCTTCACATCTGCCGACTATGTCTTTTGCCATTTCATTCGCTCGTGGCCAATAAAATCCCGCTCGGTATGCTTTGGCCACAATGGTCCAAGAGGACGCATGGTGACCATAGGTCCCCGAGTGGATGTCGTTGAGGATCACTCGACCTTCTTCTGGTGTTATACACTTCTGAGCAACTCCGGTAACACTTTCTCTGTAAAGCTGTCCACCCATTACTGTGAAGGCTTTAGATCAACGGACAATCTGACGGGCCTCTTCTTCATCCTCTAGGAGCTCTTTCCTGAGAATATACGCGATGTATGGCACTGTCCAATCGGGTATGACAACCAAAACTTCCATGACCAAGTCGACCACGGCTGGGATTTCAACTTCAGTCGGATTAGTAGGGCTCTTAGGTTGTGGGGGCTCCTCTGTGAAGGGATCCTCTTGGACGGATGGCGTGTGAAGATGCTCCAAGAACACATTACTGGGAATAGGCTCACGCTTGGAGCCTATCTTTGCCAAATCATCAGCTGCTTGATTTTTCAGTTGGGGTATATGATGGGGCTCTAACCCCTCAAACTTCTTCTCTAACTTTCTCACTGCATTATAATAGCCAGTCATAGCCGGGCTTCTGACGTCCCACTCCTTCATCACTTGATTGACCACCAAATCTGAGTTGCCGTAGACCATTAGGCGACAAACGCCGAGTGAAATGGCCAGACGCAACCCATACAGAAGTGCTTCATATTCAACTTCGTTGTTGGAGGAATCAAAATGGATCTGAAGAACATAGCTGAGTCTGTCTCCTCGAGGCGATACCAGTACCACCCTAGCACCGGAACCGTTCAGTATCTTGGATCCATCAAAGAACATGGTCCAATGCTCCGAGTGAATCTGAGTCGGTTGTTGCTGCTCGACCCACTCGGCAAGGAAATCTGCTATTGCCTGGGATTTGATAGGTTTCTTTGCCTCAAACTTGATATCCAAGGGAAGGAGTTCAATCGCCCACTTTTCCACTCGACCAGTTGCATCTCTGTTGTTCAGAATTTCTGACAATGGTGCGTCACTGACGACTGTAATAGAGTGATCAGAGAAATACTGTGCAAACTTTTTGTGGCCATGTAAATCCCATAAACAAGCTTCTGATAATAAGGATATCTTTGCTTGGATGGAGTCAAGACTTCAGAAATATTGTACACTGGGCGCTAAACTTTATAGGTTTTTTATTCTTATTCCTGCTCGACCGTAAGTACTGTACTGACAACTTGTCCAGTGGCGGCAATATAAAGCAGTAAAGGCTCTTTGCTGATTGGGGCAACAAGCACCGTCTGGGTGGAAAGCAGGGTTTTGAGTTCTGCAAACGCTGCATCAGCTTCAGGAGTCCACTCGAACTTATCAGATTTCTTCATCAGTTGGTAAAGAGGCAATGCCTTTTCAACAAGGTGAGAGATGAATCGACTCAAGGCGGCCAAACAACTAGTAAGCTTCTGAACGTCATGCACACACACAGGGCATTTCATCCGGAGTATGGCTCCAACTTTCTCTGGGTTGGCATCGATCCCTCGTTCGAAAATGAGGAAACCGAGTAACTTCCCTCCTGGAACTCCGAATGTGCATTTTGACGAATTAAGCTTGATATCATACCTTCTTAAGTTGGCAAAGGTTTCAGCAAGGTCAGTCAGCAGGTCGGAACCTTTACGCGACTTGACCACAATGTCATCCATATATGCTTCCACATTCCGACTGATTTGAGTGAGCAGGCACTTCTGAATCATCCTCATAAATGTGGCACCAGCGTTCTTGAGACCGAATGGCATGGTGACATAACAAAAACACCCGAATGGAGTGATGGAAGCTGTTTTTATCTCATCGGGTCCATACAGTCGGATCTGATGATACCCGGAATAGGCATCTAGAAAAGACAAACGCTCACACCCCGCAGTCGAGTCGACGATTTGGTCGATACGGGGGAGAGGAAAATGATCTTTCGGGCAGGCCCGATTGATATGCTTGAAGCCAATGCACATACGAAGTGAATCATCCTTCTTGGGGACCATGACAACATTGGCGAGCCACTCGGAGGGGTAAATCTCTCGGATGAACTCAGCTGCTAGGAACCGAGCCACTTCCTCGCCAATTGCTTTTCTCTTCTGTAGGTCAGACCGTCTAAGATGTTCCTTGACTGGCTTCGCTTTCGGGTCGACTCGCAAACGGTGCTCAGCCAGTCCCCTAGGCACACCTGGCATGTCAGAAGGTTTCCATGCAAAGATGTCCCAGTTCTCACGGAGGAACTGGATGAGCGCTTCTTCCTATTTGCTGTCGAGTGATGTTGAGATATGAGTAGGAGCAGCAATAGGATTGGTCGGGTGAATATGAATCGGTTTTGTTTCTTCGGACGACTAAAATGGAGAATCTGTGGCAGGCTTCTTGGCTCGCAGCAAATCACTCGGATCTACATTTTTCTGATACTCTTTCATTTCAACAACTGCCATTTGTGCATCAGCAATTTTAGAACCCTTCTGGAAGCATCCCTCTACCTTCTGCCGATTGACTGTGACCGTGATCACTCCTCTGGGACCAGGCATTTTCAACTTGAGATACACGTAACATGGTCGAGCAATAAAATGCGCGTATGCAGGCCTCCCCAAAATAGCATGATAAGCACTCTGGAAATCCACTACTTCAAATGTCAACTTTTCCTTACGGTAATTCTTTGAATCACCAAAACCCACGTCCAAGGTTATTTGGCCGAGTGATTTAGCTTTCTTGACAGGGATGACATCGTGAAAGCTCATGTTTCTCTCACTAAGTTTGGACATTGAAATGCCCATCCCTTTCAAGGTTTCAGCGTAAAGAATATTCAAACCACTACCACCATCCATCAATACTTTTGTCAATCGAGTACCCCCAACAACTGGATCGACCACCAACGCTTGCCTCCCTGGAGTGGCTATGCGAGCAGGGTGGTCAGACTGGTCGAATGTGATAGCTATTTGTGACCACTTCAGGTATGTTGTCATTGTCGGACCAACCATATTCACTTCTTTGTTGATCACTTGTCACACCCTAGCTAGTCTATGCATTAGAGAGTGCATCATGTTCACTTTCACTAGAAACTTGAAATGGGGAAGGCAGAACCCCCAGCACTCCCCCCTGAAATCAACTAGGGTTTACTAAAAATAATTTCAATGAACCTGAAATGCCCTTCTAAAATGTTCACCCTCTTTGCCTTGGGTTAGAACCTCTGGGAAAATAGGTGCACATTTTTCTAGGTCAACAGAAGGTCATCGATTTAAATCATAAATATTTGAATTTGGGCATTTAAATGCTATAAAATAATTCAAATGCTCAAATAATTCTAGAAATAAATGTTTGCTGTTAGGAATAATCCCAACAGAGCCCACAATTATTTCCAGGATTTTAGAAAGTGCCTAGGTATTTTAAATAAAGCCCTAAAGCTACAGAAAAATAGAAAAGGAAACAAAAATCAAAAAAGGGAGAGGGAGAAGGCCACCTGGGCCTTACCTGGCGCCACCCACCAGGCCCAGCTCCTCTTCTGGCCCAGCCCACCAGGGGCTCCCCGGTCTTCTTCCTCCTTCGACAGTAGGCAGAGGGCGTGTGCCCGCGGCGCGCCGGCACGCGCACGCCACCTCCACCCTGCCTGCCTGCGTCCTCGACGCTCTGGATGTCCCCAACGACGCCACGCACCCCTAGAACCCCCTCGCTCACTCTCTCATCCCCATCCCCTCGCCTGTCTCTCTCCCTCTAGCTCAACCGAGCACAGCCGCACCGCCGACGTAGCCACGGCCACCGTGCTCCCCTCGCCTCCCCACCTTGTCTGCAAGCTCCGCCATCGTCCGCCGCTTCGCTCCACCCTGGCCCCGAGCGCTGGGACGGCCTGCATCGCCGACTGCTTCATCTTCTTCCTCCTTGGGTCGCCGGAGATCCCCTCGCCGCCCCGCTTCGCTCTGGTGCTTCCCCGAGCACGCTGGGCTTCTCTGCGAGTTCACCGTGAGCTTCTCCGTCGATCCCCACCTTTCGCTTGCTCGTTTGCGCCCTGTAGCTCCGTTTTCCACCGCGGCCGAAGCTCGTCGGAGCCGTGCCTCATCGCCGTCGTGGCCAGGGCCACCGTGGCTTGAAGCCGGGCACACCACCGTGCTCAGCGCAGTCCCAGGAGCCTAACGCAACACTCCCCGCGCTTCGCCGTGCCCCGTAGCGTCGGATTCAACCACGCCCGAACTCCGGCGACCGCCAAGGTCGTCGCAGGCGTCGATTCCGGCCACCTCGCGCCCTCCCACTGCCACCGCTGGATGCGCACGAGCCCCGGCTCGCCGTAGAACCCAACCACGTCGCAATTGGTGCCCTATGGGCGATTTCAGCAGCGCGCCATCGCGTCTGGCCTCGCCGGCGGCTAAACGCCGGCAGGTTTTGACCCGCTGACCGGCGAGGTTAACCTGCTGACGTGGGTTGACCTCCCCCTCTCTCTCACCGACATGCGGGCCCCGCCGACTAATTACCCTGTTAGTGCTAACTAAATAGGTTAGTTTAATTAGTATAGTCACTGACTAGTGGGCCCTGCCAGTTAATTAGGCTAACTAAACGTAGTTAGTGCACAGAGACACTGACCAGTGGGCCCCGCCAGTCAGGTTTGACCTGGCTGGCGCCTTTGACCTGCTGATGTCACCCTGACGCATTGCTGACGCGGTAATTGTTTTTCTGGAATTATTTTTATTCAGGAAATTCCAGAAAATAGTTCAAACTTCAAAAATTCATAGAAATTCAACCATAGCTCCAAATGAGATAAATTATATATGAAAAATTATCAGAAAAATTCAATCTATCCATCTGTAATGGTTTCATGCATGAAAAAACAAGTTTACCTTGCTGTTTAAGCAGAATAAGGTAATGCACTATAAATGCCATGTTTAATGAGCTAATATTTGAATCTTTGATTCAAATGAGTTCATCCCCTTCTATTTTAGCTTGCATTAGGCCAAGACACAATCATATTGCCATGTCATAGCATGCATCATATTGTTGCACATCGTCATGTGTTGATTGTGTTCCGATGTGTTCTTCGTGGTAGGTTCTGCCTCCGAGGATATTCACGAGTATCCAACTGAAGGGCAGTATCCCGCTACCACTCCATTAGGCAAGCAACCATTGATCATTCCGATACAAACCCATGTTCTCGCCTCTGCACCTGTTTACTGCATTAAGACAACGCGATTCAAACTGCTGTGTGCTACAGTAGTTGAACCCTTATCCTCTGCATGACCTGTCATTGCCACAGTAACTAGATGAAACCCACTAGCATGTGTAGGAGTTGATTGATCCATGTATGTGATTCCTACCTTGCTATGCCTGCTATGCTTAGAGTTGTGTCAGGTCTGGTTCATCTGGGTGATGGGCTAGAGTGAAATGCTTATGTCGGTAATATGAGGGATGTGTTGAACATGTTTTGGTAAAGGTATCGATGAGAGGCCATGTAGGAGTACATGGTGGGTTGTTTCATTGAGGCCGTCCATAAGAACTGAGATCTGTATGTGTGATTTAAGATGTAGTTAGTACCGTACATTGGGCCCGAAACCAATGGACCCTCTCGGCTTCTTAGTCACCCTAGTATCTGTCCAGGAGTTGCAATTAGTTTCTGGTGTTTGTAGGTTTTGTGTTGGCGGCCGTGCGTAGCGCTGACCCTAGGGGTGGGCTATGTTGCGGTAGATACACCGTGGCCGGGTGTACCGAGTCACCCATTTGGTGTCTCGGGAACCCTGTTCACATTGTTCAGGGCCGTATGTGGAAACCTGGGCCGGACTCCCTGCGGATGGAACCTGGATAGGCGATAAACCTGGACAAGGGACTTAGGCGATAAACCTGGATAGGCTTGAAGGTTGCCGAGTACATGTCGTGTAGACGGCGGTAAGCGGTGAAAGCGTGTATGACAAAGTGCACCCCTGCAGGGTATAAAACTATTCGAATAGCCGCGTCCGCGGTGAAGGACTACTTGGTTGCCTATATAGTTCATAGACTAGTTAATGGATACTACTAAAAGACTCAAGATAAGTGTGAGTACCGAGGATGGCCCTCTTGCAGGATGACGAGGGAGGATCCCCGGTGGAGTATTGTGTTGGTGAGTAGTGGACTCGTGTGCGAAAACTATTTTACTAGAGAGGTTCCGTAGGATAGCTTAGCCAAGAGTCAAAGCTGGCTTGCTGCATAACCCCACCACCTTCTTGAGAATAAGCATGTATAGTATGTTCTGATGTAAGACTTGCTGAGTACCCTTGTACTCATGTTTGCTTATTTATTGTTTTCAGACGACAACACTGCCCCCTCCGATGGGTTTTATGTAGACCTTGACGTCGACGAGTGACTAGCCACCCAGGTGGTGATCCCGGCCATGGAGGGCCCTATGTAGATAGACAGGCTTCGAGAAGCCTTCTTTCTTTCTAGAGTATGTACTCAGACTAGTTGCTTCCGCATGTGCTTGTATGATTGTATGACTTGAGTGTCGGGTCATGTGACCCCTATCTGTATGAACATGTTATGTATGGCTCTCTGGAGCCTTTAAATAAAGTACTTGAGTTGTAGAGTTTTGTTGTGATGCCATGTTGTATGTACTCATATCGAGCATATTGTGTGTATGATTGAAATGCTTGGTATGAGTGGGATCCGACAATCTAGTTGTTTATCCTTGGCAGCCTTTCTTATTGGGAAATGTAGTCTAGTGTTCCTCGAGCCATAGTAGTCCGCTACAGCCCGGTTCACCGGAGTCCTGCTAGCCCAGCACTACTGTTCAGGGCACTTGACTGGCCGGCATGTGTTTCACTTCGTCCCTATGTCTGTCCCTTCGAGGAAATGTCACGCGGTGATTTCCGGAGTCCTGCCTAGCCTGCTACAACCCGGGATCCCCGGAGTCCTGTTAGCCCAGTGCTACAGCCCGGAATCACTCGTTGATGACCGACATGTTCGATGTGATTCATGTATGCCTGTCTCCATAGGTCTGTGCCGCTTTGGGTTCACGACTAGCCATGTCGGCCCGGGTTCTCCGTCATATGGATGCTAGCGACACTATCATATACGTGAGCCAAAAGGCACAAACGGTCCTGGGCCATGGTAAGGCAACACCCGTGGGATACCGTGCGTGGGGCTGCAAAGTGATATGAGGTGTTACCGGCTAGATCGATGTGGCTTGGAATCGGGGTCCTGACAGCATTGGTATCAGAGCCGGACTGCCTGTAGGTTCGTTGAGCCAAACTGGTCGATGTCGAGTCTAGAAATGCTTTAGTTATATGTAGGGGAATTGATTGTGGGAGGGAACGTAAGGTTCTTTTACTCCTTTACCTATGCCCCTGATCTGAGTCATTCTCTCCTCATTCAACGTGGGTTAAGGACTAGGCTCTCTTCTTCTATCAGGTTCACGTGTTACTAATCCGTAGTAGCTTACAGGATTATTGTTACGAGTTCCAGTTCAGTTTCTACTATTCTTAGTATGTTGCTAATTGAATCAGAACCTTGATATGATGTTGTTGAGTGGTATTGTGAACTGTTGTGGATGTCTCAAATCTTTTTCTGAGCATTTACAGCCGTTATGCTGTCCAATTTTCCCTAGAAATTCTAATGTCTTTGCATTGTGGTGGTGCTTTCAGATGGCCAACCGTCCTCAAAACCAAGTGGTTCACCTGACCAGGTGCCTCGACGTGCCCGGTCATACTGCTATGTTAGTCCGGGTCATGATCGAGACGGGTTACCGCTGGTATCCCGAATACACTGTCGAAGAGCAGTTCCGCAACTTTAATCAAAGCCAGTACTTCTGCACCATCAGGATATTTCCTTCTTATCCTGGATCTACCGAGCCCCTTCACTGTTCCTATGGACTCAGGGTTACCATTGAGATGGTTGTGCAGGATGCTGCCTATTCCATGATGACCATCATGCGAGTCTGGACTGGCCTGCTTCGGAACACTGATTTCCGTTACATGCCAGCTTCACTTCCGGGAGCGCAAGGGTATCTTCAGGCTATCTATGCTGACTCCACTCAGGAGGACTCATTAACTCGTACCACTACTGAGATGCTCGAAGATAAGGACCGAGAGAATCGGGCCTTGAGGCTGGAGCTTTTTAATACTCGTGCTGATCATTGGGCCACATTGACTCGGTTTGCACCTGCGGTGCAAGCTGGATGTATGGATACAAGGGATCTGTATCCTGTGAGGTCAGCTCTGCCAGACATGGTGGATTGGCGTGATGTGGGAGGCATCACCCCACCCCGTGGTCCCCGCAGGCCACCATTTGTTGGTCCAAGACCTCATCCTAGCCCCTATGGTCCACAGGATCCTCAGGACCGTCTGTTTCCGGATGATCACGTTGAACTTCCAGGCTATGGAGGTGACTTCTATGAGGACTACTATGGAGCTGTCTGAGTTAGTAGTAGTACCACTAGTATTGTAGTAGTTGTATCTCCACTGTCCTGCGTGACTTGTGGAATATGACTTTGCGTGTAATCGATTCCGGAGGTGTAGACAAATAATGTATAGGAGCTTGGAATGCCTTCGATGAGATGTAACGTCTTTCATCATAGTTGTACTATATCCTGGGCTTGTACTAAACTATGTATGGTGTGTATGACCGTTGGTATATATATGGCAGTTTTATATTACCATGACATACGGATGAACATCTCTGCATTCCGTGTTTTCCATTACATTCTGCACTTCCTTGCTAAGTTTGAGCCATCCTTGTCTAAACCGTTGTCTTGTTTTCTCCTAGGATGGTCAACACCTGCGGCAACCCTGCTATCCCGGAGCAGGGGGAAGCCAGTGCAGCTAGAGGTGAAAATCTGCCGCACCCGCCTTCTCTGGCCGAGTGATGCTGGAGGTGGAAAGAAACAAGCGTGAGACCAACCGTCTGCTGGAGCGGATTGAGCAGAACACTGCACGCCACCCACGAAATGACTTGGTGTCAATCAATGACTTTATCAAGCTGTACCCACCAAAGTTTAACCATTCCGTCAGGCCCCTCGACGCGGATGACTGGCTTCGCAGCATCACCCACAAGCTACGTTCTGCCAACGTAGCCGAAGCCGACAAGGTTACCTATGCTGCCTATCATCTCGAAGGCCCTGCTAGCCATTGGTGGGAAAACTTCGAAGCTATGCGCCCGGTCGGTCAAATCACTACTTGGGCTGAATTCAGTGAGGCTTTCCGTGAGCTTCACATTCCGGAAGGTCTCATGGATCACAAGAGGGAGGAGTTCTGCAACTTCACCCAAGGAAGACTGACTATAGATGCTTATAGTCGTGAATTTGGGAATCTGGCACGCTATGCTCCTGAAGAGGTTTCTACTGACGCCAAGAAGCAGGCAAGATTCCGCAAGGGACTTAGCCCTGAGCTTCGCCGCGATCTCCGTCTGCACGAGTGCACATCTTTTCAGAAGTTGTTCAATAAAGCCATCAGTGCTGAGATAGGCTAGATTGATTATGACGCTTCACGCAAGCACTCCCATGATTTTGGCTCTTCATCCAGCTCTGGAGCTTAGAAGCGCCGGGTGTGGATCCCAAGCACGGCACTGCCACCCAGATTCATCCCGAGGCCATCCTTTGAGGCACCTCGTTCCAACCAGCAATTCGCACCGCCCAAGCCCTATGGTGGCCCCGCTGCTAACGCTGCTCCATGCCCCAATGTGGTAACATGCTTCAAGTGTGGAGAGCCGGGTCACTATAGCCGAGAGTGTCCCCAGAAGAACAACCCCAATCAAACTGGAAAGTTCGTTGGCCATGGTAAGCCCGCGGGAAAGACTTTCTACGCCAAGCCGACCACCACTGCACGTGGCCATGTCAATTATGTTTCAGCCGAGGAGGCTCATGAGGATCCTAACGTCATCCTTGGTACGCTCCTTGTTAACTGCCACCCGGCATCTGTTCTTTTCGATACTGGAGCATCTCATTCATTCATATCCGAGAATTATGCTCGATTGCATAACATGACATTCTGTGACATGCCCTCTACCATGGAAATTCAAACCCCTGGCTCTAGATGGCAAACTTCTAGAGTAAGCCATGGGAACGAAATTCTTGTCGATAGACTTGTCTTCCTTGCATCTTTAACAGCTCTCAAGTCCTCCGACATAAACATCATCTTGGGTATGGACTGGATGTCATCTCATTATGCTAAGATTGACTGTGCCACTAGAACCGTTCAACTTACCCACCCCTCGGGCAAGACAGTCAATGTCTTAACTCGAGTGGCCAAGCGCCAGCTTTACTCCCTAAATGCCAACCCTCTTCCAGACCTTGAGGATGTTCCGGTAGTCCGAGACTTTCCGGATGTATTTCCAGAAGAACTGCCAGGTGTTCCACCTGACAGGGATGTCGAGTTTGTGATAGACCTTGTTCCAGGAACCATTCCAATTTCTAGAAGACCATACAAGATGGCACCCTTAGAACTAGCCGAGCTTAAGAACCAACTCGATGAGTCCTTGAACAAGGGTTTCATCCGTCCTAGTTCCTCTCCTTGGGCTTGCCCCGTCCTCTTCGTCAAGAAGAAGGATGGAACAGATCGAATGGTTGTGGATTACCGACCCGTCAACTTGGTCACCATCAAGAACAAATACCCGCTTCCCAGGATCAACGATTTGTATGATCAGCTCGCTGGATCCTCAGTCTTTTCCAAGATGGATTT
Source organism: Triticum monococcum (assembly GCA_034509565.1). NCBI lineage: Eukaryota > Viridiplantae > Streptophyta > Magnoliopsida > Poales > Poaceae > Triticum > Triticum monococcum. The sequence goes on along the minus strand of CM067843.1, from coordinate 596,713,049 downwards.
GAGGTTGGGTTACCATCAAATCAAAATCAGAAACGGGGACATCCCCAAAACGGCCTTTGTTACTCATTACGGCCAATACGAGTACACCGTTATGTCCTTCGGTTTAACCAATGCCCCGGCCACCTTCTCCCGGTTAATGAACTCGGTTTTCATGGAGTACTTGGACAAATTCGTCGTAGTATACCTCGATGACATACTCATCTACTCCAAGAATGAAGAGGAACATGCCGAACATCTAAGGCTGGTATTGATGAAACTTCGAGAGCATCGCCTTTATGCCAAATTCTCCAAGTGTGAATTTTGGTTGCCAGAAGTGACCTATCTAGGCCATGTAATCTCTGGTAAGGGTATTGCTGTCAATCTCGAGCGAGTTCAAGCCGTCCTTGATTGGACTCCACCTGAAACGGTCAAGCAAGTTCGGAGTTTCCTTGGCCTAGTGAGCTATTGTCGCCGCTTCGTCGAAAATTTCTCCAAGGTTGCTAAACCTCTAACTGAACTCCTCAAGAAAGATAAAAAGTTCGAGTGGACTCCGCAGTGCGAGTTCAGCTTTCAGGAACTGAAAAGACGCCTGACATCTGCCCCCGTATTGGTACCACCAGACTTCTCCAAGGACTTTATTATCTATTGCGACGCCTCACGACAAGGACTAGGTTGCATACTCATGCAAGATCGTCAGGTAATTGCCTATGCTTCACGGCAATTACACCCACATGAGGAAAATTATCCTACACATGATCTAGAGCTTGCAGCTGTAGTCCATGCACTTAAAACCTGGCGACATTACCTTCTCGGTAATCGTTGCGAGATCTTCACCGATCACCACTGTTCAAGATATCTTCTGATATGCCGATAAATCGGCCGATTTATCGCTTACCGCTGTCAGACCGATAAGATAAATCGGCCGATAAATCAGCCGATGTGGCGATAAATCGGCCGATATGCCGATAAACTGGCCGATTTACCCCTTATCATGGGTCGACCGATAAGTTCCCGATAAGCGATATCCCCAACATTGCCGATCACCAAAGTTTAAAATATATCTTCACCCAACCAGATTTGAATCTCAGGCAAAGACGTTGGGTCGAGTTGATCTCGGATTACGACTTAGGAATAACGTACACCCCGGGTAAAGCCAATGTCATGGCTGATGCGCTAAGCCGTAAGTCCTATTGTAACAACCTGATGTTACAACAAAGTCAACCACTTCTCCATGAGGAATTTTGTAAGCTAAACCTTCACATTGTTCCTCGAGGATTCCTATCCACCCTGGTGGCGGAACCTATCCTTACGGATCAGGTCATCAAGGCACAGAAGGTAGATCCGGGAATCTCCCGTATCAAGAGAAACATTAAGAAAGGAGTCGTGAATTGTTTCTCCATTGATGATCAAGGTGTCGTATACTTTGGGAATCGCCTAGTGGTTCCAAAGGCGCGAAACCTGAGGCGACTGATCCTTAAGGAAGCTCATGAATCCCCTCTCACCATTCATCCCGGTAGTACTAAAATGTATCAAGACCTACGCCAGAGGTTTTGGTGGACTAGGATGAAAAGAGAAATCGCTCAATACATTGCTAATTGCGACGTTTGTCGTCGTGTTAAAGCAGAGCATCAACGGCCTGCCGGCACCCTTCAACCTTTGGCTATTCCTGAATGGAAATGGGATAAAATCAGTATGGATTTCATCAGTGGGTTTCCCAGGACCAAGAGAGGGAATAATGCCATCTTCGTCGTGATCGAGCGTCTTTCCAAAGTAGCCCACTTTCTACCTGTTCGTGAGAGTATCACCGCTAGCCAGCTAGCTGACTTATACATCTCCCGAATAGTGTCTCTTCATGGTGTTCCATTGGAAATTAACTCAGACTGTGGGAGTCTCTTCACCTCTCGATTTTGGGAAAGTTTCCAAAATGCTATGGGAACTCATCTCTCCTTTAGCACCGCCTTCCATCCTCAATCAAGTGGTCAAGTAGAGCGAGTCAATTAAATTATGGAAGATATGCTCCGAGCTTCTGTTATCTCGTTCGGAATGAGTTGGGAGAAATGCCTTCCATTCGCGGAGTTTGATTATAACAATAGTTATCAAGCCAGCTTGGGCAAAGCTCCTTTCGAAGTTCTCTATGGACGAAAATGTCGAACGCCTCTTAACTGGTCAGAAACCGGGGAAAGACAACTCTTTGCCCCGGATATGATTCAGGAAGCGGAAGAGCAGGTTCGCATTATTCGTGAGAAATTGAAAACAGCCCAATCTCGTCAAAAGAGTCAATATGATCGTAAACATAAGCCTATGACTTATGAAGTTGACGAGAAGGCTTACCTTCGGGTTACCCCGTTAAAGGGAACCCATCGTTTCGGAATCAAAGGCAAATTGGCTCCTCGTTACATTGGACCCTTTCGCATTCTTGCCAAGCGAGGAGAAGTTGCCTACCAATTGGAACTACCTCCGCATCTTTCCAGAGTTCACGATGTCTTCCACGTTTCGCAACTCACGCGTTGCTTCGCGGATCCTATCCGTGGAGTGGACCACGAAACGCTTGATCTACAAGATAACCTCTCTTATCGGGAATATCCCGTTCGTATCCTTGATCAAGCCGAGCGTACCACTCGACGTCATAATATCAAGTTTCTCAAGGTTCAATGGTCACACCATTCCGAGGAAGAACCACTTGGGAAAGGGAGGATCGTCTTCGACTCGAGTACCCCACCCTCTTTCCAGAGGATCCTAAATCTCGGGACGAGATTCTTTTGAGTGGGGGTGAGTTGTCACACCCTAGCTAGTCTATGCATTAGAGTGTGCATCGTGTTCACTTTCATCAGAAACTTGAAATGGGGAAGGCAAAACCCCGAGCACTCCCCCTGAAATCAACTAGGGTTTACTAAAAATAATTTCAATGAACCTGAAATTCCCTTAAAAAATGTTCACCCTCTTTGCCTTGGGTTAGAACCTCTGGGAAAATAGGTGCACATTTTTCTAGGTCAACAGAAGGTCATCGATTTAAATCATAAATATTTGAATTTGGGCATTTAAATGCTATAAAATAATTCAAATGCTCAAATAATTCTAGAAATAAATGTTTGCTGTTAGGAATAATCCCAACAGAGCCCACAATTATTTCCAGGATTTTAGAAAGTGCCTAGGTATTTTAAATAAAGCCCTAAAGCTACAGAAAAATAGAAAAGGAAACAAAAATCAAAAAAGGGGGAGGGAGAAGGCCACCTGGGCCTTACCTGGCACCACCCACCAGGCCCAGCTCCTGTTCTGGCCCAGCCCACCAGGGGCTCCCCGGTCTTCTTCCTCCTTCGACGGTAGGCAGAGGGCGTGTGCCCGCGGCGCGCCGGCACGTGCGCGCCACCTCCACCCTGCCTGCCTGCGTCCTCGACGCTCTGGACGTCCACAACGATGCCACGCACCCCTGGAACCCCCTCGCTCACTCTCTCATCCCCATCCCCTCGCCTGTCTCTCTCCCTCTAGCTCAACCGAGCGCAGCCGCAGCCGCACCGCCGACGTAGCCACGTTCATCGTGCTCCCCTCGCCTCCCCACCTTGTCTGCAAGCTCCGCCATCGTCCGCCGCTTCGCTCCACCCTGGCCCCGAGCACTGGGACGGCCTGCATCGCCGACTGCTTCATCTTCTTCCTCCTCGGGTCGCCGGAGATCCCCTCGCTGCCCCGCTTCGCTCCGGTGCTTCCCCGAGCACGCTGGGCTTCTCTGCGAGTTCACCGTGAGCTTCTCCGTCGATCCCCACCTTTCCCTTGCTCATTTGCGCCCTGTAGCTCCGTTTTCCACCGCGGCCGAAGCTCGCCGGCACCGTGCCTCGTCGCCGTGGTGGCCAGGGCCACCGTGGCTTGAAGCCGGGCACACCACCATGCTCAGCGCAGTCCCAGGAGCCTAACGCACCACTCCCCGCGCTTCGCCGTGCCCCGTAGCGTCGGATTCAACCACGCCCGAACTCTGGCGACCGCCAAGGTCGTCGCCGGCGTCGATTCCGGCCACCTCGCGCCCTCCCACTACCACCGCTGGAGGCGCATGAGCCCCAGCTGGCCGTAGAACCCAACCACGTCGCAATTGGTGCCCTGTGGGTGATTTCCGCAGCGCGCCACCGCGTCTGGCCTCACCGGCGGCTAAACGCCGACAGGTTTTGACCCGCTGACCGGCGAGGTTGACCTGCTGACGTGGGTTGACCTCGCCCCTCTCTCTCACCGACATGCGGGCCCCGCCGACTAATTACCCTGTTAGTGCTAACTAAATAGGTTAGTTTAATTAGTATAGTCACTAACTAGTGGGCCCTGCCAGTTAATTAGGCTAACTAAACGTAGTTAGTGCACAGAGACACTGACCAGTGGGCCCCGCCAGTCAGGTTTGACCTGGCTGGCGCCTTTGACCTGCTGACGTCACCCTGACGCATTGCTGACGCGGTAATTGTTTTTCTGGAATTATTTTTATTCAGGAAATTCTAGAAAATAGTTCAAACTTCAAAAATTCATAGAAATTCAACCATAGCTCCAAATGAGATAAATTATATATGAAAAATTATCAGAAAAATTCAATCTATCCATCTGTAATGGTTTCATGCATGACAAAACAAGTTTACCTTGCTTTTTAAGCAGAATAAGGTAATGCACTATAAATGCCATGTTTAATGAGCTAATATTTGAATCTTTGATTCAAATGAGTTCATCCCCTTCTATTTAACTTGCATTAGGCCATGACACAATCATATTGCCATGTCATGGCATGCATCATATTGTTGCACATCATCATGTGTTGATTGTGTTCCGATGTGTTCTTCGTGGTAGGTTCTACCTCCGAGGATATTCACGAGTATCCAACTGAAGGGCAGTATCCCGCTACCACTCCATCAGGCAAGCAACCATTGATCATTTCGATACAAACCCATGTTCTCGCCTCTGCTCCTGTTTACTGCATTAAGACAACGCGATTCAAACTGCTGTGTGCTATGGTAGTTGAACCCTTATCCTCTGCATGACCTGTCATTGCCACAGTAACTAGATGAAACCCACTAGCATGTGTAGGAGTTGATTGAGCCATGTATGTGATTCCTACCTTGCTATGCCTGTTATGCTTAGATTTGTGTCAGGTCTGGTTCATCTGGGTGATGGGCTAGAGTGAAATGCTTATGTCGGTAATATGAGGGATGTGTTGAACATGTTTTGGTAAAGGTATCGATGAGAGGCCATGTAGGAGTACATGGTGGGTTGTTTCATTGAGGCCGTCCATAAGAACTGAGATCTGTATGTGTGATTTAAGATGCAGTTACTACCGTACATTGGGCCCGAAAACAAAGGACCCTCTCGGCTTCTTAGTCACCCTAGTCTCTGTCCAGGAGTTGCAATTAGTTTCTGGTGTTTGTAGGTTATGTGTTGGCGGCCGTGCGTAGCGCTGACCCTAGGGGTGGGCTATGTTGCGGTAGATACACCGTGGCCGGGTGTACCGAGTCACCCGTTTGGTGTCTCGGGAACCCTGTTCACATCGTTCGGGGCCGTATGTGGAAACCTCGGCCGGACTCCCTGCGGATGGAACCTGGATAGGCGATAAACCTGGACTAGGGACTTAGGTGTTTAGGTAGGCCGTGGCCGACACCCTCGCTAGGCTTCCGCTTGAAGGTTGCCGAGTACATGTCGTGTAGACGGCGGTAAGCGGTGAAAGCGTGTATGACAAAGTGCACCCCTGCAGGGTATAAAACTATTCGAATAGCCGCGTCCGCGGTGAAGGACTACTTGGTTGCCTATACAGTTCATAGACAAGTTAATGGATACTACTAAAAGACTCAAGATAAGTATGAGTACCGAGGATGGCCCTCTTGCAGGATGACGAGGGAGGATCCACGGTGGAGTATTGTGTTGGTGAGTAGTGGACTCGTGTGCGAAAACTATTTTACTAGAGACGTTCCATAGGATAGCTTAGCCAAGAGTCAAAGCTGGCTTGTTGCATAACCCCACCACCTTCTTGAGAATAAGCATGTATAGTATGTTCTGATGTAAGACTTGCTGAGTACCCTTGTACTCATGTTTGCTTATTTATTGTTTTCAGACGACAACACTGCCCCCTCCGATGGGTTTTATGTAGACCTTGATGTCGACGAGTGACTAGCCACCCAGGTGGTGATCCCGGCCATGGAGGGCCCTATGTAGATAGACAGGCTTCGAGAAGCCTTCTTTCTTTCTAGAGTATGTACTCAGACTAGTTGCTTCCGCATGTGCTTGTATGATTGTATGACTTGAGTGTCGGGTCATGTGACCCCTATCTGTATGAACATGTTATGTATGGCTCTCTGGAGCCTTTAAATAAAGTACTTGAGTTGTAGAGATTTGTTGTGATGCCATGTTGTATGTACTCATATCGAGCATATTGTGTGTATGATTGAAATGCTTGGTATGAGTGGGATCCGACAATCTAGTTGTTTATCCTTGGTAGGCTTTCTTATGGGGAAATGTAGTCTAGTGTTCCTCGAGCCATAGTAGTCCGCTACAGCCCGGTTCACCGGAGTCCTGCTAGCCCAGCACTACTGTTCAGGGCACTTGACTGGCCGGCATGTGTTTCACTTCATCCCTATGTCTGTCCCTTCGGGGAAATGTCACGCGGTGATTTCCGGAGTCCTGCCTAGCCTGCTACAGCTCGGGATCCCCGGAGTCCTGTTAGCCCAGTGCTACAGCCCGGAATCACTCGTTGATGACCGACATGTTCGATGTGATTCATGTATGCCTGTCTCCATAGGTCTGTGCCGCTTTGGGTTCACGACTAGCCATGTCGGCCCGGGTTCTCCGTCATATGGATGCTAGCGACACTATCATATACGTGAGCCAAAAGGCGCAAACGGTCCCGGGCCATGGTAAGGCGACACCCGTGGGATACCGTGCATGAGGCCGCAAAGTGATATGAGGTGTTACCGGCTAGATCGATGTGGCTTGGAATCGGGGTCCTGACATCACTTTCAGTCGACTTTTGCTTTCAACATCCACAAAAATCATTAGGGTGGAATTGACATTGGGAAAACCATCATCTTCCTCTTTGTCTTCATCCTTGTCAGATTCTTTTTCCTTCTCATTAGGTTGTTTCTCTCGGAATTGCTCGACCAGAACCCGACACTATCGAGTGGTATGCTTAGGATAAATCAGATTGCCTTCTTCATCTTTCTTGGTGTGAATGTGACATGGTAGATCCATCACATCGTTACCAGCTGCATCTTTTACTTTCTTAGGGGTCCAGGTCCCCTTAGGTTTCCCTTTAAACTTTCCTTGAATCACTGCCGTAGTTTCACCAGGTCATGCAGGCTCAGCTTTACGCTTTTGTTTCTGATTGGAATTGCCTCCACCGGTGTCCCGACCGACTGGTTTCCTCTTTCCACTGCAGAGTCGATCTTGTTCTTCTCTGTTAGCATACCAAATGGCTATTTCCGTCATCCAAGTCAGAGACATATCTCCTGTCTGACCGAATTTCAGGACCAACTCCTGATTTTTAACGCCTTCCTTGAAGGCACAAACTGCTTGATGGTGGGAAACATTTTCCACTATGTGATGCAAAGTGGTCCACCTCTGAATGTAATCTCTCAGAGTTTCATTCGGTTTTTGCACGCAATGCTACAATTCCATTAACCCTGCTGGCCGCTTGCAAGTACCCTCAAAAGTTTTAACAAACACTCGAGAAAGTTCTTCCCAACTGAATATACTGCCTGGCGCTAACTGAGTCAACCATGCTCTAGCTGATCCTTCCAACATCAGAGGAAGATGCTTCATGGCCACTTCATCATTGCCGCCACCGATCTGTATAGCCATTCGGTAATCCTCAAGCCAAGTGTCAGGCTTGGACTGATGTCTACTACACAACCTTCTTCTTGTAGACGTTGTTGGGCCTCCAAGTGCAGAGGTTTGTAGGACAGTAGCAAATTTCCCTCAAGTGGATGACCTAAGGTTTATCAATCCATAGGAGGCGTATGATGAAGATGGTCTCTCTCAAGCAACCCTGCAACCAAATAACAAAGAGTCTCTTGCGTCCCCAACAAACCCAATACAATGGTAAATTGTATAGGTGCACTAGTTCGGCGAAGAGATGGTGATACAAGAGGTATATGGATAGTATATATGGGTACTTGTAATCTGAAAATATAAAAACAGCTACGTAACTAATGATAAAAGTGAGCGTAAACGGTATTGCAATGCGATGAAACAAGGCCTAGGGTTCATACTTCCGCTAGTGTAAGTTCCCTCAACAATACTAAGATAATTGGATCACATAACTATCCCTCAACATGCAACAAAGAGTCACTCCAAAGTCACTAATAGCGGAGAACGAACGAAGAGATTATGGTAGGGTACGAAACCACCTCAAAGTTATTCTTTCCAATCAATCCGTTGGGCTATTCCTATAAGTGTCACAAACAGCCCTAGAGTTCGTACTAGAATAACACCTTAAGACACAAATCAACCAAAACCCTAATGTCACCTAGATATTGCAATGTCACCTCAAGTATCAGTGGGTATGATTATACGATATGCGTCACACAATCTCAGATTCATCTATTCAACCAACACATAGAACCTCAAAGAGTGCCCCAAAGTTTCTACCGGAGAATCACGACGAAAACGTGTGCCAACCCCTATGCATAGGTTCATGGGCGGAACCCGCAAGTTGATCACCAAAACATACATCAAGTGAATCACGTGGTATCCCATTGTCACCACAAATACGCACAACAAGACATACATCAAGTGTTCTCAAATCTTGAAAGACTCAATCCGATAAGATAAATTCAAAGGGGAAACTCAATCCATTACAAGAGAGTAGAGGGGGGAAGAAACATCATAGGATCCAAATATAATAGCAAAGCTCGCGATACATCAAGATCGAATCACCTCAAGAACACGAGAGAGAGAGATCAAACACATAGCTACTGGTACATACCCTCAGCCCCGAGGGAGAACTACTCCCTCCTCGTCATGGAGAGCACCGGGATGATGAAGATGGCCATCGGAGAAGGATGCTTTCGGTGGCTACGGAGGCTTCTGGCGGTGGAACTCCCGATCTATTGTCTGTTCTGGAAGTTTTAGGGTACGTAGGTATATATGGGTGAAAGAAGTACATCGGTGGATCGAAGGGGGGGCCACGAGGCAGGGGGCGCGCCCTAGGGGGGTGGGTACGCCCCCCACCCTCGTGGGCACCTCCCTTCTTTCCTGACGTGCACTCCAAGCTTTTCCGGTAGCTTTCCTTCCAAAAATAACTTCTCCCGTTGATTTCGTTCTGTTTCGACTCCGTTTGATATTCCTTTTCTTCGAAACACTGAAATAGGCAAAAAAAAATAGCAAATCTGGGCTGGGCCTCCGGTTAATAGGTTAGTCCAAAAATGATATAAAAGTGGATAATAAAGCCCAATATTGCCCAAAACAATAGATAACATAGCATGGAGCAATCAAAAATTATAGATACGTTGGAGACGTATCAAGCATCCCCAAGCTTAATTCCTGCTCGTCCTCGAGTAGGTAAATGATAAAAACAGAAATTTTGATGCGGAGTGCTACTTGGCACAATTTCAATGTAATTCTTCTTAATTGTGGTATGAATATTCAGATCCATAAGATTCAAGATAAAAGTTCATATTGACATGAAAACAATAATAATTCAAGCATACTAACTAAGCAATTATGTCTTCTCAAAATAACATGGCCAAAGAAAGCTATGCCTACAAAATCATATAGTCTGGCTATGCTCTATCTTCACCACACAAAATATTTAAGTCATGCACAACCCCGATGACAAGCCAAGCAATTGTTTCATACTTTTGATGTTCTCAAACTTTTTCAATCTTCACGCAATACATGAGCGTGAGCCATGGATATAGCACTATAGGTGGAATAGAGTGGTGGTTGTGGAGAAGACAAAAAGGAGAAGATAGTCTCACATCAACTAGGCGTATCAACGGGCTATGGAGATGCCCATCAATAGATATCAATGTGAGTGACTAGGGATTGCCATGAAACGGATGCACTAGAGCTATAAGTGTATGAAAGCTCAAAAAGAAACTAAGTGGGTGTGCATCCAACTTGATTGCTCACGAAGACCTAGGGCATTTTGAGGAAGGCCATCATTGGAATATACAAGCCAAGTTCTATAATGATAGATTCCCACTAGTATATGAAAGTGACAACATAGGAGACTCTTTATCATGAAGATCATGGTGCTACTTTGAAGCACAAGTGTGGTAAAAGGATAGTAGCATTGCCCCTTCTCTCTTTTTCTCTCATTTATTTTTTATTTTTTGGGCCTTCTCTTTTTTATGGCCTCTTTTATTTTTTTTATTTGGGCTTCTTTGGCCTCTTTTATTTATTTATTTTCGTCCGGAGTATTATTCCGACTTATGGGGGAATCATAGTCTCCATCATCCTTTCCTCACTGGGACAATGCTCTAATAATGATGATCATCACACTTTTATTTACTTACAACTCAAGAATTGCAACTCGATACTTAGAACAAGATATGACTCTATATGAATGCCTCCGGCGGTGTACCAGGATGTGCAATGATGCATGAGTGACATGTATGAAAGAATTATGAACGGTGGCTTTGCCACAAATACAATGTCAACTACATGATCATGCTAAGCAATATGACAATGATGAAGTGTGTCATAATAAATGGAACGGTGGAAAGTTGCATGACAATATATCTCGGAATGGCTATGGAAATGCCATAATAGGTAGGTATGGTGGCTGTTTTGAGGAAGGTATATGGTGGGTTTATGGTACCGGCGAAAGTTGCGCGGTACTAGAGAGGCTAGCAATGGTGGAAGGGTGAGAGTGCGTATAATCCATGGACTCAACATTAGTCATAAAGAACTCACATACTTATTGCAAAAATCTACAAGTTATCAAAGCAAAGTATTACGTGAATGCTCCTAGGGGGATAGATTGGTAGGAAAAGACCATCGCTCGTCCTCGACCGCCACTCATAAGGAAGACAATCAATAAATAAATCATGCTCCGACTTCATCACATAACGGTTCACCATACGTGCATGCTACGGGAATCACAAGCTTCAACACAAGTATTTCTCAAATTCACAACTACTCAACTAGCATGACTTTAATATCACCATCTTTATATCTCAAAACAATTATCAAGTATCAAACTTCTCATAGTATTCAACAAACTCATAAGAAAGTTCTATTATTAATCTTGCATACCAAGCATATTAGGATTTTAAGCAAATTACCATGCTATTAAGACTCTCAAAATAATCTAAGTGAAGTATGAGAGTTCATCCATTTCTTCAAAATAAAACTACCACCATGCTCTAAAAGATATAAGTGAAGCACTAGAGCAACAACAAACTACTCTGAAAGATATAAGTGAAGATCAATGAGTAGTTGAATAATTATGCAACTATGTGAAGACTCTCTAACATTTAAGAATTTCAGATCTTGATACTTTATTCAAACAGCAAGCAAAACAAAAGAAAATAAAATGACGCTCCAAGCAAAACACATATCATGTGGTAAATAAAAATATAGCTCCAAGTAAAGTTACCGATGAACGAAGACGAAAGAGGGGATGCCTTCCGGGGCATCCCCAAGCTTAGGCTGTTGGTTGTCCTTGAATATTACCTTTGGGTGCCTTGGGCATCCCTAAGCTTAGGAGCTTTCCACTCCTTATTCCATAGTCCATCGAATCTTTACCCAAAACTTGAAAACTTCACAACACAAAACTTAACATAAAACTCATAAGCTCCGTTAGTATAAGAAAATAAATCACCACTTAGGTACTGTTGTGAACTCATTCTTAATTTATATTGGTGTTAAACCTACTGTATTCCAACTTCTCTATGGTTTATAAACTATTTTACTAGCCATAGATTCATTAAAATAAGCAAACAACACACAAAAAACAGAATCTGTCAAAAACAGAACAGTCTGTAGTAATCTGGATCAAACGTATACTTCTGGAACTCATAAAATTCTAAAATAAATTGCTGGTCCTGAGTAATTTATCTATTAATCATCTTCAAAAATAATTAACTCAATATCACGTTCCAAATAAAAATGGCAGCAATTCTCGTGAGCGCTAAAGTTTTTGTTTTTTACAGCATGATCGCAAAGACTTTCCCCAAGTCTTCCCCAAAGGTTCTACTTGGCACAAACACTAATTAAAAGCATAAAACCACATCTAAACAGAGGCTAGATAAATTATTTATTACTAAACATTAACAAAAAGCAAGGAACAAAAATAAAGTTGGGTTGCCTCTGTCGAATTTCGGGTTCCGGCAGACCCTTAAGGTTCGGACACTAGGGTGCGCGCGGAGATTACGCCTTCTACCTCTCCGTCTTGCAAAGATCTAGACTACTGAAAGAACAGCACAAGATACACAAGATTTATACTTGTTCAGGCCACCGTTGTGGTGTAATACCCTACTCCAGTGTGTGGTGGGTGGATTGCCTCTTGGGGCTGATGATGATGAACAATACAAGGAAGAACAGCCTCGCGAGGGTCTGTTCTTGGCTGGGGTGATGAACTGCTGGGAGGAGTTCAGCCACCTTTCTCTCTTTCTTTCTCTCTCACTCACTCACTGCCTTACTCTTACTCTTACTCGGCGAACCGAACGAACCCCCTGCTATGTGGGTGGCTGGTCCTATTTATAGAGGCCCTGGTCCTCTTCCCAAATATCGAGCGGGAAGGGAGCCAACAATGGCAGGCTAATTTGAAGGGGGACAGCAAGTATCAACTATCCTGACAAAAGCAGTCTTCGCCTGCGCAAAGTTCTGGTGATGACGCCGTCTTGGGCTCCACGGTGACCTCTGTCTCGTAGTCCTCCTGGTCTTGGTCTCGTTGCACCGAAATGGCAACCTTTGCCTGATGCCTCGGTACTCCGCGGCTGCGCTTGCCCCCTTTGCACCAAAGAGGAAAGGAGGACGCTGCGGGGGCTGGCACCTGCCTGGCGCCCTGATTCGTCATGGCTAGCGTCACAGGCACCTCGCGAGGTATCCCGCCTTGATCTCTCCACCTCCTCGCGAACCAGCCTGACGAGGCCGTGCCTGAGGAAGCTCCGTGTCGTCTGCCGCGCGAGGCTTGGCCCCTCGCGAGGGTCTTGAGTCTTGTGTTGATGAAGATGGGCCATGCTGGGCCCCCTTTGAGCCACGCCGCAGGCAGGAAAGTCTGGGGACCCCCGTTCCCAGAACGCCGATAGTAGCCCCCGGGCCCAAGGCGCGCCCGGACTTGGCCATGCCGAGAGGCGAAAGGGCAAGGGCGAAGCGCCGCGGGCCCTAATAGCCTGCGGCCTTGGGCACCGCGTGGCGGTTGATTGGACGCAAGTGCTTCAGCAACCGCGCAGGTTGATAAAGTAGCGGCATCTGCCTAGACTTTGCCTTTTGCTTTCTCCGGTTGCTGGTCAGATCCCCTTTCTTGCGCCTCCCCTTTATTCCTCCAAATTTCCAGATCTACTCTGGCTGCGTGACCTAGGAAGCCATGGCACCTCGTCAGTCTCCGGCCGAAGCTTGGTTCTCACCTGCTCTAGACTTGCCAAACGTGTCCAAGGCGGGCCTTGCCCGGCTGCGCCGGATGGCGGCGGCACAGGACATCAATGGGGCGCAGGTGTTCAAGGCCGGCTCTGCCACCCCTGAGGGCCCAGGGAGCACCTTTTATCCTCTCTTTGTAAGCTCCATTGCTGCGGGCCTGGTGCCTCCCTTCTACGAGTTTTTCTTCTCTGTCCTCCGCCATTACAACTTGCAGGCTCTGCATCTCCACCCCAACTCCGTCCTTCTCATGGCGATCTTTGCTTATTACAACGAGGCCCACGTAGGGGTGCAACCTTCAGTGGCCTTGCTGCGCCACTACTTCTCCCTCTGAGTCTCTCGCGGCTCTCCTTCTACGTGCGCAAGCTTCGTCGCGTATGGCTGCACCATTGCCATCTCGAATCCCGAGAATAGGATTGAGGGCTTCAGGAGCAAGTGGGTCTTGGTAGATGCCGGGCGCGTCCACCCTAGGCTGATCTTGCCCACGGAGCAGCCCGCGAGCTCCAGCGACTGGTGCCGGGTGGAGCTCACGGACCCCCGCGCGAAACTGGTGTTGGAGAAGATGGACGCGGACCTGAGGCCGGTCAGCACGGCGGCGGCGAAGTTGACCGGTGCGTTGCTGCTGAGGGAGTTCCTGGAGCACCAGCTGGCTCCACTCCGGCATTACTCACCTCCAATGTGGAGGCCTCATCCGAGCCACACGGCCTTGAGCGACGAAGATTTGGCCGCGGTCCTCCAATCTCTGGTCGGGGGCGAGGTGGCAAGGTTGGAGGGCGCTCCCAAGCCCTTGTTCCTTCGCGATGACTGGGAGCAGGTGGTGGAGTCCATGCCCGTTTTTAACGGGGACGGGCTCGTGCCCGTGGCGGCCTCCGAGGGACTGGTGGACGTGCCCTCCGGCGACTCCAGCAAAGAGGAGGACGAAGAGGAGCGGGAAAAGGGGCCCGACTCCGAGGCGACCGACGGAGAGTCGAGGGCTCCCCTGCCCCGGCGCAGGCCCCGCAATCTCCGCCTTTCTTCGAGCGATGATGACGAGGATGGAGACGAGCAGGTCGGCGGGAGCTTGCCCCTGATCCCGAAGAAGGACAGGACCGGGCTTATCTCCCGCGGGTCTGCCCCTGCCCCGAGGCGGTCTGCAGACGCGCCTTCTACTTCCGAGGTTGACCCTTCCAGCCGGCTGTCAGGCTTCAAGTTTGGCCGGAGGCTGCCCGAGCTCACCAGCGATGACCCGTAAGTGCTTGACCCTTGTCTTTATTTCTTGTTCCGCTGCCGAGGCTTGACGTTCGCATCTCTTAAATAGGCTGGAGCCCGCGGCGAAGAAGCTGAAGGGGGCTCCTGAGGCTCCATCCGTGGCAGCACCTTCGCCTGTGGAGGAGGGTGACCGTGGCGTGCGGGCTTCTCCTGCCCAGTCGTCCTCGCGAGGCCTGGCCGAGCTGGCTGGGGCGAGCTTAGCCCCCATGGCCCAAGTGACTCCTGTGGTGCCTTTGCCCACTGCCGCCACCACAGCCGCTGGGGCGCAGCAGGCTCCACCTCAGGACGCCGTGGTTTTGCCGTTGTCACCTTCTTCCCCCGTTCCACCAACTGTTGTTTCTCCAACTCCTCCTGCCGTCTTGGAGCGTGTTGTTGCTGGACTAGACCGGCTGCGGCAGGATCTTCTTGGCGCCGACCCTCGCCTGGTGGCCGGGCGCTTGGAGCTGGCTTCAAGATGGATTCGCTCCGACGCCTCGATCCGAGCGGCGCTGGTTCAAGCCTCGACGGCCTGCGACAAGGATAGCCAGGCCATCCTTGAGACGAAGGCTGCTCGTGACGCAGCCCTGGGGGAGGTGGTTGAAGTCCGCGATCGTTGCAAGGCATTGGAGGACGAGCTGCAAGGCCTACGGGACCAGCTCGTGAAGGAGGTTCATCTTCGCCAGGAGCAAGAAGAAGGCATGAAGGCTCGCGAGGTGGCCATCGAGGACCGGGAGGCCAAGCTCAAGAAGCGCCGCGACCGCCTAGGTGCGCTAGGGAAGGAGTTGGAGGCGACGAAGGTCGAGTTGGACAGCAAGGCCAAGGTTCTTGCCGATGATAGCGTGGCCTTCGCAGACATGGAGAAGAAGGCTCGTGCTTCGCTGAAGATGCTCTATGCCAATGGCCTGGAGAGCCCGCTGGCCGGCGCCGAGGATGGCCCCGCCAAGCTGCTTCCCTTCCTGGTTCATGCTCTTGAGGATGTCACCCTTGGCCTTGGCCCCACGGCCGAGGCCGAGGCGCGTGTCCTGTCTTCTTCTGCGCTGACGCGGGTCTTCACCCACATCTAGCTTCGCGACCCCAGCGCCGACCTCGACGGCCTGTTGGAGCTAGTAAGCGGCGAGGGTGCTGCCGCCGCTGCCGAGGCTGTGAAGGGTCGCGCAGAGGCTCTGCTGGGGAAGTTCCGGGCCTTCAGTACCAAGTCGAAGCAGGATGCTTCCGGTCCTGCTGCTCCATGAGGCGGGGCAACCCGCGCTGCTCCACCGCCGCCAAGTGACTCCGCTACTGCTCCTACCCTGCTTTTAATTCCTGCACATGCATCATGCCTCGGGGAGGCGTTTAAACTCGCGTTTGGTGTTGAGACGATAGTATGGACTGTAATATTTGCTTTTAAGTTCCATGAATTTTATGCTTTCCTTCCCTACTTGCTTGTGTTCTACGCCGGCAGAGCCCGGCCCCGCGCGTACCTCACCCAGCATTAGCCTCGACCGGAAACCAGGACGAGACCAAAGGAGTGAGGGGCTACGGAGCCAGTTAGGCTCCTAAGTTGCGATGCTCAGGAGTCCCCCTTGGCGCACGAACAACAAGTAGGGAGGTGTGATGTAGGTGGATCTTCCGTTTTACGTCTGCAGAGCCCGACTCCGCGCGTACCTCACCCAGCATTAGCCCCGACCGGAAACCAGGACGGGGCCAAAGGAGTGAGGGGCTACGGAGCTAGTTAGGCTCCTGAGTCGCGATGCTCAGGAGTCCCCCTTGACGCGCAAACAGCAAGTGATGAGGTGAGATGCGAGTGGGACCACCATTCTACGTCTGCAGAGCCTGGCCCCGCGCGTGCCTCACCCAGCATTAGCCATTCCGAACTAAGGAGTGAGGGGCTAAGGGACTAGTTAGGCCCCTGAGTCGCGATGCTCAGGGGTCCCCCTTGACGCTCAAACGACCTTCATACCTTGGCTCCGCTCGGGGAGAGACGCGCGACGAACCAGGCTCGAGGGGCCTGGCTGGGTGGCGTACGTCCGGGCGTGACCCAGGCGCAGCCCCCGTGCCCAACCCCCTCGCGCGGCGCTCCCGAGGGGGGGCGTTGTGATGAGGCTAGACACTGAGCTCTGGGCTCCCTGAGGTTGATGCGGCCCGGGGGCCACCCTCAGTTGTTTATCACCAGCGCGGAGCATAGCGCTTCCGCATGTGTACGGGCATAGCCGCTCCTCGGCAGTGTCGTCAGCCAGCGCAGAGCATGGTGCTTCCACTGGTACATGGGAGGGGGCTCCCCTCCGGGAGGAGCCCCCGGGGCGTGTACAGCCCCGCCCTGACACGTGGCCGGCACGGTAGGGCTAGGTGAGGTGTATCTGGGCACCCATGAGCCAGCACGGGACTCACGGGGCCCTACCTCTAGGCGGGTTGCACCTGGCACTGGGCCTTATCTTGTGTTGTGTTCCTGCAAATTTGGTTAGATGCCGGCACTCTACGTCCTCGGGTCCCGGCCCTCGAGCTTGTCTCAGCCGTTGCTGGTATGCCAGGTTGCGATGCCGTGGACATGGCCAGAGGGTGAGGGCTGGAGAGCCAGTAAGAGCCCTAAGTCGCGATGCTCAGGTACCCCCCTTTAACGTGCAAGTGGTCGACATGGAGAAGAAGAGGTGCCGTGGACAGGCATCAAGTAATCAAGCATGATGGGCGAATGCATAGCCGGAAATAAACGCAAGGGAGATTCATGCCGCTGGGCCTGGCCCGAGTGACTTGGGGATGATGAAGCCCGAGGGGCGCCCCCAACAAGGCAAGCCAACGACATGAAATAAAAGGGATACATATCGCAGGGACGGACGCACACGGCCTAGGAACGATGCAGCCCTGGGAGGGCGCTCCCAGCTGGAAATGAAACTTGTAAGATATCACCTGAGGGTGTCGCGGGCGAAGGGGTGTTGGTGCAGCAGACTCGGTGGGCTGTGGAAGCCGATCCTCACGAGCCCCCAGGCCCAGGGGCCTCGGGAGGCTCCGGAGGCACTGGTAGCTCTTCACGAATCATCTCCATCTCCGCCAAGGCTGAGGAACGCCTGTCTTCTTGAGCCTCCATGACGCCCCTCATGAGGCGCTGGCACGTAGCAACCGTGCTTGGCAAGCCGTAAGGCATGCGAACGTAGCTGTGGGGCGGACCCCCGCAGCGCCCCACTCGCGAGGGCCAGAGGCGCTCCATCGTAGCGACTTGGTTGAGCCCTGGTACGTCGATGCAGACGCGCAGCCCACCATCCTCGCCTGGATGGGGAGCCACAGCCGGTAGACGGCGGCAACCTCTCATGATTCTTGATTCCTGTATTTCTTGAATGGCCTTGTCGACGAACTCCTGCGGGTCTGACCTTCCTTGCCTTGCTCCTTCTTGAGGGAAACGTGCTTCGAAACACGCCTCCATGTGGTGCCCAAGCGCCTCCCTCGTGACCCTGGCCAGGTTGGTGGCCCTCTAGGGGAGAGCCCCCGAGCCCTGCCTGAGGAGGGCGCTGGGCGCGCTTTCCTATGCGATGGAAGGAGGTTCCCCCTGGGCAGATGCGGGCCCTGAGGGGCCCGCCTCCCGAGGGGCCAGTCTAGACGATGTCTTCTTTTTCTTGGGGGTGGTCTCGGGAAGCCTCCTGCTTCTGCGATCCGGGTCTTCCAGTGACGCGGCCTGAAAGGCTCGCTCCAGGGAACACACTACATCCTTCTCTTCACAGGGCACCGTGATGACTCCGCCACTTCCCGGCATCTTGAGGACGTTGTAGCCATGGTGAGTCACGGCCATGAACTTGGCCAGCACTGGGTACCCGAGGATGGCGTTCTACGGCAGGCGGATCTGGGCGACGTCGAAGTCTATGAGCTCGGTGCGGTAGTTGTCGCGTGCCCCGAAGGTGACAGGGAGGCGGACCTGCCCAATCGGGACCGTGGAGCCATCGGTGACTCCGGAGAAGGGCTTGGCTGGCTGAAGCTGGTCGTAGGGCACTTGGAGATTGTTGAACGTTTCCACGGACAGGACGTTGAGCCCTGCCCCACCATCGATGAGGGTCCTGGTGACCAGTACATTGCTGATGACTAGGGAGCAAAGCATCGGGAGGACTCCAGCTGTGGCCGCACACTTGAGTTGATCCACTAAGCTGAATGTGATGGCGCATGCCGACCACCTGAGGGGGCGTGTTGCTTCAAGCCTGGGGAGGACTGCGTTCACTTCACAGGCAAACTGCTTGAAGATGCGTTGGGAGGCTGGGGCTTGAGCTCCGCCCAGGATGCAGGCGATTGCGCGTGGCTCCTGGAAGCCCCCAGCCCTTCGTCTTGATGGCGGTCCTCGTTCCTCCTTGGCTGAGGCGGCAGTGGAGGGTCGTCCCTGCGGATGGGGATGGAGCGTACATTGTACTTGTGGCGTAGCTCAGAGAAGAAGGTCGCGGTCGACATGCACCTCGTCGTCCTTGCGGATGGGGATGGAGCGTACATTGTACTTGTGGCGTAGCTCGGAGAAGAAGGCCGCGGTCAACCCACACCTCGTCGTCCTTGCAGATAGGGACAGACTTTAAACCTTAGGCAAGTACTGGACTGCAGTTAAGCCCCCGTGTGGGAGGGTTGCTCACCACTTGGTAGGATTTTTTAAACTTAGGCGAGTACTGGACTGCAGCTAGGCCCCCGAGTGGGAGGGTTGCTCACCACTCGGTAGGATTTTACAAACTTAGGCGAGTACAGGACTGCAGCTAAGCCCCCGAGTGAGAAGGTTGCTCATCACTCGATAGGATTTTACAAACTTAGGCAAGTATTGGAATGCAGCTAAGCCCCCGAGTGGGAGGGTTGCTCACCACTCGGTAGGATTTTACAAACTTAGGCGAGTACTTGACTGCAGCTAAGCCCCCGAGTGGGAGGGTTACTCACCACTCGGTAGGATTTTACAAACTTAGGTGAATACAGGACTGCGGGTAAGCCCCGGAGTGGGAGGGTTGCTCACCACTCGGTAGGATTTTACAAACTTAGGCGAGTACTGGACTGCAGCTAAGCCCCCGAGTGGGAGGGTTGCTCACCACTCGGTAGGATTTTTCAAACTTAGGCGAGTGCTGGACTGCAGCTAAGCCCCTGAGTGAGAGGCTTGCTCACCACTTGGTAGGATTTTACAAACTTAGGCGAGTACAGGACTGCAACTAAGCCCCCGAGTGAGAGGCTTGCTCACCACTCGGTAGGATTTTTCAAACTTAGGCGAGTACTGGACTGGAGCTAAGCCCCCGAGTGAGAGGCTTGCTCACCACTCGGTAGGATTTTTCAAACTTAGGCGAGTACTGGACTGCAGCCAAGCCCCCGAGTGAGTGGCTTGCTCACCACTCGGTAGGATTTTACAAACTTAGGCGAGTACAGTACTGCAGCTAAGCCCCCGAGTGAGAGGCTTGCTCACCACTCGGTAGGATTTTTCAAACTTAGGCGAGTACTGGACTGCAGCTAAGCCCCCGAGTGAGATGCTTGCTCACCACTCGGTAGGATTTTTCAAACTCAGGCGAGTACTGGACTGCAGCTAAGCCCTCGAGTGAGAGGCTTGCTCATCACTCGGTAGGATTTTTCAAACTTAGGCGAGTACTGGACTGCAACTAAGCCCCCGAGTGAGAGGCTTGCTCATCACTCGGTAGGATTTTTCAAACTTAGGTGAGTACTGGACTGCAGCTAAGCCCCCGAGTGAGAGGCTTGCTCACCACTCGGTAGGATTTTTTTTAAAACTTAAGCGAAACGGATTCACAGCTAAGCCCCCGAATGAGAGGCTTGCTCACCACTCGGTAGGATTTTATTTTGAACTTAGGCGAAACGGATTCGCAGCTAAGTCACCCACTGGGGTATTTCAGACGCAAATAAAAGCAACAACAATCGTTCAAGAGGACCGTAAAGCTCTTGTCTATGATAAACGAATTACAAGGGTATTTCTTATTACATTTTATTCGAACGAGTACTTAAGTGTAAAGGGGCGGAGCAGCTCCGCATTCCTAGCCCGTGGCTCGTCCTTCTTATGCTCGACATTGTAAAGGTGGTATGCTCCATTGTGGAGCACTCTGGTGACAATGAAGGGACCTTCCCAAGCTGGGGCGAGCTTGTATGGTTTCTGCTGATCCACTTGAAGAACCAAGTCACCCTCTTGAAAGGCTCGACCCTTCACGTGTCTAGCGTGGAATCGATGCAAGTCTTGCTGATAAATGGTCAATCGGATCAAGGCCATCTCTCTTTCCTCCTCTAGGAGGTCGACTGCGTCTTGCCGAGCTTGTTCTGCTTCATCTTCATAGAAGAGCTCAACTCGTGGTGCATTATGAAGCAAGTCACTCGGTAGAACAGCTTTAGCCCCATAGACCAAGAAGAATGGAGTTCGGCCAGTCAACCGATTGGGAGTTGTCCTCAATCCCCAGAGAACTGATGGAAGTTCATCAACCCAGGCGCCCACTGAGTGCTTGAGATCTCGCATCAGTCGGGGTTTCAGTCCTTTGAGAATTAGACCATTTGCTCTTTCTGCTTGTCCATTCGACTGGGGATGGGCGACTGAAGCATAGTCGACTTGTGTGCCTTGTGAGGAGCAGAAGGTTCTGGACTCATCAGAATCGAAGTTCGATCCATTGTCAGTGATGATGCTGTGCGGAACCCCATATCTGAATATCAACTCTCTGATGAAGCTGACAGTATTACTAGCTTCAAGATTCTTAATAGGCTTGGCTTCGATCCATTTGGTAAACTTGTCGACTGCTACAAGCACATGAGTGAAGCCACTCCTACCCGTCCTCAGTGGACCAACCATGTCCAATCCCCAAACAGCAAAGGGCCAGCCGAGTGGAATGGTCTTCAGGGCTGATGCAGGTTCATGTGACATATTGGAGTAGAACTGGCAGCCTTCACATCTGTTGACTATATCTTTCGCCATTTCATTTGCTCATGGCCAATAAAATCCAGCTCGGTATGCTTTGACCACAATGGTCCGAGAGTACGCATGGTGACAACAGGTCCCCGAATGGATGTCGTGGAGGATCACTTGACCTTCTTCTGGTGTTCTGCATTTCTGGCTGACCCCAGTTGCACTTTCTCTGAACAGTTGTCCTCTTATCACAGTAAAGGCCTTGGATCGACGAACGATCTGTCGAGCCTCTTCTTCATCCTCTGGGAGCTCTTTCCTAAGGATATATGCAATGTATGGCACTGTCCAGTCGGGAGTGATGACCAACACCTCCATGATCAAGTCGACCACGGCTGGGACCCCGACTTCAGTCGGATCTGTGGCACTCTTAGGCCGCGGGGGTTCTTCAGCGAAGGGATCTTCTTGAACTGAAGGTGCATGAATATGCTCTAGGAAAACATTGCTGGGAATAGCTTCTCTCTTGGAGCCTATCTTTGCTAAATCATCTGCTGCTTGATTTTTCAGTAGGGGTACATGATGGAGCTCTAACCCCTCAAACTTCTTTTCCAACTTCCTCACCGCGTTGCAGTAACCAGTCATGGCTGGGCTTCTGACGTCCCACTCCTTCATCACTTGATTGACTACCAAATCTGAGTCGCCATAGACCATGAGGCGACGGACGCCAAGTGAGATGGCCATACGCAACCCATACAAGAGTGCTTCATATTCTGCTTCGTTATTGGAGGAATCAAAGTGAATCTGGAGAACATATCTGAGCTTGTCTCCTCGGGGGGATACCAGTACCACCCCAGCACCGGAACCATTCAGCATCTTGGAACCATCAAAGAACATGGTCCAGTGCTCCGAGTGAACTTGAGTCGGCAGTTGTTGTTGAATCCACTCGGCAAGGAAATCCGCTATTGCTTGGGACTTGATAGCTTTCTTTGCTTCGAACTTGATATCTAAGGGAAGGAGTTCAATCGCCCACTTTGCCACTCGACCAGTTGCATCTCTGTTGTTCAGAATCTCTGATAATGGAGCATCGCTGACGATTGTAATGGAGTGATGAGAGAAGTAATGTGCAACTTTCTTCATGGTCATACAAATCCCATAAACAAGCTTCTCATAATGTGGATATCTTTGCTTTGATGGAGTCAAAAATTCAGACATAGTATATTGGGGAACATAGTAATTTCAAAAAATTTCCTACGCACACGCAAGATCTTGGTGATGCATAGCAACGAGGGGAGAGTGTGATCTACGTACCCTAGTAGATCGACAACGGAAGCGTTTGGTTGACTATGGCACCTCCGAGTTTTAGCACACGTTCAGCTCGATGACGATCCCCGGACTCCGATCAAGCAAAGTGTCGGGGAAGAGTTCCGTCAGCACGACGGCGTGGTGACGATCTTGATGTACTACTCTCGCAGGGCTTCCCCTAAGCACCGCTACAATATTATCGAGGACTATGGTGGCAGGGGGCGCCGCACACGGCTAAGAATAAGATCACGTGGATCAACTTGTGTGTCTTTGGGGTTCCCCTGCCTCCGTATATAACGGATCAAGGGGGGGTGCGGCCGGCCTAGGAGAGGCGCGCCAGGAGGAGTCCTACTCCCTCTGGGAGTAGGATTCCCCCCCCAATCCTAGTTGGAATAGGATTCGCGGAGGGGGGGAAAGAGAGAGGGGGGCCGGCCCCCTCTCCTTGTCCTATTCGGACCAAGGGAGGGGAGGGGTGCGCGGCCCATCTTGGGCTGCCCCTTCTCTTTTCCACTAAAGCCCACTAAGGCCCATATAGCTCCCGGGGGGTTCCGGTAACCTCCCGGTACTCCGGTAAAATCCCGATTTCACCCGGAACACTTCCGATATCCAAACATAGGCTTCCAATATATCAATCTTTATGTCTCGACCATTTCGAGACTCCTCGTCATGTCCGTGATCACATCCGGGACTCCGAACAGCCTTCGGTACATCAAAACGTATAAACTCATAATATAACTGTCATCGAAACCTTAAGCGTGCGGACCCTACGGGTTCGAGAACAATGTAGACATGACCGAGACATGTCTCCGGTCAATAACCAATAGCGGCACCTGGATGCAGATATTGGCTCCTACATATTCTACGAAGATCTTTATCGGTCAGACCGCATAACAACATACGTTGTTCCCTTTGTCATCGGTATGTTACTTGCCCGAGATTCGATCGTCGGTATCCAATACCTAGTTCAATCTCGTTACCGGCAAGTCTCTTTACTCGTTCTGTAATACATCATCTCGCAATTAACTTATTAGTTGCATTGCTTGCAAGGCTTAAGTGATGTGCATTACCGAGAGGGCCCAGAGATACCTCTCCGATGATCGGAGTGACAAATCCTAATCTCGAAATACGTCAACCCAACATGTACCTTTGGAGACACCTGTAGAGCACCTTTATAATCACCCAGTTATGTTGTGACATTTGGTAGCACACAAAGTGTTCCTCCGGCACACGGGAGTTACATAATCTCATAGTCATAGGAACATGTATAAGTCATGAAGAAAGCAATAGCAACATACTAAACGATCGGGTGCTAAGCTAATGGAATGGGTCATGTCAATCAGATCATTCAACTAATGATGTGATCCTGTTAATCAAATGACAACTCTTTGTCCATGGTTAGGAAACATAACCATCTTTGATTAACGAGCTAGTCAAGTAGAGGCATACTAGTGACACTCTGTTTGTCTATGTATTCACACATGTATTATGTTTCCGGTTAATACAATTCTAGCATGAATAATAAACCTTTATCATGATATAAGGAAATAAATAATAACTTTATTATTGCCTCTAGGGCATATTTCCTTCAGTCTCCCACTGGCACTAGAGTCAATAATCTAGATTACACAGTAATGATTCTAACACCCATGGAGTTTTGGTGCTGATCATGTTTTGCTCGTCGAAGAGGCTTAGTCAACGGGTCTGCTACATTCAGCTCCGTATGTATCTTGCAAATCTCTATGTCTCCCACCTGGACTACATCCCGGATGGAATTGAAGCGTCTCTCGATGTGTTTGGTCCTCTTGTGAAATCTGGATTCCTTTGCCAAGGCAATTGCACCAGTATTGTCACAAAAGATTTTCATTGGACCCGATGCACTAGGTATGACACCTAGATCGGATATGAACTCCTTCATCCAGACTCCTTCGTTTGCTGCTTCCGAAGCAGCTATGTACTCCGCTTCACATGTAGATCCCACCATGATGCTTTGTTTAGAACTGCACCAACTGACAGCTCCACCGTTTAATGTAAACACGTATCCGGTTTGCGATTTAGAATCGTCCGTATCAGTGTCAAAGCTTGCATCTACGTAACCGTTTACAATGAGCTCTTTGTCACCTCCATATATGAGAAACATATCCTTAGTCCTTTTCAGGTACTTCAGGATGTTCTTGACCACTGTCCAGTGATCCACTCCTGGATTACTTTGGTACCTCCCTGCTAAACTTATAGCAAGGCACACATCAGGTCTGGTACACAACATTGCATACATGATAGAGCCTATGCTGAAGCATAGGTAACATCTTTCATTTCCTCTCTATCTTCTGCAGTGGTCGAGCATTGAGTCTGACTCAACTTCACACCTTGTAACACAGGCAAGAACCCTTTCTTTGCTTGATCCATTTTGAACTTCTTCAAAATTTTGTCAAGGTATGTGCTTTGTGAAAGTCCAATTAAGCGTCTTGATCTATCTCTATAGATCTTTATGCCTAATACGTAAGCAGCTTCACCGAGGTCTTTCATTGAAAAACTCTTATTCAAGTATCCCTTTATGCTATCCAGAAATTCTATATCATTTCCAATCAGTAATATGTCATCCACATATAATATCGGAAATGCTACAGAGCTCCCACTCACTTTCTTGTAAATACAGGCTTCTCCAAAATTCTGTATAAAATCAAATGCTTTGATCACACTATCAAAGCGTTTATTCCAACTCCGAGAGGCTTGCACCAGTGCATAAATGGATCGCTGGAGCTTGCACACTTTATTAGCTCCCTTTGGATCGACAAAACCTTCAGGTTGCATCATATACAACTCTTCTTCCAGAAATCCATTCAGGAATGCAGTTTTGACATCCATCTGCCAAATTTCATAATCATAAAATGCGGCAATTGCTAACATGATTCGGACAGACTTAAGCATCGCTACGGGTGAGAAGGTCTCATCGTAGTCAACTCCTTGAACTTGTCGAAAACCTTTTGCGACAAGTCGAGCTTTGTAGACAGTAATATTACCGTCAGCGTCAGTCTTCTTCTTGAAGATCCATTTATTCTCAATTGCTTGCCGATCATCGGGCAAGTCAACCAAAGTCCATACTTTGTTCTCATACATGGATCCCATCTCAGATTTCATGGCTTCAAGCCATTTTATGGAATCTGGGCTCACCATCGCTTCTTCATAGTTCGTAGGTTCATCATGATCTAGCAGCATGATTTCCGGAACAGGATTACCGTACCACTCTGGCGCGGATCTCACTCTGGTTGATCTACGAGGTTCAGTAGTATCTTGTCCTGAAGTTTCATGATCAGTATCATTAGCTTCCTCACTAATTGACGTAGGTGTCGCAGAAACAGTTTTCTGTGATGTACTACTTTCCAATAAGGGAGTAGGTACAGTTACCTCATCAAGTTCTACTTTCCTCCCACTCAAATCTTTCGAGAGAAACTCCTTCTCCAGAAAGTTTCCGAATTTAGCAACAAAAGTCTTGCCTTCGGATCTGTGATAGAAGGTGTATCCAATAGTTTCCTTTGGATATCCTATGAAGACACATTTTTCCGATTTGGGTTCGAGCTTATCAGGTTGAAGCTTTTCACATAAGCATCGCAGCCCCAAACTTTCAGAAATGACAACTTTGGTTTCTTGCCAAACCATAGTTCATAAGGCGTTGTCTCAACGGATTTTGATGGTGCCCTATTTAACGTGAATGCGGCCGTCTCTAAAGCATAACCCCAAAATGATAGCGGTAAATCAGTAAGAGACATCATAGATCGCACCATATCTAGTAAAGTACGATTACGATGTTCGGACACACCATTGCGCTGTGGTGTTTCGGGTGGCGTGAGTTGCGAAACTATTCCACATTGTTTCAAATGTACACCAAACTCGTAACTCAAATATTCTCCTCCACGATCAGATCGTAGAAACTTTATTTTCTTGTTACGATGATTTTCACCTTCACTCTGAAATTCTTTGAACTTTTTAAATGTTTCAGACTTATGTTTCATTAAGTAGATATACCCATATCTGCTTAAGTCATCTGTGAAGGTGAGAAAATAACGATATCCGCCACGAGCCTCAATATTCATTGGACCACAAACATCTGTTTGTATGATTTCCAACAAATCTGTTGCTCTCTCCATAGTACCGGAGAACGGTGTTTTAGTCATCTTGCCCATGAGGCACGGTTCGCAAGTACCAAGTGATTCATAATCAAGTGGTTCTAAAAGTCCATCAGTATGGAGTTTCTTCATGCGCTTTACACCGATATGACCTAAACGGCAGTGCCACAAATAAGTTGCACCATCATTATCAACTCTGCATCTTTTGGCTTCAACATTATGAATATGTGTGTCACCACTATCGAGATTCAATAAAAATAGACCACTCTTCAAGGGTGCATGACCATAAAAGATATTACTCATATAAATAGAACAACCATTATTCTCTGATTTAAATGAATAACCGTCTCACATCAAACAAGATCCAGATATAATGTTCATGCTCAACGCTGGCACCAAATAACAATTATTTAGGTCTAATACTAATCCCGAAGGTAGATGTAGAGGTAGATTGCCGACCGCGATCACATCGACTTTGGAACCGTTTCCCACGCGCATCGTCACCTCGTCCTTAGCCAATCTTCGCTTAATCCGTAGTCCCTGTTTCGAGTTGCAAATATTAGCAACAGAACCAGTATCAAATACCCAGGTGCTACTGCGAGCATTAGTAAGGTACACATCAATAACATGTATATCACATATTCCTTTGTTCACCTTGCCATCCTTCTTATCCGCCAAATACTTGGGGCAGTTCCGCTTCTAGTGACCAGTCTGCTTGCAGTAGAAGCACTCAGTTTCAGGCTTAGGTCCAGACTTGGGTTTCTTCTCTTGAGCAGCAACTTGCTTGCTGTTCTTCTTGAAGTTCCCCTTCTTCTTCCCTTTGCCCTTTTTCTTGAAACTAGTGGTCTTGTTGACCATCAACACTTGATGCTCCTTTTTGATTTCTACCTCCGCAGCTTTCAGCATTGCGAAGAGCTTGAGAATAGTCTTATTCATCCCTTGCATATTATAGTTCATCACGAAGCTCTTGTAGCTTGGTGGCAGTGATTGGAGAATTCTGTCAATGACGCAATCATTTGGAAGATTAACTCCCATCTGAATCAAGTGATTATTATACCCAGACATTTTGAGTATATGCTCACTGACAGAACTGTTCTCCTCCATCTTGCAGCTATAGAACTTATTGGAGACTTCATATCTCTCAATCCGGGCATTTGCTTGAAATATTAACTTCAAGTCCTGGAACATCTCATATGCTCCATGACGTTCAAAACGTCGTTGAAGTCCCGATTCTAAGCCGTAAAGCATGGCACACTGAACTATCGAGTAGTCATCAGCTTTGCTCTGCCAGACGTTCATAACATCTGGTGTTGCTCCTGCAGCAGGCCTGGCACCCAGCGGTGCTTGCAGGACGTAATTCTTCTGTGCAGCAATGAGGATAATCCTCAAGTTACGGACCCAGTCCGTGTAATTGCTACCATCATCTTTCAACTTTGCTTTCTCAAGGAACGCATTAAAATTCAATGGAACAACAGCACGGGCCATCTATCTACAATCAAACATACATGAGCAAGATACTATCAGGTACTAAGTTCATGATAAATTTAAGTTCAATTAGTCAAATTACTTAAATAACTCCCACTTAGATAGACATCCCTCTAATCCTCTAAGTGATCACGTGATCCAAATCAACTAAACCATGTCCGATCATCACGTGAGATGGAGTAGTTTCATTGGTGAACATCACTATGTTGATCATATCTACTATATGATTCACGCTCGACCTTTTGGTCTCCATGTTCCGAGGCCATATCTGTATATGCTTCGCTCGTCAAGTATAACCTGAGTATTCCACGTGTGCAACTGTTTTGCACCCGTTGTATTTGAACGTAGAGCCTATCACACCCGATCATCATGTGGTGTCTCAGCATGAAGAACTTTCGCAACGGTGCATACTCAGGGAGAACACTTCTTGATAATTTAGTGAGAGATCATCTTATAATGCTACCGTCAATCAAAGCAAGATAAGATGCATAAAAGATAAACATCACATGCAATCAATATAAGTGATATGATATGGCCATCATCATCTTGTGCCTGTGATATCCATCTCCGAAGCACCGTCATGATCACCATCGTCACCGGCGCGACACCTTGATCTCCATCGCAGCATCGTTGTCGTCTCGCCACTTTTATGCTTCCACGACTATCGCTACCGCTTAGTGATAAAGTAAAGCATTACAGCGCGATTGCATTGCATACAATAAAGCGACAACTATATGGCTCCTGCCAGTTGCCGATAACTCAGTTACAAAACATGATTATCTCATACAATAAAATTTAGCATCATGTCTTGACCATATCACATCACAACATGCTCTGCAAAAACAAGTTAGACGTCCTCTAATTTGTTTGTTGCAAGTTTTACGTGGCTGCTACGGGCTTAAGCAAGAACCAATCTTACCTACGCATCAAAACCACAACAATAGTTTGTCAAGTTGGTGATGTTTTAACCTTCGCAAGGACCGGACGTAGCCACACTCGGTTCAACTAAAGTTGGAGAAACTGTCACCCGCAAGCCACCTATGTGCAAAGCACGTCGGGAGAACCGGTCTCGCGTAAGCGTATGCGTAATGTCGGTCCGGGCCGCTTCGTCCAACAATACCGCCGAACCAAAGTATGACATGTTGGTAAGCAGTATGACTTATATCGCCCACAACTCACTTGTGTTCTACTCGTGCACATAACATCAAACCATAAAACCAGGCTCGGATGCCACTATTGGGGAACATAGTAATTTCAAAAAATTTCTTATGCACACGCAAGATCATGGTGATGCATAGCAACAAGGGGAGAGTGTGATCTACGTACCCTAGTAGATCGACAACGGAAGCGTCTGGTTGATGTAGTCGTACGTCTTCACGGCCCGACCGATCAAGCACCGAAACTACGGCACCTCCGAGTTTTAGCACACGTTCAGCTCGATGACGATCCCCGGACTCCGATCCAGCAAAGTGTCGGGGAAGAGTTCCGTCAGCACGATGGCGTGGTGACGATCTTGATGTACTACTCTCGTAGGGCTTCGCCTAAGCACCGCTACAATATTATCGAGGACTATGGTGGCAGGGGCGCCGCACACGGCTAAGAATAGGATCACGTGGATCAACTTGTGTGTCTCTGGGGTTCCCCTGCCTCCGTATATAAAGGATCAAGGGGGGTGCGGCCGGCCTAGGAGAGGCGCGCCAGGAGGAGTCCTACTCCCTCTGGGAGTAGGACCCCCCCCCAATCCTAGTTGGAATAGGATTCGCGGAGGGGGGAAAAGAGAGAGGGGGGCCGGCCCCCTCTCCTTGTCCTATTCGGACCAAGGGAGGAGAGGGGCGCGCGGCCCATCTTGGGCTGCCCCTTCTCTTTTCCACTAAAGCCCACTAAGGCCCATATAGCTCCCGGGGGGTTCCGGTAACCTCCCGGTACTCCGGTAAAATCCCGATTTCACCCGGAACACTTCCGATATCCAAACATAGGCTTCCAATATATCAATCTTTATGTCTCGACCATTTCGAGACTCCTCGTCATGTCCGTGATCACATCCGGGACTCCGAACAACCTTCGGTACATCAAAACGTATAAACTCATAATATAACTGTCATCGAAACCTTAAGTGTGCGGACCCTACGGGTTCGAGAACAATGTAGACATGACCGAGACATGTCTCCGGTCAATAACCAATAGCGGGACCTGGATGCCCATATTGGCTCCTACATATTCTATGAAGATCTTTATCGGTCAGACCGCATAACAACATACGTTGTTCCCTTTGTCATCGGTATGTTACTTGCCCGAGATTCGATCGTCGGTATCCAATACCTAGTTCAATCTCATTACCGGCAAGTCTCTTTACTCGTTCCGTAATACATCATCTTGCAATTAACTTATTAGTTGCATTGCTTGCAAGGCTTAAGTGATGTGCATTACCGAGAGGGCCCAGAGATACCTCTCCGACGATCAGAGTGACAAATCCTAATCTCGAAATACGTCAACCCAACATGTACCTTTGGAGACACCTGTAGAGCACCTTTATAATCACCCAGTTATGTTGTGACGTTTGGTAGCACACAAAGTGTTCCTCCGGCACACGGGAGTTACATAATCTCATAGTCATAGGAACATGTATAAGTCATGAAGAAAGCAATAGCAACATACTAAACGATCGGGTGCTAAGCTAATGGAATGGGTCATGTCAATCAGATCATTCAACTAATGATGTGATCCTGTTAATCAAATGACAACTCTTTGTCCATGGTTAGGAAACATAACCATCTTTGATTAACGAGCTAGTCAAGTAGAGGCATACTAGTGACACTCTGTTTGTCTATGTATTCACACATGTATTATGTTTCCGGTTAATACAATTCTAGCATGAATAATAAACCTTTATCATGATATAAGGAAATAAATAATAACTTTATTATTGCCTCTAGGGCATATTTCCTTCATAGTATACTGGGCGCTGAACTTTGTAGGCTTTTCCTTCTTCTTCTCATTCGACCGTAAGTAATGTACTGACGACTTGTCCAGTGGTTGCAATGTAAAGCAGTAAAGGCTCTTTGCTGATTGGAGCAACAAGCACCGGCTGGGTGGAAAGCAAGGCTTTGAGCTCTTCAAATGCTGTATCAGCTTCAGGAGTCCACTCGAACTTATCTGACTTCTTCATCAGTCGATGAAGAGGCAGTGCCTTTTCACCGAGGCGAGAAATGAATTGACTTAGGGTGGCCAAACAACCAGTAAGCTTCTGGACATCATGCACACGCACAGGGCGTTTCATCTAGAGTATGGCACCCACTTTCTCTGGGTTAGCGTCGATCCCTCATTCGGAAACGAGAAAACCGAGTAATTTTCCGCCTGGAACTCCAAACGTGCACTTTGATGGATTGAGCTTGATATCATACCTTCTGAGGTTGGCAAAGGTTTCACCAAGGTCAGTTAGTAGGTCAGAACCTTTTCGTGACTTGACCACAATGTCATCCATGTATGCTTCCACATTCCGACTGATCTGAGTGAGCAAGCACTTCTGAATCATTCGCATTAATGTGGCTCCAGCGTTCTTCAAACTGAATGGCATAGTGACATAACAGAAGCACCCAAATGGGGTAATGAAAGCTGTTTTTATCTCATCGGGTCCATACAGACGGATCTGATGATACCCGGAATAAGCGTCCAAAAAGGACAAACGCTCACACCCCGCAGTTGAGTCGACTATTTAGTCGATGCGAGGGAGAGGAAAATGATCTTTCGGGCAGGCCTGATTGATATGTTTGAAGTCGATGCACATGCGAAGTGAGTAGTCCTTTTTTGGGACCATGACAACATTAGCTAACCACTCGGAGTGGTAAATCTCTCGGATAAACTTGGCTGCCAGAAGCCGAGCCACTTCTTCACTGATTGCCTTCCTCTTCTATACGGTGGACCGTCGAAGATGTTCTTTGACTGGTTTCAGCTTTGGGTTGACTCGCAAACGATGCTCGGCCAGTCCCCTAGGAACACCTGGCATGTCAGAAGGTTTCCATGCGAAGATGTCCCAGTTCTCACGGAGGAACTGGATGAGCGGTTCTTCCTATTTGGAGTCAAGTGTTGTTGAAATGTGAGTCGGAGCAGCATTGGGGTCCATTGGATGAATATAAATTAGCTTCGTTTCACCAGATGACTGGAATGCTGAATTTGTGGTAGGCTTCTTAGCTCGCAAAAAATCACTCGGATATGCATTTTGTTGATACTCCTGCAACTCCACTACTGCCATCTGTGCATCGGTGATCTTTGAGCCCTTCTAGAAGTACTCTTCTGCCTTCTTTCGACTGCCAGTGATAGTGATCACCCCTTTAGGACCAGGCATCTTCAATTTGAGGTACACGTAACATGGTCGAGCCATAAAACGTGCATAAGCTGGCCTGCCTAGAATAGCATGATAAGCACTCTGGAAATCCACAACTTCAAATGTCAATTTTTCTTTACAGTAATTCTTGGAATCACCGAAAACTACATCAAGGGCGATCTGACCGAGTGAGGCAGCCTTCTTGCCAGGAATAACTCCATGGAAACTCATATTACTTTCGCTGAGTCTGGACATCGGAATGCCCATTCCTTTCAATGTCTCTGCATATAGTATATTCAGACCACTGCCACCATCCATCAGAACCTTAGTCAATCGAGTGCCTTTGACTACTGGGTCGACCACCAACGCTTGCCTCCCAGGGGTGGCTATGTGCGCTGGGTGATCGGACTGGTCAAATGTAATGGCAGTCTGAGACCACTTCAAATAACTAGGTGTCATCAGGGCGACCATGTTCACTTCTCTGTTGATGACTTTCAGTCGACTCTTACTCTCAACATCAGCGAAAATCATCAGAGTGGAATTGACGTGGGGGTAACCATCATCGTCCTCCTCCTCATCCTCAACTTTGTCCGCTTTGTTCTCCTTTTCCTTGGGTTGTTTATCTCGGAATTGCTGGATTAGGAGTCGACATTGTCGAGTGGTATGCTTCGGGTAAATGAAATTACCCTCTTCATCTTTTTTGGTGTGAATGTGGCATGGTAAATCTAGCACATAATTTCCATCCTGATCTTTTACTTTCTTGGGGTTCCACAGCCCTTTGGGCTTCCCTTTGAACTTTCCTTGAGTCACGGCTAGGGCTTCACCAGGAGCAGCTGGCTCGGCTTTGCACTTCTGCTTCCGACTGGAGTTCCCTCCTACGGTTTCGTGGGTGACTGTTTTGTGCTTTCCACTCTGGAGTCGGTCTTCTTCTTCACCATTGGCGTACTTGGTGGCAATCTCCATCATCCGAGTCAGAGTCATATCTCCTGTCCGACCGAATTTCAGATTCAACTCCCGATACTTAACGCCTTCTTTGAAGGCACAAATTGCCTAGTGATCCGACACATTCTCCACTGTGTGGTGCAACATGATCCATCTCTGGATATAATCTCTCAAATTTTCATTCGGTTTCTCAATGAAACACTGCAATTCTGTCAGCCCTGCTGGCCATTTGCAAGTACCTTCAAATGTTTTGACAAATACTCGGGCAAGATCTTCCCAAGTGTAAATACTACCAGGCGCTAACTGATTCAGCCACGCTCTGGCTGAGCCCTCCAACATCAAAGGAAGGTGCTTCATGGCCACTTCATCGTTGCCACCACCAATTTGTACAGCCACAAGATAATCCTCAAGCTTGGACTCGCCAGTGAACTTACTGACTCTAGTCGTCAACCTGAAGTTGGGAGGAATCACCACAACCCTGATGGCTCTGCTGAAGCACTCTGGACCTGAGACATGTACCCTGCTGCTGGTTGGGAAATCTCTGTCGTGACCCTCTCTATGAGCTCTGTTTCTGTCGACCAGACCCTGAACGAGAATAGATCTCGCATCAAAGCCCGTCTCCCTGGGGTCGACTGGAATCCTTCGCCCACCACTGTGAGGACGTCTGTCATCATGCTGCCGAGGCACATATGACCCACTCCTTGGGGGAGGCGTGGGCACTCGATGAGGATCATCATGATTGAGTCGGTGATCATACTGCTCGTGGTTTCTATACTGATCTCGCCGGTCCTCACGTCCTTCACGCCTCGGGGGCGATCTCGGGCTATGAGCCGACTGGACTGTGTCTGCAACCACGGACCTTCTATGGATCCTATAACGCGACTGAGATACTGCTGTATTCTGCTCTCCCGCCACACGGAGCAAAGCCCGGATCTGCACCAGACCTTGACCAGCTTCTGACTGGGAAGGTTGGATTGACTCCGCTATTCGGGCCGCAGCTGCGAGATTCTAGATCGGAGTTCGGTATACCTGAGTCGGAGGCAGAAAAAGTTGGCGTCGACTGGCCTCGGGGATACGCTGCCGAGCACGCTCGTCGAGTGCGCGCTGGAGGTTCTCCAGTCGAGTGCGCTCAGCCAAGTTGGCCAGGCGCGCCTCCTCCAAGGCTTGGGCCTCAGGGGTTTCTCCAACGATAGGAGTGTGAAGCGCATCCATGTTCCGGCGGCGAAGTTCTTCCCTTCACTGTGAAGAGAGGGGTTCAGGAAGGTACTCTTCGTGAACACGTGACGGATCACCGTCCCCATCGCCTCCGTCTTCACGGGTGAAGCCAGGAGGACTGCGTGGTCCATTGACCATCAAAACTTCTGCCGCGGGGTCGCTGTTGTCGCACTCGGATGCAGTCTCTATGGAGCCAGTCGAACAGACTGTAGAGAGTTTCCTCAGGCTCAATTGCCGCGACTTGGGGGGTGGCCAACTGGCGAGCCACTGCATGCCTCACCCACCGCTGAAGTCTCGATCGACCAGAACGCTTACTCCGGCGGGCTGCAGAGAGGGAGGTTAGCACAGGAGCCGACCGATACTGAGCCGACGGCTGCCGTAGGAGGACGCCATGGATGCATGTGCGAAAGTGCATTGCCCCGCGGACGGGGAGCGCCTCTACATCAAGTGGCGCTTCTTGGAGCCAAGTGGAGTCGTCGGCGGCGAATATGAGCGCACCGAGACGGATCTCGCGGCCCTCGGCCAAACCTCCGCCCGAAACCATGTTGATGGGGATCGGAAAAAATCACAACTTCTCCAACAAGTCGCTAAGACACCTGCCCCACGGTGGGTGCCAACTGTCGTGGCTCTAAGTCTGACAGTAGAATGGGGGGTAGGAGTGTAGAGGCAAGATCCTAGCTATGGAGGAGTTGTACACGCAAGTTTTACGAGTTCAGGCCCTTCTCGAAGGAAGTAACAGCCCTACGTCTCGGAGCCCGGAGGTGGTCGACTGTATTATATGCGTGTGAGTTACCGTGGGTGCGAACCCTTGTGCCTGTGGAGGGAGGTGGCTTATATAGAGTGCGCCAGGACCCCAGCCAACCCTCGACACAGAGGGTTTAAGGTACATTGAAGAGAGGATGTTACTGGTAAAGCCCACATTAAAGTGATGTGAATGCCAATTAAGCCTATGAGTAAATGCTCGACCGCTGCATATGTAGAGTGGCTTTAGCTATTCTGCCTGTCGAGTGACTTCTGCGACGGTCGAGTGACATCGATTCTTCCGAGTGGAATGTTTCCGGTCGAGTGAATGACGATACTCTTTGGATGATCCTAGCTTTAGGGTGCTATCCTAGGGGAGGATGTCTAGGTCAGGTCTATGACCCTACCCAAGGTACGTAGCTTCATCATGAACTACTCCCTCTTCGCCATGGAGAGCGCCGGGATGATGAGGATGGCCACCGGAGAGGGATTCCCCCCCCGGTAGGGCGCCAGAACAGGTCTAGATTGGTTTTCGGTGGCTACGGAGGCTTCTGGCGGCGGAACTCCTAATCTAGGTTTCTTTTTGGAAGTTTGGGGTTATATATGACGTGTTGGAGTCGGGAACAAGTCAGGGGGGTCTCCGGGCTGTCCACGAGGCAGGGAGGTGTGCCCAGGGGGTGGGCGCGCTCCCACCCTCGTGGGTAGCCCGAGACTCTTCTGGCCCAACTCTTTTTCTCCATGGCCTTCTTCTGGTCCAAAAATAAGCTCCGTCAAGTTTCAGGTCAATTGGGCTCCGTTTGGTTTTCCTTTTCTGCAATACTCAAAAACAAGGAAAAAACAGAAACTAGCACTGGGCTCTAGGTTGATAGGTTAGTCCCAAAAATCATATAAAATAGCATATAAATGCATATAAAAGATCCTAGATGGATAATATAATAGCATGGTGAAGGAAATATGCCCTAGAGGCAATAATAAAGTTATTATTTATTTCCTTATATCATGATAAATATTTATTATTCATGCTAGAATTGTATTAACCGGAAACATAATACATGTGTGAATACATAGATAAACAGAGTGTCACTAGTATGCCTCTACTTGACTAGCTCGTTAATCAAAGATGGTTATGTTTCCTAACCATGGACAAAGAGTTGTTATTTGATTAATGGGATCACATCATTAGATGAATGATCTGATTGACATGACCCATTCCATTAGCTTAGCACCCGATTGTTTAGTATGTTGCTATTGCTTTCTTCATGACTTATACATGTTCCTATGACTATGAGATTATGCAACTCCCGTTTACCGGAGGAACACTTTGGGTACTACCAAACGTCACAACGTAACTGGGTGATTATAAAGGAGTACTACAGGTGTCTCCAAAGGTAGATGTTGGGTTAGCGTATTTCGAGATTAGGATTTGTCACTCCGATTGTCGGAGAGGTATCTCTGGGCCCTCTCGGTAATGCACATCACTTAAAGCCTTGCAAGCATTGCAACTAATGAGTTAGTTGCGGGATGTTGTATTACGGAACGAGTAAAGAGACTTGCCGGTAACGAGATTGAACTAGGTATTGGATACCGACGATCGAATCTCGGGCAAGTAACATACCGATGACAAAGGGAACAACGTATGTTGTTATGCGGTCTGACCGATAAAGATCTTCGTAGAATATGTAGGAGCCAATATGGGCATCCAGGTCCCGCTATTGGTTATTGACCGGAGACGTGTCTCGGTCATGTCTACATTGTTCTCGAACCATAGGGTCCGCACGCTTAAGGTTTCGATGACAGGTA
Organism: Triticum monococcum; assembly: GCA_034509565.1. Classification (NCBI taxonomy): domain Eukaryota; kingdom Viridiplantae; phylum Streptophyta; class Magnoliopsida; order Poales; family Poaceae; genus Triticum; species Triticum monococcum. Next base: position 596,675,587 of record CM067843.1, on the reverse strand, counting down.
TATTATGAGTTTATGAGTTTTGATGTACCGAAGGAGTTCGGAGTCCCGGATGAGATCGGGGACATGACGAGGAGTCTCGAAATGGTCGAGACGTAAAGATCGATATATTGGACGACTATATTCGGACATCGGAAAGGTTCCGAGTGATTCGGGTATTTTTTGGAGTACCGGGTAGTTACGGGAGAAGTAATGGGCCTTGATGGGCTTTAGTGGGAAGACGAAAAAGGCTGCTGCGCCCCCCCTCACCTCCAGTCCGAATTGGACTAGGGAAAAGGGGCCCGGCCACCTTTCCTACTCCTCCACTTCCTTCTCCCTTCCTCCCCTCTTGGTGGACTCCTACTAGGACTTGGAGTCCTAGTAGGACTCCAGACCTGGCGCGCCTAGCCTTGGCCGGCCTCCTCCTCCTCCATCCTTTATATACAGGGGCAGGGGGCACCCGATAGACACACAAGTTGATCCACGTGATCGTTCCTTAGCCGTGTGCGGTGCCCCCTGCCACCATATTCCACCTCAGTCGTATTGTAGCGGTGCTTAGGCGAAGCCCTGCGACAGTAGAACATCAAGATCGTCACTACGCTGTCGTGCTGGCGGAACTCCTCCCCGAAGCTTTGCTGGATCGGAGCCCGGGGATTGTCATCGAGCTGTACGTGTGCTAAGAACTCGGAGGTGCCGGAGTGACGGTGCTTGGATCGATCGGATCGGGAAGAAGACGTACGACTACTTCCTCTACGTTGTCTCAACGCTTCCGTTGTGATTTACAAGGGTACGTAGATCATGCTCTCCCCTCGTTGCTATGCATCAGCATGATCTTGCGTGTGCGTAGGAAATTTTTGAAATTACTGCGTTCCCCAACAGTGGCATCCGAGCCTAGGTTTTATGGATTGATGTTGTATGCATGAGTAGAACACAAGTGAGTCGTGGGCGATATAAGTCATACTGCCTACCAGCATGTCATACTTTGGTTCGGCGGTATTGTTGGATGAAGCGGCCCGGACCGACATTACGTGTACGCTTACGCGATACCGGTTTCCCCGACGTGCTTTGCACATAGGTGACTTGCGGGTGACTGTTTCTCCAACTTTAGTTGAACCGAGTGTGGCTACGCCCGGTCCTTGCGAAGGTTAAAACGGAGTCTATTTGACAAACTATCGTTGTGGTTTTGATGCGTAGGTAAGATTGGTTCTTGCTAAGCCCGTAGCAGCCACGTAAAATTTGCAACAACAAAGTAGAGGACGTCTAACTTGTTTTTGCAGGGCATGTTGTGATGTGATATGGTCAAAACGTGATGAGTTATAAGTTGTTGTATAAGATGATCATGTTTTCTTGAAGTTATCGGCAACTGGCAAAAGCCTTATGGTTGTCTGTCTATTGCATAAGATGCAAGCGCCCAATAATTGCTTTACTTTATCGCTATGCGATAGCAATAGTTGCAAGAGCAATAGTTGGCGAGACGACCATGTGACGACATATTGATATAGATCAAGATGATGGAGATCATGATGTCATGCCGGTGACGATGGAAATCATGACGATGCTTTGAAGATGGAGATCAAAGGCACAAGATGATGATGGCCATATCATGTCACATATTTTGATTGCATGTGATGTTTATCTTTTTATGCATCTTATCTTGCTTTGATTGACGGTAGCATTATAAGATGATCTCTCACTAAATTATCAAGAAGTGTTCTCCCTGAGTATGCACCATTGCCAAAGTTCGTCGTGCCCAGACACCACGTGATGATCGGGTGTGATAAGCTCTACGTCCATCTACAACGGGTGCAAGCCAGTTTTGCACACGCAGAATACTCAGGTTAAACTTGACGAGCCTAGCATATGCAGATATGGCCGGAACACGGAGACCGAAAGGTCGAGCGTGAATCATATAGTAGATATGATCAACATAACGATGTTCACCATTGAAAACTACTCCATCTCACGTGATGATCGGTTATGGTTTAGTTGATTTGGATCACGTGATCACTTAGAGGATTAGAGGGATGTCTATCTAAGTGGGAGTTCTTAAGTAATATGATTAATTGAACTTTAATTTATCATGAACTTAGTCCTGGTAGTATTAGTATATCTATGTTGAAGATCAATAGCTCGTGTTGTTGCTTTCATATGTTTATTTTGATATGTTCCTAGAGAAAATTGTGTTGAAAGATGTTAGTAGCAATGATACGGATTGGATCCGTGATCTGAGGTTTATCCTCATTGCTGCACAGAAAAATTATGTCCTTGATGCACCGCTAGGTGACAGACCTATTGCAGGAGCAGATGCAGATGTTATGAACGTTTGGCTAGCTCAATATGATGACTACTTGATAGTTTAGTGCACCATGCTTAATGGCTTAGAATCGGGACTTCAAAGACGTTTTGAACGTCATGGACCATATGAGATGTTCCAGGAGTTGAAGTTAATATTTCAAACAAATACCCGAGTTGAGAGATATGAAGTCTCCAACAAGTTCTATAGCTAAAAGATGGAGGAGAATCGCTCAACTAGTGAGCATGTGCTCAGATTGTCTGGGTACTACAATCGCTTGAATCAAGTGGGAGTTAATCTTCCAGAAAAGATAGTGATTGACAGAATTCTCTAGTCACCATCACCAAGTTAGTAGAACTTCGTGATGAACTATGATATGCAAGGGATAACGGAAACGATTCCCAAGCTCTTCGTGATGCTGAAATCGATGAAGGTAGAAATCAAGAAAAACATCAAGTGTTGATGGTTGACAAGACCACTAGTTTGAAGAAAAGGGCAAAAGGGAAGAAGGGGAACTTCAAGAAGAACGGCAAGCAAGTTGCTGCTCAAGTGAAGAAGCCCAAGTCTGGTCCTAAGCCTGAGACTAAGTGCTTCTACTACAAAGGGACTGGTCACTGGAAGCGGAACTGCCCCAAGTATTTGGCGGATAAGAAGGATGGCAAAGTGAACAAAAGTATATTTGATATACATGTTATTGATGTGTGCTTTACTAGTGTTTATAGCAACCCCTCAGTATTTGATATTGGTTCAGTTGCTAAGAGTAGTAACTCGAAACAGGAGTTGCAGAATAAACAGAGACTAGTTAAGGGTGAAGTGACGATGTGTGTTGGAAGTAGTTCCAAGATTGATATGATCATCATCGCACACTCCCCTATACTTTCGGGATTAGTGTTGAACTTAAATAAGTGTTATTTGGTTTTTGCGTTGAGCATGAATATGATTTGATCATGTTTATTGCAATACGATTATTCATTAAAGTCAGAGAATAATTGTTGTTCTGTTTACATGAATAAAACCTTCGATGGTCATACACCCAATGAAACAAGTTCGTTGGATCTCGATCATAGTGATACACATATTCATAATATTGAAACCAAAAGATGCGAAGTTAATAATGATAGTGCAACTTATTTGTGGCACTGCCGTTTAGGTCATATTGGTATAAAGCGCATGAAGAAACTCCATGCTGATGGGCTTTCGGAATCACTTGATTATGAATCACTTGATGCTTGCGAACCATGCCTTTTGGGCAAGATGACTAAAACGCCGTTCTCCGGAACAATGGAGCAAGCAACAGATTTGTTGGAAATCATACATACTGATGTATGTGGTCCGATGAATATTTAAGGCTTGGAGCGGGTATCATTATTTTCTGACCTTCACAAATGATTTGAGCAGATATGGGTATATCTACTTAATGAAATAGAAGTCTGATACATTTGAAAAGTTCATATAATTTCAGAGTGAAGTGGAAAATCATCGTAACAAGAAAATAAAGTTTCTACGATCTGATGTGGAAAAGAGTATTTGAGTTACGAGTTTGGTCTTCAGTTAAAACAATGTGAAATAGTTTCACTACTCACACCACCTGGAACACCACAGCATAATGGTGTGACCGGACGTCATAACCGTACTTTATTGGATATAGTGCAATCTATGATGTTTCTTACCGATTTACTACTATCATTTTTGGGGCCATGCATTAGAGACAGCTGCATTCACGTTAAAAAGGGGCACCATCTATATCCGTCGAGACGACGCCTTATGAACTATAGTTTGGCAAGAAACCAAAGTTGTCGTTTCTCGAAGTTTGGGGTTGCGATGCTTATGAGAAAAAGTTTCATCCTGATAAGCTCAAACTCAAATCGGAGAAATATGTCTTCATAGGATACCCAAAGGAGACTGTTGGGTACACCTTCTATCACAGACCCTAAGGCAAGACATTCGTTGCTTATAATGGATCCTTTCTAGAGAAGGAGTTTCTCTTGAAAGAAGTAAGTGGGAGGAAAGTAGAAAACTTGATAAGGTAATTGTACCTTCTACCTTATTGGAAAGTAGTTCATCACAAAAATCTGTTCTTGTGACTACTACACCAATTAGTGAGGAAGCTAATGATGATGATCATGTAACTTCAGATCAAGTTACTATCGAATCTCGTAGGTAAACCAGAGTGAGATCTGCACCAGAGTGGTACGGTAATCCTGTTCTGGAGGTCATGTTACTTGACCATGATGAACCTACGAACTATGAGGAAGCGATGATGAGCCCAGATTCCGCGAGATGGTTTGAGGCCATGAAATCTGAGATATGATCCATGTATGAGAACAAAGTTTGGACTTTGGTTGACTTGCCCGATGATCGGCAAGCAATTGAGAATAAATGGATCTTCAAGAGGAAGACGGACGCTGATAGTAGTGTTACTATCTACAAAGCTAGAATTGTCGCAAAAGGTTTTCGACAAGTTCAAGGTGTTGACTACGATGAGAGCTTCTCACTCGTATCTATGCTTGAGTCTGTCCGAATCATGTTAGTAATTGCCGCATTTTATGAAATCTGGCAAATGGATAAACAAAACGGCATTCCTTAATGGATTTATTAAAGAAGAGTTGTATATGATGCAACAGAAGGTTTTGTCAATCCGAAAGGTGCTAACAAAATGTGCACGCTCCAGTGATCCATCTGTGGACTGGTGCAAGCATCTCGGAGTTGGAATATACGCTTTGATGAGTTGATCAAAGCATATAGTTTTATACAGACTTGCGGTGAAGCCTGTATTTACAAGAAAGTGAGTGGGAGCACTACAACATTTCTGATAAGTATATGTGAATGACATATTGTTGATCGGAAATAATGTAGAATTATTCTGTAAAGCATGAAGGAGTGTTTGAAAGGAGTTTTTCAAAGAAAGACTTCGGTGAAGCTGCTTACATATTGAGCTTCAAGATCTATAGAGATAGATCAAGACGCTTGATAAGTTTTTTCAATGAGTACATACCTTGACAAGATTTTGAAGTAGTTCAAAATGGAGCAGTCAAAGTAAGAGTTCTTGCTTGTATTATAAGGTGTGAAGTTGAGTAAGACTCAAGCCCGACCACGGCAGAAGATAGAAAGAGAATGAAAGTCATTCCCTATGCCTTGGCCATAGGTTCTATAAAGTATGTCATGCTGTATACCAGATCTATTGTATACCCTGCACTGATTTGGCAAGGGAGTACAATAGTGATCTAGGAGTAGATCACTGGACAGCGGTCAGAATTATCCTTAGTGAAATAAGGATATGTTTCTCGATTATGGACGCGATAAAAAGGTTCGTCGTAAAGGGTTACGCCGATGCAAGTTTTGACACTAATCTAGATGACTCTAAGTCTCGGTCTAGATACATATTGAAAGTGGGAGCAATTAGCTAGAGTAGCTCCATGCAGAGCATTGTTGACATAGAAATTTGCAAAATACATGTGGATCTGAATGTGGTAGACCCGTTGACTAAGATTCTCTCACAAGCAAAACATGATCACACCTTAGTACTCTTTGGGTGTTAATCACATAGCGATGTGAACTAGATTACTGAATCTAGTAAACCCTTTGGGTGTTGGTCACATGGCGATGTGAACTATGGGTGTTAATCACATGATGATGTGAACTATCGATGTTAATCACATGGTGATGTGATCTAGATTATTGACTCTAGTGCAAGTGGGAGACTGAAGGAAATATGCCCTAGAGGCAATAATAAAGTTATTATTTATTTCCTTATATCATGATAAATATTTATTATTCATGCTAGAATTGTATTAACCGGAAACATAATACATGTGTGAATACATAGATAAACAGAGTGTCACTAGTATGCCTCTACTTGACTGGCTCGTTAATCAAAGATGGTTATGTTTCCTAACCATGGACAAAGAGTTGTTATTTGATTAATGGGATCACATCATTAGATGAATGATCTGATTGACATGACCCATTCCATTAGCTTAGCACCCGATCGTTTAGTATGTTGCTATTGCTTTCTTCATGACTTATACATGTTCCTATGACTATGAGATTATGCAACACCCGTTTACCGGAGGAACACTTTGGGTACTACCAAACGTCACAACGTAACTGGGTGATTATAAAGGAGTACTATAGGTGTCTCCAAAGGTAGATGTTGGGTTGGCGTATTTCGAGATTAGGATTTGTCACTCCGATTGTCGGAGAGGTATCTCTGGGCCCTCTCGGTAATGCACATCACTTAAAGCCTTGCAAGCATTGCAACTAATGAGTTAGTTGCGGGATGTTGTATTACGGAACGAGTAAAGAGACTTGCCGGTAACGAGATTGAACTAGGTATTGGATACCGACGATCGAATCTCGGGCAAGTAACATACCGATGACAAAGGGAACAACGTATGTTGTTATGCGGTCTGACCGATAAAGATCTTCGTAGAATATGTAGGAGCCAATATGGGCATCCAGGTCCCGCTATTGGTTATTGACCGGAGACGTGTCTCGGTCATGTCTACATTGTTCTCGAACCGTAGGGTCCGCACGCTTAAGGTTTCGATGACAGTTATATTATGAGTTTATGAGTTTTGATGTACCGAGTAGTTACGGGAGAAGTAATGGGCCTTGATGGGCTTTAGTGGGAAGAGGAAAAAGGCTGCTGCGCCCCCCTCCCCTCTAGTCCGAATTGGACTAGGGAAAAGGGGGCCGGCCACCTTTCCTACTCCTCCACTTCCTTCTCCCTTCCTCCCCTCTTGGTGGACTCCTACTAGGACTTGGAGTCCTAGTAAGACTCCAGACCTGGCGCGCCTAGCCTTGGCCGGCCTCCTCCTCCTCCATCCTTTATATACAGGGGCAGGGGGCACCCCATAGACACACAAGTTGATCCACGTGATCGTTCCTTAGCCGTGTGCGGTGCCCCCTGCCACCATATTCCACCTCGGTCGTATTGTAGCGGTGCTTAGGCGAAGCCCTGCGACAGTAGAACATCAAGATCGTCACCACGCCGTCGTGCTGGCGGAACTCCTCCCTGAAGCTTTGCTGGATCGGAGCCCGGGGATCGTCATCGAGCTGTACGTGTGCTAAGAACTCGGAGGTGCCGGAGTAACGGTGCTTGGATCGGTCGGATCGGGAAGAAGACGTACGACTACTTCCTCTACGTTGTGTCAACGCTTCCGTTGCGATTTACAAGGGTACGTAGATCATGCTCTCCCCTCGTTGCTATGCATCACCATGATCTTGCGTGTGCGTAGAAATTTTTTGAAATTACTGCGTTCCCCAACACATGGAACAATCAAAAATTATAGATACGTTGGAGACGTATCGGTGCCGTGCGTTCGGTACTTGATCGGTTGGATCGCGAAGACGTTCGACTACATCAACCGCGTTACTCAATGCTTCCGCTTTCGGTCTACGAGGGTACGTAGACACAATCTCTCCTCTCATTGCTATGTATCTCCTAGATAAATCTTGCGTGATCGTAGATAAATTTTTTGAAATACCGTGTTCCCCAACAGAAACGCCTCATCAGAGTGGCATGCCTTGAAACATGCTGCATGACTAAAATTCCTTAACTTACGGTACATTTGCAGGGTTGCAGAGTATTCATACATCTCGCTCTTTCTGGTCGGTGTGAATGCACATTTTGCACTCATTGTCCACCTAGTGAGAACACAACACCTGGGCAGTGTTTCTTCTTGTAAATTTCCCAATATGTAAAATATGTGGGAACATGGTGTGCCCGTGCATTCCAATTTGCGGCAAGAACAACTGATCCTGCGAAGCAGACCTTCCTTCGACTCTGTGCGCACTTTGATCTTTTTATCAATTTTTCCCTTCTTAGACACAACGTATGTGGTAACTTCTGCTGCATCAAGTACCTCTCTGATCTCTCATTTTCTTACACCATTTATGCTCCATAAGACCAACTTAAACACAATAGGAGTGAAAACTTTTGCGGCGTGTTTCTCAAGACTTGAAGCATTTTCCTCTGTGAACAGAACGGACTGCAAGGCCTCGATGTCTTGGAGAGCCTCGTTCAAGCGTCGCGACGCAAGGCAACGCTCATAGTGCTCTAGCATTAAAAAACGACATCTTAGCCTCAAGATGCGTATGTAGCACCGAGTTTAAACCCTCACTCCGCTGATTGCTGCTCAATCCTAGGAAACAACGCCCCTCAAGATATGGAGCACACCACAGTTTTATCATCTAGCTTATACATCTGATGCAGCCAGGACTCTCACTTGTTACTTTATTCTGTTGTAAGAATTGTAACCATTTTCTCCCATGCTCTTCAGTGGAAGATGTATCATATATGAAAGATCTGAATTCCTCCTTTACCGTGTCTTCATGCAGATGACGTACAATGTTCTGCTGAATGTGCCATATACAGAGCCTATGGTTTGAGTCAGGCCACACCACCCTGATTGCTCTCTGCATTGCAAGGTCCCCATCCGTTATGACAGATATAGGATGCTTCCAGCACATAGCATTAGAAAATGTCCGTAACATCCACTCGTATGCCTGGCTTGTTTCATGTGAAATGATACCACATGCAAAAATAACAGTGATGCGGTGGTGATTCAACCCGACAAACGGCACAAATGGCAGATTGCACTTATTGGTTCTGCATGTGCTATCAAAAACAATAACGTCTCCGAAAGCCTCGTAGTCAAGTAGGGATTGACTATAACACTAGAACAATCCGTTCAGATGGCCAGCTTCATCAACCAATTACCTGAAGAAAAATTCTGAATCTCGCTCTCGCCTCGCCACCATGTGATTGATCACCGTTTGAGCATTCTTGGAAGCAATTGCTTCCTGCTTGTTAGCATGGCAGAAATTGTAAATGTCCCTCGTCGTGCATCTAACCTCATCATATCCACCGTATTGCATGCACAAAATATCCATAATATGTTGTTTCATGATCCCTGATTTTTCCATGTCTGCAATGTCCGCTTTCTGCTCATCGCTAATTCTTCTGTGTGAATGCAAAAGACACGACAGATCCCGTGGGGCTAGAGGATGGTTGTGTTCATCGATGAAATCCTTCACAAAGCACTGAGCTGTTTCCTTATGTCTTGCAATCACCAATTTAGCTTTACACCCTACACGAGTTATACTCCGTGGCCTCCTCCTTATATCTTCCTTCTTCCTCTTCATGTGCTTCTCTTCATGAACCCCTTCATGACTAGACACACATTTCCTTAAAATTATATGGTAGTTGGATCCATCCCACTCGACATAGCTTCTCCGGACAGTAAATCCTTTCTCAAGACCATATTTGTAATAGAATCCATAACCTTCATCCTCACTATTAAACATCTTGTCGGCAATATGACAGTACTCCAGCATTGACCCATGACTTACATCCGCCATGTCTTCCTGCATCACTATTCAGATGAATAAAAATCTGAAACGACAAACAAAAATGCATGCATAACCCAATATGAAATCTTGCGTGGTATTTTAAACTTTGCTCCTTGTACATGTTATGGCAAGCAATCATCAACGTCCATAAACTGGGTGCCCATAAACTAGTGAAGTGACCATTGATACATCTCCAACATATCTACTTTTCATAACGCTTTTCCTCTTGTTTTGGACTCTAATTTACATGATTTGAATGAAACTAACCCCGGACTGACGCTGTTTTTAGCAGAACTACCATGGTGTTGTTTTTGTGCAGAAATAAAAGTTCTCGGAATGGAACAAAACTTTGCGAGGATTTTTTATACAATAAATAAGAATTTCTGGAGCCAAGATCCACCGGAGGGGGGCACCTGGGTGGGCACAACTCACTAGGGAGCCCCCCTGACATGCCCAGGTGGGTTGTCCCCACCTGGTGGCCCCGCAGACTCTGAAACCGACGCTATAAAATCCTATTTTTCCAGAAAAAAAATTAGGGAGAAAGAATTATCGTGATCCACGAGACGGAGCCGCCGTCACCTCCTGTTCTTCATTGGGAGGCCAGATCTATAGTCCGTTTGGGGCTCCGGAGAGGGGGGGTCTTCATTCTTCGTCATCACCGACCCTTCTCCATCGCCAATTCCATGATGCTCCCCACCGGGAGTGAGAAATTCCTTTGTAGGCTCGCTGGTTGGTGTGGAGTTGGATGAGATTCATCATGTAATCGAGTTAGTTTTGTTAGGGCCTGATCCCTAGTATCCACTATATTCTAAGATTGATGTTGCTATGACTTTGCCATGCTTAATGCTTGTCCCTTTGGGCCCAGGTGCCATGACTTCAGATCTGAACCATTTATGTTATCACCATTATATCCATGTTCTAGATCCGATCTTGCAAGTTATAGTCACCTACTACGTGTTATGATCCGGCAACCCCGGAGTGACAATAGTCGGGACCACTCCTGGTGATGACCGTAGTTTGAGGAGTTCATGTATTCACCTTGTGTTAATGCTTTGTTCCGGTTCTCTATTAAAAGGAGGCCTTAATATCCCTTAGTTTCCAATAGGACCCTGCTGTCATGGGAGGGTAGGACAAAAGATGTCATGCAAGTTCTTTCCATAAGCACGTATGACTATTTACGGAATACATGCCTACATTATATTGATGAACTGGAGCTAGTGTTGTATCGCCCTAGGTTATAACTGTCTCATGATGAATGACATCCAACAAGTCACCAATCCAATGCCTATGAATTTATCTTCTATTGTTCTTGCTAAGTTACTACTGCTATCGTTACTATTGCACTTGCTACAAAACTAGTGCTATCACTGTTAGCGTTACCGTTACTGCTATCACTATTATCAAAACTATCATATTACTTTAATAATGATCACTTTGCTACACATAATTAATCTCCAGGTGTGGTTGAATTGACAACTCAGCTGCTAATACCTTCAAATATTCTTTGGCTCCCCTTGTGTCGAATGTAAAAATTTGGGTTGAATACTCTACCCTCGAAAACTGTTGCGATCCCCTATACTTGTGGGTTATCAAGACCTTTTTCTGGCACCGTTGTCGGGGATCATAGCTATATTTGTTGAGTCACTTGGGATTATTATAAATTTATCACTATGAAGAATCTGAAGGATGCTAAGACTAAGATTTATCCCTCTAAGACGAGGGGAGGTAAGGAACTGCCATCCAGTTTTGCTTTAGACTCACCTTCTGTTATAAGTAAACTTGCAACACCACCACATGCTATTAATCCTGATATGTCACAAGTTATTGATGATGCTACTTCTTCTATGAATGATACTTATGATGATGCTAGTACCTTGCTTGATGATAATGATGTGTCCCTATGTGACTTTCTTGATGAACAAATTGCTAGAGTAATACAACATGAATGTTGTTGAATCTGATGATGAGCTTGAAACTGAAACTCCTGAAACACCTGTTAGAACTAGCCTTCCTAGATATGAATTGCCTAAGGTACCGGAAGGTTATGTTATGAATGAGGAGATAGCTAGATATATTCTTGCTTGTAGGGATAGAGATGATCTAGAGAAACTATTATGCAGGCATAAGGAAAAATCTCTGAATGCTAGAATGAAATATGATCCTAAGTTTGCTACTTCACCAATTTTATTGATGCTAAGGATTATGAATTCTCTGTCGACCCAGAGTTAATTACTTTGGTTGAATCTGATCCTTTCCATGGTTATGAAACTGAAACTGTTGTGGCATATCTTACTAAGTTGAATGACATAGCCACCCTTTCTACTCATGATGAGAAAACTCGCTATTACTTTATTCTGAAATTATTTCTGTTCTCATTAAAGGGTGGTGCTGAAGCTTGGTATCATACTCTTTGCTCCTGGTTGTGTGCGTTGTCCCCAGGATATGATTTATGACTTCTTTGAAAAATATTTCCCTGCTCATAAGAAACAAGTTGCCTTGCAGGAAATATTTAACTTTGTGCAAATTAAAGAAGAGAGTCTCCCACAAGCCTGGGGGGCTTTGCCAATTCTAAATGCTTTGACTGATCATCCTCTTAAGAAAAATGAAATACTTGATATCTTCTATAATGGACTAACCGATGCTTCTAGGGATTTCCTAGATAATTGTGCTCGTTGTATTTTCAGGGAACGAACTGTTGGGCAAGCTGAAGAATTATTGAATAACATATTGAAAAATTATGATGATTGGACTCTTCCCGAATCACCGCCTAAACCCACACCAAAGAAGATGGGTATATTATATCTCAGTCCTAAAGCTATGCAAGAGGCAAAGAAATCCGTGAAGAAAAAATGTATTAAAGCTGAGGATGTTAAAAATGTATTGAAGAAATACATGGCCTTAATACACCACCACCTCCTAAGGTGGTAGAGGTAAATTATCTTATGAAATTCAATGATAATGACAATCCTCACAATATGCACCCTAGCCAATGCCTTTATGAGTTTGAAAACTATATTAGAAAACAAGATCACTTCAATGCAAATGTTATGAAACAATTGAAATACAATTCTAATATGATTGCTCGCTTGAGTGACTTGTTATTTAGAATCTCAAATGATGTTAGCAGTGTTGGAAAACATGCTTCTATGGTACAAACCCAGTTAGAACAAGTTGCTAAATCTTAAAGAGAGTTGCTCGATGAAGTGAATAATAATATACATGACTTTGCTGTAAGAGTAGCAACTAGAGGAGGTAAAATGACTCAGGAACCACTTGATCCCGAGGGACACCCAAAAAGAATTGAACAGGATTTACAAAGGAAAAACACCACTACACCTTATCCTTCTAGAAAGAAAAATGAAAAAGAAAAATGATAGGACTTTGCATGCTTCTAGTGAATCTCAAGTAGAAAAACCTCCTGATAATGATAATGAAGTTTCTATCTCTGATGCTGAAACTCAACCTGTAGTGAACACTCACCTTCTGATAATGAAAAAGCTAATGATGAGGTTCATGAAAATACTCAAACAAATAATAAAGAACCAGACAATGATGTTGAGATAGAACCACCTGTTGATCTTGGTAACCCACAACCTAAAAATAAAAGATATGATAAAAGAGACTTTGTTGCTAGCAAACACGGTAAAGAAAGAGAACCGTGGGTTCAAAAACCTATGCCCTTTCCACCTAAGTCAACTAAAAAGAAAGATGGTGAGGAATTTGAACGCTTCGCTGAAATGCTGAGGCCAGTCTTTTTTGCGTACTCGCTTGACTGATATCTTGAAATGCCTCCTTATGCAAAGTATATGAAAGACATCATCACCAATAAGAGAAAAATACCAGAAGCTGAAATCTCCACTATGCTTGCTAATTATACTTTTAAGGATGGAGTACCTAAAAACTTGGAGATCTGGTGATACCAACTATACCTTGCTCTATCAAAAAGAATTATGTGAAAACTGCTTTATATTATTTAGGAGCTGGTGTTAGTGTTATGCCTTTCTCTTTATATAAAAGACTTGCTTTGAATAAACTCACACCTACTGAAATATCATTGCAAATGGCTGACAAATCTACTGCCATACCTATCGGTATTTGTGAGGATGTGCCCGTTGTTGTTGCTAATGTTACTATTTTGACTGATTTTGTTATACTTGAGATGCCCGAGGACGACAACATGTCGATTATCCTTGGTAGACCCTTCTTGAATACTGCAGGAGCTGTTATTGATTGCAATAAAATCAAGGTCACTTTTCATATCAATGGTAATGAGAATACTGTGCACTTTCCGAAGAAACAATTCCAAGTGAATGGTATTAATGTTATTGAAAAATCTCCGACAATCACAATTGGTAGTATTCAAATACATCTACCTACTGTCAAATAGAAATATGAAATGCTTATTGTTGGGGACATTCATATCCCCATTGAGGTAACTTAGTGATTTATGAAAGTTCTTCAGTTTCATGCTTATCAAAAGTGGTTGTTAATAAGACTTGATCAACCTTATTAATGGATCATTTTTGAGCGGTATGAAGTTGATGAATTTAGTAAGCACTACCTTCAGTCCCTACTTTTTGTTTTCTGTTTTTATTAGTTAAATTAAATAAAATGCCATGTTTTGTCTGTTTTCTAAATTTCCCGTGCAATAAAAATGACCAAAAAATAAAAGTTCTCAGAATGCTCTGAAAATTTAATACGATTTTTTATGAATATTTAAGAATTTCTGGTGCAAATAATATCAGAGGGAGGTGCACCAGGTGGGCACAACCCACCTGGGCGCGCCAGGATCCCCAGGCGTGCCCTGGTGGGTTGTGTTCCCCACGTGGGCCCCCTTATCTCTTTACACCACATCATCACCTACCTCCAGAAAAATTTCTCCATTGCTCTCTCTCCCGTGTTCTTGCTCTCAAACCCGCGGATTTCGATCTCTTTGCTCGAAGCTCCGTTTCCGAAACTATTTCGGGGGATTGTTGCTTGGTATGTGACTCCACTGTTTGTCCAATTAGTTTTTGTTTTAGTGGTTTGTATTTTGAATAATTAGCTACTCTTGGTGATGTTGTAGATGAGCTTGCATGTTGAATTCTTAGAGTTCTAAGTAGTTTGAATGCTTTCTATGGCTTCTATGTATCCCTATGAGTAGTTGCTACCAATTTTGTAAAGTTTTGTTGATAAATTTTTGTCACTCAAAAATTTTCAGAAAATTGTACGTGAATATGATGAACCTTTTTGGAAGGAGTTCTTCGAGGAGGAGATCCTCGGGGGCATCTTCTAGTGACAGCTCCGCTCGTCGGTCTTATGTTGAACCACGTGAAAGTTCCACACGAGATGCCGCCACCAAAACATGCTTATGGCCTTGCGATGACTATATGATGCATGTGGGAATTAAGGAGGAATTTGAGCAATATGTTCACAATGCCGATCTCAGTCCCTACATTTCAGATAAGTGCGAACAACACCACATTCTCACTGAATCGTTGGATTTAAATTCCATCCTCGTGAGTCTAGGGTGTCGTTTATGCTTTATGAAAATCCATTTACCATATCACTGGAGAGATTTGCTCAACATTGCAAAATTCCATTCTGGGGTTCACTTGATGAACCACCAAGAGCTGAGTTCCAATCGTTTTTGACTAGTCTTTGTTACGGTGCGAGGGGAGTGACACAAGGTAGAATAAAAAGCATTCATTTTCCCGCAATTCAGTACTTTGCATTATTTAACGGGAAATGTATAGTAGGCTAGCAAGATTGTAGTACTCTTTGTGCTTCAGACTTGAGCTTCATACGCACCGCTCTCACCGATGATAGGAGTTATAATCTTGGGGCGATTGTTGCACGAAGGTTACAACACAACGCTAACAATGGCTTTTTCTATGGTGGAATTTATGCCACGCGTTTAGCAAGAGAGTTGGATGTTTTACCTTTTCCCTTTGACCCTATCCTACCCACACAGTATTTAGACTTTGATGCTTTGAAAAGTCATAAGATCCTCAAAGGAAAAATTCATAATTTCACTTACAATCTGTTGTTTAACCAAACATCTGTTGTGCACACATATTTGCATGCGCCTGCTCTTTTTGACTATCACAGCACAGGAAGATACTTTGTTCTTGAGAGCGAGGCTCGAGCTCACAACGCGGCAGTGGAGGCAGCACGGAAGGCCGAGGAATCCGCACCGAGAGCCTCCGTGAGCTACCATGCCGACTATTAACCAGGCTACTGATTGATTACCAAGTTAGGCCAAAAGCCTAAGCTTGGGGGAGTACGTGTTTCTCACCGACATTACATTCATGTTCACACATTTCAATCCAATTGTCGGTGTCCACACTTTTTCTTTGTATCATCCATGCTTAATTTTATTTTTCTTTTCTTGCTTTCTTCTTGTGTGTTTGAAAAACCTTAGAAAAACCGAAAAATTAGTTGCAGTTAATTTACTTTCTATGCATGCTTAGCTGTAGCATTAAAAAGAAAACCCAAAAAAATTTCCTTGTTCTCCTTTTGCTTGTTGGGAGCTTTCCCGTGTAAATAGTTTTCTCGTTTTTTGCTTTCTCGTTCTTTGCTTTCTCTTTTATTTGCTTGCTCAAGAAAACCAAAAACCCAAAAATATTGCAGTTTGTTTCTCTGAATTTCTTTTCTTTTTATTTGAGTCATACCAAGGAGAAGACAACGATGAAAATGTTGAGTGATTCTCATTTGAATAATTGTTGATCTAATAAAGAGCTAATTTTACCTTGTCTTCTCCTGTTGAATAAAAAGTTTGCAGATTCCAGCTTACTCCACGACACTCTTGCACTATTATTATTTTCACATCGTTCGGTCGTGCAAGTGAAAGGCAATAATGACGATGTTCGATGAACTGGCCGTGGCAGAGAGAAACGGTATGAACTCAACTTGTTCTGTTTGTGTAAATATATTTAACCTAGTATCCATGATTCAGCCCATTATGATTAAACATGTTTGCAATGACAATTAGAGATTATAGTTTCTCATGCCATGCATAAGTAGCTAGGAGTGGATAATGATTTATCTTGGATATCAACATTGCGTTAAAATGATTGTGATGTAGTATGATGATATGGTATCCTCCTCTGAATGTTTGAGTGGCTTGACTTGGCACATGTTCATGCATGTAGTTGAATCAAAACCAACATAGCCTCTATGATATTTATGTTCATGGTGTTCATATCCTACTCATGCTAGTGTCCAATGTTACTTATGCATAATGCATGTTCATGACCGTTGTTGCTCTCTAGCCGGCCGCTTCTCAATCTAATTGCTAGCCTTCGCCTGTACTAAGTGGGAATTCTGCTTGTACATCGAAAACCTTGAACCAAAAGTTATTCCAGATCAGTCCACCATACCTACCTATATGCGGTATTACCCTGCCGTCCTAAGTAAATCTACATGTGTCACCTCTAAAAACTTCTAATAAATACCATTTTTGTGTACCTGGATTGTTCATGGAACGACAGGAGGTGGTCGGTGTCTTCCATGCTAAGCGGGTTATTCTCAGGTCGACTGTTTATTCATTCGCCATCGCATGAGAAAACGACAGTAATAGGGATGCCCAGTCCCAAACCGCAAACAGAAAAAGTTTACAAATAATCAAACAAAAACTCCCAATGGAGTCAAAACCTTTACTTTTATTGCTTGGGAACCGCCACTAGCGTGCTTAGCATGGAAGATATTGATAACTGATGGTCGTGAAGTAAACAAGAAGGGTGCATGTCTCAAAATTTCATTTACCTCTGTTTTAAAAACTTGAGCTCTGGCACCTCTGTAAATCACTGCTTCCCTCTATGAAGGGACTATCTATTTACTTTTATGTTGCGTTATCACCTTCTAAAACAAGCGCCAGAACCTGAGAGCACTGCTGTCATTACTTATGCATTGTGTGTAGCTAATATTGGATGCATCATGACTGGATCTTTTCTACCATGAATTACAATGTTTTGTCATTCTTGAACTTTGGAGGTGCTCCGCATTTATGTTTTACGGTCTCTGAAAGGGCTAGCGAGATACCACTATTGTCATATTATATTATGGTTGTTTTGACAACATGTTGCTGTCTGATATATCTTATTATTGCTCGCTAGCTGATTATGTCATTGATATGAGTTAATATAATCTTTAAGAGTTATTTTCGGCATGGTTAGTTATAATGTTGGCTGAAAACCTGGGTGCTGTTTAAGCTTATTTATGCAAACAAGAGCAAAAGAGTTCGTAAAAGTTTTTCTTTCTCACTTTTAGTTTGTCAACTGAATTGCTTGAGGACAAGCAAAGGTTTAAGGTTGGGGGAGTTGATACGTCTCCAACGTATCTACTTTTCCTAACGCTTTTCTCTCTTCTTTTGGACTCTAATTTGCATGATTTGAATGAAACTAATCCCGGACTGACGCTGTTTTCAGCAGAACTACTGTGTTGTTGTTTTGTGCAGAAATAAAAGTTCTCAGAATGGAACGAAACTTTGCGAGGATTTTTTATATAATAACTAAGAATTTCTGGAACTAAGATCCACCGGAGGGGGCACCTAGGTGGGCACAACCCACCAGGGTGCGCCCCCCTCCTGGCGCCCAAGTGGGTTGTCCCCACCTAGTGGCCCCACAGACCCTGAAACCGACGCTATAAAATCATATTTTTCCAGAAAAAAATCAGGGAGAGAGAATTATCGCGATTCATGAGACGAAGCCGCCGTCACCTCTTGTTCTTCATCGGGAGGCCAGATCTGGAGTCCGTTTGGGGCTCCGAAAAGGGGGATCTTCGTTCTTCATCATCACCAACCCTTCTCCATCGCCAATTCCATGATGCTCCCCATCAGGAGTGAGTAATTCCTTCGTAGGCTTGCTGGTCAGTGAGGAGTTGGATGAGATTCATCATGTAATCGAGTTAGTTTTGTTAGGGCCTGATCCCTAGTATCCACTATGTTCTAAGATTGATGTTCCTATGACTTTGCCATGCTTAATGCTTGTCACTTTGGGCCCGGGTGCCATGATTTCAGATTTGAACCGTTTATGTTATCACCATTATATCCATGTTCTAGATCCGATCTTGCAAGTTATAGTCACCTACTACGTGTTATGATCCGACAACCCCGGAGTGACAATAGTCGGGACCACTTCCGGTAATGACCGTAGTTTGAGGAGTTCATGTATTCACTGTGTGTTAATGCTTTGTTCTAGTTCTCTATGAAAAGGAGGCCTTAATATCCCTTAGGCCTCCTTTGGTTCATAGGAATATTGTAGGAATTGCAAAGGATATGAACTTTGTAGGAAAAATTTCTTTGAAGCCCTTTGGTTTATAGGAATGGATTCCTATTCCTACGTAGGATAGGAATCAATCCTTCACATTTCAAAGAGAAAAAACATTAGCCTAGACTCAATGGAAAAAAAATCCTATCCTATGCATCAAATGACATCTCTTTCTCTATAGGATTTGAGATGCATGTCATCTCACTTCCTATGATTTTCCTATTCCTATATTATTCCTATTCTATGAACCAAAGGAGGCCTTAGTTTCCAATAGGACCCCGCTGCCACGGGAGGGTAGAACAAAAGATGTCATGCAAGTTCTTTCCATAAGCACGTATGACTATTTACGGAATACATGCTTACATTATATTGACGAACTGGAGCTAGTGTCGTATCGCCCTAGGTTATAACTGTCTCATGATAAATGTCATCCAACAAGTCACCGACACAATGCCTACGAATTTATGTTATATTGTTCTTGCTAACTCACTACTGCTATCGTTACTATTGCACTTGCTACAAAACCACTGATATCACTGTTACTATTACCGTTACTGCTGTCACTATTATCAGAACTATCATATTACTTTGCTATTGATCACTTTGCTGCAGATAATTAATCTTCGGGTGTGGTTGAATTGACAACTCAGTTGCTAATACCTTCAAATATTATTTGGCTCCCCCTGTGTCGAACCTATACATTTGGGTTGAATACTCTACCCTCAAAAATTGTTGCGATCCCCTATACTTGTGGGTTATCAACCATGAATGATGAAAAATTCTAAATTGAATTGCGTGCACTAGGGAAACCTAAATCGACAATGACTAAACAAATCTAAGTAGGAAGTGCAGGCTACGAATCAAACTAAGTTGAGATTCGGGCGATTCATACCTTAGGATGCAAGTCCGGAAGCGATGGGATCGGCGGGAGGCAAGTTCCTATAGCGTCGCCGCAGATGTCACACCTTATTCTTCTTCTTGCCGCCGGGCACGTGTTTTATAGTGAAGGGGTCGAGGAGGAGGACGAGGACGACGCCGACGACTGTGAATTGGTTCCTCTCGCCAGGCTGGTCGGACAAGGAAGGGGGCGAGAACGAGGACTTGACCTCCTGGATCTACTAGACGTGATTCTGGTCGTGGACGTGATCGGTTGAAAGCACAATATTTTACCCTAGACCATTATGCCCTTCTCTAATTAAACTAATTAGGTTTATTTATTTTTAACCTCCCACCAGATCGGACGGCTAATAAAAATCGGAGGGGCAAGTACTCGAAAGTACTCCCAGTACTACGCCAATCACCGTAAAAGAGCTCTATTTATTCATAAGTTGCACGGAATTGTATGCATTATAGTATATGATTATGGTTCTCCTATTGACATGTCTGTTGAAACTAGTATTTTTACAACAATTAATGAACTCTCTACTCAAGGCCTTTTGGTTTTCTACCATGTGCTGGTACTGGTAGCCTGGTACAAAATAGGCCATGCAGTAATTGGACGGCATTCATCTTTTTGTTGATGACAAAGTAGTAGAAGTTCATAAAAGGGGGAGAAATATCCCATCACTGTGTCGTTTTCATAAAAAGGTTGGTCATGATGTTGGGCAGCTTCATGAGCCTCCCGTCGTCCTGCGCCGGGTCCACCGCCGACGGGGACTGGTCGTCGGGCCTCCCCTCCGAGTCGCCGTTCCAGCCCATGAAGTCGAGCAGCGTCATGCTGTCTGGCCCGTCGGGGACCTGCTGGGGGGCGGGCTCCGAGCTCGAGCCGGCCGGCGCGTCCTTCTTGGCCTTTTCCCTGGCCACGTTGTCGGCGACGATCACGTCCTCTATCCTGGACATGACGTTGAAGGCCAAGCTCTCGAGGACCCTGGAGTAGCTCTCCAGGAGAGCAAATCCCACGTCCTAGTGTAGTCGCCGGCCAGCCAGCCAGCCAGAAAGGGGAAATTAATTAATGACAAGTAATATGGATCGGAGGGAGGGAGTAGTTATATTGTGTGTGATTACGTACCCTGTTTTCTTGTATCTTTGCGATGTCGAGGCTGGACTGGGGGATGCCGGGGTACCTGTGCTTGATGATGAGCAGCAGCGTCTGCGCCCGCTCCTCGAACTGCTCCCGCTTCTCCTGGCTGACGGCGGAGCCCCACGAGGACTTGCCGTCCTTGTTGTGCACCTTCCTGTTCCAGATGATGACCGACGCCTCGATGCGGTCCTTGAGGTCCAGGATCTTGTGCTCCGACGTCAGGTCCACCGTCGACAGGAAGTCGTCCGGGTCGAACTCCACGTCCGTGATGATCCGGTACAGCGCGTCCCCGAGGCTCGCCCGCCCGTTCTGCATCCCATTTTCATTTTCATTTTCATATCAACAACAGCTAAGCTAGGTTCGTGTCGTGAGAGAAGGATGAAGATGATCGTATTCATAGTTGATACGTACGTACCTTGGGCAGCGACTCTAGGTAGGACTCTGGGATGGCCATCTCCATGAGGCAGTTGGCGTTGATGGCCATGGCCGCCTTGAGCACCTGGTTCACCAGCTCCTTCTGGTGCTGGATCCAGCCTCTGGACGCCGGGGCGAGCCCGTTGGGAGGGACCTTCACGATGGGTATCCACCACTTCTCTGTAGACTCCTCTTTCTCGGCGTCCGAGCACGAGTCGCGCTTTACGTACCAAAAGTCGGTGCGGTCCTTGAAGCCGTCCAGGTAATCCTGATGAGAAAACCGCAAAGGCGGCACGAGTTTCAGCTACATATACATCTACGCTAGGTGGGCATGCATTTGACTCCTTGGAAGTGGCTGATGTTTCTTACGAGAAGCATGGCGTCGATCTTGCGCAACGCCGGTATGTTGGACTGCAGATCCCTTCGCTGCTGCGTGCCCATCACCTGCAGCGACCAGAGCAGAGCAAGGAGAGGAGATTACCGGAGCGGAGCGGGCAAAAGAAGAAGAAGAAGATGTACTACGATCGAGCTGTTGTTCAGCCGAACCTCCATTTCGACGCCGTTGTCCAGGACTTGCTTCTTGGCGACGAACTCCACGATCTGATCCGCCACGGACAGGAGCCAGCCCACTTCTTTCTTCCACCTCGCCTTTCTGTCGGGGGCCATGGGCTCCAACTTGCGTTGCTCGCCGAACACAGCAGCTGCCAACATTTTTTTTAACCGTCAGCTTTTTTCTTGGCATTTTAAATTGCAACCCTTTCATTCCATAGATGCATGAGAACAGCTTGATTTCGCAAGTACTCCTACGTAGTAACTACTCCTAGGAAGGCAGCTAGGTTGTCACCTGCAAGATTAGTGACGGCGTTGGAGAGGGCCAGCGCGGACGGCACGCCTTTGCCGGACCCCGACATGTCCTCCCCGAGCAGCAGCTTGCCGAACTTCTCCTTGATCACTTCAATGTCTGCATCCAACGCAATGCAAACGACCGACGCCTCTTGAGTCTTGAGAGCTAGCAAACGTACCGGCCGGAAGGGCAACCGATCGATCGATCTTTGACTGCTACTTACCGGAAGGTCCCGAGGCGTGCTCCTCGGCGGCATGGTCGGCCGCCACTGGCTCCTCCTTCACCTTGCTCCCCGACCGCCGCATGGAGCCCCGCCGCTCCAGCGACCCGCCGTTGGCCGCCATCGTCGCCCGATCTACCTACCGTAACTTCAAAACGGCACGTATATATGCTTCATGACCTCAGTTCCTCCTCGAGGATTGGATGGACAGCGAGGCGTACTCAAAAACTCACATTATGATCACGATCGATGATACCGGCGTACGTACCTGTAAAGCGCGCAGCTTTCCGGGGCCTCGAGCGACGTGCGTGCGTCGAGTGCAAAGGCGGAGGGAAAGGATGGATGAGCCGGGAGGGATTACGCGCGCGCAGAGCCGAAAGCGTTGGGAGGAAATGATCAGCCGCGGGCGGATGATTCCCGTGGGTCTTGTTCGCGGTCCACGGATTGGGCTCGACCGATCGCCCGCGGTGCCATGGTGGGAAGAAGGCGGAGGGGAAGAAGAGAGGCCCCGGTGGCCAAGGGGGGAGAGGGCCGGGAGTATAATTAGGGAGCGCCGCATGCTTTATTATTAGAAAGTGCATTCTTAGGCCTGCCCTCCCCTTCAACGGTCCGGGAGCTAGCGCAAGGGCAAGGCCCCTCTCTCGCTCCCCTCCTGCCTGAGCAAGATACGGCGTCGTCTCGTCCTGGCTCGACGGAGGTTATTCCTACGAGGCGATTAGTTTGCAGGTCATCGTGAGAGCTACTGTATGCTTTTGTATGTGGTCGTTATTCACTCATATGAACTGCGTGAAGCTTTTGATTATTAGGTGTAACCGATGAGAGACGGTAGCATGAGATATTTTTAACCGGTTTGGATGGCAGTCCACTAACAGGATAGATGTTTAGTCATTGAGCCCTACGATTTACTGGTTGTGGCTTGCTGTTTTTTCATTATTGTTGCTCATTTTGCGAGATGTAGGATTGCAGATTTGGTTTCACTTTACCTCGTATTAATAAAATAGCCGTATGCATCAGTCTGATGCAAAAGTCGGGAATTTCCTTCTTTTCTATAAAAATAAATTAGATGCGTTCCACGCCCGTGTGGCCAAGTGCGGAGCTAGAATCACAAGAGGCATCTGCCAACGATCAGAGCATAGTATAGTAGCAGTGGTTTCTTTGGGTTTTTTTCTTGAGAAATCTCGTCAACTTCATTGATTCTTGGATAAATTCATAAGTACAAGAATTGGGTCACAAGGATTTCCCAACCAAGCATGTCGGGAAAATATCTGGTACTCCCACCTCTAGGGTGCTCCTGGTGCTCCAAACTTGGTAGCACATTTTAAAATGTTCAAAAAATTCTGAAAAAAATCCAGCACATTGATGCAACATCAAAGTATGTTGTCAAAAAAAATGATATCAAAATTCGAAACATTGCTCGAGATACAAAAATGACAAAATGAACATCAATGTGATAATGGGCCTAATCTAAAGCCCAACTTAAGTTGTGTACTATTTACTGCCGAATCTGCCATTTATGTTTCTCAAGCTACGTTTCGAACTATGATTTCAATTTTTTTGACAACATACTTTGATGTTGATTCAATGTGCTGGATTTTTTTTTAGAATTTTTTGAACATTTAAAAATGTGCTACAGAGTTTTGGAGCACCGGGAGCACCCCAGAGGTGTGAGTACTAGATATTTCTCCCAAGCATGTCAGCCTACATCTAATATACAAGCATACGTAGCGAGATTGTGAGCTTCAAAACTGAAGTTCCTACGTTCAATTTTCTTTCATTTTTTACCCCCAAACCCTAGAACAATTGTTCTACGTATTTTCATTAATTAAATAATTAAATAAATATGTACTGATTACAAGGAATGGGTTTCTTACTAAACTATCCTATTCCGGTTTTCTCCAACATGTGGGAAACTAATGTATCACTTGAGCAAGAAAAACTTAGAGGGCAGAATTGATCCATTGCTCAAGAATGTCAATGTTCTTTGTCTTGGTTCTGTGCTTGACCAATAGGAGGTCCAGGGGCGGGCCCACCTCAATTCAAGGGTATTGATTTGAATATCCATTATTTTCGCCAAAAAACTAGGTATATATAATGTATATACTGCATACGTATAAGGAAGAACGAAACTGTACAGTCAAACTTGCTAGTTAAGTATTTTTAGCCGAAAACTCCACGACTCCACGACTTGGCGCATTGGCCCAAGTGGCTGTAGCGAACACACGCACACAGACCATCGATCTGTCGACCATTGGCCCTCAAAAAAAAATCTATCGATCAGGTCAGACGGAGACGAACCGACACCTTCCTTGCCCTGCTCTCTCCCCGGCGAGCCGCCAGGAGGCCATGGCGGTTGCCATCGCCTGCTCGGTGATTGGACGTGCGGACTGCACGACGAATCCATCCCCCGCTTACCCTGGTTCTGATCCAGCAGCGGGCAGCTGCCAGGAGGCATTGGTTCAGTTTCAAAGCCACAACCCATAGATTCACATATAATTGCTAATTAGATACATTTATTGCTGTAGGCAGGAGGACATTTTTCTCCTCCTGCTGTTAAGGAGGATGCACTACAGTACATACAGACAAAAAGTAAGTTAGTTTGAACACTTGTCTGCCTATTTAATTATAGTGGAATTAGAACTTGTTTGCAATCGATTGTGAATTATTTAGACATGAGAATTTGCAATTTTCCATTCAAATTTGTAATGTGAGCATGTTTATAATTTTTGAATTTGCTACAGTGAACATTATCTATAAAGAATAGTACTCCTGTAATTTGTAAGGTTTCTTATCATTTTCTATTCTCTATTCTCTATATATCTTAGATTTTTGCACAATATGTTGAACAATTACTTCTATATTGTGAACAATGCAAGTTATAATCAATTTTGATGAATATAATATACTATGAAATATCTTTTCTATTGTTTAGAACTAGTACAATATACTACTATAATCAGTTATACACGCCAAAAAGAAGGCTATAGGCTTCCCAAAAGAAATTCAAAATTCAAAATTTGAATACACGGTCTGCAATTCCTGGGCCTGCCCCTGAGGAAGTCCTGTTTGAACTTGATTTTCCAAGCCTCTTTGTTGGTGCTTCATGTTGAAAAAAATCCCAGTCCTTTGCATCCAAATGTTCCAACAACTAATACTTACAACATCCGCAATTTACCTAGGAAAGGTTTGCAATGATAGAGTTTTTTTCGAAACGGAGGCAAAAAAATTGCCTCATTGATTAATTAATAAGAAGAGAATTGTCCAGTTAATTTAAGGGAAATTGGGTGAAAATCTACACAAATAGAGCACGAACTAACTACTCACATGGCAAGAAATCCCCCAACCGCACAGTCAGCCCTTGCCAAACTCTTCGAATGCACAACATCCACAAACCCTGACACTGCTACTGCGCCAAGTGAATCCCAACGAAAACACCACGACACAAGACATCATGCACCTCCCAATCCAAGAGGACAGGCCGAGAAACCGAAGATCGTCCATCAAGCAACCAGAGACGCCTTGCCTATGACGCCACTTTTGCCTTTGCCCATCTTCTTTTGTTTGCCCCTTATTGGCGTTTCCGTTAGGAGGCAAGCAATCGACCTACCCAAGCCAGGTCTAGCAACCTCCATACTAGCGAGCAAGTCACAAAGTTCCTTCACGAAGAGAGCATTTGGATTTGGAGGTCGAGTAGGTGCCAACACACTTAGCTCAATGGCCATGCGACTCACAGGCATCACCTGCTCGATGGTCGCAGATGAGGGAAGGGCAGCAACATTTGAAACTCCGCGCTCGATGGCTAACGGCTGGCGCCCAATGGACTTGGGCGAGCGAGAGATCGCACCGTCCAAATCACTACTCTCCTCGACATCAACTATCTGGCTCGACTCCAGGGGTGATGTTGGTGGCAAGCCACACTCGAGATCTCGGGAGGGTCTACCTGCAGTTGCTCGACGCACAAAGGCAAAACCGGGCTCCCACACAACTCCCGAAGCTCGGACATGATCTGTAGCACCGGAGTCACAACCACGTCATTGTCAAGTCCCTCGGAGGCTAATGGCGGTGGGCTGGCCCTAGCACGAGGGGAGAAACGACCGTGAAGCTCGTCTCCCCTCTCATCGTCGGAGCTGCCATCAGGCACAACCAAAGGGCGCAACACATGAGTACTCTGCAACACAGGCGACGTCAGGGAGAGCCCGCCTAGTGTAGCCTCAGCTCGCTCCATGAAGCTCTCCACCCGCAACATCCAACCTTTTATAGAGTCAGCGAGATCACGCAGAGGCTGGACCATTTTCTCCAGCTGAAAGAAAGCCATACCAAGGAGCTCAGAGCGCAGTAGCTCGGCCTGGCTCTCCAAAGCGAGCCGCATCGAGATATCCGCCGAGGCCATTGAGCCAGCAGGAGCAGAAACGATCGATGCCCAATAATCACGACAAAATGTCTTCAAGAGGGGCGGGGCTTCTTTCTGGACATTGTATGGAGATGGAGCTTGTTGGTGCTCGACGGAGAGGCGGGGCAATGGCGACACAAAAGCTCTTCCCAAGGAGCTGAGGGGACGCCGGGCATTGCGGCACTCACGCGCTCGATGACTGTTCTCAAGGCACCGGTAACATCTAAAAGGATCTTGAGAAATCCACTGCACGGTGTCCAGGAAAGAGACATCTGCAACATATACCATGAAGCCAAGCGGGGACGGGACAGGGAGCCAAAGCAGGGGCTAGTGACGCTTGGCGTTGCACATCGCGCCACGGGAGCACCTTTCGCCAACCTCCGCATGTATCTGCATCACACGCCACGTCCTGCCGAGTAGCCGAAACCGAGGATTTGGTAGCCGGCGGTGGCGTCCGTGGGGCCAGCTCATCATCATCGTCGTCGTCTACTTCGCCGTCAGTAAGGGAGCTCCACGAAACAGGTCGCTCCAAGTCAAGACCCGTCATAGTATGGACAAGAGCTGAGGACAGCCCCGCTTCCACAGGAGCTGTGGACAGCGCTTCAACAACAGGAGTTGTGGACGGCGCTTTAGCAGCAGCAGCGGGGGGTGATGGCGGGCCTTCCACATGAGTCAAGAAGGACGTAGCAGCACCGGCAGGAGTTGGGGATGGCGCGCCCACATCAGCAGTCGAGGTTGACGGCGCGTCGCTGACAGAAGCAGCGTTAGTAGAGGCCGAGGACGGGAGACACCCAAGCGGCAACGGAGGCGAGGACCCGGCCTGGGGAAGCCGCGAGCTATGCACCGACGGAGAGTAATTTCATCAAAAGACAGATCTCTTGATCTATTTGGGGCAATGTATTCCCAGCACGATTGGGCAAAAGGACAGTCCCAAAAAAGGTGGAGTATGGTTTCTTCGGTCTGGTCATTGCATAGTGCACAGTTAGATTGTAGGAAGAAATCCCGAAAGTACCTTTCTACACCTGAGCTCATATGCTTCTGGTCTGAACAGTAAACTAAATAAAATATAAAAACATTTCAAAAAATTCTGAAAATTTTTTAGGGCATACTTTTAAAAATGTTTGTTGTGCATGCAAAATTTCATTACAAAATCGCATTCGTGAAAGTCGTGGCAAAAAAAATAAAAGCTCCAAAATGCTTTTGAAAGTAACATTTACAGAGTATCGATTTTGTTTTTTTTTACCATGCCTTTCACCAATGTCATTTCGTGATGAAATTTTGCATGCACAACAAACATTTCTTAAAGTATGCCATAAATTTTTTTCAGAATTTTTTGAAATGTTTTTCTATTTTATTTATTTTACTGTTCACAGCAGGAGCATATGAACTCAGGTGTAGAAACTCCACGTCCGAGAAATCCTTCCTTTTTAGGAAGCTTCTTGTACTGATCGACTCTGTCATAGAGGAGTAAATAAAAGAAGATCTTGTGGTTCTGCTAGCAGCTTTCCACAATCCTTGAAACAAAGAATTTCCTTGAGTTGGCCCCATGAGTTGCTTGTACATTTGTTTAACTAAAAAACGTTAAAGAATGAACTTGCATGACTCAAAGCTAGTCATGCTACCCTTTAATTATTTCCGTGACGATCGCTCCATGTGCTCCGCCGTGCCTTGTGAAATGTCTTTGATCACACCCTGCTAATCTGAAGCCACACATACTCTGGTAATACCAAGATCATCTGCAAGGGCCCAAGCCTCCCGGCACGCATAAACAGTTTGCAAAACGATCTTATGTTATGGGACAGAGGGAGTACTTCTTTGCTCAGTGGCGGGTTTATCCGATTGCAGCCTCATCGAATTGCCTCAGTGCTAGGTATTGTACTAACCTCGTCATCAATCCCCTCCCATCAAATTGTATGTTGCACTTGGATAAAAGAGATTTTGGAGCGAGCGAAGCCTTTTTCATGCATAAACCAAGTTTTAATTAATTGGACTCAACTGGTTCTAACCTTAATGCATGTTGGATACGACGATCTAACATAAATCCGACCTTAGCTCAGTTGGTAGAGCGGAGGACTGTAGTATTAGCAGATCAATCCTTAGGTCACTGGTTCGAATCCGGTAGGTCGGATATCCTTTTTTTATCGTTGATTTTTTTTATTTCCTTATGTTTACAGGTGAGTTTACAATTAGCCAAAAGCCAACTGATTCCGCAGCAATTCTTCACCAATACTGAATCATAATTTATCTGTATTCATCTGAATCAAAGGTGGAACATCATGCTCGAAAATCAATTCCACAAATCCAACGCATTCAGAGTTTCAGACCGTAGTCGCGAACTGCGACGCAAAGCTGAATCAAGTTACATTGGCGCATTTGGAGTTGATACTAGTAAGTAGTAGCTAGCTCCGCCCCGTAATCATCGAGTAGTCCACACGGCCGTTAAAACAGGAGAGGGCGAGGCAGATCAGCACGGCAGCGGCTGCTCCTCCGCCATGCCTTTGAAGACGAGGAACCGGAGCGACTCGAGCTTGAAGTATATGAAGCTCCCCTTGCTGTGCGTGAAGTAGCAGCCGAAGCTGCAGCCCACCACGCACTGCCACCCCGGGCCGTGGATCGTGTCGAACTCCTGCAGCGCAGCCGTCCGAATCAGATCCAACCATTCGGCAGCGCTTGCACTGTCCTAGCTTGTTACCTGCAGAGTCAGGAGGTATAGATTTGGGCGGCGGGATTGGGATGGTTGCTCACCTTCTTGATGTGCGCCGCGATGCTCCGGCAGTCGAGGACGTCGAAGCGGTCGAGCGCCCTGGACGCCGCCGAGGTGGCCTGCAGCTGCATCTTGGCCGGCATGTCGGTGTCCTCCACCGTCGCCTTCCCTTCCAGCATCCTGCCCGCTCCTTCCCTTCTCTGCTAGATAGAAGCTCTGCTCGCACACGCCGCACTGTATGATTGGCTCAGCCGCTCAGGAGTCAGGACTAATCTGAGCAGTAGTGGAGATGATGGCACCGCTTTGCCCCTTTTGTAGGCGGACGCCCGGATAGCTACGGATTTCACGCTCGCGCGTCCACGTCAACGTGACGTGCTAACGAGAGCTCGAGAGAAAAAACAACTTGACGTGCTAACGACCACCTCGACCCAGCGGCGAGTTCCCTTCCCTTCCCGGATAGAGCGCTTGAGGCACAGCCGCTCCGGCCTCCGGCTGGTTTTGAAAATGGAGATTCTGTTGTTGCCTGCTGAGTTCTTTCTTTTCTCCTTTTGATTGAATTTAAAATGGTTGGCGTTCTGGCTGAGCTTGATCGATACTTTTGTTGGAGGATATATCCGCCACCAGAACAGAGGGGTTAATTGGCACTCCACGTAAACGGGAGGCTGAAAAGTCTCCGACCTGATCGGATCTCCGAGTGTATGTATATAAAGAGTATAAGTACGGTCACTAGCTGCGTTTTTACTACTTTCATTAGTATTAAGATATGTGTGGGTTACAGTGAACTTTGTCCAAATCCATCCACGTGGTCCAGTCATATATGTATTCTTGGATCGGAACAAGCAGAAACGGATGGGATAAGCGAAAGTGAGCAGCTCCATGTGGAAGGGGAGAGCTCTTGCTAGTTTGATCTGGAGATAATATATCTTTTCTGGAGCTGTGGCCCAGTTGGAATAGTTTATGCTAATCGGATGCGGCAGGTCTCCTGCGGTCCACCCGTGGTGTACCAACAGTACATGAGCCAAAAAATATATACTATAAAAAAACAGTACATGAGCCAAAGGGTAGAACTATCTAATATTCAGAGCCAGTTCTTTTCGCACAGGATTACGTAAAATGCCATTGAGTTCTTTTCTGAGACTGTGGATTGAGTTGTGCACTTAAATGTCTGTATTGCGCTTAGATAGAAATTGTTTGAAAATTATTAACACTTTGTTGTTTTGAACCGCTTCTGGTCGAATATGAGCATGAAAGTGATTTATGAATATCATCAAATGTTACATATTACAAATAGAATGGTTTTAAAGTTTCATTCGCTAAAAAAGGGTTGAACTACAAAGATAGACAGTACCAAAGATTGTAGCAGAAAAAGTGCAGTACCAAAAATTATACCATTGACAATACCACCACCTATTCAACAACACCAACCATTGACAGTAGCGAAAAATGTGCAAATCATCATACACAATCAGCATGTTCATCTAACAAATTTATCGACGGTAAGGTAGTGTGCATGGTTCTTCCAATTTTGACGAAAGAATCCAAGCACTAAACAAAGTTACTGTGAAATCTTTGAGATAGTCCGTCCTCCCATGGTTAGACACATCAAAGAGCTTAGGACAACTCCAACGCGGATCACCAAATCAACCCAAAATGGTTGGACCGAACAGTTCGAACATTTTTGGCCATCCAACGGCAGTCACCAAAATTGTTCGGACCGGTCCGGACGAGCGAAATCCATCAAACCTGAACCAAATGAAGGGGAGGTTTATGGGCGTTCGGACACCCACAACGTCGGACCCTGACAACATGCACCCAGAAAAACCTCTCGGGTCGCATTCATGCTGGTCAGAGCGAACTGACCGGACATGACGACTTCCTATAGGCGTCCCCTTGCGGGACATTCACACCGGCATGGTGACCGAGAAGCCTACTCCAGCCGCTCACATTTTTCTGACGCTCCACTTACCCAAGCTATTTAAATCCGAAGAATAGCGCCTCAAAACCTCACCCCTCTAATCGCCCTATCCCACCATCCCAGCCGCCGGCCTTCCAGCCCACCCTCGTCTTTCATCCGACGTTGCAATGGTCGGGGACTCTTGTGGTTTGTGGAGGCAGATGTCGCCACAACACCTCATCGAAATTGCGACTGACGTCCACACAACTGAGGCCCAATGTCTGGCTCGCAGTTGCGGACCAACCTTCGACCTCTCTAGAGCAGAACTCAGTTGATTTGGAGATGGAGGAGGAGGGCGACCCCATGGTGATGGCGAAGATCGCCAAGGAGGAGGAGAAGCAGTAGGCGCTCGCGCCGGTGTCCGGGTTCACCCTACTACAAGCGGAGCAACACTACAATCGAGTGTTGTCAAAGTCGGAGGAGCGGGAGAAGAAGTCACCGGTGTCCGTGTTTCGTCTGATGTAGGAGATGGAATGTTACAACCTGGCGCTCCTCGAGGAGCACCGGCTGACGTAGGACCATCTCTTGACATAGAGGGCGTTCAAAGATGTCATCGCGGCCATGGTCGTGGTGACCCATGCATCGTTGATGAGCAGCATGCAGTGCTCAGTTTTGTGCACAGCGCCCGCACCATCCGCCGCAAGCGCTGCATCTCTGCGTCTGCTAATTGTGAGTTGTGTTGGGACTTTCCTCGAAGATGAAGGGTGAAGCAGTATGGTAGCTGATAAGTATTTCCCTCAGCGAGAACCAAGGTTATCGAACCAATAGGAAAATCACACCATGTCTAGTGAACAACACCTCTACACACGAGCAAATACTTGCACCCAACGCGGGCAAGAGGGTTGTCAATCCCCTTGAACTCATTACTGGCAAGGATCAAATCTGGTAGTGATTGATATATAAATTACAAAACAAAATAAAATTAAATAAATTGCGTCAAGGTATTTTTGGTTTTTGTAATATGATAAAAGTAGACCCGGGGGCCATAGTTTTCACTAGAGGCTTCTTTCTTGAAACATAGCATACGGTGGGTGAACAAACTAATTGATTTAAAAGCACATAGTTATGACGTTATTCATGAGAATGATCATGTATATAGGCATTACATCCGTGAGTAGTAGACCAAAATGATTCTGAATTTACTACTATTACTCCACCAATCGACCGCTATATGGCATACATCTATGGTATTAAGTTCATAACAAGAGAGTAATGCATGAAGCAAGATGACATAATGTAGACAAAATAAACTGAAGCAATATGAATGTACCCCATCATTTTAACCTTAATGGCAACAATACAAATATGTGCCTCGCTACCCCTTCTGCATCAGGTGAGGACACCGCAAGATTGAAGCCATTACAAAACACGTCTCCCACTGAAGATAAATCAATCTAGTTAACCAAACCAAACGGATAGATCAGAGAGAAATACAAAGCTATAACAATCATGCATAATAAAGTACAACAAAGACTCAATTACTTTCAATGAATAATCTGATCATAAACCCACAATTCATCGGATCCCAACAAACACACCGCAAAAAATTACATCGGATAGAACTCCATGAAGATCATGGAGAACTTTGTATTGAAGATCAAAGAGAAAGAAGAACCATCTAGCTATTAGCTATGGACCCATAGGTCTGTGGTAAACTACCCACACATAATTGGAGGGCAGCAAGGATGACGCAAAATCCCTCCGTGATTGATTCCCCCTCCGACAAAGTACCGAAAAAGGCCTCCAGGTGGGATTGCGGAAGAACAGAAGCTTGTGGCGGCGCAAAAATTATTTCAGGTGGCTCTGTTGGTTTCAGGATTTATGGGAATTTATTGAGTTTGAATTAGGTCAAATGGAGCTCTGTGGGTCCCACAAGTTCAGGGGGTGCGCCTGCTGGGCTTGTGGTGCTCTCGTAGCCCCCTGGTCTCCTCCCGAGGATCTGTAACGACCCGACCTCAAACGGACAAGCCTCTGTGTATTTGTGCCATCTCTGGATTAGTATGCTGGCACACACAGTACATCAATGTATATATTGTTGGGGAACGTAGTAATTTCAAAAAAATTCCTACGCACACGCAAGATCATGGTGATGCATAGCAACGAGGGGGAGAGTATTGTCTACGTACCAACGCAGACCGACTGCGGAAGCGATCTCACAACATAGAGGAAGTAGTCGTACGTCTTCTTCCCGATCCGACCGATCCAAGCACCGTTACTCCGGCACCTCCGAGTTCTTAGCACACGTTCAGCTCGATGACGATCCTCGGGCTCCGATCCAGCAAAGCGTCGAGGAAGAGTTCTGTCAGCACAACGGCGTGGTGACGATCTTGATGTACTACCGACGCAGGGCTTCGCCTAAGCTCTACAACGATATGACCGAGGTGGAATTTGGTGGCAGGGGGCACCGCACACGGCTAAGGAACGATCAACAATGATCAACTTGTGTGTCTATGGGGTGCCCCCTGCCCCCGTATATAAAGGAGCAGGGGGAGGGGTTCGGCCGGCTAGGGAGAGAGGCGCAGGAGGAGTCCTACTCCTACCGGGAGTAGGACTCCCCCCCAATCCTATTCCTAATAGGACTCTCCAAAGAGAAGAGAGAAGAGAGGGGGGCCGGCCCCTTCTCCTAGTCCTAATAGGACTAGGGAAGGGGGGAGGCGCGCAGCCCTTGTGGGCAGCCCCTTTTCACTTTTCCACTAAGGCCCAATAGGCCCATTTGCCTCCCGGGGGGTTCCGGTAACCCTCCCGGTATTCCGGTAAAATCCCGATTTCACCCGGAACACTTCCGGTGTCCAAACACAGGCTTCCAATATATCAATCTTTACGTCTCGACCATTTCAAGACTCCTCGTCATGTCCGTGATCACATCCGGGACTCCGAACAACCTTCGGCACATCAAAATGCATAAACTCATAATAACTGTCATCGTAACGTTAAGCGTGCGGACCCTACGGTTCGAGAACAATGTAGACATGACCGAGACATGTCTCCGGTCAATAACCAATAGCGGGACCTGGATGCCCATATTGGCTCCTACATATTCTACGAAGATCTTTATCGGTCAGACCGCATAACAACATACGTTGTTCCCTTTGTCATCGGTATGTTACTTGCCCGAGATTCGATCGTCGGTATCCAATACCTAGTTCAATCTCATTACTGGCAAGTCTCTTTACTCGTTCCGTAATACATCATCTCATAACTAACATCTTAGTTATTATGCTTGCAAGGCTTATGTGATGTGTATTACCGAGAGGGCCCAGAGATACCTCTCCGACAATCGGAGTGACAAACCCTAATCTCGAAATACGCCAACCCAACATCCACCATTGGAGACACCTGTAGTACTCCTTTATAATCACCCAGTTACGTTGTGATGTTTGGTAGTACCCAAAGTGTTCCTCCGGTAAACGGGAGTTGCATAATCTCATAGTTATAGGAACATGTATAAGTCATGAAGAAAGCAATAGCAACATACTAAACGATCGGGTGCTAAGCTAATGGAATGGGTCATGTCAATCAGATCATTCAACTAATGATGTGACCTCGTTAATCAAATAACAACTCTTTGTTCATGGTTAGGAAACATAACCATCTTTGATTAACGAGCTAGTCAAGTAGAGGCATACTAGTGACACTCTGTTTGTCTATGTATTCACACGTGTATTATGTTTCCGGTTAATACAATTCTAGCATGAATAATAAACATTTATCATGATATAAGGAAATAAATAATAACTTTATTATTGCCTCTAGGGCATATTTCCTTCAGTCTCCCACTTGCACTAGAGTCAATAATCTAGATTACACAGTAATGCTTCTAACACCCATGGAGCTTTGGTGCTGATCATGTTTTGCTCGTGGAAGAGGCTTAGTCAACGGGTCTGCAACATTCAGATCCGTATGTATCTTGCAAATCTCTATGTCTCCCACCTGGACTAAATCCCGGATGGAGTTGAAGCATCTCTTGATGTGTTTGGTCCTTTTGTGAAATCTGGATTCCTTTGCCAAAGCAATTGCACCAGTATTGTCACAAAAGATTTTCATTGGACCCGATGCACTAGGTATGACACCTAGATCGGATATGAACTCCTTCATCCAGACTCCTTCGTTTGTTGCTTCCGAAGCAGCTATGTACTCCGCTTCACATGTAGATCCCGCTACGACGCTTTGTTTAGAACTGCACCAACTGACAGCTCCACCGTTTAAAGTAAACACGTATCCGGTTTGCGATTTAGAATCGTCCGGATCAGTGTCAAAGCTTGCATCAACGTAACCTCTTACGGTGAGCTCTTTGTCACCTCCATATACAAGAAACATATCCTTAGTCCTTTTCAGGTATTTCAGGATGTTCTTGACCGCTATCCAGTGATCCACTCCTGGATTACTTTGGTACCTCCCTGCTAAACTTATAGCAAGGCACACATCAGGTCTGGTACACATCATTGCATACATGATAGAGCCTATGGCTGAAGCATAGGGAACATCTTTCATTTTCTCTCTATCTTCTGCGGTGGTCGGGCATTGAGTCTGACTCAACTTCACACCTTGTAACACAGGCAAGAACCCTTTCTTTGCTTGATCCATTTTGAACTTTTTCAAAATCTTGTCAAGGTATGTGCTTTGTGAAAGTCCAATTAAGCGTTTTGATCTATCTCTATAGATCTTTATGCCTAATATGTAAGCAGCTTCCCCGAGGTCTTTCATCAAAAAACTTTTATTCAAGTATCCCTTTACACTATCCAGAAATTCTATATCATTTCCAATCAGCAATATGTCATCCACATATAATATCAGAAATGCTACAGAGCTCCCACTCACTTTCTTGTAAATACAGGCTTCTCCAAAAGTCTGTATAAAGCCAAATGCTTTGATCACACT
Organism: Triticum monococcum; assembly: GCA_034509565.1. Classification (NCBI taxonomy): domain Eukaryota; kingdom Viridiplantae; phylum Streptophyta; class Magnoliopsida; order Poales; family Poaceae; genus Triticum; species Triticum monococcum. The sequence goes on along the minus strand of CM067843.1, from coordinate 596,639,293 downwards.
ATCAAAGCGTTTATTCCAACTCCGAGATGCTTGCACCAGTCCATAAATGGATCGCTGGAGTTTGCATACTTTGTTAGCTCCCTTTGGATCGACAAAACCTTCTGGTTGCATCATATACAACTCTTCTTCCAGAAATCCATTCAGGAATGCAGTTTTGACATCCATTTGCCATATTTCATAATCATAAAATGCGGCAATTGCTAACATGATTCTGACAGATTTAAGCATCGCTACGGGTGAGAAGGTCTCATCGTAGTCAACCCCTTGAACTTGTCGAAAACCTTTTGCGACAAGTCGAGCTTTATAGATAGTAATATTACCGTCAGCGTCAGTCTTTTTCTTGAAGATCCATTTATTCTCAATTGCTTGCCGATCATCGGGCAAGTCAACCAAAGTCCATACTTTGTTCTCATACATGGATCCCATCTCAGATTTCATGGCCTCAAGCCACTTTGTGGAATCTGGGCTCACCATCGCTTCTTCATAGTTTGTAGGTTCATCATGATCTAGCAGCATGACTTCCAGAACTGGATTACCGTACCACTCTGGTGCGGATCTCACTCTGGTTGATCTTCATGGTTCAGTAGTATCTTGCCCTGAAGTTTCATGATCATCATCATTAGCTTCCTCACTAATTGGTATAGGTGTCGCAGAAACAGTTTTCTGTGATGTACTATTTTCCAATAAGGGAGCAGGTACAGTTACCTCGTCAAGTTCTACTTTCCTCCCACTCACTTCTTTCGAGAGAAACTCCTTCTCTAGAAATGATCCATTCTTAGCAACGAATGTCTTGCCTTCGGATCTGTGATAGAAGGTATACCCAACAGTTTCCTTTGGGTATCCTATGAAGACACATTTCTCCGCTTTTGGTTCGAGCTTATCAGGTTGAAGCTTTTTCAAATAAGCATCGCAGCCCCAAACTTTAAGAAACGACAACTTTGGTTTCTTGCCAAACCATAGTTCATAAGGCGTCGTCTCAACGGATTTTGATGGTGCCCTATTTAACGTGAATGCGGCCGTCTCTAAAGCATAACCCCAAAATGATAGCGGTAAATCAGTAAGAGACATCATAGATCGCACCATATCTAGTAAAGTACGATTACGACGTTTGGACACACCATTACGCTGTGGTGTTCCGGGTGGCGTGAGTTGCGAAACTATTCCACAATTTTTCAAATGTATACCAAACTCGTAACTCAAATATTCTCCTCCACGATCAGATCGTAGAAACTTTATTTTCTTGTTACGATGATTTTCAACTTCACTCTGAAATTCCTTGAACTTTTCAAATGTTTCAGACTTATGTTTCATTAAGTAGATGTACCCATATCTGCTTAAATCATCTGTGAAGGTGAGAAAATAACGATATCCGCCACGAGCCTCAATATTCATCGGACCACATACATCGGTATGTATGATTTCCAATGAATCTGTTGCTCTCTCCATAGTACCGGAGAACGGTGTTTTAGTCATCTTGCCTATGAGGCACGGTTCGCAAGTACCAAGTGATTCATAATCAAGTGGTTCCAAAAGCCCATCAGTATGGAGTTTCTTCATGCGCTTTACACCGATATGACCTAAACGGCAGTGCCACAAATAAGTTGCACTATCATTATCAACTCTGCATCTTTTGGCTTCTACATTATGAATATGTGTATCACTACTATCAAGATTCAATAAGAATAGACCACTCTTCAAGGGTGCATGACCATAAAAGATATTACTCATATAAATAGAACAACCATTATTCTCTGATTTAAATGAATAACCGTCTCGCATCAAACAAGATCTAGATATAATGTTCATGCTCAACGCTGGCACCAAATAACAATTATTTAGGTCTAATATTAATCCCGAAGGTAGATGTAGAGGTAGCGTGCCGACCGTGATCACATCGACTTTGGAACCGTTTCCCACGCGCATCGTCACCTCGTCCTTTGCTAGCGTCCGCTTATTCCGTAGTCCCTGTTTCGAGTTGCAAATATTAGCAACAGAACCAGTATCAAATACCCAGGTGCTACTGCGAGCTCTAGTAAGGTACACATCAATAACATGTATATCACATATACCTTTGTTCACCTTGCCATCCTTCTTATCCGCCAAATACTTGGGGCAGTTCCGCTTCCAGTGACCAGTCTGCTTGCAGTAGAAGCACTCAGTTTCAGGCTTAGGTCCAGACTTGGGTTTCTTCTCCTGAGCAGCAACTTGCTTGCTGTTCTTCTTGAAGTTCCCCTTCTTCTTCCCTTTGCCCTTTTTCTTGAAACCAGTGGTTTTGTTAACCATCAACACTTGATGCTCCTTCTTGATTTCTACCTCCGCAGCTTTCAGCATTGCGAAGAGCTCGAGAATAGTCTTGTTCATCCCTTGCATATTATAGTTCATCACGAAGCTCTTGTAGCTTGGTGGCAGTGATTGGAGAATTCTGTCAATGACGCAATCATCTGGAAGATTAACTCCCATCTGAATCAAGTGATTATTATACCCAGACATTTTGAGTATATGCTCACTGACAGAACTGTTCTCCTCCATCTTGCAGCTGTAGAACTTATTGGAGACTTCATATCTCTCAATTCGGGCATTTTCTTGAAATATTAACTTCAACTCCTGGAACATCTCATATGCTCCATGACGTTCAAAACGTCGTTGAAGTCCCGATTCTAAGCCGTAAAGCATGGCACGCTGAACTATCGAGTAGTCATCAGCTTTGCTCTGCCAGACGTTCATAACATCTGGCGTTGCTCCAGCAGCAGGCCTGGCACCCAACGGTGCTTCCAGGACGTAATTCTTCTGTGCAGCAATGAGGATAATCCTCAGGTTACGGACCCAGTCCGTGTAATTGCTACCATCATCTTTCAACTTTGCTTTCTCAAGGAACGCATTAAAATTCAACGGAACAACAGCACGAGCCATCTATCTACAATCAACATAAACAAGCAAGATACTATCAGGTACTAAGTTCATGATAAGTTTAAGTTCACTTAATCAAATTACTTAGGAACTCCCACTTAGATAGACATCCCTCTAATCCTCTAAGTGATCACGTGATCCAAATCAACTAAACCATAACCGATCATCACGTGAGATGGAGTAGTTTTCAATGGTGAACATCGTCATGTTGATCATATCTACTATATGATTCACGCTCGACCTTTCGGTCTCTGTGTTCCGAGGCCATATCTGCATATGCTAGGCTTGTCAAGTTTAACCTGAGTATTCTGCGTGTGCAAAACTGGCTTGCACCCGTTGTAGATGGATGTAGAGCTTATCACACCCGATCATCACGTGGTGTCTGGGCACGACGAACTTTGGCAACAGTGCATACTCAGGGAGAACACTTCTTGATAATTTAGTGAGAGATCATCTTATAATGGTACCGTCAATCAAAGCAAGATAAGATGCATAAAAGGATAAACATCACATGCAATCAATATAAGTGATATGATATGGCCATCATCATCTTGTGCTTGTGATCTCCATCTCCGAAGCACCGTCATGATCACCATCGTCACCGGCGCGACACCTTGATCTCCATCGTAGCATCGTTGTCGTCTCGCAAATCTTATGCTTCCACGACTATCACTACCGCTTAGTAATAAAGTAAAGCATTACATCGCGATTGCATTGCATACAATAAAGCGAAAACCATATGGCTCCTGCCAGTTGCCGATAACTCGGTTACAAAACATGATCATCTCATACAATAAAATCAGCATCATGCCTTGACCATATCACATCACAACATGCCCTGCAAAAACAAGTTAGACGTCATCTACTTTGTTGTTGCAAGTTTTACGTGGCTGCTACAGGCTTAAGCAAGAACACATCTCACCTACGCATCAAAACCACAACGATAGTTTGTCAAATAGACTCCGTTTTAACCTTCTCAAGGACCGGGCGTAGCCACACTTGGTTCAACTAAAGTTGGAGAGACAGTCTTCCGCAAGCCATCTGTGTGCATAGCACGTCGAGGGAACCGGTCTCGCGTAAGAGTACGCGTAAGGTTGGTCCGGATCGTCTCGTCCAACAATACCGCCGAACCAAAGTATGACATGCTGGTAGGCAGTATGACTTGTATCGCCCACAACTCACTTGTGTTCTACTCGTGCAAATAACATCAAACCATAAAACCTAGGCTCGGATGCCACTGTTGGGGAACGTAGTAATTTCAAAAAAATTCCTACGCACACGCAAGATCATGGTGATGCATAGCAATGAGGGGGAGAGTATTGTCTACGTACCAACGCAGACCGACTGCGGAAGCGATCTCACAACATAGAGGAAGTAGTCGTACGTCTTCTTCCCGATCCGACCGATCCAAGCACCGTTACTCCGGCACCTCCGAGTTCTTAGCACACGTTCAGCTCGATGACGATCCTCGGGCTCCGATCCAGCAAAGCGTCGAGGAAGAGTTCTGTCAGCACAACGGCGTGGTGACGATCTTGATGTACTACCGATGCAGGGCTTCGCCTAAGCTCTACAACGATATGACCGAGGTGGAATTTGGTGGCAGGGGGCACCGCACACGGCTAAGGAACGATCAACAATGATCAACTTGTGTGTCTATGGGGTGCCCCCTGCCCCCGTATATAAAGGAGCAGGGGGAGGGGTTCGGCCGGCTAGGGAGAGAGGCGCAGGAGGAGTCCTACTCCTACCGGGAGTAGGACTCCCCCCCCCAATCCTATTCCTAATATGACTCTCGAAAGAGAAGAGAGAAGAGAGGGGGGCCGGCCCCTTCTCCTAGTCCTAATAGGACTAGGGAAGGGGGGAGGCGCGCAGCCCTTGTGGGCAGCCGCTTTTCACTTTTCCACTAAGGCCCAATAGGCCCATTTGCCTCCCGGGGGGTTCCGGTAACCCTCCCGGTATTCCGGTAAAATCCCGATTTCACCCGGAACACTTCCGGTGTCCAAACATAGGCTTCCAATATATTAATCTTTACGTCTCGACCATTTCGAGACTCCTCGTCATGTCCGTGATCACATCCGGGACTCCGAACAACCTTCAGCACATCAAAATGCATAAACTCATAATAACTGTCATCGTAACGTTAAGCGTGCGGACCCTACGGTTCGAGAACAATGTAGACATGACCGAGACATGTCTCCGGTCAATAACCAATAGCGGGACCTGGATGCCCATATTGGCTCCTACATATTCTACGAAGATCTTTATCGGTCAGACCGCATAACAACATACGTTGTTCCCTTTGTCATCGGTATGTTACTTGCCCGAGATTCGATCGTCGGTATCCAATACCTAGTTCAATCTCGTTACTGGCAAGTCTCTTTACTCGTTCCGTAATACATCATCTCATAACTAACATCTTAGTTATTATGCTTGCAAGGCTTATGTGATGTGTATTACCGAGAGGGCCCAGAGATACCTCTCCGACAATCGGAGTGACAAACCCTAATCTCGAAATACGCCAACCCAACATCCACCATTGGAGACACCTGTAGTACTCCTTTATAATCACCCAGTTACATTGTGACATTTGGTAGTACCCAAAGTGTTCCTCCGGTAAACGGGAGTTGCATAATCTCATAGTTATAGGAACATGTATAAGTCATGAAGAAAGCAATAGCAACATACTAAACGATCGGGTGCTAAGCTAATGGAATGGGTCATGTCAATCAGATCATTCAACTAATGATGTGACCTCGTTAATCAAATAACAACTCTTTGTTCATGGTTAGGAAACATAACCATCTTTGATTAACGAGCTAGTCAAGTAGAGGCATACTAGTGACACTCTGTTTGTCTATGTATTCACACATGTATTATGTTTCCGGTTAATACAATTCTAGCATGAATAATAAACATTTATCATGATATAAGGAAATAAATAATAACTTTATTATTGCCTCTAGGGCATATTTCCTTCATATATCAAAGTGCAATTACATTTATAAATAATGTAAAACTTATATATACCTCATAAGTCTCAGCAGAAACAATCAAACGGGTGTAGAGTCCCATCAACGCCATTGGCAGGTTGAGTGTAGACCATAACCCTATAACGAAACTCACTCGTCGTAGAAAATCCTACAACATGGTACGTTGCAGCCGTGTAGGTCAGTACATTGAATGTACCGGCAAGATAACAAATAAGAGAAACAGATGATAAAACTATACTATATGCAATATGGCTTTGTGGCTCTGTGTCTGAGTTTTTGCATAAAAGCTGGTTTTATTACATCAAAAAAATATCAGGTGTCTTTACTACGGAGTTCTCTACTATGACATGGTTTCACCAACCGATGCCTCATAGCCCAAAATAATCATATGTTACCCACAATTAATTATCAGACCGGGGTTGAGAGTTTAGAGATAGATCCAAGTCTAGAGGCTCAAATTGTTCGTAGTTGGGGACACGGATAATTGATTAGATTGTTAACTCTGTTGAGTGTTGTGCACTTTACCCACAAGATTCGATCCCTCTTTTTACGTTCTCGCACTTTAGGGTGTTTGAGAACAAGAGGACCGAAATATGGTCTTCCGAAGAGTTCATCTGACCACTATCCAGTGCGCATCCAATCTTACCGTAGTTCTACATCTGCTAGCACTGTCCCAGCCAGAGTCACAACTAAGGTCAACCAAGCCAGAGCACATAATGACTTACGGTGCACAGGTAAGCTTCTTGGCATGAAGTATTCTTCCGTCTTTTTGAGTCTGGGTGGAGTTTTCCGCGTGATTAACTGGCTCTTATACAACAACACCTAGGCTAACCACTGGGTACTCCAGGGCGCTGTTCATCCATTCCACCCAGTAGTGTGTATTGAAAATCTTGTCTCGAGTCTTGAAGTCTTCAGGCCTTGAAGATGCAGTCCTTGAAGATACCATCATGAAGTTGTCGAAATTGACGTAGAGTCCTCTGTCTCACACCACTCCTTAGCACTCATACCAAACCCCATCTACTATAGTGTAGCATTAAAAACTACATAACGTCTCAGGCTTGATAATAATGAGATGGGTTCCTACCTCATGCATTCTACTCAACTACAAGAAGTCAATATCACTACTAGAGGGATTATGAATGGTGACACTAAATGCAATAAAACATAGGTATGAATAACATGGTCAAAGTGAACTTGTCTGCTAAGTTGATGAAGATATTATATTAACGCTCTTGGAAACTTGATAAAACTATTCATCACTCCAGGAAAATCTATATAATCAAACATAGTATCCACATAAGCAATCAATACTATCAATCAAAATAACACTCAATCACATAAAAATAATAGAGAAAACAATAATGAAATCAAAGAAATCCAAAAATAAAAACCAAAGAAAACTTTAAAGAAAAAAATAGGGAAAACCAACACACACAATATCAACCAATAACTCTCATAACAACACTACATTATTCTAAATAACTTTTCTACCAGAAAGAAAATAAAACTATAATAAAACAACATAAAGTAATTTACTAAATTATTTACTAGCAAAAAGAAATAATTTTAAAACTATTATAACTATCTAGTTAACATTAAACAATTATAACAATCATGAATACATTCAAACAATACTAAACAATACTAAGTAATTCCCCAAAACTAAATTATTGCTATTTGACACAAGCAAAAACTAACTACAATAAAATGGCAAAAAGAATTACTTTTAAATCAAATAAAACTATTTCTATCAACTATCACTATGAGCTAAGCAAACCAATACAAAATAGTAGATAAATACTAATAATTAAATATAAACAATTATCTACTATAGTCTAACAGAGGCATATAGCAACATGTAAAAAGCTACAAAAATCAACTAAAAATAATTAAAGGCAATAATTTAATGACTAAAACAACTATATAAGCAAAATAGTGTTGTTTTACTAAAACCCTAATTTGAATTAACCTAAAAATAAAATACTAAATACTACTTGATAGGCAAAGGTCCTAGTTACCAGGAGCAAAAAGAATCAACATAAAATATGCTTTTAAACTCAAGATATTCACAATTCAAGGTTTGAAGCAAATTCATGCAAATTCATATTTAAAATACTCAAAATTTCAAGGCACAAACAGAAACTTCATAAAATTTTGAAACTACAGAAAAACGAATCACTAAATTTGGATAAGTATACTAATAAATATGAATTTTTTTAAGATTGCTACTTTTCTGGAAAAAAAATACGAGATTTCTTGGATCTCACCAGAGTAGTCGCCGGAGTTGGGGAAGAAGATCGGATCCAAGGTTGCGGGGGTTCCTGGAGGAGGGAGAGCACGGGACGGTGGAGATGAGATCATATCAACCTCAGAGGAGGCCGAGGAAGGACCAACCGAGCCTCGGGCGACGGCGGAGAAGCCGCCGGAGTGTATGAACTCCAACGAGCAATTATGCGGGATAGGGAGGGGCATAAGCTCCCATAGGAGAGGGCTTTGGGCGAGGGCAAATAGGGCAACATGAGGGAGGTATTTATGGGACGAGGGGGTGTCCAGGTGCATGCATCCATGGCGAGCAAAAACGACAAGTTCAGATCTCCGGCGAGAAAATCCGAGGCATTAATGGCCTTCTTAATGAGGAGAGGAGGTGCAAGGGAAGGAGGGGATTCCGTTCAGAGCAATTTGGGGGCAAGGGGAAGGAAGGAAGGGGTAGGGCATGAGGAGGAGGGGTGGGGTGTGTGCACTGCTTTTTTTGAGACAACCTCACGAAGATTTTTATTAAGCCATCACAATGTTTACAGGGACAGAGGAAAGATCTTCGGGGTGGCCCAGCCACACATGGCGTCCAACCCTGAGAGATAAAGCATGCTTCGCTAAGTTGTGAGTTTCATAATTTGAGCTCCTAAATTCATGGCTAACCTTACAAATATCAAAATCTAAGGAGTGGTTTGTTATTTCATGCACAATAGCTCCATAGGAGGACGCATTCTCCTTCTTCAGAGACTCCACCACCTGTTTACAGTCTGATGCAACATGAATACGCCGTTGGTAGAGGTCCTCCGCTAGTGCTAAGCCTTCCCTGATCGCAATTGCTTCTAGCGTCTCCGGATCCGCAATATGCCTCAATACCAGTACTGAGGCTCCCAAAAATAATCCCTCTGAACTCCTGCAAATCTCCCCAACACTACAAAAAAATACACTTCCGTGATGATACGTGTTTGTCACAGTAGGTCGCATTTTTTGTCATGCATGTACATCCATGACAAATTTATGACAGAATCAAGATAGTCATACCTGTGCTGTCGTAGAAGTGTTCCATGACATTACCAAAATTATCATCATGGAAGTGTCCACTTCCATGACGATAAATCACGCGTCACAGAAGTGCTTTCGTCAAGGGTGACCGACACGTGGCATCCACCGTAACAGAACGTCGTTAAGCTATTGGGTCGGGTTTTGGATCCGATAACCCGTTAACATACCCGACCAATGGGAAATTTCCACGTGTAAAATTCTTATTGGCCGGACGAAACACGTGTCTGCTCGTTAGTGGGTCAGATAGGCGCCTATGATATGTCGACACGTGCCATGGCCCACCACTGGCCCATTTAGCTTACAAAGTCGACCCGTTTGACTTGGTCAACAGTTAACGGGCTGGCCCATGAAAAGCCTGTTAACGATCTCTTCGCAAATAGCCCATTTTACGGCCCGTTAACTCACGGCCCGTTAGGCCCTAAAGGAAATCGGCCCAACAACGTCATGTGGGCCGTCGAATATAACACCAGCCCATTTCACTTTCGGCCCATGTATGGCCCATGACATCTTTCCGCCCATATGAGGCCTTCATATCTTTCGGCACTTTACAGGCCCACGGTGACTCTAGCCCATAATGAACAGTAATTTTCTTTATACCCGTTAACGGCCCGTGATTTACATGGGCCGTTTCCAGCCTGTGTTAGCTTTCGGCCTATTGACGGCCCATACGTTCTTGGGCTCCTTTTCGGCCCTCGATTACTTCTGGCCCGTTACTGGCATGTTCCCCTAATGGGCCAAATTCGACCCATGGCAAGAGTCGGCCCGTTACTGGCATGTTCCCCTAATGGGCCAAATTTGGCCCATGGCAAGAGTCGGCCCGTTACTGGCATGTTACCCTAATGGGCCAAATTTGGCCCATGGCAAGAGTCGGCCCGTTTCTGGCCTGTTAACCCGTTGCGCCGTTTCCAGCCCGTCCTATATTCTGGCCCATTAATGACCCATTATGCCTATGACAGAATTAAGCCTTTGATGTCCTACGACCTGTTAATGGCCTGTTACCGTGCTGGGCCGGTACCAATTACGCCCGATTACGGCCCATGTAGACCCATTTATCCGATGGCCCGAGGCCCACCGATTACAGGCCCATTTGTCGACGGCCCGTAGGAGACCCATGGATCCTACGGCCCGTATATGGCCCATGGTAGTTGCGGCCACTAGCAAACCAGGGAAAAAGAAGACTAGGAAATAAATAAGGCCGAAACTAATGCTAGGCTATTAAGGCGATTGCACAGATTACATCCACTCGACATCAAAGATCGCCACTAGTGCAAATATAGGGAACACCCTACACTATACAAAAATGGCTTGCTGTTTTGTTCAGCCGGTGGCTGCACGTTAAGAATAAATTTTGTATCGCACCAAAACAAATTACAACTATATAACAAAAGGAAGGTTGGCATAAAACTTAACTGTCTAGCAGATAAATGCACCACCAGAAGTTCAGAAGCTCAGTTCATTTGACCTGACTGTTACGTTTTCATGCTGTATTGTTCGATGGAGCACCATAACCCTCGCCTTCATTTGCCCTAGGCTCCTGAACAACATAGCAAATGTCTGATAGTCTGGTTTCAAAACCATGCATATCTTGACGACATTGACCAATGTTTCTCCTTGTTTCACAAAGGGTCTTTGTTAGGGAATGGACTTGTGTCTGGAGCGCAGATACAACATTGCTTTGAGCTTGCATATCTTGATCATGAGGCAATTTGGACGATATTGCCTTAACAACCAACCCAATATTATGCAGGAACGTGCTTTTGGCACTGTTAGTGGATAGGTACTGACCCACTGCAGCAAGAGCTGACATTGCGGTTATAGTTGCCTCGCCACCTTTAGAAGGTGGCGGTTCCACCATTTTTTTCCATAGCTCACTGAAAAGTTGAGGTTTTACATTAGTAGTACCAGAACAGAATATATTAAGGAGGCAGCAAAACCAAACAAAATAGCTTTGGTCTATATACAGAACGTATTCTGGTGAACCCATGTAAAATATTAGTTGTATTTTATTGCAAAGTACATAATAAAACCAGGTTCCAAACATATGACCATGTACCATCGCTAATGTATTGTCTATTTCTTTGCATTGTATTGAGGGCTAAGGATAAAGAGACAAAGTTTATAATATGTTAAGCATAGTATGACATCATTTATATCACAAAACAACTGAGAACAGACAAACAGGCAATTGTAACTTTGTGTGGGCAAGACCAGCACGGAACTAGATTACGGGTCAAGATCAGAGGAACATCGCTCCTCTCTTTTAAACCTTGTAAGGTGCAATGATACGCTAAGAAAATTGTGTATAAAATTGAAAAGAGTAATAGACATTGGCTGCAAACCATGCAGTTCAAGGCACAAGTCGGAGTAAGTAGTAGTTAAAAGACATGAGGATTAAGGACTTACAATAGCGGCTTTGACTGGTGTAGTCATGCCCTTCTTCTTGCTGGTGTGACAGTCCTTGAAGATTTCCACAGCATTTGGTTCAGGTACTTTTTGGTCCTTGCGGGCTTTCCTCTGCATTTCGAACAAGTCAATATAGATCTAATAATATGGTACAGCGAAAAGAGTGAAACAGCAGCTAATTACAAGAGCCTAGTGTGCAATATAGCTACGAGATCCTGTCGTCTGTTGGAATTTCACTTTCGTGCGGTTGGCCTTGTTCTTTGAACAGTTCACCTACAAGAAGATAGATTTGTGTGGCACATGCGTAAATAGGACTTCCACATATGATCTGATCACATATATATAATGTACCTGATACTTTGGATCAGACCAATATTTAACAAGGCCCCTCCAGTATTCATTCGATATATTTTCCACTGGAGATGTTTGGGAAAGTTCACTGTTAGCCTTGCCTTCAAAGTGAGTTTTCCTCAAGTTATACTGATACTGTCGCAGAGCAGACTTGAAAACATGGGTGCAAGCTTGTCTGGTTGCATCATCTTGGCTATCCAACTTGAACCTCATATGTTGAAAATTATGGGAGTCTCATTATCAGCAACCTAGAAAGTATGGGACAGAGCAAGACGATATTACTAGTTTCCATACATAACCATACTTACAGATAAATGGTCGAGGAAGGTGTTGAACTGGGTTTCGTCTTTGTCATTCCTGTATTGAATCCATGCTGGGAGGATACGTACATGACACCTAACGGCAACTGCTACCTCTGATACTAACTTGGTTGACTCTGTAGCATCACATGGCCTTTTTAAACCTGCCTCAAAACGGATCTCCATTCTTCCTCCTCTAGATTTAGTTAACCTATCGAGCATTATCCCTAATGTTTGTTTCCTCTTGCGCCTAGGTGCTAGTCCAACAACGAACATAGGAAGTGTTAGTGTACATCAAACTATGAGACTACATATAAAGAAGCATGCAACTGTAACTTGACTCCAGCAACTACCTTCTTGCTATTGAAGCTCACAAGGTTCATCTGATATTGCCAACTCGTCTTGTGTCAAGAGTGCTTGGGAAGTAGTGTCAGGTGGCAAGGGAGCTTGGGAACGTGCTGCTAGCTCAGTTGACGCACGAGTAAGTTGTGCAGCTGGTAGTACTGTGGTAGGTGTTGCAAGAACTAGGGATGTCTCTGCTTGTTTGGTGGCAGCTATTTGTTTCTGTTTGGCTTTTTTTGCTACTCGTGTAGCATGGGATGCCGTGTTTGTAGACTTTTCTGCTGGACTTTGACCTTCTATTGCACCATCAGTACCAGCAGAATCTGCAGGATTCATCCGCTTCTCATTCCCTGCCATTCTGTGTTTCTTCCTCTTTCTCTGTGCCATGTTAAGTCAAGCCGACAAGAAAAATGAATAACAATTTAGTTCTTCAGAACAAATTGATGTGTGATGCAGACGAACTGAACTTTGATGTTAGACAACCACATGATAGGAGGATGTAATATGTATGAAAAACAGGACAGAAGAGATAACCAGAACTATGATGTGTAAACTAAGAAGAAGACATTTCACCAAATTAGAAACAACGCAATGGAAGGTAGACACCATATGAAAGATGCTACAAATATCGCTCTGCCAAGTTAACAGTGTCTCATCATAAATGGCGTTTAAACAAATGTGAAGCAGTACAAGTAATAAATCATATGCAAGATGCAAACAACATCACACTACCATGTTAGAGGTCTCTCGTCATTAGTGCCATTGCATATTCACAGCATTGCATATTCACAGCTTATGATGTGTAAACTAAGGAGAAGGCATTTCAACAAATTAGAAGCAATGAAAGCTAGAGACCATATGAAAGATGCAACGAATATCACTCTACCAAGTTAAAACGGTCTCGTCATAAGTGCCATTTCAACAAATTAGTAGTACAAGCTAGAAAAGAATGTGAGATGTAACCTATATCACACTCCGAAGTCAAACGTGTCTTATGATAAGTGATTGTTGCAGGTTACACAACAGTAGTAATTTGATGTAAGAACATGGTGTGATAGACATATATTGTATGTTCTAGAAACAGGAACACGTGTCTTATTCAAGTATAATGTGTAAAGTAAGCAGATGGAATTCAACAAAATTAGAAGCAATACAAGCTAGACATCACACATAACATGCAACCACATATAACAGTGCCAAGTTAGAGGGAGCACCGGTGATGCTGCACTAGGGGAGACGTGCTCATCATAAACACAGTTTTGTTGAGTGTCTATGCATGTGTTGTCTTGGAAATCATCTTGGGGGTGTGGAGGAGTAGAAACTGTAGAGGCCCTCCGTTCAGAAGGAGCACCTTTATCCGCTGCCTTGCTAACTTCCTTCCGCTTTATTGATTTTGAATTGTCAAGTAAAACCGACAAGAAAAAGCAATAAAATTCTCTCTTCAGAACTCATTCATGCATGATACTGACAATCACTACTTTGATGTAAGGCAAACACATGATAGCATGATGGAATATGTACGAAAAACAGGACGGCATGGCATGTTCACAACTATTTGTGTAAACTAAGCAGAAGCCATTCCAGCAAATAAGAAGCAATGCAAGCTAGACACCACATGAAAGATGCAACCAATATGACTCTGCCAAGTTAAAAGTGTCCCATCATAAATGGAATTTCAACAAATAGAAGCAGCGCATGCTATAAATCATATGAAAGATGCAACCAATATCACACTGCATATACTAACGGTGTCTCGTCATGTTGATTGATGCGGGATACAAAAAACAATAGTTTTATGTAAGGACATGCTTAATAGACAGATGTACTATGTACTAAATACAGGAAGGCATGTCACATTAACAGGTATAATGTATAAGCTAAGTAGACTAGCACATGCAGTTTAACCAGATTGGAAGAATTAGAATCTAGACACCATATGCAACATGCAACCACATATCACGCTGCCAAGTTAAAGCAAGCACCTGCGATGCTAGTGTAGGGGAAATGTTGTAATCAACTACAGAGCTACGTTCACTATCTTCATCTAGCATTTCTATTTCTTGAGAATCATGTCGGGAGGCTGACGCTGCATTCTTTAAATGAGGAGTAGTCCCCTTGCCTGCCTGCCTCGTCATAAGTGATTGATGAGGGATACACAAGAACATTAGTTTGATGTAAGAACATGGTTAATACACAGATGTACTAGTATGTACCAAAAACAGAAAGGCATGTCATATTCAAAGGTATAATGTGTAAGCTAAGTAGATGCAATTTAACCAAATTGGAAGCAATACAAGCTAGACATCCTGCTGGAGTGGTGAGCATGATCATCCTGGACCTGAGAACCTGGTGGGAGGCGGGCTGCTTCGCCACCATCGCAGCTGTTTAGTTGGCTTCCGGGTGATGCCTATCTTTGCTGGGCTTGTCACTGGCTCGGCCAGTGCCCTGACTAGCTTTTTATCTTCTGGTGCTCATAGGATGGTGATTCATGTAAAAAAAAATCTTTCCTTATCTTACCAACTTCGGCCTTTCGAATACAAGCTAGACACCATATGGAACATGCAACCACATATGACACTGCGAAGTTAAAGCAAGCACCTGGGATGGTGGTTCATTGCGAGCGAGGTCATCAACTCCAGAGCTATGTTTACCATCTCCATCTGCTGACACTGCACCCTTTATAGCGCTGTAACATGTCTTGCCTACCCGCATACGAAGCTGGAGCGACTTCTCTCTTTTCTTTTTGGCTTCTCTCATGGCAGCAGAGTCTGAAATACCCTTGCATAAAAACACAATAGTGAGAGTAAGGGTGAAGTGTGTGCAGAACTAGTGCACTGTGAAAGTAGCAGATAGCAAGTGGCTGAAAAATAAATGACAGGAGACATATGATAGCTCTACAACATTGCATGGCAAACAAAATTAGATTCTACTCTGTATGATTTTGTAATATATGAGCACAGGAAATGCAGGTACTCCTCTAGCACACCACCACATGTGGTCATATCTAAGATAATAGTCGACTGAAAATAAATAGGTCAGTCGATTTTTTTAATGAACCGTCCGATCTATAAGGAACGTGTTGGGGGGTGGGTGCGACATATGCCAAAGGATGGCATATCATGGTGGGAGCGAGTAGAACGTCGCCGGTGCCTGGAAACGGAATAAGGCGAAGGCATGCACGCCGGCGAATCTTACCCAGCTTCGGGGCTCTCCGTGGAGATAACACGCCTACTGCTGCTCTGCGGGGTCTCCGCATGATTACTCTGGCAAAGTGTGTACACGGTTGCTCCTTGAGCTATTTCCTCGAGGTAGGAGAAGGCAAGGCTAGCTCTCTCCTTCCTATATGATCTGGGCTAGTGCTAATGGATTCGAATCCTTTGCATGCGTGCCCTGGGGGGTTTATATAGGCCTACCCCCTAGGGGTACAATAGTAATCCGGCTGGATGCGGGCCCAGCCGTCAGTCTCTCTGGCCGCCATCTTATCCGCCGACTCCTGGGGCCCGCCGACTGGCTTGGTATGGAGCCGACAGGCCGCGTCCGCCGCGGGCGGGTCTTGCCGGCTGCAGATTACTGTAGCCGTGCTTCTAATGACGCGGGCTCGGTCATGGGGTCGTGGCAACAGCCCCGCCGTCTGGCGGGCGATCACTGTTGCCACTCCCTGTCGCGTCTGGTTAATGGCGCGTGGGGCCCGTGGGAGGGGCTGGCCGACTCCTGGGGGCCAACTCCCAACTGGGCCGTCTGATGGCGCTCTCGCCGTCTTTAGTACGCCTGCCGACTAGTGGGACCCGTCGTCCCTGGGTCGTACCGGCAGACCGTCATGGGCACAGGACTCCGCCCACTGGGGCTGACGTCAGGGCCGGCATTGCAACAGTGTTGCACCGGGCGGAGATCTCCGCGGGTGCGGCGTACTGTGGCCACGCCTGCCCTTGGAAAAGGGAGGGAGTGGACCTTACTGTGGCCACTCCCCGTCCCATCCCTCTTTATGAGAGCATGGGGGTTGTTGGTGTCGCGGGCCGACTCCCCATGGCCGGCTTCTCTGGAAGTCACCAGTTAGGAGTCGGCTCATCCTGAAGACGTCCCCGGGACTCGGCCGCGAGTGGGCAGTCGGCCGCCTCGCCGCCGACTCTTAGAAGGCGGCTCCTTGTCCTGGGGTCTTGAGGGGCGCAGCCTGCCCCGATGTCTTGAAAGGTTCTAGGCCTGGGTTAGCCTACCCGTGGCCCATTACTCCGACAGTAGTCCCCGAAGCTGGTGAGGCACCAAGGGTGATATGTCAAGGAGCCTCAACAATTTCTTCTTTTCGGCGGTTGGATCTGGGCCCCGCTCACCATCTTCTGTCAAGCCGACTAGTTGGAGTCGGACTTGTTTAAGACCGACTTGCCCCCGAAAAAGTTTGAACATCGCGGCGGAGTCCAAGCGGCGTGCCTGATAAGCCTCCAGGTTGCCGCTCGTTGGGGACCCGTCGCGAGGCGCCGCGTGGCTGGGCCAGTCTGCCCACCCACGCGCGCGACAGGACAGGCCTACAGGCGGGGCCCGCCACTACTGCGCCTCGGCATGTGAACGGATCCGTTGTGGCCATGCGGACGGTTGGGGTTCCCGCGCGGTTACCGCATGCAGTAACTTCGTGCGGTAAATCATGGGGGTCGTGGGGCCCTGGGCGCAGTTAATCCCACGACTGCCCCATCGGCTTCTCAGCCCACGAGCCTATAAGTAGGCGGGGGGAGGGGGGCGGCGAAGCATGCACGCCCATCTTCCCTACTCCCTTTCGCTCCCTCTTGCTTCTTCTTCCTCTCGCCGCTGCAGCTCCGAGCCATGGCGCGCCCGCAGCGATGAGCTCTTCCTCCGCCGCCGCGCCTCCTGCGGCTGTGCACTCCGGAGTGTGGGACGGCTCCGAGGTCGATGACGACGACGTCGAGATCCTCCGCAAGACATGGCGTCTGCCCAGCAGGGGCTTGTGCGGGTTCGCCTCGCGCCGGAGGGGGAAATTTCGCCGGCGCCGGAGGAGGGCGAGCGGGTCATATTCCGCTCGCACGGGTCATATTCCGCTCGCACCTTATGCGCGGCCTGGGGCTGCCGGCGAGCGGCTTCTTCCGCTCCTTCTTGGAGTTCCACGGGCTCCAGCCACACCACCTTACTCCAAACACGGTGGTGCTGCTGGCTGCCTTCGCCACCCTGTGCGAAGGCTTCCTCGGCGTTCTCCCCACCATCGAGCTCTGGGGTGAGTTCTTCCAGTCCAAGCTTGGCACACACGTCGCCGGCGTGCCGGCCCAGTGCGGTGCGTTTATTGCGATGTGGAGATCAATGGCCGACAATCCATTTCCCACCATCGCGCTGATTAAGTCGGTGAAGATGTGGAAGCGGTCCTACTTTTATGTGAAGAACGTCGCCCCAGAAGGCGACTGGGTCAACCTGCCGGCTTACGAAGCCGACGCACCGGCTGGAAGGCTCCCCACCTGGTCACACCAAGCTAGGACGTTGTCTCCTGCTGGTGCCGCCGCCGTCGCGCGACTCCGAGTGCTGACGTAGTCGGAGGGCTTGACCGGGGCCGACTTGCTGGCCGCCTTTGTGGTGCGCCGAGTCCTCCCACTCCAAGGCCGACCTCACCTGATCTGCCAGATGAGCGGTCATCAGGACCCGAGTCAGATGTGCTCCAAGGACATGCCTCACGCGGAGGTGGCGGACACGGTGAACTACATTGCGAACTACGGTCTCACGGTGGATTGGCGGTTCGGCAAGGAGCCGTACTCACGCGCCAACCCCCCGCCTATTATAAGTCGTCTTCCTTCTTCTTCTGTTTCTTTGTTGCCGAGTCCGACTTGTCCAGTCTGGCCGTTTTTTTTGAATCAGAACCCTCTCATCTACCCTTCGGCCGACACCACGGGGCCGGCTCGTCAGTTTGTCCCCGATCGGGTGGAGAGCGACGTCGACGATCCTGACTTGGGGGTGGCGGCCATGGAGGCCGACGCCGAGGGAGGAGGAGGAGAAGCAGGCGGCTCCAGGCCCATGGCCACTTCCGCCGACTGGCCTGATGACGATGCCGAGGGAGAATTCGCCCCGCGCCACCAGCCAAAGGTTGGCTAGCCAAGCGCGGGTTCCTCCGTCGTCTTGGACGCTCAAGGCGGCGCAAAGAAGCGCCGGGCTGGACGGAGTACACTTGGTGGCCGGTCGAAGAAGTTTAAGGGAGCGGCCGCCGCGACCAAGCGGCAAGAGGCCGCCGCGAAAGCCAACGCTTCCGCAAGGAAGTGAAGAAGCCGCCGCTGGTCTCTGCGTAAGCGCCTCCATCCGTCATCTTTATTTTCTCTCTGTTGATCTTGTCTGAGTCTTTCATATGCTTCCCTTGCTTCAGGGCTCCCCTCACTCTTGAGAGGGTTGCCGCCGCCTCCGTTATGGGGTCATCGGAGACGCCTGCCACTACTCGGCGGATTGACCCGGCTGCCGACCTCCGGGAGGCGATGGAGCAGAACGCGCAGGAGAAGCGCGAGGAGGAAGAGGCCGCCTGCCTGAAGAAAACGGAGGCCGAGAAGGCAGAGGCCTCCGCCCTGAAAAAGTTGGAGGAGGCCGAGGCCGCCGTCGCGGCAAGGTGGTAGGCAAAGGAATTCGCGCACCAGCGGTCGGCGGTGTTCGTCACCCCTCTGAACTCTGCGCTGCCGCCCCCGGAGTTCATGGGGCAGTCAGGGGAAGCCGCCGGCGAGTTCCCGATCATGGAGAGGGGCGGCGGCGATGCCTCCATGCCGGATGCGGTCGTGCCACCACCACCGCCCCTGCCGCCATCTAGGAGCGCGCAAGGCAAACAGCCGGCGGACCCGCCCTTGCCACCGACTGAAGACGAGGCCGTGGCGAAGCTACTCCTTCAAGTCGGCTCGCCAACGCCCCGTCGTCTTGAGAAGGCGACCTCGGTGCCATGCCCCTTGGAGGCCGGCACCGCCAGCTCGACGATCCCAGACGCCGAAGAGACGAGCGCCGCGCCCATTGGGTGCGTGCGAGGAGGCGGCACAGGCCCGCTGAACCAGGCGCTTCTGGATGTCTAGACAAAGCTGCGAGCTGAGAGCGACACTATCCAAAACTGCACCAAGGCGCACCTGGCGTCGCGGGCAGCCATCCGGGTATGCTTTCTCCTTTGTCTTTGTTTTCTTGTTCCTCCCTGTGGGGGCGCGCCAGTGCACCCACTGGGTGTAGTCCCCGAGTTTCGGGCCGGCTGCTAAGCAGGCGGCCCGGAACTCCAATTGGCGAGTTCCGGGTACTAACTTTTGTCTGAAATACTTGTCGCATGACTATCACAACCTCCGTGTCACCGCCTTCAACCGCAACATTGAAGAGCTGGGCAAGCGGACCGCCGACTTGTCGAAGAGCCCGAGTGAGTCCTTTTTCTTCTTTGCGGGGGCGCGCTGGCGCACCCGCGGGCTGTAGTCCCCGAGATTCGGGCCGACTGCTGAGCAGTCGGGTCGGATCTCCTCGGCGACCTTCTTTGTTGATGACTTAACGCCTTCTTTCTTCTTTCTCTTTAGAGGCCAACGCCACTCTTCAACAGCAGCTGAGTGAAGCCAACACCGCGTTGTGCGCCAAGGGGGAGGAGTGTAGCAAGCTCGCCGCAGAGCGTGATCTGCTGGCCGCACAATTGGCAGAGCAGAAGGAGCCGCTTAAGAAGACGCAGAAGGAGGCGGAAGAAGAGGAGGCCACCCTCCTGGCCGAGTTCGCGAGCGAGCGCTCCTCCTGGACTGACAAGGAGGCAATGCTAGCCTCCGGCTTCCATGAGATCGAGGACCTCGTCGACGCTGAGCTTCTTTGATTTTCTTCCTCGAGCTGCTGACTATACGTCGAGCCAACTCCTGGTTTTTTGACTTGTTCTTCATTCTTTTCATCTTGGCAGACTTCTTCCCCCGCCACTCGCAGGCCACCAATCAAGCTAACGGGGGTGATCGCGAGGAGCGGAGGGCGAATGGCGCGAAGATCGCTGTCGATGCCTGTTGGGGATTGTAGCAGAAATTTAAAATTTTCTACGCATCACCAAGATCAATCTATGGAGTAATCTAGCAATGAGGGGAAGGAGAGTGCATCTACATACCCTTGTAGATCGCTAAGCGGAAGCGTTCAAGTGAACGGGGTTGATGGAGTCGTACTCGTCGTGATCCAAATCACCGATGATCCTAGCGCCGAACGGACTGCACCTCCGCGTTGAACACACATATGGAATGGAGACGTATCCCACGCCTCGATCCAGCAAGGAGGAGGGAGAGGTTTAGGAAGAAGTCCAACAGCACGGCGGCGTGGTGGTGGAGGAGCTTGTGATTCTCCGGCAGGGCTTCGCCAAGCACCATGGAGGAGGAGGAGAAGGTAGGAGGAGGGAGGGCTGCGCCAGGTTCAAGGGTGTGGCCGCCGTCCCACCCCTCCACTATTTTTTGGAGAGGGGGGGCGGCCCCCGTAGATCCCATCTAGGGTTGGGGGCGGCGGCCAAGGGGGGGGAGGAGTGCCTCCCAAGTCAAGTGGAGGCCCTCCCCCTTAGGGTTTCCCCTCTCCCATGC
This sequence comes from Triticum monococcum, assembly GCA_034509565.1. Classification (NCBI taxonomy): domain Eukaryota; kingdom Viridiplantae; phylum Streptophyta; class Magnoliopsida; order Poales; family Poaceae; genus Triticum; species Triticum monococcum. Next base: position 596,618,176 of record CM067843.1, on the reverse strand, counting down.
GCATGGGCCTTGGGAGGGCTAGTGCCCTTGGCCCATTAAGGTTAGGGCGCCCCCCTACAGCCCATGCTGCTGTATTGGACGTGGTGGAACTTTTTCCGGACCTCCGGAACCTTTCGGAAGCTTCCCGATACAATACCAGAAAAAACCGAACTTTTCCCGGAACCCGAACAACAACTTTCCATATATAAATCTTTACCTCTGGACCATTCTGGAACTCCTAGTGACATCCGGGATCTCATCCGGGACTCCGAACAACATTCGGTAATCACATACAAGTCTTCCTAATAACCCTAGCATCATCGAACCTTAAGTGTGTAGACCATACGGGTTCGGGAACCATGCAGACATGACCGAGACAACTCTCCGGCCAATAGCCAACAGCGGGATCTGGATACCCATGTTGGCTCCCACATGTTCCACGATGATCTCATCGGATGAACCACGATGTTGAGGATTCAATCAATCCCGTATTCAATTCCCTTTGTCCAGCGGTGTTGTACTTGCCCGAGATTCCATCGTCGGTATCCCGATACCTTGTTCAATCTCGTTACCGGTAAGTCTCTTTACTCGTTCCGTAACACATCATCCTGTGATCAACTCCTTGGTCACATTGTGCACATTTGATGATGTCCTACCGAGTGGGCCCAGAGATACCTCTCCGTTTACACGGAGTGACAAATCCTAGTCTCGATTTGTGCCAACCCAACAAACACTTTTGGAGATACCTGTAGTGTACCTTTATAGCCACCCAGTTACGTTGTGATGTTTGGCACACCCAAAGCACTCCTACAGTATCCGGGAGTTGCACAATCTCATGGTCTAAGGAAATGATACTTGACATTAGAAAAGCTTTAGCAAACGAACTACACGATCTTTGTGCTAGGCTTAGGATTGGGTCTTGTCCATCACATCATTCTCCTAATGATGTGATCCCGTTATCAACGACATCCAATGTCCATGGTTAGGAAACCGTAACCATCTATTGATCAACGAGCTAGTCAACTAGAGGCTTACTAGGGACATGGTGTTGTCTATGTATCCACACATGTATCTGAGTTTCCTATCAATACAATTCTAGCATGGATAATAAATGATTATCATGAACAATGAAATATATAATAATAACTAATTTATTATTGCCTCTAGGGCATATTTCCAACAGTCTCCCACTTGCACTAGAGTCAATAATCTAGTTCACATCGCCATGTGATTAACACTCATAGGTCATATCGCCATGTTACCAACATCCAAAGAGTTTACTAGAGTCACTAATCTAGTTCACATCACTATGTGATTAATACTCAATGAGTTCTAGGTTTGATCATGTTATGCTTGTGAGAGAGGTTTTAGTCAACGGGTCTTGCCATATTCAGATCCCTATGTACTTCGCAAAACTTTATGTCATATCGTAGATGCTGCTACCACATTCCACTTGGAGCTATTCCAAATTGTTGCTCCATTATACGTATCCGGTATCTCTACTCAGAGCTATCCGGATAGGTGTTAAGCTTGCATCGACGTAACTCTTTAGGTCGAACTCTTTATCACCTCCATAACCGAGAAACATTTCATTATTCCTCTATGGATAATTTTGACCGCTATCTGGTGATCTACTCCTAGATGACCTTTGTACCCTCTTGCCAGACATGTGGCAAGGCACACATCAGGTGCGGTACTCAGCATGGCATACCGTATAGAGCCTATGACAAGAGCATAGGGGATGACCTTCGTCCTTCCTCTTTCTTCTGCCATGGTCAATCTTTGAGTCTTACTCAACTTCACACCTTACAACTCAGGTAAGAACCCCTTCTTTGACTGATCTATTTTGAACTCCTTCAAAAACATGTCAAGGTGTGCGTTCTTTGAAAGTATCATCAGGCGTGTTGATCTATCTCTATAGATCTTGATGCCCAATATGTAAGCAGCTTTATCCAGGTCTTCCTTTGAAAATCACTCTTCAGACAACAGTTTATGCTTTCCAGAAATTCTAGATTATTTCGGATCAACAATATGTCATCCACATATACTTATCAGAAATGTTGTAGTGCTCCCACTCACTTTCTTGTAAATACAAGTTTCTAGCAAACATTGTATAAACCTAAAAGCTTTGATCACTCCATCAAAGAATGTATTCTGACTCCGAGATGCTTGCTCTAGTCCATAGAAGGATCGCTGGAGCCAGCACACCTTTTAGCATCCTTAGGATCGACAAAACCTTTGATTGTATCACATACAACTCTTTCTTACGAAAACTGGTAAGAAAACTTGTTTTTGACATCCATCTGTCAGATTTCATAATCGAAAAATACAGCTAATGCTAACATGATTCCGAGGACTTAAGCATCGCTACGGGTGAGAAATTCTCATCGTAGTCAACTCCTTGAACTTGTGAAAAACTCTTTGCCACAAGTCGAGCTTCATAGACGGTAACAATACCGCCCATGTCCGTCTTCTTCTTAAATATCCATTTATCTCAATGGCTTGCCGATCAACGGGCAAGTCCACCAAAGTCCACACTTTGTTCTGATACATAGATCCTATCTCGGATTTCATGGCCTCTAACCATTTGTTGTAATACGGGCCCATCATCGCTTCTCCATAGCTCGTAGGTTCATTGTTGTCTAACAACATGATATCTAAGACAGGATTACCATACCACTCAGGAGTAGTACATATCCTTGTCGACCTACGAGGTTCGATAGCAACTTGATCCGAAGCTTCATGATCACTATCATTAACTACCTATTCAACAGACGTAGGCGCCACAGAAAACATCTTTCTGTGTTGCATCACTCTCTGGTTGTAGTAAAGGTTCGACAACCTCATCAAGTTATATCTTCCTCCCACTCAATTCTTTCGAGAGAAACTCCTTCTCGAGAAAGGACCCGTTCTTGGCGACAAACAATTTGCCCTCGGATCTGAGATAGAAGGTATACCCTACTGTCACCTTTAGGTATCCTATGAAGATGTGTTTGTCCGCTTTGGGTTCGAGCTTCTCCGGCTGAAGCCTTAAGCATCGCAGCCCCAAACATTAAGAAACGACAACTTTGGTTTCTTGCCAAACGAATGTTCATACGACGTCGTCTCAACGGACTTAGATGGTGTCCTATCTAAAGTGAATGCAGCTGCCTCTAACGCATAACCTCAAAATGAAAACGGTAGATAAGAGACATCATAGATCGCACCATATCTCATAGTGTTCGATTACGACGTCCGGACACACCATTACCTTGTGGTGTTCCAGGTGGCTTCAACTATGAAACAATTCCACAATGTCTTAAGTGATTGCCAAACTCATAACTCAGAAAATCCCCTTTTGATCAGATCGTAGGAACATGATCTTATTGTTATGATGATTCTTAACTTCACTTTGAAATCGCTTGAACTTTTCAAACATTTCAGACTTGTGCTTCATTAAGTAGATATACCTATATCTACCCAAATCGTCAGTGAAGATGAGAAAATAGCGATATCCACCGCACGCTTCAAGTCTCATTGGATCACACGCATCAGCATGCATGATTTTCAACAAGTCACTTGCCCGTTTCATTGTACCTGAAAACGGGGTCTTAGTCATCCTGCCCATGAGGCATGGCTCGCATGTGTCTAGTGATTCAAAATCAAGTTTCTCCAAACATCCATCGACATGGAGTTTCTTCATGCATATTACGCCAATATGACCTAAGCGGCAGTGCCACAAGAAAGTAGTACTATCATTATTAACTCTACATCTTTTGGCGTGAACATGTGTATTACCACGACCGAGATTCAATGAACCATTCACATAGGGTGCATGACCATGAAAGGTATTTTAATGTAAACAGAATAACCATTATTCTATAATTTAAATGAATAACCGTATTGCAATGAACATGATCTAATCATATTCATGCTCAATGTAGACACCTGATAACATTTATCTAGGTTCAATACTAATCCCGAAGGCAGATGGAGCGTGCGATGGTGATCTCATCAACTTTGGAAACACTTCCAACACACATCGTCACCTCGCCCTTAGCCAGTCTCCGTTTAGTCCGTAGCATTTGCTTCAAGTCACCAATAATAGCAACTGAACCGGTATCCAATACCCAGGTGCTACCAGGAGTACTAGTGAGGTACACATTAATAACACGTATATACTTTGTTGAAGTTACCAGCCTTCTTATCTACCATGCATTTGGGGTAATTCCGCTACCAGTGACCGTTCCCCTTACAATAGAAGCACTCAGTCTCAGGTTTGGGTTCAACCTTGGGTTCCTTCACTGGAGTGGCAACTGGTTTGCTATCCATGAAGTTTCCCTTCTAGCCATTGCCCTTCTTGAAACCAGTGGTCTTGTTAAACCATCAACACTTGATGCTCCTTATTTATTTCAACCTTTTGCGGTCTTAAGCACCGCGAACAGCTCCGGGATCAACTCCATCCCTTGCATGTCATAGTTCATCACAAAGATCTAGTAGCTTAGTGATAGTGGCTAGTGAACTCTATCAATCACTATCTTATCTGGAAGTTTAACTCCCACTTGATTTAAGTGATTGTAGCACCCAGACATTCTGAGCACATGCTCACTAGCTGAGCTATTCTCCTCCATCTTGTTGGCAAAAGAACTCGTCAGAGGTCTCACACCTCAAAACATGGGCATGAGCCTGAAATCCCAATTTCAGCTCTTGGAACATCTCATGTGTTCTATGGCGTTCAAAACGTCATTGGAATCCCAATTCTAAGCCGTAAAGTATGGTGCACTAAACTATCAAGTAGTCATCAGGATGTGTCTGTCAGGTGTTCACAACATCCACAGACGACGTTGTAGGGGTTTGCACATCGAGCGGTGCATCAAAGACGTAAGCCTTCTATGTAGCAGTGAGGACACTCCTCGGACTACGGACCTAGTCCACATCATTGCTTACAATATCTTTCAACTTAATCTTTCTCTAGGAACGTATTGAAACAGGGAGCTACAACGTGAGCTATTTATCTACAATATATTTGCAAAGACAATTTAGACTATGTTCAAGATAACTGAGTTCATCTAATCAAATTATTTAATGAACTCCCACTCAAATAGACATCCCTCTAGTCATCTAAATGAAACATGATCCGAATTGACTAGGCCGTGTCCGATCATCACGTGAGACGGACTAGTCATCAATGGTGAACATCTTCATGTTGATCGTATCTTCTATACAACTCATGCTCGACCTTTCGGTCTTCCGTGTTCCGAGGCCATGTCTATACATGCTAGGCTTGTCAAGCCGACCTAAGTGTATTGCATGTGTAAATCTGGCTTACACCCGTTGTATTCGAACGTTAGAATCTATCACACCCAATCATCACGTGGTGCTTCGAAACAATGAACCTTCGCAACGGTGCACAGTTAGGGGGAACACTTTCTTGAAATTTTAGTGAGGGATCATCTTATTTGAGCCACCGTCGTTCTAAGCAAATAAGATGTAAAACATGATAAACATCACATGCAATCAAATAGTGACATGATATGGCCAATATCATTTTGCTCCTTATGATCTTCATCTTCGGGGCTCCATGATCATCGTTGTCACCGGCATGACACCATGATCTCCATCATTGTGTCTTCTTGAAGTTGTCTCGTCATCTATTACTTCTACTACTATGGCTAACGCAGCAATAAAGTAAAGTAATTACATGACGTTTATGTTGACACACAGGTCATAAATAAATTAAGACAACTCCTATGGCTCCTGCCGGTTGTCATACTCATCGACATGCAAGTCGTGATTCCTATTACAAGAATATGATCAATCTCATACATCACATATATCATTCATCACATCCTTTTGGCCATATCACATCACAAGGCATATGCTGCAAAAACAAGTTAGACGTCCTCTAATTGTTGTTGCAAGTTTTTACGTGGCTGCTATAGGTTTCTAGCAAGAACGTTTCTTACCTACGCCAAAACCACAACGTGATATGCCAATTTCTATTTACCCTTCATAAGGACCCTTTTCATCGAATCCGATCCGACTAAAGTGGGAGAGACAGACTCCCGCTAGCCACCTTATGCAACTAGTGCATGTCAGTCGGTGGAACCAGTCTCACGTAAGCGTACGTGTAAGGTCGGTCCGGGCCGCTTCATCCCACGATGCCGCCGAATCAAGATAAGACTAGTAACGGCAAGTAAATTGACAATATTGACGCCCACAACAACTTGTGTTCTACTCGTGCATAGAAACTACACATAGACCTAGCTCATGATGCCACTATTGGGGATCGTAGCAGAAATTTAAAATTTTCTACGCATCACCAAGATCAATCTATGGAGTAATCTAGCAACGAGGGGAAGGAGAGTGCATCTACATACCCTTGTAGATCGCTAAGCGGAAGCGTTCAAGTGGACAGGGTTGATGGAGTCGTACTCGTCGTGATCCAAATCACCGATGATCCTAGCGCCGAACGGACGGCACCTCCGCGTTCAACACACATACGGAACGGAGACGTCTCCCATGCCTTGATCCAGCAAGGAGGAGGGAGAGGTTTAGGACGAAGTCCAACAGCACGACGGCGTGGTGGTGGAGGAGCTTGTGATTCTCCGGCAGGGCTTCGCCAAGCACCATGGAGGAGGAGGAGAAGGTAGGAGGAGGGAGGGCTGCGCCAGGTTCAAGGGTGTGGCCTCCCTCCCACCCCTCCACTATTTGTTGGAGAGGGGGGCCGGCCCCCCTAGATCCCATCTAGGGTTGGGGGCGGCGGCCAAGGGGGGGAGGAGTGCCTCCCAAGTCAAGTGGAGGCCCTCCCCCTTAGGGTTTCCCCTCTCCCATGCGCATGGGCCTTGGGGGGGGGGGGCTGGTGCCCTTGGCCCATTAAGGTTAGGGCGCCCCCCTACAGCCCATGCTGCTGTATTGGACGTGGTGCAACTTTTTCCGGACCTCCGGACCCCTCCGGAATCCTCCGGAACCTTCCGGAAGCTTCCCGGTACAATACCGGAAAAAACTGAACTTTTCCCGGAACCCAAACAACAACTTTCCATATATAAATCTTTACCTCCGGACCATTCCGGAACTCCTCGTGACGTCCGGGATCTCATCCGGGACTCCGAACAACATTCGGTAATCACATACAAGTCTTCCTAATAACCCTAGCATCATCGAACCTTAAGTGTGTAGACCATACGGGTTCGGGAACCATGCAGACATGACCGAGACAACTCTCCGGCCAATAGCCAACAGCGGGATCTGGATACCCATGTTGGCTCCCACATGTTCCACGATGATCTCATCGGATGAACCACGATGTTGAGGATTCAATCAATCCCGTATTCAATTCCCTTTGTCCAGCGGTGTTGTACTTGCCCGAGATTCCATCGTCGGTATCCCGATACCTTGTTCAATCTCGTTACCGGCAAGTATCTTTACTCGTTCCATAACACATCATCCCGTGATCAACTCCTTGGTCACATTGTGCACATTATGATGATGTCCTACTGAGTGGGCCCAGAGATACCTCTCCGTTTACACGGAGTGACAAATCCCAGTCTCGATTCGTCCCAACCCAACAAACACTTCCGGAGATACCTGTAGTGTACCTTTATAGCCCCCAGTTACGTTGTGACATTTGGCACACCCAAAGCACTCCTACGGTATCCGGGAGTCGCACAATCTCATGGTCTAAGGAAATGGTACTTGACATTAGAAAAGCTTTAGCAAACGAACTACACAATCTTTGTGCTAGGCTTAGGATTGGGTCTTGTCCATCACATCATTCTCCTAATGATGTGATCCCGTTATCAACGACATCCAATGTCCATGGTTAGTAAACCGTAACCATCTATTGATCTACGAGCTAGTCAACTAGAGGCTTACTAGGGACATGGTGTTGTCTATGTATCCACACATGTATCTGAGTTTCCTATCAATACAATTCTAGCATGGATAATAAACAATTATCATGAACAATGAAATATATAATAATAACTAATTTATTATTGCCTCTAGGGCATATTTCCAACAATGCCGCCCGGAACCTTGACGAGCATATTCTGAGCATTGGGGCTCATCTGCGGCCGGCCCACCGGATGCTGCGCCGGCTTCAACGTGTCGGCGCCCAAGCGATCGCTGCCCTGTGGCCAGATATGCAGGCTCCGCGCACCCCCAGTCGGACTGCCGACTAGCTGGAGGTCGCGGCTGGCCGTCTTGAGGCCTGGAAGAGTTCCTCGGCCCGGGCTGGAGTGCACCGAGCCTTGGAATTTGTCAAGGCGTGGTATCCGGGGCTGGACCTAGACCGGCTGGTCACACTCCGGTCAGAGGCCCAGCCGGAGCTGGCAGCCGCGGAAGACGCCCTTGTCAAGCGCGCGGCGGTGATCGCCGAGTACACCGACACCAGCATCTTTGTCCCCGAGCGGGCTGAAGACGGCGGGGAGGTACCGCCAGAGTGGTTTGGGATGAACCCAGACTACGGCGAGGACTCGGCGGAGGTGATCGGCTCCAGCGTCGAGGAGGAAGATGAGGCGGAGGACGGAAGCGAGACGGAGGCACCGGAAGTGAGATGGAGGCACCGGAAGACGGAGCGTATGGCCAGCTTCAGCTCGACCGCGCCTCGAGTAACGAGCCGTGCCCGCCCGAGCTGACTGCCGCCGGAGGTGATCAAGCCGAGACCGCCCAGCCGGCCGCCCCAACATCCAACACAGCCGTCTCCTCCGATCCTCCGAACCCGTCTACTGCCTCCTAGGCTGCCACCTTATCCTTGTTTTATCTGTTTTAATAGTCTTTGATGAACTTGCTAATTCGCACAATTCCACCCGCGGGGTGTATTTTGAACTTCTGCTCGAAGGTTCGGCCAAGGGCCTTTGTTATGTAAATATTCATCTGACTTCTATCTTTTCTTGCTCATTGCTCTTTTGGCTTTTTCCTTTGCCGCCTTCCCTCAGTTGCCGTCTTTGTCAGTCGGACAGCCGCTCTGCGGACTGGTGCTGGATCAAATTCTTGGTCACTTTGGGAAGGCAAGTACTTAGCCATTTTAGAGTTTTTTAGCAAGTCGGATAGAAGGCGGCAAGCCAACTGCTTAAGAGTCGGTTTGCGAAAAAAGGTTGGAAGCCGGCTTTAAGCTATGTTTATGCTTTGAGTCCTTAGCCATTTTTCGTGTGGACGCCCATTCTTCCTTACTCCTGCCCACCAGACAGTCACTCTGCGAGCTGCGGCTTCTGACGGGAGACGGCTTAGGCGCCACACACTACTTGTCCGGCTGCAGGAAGCATTTCATAGCGCAAGGCGACAAGTCCCCGGGCCGACTAGTCGAACCCGGTGCCAAGCGGCATAACAAAAATTAACATACTCGAAGGCATAATTCTTATCATACAGATAAAAGAGGGCAGTCCCCGAGCTCTTCTCGGGGGGGGGGGGCGAAGTCTTGGTACTTTTAATACAAAAGGTAGTGTGGTACATACTACGTTTAACTGTAAAATTTTCGGAGGAGATTTGCATTCCATGGCCACTCTGTCTCTTTGTCGGAGTCGTCCCTCTTGCGTGCTCGGGGCTTCTGAGCGTCGATCGGGTAGCAGGAGTCGTTGCCCAGCACTTTGCTGATGATGAAGGGGCCTTCCCAAGGCGCCGACAGCTTATGTTGGCCGGCTGTTCGCTCGATTAGTCGGAGCACAAGGTCGCCCTCTTGGAAAGATCTCGGCCTGACCTTCCTATTGTAGTATCTGTGCAGGCTCTGTTGGTAGATGCTGGACCGGCTGAGTGCCAACAGCCGGCCCTCTTCCAGCAGATCGACAGCGTCTTGACGTGCTTCTTCTGCTACTTCCCCGGTGTACATGGTGACTCGCAGGGAATCGAACTCTATGTCCGTTGGGATGACGGCTTCAGCACCGTAGACGAGGAAGAAAGGCGTGAAGCCGGTTGACTTGTTTGGAGTCATGCACAGACTCTAGAGGACGGCTGGCAACTCATCGAGCCAGCAGCCAGCCGAGCGCTCCAGAGGCTCGACCAGTCGGGGCTTGATGCCGAACAGGATGAGGCCGTTTGCTCGCTCCACCTGGCCATTTGACTGTGGATGGGCGATGGGCGCTAGGTCTAGTCGGATGCCCTGTGTCGCACAGAAACGGGCCATGGCGCCTTTGGCAAAATTCATGCCGTTGTCGGTGATGATGCTGTGTGGTACGTCGTACCAAATTGTGATGTCGGAGATGAAAGTCACGGCAGTCAGACCATTCAGCTTCTTGATTGGCTTCGCTTCTATCCACTTGGTGAACTTGTCCACCGCGACAAGTAAGTGAGTTAAGCCACCTCGTGCCGTCTTGAATGGTCCCACCATGTCTAGGCCCCAAACTGCGAAGGGCCAGGCAATGGGGATGGTCTTGAGTGCAGAAGCCGGCTGATGCGGCTTGGAGCGGAACTTCTGGCACCCTTTGCATTTTTGGACCAATTCCTTGGCCTCTTCTAAGGCCGTTGGCCAGAAGAAACCGTGTCGGAAGGCTTTGGCAACGAGTGCTCTTGAAGCTGCATGGTGGCCGCACTCGCCTTGATGGATGTCTTTGAGAATTGCTTGGCCTTGCTCTGGCTCTACGCAGCGCTGGTAGACACCAGTGACGCTGCGCCTGACCAGCTCTCTATTGACTATGGTGTAGGATGCCGCTCGGTGTTGTACTTGCCGAGCTAAGATCTCATTAGTCGGCAGCTCTTTGCTCACCGGGAATTTGAGGATGGGCTAGGCCCATGAGGGTGGTGCTATTTCTTCGACTGCCAGAACTGCGACTTGGACGAGGGTGGCTGGGCTGGGAGGCGGCGGGCTGGAGTCAGAAACCGCTTGCTGGATTAATGAAGTCCCCGGTCCGACTGGTGCAGCCCTCGGGCCGAGTTCTGGAGTCTTCGGGCTGGCCGCCGCAGTCCCCGGGCCGGGTTCTGCAGTCCCTGGGCCGGCTTCGACTGTGGCGGCTTTGGAGTCATCTGCCAAAATCCTCGTACCGTCTGCTGGAGCTCTGGAGTCGGATCCGACTTCTTTGGGAGGAGCCGGCACAAAGATGGAGTCTGATTATGGTGAAGGCTTGATAGACGGCTTGAGGATGCGCTGAAGGGTGACGCCGGATGGTATTGCTTGGCGGGTAGAGCCGATTCGCGCCAGGGCGTCTGCTTGGTCGTTGTCGTTTCTTGGCACATGGAGGAACTCGCACCCCTTGAAATATCCACTGAGTTGCTGCACGAGGAAATGGTAACTCGCCATGTTTGCATCCTTGGCGTCCTAGTCGCCAGACGACTGCTGGACCACTAAGTCCGAGTCGCCATAACACAAGATCCGGCGAATGCCAAGTTCTTTGGCAAGCCAGAGCCCGTGAATGAGTGCCTCATATTCGGCGACGTTGTTGGAGGTGGGAAAGTGGATTTGTAGTGCGTATTTGAGCTTGTCGCCTTTAGGAGAAGTGAGGACAACGCCGGCTCCCAAGCCGGTGCGCATCTTGGAGCCGTCGAAATGCATCCGCCAATGGGTGGAGTCGGGCGCTGGTGGTAGGTACTGGGTCTCGGCCCAGTCGACGAGGAAGTCGGCCAGTGCTTGTGACTTGATGGCGGTGCGGGGCTGGTAGTAGATGGTGTAGGGAGCCAACTCTATGGCCCATTTGGCCACTCGGCCAGAAGCATCTCGGCTTCTGATGATCTCGGCAAGTGGGGACGTGCAGACCACAGTGATTGGATGCTCTTGAAAGTAAGGCTTCAACTTCTTGGTGGCAAAGTGCACGCCATAGCACATCTTCTGGTAGTGGGGGTAGTTCTGCTTGGAGGTCGACAGTACTTCGCTCAGGTAATATACCGGTCTCTGGACAGGTAGTGCCTTGCCTTCCTCCTTGCGTTCCACTACAATGACTGTGCTGACTACCCAGCTGGTGGAGGCGATGTACAGGAGCATGGGCTCCTCAGGAGTCGGAGCCGCTAGAACGGGTGGAGTAGTCAACATCTTCTTCAACTGGAGAAAGGCTTCGTCCGCCTTGTGGTTCCACTCGAAAAAAGTGGTCTTCTTCATGAGCTGGTATAAGGGGAGAGCTTTCTCGCCCAGCCGACTGATGAATCGGCTGATGGACGCCAAGCAGCTAGTGAACTTTTGCACGTCCAGCAGTCGGCTGGGTACCTCCATCCTCTCAATGGCCTTGATCTTTACAGGGTTGCACTCTATGCCACGTTCAGAGACCAGGAAGCCAAGGAGTTGACCGGATGGTACTCCGAAGACGCACTTCTCAGCGTTGAGCTTGATCTGGAATCGGCGCAGGTTCTCAAAGGTCTCCTTGAGGTCTTCCAGCGGTGTTACATGCTTCTCCGTCTTCACCACCACATCGTCCACGTAAATGTGGGCGTTTCTGCCGAGTTGCTTGAGGAGGCACTTCTGCATGCAATGCTGAAAGGTGGCGCCGGCATTCCTCAAGCCGAACGTCATGGTCAGGTAGCAGAAGGCTCCAAGCGGTGTGATGAAGGCGGTCTTCAGTCGGTCAGCCGGGTTCAGCTTGATCTGGTGATATCTGAATATGCATCTAAGAAGCTCAACAGCTCGCATCCGGCTATGGAGTCTATCACCTGATCAATTCTTGGCAAAGCAAACGGGTCCTTGGGACAAGCCTTGTTGAGGCTTGTGTAGTCAATACACATTCGCCACTGCTTCTTCTTCTTCAGTACCAGGACCAGGTTGGCTAGCCACTCTAGAAAGAATACTTCCATAATGAAGCCGGCTGCTAGGAGTCGGGCTATCTCTTCTCCGACAACTCTTCTCTTTTCTTCTAATAGGCGGCGCAAGGGCTGCCTGACTGGCTTCGCATTAGATCGGACATGTAACTTGTGCTCGGCAAATTCCGTCGGCACACCTGGCATGTCTTTGGGGGACCATGCGAAGATGTCCCGATTCTCATGGAGGAAATCGATGCTCTCACCTTCCTATTTGCTGTCGAGGTTTGCGCCTATGACAGCGTACCTCTCTGGGTGCTCCGGATCCAAGGGTATCTTCTTTGTCTCTTTGACAGGCTTGAACGAACCCTCAGCCTCCGACTCCTTGGGGTTAGGCGACACCTCTAGTTGCTTGTCGGCCATTGCCACAACCCGGTCAAGGAGCCGCTTCTCGGCCGCGATCACCAGGGACTCAGCCAACCGACTACTTTCAGCCGCACAGGCAGACGACTTCCGGTAGTCGCCGGCTATGGTCAGAATCCCCTTGGAACTAGGCATCTTCATCTTGAGGTAGGCGTAGTGGGGGACCGCCATGAACTTGGCCAGGGCGGGCCGGCCAAGTAATGCATGGTATGGGCTCTCGAGATCCACCACCTCAAACCAAACTGACTCTCGGCGGAAGTGATCTTTGTCTCCAAAGAGGATGTCCATCAGGATCTTGCCGATTGGTGAGCAGGAAAGGCCAGGAACAATGTCGTGGAATACAGTCTAGCTGTTCCGAAGCTGTCTTTGCTTGATTCCTAACTTCTCCATGGTGTCCTTGTACATGATGTTGATGCTGTTGCCTCCGTCTATCAGAACTCGCGAGAAACGAGCAGCTCGTCTATCCGTGGCAAAGGTGGCATCCAAGACCAAGGCATAGGAGCCCGGACTCGGCATCACCTCTGGGTGATCAGCTCTGCTCCAGCTGATAGGCTTCTCGGAACAGTGCATGAATTCTGGTGTCTCTGATGCTACTGCATTCACCTCTTACTGCTGCAGCCGCCTGCTGCGTCGATCATCAGCCACGCTGGTAAATACCACGTAGGCTCCGTGCTCTTCGGGGTACTCGTCTTGTACTGCGCCGACTGGCTGACAGCCGGCTGCTGGGGCGAAGGCGGAGGCGGCTGCCCAGCAGGCGGGGGAGGCAGGGGGCGTCTCCTTTGGCGATCCTAGTGAGCCAGTGGCACTTCCGGGTGGTGTGGTTCGACGGCTTCGCGCCGCTGTGGAACTTGCAAGGACCATCCAGAGTCTGCTCGTATGAGAAAGCCGGCAACCAGTTGGGCTTGCCGCCTTTCTGTCGCTTGGGTGGAGACTGCCCTTCAGGCTGCTGGTCTTCGACTGTCGCCACCAGCCGGCTGCTGGAAGCCGGCTGTGGGGCCTTGCGCTTGTGGTCACTCTACTATTGTCGCGGACTGGCGTCTCCAGTCGGAGTTCTAGGAGCCTGAGGGGCCACTTTGCCAGTCTCACTAACTTGAATCTCCGCCTTCATGGAGGAGTCGGCCGTGGCATACTTGTCTGCTATGATCTGCAGCTCGTCGAGGGTTTCTGGCTCGTCGTAGAGGAGCTTGTGCTTGAGGAGGGTGCCTTCTCTGCACCCGGCAGTGAAATACTCGATAGCCTGCACCTCGTGCACGCCCTCGCAGGAGTTCTGAAGCTCGGCCCAATGCGTGAGGTAGTCGGGAGTCGACTCGTTGGGGCCTTGCACGTACAAGGAAAGCTGGCAAGGCTTGGGAGGACACTTGTACGTGCTTGTGAAGTTGAGGACGAATGCATCATTGAAGTCGACCCAGCTATTGATGCTGCGGGGCTTCAGGCTGTTCAGCCATGTCAGGGCCGTGCCCTGGAGCATGAGAGGTACGTATTTTACGGCAACACGCTTGTTGCCGTTCGCTATGTTGACGGCCGTGGAGTAGTCAACCAGCCAGTCCTCCGGCTTCACGGAGCCGGTGTACTTGGGCGTGTCTCTTGGGAGCGTGAACTCTTTGGGAAAAGGCTCGTCTCGAATGCGGGGCCCGAAACAAGGCGGACCCAACTCGTCTTCTTCTTCCAGCGCAAGGGATCGGTGAAGTCGGTCGATCCAGTGGCGGGCGTCGTTTTCTCCAACTCCCTCTCGGCGGCCAAGGCGGTCGCTGAGAGTCGGATGGTCAACAGGCGGCGGGGAGAGTCGCCTTTCCTTGCGAGGAGGAGGAGGCGGACAGTCGTCCCGTCATTCCACTACTCTCGGGCGGCCGTCTTGGTCGCGCTCTATGGTAACGCGAGTCCGACTGCAGCTGACAGCCGGATCCTTGTCTTTTCTTCCGCGGGCGCCGCCAGTCGGCGTCTGAGACGTCACGCCTTGGTCTCGGCGTGGAGGCGGGTCGTTGTTTTGTCGCCGCGGCGCCTCTGTGCGGCAGGCGGCCTCGTTCTGCGTGGCAGCCATGTCGAGGAGCCGTTGGACTCGCTCCGCCATCAGGCGGCGCTCTTCACCCTCGAAGTTGTCTAGCTCATCTGCCGTCGCCTGGGCGGCTCGAATGTTCTCCGCAGGCGTGGCGTATATAGGGTGATTTGCCCCAAACAGGTTGGCGATGGCCACACCGCGCAGCTAGACCGTGCCTAGGCGGCTGGGCCCAGTTGGAGCTGGCGAGCCACCCACAGTGCGATCCATCTCACGCTAGTAGGCTTGTGACAAGCGTCTCATGCTAGCCAGCTTCTTTGCGCCTTCGATGAGCTGAAGGCGGCGCGCCTCTAGCGTCTCCGCGTCAGCGTCTTCCGAAATGGGCGCGGTCAGGTCTTGCAGTGCCGCGCCAAGTGGGTCATGCGCTCCTCCGCTGAGATGCTCGTCATGACCGATGACAAGCACCTCTGTGACGGTGCTTCCGTCGCTCTCTGCGCGAGGGAGCAGCTCGTCGACGTTGGTGGGGAACTCGTCGAGCGACGCAGTGTCGAAGTCAACCAGCATCGGGTCGGTGGAGCCTATAGACTCCAAGTCCACGACAGGCTCGCCGGCGACATGGAGTTGGTCAAGGAGGCCCGCGAGGAGGCTCTCGGGGCCGCCCGTGCCTGTGTCGGATGCAGGCTCATCGGAGAGGCGAACCTCGCCGATGAGATCGGCGAGGCAGCTGGCCGTGCAGGTGATCTCAGCGCCGTGTAGTGCGTCGGTGCAAACTCCGTCTGGCGTGCCGGGCTGGCTGCGCTCGCCAAGGAGGACAAGGGTTCCCGTCCAGAGCAGGTCTCCGGACGACGGTGCACCAGGCCCCACGGTGGGCGCCAAATGTCGGCGGTTGGGTGCGACATATGCCAAAGGATGGCTTATCATGGTGGGAGCGAGTAGAACGTCGCCGGTGCCTGCAAACGGGATAAGGCGAAGGCATGCACGCCGGCAAATCTTACCCAGCTTCGGGGCTCTCCATGGAGATAACACCCCTACTGCTGCTCTGCGGGGTCTCCGCATGATTACTATGGCAAAGTGTGTACACGGTTGCTCCTTGAGCTGTTTCCTGGAGGTAGGAGAAGGCAAGGCTAGCTCTCTCCTTCCTATATGATCTGGGCTAGTGCTAATGGATTCGAACCCTTTGCATGGGTGCCCTGGGGGGTTTATATAGGCCTACCCCCCAGGAGTACAATGGTAATCCGGCTGGATGCGGGCCCAGCCGTCAGTCTCTCTGGCCGCCGTCTTATCCGCCGACTCATGGGGCCCGCCGACTGGCTTGGTACGGAGCCGACAGGCCGCGTCCACCACGGGCGGGTCTTGCCGGCTGCAGATTACTGTAGTCGTGCTTCTAATGACGCGGGCTCAGTCATGGGGTCGTGGCAACACCCCCGCCGTCTGGCGGGCAATCACTGTTGCCACTCCCTGTCGCGTCTGGTTAATGGCGCGTGGGGCCCGTGGGAGGGGCTGGCCGACTCCTGGGGGCCGACTCCCAACTAGGCCATCTGATGGTGCTCTCACCGTCTTTAGTACGCCCGCCGACTGGTGGGACCCGTTGTCCCTGGGTCATACCGGCAGGCCATCGTGGGCATAGGACTCTGCCCACTGAGGCTGACGTCAGGGCCGGCATGGCAACAGTGTTGCGCCGGGTGGAGATCTCCGCGGGTGCGGCGTACTGTGGCCACGCCTGCCCATGGAAAAGGGAGGGAGTGGACCTTATTGTGGCCACTCCCCGTCCCATCCCTCTTTATGAGGGCATGGGGGTTGTTGGTGTCGCGGGCCGACTCCCCATGGTCAGCTTCTCTGGAAGTCACCAGTTAGGAGTTGGCTCATCCTGAAGACGTCCCCGGGACTCGGCCGCGAGTGGGCAGTTGGCTGCCTCGCCGCCGACTCTCAGAAGGCGGCTCCTTGTCTTGGGGTCTTGAGGGGCGCAGCCTGCCCCGATGTCTTGAAAGGTTCTGGGCCTCGGTTAGCCTACCCGTGGCCCATTACTCTGACAGAACGGGCAGATGGCCTTCGTCTACCTCCCGCCAGTCACTGTTGACGATCTTTCTCGAACCGCCAGCGACCACCGGCCCAGACCCTTGCCTCCGCCGCCCCGCCCTCCCATCGATCTCACACCACCGCCATGCTTGGCAGCGCCTGCAGGCCATCCCTTTAATCCCGGCCGACCTCCAGATCGGGCACCAGTAGCTCTAGGCCGCACACGCCCCTGAGATAAACACCAAGGCATTGCTTCCCCGACGCCTGTTACACCGGGGAATGCTTCCGTCAATTGGGAATCAACTGGCCAGAAATTAAAATTCAGGGGGGCGACGGACCTTTAGCTAAGGTGAAATAGTATATGAGGAGAAACCTTGTGCATCGCGAGTTACTAAGAACATCTAGTATCAAGAAGAAGCGGTCAACTAGTGTCTTGTGTGGGATGAATACCGTGCAAGTAGAGACGTAAGATTTGCACGAATAAGGGAAGAGGAGTACCTTTTTCGGTTGCCGGTGTGGTCACCTCCACATGTCACGCCGATCTTCTTCTTTTCACCGGGGAAACCGATGTTGTGGAGGGTGCAGGCTTGGACGAACCCATGGCCAAATTGTTGACTATGTTGCAGTGGCCATATGTCGGCGGAGGGGAAGCAGATCCGAGGCAGCGAAGGACGGCGTAGCAGGAACAACTCCGGTGCGGTGGAGGGTGGCGAAGTTGGAGCGGCAGCGGTGAGGCGCAGGATGGCATGGTTGAACTGGCTCGGGTACGGATGGCTCGGCCTCGGCTTCAACTACTAGCCGTGGAGGGCGTTGCGGTTGAGGTTGCGGTGGACGACGACGTCGGGGTATCGGCTCTGGCGTGATGGAGGAGGGCGGCGGTTGATGGGTGGGATGGGGTGGCGGACGGAGGACACCGGGGTTTCGTGGCTGGTGGAGAGGTAGTTTTGGCGCCCACGGAGTACGAATGGTGAATCGGACGGGTGGGGGAACCATGTTTCGGTCTGGGACGCGCTTGTTTTTGGCTTTTTTGAACAGAAGATGCAACACGCTTGTTTGAAATTTGGGGAAAGTACAAACTTTGCCCCCCTCTTAAATTTCGGACCTACTGCGGGTCGGGGGTAGGATGGTAATCCTAGGTGTCCCAAATAGTGGGCGGGAGCGATTTCGGCCGCGCACATGTGTGGTTAGGCGGCCATTGTGTATGAATGTTTTTCGGATGCGGTTGCGTGGTGTCTAGATGAAGCTACAAACCTACCCCGGTTTAGACCTTTGGATGTCGGGCCGGTAGGTTTCACGAGTCGGAGTTATTAGAAAAGTAATTTCCTTGTACTACCAAACATTGGTCTCACGTGGTTTCGGGCGAGTAGAGGCTCTTTTGGCGCTTCGTTCGAAATTTCGAAACACAAGCATTCATGTTTAGAGTACTCTTGAACTATTAGGATTGACCTAAATAGACAACGTTATATTTGACCTTGTATGTTTGAAAACCTCCTTAAATTATGCGCTTCTTTTTGAAATTTTGACACTTGAAAATCCTATAACTATGATTATTTTGGAATGGAGGAGCTAAATTTGAATCTATTTTGTACACGACTACATATGCTATTATGTACAAAATCAGAGCAAAGATTGGTGCCCCCATAATTTAGGTATGGTTTACAAATGCCATGATATCAAATTCAAATAATTGAATGGACTTCATGTTGAATTCGATTTTTTAAACCACCTTAAGTTGAATTCAAATGTATGCTAGTTCATAGGTAGCTATTTATAATGTCCATTGTGTAACTTTCGTATGTATAATGTGCTTTACACACACAACATGAACTATACTCATGTTTACATTCGATTGCTAAAGCGATGCATTGTCTGGAGTTCAAAATACTAACTATGTGGATCAATTGTGTCGAATAATAACATATACATGCTCAAATTCGATAGAATCTAGATGTCTGATGGATCAATGACCGCTCCTTACACGAATTGCAAATATCATGATCCCTTCCTAATATTTGGATACAATTTATATCTTTAATCAATGTGTAGAGCAGTCTTTTACGTGTAGTTTCACTCTCCATCGGTGGTCTCTCACACATGCTCACACACTCTCTCCCGAGATGTCTTTCTCGCACACATGCTCTAGATATAACCCTCCCTCCCTCTCGTAACCATTTACAACTGTTTCCACTAACCTTTATCACAAGCACTCTTCCTCTCGCAAACATACACATGCACAATCATCATCGACCCTTTCTATATACATGGACCTGCCTACATGTCTCATGTACACACATTATCTTTACGCCTGTCTCTCACGCATTGTCTCACACCTCTCTTCCTAATCGACGAGTATGATTCTAGCAGAGCATTCTGTAGGATGCCCCTTAAAGTTAGGTTGGATGAATAGTAATATCAGAGATAAAGGGGTTACCTTAGTCCGAGAACCTAGGGTTACAAATCCTAGCCGGCTTTGTCTGTGGACAAAGAGTCCTTCACAATTCTGCTATCTTTGTCTTGTACGACTAGTCATCCATGGGTCTTCCTAAATGCGTCACGGGCCGACCAATGTGGCGCAGGACAGAACTGAACGAAGGGCCTCACCTCTACCCACCGGACCTCACGCGGTGACACACCCTCTACCCCCATGTCTCATTATCTTCTCACACCCACACATATCAACACAAACACCACACACACAGAAAATTTCTCATGGTGCCTCTATTCCCTCCCCCCTTGCATATACACACTCAAGGGAATGGAATCTCTTGTCGTGACGTCATATTCGTCTCTCTCTCTCTAGACCACTCTCGTTTCTCGTTCTATCTCTCCCACGCCCCCCATCGTCCCCTCTATCCATGCCTCTCTCGAATACGTAATACACACACATACCTCTCTAGGCCCCGCCAAATGCATCAACTACACATTCACACATGTTACATCACGTACCCCATTGATCTAACAAGCCCTCTCTTCACGTTTATTTCGCATACAACATTCCTTTTGAATAAAGTGTGGGCAAAAAATTATTTTAGAGTTTCTACATATATACAACATTACAAAGTTATATGGAGGAGCACAAACGCTAATTTGCATTGCATGGTGCCCACAATGATATTTATTCCGCACTATGAATTTGTATATTTTTATACTATATACAAAGTTAGTCATAATAAAGAGAAACGAAGAGCATCTCTCTCCATCGCATACCCCCTGTACGCCCCTTTCACGTATGCACACAAAACTATCTCCAGGTCCTCTAAAAGTAAGCCCCCAGAAAATTCACGCATGTTTCATCTTTCTCTCGCGATATATGAAATGACAATCATTGTATTTGAAGCGAAAGCACAATACGTACATTGGACTTCAGAATCCACTCATTACGGTCACGATTTACGTTTAGTGGTTATTATACAGTCACGGGCTCACCATAAAACTCTGTATTTGCTCATGACATGACTAGTTGACCAGTTAAACGCTCCACGTGGTACCTCTACTGTTGCATCACATTATCTCACTACCATCGTGCCCACCTGTCGACTTGTATCTACTCTACATCTACACTCTTATAAAATACATAAAATACACTCGTATAAAAAACAAAGTTGGTGATGATGGTGTGCCTACCATCCTGCAATATAGGCCGTCCGATTTATATCTGACAGGTAGGCTGAAAACTTGTTCATATGCGCTAAGCAATGCTTATTGAATTTAAAATATTACTTTCTGTGCGGCCGTTTATCAAAAATTGAGAGATGGCCAGTCGTCGGCTTCTGCCCCCATGCCACTAGTGCTGGGGTGTTCGGGATAAACCTGAGCGCTCTTTTTCCCATAGTTGGGTCCTTCGAGGGAGGCGCTCAGCACAACGAACCAGGCAATCGGACTATAATGCTTGAACACTCTCACTTAGCCATAGAACTCTATAATTTTAAATTTCGGCGAAGCCCCTAGTTCGAAAGACTGAGTTCGGGGCGCTATCCACGCCTTGGCCGGACAAAGCCAGCTCCTCGCTCGAAGCGGCATAAGCCTTTAGGGACTCGAAAAACCTCTCGAACAGCGACCGGTCTCTCACCACATCATGACAGTCAGTTTTAGCTTTCTCCACTAAGGTGCTTAACCAAGCTCAACCGGGGCACAATCGCAGTGGTTCTCCTTGTGCTACCTTAGCCGATAGAGCGGAACGTAAGGCACCAAAACATAGGAGCCGGGCAAACCCAACTATTGACCCAAATCATGATTCGGAGCCGATGCATATAGTGCTATAAGTTCGGGGTGCCGCACTTGTGAAAGTGTACGGACTTCTCACACCATTATGAGGGGTACTGAAGCCCCTGGCGTGTTTGCCGTACCATAGTGTATGGGTGCAATCATGTCATTTAATAAACATAAATGTGAAAAGAAGACAATGCAAAAAACAGACAAGAAGCTAAGCATTGTTTATAGAGAGGCTATTTATCAAAGCCGAACGATACAAATAGTGCGGTAAGCAAAAGATATTGGAGTATTCAGTATGTCCTGACCAGGGGCAGGCCACGAAACTGTATTTAAAACAGGTATACCGCTCGTAACAGAGACCACCTGGGAGTTTCCATAATGCGGCATGGCTTGTCTGCCTCCCTGGATCTTGCATCGTTTGTGCGGCAGTCGAATTGCCGAACAGGTCGTCCGAAGTGTGGAGTCCTGAAAGTAAGAAAAAATTAAAAAAAAGAATCCAGCAGCCCCTAGTATGTTTTAAGTCGTATTTTAGGCGTGCCGTTATTGTGCCCCTTACCCTGTGCCCATGGTATTTCAAGGGCGTAGTTATGTACGCGAGGTACTGGTTTCGCTATGTCGCGAAAGCTGGGGCTGGGGCCGCATTGCTACGCTTGCTCAGAGTGTGCCAGGCGGTCCTGCTGTTGGTTATTCCGGGCGCACTGGGCAGTGTCTGGCTTTTTAATGGCTGGACTGGAGAGTTGCCTAAGAAGGCTGCTTTGTACCTCCGCTGTGAGAGCTGCCGTATGCTCCTCCGTACGGAGGGAGCGTTCGGTGTTTCCGTTGACCGTAATTACTCCTAGAGGGCCTGGCATCTTGAGCTTGAGATATGCGTAGTGCACACCGCATTGAACTTTGCGAATGTGGTTTGTCCGAGCAAGGCGTGATAGCCGCTGCGAAACGGGACTATATCGAAGATTAACTCTTTGCTTCGGAAATTGTCCGGGGATCCGAAGACCACGTCAAGTGTTACTGAGCCTGTACAGTTGGCTTCTACACCTAGTATAATGGATTTCGGCTTTTCCTGTCCCAGGTGCCGGGCAAGCCACTCGTCGCGGATGTTATGCTTGAAGGCTGCTAGGGCCTCTGCGTCCGGACAGTCGACTATCTGGTTTTTCTTTGTTAGGAACCGTGTCCAGAATTGTCTGGCTGATTCTTCTGGCTGCTGAATTATGTGGCTTAAGTCGTCGGCATCCGGTGGTCGCACGTAAGTGCCCTGGAAGTTGTCGAGGAATGCGGTTTCCAGGTCCTCCCAAGAACCGATTGAGTCTGCTGGCAAGCTGTTAAGCCAATGCCGGGCCGGTCCTTTAAGTTTGAGCGGGAGGTATTTTATGGCGTGTAGATCATCGCCGCGTGCCATGTGGATGTGAAGGAGATAATCCTCGATCCATACCGCCGGATCTGTTGTGCCATTGTATGATTCGATGTTTACGGGTTTAAAACCCTCTGGGATTTTATGATCCATTACTTCATTCGTGAAGCATAGCGGGTGTGCGGCGCCTCTGTACTGGGCTATATCACGACGCAGATCGGAAGACCTATGTCTGTTGTGTTTGGCCCGGCCAGATTTGTTGTATCCGGAGTGAAGATCATTGTCACATGCCATAGGGCGCCTGCGCGATCCGTAGATCGATCTTGTTTGTCTTGCCTTATCCTCTAGTATGTCTCGCAGGTCGGGCGCATTTTCCCGTGCCTTAGTTGAGCGGCGTCGGGGCATGGCTTGGGTGGAGGGCCGAGAGGCCTCTCTGTCGCGGCCGCGAGGTGGCCGGTCTGCCATGTCGTGCACTGGTGATGTAGGTGCTTCCTCCTTTGATCGGGGTAGCAGCCTGCGCTTTGGGTAACTCTTGGAGGGGCGTTCGAGTTCATACTCTTCGGCCTCAAGGACTTCAGTCCATCTGTCAGCTAGCAAATCTTGGGCAGCTCTAAGCTATTGCTGCTTTTTCTTGAGGCTGCTTGCCGTGGCTAAAAGCCTGCGTTGAAAACGCTCTTGTTCGGTGGGGTCTGATGGTATGAGAAATTCGTCGTCATCGAGGCTTGCCTCGTCTTCGGAGGGAGGCGTATAGTTATCGTCCTCGACCTCTTGGTCTGCCGCTCTCTCGTGAGGGCCGGCTTCTCCATCTTCTTTTGCCGAATCTTGCTGAGGTGGGTGTTCTTCGGTGCTATCCGGGGTAGTATTATCTCCCGTGCTGGAATCACCGTTTTTGCTTTGGCGGGATTTAGAGCGGCGCCGCTGACGCCGGTGCTTTGGCTGTTTCTTGGGGGCATCATCCCCCACTGTTCCATTGCCATCTCCATCTTTTGGAGTATCCACCATATATATGTCATAAGACGAGGTGGCCTTCCAGCGCCCTACAGGTGCTGGTTCCTGTTCGTCTCCTACATCGTCGTCCATGCCGTCGATGTCTTTGGAGCCGAAGTCAAGCGTGTCGGTTAGATCGTCGATAGTGGCTACAAAGTGGGTGGTGGGTGGGCTTTGAATTTCTTCATCATCCGTATCCCATCCTCGCTGACCGTAGTTCGGCCAGGGCTCTCCTGATAAAGAGAGAGACTTAAGAGAATTCAGGATGTCGCCAAAAGGCGAATGCTGAAAGATGTCTGCGGCGGTGAACTCCATTATCGGCGCCCAATCGGATTCGATTGGCAGGGGCGCGGGGGGTTCGAAGTCCGGGAAGGAGTCCGGATCCTCGGAGTCACGGGTCGTTCAGAGTGCAGGGCTGGAGTTCGGCTCGATCACCTCTGAGATCGCGGCCCCTGAGGCAGCGTCCAACCGCTGATCCTCGATCGGTGCAGTAGACTCCGAATCGATGGTCGGAACCGGTGCATGTGCGGCCTCCAAAGCGCTGTTCGGCGGCAGAGCTATATCATGCCCATCAAAACAGTGCGGCGCGCTTGGCTGTGGCTCGAATCCGTCGAAGATCAAGTCCCCGCGGATGTCAGCCGTGTAGTTTAGGCTTCCAAACCTGACCTGATGGCCAGGGGCGTAGCTTTTGATCTGCTCAAGGTGACCGAGCGAATTGGCCCGTAGAGCGAAGCCGCCGAAGACGAAGATCTGTCCGGGGAGAAAAGTCTCACCCTGGACCGCATCGTTGTTGATGATCAAAGGAGCCATCGGGCCTAAAGGCGACGACACAGAGGAACCCTTAATGAAAGCACCAATGTCGGTGTCAAAACCGGCGGATCTCGGGTAGGGGGTCCCGAACTATGCGTCAAGGCCGGATGGTAACAGGAGACAAGGGACACGATGTTTTTACCCAGGTTCGGGCCCTCTCAATGGAGGTAATACCCTACTCCTGCTTGATTAATATTGATGATATGGGTAGTACAAGAGTAGATCTACCACGAGATCAAGGAGGCTAAACCCTAGAAGCTAGCCTATGGTATGATTGTTGTGTATGGAGTTGATTCTGTCCTATGGACTACAACCCTCCGGTTTATATAGACACCGGACAGGGTTAGGGTTACATAGAGTCGGTTACAATGGTAGGAGATCTTGAATATCTGCATCGCCAAGCTTGCCTTCCACGCCAAGGAAAGTCCCATCCGGACACGGGACGAAGTCTTCAATCTTGTATCTTCATAGTCCAGGAGTCCGGCTGAAGGTATAGTCCGGCTACCCGAACACCCCCTAATCCAGGACTCCCTCAGGTACCCACACACCTCTCCAAATTCGCAAATAAGGCCTTCCCTCGTTCATCCTTTTCTCTCACAAGATAAACAAGTCATACAAATGCATCTTGATGTTACGTGCAACGCACGGGCATCTTGCTAGTAAGAATGAAAACAAACGACAAAAAAATATTTGGACGGTGGTTCGAAGTCATGACCGCGGGCACAGCGGACAAGGTGGCCTTGTATTGGTATGCTGAGCTGTCTATTTTAACACACAGAAGCTGGTGTGGTGATTATACACACATGCGCGCATGCACACGAATTGCATCCTTGCAACACTCACACATACACATGCACCCATGCACGCACGCAACACTCACACGTACACACGCAACCACACATGCATGCAACACTCACACGCATGCACGCAGCACTCACACGCACACAAACACGCATGCATGCACACACCATTACACCATACGACCAACACACATTCTCACGCTCAAGTGCTCAACCTACACGTGCATGTGCACACATCAGGCCCTGACAGGCACATACACAACCAGGTGATTCCCGCGCACGGGTTGGAGCCTTGTCGCGCCTGTGTAAATTTGTGTTTATCTGACCTTTTGCCTATGCAAACTGACAGATGGGACCCACAAGGAACGTGGTTAATTTAACTAGTCAACATGGCGCCACGCAGACTATTTGGTCGGTCAACAGAGTGTTGTAAGTGCATCTAGTGCCACCCCTAGTTGGTTTTGGAGTATTGACGACAAACCTAGTTGAGGGACTAATGTGTTTGTGAGAATTGCAGGATAACACAGGTAGAAGTCCCTCATTGATTCGGTTTAGCTACCAGATATGACCCCTTAAAATGTACGAAGACATTGAAGAAAATGGTGGTTTATGAAGATATTCATATTGAAGACAATGACATGTGAAGACTCCCTATGAAGCTTATGGAACTCGAAGACTTAGATCCTTCATAGTTTTACTTCATTCATGTTGTGTCATAGGAACCACCGTACTGTTAAGTGGGGTCCAAGAGAACCAGTCAGGATGACTGCAGTGATGCCTAATTCAAATCCTATGTCTTCGAGCGAAGACTATGAGAGCAAATCTTATCCAGAGACGGACAAGTCAGCTTTGCTTGTAGCCCAAGTAAAGTTGCCGTGTGAGTTTGAAATCTGATCGTTGGTACACGTGTCAGTTCCTTAGTGACCCAGGGTCATTTCGGACAAATCAGGTCGGGTTGCCAAGTGGCTATAAATAGTCCACCCCTACAACAATAAACGGTTGGCTGCTCAAATTTCAGTGCACGGCTTTTGTCGTTTGAGAGCAACCCACCTCGAAGCCTTTGAGAGAAAATCCCTAGCGAGGAGAAAAGCCCTAACCACCCAGAGCCAGAGTAATTGGGCATCACTTAAGTCTTCTTGTCTGAGTGATCTGAAGACTTATTACACTTGAGGACTGTGCATCCTCCAGCCGGTTAGGCGTCGCATTCTGAGCATCCAAGAGAAATTGTGGATTGCCGGTGAACGAAGTCTGTGAAGGTTTGGGAGTCTACCTTGAAGACTTACCAGAGTGATTGGGCGTGGTCTGTGTGACCTTAGCTCAAGGAGAAAACGGTGAGGACTGGGTGTCCTGAGCTGCGTGTTCAGGACTGGGTGTCCGGGACTGTGTGTCCTTTGGTTTAAATACCTAGCCGCTCCAACCAGACGTACAGTTGTCACAGCAACTGGAACTGGTCCAACAAATCATTGTCTTCAGCGTGTCACTGGTTTCATCTTCACCTCCCTTTACTTACCATTACACATTGTGAAGCCATTGCATGCTTGCTTTATCTTCTGTCTTCACAACTTGACTGCATGATCTGTTTGGCTTCATAACTTCTTCCTACCTGATCCTTATTACACTGAAGCTGTTTGTCACTGTGCTTTCACTATATTGTATACTTGACCATGGCTTGCCTTGTGTAATCTAACTTCCGCTACATAGTGATAGGCTTGTCCATTCTGTTTGTCTTTATAACTTCCACGTTTTGAAGACTTTCATAAAAATCGCCTATTCACCCCCCCCCCCTCTAGTCGATATAACGCACTTTCAATTGGTATCAGAGCAAGGTGCTCCCTTGTTCTGTGTGATTCGGTTTAACCATCTGGAGTTTTAGCTATGTCGACTGCAGGGATAATTAAAGTCTCCGCTGCGTGCCCCGTCTTCGATGGAACTGAATATCCCTACTGGAAGAATAAGATGCGCATGCATCTTGAAGCCATTGACGTCGACCTATGGTATGTCGTCGAAAACGGCGTTCCCAAGGCTGGAGAAGGTGTCACTGCTGCTGATGTCAAGAAGTTCACTCAACTGGACTCTACTGCCAAGAGTATCATCTGTGGTCACCTGACCAAGGGACAGTACGGCCGTGTGAGTGCCTTGAAGACATCCAAGCTGGTCAGGGACTGGCTCTCCAAAGTCAATGAAGGCATCTCAACCCAGAGAGATCAGAGAATCAGTGTTCTTCGCAATCTCTTCAACCGCTTCAAGCGAAATGACAATGAGAATGTCCAGCACACATTTAACTGGCTCACTGACATCACAAATGAGCTTCAAGCCCTCGGCGCCATTGAGATCACCAAACATGAAATCGTCAAGACGCTGCTGAGATCACTTGACAGTTGGTTTGACATCCTAGACCTGATGATTCAAGAACGTCCAGATTTCAAGACACTCGATCCGTCTGACATACTTGAGAGGCTCAACACACATGAGTTTCAGCTTTCTGAGAAAAGAGATATCTACGGTCCAAACTATGGGCGAACTCGTGCCTTGAAGGCAAAAGCTGTGTCCTCATCTAAAGATGAATCTGACAGTTGTTCTGATGATCCTGAAGACATTGGACGGGAACTTGCAATGCTAGTGAAGAAGTTCCAGAAATTCACCAAGAAGAAAGGCTTCAGAAAGTCTTCACGATCAAGCTCAAGGAATGATGAAGCATCTGCTCATGACTACAAGAAGAAAACATGTCACAAGTGCAAGAAAACTGGACACTTCATCTCTGAGTGTCCACAATGAGACAATGAGGGCAGAAAGAAGAAGAAGAGCAAGGAATATGACTCCGATGACAAGAAGAAGAAATATTCAAAGTCTTCTTCCAAGTCTTCCTCAAAGTCTTCATCACACAAGAAGAGCTCAACTGGCAAGGCTCGTGCGTTTGTTGGCAAGGAAATGGATACAGAGGAGGAGTCCGCTTCTGAGGAGGCAGAGGTGGAGTCTGAGGAGGAGTCTGATTCTGGCATTGCGAGTCTGGCTACAACCTACGTCGACAAGTCCATCTTCAACACTGAAGACAATGACTTCATCACCAACACCGATGCAAATGACAAGGACGACTCTACTCCTACCTACTGCTTCATGGCACGCGGTGCCAAGGTAAACACACGCACTACTCACTATCAAACATCCAGTGATGATGACTCTGATTGTGAGTCAAAACCCAACTACAAAACACTCGCTAAAATTGCAACTGAACAACAAAAGGCCATGGAACATATTCAAAAACTGTTAGACAGAAGCGATGATCTATTGGGTGCTGAAATGACTCGTTCTGAATCCTTAATTAAAGACAAAAAAAATCTTCATGTTAAGTATCAGGAACTCGAAGATCGTCTTGAGACTCTCTCAACTACTCATGAAAAGCTTTCCTATGATTATCTTCAAAAGAAGCAAGATCTTGAGAAGTTGAGAGCGGATCATGAAGATCTTCAAAAGGAAAACGAGTCACTCCGAGCCGAACAGATCAGTTCTGCTCATGAAGGATTTGAACCACCATGCCTTAAATGCATTGAGCGTGATAATGCTACTTCTGTTGCTGAATGTTCCACTGCTACTGCTGTTGCAATATCTTCAACTGTTGAAGTGGTAACTAACCCCTCTGCTGAGGATACCACTGCTATTGCTGATGAGAATGCTAGGTTGAAGACATTGCTTGAAACAGGGATGTACAAAAGTCTCAAAGGACATCAGACATTATGTGATGTCCTCAAGAAGTAGATTCTGAACTGAAACCCTAGGAAAGAGGGTGTTGGGTTTGTGAGGAAAATTAATGCAGATGGATCTTACTGGAAACCTGAGCAGTACCCCAAAACCACATGGGTTGCTGCAAAGGAATCCTCAGCAGATCCATCCAATCTATCTGGCTTCACTTGTGCTGATCCTATTATCATTGATGAATCCTTTGATGCAAACTATAAACTGTTTAAAAATCAGAATGGTGAAGCATTTGCCAGGTACATTGGTACTAACTGTAGGAATGGACCGCCTATGAAGAAGATCTGGGTTCCAAAAACGTGTCTGGAGAATCTTCCTGTGAATGTCCTCATGACACCTCACATGAAGAAGACAAACCTCAGACCAAAGGCTTCATACAGGCAGAGGACTCACCTGAGTCGCACTAACGCAAATGTTTTGCAGGGAAACCATGCTCAGGCATATGAGAGCGGTTCTTCAAACCATCATGCTCATATGACCAAGAACTATTCTGCCTATTCTTATGAGTACTATTGCCCGTCTGCTAGACTGTTCAAAGTCTCCAAATCCAAAATTCTCAGATGCTGTACTTAGACTTATTGCTTCTAAGCTACCCTTGAAGATGTGGGTGGTTAAGAAAGCTTAACTCTCTTTTGCAGGGAAAGGTCTCCAGCAGAAAACCAAAATCTTCTAACGCTATGGCTGGGGACCTTAAAAATCTTGTGGGGCGCAAGATCAAATGCCCGAATGGCATCACTATGTATTTCGTACCTGAATCGCATGCTACTCTCCCTACTAGTCCTAACCTGGATCTAAGTTTTCATAATCCACTGGTTCGTCAAATGTTTTTGCTTCACAATACTCTTCGTGAAGCCTATCCCCCTAACTGCACTATAGGGTACGACACCAGCGACTTTAGAGTCTTCAGAATGGATTATTGACAGTGGGTGTACAAATCACATGACTGGCAAAAGAAGTCTCTTTATGGACTCAACCTTACGTCCATCTGACAAGAGCCACATCACATTTGCTGACACTGGTAAAAGTAAGGTATTGGGTCTAGGTAGAGTTGCAATCTCAAAGGATCAACACATGGATAAAGTCATGTTTGTTGAATCCCTTGGCTTCAACTTAATGTCTGTCTCAATGCTTTGCGATTTGAACATGATTGTAATCTTTGGAAAATATCGTTGCCTGGTACTAATGGAATCTGACAAGTCTCTAGTGTTTGAAGGGTATCGGAAAGATGATTTGTACGTGGTAGATTTCTCAGCAGGGCCACAACTTGCAGTATGTCTTCTCGCAAAGGCTTCAGAATGCTGGCTTTGGCATCGGAGGCTTGGGCATGCTGGCATGAGGAACCTCCACATCCTTGCGAAGAAGAAGCATGTCATAGGCATCGAGGGCGTCAAGTTCAAAAAGGATCACTTATGCAGTGCCTGTGAAGCAGGGAAGATGACAAGGGCAAAACATCCTTCGAAGACAATCATGACCACTACTCGACCCTTCGAACTGCTTCACATGGATCTCTTTGGTCCCACTCACTACTCAACTTTTTCCACTACTGCCTGCCTCTATGGCTTTGTCATAGTTGATGATTACTCTAGATATACTTGGGTACACATAATCCTTTACAAGACTGAAGTGCAGGATGTCTTCAGACGCTTCGCAAATCGGGCTATGAACAATTATGGCGCCAAGATAAAGCACATCAGAAGTGACAATGGCACTGAATTCAAGAACACTGGCCTTGACACATATCTTGATACATTGGGCATCACTCATGAATTCTCAGCTCCGTACACGCCATAGCAGAATGGCATCGTCGAACACAAGAACAGAACACTCATTGAGATGGCCAGAACAA
This sequence comes from Triticum monococcum, assembly GCA_034509565.1. Classification (NCBI taxonomy): domain Eukaryota; kingdom Viridiplantae; phylum Streptophyta; class Magnoliopsida; order Poales; family Poaceae; genus Triticum; species Triticum monococcum. The sequence continues at coordinate 596,587,382 of CM067843.1, read as the reverse complement.
TGCTAGATGAGTACAAGACTCCAAGAAAATTCTGGACTGAAGCCATTGACACTGCATGCCATACAATCAGCCGTGTCTATCTTCACAAGCTTCTGAACAAGACATCTTATGAACTTCTAACTGGCAAGAAGCCAAATGTCAGTTACTTCAGAGTATTTGGCTCAAGATGCTGGATCAAGGACCCTCACCACACCTCAAAATTTGCTCCAAAAGCACATGAGGGCTTTATGCTTGGATATGGAAAGGATTCGCACTCCTACAGAGTCTTCAATCTCTTTCACTACAAAGTGGTTGAAACAGTGGATGTGTGGTTCGATGAGACCAATGGTTCACAAAGAGAGCAACTACCAGATGTGCTAGATGAAGTTCCAGCCAGTGAATCAATCAAGCTAATGGGAACTGGAGAAATTATACCTTCTGAAGCTCATCCTGAAGAAGAACTTATCATCTCAGCACCTGATCCACATGAAGACAATGCTCAGCCTGAAGACATTCCTCCCCATGACAACATAGATCAGCAAGAGCAAAGTCTTCGACCCATACATCCTCGTGTTGCCAATGAAGTGCAGATTGACAGAATAATTGATAACATCAATGCACCTGGTCCACTGACTTGTTCAAGGGCAACTCAACTGGCAAATTTCTGCGGACACTTCGCATTCGTTTCAATCACGGAACCCAAGAAAGTTGAAGAAGCTTTTATGGAACCTGAGTGGATTCAAGCTATGCAAGAAGAGCTTCAACAGTTTGAGCTGAACAATGTATGGGAATTGGTTAAGCGTCCTGATCCACGGAAGCATAACATAATAGGCACCAAATGGATATACCGCAACAAGCAAGATGAGCATGGTCAAGTCGTCAGAAACAAAGCTCGTCTCGTTGCTCAAGGATACACTCAAGTGGAAGGCATTGACTTCGATGAGACATTTGCTCCTGTGGCCAGACTTGAAGCCATCCATATACTGCTGGCCTATGCAAATCATCACAACATAATTCTGTATCAAATGGATGTGAAAAGTGCCTTTCTCAATGGCAAAATTGAAGAAGTGTATGTTGCACAACCACCTGGGTTTGAAGATCCAAAACATCCTGACATGGTTTACAAGCTCAATAAGGCACTATATGGCCTCAAACAAGCCCCTCGGGCCTGGTATGATACACTCAAATACTTCCTGAAGAGCAAAGGCTTCATACCTGGTTCCCTAGATCCCACTCTCTTCACGAAGACATATGATGGTGAACTATTTGTGTGCCAAATATATGTGGATGACATTATCTTCGGCTGCACCAATCAGAAGTACAGTGAGGAGTTCGGATATATGATGCAAGAGCAATATCAGATGTCTATGATGGGGGAGCTGAAATTCTTCCTCGGTCTTCAGATACGGCAACAACGCAATGGAATCTTCATATCTCAAGAGAAGTATCTCAAAGATTGCCTGAAGAAGTTCGGTATGCAAGACTGCAAAGGTTTCACAACACCAATGCCAGCCAAGCATCATCTGGGTCCTGACGACAATGGTAAAGAGTTCGATCAAAAGGTATACCGCTCCATGATTGGTTCTTTGCTTTATTTATGTGCATCTAGGCCAGATATTATGCTTAGTGTTTGCATGTGTGCTCGATTCCAAGCGGCACCAAAGGAGTCGCATCACTTAGCTGTGAAGCGAATTCTTCGATATTTGGCTCACACCCCAACTCTAGGGTTATGGTATCCAAAGGGCTCAGAGTTTGATCTGGTTGGATTTTCGGATGCTGATTACGCTGGTGACAAGGTTGATCAGAAGTCCACATCAGGAACATGTCACTTTCTGGGCCGATCACTTGTATGTTGGTCTTCAAAGAAGCAGAACTGTGTTTCTCTCACCACTGCTGAATCTGAATACATTGCTGCTGGATCCTGCTGCGCTCAGCTTCTATGGATGAAGCAAACCCTCAAGGATTATGGCATTCATCTGAAGCAAGTGCCACTTTACTGCGACAATGAAAGCGCCATCAAGATCGCCAACAACCCAGTTCAGCACTCGAAGACAAAGCACATTGAAATTCGTCATCATTTTCTCAGAGATCATGTTGCAAAGGAAGATATTGATATCATACACGTCAACATTGAAGAGCAATTGGCAGATATCTTCACTAAGCCCTTGGATGAGAAGAGATTTTGCAAGTTACGGTGTGAGCTAAATATCTTGGAATCCTCAAATGTCCTGTGATCAGGCACACATCCTAACACTTATGCATGTTGATGACTTAGATGTGCAACACACGAAGTAACGCATATCTTCAATCAATGAAGACATACATTCTAAGTGTGAATACATTAACACGGAATCTGACTTCAGAGCGCCACGATAATTGTGCGTCGTGTCTGGGTCTAATCCTTCCTATACGGTGGGTAACGCCACCACCAAATTTTCTGCTTGAAGTATTTCACTCATGGCGTTACATTTGCTATGTCTTCACATTTGGTTTGGCTTCAATCACAACATGTCTTCATGATTATCTTCACTATGTTGATTATATATATATGTACTGCTGTTCTGTCCTCTACAGCATTCACTTATAGCTATGTCTTCTTGTTTGAATCTTTTGAACTAACTGAATGTGATCGGACCCTAACCTCTCCATGCTTCCTACCTCAAACTCTATCTCTCCAAGTCGTATGCATTCTATTGAAACTGTCGAATGTCTTCACTGCATCCTTGTTAGCTGAAGACACAGAGACAAACTTTAAAACCATATTCATTTTTTTGGAATCCGGAGTAGTAGGAACGACACCTGACAATCGAGGCGTACGTGGGATGTGGAACTGCCCCCACAATACCGCATGATGGCCACGTGCTGTTCAGATGCGAAACGCCAGGGGCACCTGAGTAATAGCGCAGTGTCGCCTCTATCCCTATAAATACACGATTCACTACGGTCATTATCTCTTCTTCCACCTTCGCACGAACCCTAGCGCCACCGCTAGGTCTCGACGACGCCGGCGACGAAGCGCTTCACTGCCGCAACCTCTCCGACGCCGTTTTCACGCCGACAGCGGACCTCACTCTCTCCGCCGTCGCCGTAGGTGTCTTCCGTCACCAAGTTAGGGCACGGAGGATCGAACTGCTCGGCCTCAACTCCCACTTCGTCTAGCAGTTCCAAGTGGGGTAAATAAAACCTCTTTTTACAGCCTCTTTTGATCCTATAGTTCGGTCACTTTCTGCCATAAGAAGTTTCTATTCACACAAGTTACATCTCTCTCAATCTGCATCTCATAACTTGCCTAGAATGTTCACTTGCGCATCATGAAGTAGTTAGATTCCTCACTTGTACGGATCTATGGGTTCGTACAAGTCTGGTACCAACTTCTTTTCCATAAGTGAATGTCTTCGCATGATGAGGTCAATATCTTCTGAACTGATTTATCTTCAAAATCTCCTGAGAATGCATATGACCTCTTCCCCTTCCCTCGCACCTTAATGCTGTCACAGGTACATGTCCGTGGGAGAATCTTTTGGTTCTCATAGTCTGCATTCATTTGCAGAGTTCTTACAGCGTCACATCAATTCTCCTGAAGCCAGTTCCTGTTGGTCAAGCAAAAGGAAGCCTTTGAAGACTTTGAACATCTTGAAGCCTTCCAAGTTAAGCTTCATGGCAGCAGAAAAACCAGCAAGGAAGGGAGGCAGACAGAAACGTGGTGAAACGTCTAAAGATCTGCCCGATGACTTGGCAGAAATGTACAAAACTGATCCTGAAGAGAGCTATGGTCAGCGCAAGACACGAATCCAATGGATTCGAAGATATTGGGCAGAGCAGTGGTTCCAATACCGCTTCGTCACTAAGGAATATGTAGAAAAGTGCGCCATCAAGAGACCGTGGGGAGACGTATTGTACAAAAATCTCGTACCCCGGTCCAGAGACAAAGCCATTGCTCAAGGCTTCTTTCCATGCTTGGTCCGAGGACCACAGCCAGCTGAAGCACATCCGTCATCACTTCTCTGGTGTCGCGATGACACTCTGTTCAAGTGCAACTTCCAATTTGCTCAGAACTCTGCGAAGCAAAACAAGAAGGAGTTGGGGTTGGACTTCAACCCTGGTCCCTCTAAACCAAGGGCGGATGGCACACGTGACGCCAATCCCAATATCATCGGGCCGTATGCCAATCTCGAAGGCCTCATCACTCACATTCTAGTCCAAGGGACTGCCGTGAACGACCCTCCAACAGACACTGAGTCTGATGACGCTCCTGCTGCACTGAAGCCGGAGCAGACGAAGAAGCCAAAAGCTTCAAAGCCAGCCGCTTCTCCCAAAATCTCCAGAGCGAAGCCATTGGCAACTGCTCCTCCTGAAGCAAGTGTGCAGTCTGAAGACTTATCACGAGTCTCCAAGCCCCAAGAAGCCAAGAAGCCTCAGCCACACACAGGCAAAGAGCTCACAGCTGCTGCCATTCTGTGCAACGAAACCATTGATCTGTCCAGTGATGAAGATCTTGGCGATGACGCTCTTGAGCAGCTCATCAAGAGCAAGGAGGAGGCTGAAATCTTCAACAATCTGCCTCTGTTTGATGCAGCAATCCTCCACAACTTCATCGATGAGTGGTTTGATACACCCAATATCAGCTTCGATGATCTGCAGCTGCCCATTGGCCTCAGCGTCGCCTTCCAAGGCGCTATTGCTTCAGAACTTGCAATTGCCCAGCGCATTGTTGAACTGAAGCAGAAGATTGATTTTGAAAAGGCTCAGTTCAAGCAGAATATGGCCAAGCTCAGCGTCCAAGAAGTCAAGGACTTCAAGATCATGTTGCACGAGTTGAAGGAAAACTTTCTGAAGAAACGTGCAGAAGCTTAGGGTTCGCGGGAGCGAATGAAGACTTTGGCTGATCGCTGTGTGCAGGCCTACAATGAGGCCGAGAAGCGCAAGGCACTTGGGCGTCCCGGCATCGACCCCAGGATGGCCGTAAAGAAAAAGAAGAAGCCTGCTGTGACTGAACCAGAGGCACAAAGGTCAGAAACTGCTCCGATTGTCTTCCCCACCGCAACGAAAAGCTCGAAGCCAAAGAGTCGATCAACCGCCTCAGAGCTCAAGAAGACACGGATTGCAGAGGCTGAAGCTCGGAAGAGGAAACACCCTGAAGCCTCTCCTTCTGACCCCACCATCAAGAAGCGCAAGACCAAGAAGTCTCGGGCTGCTCCCACAGAGCCCTTGATCGTTGAACCCCTCTCCGTCCGCTATCCTGACGAAGATCGTCAGCTGACAGTGCATGAGCCTGATTTCACAGAGGCTCCGCACGCTGAAGACATTCCAGCAGCCGAACCCAACGCTGCTGAAGACATTGGTCTCCAAGACAATGTACAAGGTGATGCAGCCCTTCCTCAGCTTGAGACAAGTGAAATGATCAGCATAGGTCGTCCATTGACACCAATCACACAAGATGCATCGTGGGCAGATCGCCCACAGGAGGAAGAGAATGAGCCCCAGCCCACTTCAACTCCACCGGCGTCGCCTACATTCCATAGGCTTCGCAAAGGGCCAAGGGCTCAGGCTGCTGACGACATTCCGGCTGCATCAGCCGAACAGCATGAAGAAGAACCTCAAGCTCCGTCTCCCCCGAACCAACAAGAAGAAGTTCTCAAGGAGAACGTACTTGAATCCGTCCCTCTCACTACACGTGTTGAGGCTGAAAACATTGAGGCTGCCACACCCATCACTGAAGCAATTGTGGAGCCCGACCAACCAACAGCTTCAAGAGACACTGAAGCTACTGCATCTGAACCTTCTGTGCCCGAGTCTGCTGCCGGTCCACAATTCAACTATCATGTTGCGCACAGGCCCCAGGTCCAGAAGCTGATCCCCCGACTGCCAAGGTTCCCAGGTCCTGCATCAGCTCCTGGCTCCTTTAATGTCAATAGCTTCAGGGCAGATAACATGTTCTTCAACAGCTCCAAGAACCCTTATTCAAGGGAACGGATTGTATCAGATAGGTTCTGGAGCTACCCACAACGCAGCTACTACTCATGCATCCTATACAGCCAAGGCCGTATCTTTCCTCACCAGCGCCTTGAGGTTGAAGCTGTTGCTGGTCTGCCTAGTCTGGAAGAAGCACTGGATTGCTTCAAGCAAGTGGGTCTGCTGCCGTTTATCATCGATGAAGAGCACTGGAATGAAGAGCTTCTGCTCCAGTTCTATGCCACACTGCATATCAAAGGCTACAACAGAGATCCGAAGACTTGGGTCCTGGAGTGGATGACCGGCAATGTCCATCATGAAGCCAATGCATTCGATATCATTGAGCTTACCGGCCTACCCACTCCTGGCGAACTCTTCGAAGAAGGCTGCCAACTCCATGCTGAAGCTATTGAGAGCATATTCCAGCGACCTGAGCCAAATATGAGTCAGATGCTCTCAATGATGAAGTCTTTGCCTCTTGATGCACCTTATCCAACTGAGTTCTTCGTTGAAGACTTAGAGTACCTGCCCAAAACTATATATCACATCGTCAGGCGGACTCTATGGCCCACTAAGGGGCACTCTCCATATGCCAAGGTTGAAGGTGCCATGAAGACTCTCATCTTCTGTATCCTGCATGGCAAATGCTTCAATGCACAGGATCTCTTTATACGCCAACTTGCAGCGTCTGATTCAGATCTCTTTGGTTTGAAGATTTATGCTCCATGGGTTATGAGGCTGATCAAGCTTCACTCTACTATCTCTTATCAGCCCTCAGCCCGCAACCATAGGATCTTCTTACCCGATGTGGACACCTCTGCTGAAGCAATATATCCCGAGCCTGCCAAGCAACCATTAAATCTTTAGAATGCAGAACACCAAAGCTTCACTCAGAATGATGAAGGTGTTGAAGCCATCTCAAGAGTGTATCCAATGGCTGGCACCACACGTGCCCCTGCATCAACTGAAGCCACTGACAGCACAGCTGCACAGAGACCCAAGAAACGCGCTCGTTCACTCAATGACCGAGAACTTCTTGTGGCTCTTCACCAAAAGCAAGATAGGCATCACGACTGGCTCAAAAGGCAGATGAGAAGTATCATGCAAGACGTCAATCGCATCAGAAATCTGGCCACCAAGAATGCATTCGTCGCACATGAAACCTGTCGCCGCACTTGGAAAGGCCTCACCATGATGTGCACTGAAGCTGAACTTCAAGCGGATGGCTTCAGCGAGAGATTGAAGTTTGACTCCACACCCCCCAAAAGAGTTGTGCTGCGCGGAACTCCGTCCCTTGGAGACTCAGAGTTCTCTTCCTCTGCTGCCACCGTGACTGGAAGAATCATTGAGGAAGAAGACGACGCTACATCACCACCACCTTCTTCAGCGCGCGTCGACCCTGCACCAAGCTCTTCAGCACCACCAAACGCCTCCACCGACCCTGTTGCGCCTGCGAACGCGTAGTAAACTCTATGTCTTCAAACCTTTTTGGTCATCACTGACAAAAGGGGGAGAAGCATATGATGTTTATAGTCTTCAAGCGGGTCAATAATATGGGTGGGTGCTTTATATTTTGCTACATTTTGCTTCGTGCTCACAACTCTCGTTTTGCTACATTTGGTTCTTTGAGTTGTAACACTTAAACTTGATGGTCGTCTGCTACCTGTTTGCCACTATGTTTTTGCGAAGATAAATTCCGCATGTACGACGATAATTTCCGCACTTATATCATTTCGCAGACGTCCATTTTTCATTATGCATGTCATTCTCTTCATATACCTTTACATGCATGGTGGATTGTCATCATAAGTTGAAGTGGATTCCCACAAGTACAACCTGCCATGTGCATTTGCGTTCCAGAAGAAAATTACTTATATGCACATCTTCAGGGGGAGCCCTTGCAGCTTATGAAGACAATTCCTTTACAATTTCACAAATTATATTCCCCGTTGAAAACTTCAAATAGTTTGTCATCAATCACCAAAAAGGGGGAGACTGTAAGTGCATCTAGTGCCACCCCTAGTTGGTTTTGGAGTATTGACGACAAACCTAGTTGAGGGACAAATGTGTTTGTGAGAATTGCAGGATAACACAGGTAGAAGTCCCTCATTGATTCGGTTTAGCTACCAGAGATGACCCCTTAAAATGTACGAAGACATTGAATAAAATGGTGGTTTATGAAGATATTCATATTGAAGACAATGACATGTGAAGACTCCCTATGAAGCTTATGGAACTCGAAGACTTAGATCCTTCGTAGTTTTACTTCATTCATGTTGTGTCATAGGAACCAACGTACTGTTAAGTGGGGTCCAAGAGAACCAGTCAGGATGACTGCAGTGATGCCTAATTCAAATCCTATGTCTTCGAGCGAAGACATAGAGAGCAAATCTTGTCCAGAGATGGACAAGTCAGCTTTGCTTGTAGCCCAAGTAAAGTTGCCGTGTGAGTTTGAAATCTGACCGTTGGTACACGTGTCAGTTCCTTAGTGACCCAGAGTCATTTCGGACAAATCAGGTCGGGTTGCCAAGTGGATATAAATAGTCCACCCCTACAACCATAAACGGTTGGCTGCTCAGATTTCAGTGCACGGCTTTTGTCGTTTGAGAGCAACCCACCTCGAAGCCTTTGAGAGAAAATCCCTAGCGAGGAGAAAAGCCCTAACCACCCAGAGCCAGAGTAATTGGGCATCACTTAAGTCTTCTTGTCTGAGTGATCTGAAGACTTATTACACTTGAGGACTGTGCATCCTCCAGCCGGTTAGGCGTCGCATTCTGAGCATCCAAGAGAAATTGTGGATTGCCGGTGAATGAAGTCTGTGAAGGTTTGGGAGTCTACCTTGAAGACTTACCAGAGTGATTGGGCGAGGTCTGTGTGACCTTAGCTCAAGGAGAAAACAGTGAGGACTGGGTGTCCTGAGCTGCGTGTTCAGGACTGGGTGTCCGGGACTGTGTGTCCTTTGGTTTAAATACCTAGCCGCTCCAACCAGACGTACAGTTGTCACAGCAACTGGAACTGGTCCAACAAATCATTGTCTTCAGCGTGTCACTGGTTTCATCTTCACCTCCCTTTACTTACCATTACACATTGTGAAGCCATTGCATGCTTGCTTTATCTTCTGTCTTCACAACTTGACTGCATGATCTGTTTGGCTTCATAACTTCTTCCTACCTGATCCTTATTACACTGAAGCTGTTTGTCACTGTGCTTTCACTATATTGTATACTTGACCATGGCTTGCCTTGTGTAATCTAACTTCCGCTGCATAGTGATAGGCTTGTCCATTCTGTTTGTCTTCATAACTTCCATGTTTTGAAGACTTTCATAAAAATCGCCTATTCACCCCCCCCCCCCCCTCTAGTCGATATAACGCACTTTCAAGTGCAATCCGATGCTGAACTGTGAGCAAGTGACCGTATAATCACCGCAAAACATATATAGTGACTGTAATCAGCTTATTCTGAAGTTCGGTGACCGTATTACGCTTTTCTCTCTGTAGGCCCTCCAAAACTACATCTCTACACGTTCTCGCATGTTACATCTAACAACTATGCAATACAGCACTACTACGACACTCTAACACAATAAATCATATGTGTTTTTAGTTTTACTAGATATCATATTGTTACTTATAATTATTCAGTTTGCATACATTAAAATTGCCTTTGAAATGTATGGCCAGTATCATCTACCGCGCGGGAAAATTCCCGCCCTTTCCTGTTTAATCGGGTTTGTATCGATGGATCGTGCGAAACAGCAAACTATAGTACTATACAGTACAAGTACAATTCACTGGGCCATCGTGTCGTCTACTCCTCTGTCGTAAGAGTGGAGCGCTCGCTTTCATAAATCTTCTAGTCCCTTTCGCCGACATGTGGGACATCAAGCTACCGGGCCCACGTGCCATACCAGAATACAGTGCAGAGCAGTCGGGATGAAGCACCCCAGTCATGGCGCCGACGTAGTAATGAGCAATGAGGCGTCAAATCACAAAGCTGCACCTTTCCCGCAATTAAGTTGGAGGGACGAAGCAACCATCATTTCACTCGTTGCTGAATCCGCTTCTCCCTCATCTTCTTCAACTTAACCACATGTTGCTTCTATCGTTGTTCTTCCTCATGTGGGACGCGGATCGGCTTGGTAAAGCACTGACACATGGGACCACATGTTAGTAAACCGCCAGGACAATGTCCTCTGAAAATAAGAAGCCTAATCCTTGACTTACAAAGGGCTACGTAGCTGCTACGTATTCTTTCCATCTAATCTATATATGCCCCCCTGATTTTCAGGTGGGGTGAGCCTAATCCTCTCCTTTAATCCAATCAAATAGTCCCACATCACATCAGTTCGTAACTTTACGTAAACCATTACGTGGATGTAGCATTGCTCAAATAAGAAACCTCCCCCGCCATCCGCGCGGCAAAATCACCTCCTTTTTACTAATCTTGATTCTATAATTTTTTAGATCAATATAATTGAGATTTGTATAGATAGCACACAGGAGCAAAACTAAGTGGTACGGTTAGGGGCATCCACAATGTAACCAAAGCCAAATGTGAAAATAGCTTTTGGCATTGTGGGAACCATTGTGGACGGTGTTGCCAAAGCCAAAAAGATGGAACCGAAGCTCCCTGATTGATTGATTGAAGGAATATAAAAATGCAACGTCTCTCCTCTTTCTCCCATGCTTGGACGCATGTAGTACAGTATAGAGCACAGAGTCTACTCCCTTGTCCCTTCTATCACAAATCACAAATCAGTGAGGCATCAAATCACAAAAGCACGGACGAAGAAACCATCATTTCACTCTTCGCTGACTCCGCTTCTCCATTGTCTTCTTTGAGAAACCATCTCACCGCACTAGTACTCCTAGTAGTACTCCCTCCGGTCCTTTTTTGTCTGTGTCTAAGAAAATTTTGTTTTCCCCGCAATGCTCTGCGCATTGGCATTTTTTGCTGCTCTTTCCAACCGGGCCCTCCATCCCTTTCCACCGCATGCGTGCCTGCAGTAATCCCATCTCTCTTTCCCATGTGCTTCACATCTTCCCATGGCAGAGAGAGCTGCTTGCATGCAGAAACAGGAGAAAGAGCGAGAGGCACATGTGTGCAGAGAGATGGACAGCAGAGAGAGAGACGACATGCATGCACGCGGAAGTGAGAAGGTTGGTTTGCATGGCGCTGCATTAATCAAGCGATGAGGAGTGAGATGGTTAGCTCTTTGGTCGTTGGAGAAGAAATACGCATTAATTGACACGTGAAACAAGGTTTTGTATCGATTAAATCCCGCGAAGGAAAACCCCGCCTTTCTTTTTTAACACTAGTACTCCTAGTACGTACGTACTTATCCTGTTTGGGTCTAGGCCTTGCATTGCCAAACTTCGCCACACATTTTTACCAAGCTTGCCTAAAGTTTTCAAAATGAGAAGGAGGTACACTTGCGCACGGCTGTCGCGGTCGCACCGCACCCTCACACGGTCGCTCCTGCACGCCGTGGTCGCACCACACCCTCACACAATCGCTCCTGCACGCCGCAAACCCAACCAAGGGAACGCACCCTCACTGACACGTGCTGTCGCATGTGAACAAACCAAACTCAGCCATCCTATCGCTGACACATAATTTTCGTTCATAGAGATGTTTATCCAACCGCATGTTGGGGAGTATCCGTACGGCCTGTGCGGTTGTCTGTTGGGGAAGAAGAAGAGGTGAGGAAGAAGGAAAGAAGGGTTAGGAGACGTAGGATATTCATCCAACCTCCTGAAATGGTAGACTAACCCAAGTCAGGCGACTTGCATAACAAATATATGTTTTACCCAGCAAAAGATCCATAAAAACAACAACATAAAGAAAAACTATCACTGCTCGCGGAAAGAGACGACCTCGTCGTCTTTGGCTGCCGGCGCGAACCAACCGTCGCTGCCGACGTGTGTCTCCGCACTGTGGTTGTCCTCGGCCTCCAGCTACTCGTTCAAGCGGAGTGTGCGGGCGCTCTGCGTGGACGAGAGCATAGCCTAGTTCAAGTCGAGGACGTCCAGTTCCGCTTGCAGGAGGGCCACGATGGCAGCGGCATCCGCGCACTCCGCGTCGAGTCGAGCCTCCGCCGCCCGGTTCAAGTCCAGGACGTCCGGTTCCTCCTGCGGGAGGGCATCGATGAGAGCGGCATCCACGCGCTCTGCGTCGAGTCGATCCTCTGCCGCCCGGTTCAAGTCCAGGACGTCCGGTTCCGCCTGCAGGAGGTCCTCGATGGTAGCGGCATCCACGCGCTCCGCCTCAAGTTGAGCCTCCGCTGCCCGGTTCACATCCACAACATCCGGTTCTGCCTGCAGGAGAGCCTCGATGGCAGCGGCATGCGCGCGCTCCGCGTCGAGTTGAGCCTCTGCCTCCCAGTCCTCCTTTAGTATCGCCACGTTGAACCGTTGGTCCGCCTGCACCATGGGGGACTCAGACGCCGGCACGAAGTCGACGTCCATCGTCTCATACCCATCGGGGGCCTTCTGTGCCACGACCTTCGCCATGAACATTGGATCAGCTTCCTTCTCCTCGTAGCTTGGCTCCAGAGAACTCGGGGATTGGCCCGCCGCAAAGCAAGCTTGGGAACGGAGGTATGTGGCGCCGACTGCCGCCGCGCGGCGCTCCGGTGTCAGCATCTTGTAGTAAGTGATCTTGCGGCGCACCATGGCTTTCCGGCGAACTAGGGGACGCTTTATGCGGGCTAGGGGATCGAAAGGTGGGGGAATGGGCTGGAGATTTGGTGTCGTTTTAGGGCAGCGGCTGGCGTAGGCCGAGCAGCGAAGGTTCTGGTGTGAATACTGGTTCCGGTGATGACCGGTCAATCGGTTTTGACTGTACATCGCTCTTGTCGCGTTCGCGATGCAGCCCAGCACGCTGGACCCTCCACGTCGCTAACCGAATGGAACGTGCTTCGTCTTGCGTTTTCGCTCGCTTGTGGGACCGCAGTTGAGAGCAAACCGACATCCCTCCCCCTCCCCGCCCGCGTCATTTATTATACCACCACTCCCTCCATTTTATGCGGAGTAAATAAAAACAGAGGGAGTATACTACGGATGACGATCCCCTGACATGGTCGAACCCATTGAGTAACTGAGATGCGGGGCCTAGCAAGCATGGGGTCTGCCAGTAAGTGACCGAAAGGGAGGGTAAGTCAGGGATACCTACGTTAGAGGATCCACTTCCACTATACTACTTTGACCAAATGTTAGAGTAATAATATATGACATGCAACTTACACAAATGTTAGAGTAATAATATATGACATGCAACTTACACAAAGCATACAGGGTCTAATGCGTTTTTCGAGGCTAACTTTGACCAAATGTTAGAGTAATAATATATGACATGCAACTTACACAAAGCATACGGTCAAATTCGTATGTGAAAGGAGTTTCCAATGATATAATTTTCACATTATACATCTCATGTACTATTAATCTTGTCAATAGTCAAATTGGAAACCATCTCGAGTACAAATCTAGGAGTACGTACGAATCTAACAATATTGATTGGGCATTGTTGAATGTTGATACCTTTTTGATCGAAGTAGAGATATTTTGACTACACATAAAACTTATATGTAAACTAGAAAGGATAGGAGGGAGTATATTGTACGTTCAAAAACGAAACGAACATTGAATACCCTTTATATATGATTTGCGGATGCTATGATCACCGGTTCAAAATTTTGAATCCGCCTTAGGTATCACGTGCCCCCACTCGTTCCCTCTCGATTTCATCTCGGGGTCCGGAGATCTATTGAAAGAGGACTAGGGTGGGTACATGCGAATGATACTCAGCGGAATGTTCAAATGATGCATGCGGGAGGATGGACTCGACTAGAGGGCGACATGATCGATGGAGAAGAGGGTAGGAGAGGAATGAGAAATAAGCAAACGCCACATGATTATACTTGAACGGCTCTAATAAACAATAAGTTGTCTCGCTTGGCCTACATAGTGAAAGGCCTAATGCGCAACGCGGAGCACTGACGCTCGAATATGGCCAGGAAAACAGGGAAACCGACATGTGGGGCACACCCGTCGGGACGACGTAGCGCAGACTAGTCCAATGGAGGAGCTGGCCCACGACCTCCTCGCCACCGACAACTATTCATGTAGGTCGTTGGGGCCAACAACAGGGCGCAGCTCCAGCACCGCCTCTGGACACGACGACCGCGGTGAGCGACACGCTCATATCGTAGCTAAACACGGTCGGTTTCCGTGTGCCGAGGGTGGCGTTAGTGCTGTGGCACGACCAACGGTATGTTTGGTTTGTGCCCAAGGTTGCCCCATCAAAGCATTGCGTAGCAAAAATTTTGGTTGAGGTATTGGTTGCCTATGATTTGGCCGACATTGGCAAGAAAAATGAACTAGAGTTGGCTAGAGTTCATTGGCATGCCAAAGAAATGGTAGCCATCCAAACAAAGACCAATCTTTGGGTCATGACCAAAATTTTGGTTGAGGTATTGGTTGCCCATGATTTGGCCGACATTGGCAAGAAAAATGAACTAGAGTTGGCTTGAGTTTATTGGCATGCCAAAAAATGGCAACCATCCAAACAAAGACCAATCTTTGGGTCATGACCAAAATTTTGGTAAGGTGCACTTTGGCCACAATCCAAACACACCCCAACACCCGGCTCGTCGAGGATGCACGGGGCGCCGCGACGCGTCCGCGGAGTGGTGTAGCACGGCCAAATGCATCCTCTGGACCTGAGACCATGCCGGGTCGTCTTGCTTTTTCAATGACATGTCGGGATCGCATGTGAGCAAAGGGCATCTCCAGCGTTGCCACGACCATAGCTGACTACCCTGGCACACCAACACCCTCGCCCCTCGCGCCGTCGCGTGGTGCGTTCCCAGCTGGCGCCAGCTGCCCGCATTCATGCCGTTTGTTCGTATGTCGTAGTTAAGAGGCTCGGTGCCCGAGGAACCAACTCCGGTGACTTAATGATGCACCAGGACGCTTGGCCTCACCGGAATGCGCTACTTAAAGCGGCAACGCCCAGCTAACCTCCACACCATAGTGCATCGTCCTCCTACCTGGCACCACATCCGCCATGACCGCAAGTGCGAACGCTCAGCGGGAGAGCTTGTCTCCGGGGATGAAGCTCGAGGTCGCAGCCCTCGCTCAAGCCGCCTCTCACGACGCAATAGCGGCGTAGCCGGACGCGGACGTGACTGCACAAGCGGTGGCCACGCTGGCGGCCGACGACGGGAGCACCGTCAGCCACGCGTCCTACTTGCCGCCATCCAACCTCCGGCACCGCCGAGGTCGGGGACTCCTCCGAGGATGAGTAGGGCATGGGAGGCGGCAGGGCATGGTGTGCCAACTGGCCGGTCCGTATCCCATGTTCTACTCTTCCTCGCCGGAGACCGCACCTTCACTTCACGGGTCTTGAACCCCGCCCCCGTACATAGAGATCGCAGATGGAGGACGTCGGTCGCCACCGTAGAATAGGTTTAGGGTCGGGTTTCTTTTATTTTTCTGTCCTATAAAAGTTCGAAATGTAATGAAAATCTGTCGTGTTTGCATTAATCTCGGCCGGTGTATATGAACTTTCACAATAATATACATATTGTAGGAGTACTAGCAAGATGCCCATGTGTTGCACGGAAGATCAAGATCTTGTGGGAGAAAAGGATGAACGAGGGAAAGCCTTATCTGCAAATGTGGAGAGGAGTGCGGGTAAATTGTCATAGTTTCCTTCCTATCCGTTAGATATAGATCGGACGACCTATATTGCAGGATGACAGGCACACCAACATCACCAACTCTGCTTTTTATTGAATCGAGAGAAATCTAACATGCGGAGTAAAATAAACACATAGGGTCTATACATACACAAATTATCTTAGGCACTCCAATAGTACGTCCACTACACATTCACGCATTTCACATCTTTCTACATCTACGGGAACCTACGAAAGGGTTAACGTAAATTGCCTCTCTCTCTCCTCCCCTGATTTTCATGGTGGTGGGCCCCTCCCTCCCCCCAATCTACAATCAACAGCTCACATGTTCCACATTATGTTAATTACGTAACTGGGATTACGTAGGTGCAGCATTACTTGTCCTAAAAAAACAACTAAGCCAACCTCCCAGCATATCACGCGGGAAAAGACCCGGCCGCGCCGTTTTAGTCGGGATTACCGGATTACTAGTAGTAGTATTGATGGATCGCGTGAAGCAAAAAAAATTTGAGGGGGCGAAGCACCTAGTTTAAAATGAAAAAAGGCGGTACACTAACAGCACTCCTGTCGCGGTCGCATTGCACCCCACACATGTTCGGTCCTGCACACGACTCACGCAAACGGAACGAGCTTCGGCTTGCCTCTTCACTGACACATGGGACTGCACTTGGAGAAACTGACCATGCGCCAAACTCCCCCCGCCCACCACGCGAAAATCCTCCCCCCCCCCCCCACACCCAAAAATTCCCCCCAAATCCGATTCAACTGCCCTTCGGCCAACTAGCCAATAATATTCCCCAAACCCCCCTCCCCCTGTCCCCCTCCACTCCATTCGCTCCGCCAAAGCCGCCCTCCCCGCCGCGCCGATACATCGGCGCCGTGGTTCGGCAATCCTCTCGCTCCCACAGTACGCTCTCGTAGACTGCCGTCCTCTAGCCGCGCCGCCACCTCTGGCTATGTTCTTGTGGAGGCGCACGGCGGTCAGCGCTGCCACCGCTGGCGTCGTTCGTGTGGAGACGCATGGCGGTCAGCTTCTCCCACGGTACGCGCATTCTAGACTGAGGCCCCGTTCATGTCGGTGTAGCGCTGAATGTTAGCTGATAGACGCTGTTAATCTCACTATTTGCCGAAGTAGTTTACTGTTAATATGCTCTGCTTAAGAAGCTTCCTTGCCCTGTTCTGCACTCAATCTGCTTAGCTGAGATGGCATGCCAAGGCCGATTAGTTGCTAAAATATCCTGCCATATATTTATTGTGACGTAGATTGCCATGGTCTAGTAGCCAATCTGTTAGGTGAAATAGCTCTACACCGTTTTATACTCGATCTTTATTGTTGCGATGGCCTTCGATAGTTTGATGGCTGTGTGCTCGGCCTCATTGACTACTAAAATAGCCTGCCATAATTTGGCACTCAAATCTATTTGCTGAATTAGCTTTACATATATTTCATTACTTAGATCTGCTCGTCCAAATATCTTGCCATAGCTTTAGACATCGACCTAGGTTTTTTTGGACTTCATAAAAAAGCATATATGTTTTTCCTGTAATATATAGTAGAAGAACTAATTTGTATGTCTAACAGATGGACAGGACTTGGATAACTTCTGCTCGAAGATTCTCCGCTGCATATGTCGAGGGGGTTGAAAACTTCATGAACTTTATTAGAGCTGAGTACGGTGGTCCGAAATCAGATGTGCTCTGCCCGTGTAGCAGTTGTATGAATTCAGTTACAAGACCCCAGTCAACTGTGCAAAATCATCTACATTTGTGTGGGATGTCGGTCACATATACTAGGTGGGTTCATCATGGTGAAGCTGTGAACGTCAATGTTATTGACTACGTGGAAGCAGCAGATCACCATCTTGATTTGCCTGATGCTCATGTGGAAGGGGAGGAGGAGGTGGTGGTGGCGGAGCCAGTGAGTTTGCCCAACATTGAAACAATGCTACGAAATGCTCGTGCATTCCGTGAACTTTCACCTGCAGAAGAAAAATGGTGGGCCCGCATGTTAGAACAATGCAACGTTGTTGTCATCCCAGGAAATAAGCTGTCAGTATTCTCAGCTATGGTCACCTTTCTTCAGGTGAAGACATCTGAGCGGATGACCAACAAATCATTCGATGCGATGTTGGCTGCTTTCCGCAAATCTTTCCCAGATGCGCTGAGCTGCCACACACCTACAGTAAAATGAAGAATTTCCTTCGTGCAGTTGGAATTGGATATGATATGATCCATGTTTGTAAGAATAATTGTGTTCTGTTCCGGAAGGATTATGCCAACTTAAGTGAATGCCCGAAATGCAAATCATCAAGATGGAAAGATGGCGATGTTGTGAAGAGGATTCCTCATAATGTTCTGAGACATTTTCCAATTACACCAAGATTGCAGAGGTTGTTTCATGATGCTGAAACAAGAGAGGATGTAATGTGGCATTCTAGGAACCAGGAGTACAGAGACCAGAATGTAATGAGCCATCCATCTCATGGTAGTGAGTGGAAAAGCTTCAATGATAAACACAAAGAGTTTGCTGATGACCCAAGAAACATTAGACTTGGCTTAGCTTCAGATGGATTTAACCCATTTGGCCACCAGAGCGCCACATATAGCATGTGGCCAATGCTTGTTATCCCTTACAACATGCCTCCAAATGTCTGCACCAAAGAATCAAACTACATGATGGCCTTGCTCATCCCAGGTCCAAAAAGTCCTAGAAAGGATTTTGATTTGTTCATGGAGCCTCTTGTGGAGGAACTTCAATAGCTATGAAAGGGTGTTCTCACTCGAGACAAATATAGCAGCCCACCAGCTGATTTCTTTCTGCGTGCTATTATAATTTGGTGCATCCATGATTATCCGGCTTTGGGCACTATGTCAGGGCGAACGACACATGGTTACAATGCATGTGTTCGCTGTGACAGGAATCCGCTGTCATACGCAATACTTAGCAAGATCTGTTACATTGGACACCGTCGTTTCCTTGCCAAGGACAAGGCGCATCCTAGAAAACACCGAAGACATGTGTTCAGTGCAAAGCATGAAAACCGTGATGCGCCAAAGAGGCTCACCGCTGATGAGTTGCAAGTGGAATTAGAGAAGGTCAGGCATATTACACTAGGAAACCATCCTGGTAATGGTAGCGGGAAAAGGAAGTGTTGCAGGGTAGAAGAGAGATTATTGTTTACCCGCAGGTACACTTTGTGGGACTTGGAGTATTGGAAAGATTTGGATCTGCGGCATAAACTTGATGTGATGCACATCGAGAAAAATATATGTGACAGCATTATCGGCACACTTCTTAATATTGAAGGCAAGACGAAAGATACCTTAAAATCTAGGAATGATTTGACACACCTGGGTATCAGAAAGGATTTGCAGGTGCAAGATGAAGGTAAACCACGGGATATGGCACCAGCTGTGTACATCTTGGACAAGGTAAAAAGAAAAGAATTCTGCGAGGTCCTGTCACGTGTGAGATTCCCACATGGATTTGCTTCCAACCCTGAAAGGATAGTCAGTGCAGATGGAAACAAGGTACAAGGGTTGAAAACTCATGACTGTCACGTCCTTCTTCAAAGGGTTTTACCTGTTATCCTTAGAGGATTGGGCCGCCCTGACTTATGCAGAGCAGTTGTAGAGTTGGGACAATTCTTCAGGGAACTCTGCAGTAGGAATATCAGGATAGATGCTTTGGAGCGTCTTAGAGACAAGATACCAACTATCCTATGCGACCTTGAGAAGATATATCCTCCAGCCTTCTTTGATGTGATGGTGCATTTGGCTGTTCATCTACCTGATGAGGCACTACTTAGAGGTCCAGTACAGTATGGCTGGATGTACCCTATTGAAAGGCGGCTAGGCACTTTCAAGGGCTATGTTAGGAACAGAGCTAGACCCGAGGGTTCCATTGCAGAGGCCTACATTGCTATAGAAGTGTTGACATTCTGCTCAAAATACATTGAAACAGCTGATCAGCTTCGCAAAGAGGTGGGTGAAGACAATCCCGGGCTCAATGTTTTCGATTATTCTGTTCGAGTTACAGGGAAGAGTGGACAAGAGGACAAACCTAAAGATTTGGACAAAATGGTTTGGTATGTGTTGAATAACTGTCCTGAGATACTACCTTGTATCAAGTAAGTGCAGTACTGCAGCTTATACATCGTAATCTACTAAACTTGCAGCACATTCTTATATATTTAGATATTTGACGCGATCACTATGTTGTGCAGCATCTACAAAGAGGAGTTACTGCCGCAAAATCCAAGAAATATTGACAAACTGGTTATGGCAGGATTTGCGAAATGGTTCAAGAACCATGTAAGCTTTTGAAGTGCACTGTCATTTTTTTAATATATTGAGTACATAAGATGATCAGCTTGTCTATTTTCTAACCGTAGGTTAAGAAGATGCGGGAGGATGGGCAGGCAGTTGATGATGCCCTTTACTCACTAGCAATGGGTCCTGATACACGGGTAAGACATTATGAATCTTGCGTTGTTGGAGATGTGCGCTACAACACCCTTGCACGAGACAAAGGCAGGAAGACACAAAACAGTGCCATCATGAGCACGGATACGTATGACAAAGAGACAATTGAAATGTATGCTAACATAACAGTTATTGTTCAGTTGCGGTATATCTCCAGTTTCGAGGATCATCGGTGTGTGGTTCTGTTGTGCTGTCGTTGGTATAACCTGTTTTCTAGGATCGCAAAACCCAGAGCTGATGATTATTTCAAATCCATCAATGTCAAGGCAGCGTACTAGACCAACGAGCCTTTTATTTTGGCAAATCAAGCAACACAGATATTTTTCTTGGAAGACACATTTGCACGTAGCGATGACTGGAGAGTATTGCAAAGGTTTGAGCAGAGGAATTCGTTTAATGAAGTTGCACAACAAGATGATGCTTACACTACTCCTGATGTACAAGATAACACAGATGTTCCTAATATCTTTGAGAACCATCACGTCAATGACGCTGGCGAAAAGATTGCCTGTCGTGCTGTGGACATACAAGAGTTGATCAAGAAGAAGCCAACATTCGAGGACGTTGAGGACGAAGAAGAAGATGATACCGTGGGGAATTACGATTTAGACTGATACACATGGCGAAGATGTTGACGCTGCTGCTGCGGATGATGATTACATTGCTTTTGTCGTATTTGCCTGTCAGAAGATGTTTTTTATCTACTATGTGAAATTGTGTTTGCTATGACAACTGAAACCTGATGAACATGTTGTTTAGTATTTTGCTGTGAGAACATCACTTGTTATGTATGCTGATTTGTGTTTGGTGATTGTATGACAACTAAAACATGATGACATGGTTGTTTAGTTGTACTCATATTTGGCTATGAAACTTGAATTTGATGACATAGTTTGCTGTTGGACTGCAATTTGCTTGACGTCTTCGAATGAGAACAAAGCTGACCTGACAGGGCGTATGCTATTTATTTATTTATATGAGCAAAAGGGGATACCCCCTGATTTCCGTTAATAGAAATTATTAGATGTTCACAACACTACGCCCAGCCTGCTACACAGGTTTCATTCATTACTAGTTTCAGCAAAGTGCTCATGTCGTAGCCACTGAATACATCACGAGTGCTACATACACTGCAAATAAAGAGACAATCATCCTACAGAGCACATCGATTTTGCCCATTATCTTCACAAGCTCTTTCATCTCCTCATTGCTGTCAAGGCTGTTCAGCAGCTATTGCTTGGCCATGATCAGAGGAACTACATCTTTAACCTTCTGCTCTGCATCTTCCTCTTCTGTCGTTCCTTTAGTTACTTGTCCAACACCCCAACCTGCTGGTATTGGGATTCCTCGGCTAACCAAATAATCAACGTAGTTGCATTTCCCCACATCAGCAACTTCCCAAAAATACAAATCACACGCATCTTCCCTTTTCTGCACGAATCAAATTGGAAGATCATCAACCAAACTATTAAAAAAATCAGCAACTGAAAGCAGCAGAACAACACTTAAACATATCATTACCCCATGATTCGGGCATTTGTAGAAGACTCGGCCAGGGTTGCGGATTGTGGTTGAGATGCGACGGACGACTCTGCGTGATTTGCAGCAGTGGCACCACAGCAACGGCAGCGGGTTGCGATGAGCAATCGCCTGCGGTGCGCGTGCCGACGGGGGTGTGATGAGACCCACAGGCGATGGTACAGGTGGCAACTTGGCGCATATTTGGTTGTTGCCTGCTGAAGAGCAGGTGGACGAGCAGCCAGCAGACATGGTTGCTACGGCCAGAGCTTCTGATGCTAGGCAGAGTAAGTAGAGAAGAGGAGAAGAGAATGTTGGATATGTCAGTTTCATTACTTGCAGAGTAGCATAGCACCATATATAGTCATAGTCTAGGTTTGGATTCGAACCAGCTACAGGAGCATGTCTTTCTTTTTTCTAAAACTCGGTAACGTCTCTTTACTGGTACACTAGCTTGTTCTGTACGCCTTCCCAAGTCTTTGATTTTCCTTCTATATATAAAAAATTATGCTACTTGGTGTCCGCTTAGTCAACAAACGATTGTGCCAACCTTGACCGTTGGATTGACATTCAACATATGTCGCGTTTCTTCAGTCTCTTCTTCCTCGAGCCGCCAAAGCCAAACCAGCACCGGCGGGACCGCCTGCTCCCGCCTCCCACGGCTGGCTGTGAACTTCCCCGGCTCCTGTTCGTTCCCGTCCGAGGCCTCACCATCGTCCTCCACCTTGGTTCGCTCGCCGCGGCGCCACCCTCTGGTGTTGTCAACATGGTCAACAACCGAGAGGAATAAGGAGATGACTGTACATGGTGAGGATGACAGTAGGGACCCAGCAGCGTGCGCAGTAATTTTGTTTTTTCGGGATGGAGAAGGGTATCAACTGGGTTGTGCGGGACCCGTGGCCCGTCTAGCCCAGGCTTTTATTTCATATGTTTAGCACATGACCAGCCCAGTTTGTTTTTTTTCCTTTCTAAAAATGGCTAGCCAGCTATTTTGTTTTTTGCAGAATAACCAACGTAGGCCTACTTGCTTTTCTACGCCCTGCTAGGCCGGAAATCTTTCAAGATGAGGAGGGATGCATTTTGCCCAGAAAATGGGCTATAAGTAATAAGAAATGGGCTATAAGTAATAATAAATGGGCTGTAAAATGAAAAAATACAGCAAACATGCAATTAGTTCCAAAATACTGTTTTCTTTCGGATTTTGATATTTTTAAATTTCATTGTTTTTGTGCGGGTAAAATTTCATTGAATTTAAATTAAGGTATATTTAGATTTAAAATTATTTTGAATCTGGCTAGAAATTTCGGGTTGTATACTGTTTGGGACAGATTTGGAGGCTGACTTGTGGGTCTACTAGGTTGACGTGTACTTTGGCTTTGTCAACTTAGTCCAGAAACGATTCTAGCAACAGTGACCATTGGATGTTAATCCAACGGCCGTGCTGCTTCTTCAATATCTGATCTTCTTGCTCTAGTCGCCCAAACCAGCTCCGGTGGGACTGCCTGCTCCCGCCTCCTGTGGCCGGTTGTGCTGTCGCACAGGCCGCACCGCCCCACCCTACTTCATTGCTGGCCAGGCCATTCCTCTACTCACCCACACCTCCTGTTATTTTCCGGCGACGGCAGCCGGACCAATAAACCCTCGTACTCCCCACCGCGTGGGCAACCATTGCCGAGTCTTCCCCGGCTCCATGTCGTTCCCTTCCTAGGCCTCGCCGTCATCCACCGCCATGGTGCTCTCGGCGCGGCCTGGTTAACATGGTCAACGAATGACAACCATCGGCCGTGGACTATACGCACAAAATAATGGTTCCTCCACCTGACAGCTGGGACCCACCGAAAGGGCCTCTGTATTTCGCGAAAAAAACGTTCCCCCCGCTGACATGTCGGACCCACCAACTATATCTTCGCACACAAGGAAGTGCCTCCTTATTACGCACAAAAAAATGAATACCCCCCCCCCCCCCCCGCTAGCTGGGACCCACCATTGTGGGAGGCTGACTTGTGGGCCTACTAAGTTGACGGGGATGGAGGGCTTTGTCAACTTAGTCAATATGGACGATTCTAGCTCCAGTGACCGTACGATGTCCATCCAACGACCATAGTGCTTCTTCAACCTCTGGTCTTCTTGCTCTAGCCGCCCAAAGCAGCGCCGGTCGTGCCGCATGCTCCTGCCTCCCATGGTCGGTTGTGTTGCCGCGGAGGCCTCACCGCCCCCTACTATTCCCATCACTGGCCAGGCCCTGCGGTGACGGCAGCCTTACACCGCAGCCGAACCAGTGAACCCTCGTACTCCTCTCCATGCGGGCTTCCACTGTCGCATCTTCCCCGGCTCCATGTCGTCCCCTTCCTAGGCCTCGCCATCGTCCACCACCGTGGTGCTCTCCGCGCGGCATGGTCAACGTGGTCAAGGAACGACTTCCATCGGAAGAGTACTATACGTGGACAGGCTGACAGCTGGGTCCACGGCCACAGCCCAGTTTTTTTGTGATTTGCCAAGTAAGTCACTTTGTCAGGCCTGTTGGGCTGCAAATATTTCAAGACGAGGAGAGCTTTCATTCAGCTGGCCGAGAAAATGGCCCATCAGTAATGAGAAATGGGTTGTACATTTTTAAAACACATCAAACCGGTAATTAGTTTCAAATATCTTTTTTTCATTTCGAGATTTTAAATTACATTAATTTTTATGCATGGAGAATTTTTTGGATTTTATATTGATATACATTTATTTTAAAAATCAGTTTGAATGTGAGTCGAAATTCGGGATTAAAAACAGTTCGGACCGCACCGAAATATGCAAAATTTCGTATAATTTTTTAACCGTGGCCACAATATGGGCTGTAATGCTAACAAAAAGAATATGGGCTCCAAAAAACCTTAAGAATTAGCAAATGGGCTGTAAATTATTAGAAATAATGGCAGATGGGTTGTATGCTGTTTTCCACAGATTTGAGGCTTTCCTAAAAAAAGGTTGATGCACAAGCACTGACTGTTGGATGTCCATCGAACGGCCATCGTCCTTCTTCAATCTCTGCTCTTCCTGTTCCAGCCGCTCAAACAAGCGCCGGCGGGACTGCCTGCTCCCTCCTCCCTGCGGCTGGTTGTGCTGCCGCGCGGGCCTCAACGCCCCACCGTACTCCCATCGCTGGCCAAGCCATCCCTCTACTCACCCACACCTGCTGTTATTCTTCGGCGACGGCAGACGAACCAGTAAACCCTCGTACAGTCGTACTCCCCTCCGCGTGGGAAACAACTGCCGATTCTTCCCTGCCTCCATGTCGTTCTCTTCCTAGGCCTCGTCGTTGTCCACTTCCCTGATGCTCTCGGCACGGCCTGGTCAACGTGGTCAACGACCGACATGCATCTGAAGTGGACTGTATGTGGAGAGGCCGACAGCTGGGTCCACGGCCGCACACAAGGAAATGCCTCCTTATTACGCGCAAAATAATGATTCCTCCACCTGACATCAGGGACCCACCGAAAGGGCCTCTGTATTTTGTGAAAAAAACGTTACCACCGCTGACAGCTCGGACCCACCAGCTATATCTTTGCATGCAAGGAAGTGCCTCCTTATTACGCACAAAAAAATGAATACTACCCCTGTTAGCTGGGACCCAGTATAGTGGCAGGCTGACTTGTGGGCCTACTAAGTTGACGGGGACGGAGGGCTGTGTCAACTTAGTCAATATGCACGATTCTAGCTCCAGTGACCGTACGATGTCTATCCAACGGCTGTAGTGCTTCTTCAACCTCTGGTCTTCTTGCTCTAGCCGCCCAAACCAGCACCGGTCGTGCCTCGTGCTCCTGCCTCCCGTGGCCGGCTACGATGCGGCACAGGCCTCACCACCCCCTACTACTCCCACCGCTGGCCAGGCCTCCCTCTACTCACCCACACCCCCTATTATTCTGCGGCGATGGCAGCCTCACACCGCAGCGAACCACTGAACCCTCGTACTCCTCTACACGTGGGCATCCACTGCCGCGTCTTCCCCGGCTCCGCATCGTCCCCTTCCTAGGCCTCGCCGTCGTCCACCGCCCTGGTGCTCTTGGCGCGGCGTGGTCAACGTGGTCAAGGAACGGTTTCCATCGGACGTGGACTGTACGTGGAGAGGCTGACAGCTGGGTCCACAGCCGCAGCAAGGAAGTGCCTCCTTATTACGTGCAAAATAATTATTCCTCCACCTGACAGCGGGGACCCACCGGACGGGCCACCGTATTTCGCGAAAAAAACATTTGCCCCTGACTGCTGGGACCCACCAGCTACATCTTCGCACGCAAGGAAGTGCGTCCGGGCAAAAAAAACGATTCGCTCTCCTAACTGCTGGGACCCACCAGCTACATGTTCGCACGCAAGGAAGTGTCTGACAGTCGTGACCCACCTGGTCGAAGCATACGTAGCGAAGGCATTCTGGTCGCGAACGTGTACGTACATATATACTGGTGGATGTAGAGGCGCGTACGTGTCGTAGTTGAGGCACGCACGTAGCATGTACATGTACATACAATGGCCAGGGTGCAAGAAAGAAAATATGGCCACGTATGTGTACATACGGGCGGGGTCTCGAATGCCTACTCGCGCATACGTACGGCCAGGGCTCGTGTACATGGCTGGGTCGGAACGGAGAAACAGCGTCGTCGTCGTCGTGTTCATGGGGAGGCAACGGAATGCATCGTGTTCATGGGGAGGCAACGGAATGCGTCGTGTTCATCGGTAGGCAACGGAACGCCTGGGAGCCAACCGGCTGGGTCGGAATGGAATGCGTGGTCGTGTTCATCGGGAGGCCTTGGACGGAACAGGCGATGGAAATGAGGCCTGGCATACCGCACAACGGAGGAAACGAACCTCCTACGTTCCGAACGGGGTCCTGTTGATCGGGAGGGGTCTGGCGTACCGCAAAATGGAGGAAACGGACCTCCTACGGTCGAAACGAGGGTCATGTTGATCGGGAGGGGTGTGGCGTACTGCAAAACGGACGAAACGGACCTCCTACGGTCGAAACGGGGGTCCTGTTGATTGGGAGGGGTGTGGCGTACCGCAAAACGAACGAAACGGACCTCCTACGGTCGAAACGGGGGTCCTGTTCATCGGGAGGGGTGTGGCGTACCGCAAAACGGGACTCCACGGGATACTATTCATCTCCACCGTCGACCTCCTCCAGCCTCCACGGGCTCCTGTTCATCCAGCCTCCACCGCGCGCTACTCCACCGGCTACTGTTCAACCACCCCTCCACGGGCACCCCTCCACCATCTATTGTTCATCCAGCCCTCCACACCACGGGGTCCTGTTCAACCACCCCTCCACGGGCACCGCTCCACCGTCTACTGTTCATCCAGCCCTCCACCTCACCACGGGGTCCTGTTCATCTAGAGGCAACGCCGCCGCTCACTGTACATCCAAACCCCCCGCAACTCTCACTGTTCATCCCAGAGGCAGCATCAATCGGCTTCAGTTAGTAGCAGTAGCGATGGAATCGCTCGATCGGGTTCAGTTAACAGCCATCGATCGATCGCTCGGGTTCAGTAACACGTAGCCTGCAATGCAATCGCTCGGGTTCAGTTAGAACCCAACGCCTCGCTCGGGTTCAGTTAGAGCCAACGCCTCGCACACACGCGCGTACGTGTACGAGAGAAACGCGCATCGCTCGGCCCCCGACCTCACACCGTAACCGGGAACTCCACGAAATTTTCCTCGCCCTCGCATCTACCATGGTTTTTTCCATCATGGACAGCCCAAAGAATGTCATGCAGCTGCATCTCCGGCCCGCCCAGGACGAAAAGCCCATTTTCTGTCATGATTTTTTGTCATAGAAGTAGGAGCCCACCACATCAATGATGATACCAGGTTTTGTGACAATTATCGTCATAAAAGTGTCATATGTATGACAGAAAGTTTTTTCGTTCGGCCCAAAATGTCACGGATGTGACTTTTTTTGTAGTGCAACGGCCCCAAATCTAGCATGTCTTGGTGCCGCAACATCTACATTGATCTTAACACATCCTGTGGCAGGGGCCTGCCACTGGGTCGGCCTAGGGGCTTTAATACCAATCTGTTGTGGTTCCCTTGCGTTAATATGCTTTAGATCCTCAAGAAAGCTTGTGATGAAACTATTAATGCAATGTGGAGATTGGAAGATACCCTCATAGATCACTTTCCTCTGAGCTCGCCAAATAGCCCACATGATAACAATCATATGCGCAAACATATCTCTGTTCAATGTTTCACTCATTGCGAAGAGCCAATCTTTGGGGTGTTCTTCCATTCTGTCCACTAAATGATGAACCAAATCCTCCAGCGCTAGCGCCCACATGCTACTTGACATTAGGCACATAAAAAGAGCATGTATCCACGTGTCAACCGCCCCACACAAGGGACACTTGTCCTCGGTAGCCATGTTCCGATGCTTTAGTAATTTGACAATGGGCATGGAATTTCTCGCAAGCCTCCACACAAACATGCGAAGTTTTGAAGGTACCTGTAAGTGCCAAATGCACTACTACTCTTGTGTGCACTTGAGGTTGAAGACAGCCAGTTCGTGGGCTGGGCCTAGGACCGTGGCTTCGGCTTTTATTTTACAAAAGATAGTAAAGAAAACTAAATATAGATAAATCAATAAAACTTATATATAGACATATTATATATTGAAATGTTCAGAACAAGATTTCCTAAAACATGAACTATTTTATGAGTTCAAATAAAGTACAAAAAAATTCCAATAATGAAAACAGTGCTACTGTTGCATTTAAAATTCAAATAAAATTATTTTACAATACCAATAGATTTGAAATTCATTTTTATCAACTTTCCTATTGTATGGAATCATTTTTCCCTATTTTCCATATATTTAATTTTTGGAGAAAAATAATTTGAATAAAAGCCAAATAAAGCAAAATTCAATTAAATCCAAAATGGCTATTGGATTCAAATATTTTTTTCAAAACACTTTGCATTGGTTCCATAATTTATTTCCAGTATTTGAAGGACTCCCATTACCTTCTCTCTTTGTTTATTTTTTGGAATATATGAAAAAGGATTTTGAAACCCATATGGAAGTTTTTTCAAAAGTGGCTCAAATGCCATCGTGAAAGTGGCCTCCTACTTCCCACTCTTTTTCTAACATTTGAAGAAGTCGTGTTATCTCCCCTCAGGAAAATCCTTGAGTAACATGAAGTTCCTGGTTTGAAAATATTTCAAATGGAATTCAAATCATTTTCAAATCCCTTTTCATTCTTTGATGGAAGAAGTCATATTATCTTCACTCTAGGGTTTTGTGTTGAAATGAATTTGTATTCATGGAGATCAAAATATATCTCCTGTAAGGCAGCTTGTTTCTTATGAGCAGGAAAATATTTTTCAGTAAACTAATATATCATATCCTGGGGACTATGCGCACAACCAGGAGCAAGATTATTAAACCATTCTTTAGCATCACCCTTTAATGAGAAAGCAAACAACTTAAGAATATAGTAATAGCGATTATTTTATCTCTAGCAAATAGGGAGGCAATGTCATTTAATTTGGTAAGATGTGCCACAACAGTTTCAAATTCATAACCATGAAAAGGATCAGATTCTACCAAGGTAATAAGTTTAGGATCAACAGAGAATTCATAATCCTTATCAATAACAAAGATAGCAGAAGTAGCAAACTTAGGATCATATTTCATTCTCTCTATCATAGCCTTTTCTTACAAGCAAGAAATTCTCTAGCAATCTCCCATCCATAACATAACCCTCAAGTACTTTATGCATTTCAAATCTAGTAGGAGAGCTAAGCATAATAGGTGAATCATAATTCTTAGTAGTTTCAAAATTCTAAAATTCTTTAGCTTTAGCAATTTGTTCATCAAAAAATTCACCTAGTGGCACAGCTTCATCAAGCAAAGTAGTAGCATCATCATAAGTATCATTCATAGAAGAAGTAGCATCATCAATTACTTACAACATATCAGATTGTATAGCAGGTGGTGGTGTCGGAAGTCTACTCAAAACAGAAGGTGAATCAAGTGCAGAGTGTGATGGTAGTTCCTTACCCCCCCTCATCTTAGAGGGTACGATCTTAGTCTTAGAGTCTTTCACATTCTTCATACTAATCAACAGATGTATAAATACCAAGTGAACTCAATAAATGAAGCCATGCTCCTCGGCAATGGTGGCAGAGGAAGGTCTTGATGACCACAAGTATAGGGTATCGTGACAGTCTTCGTGGGTAGTATTTCACCCAAATTTATTGATTCGACACAAGGGGAGCCAAACAATATTTATGAGCCTTAGCAGTTGAGTTGTCAATTCAACCACACCTAGAAAATAAATCTTTGAAACAAAGTGTTTAGTAGCACGGTAGTTTGATAGTTTGAATAGTATCAGTAACAGTAGTAACAGTAACAAGAACGGTGGTAACTTAGCAAAGATCAATATGAGAAAAGTGTAGACATTGGATCAGTGATGGATATTTGCGTTGGATAACTTTCATCATATAACAGTCGCTACCTAGAGCATTACACAATAGCTCCAGCTCATCAATTCAATGTAGGCATGTATTCCGTATATAGTCATATGTGCTTATCCTAAGAACTTGCAGGACGTCTTTTCGAAGGAAATATGCCCTAGAAGCAATAATGAAGTTGTTATTTATATTTCCTTATATCATGATAAATGTTTATTATTCATGCTAGAATTGTATTAACCGGAAACTTAGTGCATGTGTGAATACATAGACAAACTGAGTGTCACTAGTATGCCTCTACTTGACTAGCTCGTTAATCAAAGGTGGTTAAGTTTCCTAGCCATGGACAAAGAGTTGTCATTTGATTAACGGGATCACATCATTAGAGAATGATGTGACTGACTTGACCCATCCGTTATCTTAGCACGATGATCGTTTAGTTTGTTGATATTGCTTTCTTCGTAACTTATACATGTTCCTATGACTATGAGATTATGCAACTCCCGAATACTGGAGGAACACTTAGTGTGCTATCAAACGTCACAACATAATTGGGTGACTATAAATATGCTCTACAGGTGTCTCCGATGGTGTTTGTTGAGTTGGAATAGATAGAGATTAGGATTTGTCACTCCATGTATCGGAGAGGTATCTTTGGGCCCTCTCAGTAATGCACATCACTATAAGCCAAGACTCATTGTCAGTGTCAAAACCGGCGGATCTCGGGTAGGGGGTCCCGAACTATGCATCTAAGGCGGATGGTAACATGAGGCGGGGGACACGATGATTACCCAGGTTCGGTCCCTCTTGATGGAGGTAATACCCTTCGTCTTGCTTGATTGATCTTGATGATATGAGTATTACAAGAGTTGATCTAGCACGAGATCGTAGAGGCTAAACCCTAGAAGCTAGCCTATGGTATGATTGTTGTTGTCCTATGGATGCATAATTAAGGAATAAAAATTGTTCTCTAAATAAGTTGTCATCGGTGCAAAGCAATAAAAATTGCTCTCTAAATATGTATGATTGATTGGTGTGGGAGAAATAAGCTTTATACGATCTTGTGATGTGGAAGTAATAAAAGCGACGGACTGCATAATAAAGGTTCATATCACAAGGGGCAATATAAAGTGATGTTCTTTCGCATTAAGATTTTGTACATCCAACCATAAAAGCGCATGGCAACCTTTGCTTCCCTCTGCGAAGGGCATATCTTTTATTATTATCTTCTACCTTATGCAAGGGTCATGGTGATCTTCACCTTTCCTTTTTACATTTTATCCTTTGGCAAGCCCAGTGTGTTGGAAAGATCCTGATAGATATATCTAATTGGATGTAGGGGAGCATGAGTTATTATTGTTGACATTACCCTTGAGGTAAAAGGTTGTGGGGCAAAACTATAAACCCCTATATTTCTCTGTGTCCGATTAAAACTCCGTAACCACAAGTATTGCACGAGTGTTAGAAATTATGAAGGACTAGATGATAGTTGAGTATGTGGACTTGCTTTTTAGCTCTGACATAGATTCTTTTTGATGTTATGATAAATTGCAATTGTTTCAATGACTGAGGTTGTAGTTTGTTAGTTCTCAATAAGGTTATTGATTCATACTTTTGCATTGTGAATAGATCATCACTTGAACATAAGTAATCATATGACAATATCTATATATGTTGTTGTTATGAGAATAATCATGGTGCCCTCATGTCCGTATTTTATTTTTTATCGACGCCTCTACCTATAAACATGGGGACATATTTATTGTTATCGGCTTTCGCTTGACGAAAAGCGAGGTATAAGCTTGGGGGAGTTGATACGTCCATTTTGCATCATGCTTTTATATCGATATTTATTGCATTATGGGATGTTATTTCACATTATGTCACAATACTTATGGCTATTCTCTCTTATTTTACAAGGTTTACATAAGGAGGGAGAATGCCAGCAGCTGGAATTCTGGGCTAGAAAAGGAGCAAATATTAGAGACCTATTCTGCACAACTCCAAAAGTTCTGAAACTCCACGGAACACCTTATAATAAATAATGAAAAATCCTCGCCAAAGATGAAGACCAGGTGGGACACACCCTGCTCACGAGGGTGGGGGTGCCCCCCCCCTTAGGGCGCGCCCCCTACCTCATGGGCCCCCTGGTGGCTCTTCGATGACCATCTTCTCCTATATGAAGTCTTTCGTCGAGAAAAAATAAGAAGCAACCTTTCGGGACGAAACTCCGCCGCCACGAGGCGGAACCTTGGCGGATCCCATCTAGAGCTCTGGCAGAGCTGCTCTGCTGGGGAAACTTCCCTCCCGGAGGGGGAAATCATTGCCATCGTCATCACCAACGCTCCTCTCATCGAGAGAGGGCAATCTCCATCAACATCTTCATCAGCACCATCTCATCTCAAAACCCTAGTTCATCTCTTGTATCCAATTCTTGTCTCCAAGTCCGGGATTGGTGCTAGTAGGTTGCTAGTAGTGTTAATTACTCCTTGTAGTTGATGCTAGTTGGTTTAATTGGTGGAAGACCATATGTTCAGATCCTTTATGCATATTATTACCCCTCTGATTATGAACATGAATATGCTTTGTGAGTAGTTACGTTTGTTCGTGAGGACAAGGGAGAAGTCTTGCTATTAGTAGTCATGTGAATTTGGTATTCATTCGATATTTTCATGAGATGTATGTTGTCAGCCTCTAGTGGTGTTATGTGAACGTAGACTACATAACACTTCACCATTATTTGGGCCTATAGGAAGGCATTGGGAAGTAATAAGTAGATGATGGGTTGCTAGAGTGACAGAAGCTTAAACCCTAGTTTATGTGTTGCTTTGTAAGGGGCTGATTTGGATCCATATGTTTCATGCTATGGTTAGGTTTACCTTAATACTTTTGTTGTAGTTGCGGATTCTTGCAATAGAGGTTAATCATAAGTGGGATGTTTGTTCAAGTAAGAATAGCACCCAAGCACCGGTCCACCCACATATCAAATTATCAAAGTACCGAACGCGAATCATATGAACGTGATGAAAACTAGCTTGACGATATTCCCATGTGTCCTCGGGAGCGCTTTTCCTTATATAAGAGTTTGTCCAGGCTTGTCCTTTGCTACAAAAAGGATTGGGCCACCTTGCTGCACTTTATTTACTTCTATTACTTGTTGCTCATTACAAATTATCTCACCACAAAACTATCTGTTACCACTTATTTCAGTACTTGCAGAGAATACCTTGCTGAAAACCGTTTATCTTTTCCTTCTGCTCCTCGTTGCGTTCGACACTCTTACTTATCAAAAGGACTGCAATAGATCCCATATACTTGTGGGTCATCAAGGATCAAATAATGACTCAGGAGTCTAATCAGAATATGTCTATGTGCATATGCAGGCTTCACTGTTGGCCGCTGCCGCACGTACTGCGGAGGTCACTGCACTGAAACAGGACCTTGAGCGGTCCGAGGACGAGCTTGGCCTTACCAAGAGGCAGCTCAAGGAGAGCAAAGGTAAGCAATACCTTGTCTATATATTAAAAAGAAATTTGGTTGGAAAATAATAGGATCATCATGAATTTGCTAAGGGCCACACGACCGAGGTGGCGACCCTGAAGAAGGCGATGTCCGAGGCCAAAGACAAAGTGGCCAAGGAGCGCATTGAGCGGGAAAAGCAAGAAGCCCAGGTAGGCGAGGTGCAGCAAGAGCTCGAGGCTCTCACCAAAAAACACGAGTCCTTGGATCTTGACTCTAAGACACGAGAGTCTGAGCTTGCAAAGGCGCTCGAAAGCGCACAGAGCGCCAAGGCTGAAGCCCACAAGGCCCTCCAGGAGATTGATGCGGTGAAGAAGATAGCAGCGGGTAAGGCATTCATTATGCAAAGCAAGCATGTGAAGGAAGCTTTCCTTTTACTTACCTGAGTTCGGAGCTCTCCAGGAGTGTTCGCATATCTTCCCTGCAGTGAGCTGGATGCTGCGGAGTTTTACCGAGCTGAGGAGAGGAGCTCGACGGAAAAGTTGTTCTGGTCTCAGTATACTCGAACCGAACACCCAATGCCCTTGAGCGACCAGCTGAAGCAACTGGTCGAGCTGCACAAGGCGGCCGAACAGGCCATGAAGGGTCTTATAGTCCGGATGTGGCCAGGCGATCCCCTGCCTATCAACTACTTTGGTCTGGTGAGGCGGCTTGTGGATGCCTACCCATGGCTTGAAGTCATAAAGCGGTCCGTCTGCATTGAGGGTGCGCGCAGAGCTTTTGCCTAGGCGAAGGTGCACTGGCGAAGCTGGACGCCGTGAAGCTGGTGAAGGAGGGGCCGCCGGAGGGCAAGGAGCATCGTTGCCCCGAAATGTATTATGACAGTGTCCTGAAGAGTTCCCGCCTTGTGGCGGAGGAATGTGCTAGAGATGTAATTTTTGAATGAACGTGCTCATGTGATCCTGTAATGTGAAACGAGTTCATTTGCGCTATGCAACGCTTTTTGAATTTAAAATATTACCTTCTGTTCGGTCGTTTATAAAATCTGAGAGTTGGCCAATCGTCAGCTTCTGCCCCCATGTAACTAGTACTTGGGTGTTCGGGATAAACCTGAGCACTCTTTATCCCAATTTTGGGTCCTTCGAGGGAGGTGTTCAGCACAACGAACCAGGCAATCAGACTATAATGCTTTATCACTCTCACTTAGCCATAGAAGTCTACAATTTTAAATTTTGGCGAAGCCCCTAGTATTCGGAAGGCCGAATTTGGGGCGCTATATACGCCTAAGTCGGGCAAGGCCGACTCCTCGCCCGAAGCGGAAAAAGTCTTTAAGGACTTGAGACCTCTCGAACAGCGACCAGCTCTCGCCTTATCATGACAGTCAGTTTTCGGCTTTCTCTACTGAGGTGCTCGTCCGGAAGAACCGGGACACAATCGCAGTAGTTCTCCCAGTGCTACCTTAGCCGATATAGCGGAACGTAAGGTACCAAAACATGGGAGCCAGGCAAACCCAACTATTGACCCATGACATCATTTGGAGCTGATGCATATAATGCTATAAGTTCGGGGTGCTGCACTGTCGAAAGTCTTCGGACTTCTCACGCCGTATTATGGGGTAAACGAAAGCCCCTGGCATACTAACCGTACCAGAATGTACGGGTGCAAGTTGTCGTAAATGAACATATAAGAAAAAAGGGATGGACAATGCAATAATAGACTAATGTTATGCATTGTTATTTAAATAATACGTCGAAGCGTACTGATACAAGTAGTGCAATAAGCAAAAAATAGGACTATTTGACATGTCCTATCCAAGGGCAAGCTGCGTATGGGTAGTAGAAAGCGGGTATGTCGATTGTTATTAGAGACCACCTGGGGGTTCCCTTGTGCGTCTTAGCTTCTTGCCTCCTTGGTTGTTCCTTCCCGTAATGTGTCCGGCAATCATACTGCCGGAAAGGGCTTCCAGAGAGTAAGGTCCTGAAAGAGAAAAAATGATAAAGGTATGCAGCCCCTAGGGCGGTTAAGCCGCATTGCGGGACTTGCCCTGATCATGCCCCCGCCTATGCCCATGGTATTTTCAGTGCGTAAATATGTACGCGCGGCATGGATTTCGTCGCTTGACAGGGACTAGGACGGGGGATGAATTGTAGGCGAGCTCTGAACGTGCCAGGCGATCCTGTTGCAGGTTACTCCGGACTCTCTTGATGGTGTCCGAGGGCTGTATCGCCGAATTGGCGGTTTGCCTTAAAAGGCTGCTTTGTGCTTCTGCTGCGAGGGCCACAGTGTGCTCTTTTGTACGGAGCGAGCGTTCTATGTTTCCATTGACTGTTATGACCCCCCTGGGTCCTGGCATCTTGAGCTTGAGGCATGCATAATGCGGTACCGCATTAAATTTTGCAAATGTGGTTCGCCCAAGCAGTGCGTGATAGCCACTGCGGAACAAGACGATATCGAAGATTAACTCCTCGCTTCGGAAGTTGTCCGGATATCCGAAGACCACTTCTAGTGTGATTGAGCCCGTGCAATGGGCCTCTACACCTGGGATGACGCCCTTAAAGGTGGTTTTGGTGGGTTTGATCCTCGAGGGATCTATACCCATTTTGCGCACTGTATCCTGATAGAGCAGGTTCAGGCTGCTGCCGCCGTCCATAAGGACTCAAGTGAGGTGAAATCCATCGATGATGGGGTCTAGGACCAATGCGACATATCCGCTATGACGGATACTAGTGGGGTGGTCCTTGCGATCGAAGGTGATCGGACAAAAGGACCATGGGTTGAACTTTGGGGCGACGGGCTCCATCGCATAGACATCCCTTAGTGCATGCTACCGTTCTCTCTTGGGAATGTGGGTTGCGTATATCATGTTCACCGTCTTCACTTGTGGGGGGAACCTCTTCTGTCCTCCCGTGTTCAGCGGCCAGGGCTCCTCCTCGTCATCACTATGCAGCCCCTTGTCCTTGTTTTCGGCAAGCAACTGGCTGGCCTGCTTAAACACCCAGCATTCTTTGTTGGTGTGATTGGCTGGCTTATCAGGGGTGCCGTGGATTTGACATGAGCGATCGAGTATGCGATCCAAACTGGACGGGGCCGGAGTACTTCTTTTGAATGGCTTTTTCCGCTGACCGGATCTAGAGCCTCTGAATCCGGCATTGACTAACGTATCATCGGTGTTATCGCCGTTGTTGCGACGCTTGTTTCTGTTACGACGTGGTCTGCCGTTGGCATCTTTAGTATCTGAAGTGCCCGGATTCCTTGATGTGTTGTTGCTGCGAGCCAGCCAGCTATCCTCGCCCTCGCAAAAGTGGGTCATGAGTGTCGTGAGGGCTGCCATAGACTTCGGCTTCTCCTGGCCGAGGTCTCGGGCGAGCCACTCATCACGGATGTTATGCTTGAATGCCGCTAAGGCCTCTGCATCCGGACAGTCGACAATTTAGTTTTTCTTAGTTAGGAACCATGTCTAGAATTGCCTGGCCGATTCCCCTGGTTGCTGAGTTATATGGCTCAAGTCATCAGCATCCGATGGTCGCACATACGTGCCCTGGAAGTTGTCAAGGAATTTATCTTCCAAATCCTCCCAACTGCCGACGCAGTCTGCTGGCAAGCTATTCAGCCAATGCCGAGCTGGTCCTTTGAGTTTTAGTGGGAGGTACTTGATGGCATGTAGATCATCACCACAAGCCATGTGGATGTGGAGGAGGAAATCCTCAATCCATACAGCGGGATCTGTTGTACCATCATACGATTCGATATTTATGGGTTTAAAACCCTCTGGGAATTCGTGATCCATAACTTCATCAATGAAGCATAGGGTGTGTGCGACGCCTCTGTGCCGGGCTATATCATGACGCAGTTCGTATGAGTCTTGTCTGTTGTATTCGGCCCGGCCGGATTTACTTTTAGTGTATCCGGCGTGACGGTCATCGTCCCGTGTTGGCGCGCGCCCCTGTGGCCCGTATATCGACCTTGCATGTTTTGCCCTGCTTTCCAATACATCTCGCAGGTCCCGCGTGTTACCCCGGGCCTTGGTATTTTTGTTTGAGCGGCGGCGGGGTGCAGGCTGAACTTCAGGCTGAAACGCCTCTCTGGCTCTGCCATGAGGTAGCCGGTCAGCCGCATCGTACACTGGTGATGTAGGTTTCAATGCTTCCTCCTCGAGGTGAGGTAGCAATCTGCTCTTTGGGTAACTCTTGGAGGGGCGCTTGAGTTCGTATTCCTCGGCCGCAAGGACTTCGGTCCATCTGTCTGCTAGCAAATCTTGATCAGCTCGGAGCTGTTGTTACTTTTTCTTCAAGCTATTTGCTATGGCCATAAGCCGGCGCTTGAAGTGCTCCTGCTCGACGGGATCCTCAGGCACGATAAATTGTTCGTCGCCGAGGCTCACCTCATCTTCAGAGAGAGGCATGTAATTGTCCTTCTCCGACTCTCCATCTGCTGCCCGCTCTGGAGGGCTAGCTTGTTCACCCTCCCACTCTAAATCTTGCTGGAGGGGATTGTTGTCGTCTTTGGCACTATCCGGAGTGTTATTGTCTCTTGTGCCGGTATCACTACCTTTGTTGTGGCGGGAGTTAGAGTGGCGCCGCTGACATTGGCGCTTGGGTTGCTTCTTGGAGGGGTCATCCTCCGTTGTCTCGTCGCCATTGCCTTCTTTGGGGGTGTCCACCATGTATATATCATATGATGAGTTGGCGGTCCAGCGCCCTGTGGGCGGTGGTTCCTGTTTGTCTCCTGCATCATCATCCATACCGCCGATGTCTTCGGAGTCGAAGTCGAGCATGTCGGTTAAATCGTCGACAGTGGCTACTAAGTGGGTGGTGGGTAGGGAGCGAATTTCTTCCTCGTCTGCATCCCATTCTAGCCGGACATAGTTCGGCCAAGGTTCTCCTGACAAGGAGAGAGACCTTAATGAATTTAGCATGCCGCCAAAAGGTGAGTGCTGAAAGATATCCGCGGAGGTAAACTCGATGATCGGCGCCCAATCAGATTCGATAGTTACGGACGCAGGCGGCTCGGAGTCCGTGGCCGGAGACGAATCCAGTGGTTCGGCAACACGGCTCTAATAAGGGGTGAAGTCAGTATCCGGCTCCATCGCCACTAAGAGTGCTGCCTCCATGGCGGGGTCTATCCCCCCGTCCTTGGATGGCACAATTTGCTCCGGATTGAGGGCCAGAGTAGTTGCAGGTGTGATCTCCCGAACACTATCCGACGGCAGAGTTACATCATGCTCGTCGTGATTGTGCGGCGCACCTGACATGGGCTCGAATCCATCGAAGATCAAGTCTCCGCGGATGTCGGTAGTGTAGTTCAAGTTTCCGAACCTGACCTGATGGCCAGGGGTGTAGCTCTCAATCTGCTCCAGATGGCTAGGCGAGTTGGCCCGCAGTGCGAAGCCGCCGAATACAAAGATCTGTCCGGGGAGGAAAACCTCACCCTGGACCGCATCGTTACCGATGATAGAAGGAGCCATCAAGCCTTATGGTGACGGCACAGTGGAACTCTCAATGAAAGCACCAATGTCGGTGTAAAAACCGGCGGATCTCGGGTAGGGGGTCCCGAACTATGCGTCTAAGGCAGATGGTAACAGGAGGCGGGGGATACGATGTTTACCCAGGTTCGGGCCCTCTTGATGGAGGTAATACCCTACGTCCTGCTTGATTGATCTTGATGGTATGAGTATTACAAGAGTTGATCTAGCACGAGATCATAGAGGCTAAACCCTAGAAGCT
Source organism: Triticum monococcum (assembly GCA_034509565.1). Taxonomy (NCBI): domain Eukaryota; kingdom Viridiplantae; phylum Streptophyta; class Magnoliopsida; order Poales; family Poaceae; genus Triticum; species Triticum monococcum. The sequence goes on along the minus strand of CM067843.1, from coordinate 596,548,118 downwards.
AGCCTATGGTATGATTGTTGTTGTCCTACGGACTAAACCCTCCAGTTTATATAGACACCGGAGGGGGATAGGGTTACACAGAGTCGGTTACAAGGGAGGAGATCTACATATCCGTATTGCCAAGCTTGCCTTCCACGCCAAGGAGAGTCCCATCCAGACACGGGACGAAGTCTTCAATCTTGTATCTTCATAGTCCAACAGTCCGGCCAAAGGATATAGTCCGGCTGTCCGGAGACCCCCTAATCCAGGACTCCCTCACTCATCTTCGACGATCGAATCTCGGGCAAGTAACATACCGATGACAAAGGGAACAACATATGTTGTTATGCAGTTTGACCGATAAAGATCTTCGTAGAATATGTAGGAGCCAATATGAGCATCCAGGTTCCGCTATTGGTTATTGACCGGAGATGAGTCTCGGTCATGTCTACATAGTTCTCGAACACGTAGGGTCCGCACGCTTAACATTCGATGATGATCGGTATTATGAGTTTATGTGTTTTGATGTACCAAAAGTTGTTCGTAGTCCCGGATAAGATCACGGACATGACGAGGAGTCTTGAAATGGTCGAGACATAAATATTGATATATTGGAAGGTTATATTCGGACACCGGAAAAGTTCCGGGGGTCATCTGGTAAATACCGGAGTACCAGGGAGTTACCGAAACCCCCTGGGGGGTCAATGGGCCTTAGTGGAAATAGAGGGCAGTAAGGGAGTTGTGGGGCGTGCCCCCCTAGGCCCAAACCAAATTGGTTTAGGGCTTGGGGGCGGCCCCCTCTTTCCTTCTCCCCTCCTCCTCTTTCCTTCCCCTCGTAGTTGGATTAGGAAAGGGGGAACCTACTCCTAGTAGGAGTAGGATTCCCCCCTTGGGCGCACCCTACGAGGCCGTCGGCCCCCTCCCATTGCTCCTTTATATACGGGGGCAGGGGGAACCCTAGAACACACAAGTTAACAATTGTCTTAGCCGTGTGTGGTGCCCCCCTCCACCATAATCCACCTCGACCATATTGTTCCAGTGCTTAGGCGAAGCCCTGTTCCGGTAGCTTCATCATCACCGTCATCACGCCGCCGTGCTGACGAAACTCTCCCTCGACACTCAGCTGGATCTACAGTACGCGGGACGCCACCGAGCTAAACGTGTGCAGATCATGGAGGTGTCGTACCTTCGGTGCTAGGATCGGTCGGATCCTGAAGATGTTCGACTACATCAACCGCGTTGTCATAATGCTTCTACTTATGGTCTACGAGGGTACGTGGACAATGATACGTCTCCAACGTATCTATAATTTTTGATTGTTCCATGCTATTATATTACCTATTTTGGACGTTAATGGGCTTATTTTTACACTTTTATATTATTTTTGGGACTAACCTATTAACCGGAGGCCCAACCCAAATTGTTGTTTTTTGCCTATTTTAGAGTTTCCCCGAGAAGGAATATCAAATGGAGTCCAAATGGAATGAAACCTTCGGGAGCGTTATTTTTGGAACAAACGTGGTCCAAAGGACTTGGAGTGGACGTCAAGCAATCAACAAGGCGGCCATGAGATAGGGGGGCGCGCCCACCCCCCTAGGCGTGCCCTCCACCCTCGTGGGCCCCTCGTTGCTCCACCGACCTACTTCTTCCTCCTATATATATCCATATACCCCGCAAACATCCAGGAGCACCAAGAAAACCTAATTCCACGTCCGCAACCTTCTGTACCCAAGAGATCCCATCTTGGGGCCTTTTCCGGAGCTCCACCGGAGGGGCCATTGATCATGGAGGGCCTCTACATCAACTCCATGGTCCCTCCGATGATGTGTGAGTAGTTTACTTCAGACCTTCGGGTCCATAGCTAGTAGCTAGATGGCATCTTCTCTCTCTTTGGATCTCAATACAAAATTCTCCTCGAATCTCTTGGAGGTCTATTCGATGTAATCTTCTTTTGCGGTGTGTTTGTCGAGATCCGATGAATTGTGGGTTGATGATCCAGATTATCTATGAACAATATTTGAATCTTCTCTGAATTCTTTTATGTATGATTGGTTTATCTTTGCAAGTCTCTTCGAATTATCAGTTTGGTTTGGCCTACTAGATTGATCTTTCTTGTAATGGGAGAAGTGCTTAGCTTTGGGTTCAATCTTGCGGTGCTCGATCCCAGTGACAGAAAGGGAAACGACACATATTGTATTGTTGCCATCGAGGATAAAAAGATGGGGTTTACATCATATTGCATGAGTTTATCCCTCTACATCATGTCTTCTTGCTTAAGGTGTTACTATGTTCTTATGAACTTAATACTCTAGATGCATGCTAGATAGCGGTCGATGTGTGGAGTAATAGTAGTAGATGCAGAATCGTTTCGGTCTACTTGTCTCGGACGTGATGCCTATATACATGATCATACCTAGATATTCTCATAATTATTCACTTTTCTATCAATTGCTCGACATCACCCACTGTAATACGTATGCTATCTTGAGAGAAGCCACTAGTGAAACCTATGGCCCCGGGTCTATTTTCCATCATACAAGTTTCCAATCTACTTTATTTTGCTATCTTTTACTTTCAATCTATATCATAAAAATACCAAAAATATTTATCTTATTATTATCATCTCTATCATATCTCAGTCTTGCAAGTGGCCGTGAAGGGATTGACAACCCCTTTATCGCGTTGGTTGCGAGGTTCTTATTTGTGTGTGTAGGTACGAGGTGACTCGTGCGTGGTCTCCTACTGGATTGATACCTTGGTTCTCAAAAATGGAGGGAAATACTTACGATGCTTTACTGCACCACCCTTTCCTCTTCAAGGGAAAACCAACGCAGTGCTCAAGAGGTAGCAAGAAGGATTTCTGGCGCCGTTTCCGGGGAGATCTATGCCAAGTCAAGACATACCAAGTACCCATCACAACTCTTATCCTTCGCATTACATTATTTGCCATTTGCCTCTCGTTTTCCTCTCCCCCACTCCACCCTTGCCGTTTTATTCGCCCTCTCTTTCCGTTCGCCTCTTTTCCACTCGCTTCATCGTTATGACTAGTCCTTTATCTACTCCTTTGTCTCCCGAGAATGAAGTTCTTAAATTTAAAAAAAAGGGAGGGAGAAAATCTAAAAGATGCTTGGTTCAGAATTTGCAATGCACAAAATAGATCTATTAGGAAGCAATCTACTTCCGTTCTTCTTAGCAATTTTTATGTAGGCATCACTCCTTGAAATAGATATATTCTTGATACCATTACCGGAGGAAATTTCTTGGGTAGCCATACTTTTGATCCTTATAATGCTATGATAGATTTGTTTGGCCCACCACCTCTTTTGGTTAATGGAACTACTTAAATTTGGAACATGTGATGCAAAGGCTTGAAATTATTGAAAATAAAGTTGCTACCGTATAGTTGATTGAAAATTTGGATAGAAAGATCCACAACCAAGTTACCCAAAACGGATCTAAGGTAGGAGTGGCTCTTAAAATTTTGAAAGAAAAGGAACCTATGGTTAATGAAAAGATAGATCAAGATTCCACTAGAATTGATAAAATTGAGGATATTATTACCAACCTAGGATCTGCCATTTCTTCCGTGAAAAACACTCCTTCTGATGCTAAGATTTCCAAATTGATGTATGTTCCTAAAATTAAGGGTGAAACTTCTAGTAAGGGAAATGCGCACCTCAAATCCATAAGTGTTCACCCCAACTTTCTTGCTATCCTTAAGGAACCTTTTGCTACAAATGATTTTCTTGATTTTATGCCTAGGAGTTTGATTATTAATAAAAAGGAAGAGACTCCTAGGGGTTATAGGTGTCTTATTGAAGAATTTCCTACCAAAGATGGCAATACCTAGATCTATCCTTGCTTTTATGCCTAGCTAGGGGCGTTAAATGATAGCGCTTGTTGGGAGGCAACCCAATTTTATTTTTATTCCTTGCTTTTTGCTCTTGTTTAGTAATAAATAATTTATCTAGCCTCTGTTTTGGTTGTGTTTTTTGGGTTTAATTAGTGTTTGTGCCAAGTAGAACCATTGGGAAGACTTGGGGAAAGTCTTTTTGATCTTGCTGTAAAAAACAGAAACTTTAGCGCTCACGAGAATTGCTGCCATTTTTTATTGGAGAGTGATATTTAGTTAATTATTTTTGAAGATGATTAATAGATAAATTCCTCACGTCCATCAATTTATTTTAGAATTTTTGGGGTTCCAGAAGTTTGCGTTAGTTACAGATTACTACAGACTGTTCTGTTTTTGACAGATTCTGTTTTTCGTGTCTTGTTTGCTTATTTTAATGAATCTATGGCTATTAAAAGAGTTTATAAACCATAGAGAAGTTGGAATACAGTAGGTTTAACAGCAATATAAATAAATAATGAGTTCATTACAGTACCTTGAAGTGGTGTTTTGTTTTGTTTTGCTAACGGAGCTCACGAGATTCTCTTGTTAAGTTTTGTGTTGTGAAGTTTTCAAGTTTTGGGTAAAGATTTGATGGATTATGGAACAAGGAGTGGCAAGAGCCTAAGCTTGGGGATGCCCATGGCACCACAAGGTAAAATACAAGGACACCAAAAAGCCTAAGCTTGGGGATGCCCCGGAAGGCATCCCCTCTTTTGTCTTCGTTCATCGGTAACTTTACTTGGAGCTATATTTTTATTCGCCGCATGATATGTGTTTTGCTTGGAGCGTCTTGTATGATCTGAGTCTTTGATTTTTAGTTTACCACAATCATCCTTGCTGTACACACCTTTTGAGAGAAACACACATGAATTAGAATTTATTAGAATACTCTATGTGCTTCACTTATATCTTTTGAGCTATATAGTTTTTGCTCTAGTGCTTCACTTATATATTTTAGAGCACGGCGGTGGTTCTATTTTATAGAAATAATTGATATCTCATCCTTCACTTATATTATTTTGAGAGTCCTTTAGAACAACATGGCAATTTTCTTTTAGGCATAATAAGAACTTTCATTTAAGTGCATTGAATACTAAGAGAAGTTTGATACTTGATGATTGTTTTGAGATATGGAGATGGTGATATTAGAGTCATGCTAGTTGAGTAGTTGTGAATTTTAGAAATACTTGTGTTGAAGTTTGTGATTCCCGTAGCATGCACGTATGGTGAGCCATTATGTGATGAAGTCGGAGCATGATTTATTTATTGATTGCCTTCCTTATGAGTGGCGGTCGGGGACGAACGATGGTATTTTCCTACCAATCTATCCCCCTAGGAGCATGCCCGTAGTACTTTGTTTCGATAACCAATGGATTTTTGCAATAAGTATGTGAGTTCTTTATGACTAATGTTGAGTCCATGGATTATACGCACCCTCACCCTTCCACAATTGCTAGCCTCTCTAGTACCGCGCAACTTTCGCCGGTACCATAAACCCACCATATACCTTCCTCAAAACAGCCACCATACCTACCTACTATGGCATTTCCATAGCCATTCCGAGATATATTGCCATGCAACTTTCCATCGTTCCGTATGTTATGACACGCTTCATCATTGTCATATTGCTTTGCATGATCATGTAGTTGACATCGTATTTGTGGCAAAGCCACCATTCATAATTCTTTCATACATGTCACTCTTGATTCATTGCATATCCTGGTACACCGCCGGAGGCATTCACATAGAGTCATATTTTGTTCTAAGTATTGAGTTGTAATTCTTGAGTTGTAAGTAAAAAAAAGTGTGATGATCATCATTATTAGAGCATTGTCCCAGTGAGGAAAGGATGATGGAGACTATGATTCCCCCACAAGTCGGGATGAGACTCCGGACGAAAAAAAAGAAAAAAAGGCCAAAAAGAAAAGAAAAAAAGAAGAAGGCCCAAATAAAAAAATGATGAAATGAGAGAAAAATAGAGAAGGGACAATGTTACTATCCTTTTTTTACACTTGTGCTTCAAAGTAGCACCATGATTTTCATGATAGAGAGTCTCTTATGTTGTCACTTTCATAAACTAGTGGGAATTTTTCATTATAGAACTTGGCTTGTATGTTCCAATGATGGGCTTCGTCAAATTGCCCTAGGTCTTTGTGAGCAAGCAAGTTGGATGCACACCCACTTAGTTTCTTTTGTTGAGCTTTCATACACTTATAGCTCTAGTGCATCTGTTGCATGGCAATCCCTACTCACTCACATTGATATCTATTAATGGGCATCTCCATAGCCCGTTGATACGCCCAGTTGATGAGAAACTATCTTCTCCTTTTTTGTCTTCTCCACAACCACCATTCTATTCCACCATAGTGCTATATTCATGGCTCACGCTCATATATTGCATGAAGATTGAAAAAGTTTGAGAACATCAAAAGTATGAAACAATTGCTTGGCTTGTCATCGGGGTTGTGCATGATTTAATATTTTGTGTGATGAAGATAGAGCATAGCTAGACTATATGATTTTGTAGGGATAACTTTCTTTGGCCATGTTAGTTTGAGAAGACATGATTGCTTAGTTAGTATGCTTGAAGTATTATTATTTCTATGTCAATATTAAACTTTTATCTTGAATCTTTCGGATCTGAACATTCATGCCACAATAAAGAAAGATTACATTGAGAAATATGTTAGGAAGCATTCCACATCAAAAATTCTATTTTTATCATTTACCTACTCGAGGACGAGCAGGAATTAAGCTTGGGGATGCGTGATACGTCTCCAACGTATCTATAATTTTTTATTGTTCCATGCTATTATATTATCTATTTTGGATGTTAATGGGCTTATTTTTACACTTTTATTGTCACAGCCTAGAATTTGCTTGTAGCTATTTACCTGAGTGAGCATCATGCATCATGTCTAAATTCTGAAAGTTGAATTGAGGTTAGTTGAAACCCTCATAAATCACTTCAAAAATAATCAACATTAAAATCTTTTCAAAGAAGTCCAAGAAAATGGTCCTCTTAGTCTCTGAAAATATTGGCAAGAAGTAAAAATTAAAACAATATTTTTGGAATCTCGGACATATTTATTTTGGGCCTTTGAATTAATTCAATAACTATTTGCATTGGATATATATTCTTTATATAATTAATATATGTCCAATAATTCTGGAACATTTTATGTGGTTTGGGATATTTTAGTTCTAGTCACATATTTATTTTCAGGATTTTATAAAATGATTTAGTATTTTTATTAAATCAAAACAAATGTCAGAAAATAGAAAACAGAAAACAACAGAGAGAGAAAAGCCAACCTGCCCACTTACCTGTGCGGCCCATGAGCCGGCCCAGCCCACCTGGCCGTTGCCAGTCGTCTCCCACCTCTGCCAGTAGGCAGAGGCAGAGACAACGCACGGCGCACGCGAGCGCCACGCCACCAGGCTGCCTGCCTGTGTCCGAGGTCAGCGCGACACCGCGAATCCCCTCCTCGGCGTCGTCCCAATCCCTCTAGCTCGCTCATTCTTCCCCCTGCTATCTCCCTCGTCGTTCCCGATCTCACCGAACACGCCTGCCGCCGCCGACGAGCACCACCGCAGCCATCGCCTCTCCCTAGTTCCCTCGAGCAGTCCAGAAGCTCCTCCTCGTCGCCCTAATCCTCTCCGTCGAGCCACATGGCACCGGACGCCTCCGAACGCCGTCACCACGGTCGTCTTCTACCTCGGGCAACTGAGATCGCCGGCGCCCGTTCATCGTCCACGGTGCCGCCTCGAGCCCGCCGAGTCCTCCATTGGAATCCCAGTGAGCTCCTCCGTCTTTTCCCTCACCCTCGTGCTCTAATTTGCGCGCTAGCCACCGCCCCGCGAGTCCCGAGCGCCGCCGTCCGCCACGGCCGCTGTGGTCCTTGCTCCTGAGCACCTCCGCTCGGTCCAGTGGCACCAGCGTGCTCCTGGAGCTCCCGGGAATCCGCCCCGCTGCTTAGCTCGCTCGTCAACCAAGCATAGCGCCTCACCCGAGCTCGCCCGAACTCCGGCCGCCGCGGATGACCTCGCCGCCGTTAACCCCGGCCACCCCAGGCCAGGAAACCACCACCGTTCGACGCGCGCCACTGCGTGCGTTCGAACGCAACTAACCGCGCTCAAAATGATGCCCAGTGGCTCGATTCTGAAGCCCTCCGCCGCGTCTGGCTCGCCGGCGTCAAGCCGCCGGTGGGGTTTGACCCCTTTGACCTCGCGGGCCCATCAGGTGGGCCCCATGGGTCAGGTGATTAGCTTAAGGCTAATCACCATTTAACTAAACCTGATACTGACATGTGGGCCCGAGGCCACTAACTAAACTAGATTAGTTAGTTTAGACACTGACATATGGGTCCCACTGGTCAGGTTTGACCTGGACCGACCCGTTGACTCGCTGACATCACGCTGACGTCAGGCTGACGCAGTTATTCATTTTCTAGATTTATGATTAAACAGGAAATTCCAGAAAATGCCCAAAACTTCTAAAAATCATAGAAAATCAACCGTAACTCCAAATGAAATAAATTATATATGTAAAATTATCAGAAAAATTCAAGGAATATGTTTATGGCATTTTCATGCATGTTAGAACAACTTAAGGCCACTGTTCAGGACAAATCCAATAAAGGGCATTTAAATAATCATATATGGAGTTGGAATTTGAATCTTATATTCAAACCAACTTCATCTAATTGTGTTGCTAGTTGCATTAGCTCAATCAACAACATATTGCCATGTCATTATCATGCATCATGTTGTGCATTGCATTGATTGTATTCCTTCTCTATTGCTGGTATTTGTCCCCTCTCGATAGACGTGGTACCGACGCTGTGATCGTTGACACTGATGAAGACCCAATGATATCGTCAGAAGTGCTAGGCAAGCACAACCCCCCTTGTTCATTCTGATACAAGCCCACTCTCTCGTTCTTGCTCTCTTTTACTGCATTAGGACGACAACGATCATCTGCTACTTGTTGCGGTAGTTGAACCCCTTATCCTCTGCATGACCTGTCATTGCCACAGTAAATAGATGAAACGCACTAGCATGAGTAGAAGTTGTTTGAGCCCTGATGTGCCTACTCATTCATGCTTGTTTGTCATGCCTGCTACTGCTTAGAGTTGAGTCAGGTCTGATTCATCGGGGATGAATCGGAGGTGTGTAAACATGTCCTACTGTGTGTGAGCTAAGTGTGTGAACATGTTTTGGTAAAGGTAGCGGTGAGAGGCCATGTAGGAGTACATGGTGGGTTGTCTCATTGAAACCGTCCTCAGGAACTGAGTTCTGTGTCTGTGATCCATGAACAGCTACTACCACTCATTGGGATCCTTAATTGACCCTCTCGGCTTCTTAATCACCCTAGTACTCTGTCCAGGAATTACACCTAGTTTCTGGTGTTTGTAGGTTATGTGTTGGCGGCTGTGCGTGGCGCTGACCCTAGGGGTGGGCTATGTTGCGGTAGATACACCATGGCACGGTGTACCGGGCGCCCGTTTGGTGTCTCGGGAACCCTGTTCACATCGTTCGGGGCCGTATGTGGAAACCTCGGCTGGACTCCCTGCGGATGGAACCTGGATAGGCGATAAACCTGGACTAGAGACTTAAGTGTTTAGGTAGGCCGTGGCCGACACCCTCGCCAGGCTTCCGCTTGAAGGTTGCCGAGATACATGACGTGTATATGGTGGTAAGTGGTGGGAGCGTGTGTGAAGAAGTACACCCCTGCAGGGTTATCATTATCTATTCGAATAGCCGGATTCCTCGGATATGGAAACTTGGACCCCTTGCATAGTTCATAGACAAGTGAAAGTGGATACCCTAAAACTCGCAAGATAAGCGTGAGTGCTATGGATGGCCTTCTCGTAGGGAGACGGGAGCGGATCCATAGTGGTGTATTGAGTGGTGAATATGTGGACTCGTGTGCGCCACCCCAAAAGAGTTGTTTGTAGTCGTAGTTCAGGTTAGCCACCGAGTCGAAGCTGGCTTGCTGCAGTTAAACTCCACCACCCCCCTTGTTGATACCGATGCATATGTAGTTTAGTACTGATGTAAGTCTTGCTGAGTACCTTTGTACTCACGTTTGCTTAATTTATGTTTTGCATAGAGATTTTAGTCTTGCTAGTAGTTCCGCGTGGACTTCGACGTTTAGCTTGATACCTCAGCTACGATCTTGTGCCCTCGGCAGGATCTAGTAGATAGTCAGGCTTCTTAGCCTTTTTCATTTGTAGATGTCTGTTCTCAGACATGTTAAGCTTCCGCATGTGCTTTGACTTGTATGCTATGATTGTTGGGTCATGAGACCCATGTTTGTAATATCTCGCTCCTCGGAGCCTAATGAATAAATACTTGAGTTGTAGAGTTATGTTGTGATGCCATGTTGTATTTACACATATCGAGCATATTGTGTGTATGATTGAAATGCTTGGTATGTGTGGGATCCGACAATCTAGTTGTTTATCCTTGGCAGTCTCTCTTATGGGGAAATGTAGTCTAGTGCTTCCATGAGCCATAGTAGTCCGCTATAGCTCGGTTCACCAGAGTCCTGTTAGCCCAGCACTACTGCTCAGGACACTTGACTGGCCGGCATGTGTTTCACTTTGTTCCTGTGTCTGTCCCTTCGGGGAAATGTCACGCGGTGACATCCAGAGTCCTGCTTAGCCTGCTACAGCCCGGGTTCCCGGAGTCATGTTAGCCCAGTGCTACAGCCCGGATTCACACGCTGCTGACCAACACGCTCGATGTGAATCATGTATGCTTGTCCCCATAAGTTAGTGCCGCTTTGGGTTCACGACTAGCCATGTCGGCCCGGGTTCTCTGTCATATGGATGCTAGCGACACTATCATATACGTGAGCCAAAAGGCGCAAACGGTCCCGGGCCATGGTAAGGCGACACCGTGGGATACCGTGCGTGAGGCCGCAAAGTGATATGAGGTGTTACCGGCTAGATCGATGTGACTTGGAATCGGGGTCCTGACAACGTTGGTATCAGAGCCTGACTGCCTGTAGGATTACCAAGCCAAACTGGTCGAAGTTGAGTCTAGAAATGCTTTAGTTATGTAAGGGAATTGATTGTGGAAGGGAACGTAGGCTCTTTTTACTCCTTATCCTCATGACCTTCTGATCTGAGTCATCTTATCCTTTCTACGGGGTTAAGAACTAGGTTTCTCTTCTATCTCTCAGGATGACGTGTTACTAAACTGTAGTTGCCTAGGATTGTTGAGTTATAGCCTCAGTTCAGTTCCTACTACTTCCATATGTTCATAGCTGGCACCAGAACCTTGATATGATGTTGTTAAGTGGTTATGCCACCATCTTTGCAGGTTGTCTCAAATCTTTTTGAGCAATTACAGCCGTTATGCTGTCCGAGTCATCCCAGGTTTCTATACAATCTGATGCATTTGCAAATCCTTCCTCCCAGCTCCCGATGTCCTTTTAGGCCAGTTTAATCACACTAATCGGTGAGTTGAGGTACTCTGTAGCCTCAACATATATGTTGGAGCTATTACTATGACCCTATGTGTTTTAGGGAGTCACCTAGTGATCTAGCCATGTTTTGTATTCCCAGTGTGTGATTCTGGCCATTATTCTCAAAAGCATCCCGTGATGCCATGTAGTGGTAGGTATCTATTCATGGGTTCTTGAACCCGAGATTCACTCTACTTTACCTCTTTTTGATAGTGTTGCTAGTTCCTTTAGGATATTAGTAACCTTTGCGATAGTCCTCGAGGTTCGTGGTACATCCTTCTTCCAATTATCATGAACCATTCTTGGCAGGAGTTCTTTTGAACCAAAAGGTCACGACAGAGTGCTCCTGATGAGTTCTCCATTCTATGTTGTGACTCTGCCAACCCTACCTTTCTGCATGGGTTATCCGAAAGAAATATGTTGAACTCGTTCGACATACTAATCTATGCATCCATAACTCAGAAAGTTATATGTACCTTTGAGTTGTCCCCCTTCCGTTATATTCTGATCTTCGTCTATCAATTGATAGTGAGGAGTATGTATGCATTCGTGTTCATCGATGCCTAGTATTCTTGTGGTTCGTCAAGCCGTTCTATTTCAGAATGACTGGGAGAAATAAACTCCAGTACCTCATCCATATCCAGGATTGGGTCAAAGCAGTTGTATTCCGTAGAACAAAATGCAACCCAGCTTTTGGTTCTGTTCTACCCTGAAGTATTACCCACTTTATGTCAAGAGCATCGTGAGAATTGCACCTTCTCCTATGAATTCTTGACGCAGTGATACTTCTTGCCATCATTGTTCATTCCTCGGTTCCCGTGTTATTGTAACCGGAATGCCGGCAAGTGAGTTGTGATGTGTGAAATCAATACTCCTAGCAACTCCGTTGCTTGGTAGTTAATGGACAATATTCTCATTCTTAGCGTGTTGGTTATTGAATCATCATTCTAAGATAGATTGTGCTACCTAATCCTTATTTGCTAGTGCACTCTTCGATCAACGAGTTAGGATTTTTCCAAACCCTTGCTCTATCGATCATATCGTCTTGCCCTGAAAAGCAAGATTGATCTCAAGCTTAGTATCATATCAGTGGTTCGTGATGTTCCGATTATCTTCTCGGAAGTATTACCTTGTTGTCACCTGACCGCTATGTTGAGTTCGTGATCATGTTGGTTTTCCTCCAACCACCCATTCTCCAAGAATCTGTGTTGGATACCCCTGAGCTAGTTGGTTAAGCTTAACAACAACTTGGAGAGTTGGAAGATAAAAGCTTGTCTGACTTAGTTCATGTTAAGGGATATCTTTGTGTTTGTGCGTGTGTTGAAGAAAGATGATATCTTCACCAATTGGTCCTCGTGATCAGTTGTTGGATCTATTGTCTTGTCAAAACTTTGACTTGAGTATGGGCTATCGTTAAGTCAAATCAGAACCAACGATGTTCGTAATGTTGTTTTACTTGTGGTTGATCCCTCGAGCATACACCATTACATCCTTTGGTCTGACCAATGCTACCACCATGTTCACATGATGGTGGAAGTCTAGTGATATGGAAATTTTGATGAGTTGCTGTTGAGCCCATCAGCAGCATGTTGTCTCCCCCATGATTCATGTTGAACATCTAAGTTAGTGTTGGAAACTTTTGTAAGCATTATCTTCATGTCCCGTTCATGAAATACATGTTTGGTGTAAGAAGTGACTTTCACCAAGTTCATGTGCATTAGGTGCAAGTTGCCGCCGTGAATTCGAGAAAGATTGTTTTTGCTTCCTTTGGAATCGTCCCAAGTCAGTCATGTATGTGCGAAGTATTCTATGGTCTGATAGACTGATCGTCTTCATTCTATACGTATCCCTAGCACACCAAGCCACTGATTGATTTGTTCAAGGAGAAGAAGTTCCTTCTTAAGAATCATGACTTATGTTAGGACTTTGTTATCCTCGATAATGGTTCCCCACCTGAACTCGATAGTGTTTTATTATAAGACTACCATGTGGTCATGCTTGTCTGGGACATCGTGTTCACATGTGTTTAGCAGAACCAGCTCATGTTTTGGAGCTTACTACCATAGTCCATTTCCTGAGAATCTCGCAATGTCATCCCGTCGATTTGTGTTGCAAACTTTCATTTCTTTCTAGGCTTGATGAGTCTGTAATATCCTGACACCAACCAGATCTGAATCTCACGCAGATATGATGGTTGGGACGTTTTCCCAAGAGCTATAATATTGGTCTCTCTATAACCCGGTAAAGTGGATGTCGGGGCCAACACACCCAGCCGAAAGACCTATTATTGTAGTATCTTGATTGAGTAAGTTGGCCACCTCCCCATAAGGATTACGTAGGATTTACTCCAGTAGTTATTCCTTATGGATTCCTGAGCTCCCCGAGTCTGACCTGCTACTTGATGTTCTAGATACCAAACCATTTCAATGAATGGGTTAGGATAGCACATCAAGGAGAACATTAGAAGCGGAGCGCTAAATGTCTCTCGGTCGATCATCCAGATTTTGTTTCCTTGGCCTCGCTAAGGTGAAATCTGAGAAAGTGTTATCTTCCTTTGCATCTGCATCACCCATCACCATTCATCATGGTGGTATGTTGTATTGCCAGGATCCTTGACATGGATATTGGTAAAGCCTTGATGAATATGGAGATGCTCAAGTTCTTGAGAGCATGCGCAAGCACCAGGTTTTACCGTTGGCGTTAACTGGAATCTGCTTCCAGTTTCCTCGGTTATGTTATAACCTTTTCAAACAGTGGACTCACTCTCGACTGTTGAGTTCTTCCCCAGTTACCAGAATCATTCCCAACATTTGCATTTTGTTCCCAGCTTGCACCTCAGTAGTTGTTGTTCATGATCATCTTCAAAAGTGGACTTACCATAGGTCCCATCCATTTCCAATGATAAGCAAAAATCATCCATTGCGTTGTCTTCAACAAGGTAGTCCACATCATCCATTCTAGTCCGAGTATGTCATTCTTTCAAACTCCTTCAAAAGATCGATTGTGATTGCCTTAGGCTGGTATAAAGAGTTTCAATGATCTATGGGTCAAAAGTAATTCTTTTTGCCACTTAAGGGAATAGCTCTACGAGTCACCTTCACTAAGGTGCCTCGTTATGGTATTATGGGCAACATAACTTCTCGCTACTTTGAAACCCCCTCACCATCTATTTAGGCGTGGAATTGTTGCCCACCAAATCAAACCCCGTCGTTGTTCTTCCATCCCTCTCGATGTGTTTTGTGTCTCAACTTGAGATGTTTCAACATCTCATTCCACGAGTTGATATTGTTTAGCTCGATCTTCGAGAAGATCAATCCTAGTTGAGTTTCTTTCCGTCGTCATCGCGTGGATGAAGATCTCAAAAGCGAGGATGTCAAGATCGACATGATGCAATGAATCAACATCTTCGAGAAGGGCAATCGGATCGTGAAGATTCTTTATTGGTGTTCCCTCTATCTTCTTACCTCACGTCTTGAATCTCGGGACAAGATTCTTGTTTAGTGGGGGTGAGTTGTCACAGCCCTAGAATTTGCTTGTAGCTATTTACCTGAGTGAGCATCATGCATCATGTCTAAATTCTGAAAGTTGAATTAAGGTTAGTTGAAACCCTCATAAATCACTTCAAAAATAATCAACATTAAAATCTTTTCAAAGAAGTCCAAGAAAATGTTCCTCTTAGTCTCTGAAAATATTGGCAAGAGGTAAAACTTAAAACAATATTTTTGGAATCTTAGAGATATTTATTTTGGGCCTTTGAATTAATTCAATAACTATTTGCATTGGATATATATTCTTTATATAATTAATATATGTCCAATAATTCTGGAACATTTTATGTGGTTTGGGATATTTTAGTTCTAGTCACATATTTATTTTCAGGATTTTATAAAATGATTTAGTATTTTTATTAAATCAAAACAAATGTCAGAAAATAGAAAACAGAAAACAACAGAGAGAGAAAAGCCAACCTGGCCACTTACCTGTGCGGCCCATGAGCCGGCCCAGACCACCTGGCCGTTGCCAGTCGTCTCCCACCTCTGCCAGTAGGCATAGGCAGAGACAACGCACGGCGCGCGCGAGCGCCACGCCACCAGGCTGCCTGCCTGCGTCCGAGGACAGCGCGACACCGCGAATCCCCTCCTCGGCGTCGTCCCAATCCCTCTAGCTCTCTCATTCTTCCCCCTGCTATCTCCCTCGTTGTTCCCGATCTCACCGAACGCGCCCGCCGCCGCCGACGAGCACCACCGCGGCCATCGCCTCTCCCTAGTTCCCTCGAGCAGTCCAGAAGCTCCTCCTCGTCGCCCTAGTCCTCTCCGCCGAGCCACACGGCACCGGACGCCTCCGAACGCCGTCACCACGGTCGTCTTCTACCTCGGGCAACTGAGATCGCCGGCGCCCGTTCGTCGTCCACGGTGCCTCCTCGAGCCCGCCGAGTCCTCCATTGGAATCCCAGTGAGCTCCTCCGTCTTTTCCCTCACCCTCGTGCTCTAATTTGCGCGCTAGCCACCGCCCTGCGAGTCCCGAGCGCCGCCGTCCACCATGGCCGCTGTGGTCCTTGCTCCTGAGCACCTCCGCTCGGTCTAGTGGCACCAGCGTGCTCCTGGAGCTCCCAGGAGTCCGCCCCGCTGCTTAGCTCGCTCGTCAGCCAAGCGTAGCGCCTCACCCGAGCTCGCCCGAACTCCGGCCGCCGTGGATGACCTCGCCGCCGTTAACCCCGGCCACCCCAGGCCAGGAAACCACCATCGTTCGACGCGCGCCACTGCGTGTGTTTGAACGCAACTAACCACGCTCAAAATGAAGCCCGGTGGCTCGATTCCGAAGCCCTTCACTGCATCTGGCTCGCCGGCGTCAAGCCGCCGGTGGGGTTTGACCCCTTTGACCTCGCGGGCCCGTCAGGTGGGCCCCATGGGTCAGGTGATTAGCTTAAGGCTAATCACCATTTAACTAAACCTGATACTGACATGTGGGCCCGAGGCCACTAACTAAACTAGATTAGTTAGTTTAGACACTGACATATGGGTCCCACTGGTCAGGTTTGACCTGGACTGACCCGTTGACTCGCTGACGTCAGGCTGGCGCAGTTATTCATTTTCTGGATTTATGATTAAACAGGAAATTCTAGAAAATGCCCAAAAATTCTAAAAATCATAGAAAATCAACCGTAACTCCAAATGAAATAAATTATATATGTAAAATTATCAGAAAAATTCAAGGAATCTGTTTATGGCATTTTCATGCATGTTAGAACAACTTAAGGCCACTATTCAGGACAAATCCAATAAAGGGCATTTAAATAATCATATATGGAGTTGGAATTTGAATCTTATATTCTAACCAACTTCATCTAATTGTGTTGCTAGTTGCATTAGCTCAATCAACAACATATTGCCATGTCATTATCATGCATCATGTTGTGCATTGCATTGATTGTATTCCTTCTCTATTGCTGGTATTTGTCCCCTCTCGATAGACGTGGTACCGACGCTGTGATCGTTGACACTGATGAAGACCCAATGATATCTTCAGAAGTGCCAGGCAAGCACAACCCCCCTTGTTCATTCTGATACAAGCCCACTCTCTCGTTCTTGCTCTCTTTTACTGCATTAGGACGACAATGATCATCTGCTACTTGTTGCGGTAGTTGAACCCCTTATCCTCTGCATGACCTGTCATTGCCACAGTAAATAGATGAAACCCACTAGCATGAGTAGAAGTTGTTTGAGCCCTGATGTGCCTACTCATTCATGCTTGTTTGTCATGCCTGCTACTGCTTACAGTTGAGTCAGGTCTGATTCATCGGGGATGAATCGGAGGTGTGTAAACATGTCCTACTGTGTGTGAGCTAAGTGTGTGAACACGTTTTGGTAAAGGTAGCGGTGAGAGGCCATGTAGGAGTACATGGTGGGTTGTCTCATTGAAACTGTCCTCAGGAACTGAGTTCTGTGTCTGTGATCCATGAACAGCTACTACCACTCATTGGGATCCTTAATTGACCCTCTCGGTTTCTTAATCACCCTAGTACTCTGTCCAGGAATTACACCTAGTTTCTGGTGTTTGTAGGTTATGTGTTGGCGGCTGTGCGTGGCGCTGACCCTAGGGGTGGGCTATGTTGCGGTAGATACACCGTGGCACGGTGTACCGGGCGCCCGTTTGGTGTCTCGGGAACCCTGTTCACATCGTTCGGGGCCGTATGTGGAAACCTCGGCTGGACTCCCTGCGGATGGAACCTGGATAGGCGATAAACCTGGACTAGAGACTTAAGTGTTTAGGTAGGTCGTGGCCGACACCCTCGCCAGGCTTCCGCTTGAAGGTTGCCGAGATACATGACGTGTATATGGTGGTAAGTGGTGGGAGCGTGTGTGAAGAAGTACACCCCTGCAGGGTTATCATTATCTATTCGAATAGCCGGATTCCTCGGATATGGAAACTTGGACCCCTTGCATAGTTCATAGACAAGTGAAAGTGGATACCCTAAAACTCGCAAGATAAGCGTGAGTGCTATGGATGGCCTTCTCGTAGGGAGACGGGAGCGGATCCATAGTGGTGTATTGGGTGGTGAATATGTGGACTCGTGTGCGCCACCCCAAAAGAGTTGTTTGTAGTCATAGTTCAGGTTAGCCACCGAGTCGAAGCTGGCTTGCTGCAGTTAAACTCCACCACCCCCCTTGTTGATACCGATGCATATGTAGTTTAGTACTGATGTAAGTCTTGATGAGTACCTTTGTACTCACGTTTGCTTAATTTATGTTTTGTAGAGAGATTTCAATCTTGCTAGTAGTTCCGCGTGGACTTCGACGTTTAGCTTGATACCTCAGCTACGATCTTGTGCCCTCGGCAGGATCTAGTAGATAGTCAGGCTTCTTAGCCTTTTTCATTTGTAGATGTCTGTTCTCAGACATGTTAAGCTTCCGCATGTGCTTTGACTTGTATGCTATGATTGTTGGGTCATGAGACCCATGTTTGTAATATCTCGCTCCTCGGAGCCTAATGAATAAATACTTGAGTTGTAGAGTTATGTTGTGATGCCATGTTGTATTTACACATATCGAGCATATTGTGTGTATGATTGAAATGCTTGGTATGTGTGGGATCCGACAATCTAGTTGTTTATCCTTGGCAGTCTCTCTTATGGGGAAATGTAGTCTAGTGCTTCCATGAGCCATAGTAGTCCGCTACAGCCCGGTTCACCGGAGTCCTGTTAGCCCAGCACTACTGCTCAGGACACTTGACTGGCCGGCATGTGTTTCACTTCGTTCCTGTGTCTGTCCCTTCGGGGAAATGTCACGCGGTGACATCCGGAGTCCTGCTTAGCCTGCTACAGCCCGGGTTCCCGGAGTCCTATTAGCCCAGTGCTACAGCCCGGATTCACACGCTGCTGACCGACACGCTCGATGTGAATCACGTATGCCTGTCCCCATAAGTTAGTGCCGCTTTGGGTTCACGACTAGCCATGTCGGCCCGGGTTCTCTGTCATATGGATGCTAGCGACACTATCATATACGTGAGCCAAAAGGCGCAAACGGTCCCGGGCCATGGTAAGGCAACACCGTGGGATACCGTGCGTGAGGCCGCAAAGTGATATGAGGTGTTACCGGCTAGATCGATGTGACTTGGAATCGGGGTCCTGACATTTATATTATTTTTGGGACTAACCTATTAACCGGAGGCCCATCCCAATTTGCTGTTTTTTGCCTATTTTGGAGTTTCACCAAAAAAGGAATATCAAACGGAGTCCAAACGGAATGAAACCTTCGGGAGCGTTATTTTTGGAACAAACGTGATCCACAGGACTTGGAGTGGACGTCAAGCAATCAACGAGGCGGCCACGAGGCAGGGGGGCGCACCCACCCCCCCTGGGCGCGCCCTCCACCATCGTGGACCCCTCGTTGCTCCACCGACCTACTTCTTCCTCCTATATATATCCATATACCCCGCAAACATCCAGGAGCACCACGAAAACCTAATTCCACCGCCGCAACCTTCTGTACCCAAGAGATCCCATCTTCGGGCCTTTTCCGGAGCTCCGCCGGAGGGGGCATTGATCACGGAGGGCCTCTACATCAACTCCATGGCCCCTCCGATGATGTGTGAGTAGTTTACTTTAGACCTTCAGGTCCATAGCTAGTAGCTAGATGGCTTCTTCTCTCTTTGGATCTCAATACAAAGTTCTCCTTGATTCTTTTGGAGATCTATTCGATGTAATCTTCTTTTGTGGTGTGTTTGTCGAGATCCGATGAATTGTGGGTTTATGATCCAGATTATCTATGAACAATATTTGAATCTTCTCTAAATTATTTTATGTATGATTGGTTTATCTTTGCAATTCTCTTCGAATTATCAGTTTGGTTTGGCCTACTAGATTGATCTTTCTTGCAATGGAAGAAGTGCTTAGCTTTGGGTTCAATCTTGCGGTGCTCGATCCCAGTGACATAAAGGGAAACAACGCGTATTGTATTGTTGCCATCGAGGATAAAAAGATGGGGTTTACATCATATTGCATGAGTTTATCCCTCTACATCATGTCATCTTGCTTAAGGTGTTACTCTGTTCTTATGAACTTAATACTCTAGATGCATGCTGGATAGTGGTCGATGTGTGGAGTAATAGTAGTAGATGCAGAATCGTTTTGGTCTATTTGTCTCAGACATGATGCCTATATACATGATCATACCTAGATATTCTCATAATTATTCGCTTTTCTATCAATTGGTCGACAGTAATTTGTTCACCCACCGTAATACTTATGCTATCTTCTGAGAAGCCACTAGTGAAACCTATGGCCCCCAGGTCTATTTTCCATCATACAAGTTTCCAATCTACTTTATTTTGCTATCTTTTACTTTCAATCTATATAAAAAATACCAAAAATATTTATCTTATTATTATCATCTCTATCATATCTCACTCTTGCAAGTGGCCGTGAAGGGATTGACAACCCCTTTATCGTGTTGGTTGTGAGGTTCTTATTTGTGTGTGTAGGTACGAGGTGACTCGCGCGTGGTCTCCTACTGGATTGATACCTTAGTTCTCAAAAACTGAGGGAAATACTTACGATGCTTTACTGCACCACCCTTTCCTCTTCAAGGGAAAACCAACGCAGTGCTCAAGAGGTAGCATACAACACTCTTCCCCTCTCATTGCTATGCATCACCATGATAGATCTTGCGTGTGCGTAGGAATTTTTTGAAATTACTGCGTTCCCCAACAGTGGCATCCAAGCCAGATCTATGCGTAGATGTTATATGCACGAGTAGAACACAAAGGAGTTGTGGGCGTGGGTATATACATATTGCTTGCTGTCACTAGTTGATTCTTGATTTGGCGGTATTGTTGGATGAAGCGGCCTAGACCGACATTACGCGTATGCTTACGCGAGACTAGTTCTATCGACGTGCTTCGCACACAGGTGGCTGGTGGGTGTCAGTTTCTCCAACTTTAGTTGAATCGGATTCAATGAACAGGGTTCTTTCTGAAGATCAAAAAGCAATCACTATACTGCGTTGTGGTTTTTGATGCGTAGGTAAGAATAGTTCTTGCTCAGCCCATAGCAGCCACGTAAAATTTGCAACAACAAAGTAGAGGATGTCTAACTTGTTTTTACAAGGCATGTTGTGATGTGATATGGTCAAGACATGATGCTAAATTTTATTGTATGAGATGATCGTGTTTTGTAACACAGTTATGGCAACTGGCAGGAGCCATATGGTTGTCGCTTTATTGTATGAAATGCAATCGCCATGTAATTGCTTTACTTTATCACTAAGAGGTAGCGATAGTCGTAGATGCAATAGTTGGCGAGACGACAACGATGCTTCGATGGAGATCAAGGTGTCAAGCCGGTGACGATGGTGATCATGACGGTGCTCTGGAGATGGAGATCAAAGGCACAAGATGATGATGGCCATATCATATCACTTATATTGATTGCATGTGATGTTTATCCTTTATGCATCTTATTGTGCTTAGTTCGGCGGTAGCATTATAAGATGATCTCTCACTAAATTTCAAGGTATAAGTGTTCTCCCTGAATATGCACCGTTGCTATAGTTCATCATGTCGAGACACCACGTGATGATCGGGTGTGATAAGCTCTACGTTCACATACAACGGGTGCAAGCCTGCTTTGCACACGCAGAATACTCGGGTTAAACTTGACGAGCCTAGCATATGCAGATATGTCCTCGGAACACTGAGACCGAAAGGTCGAGCGTGAATCATATAGTAGATATGATCGACATAGTGATGTTCACCATTGAAAACTATTCCATCTCATGTGATGATCGGGCATGGTTTAGTTGATATGGATCACGTGATCACTTAGATGATTAGAGGGATATCTATCTAAGTGGGAGTTCTTAAGTAATATGCTTAATTGAACTTTAATTTATCATGAACTTAGTCCTGATAGTATTTGCATTACTATGTTGTAGATCAATAGCTCGCGATGTAGCTCCCCGTTTATTTTTTATATGTTCCTAGAGAAAAATAAGTTGAAAAATGTTAGTAGCAATGATGCGAACTAGCTTTGTGATCTGAGGATTATCCTCAATGTTGCACAAAAGTATTATGTCCTTGATGCACCACTAGGTGACAGAACTGTTGCAGGAGCAGATGCAGACATTATGAATGTTTGACAAGCTCGGTATGATGACTACTTGATAGTTTAGTGCACCATGCTTTATGGCTTAGAACTGGGATTTCAAAAATGTTTTGAACGACATGGAGCATATGAGATGTTCCAAGAGTTGAAATTGGTATTTCATGCTCATGCCCGTGTCGAGAGGTATGAGACTTCTGACAGTACTTTGCCTACAAGATGGAAGAGAATAGCACAACCAGTGAGCATGTGCTCAGATTGTCTGGGTACAACAATTGCTTGAATAAAAACGGGAGTTAATCTTCCAGATAAAATAGTGATTGACAGAGTTCTCTAGTCACTATCACCAAGTTACTGGAACTTCGTGATGAACTATAATATGCAAGGGATGACGAAAGTAATTCACAAGCTCTTCGCGATGTTGAAATTAGCGAAGGTAGAAGTCAAGAAAAGCATCAAGTGTTGATGGTTGACAAGACCACCAGTTTCAAGTAAAAGGGCAAGGGAAAGAAAGGGAACTTCAAGAAGAATGGCAAGCAAGTTGTCACTCCCATGAAGAAGCCCAAAGCTAGACCCAATCCTGAAACTGAGTGCTTCTACTACAAAGGAAATGGTCACTGGAAGTGGAATTTCCCTAGATACTTGGCGGATAATAAGGATGGCATACTGAACAAAGTTATATTGGATATACAAGTTATTGATGTGTACTTTACTAGTGTTTATAGCAACCCCTCGGTATTTGATATCGGTTCAGTAGCTAAGAGTAGTAACTCAAAACGGGAGCTGCAAAATAAATAGAGACTAGTTAAGGGCGAGGTGATGATGTGTGTTGGAAGTGATTCCAAGGTTGATAAGATCACCATCGCACACTCCCATTACCTTCGGGATTAGTGTTGAACCTAAAATAAATGTTATTTGGTGTTTGCGTTGAGCATGAATATGATTGGATCATGTTTATTGCAATACGGTTATTCATTTAAGTCAAAGAATAATTGTTGTTCTATTTACATGAATAAAACCTTCTATGGTCATACACTCAATATAAATGGTTTATTGAATCTCGATCGTAGTGATACACATATTCATAATATTGAAGCCAAAATATGCAAAGTTAATAATGATAATGCAACTTATTCGTGGCACTGCCGTTTAGGTCATATTGGTGTAAAGCGCATGAAGAAACTCCATGCTGATGGGCTTTTGGAATCACTTGATGCTTGCAAACCATGCCTCATGGGCAAGATGACTAAGACTTCGTTCTCCAGAACAATGGAGCGAGCAACTGACTTATTGGAAATAATACATACTGATGTACGCGGTCCGATGAGTGTTGAGGCTCGCGGCGGGTATCTTTATTTTCTGACCTTCACAGATGATTTGAGCAGATATGGATATATCTACTTGATGAAACATAAGTCTGGAATATTTGAAAAGTTCAAAGAATTTCAGAGTAAAGTGGAAAATCATCGTAACAAGAAAATAAAGTTTCTATGATCTGATCGCGGAGACGAATATTTGAGTTAGGAGTTTGGTCTTCAACTAAAACAATGTGGAATAGTTTCACAAATTCATGCCACCTGGAACACCACAGCGTAATGGTGTGTCCGAATGTCGTAAACGTACTTTATTGGATATAGTGCAACCTATGATGTCTCTTACCGATTTACCACTATCGTTTTGGGATTATGCATTAGAGACAGCTACATTCACGTTAAATAGGGCACCATCTAATCCGTTGAGACGACACCGTATGAATTATGGTTTGGCTAGAAACCTAAGCTGTCGTTTCTTAAAGTTTGGGGTTGTGATTCTTATGTGAAAAAGTTTTAGCCTGATAAGCTCAAACCCAAATCGGAAAAGTGTGTCTTCATAAGATACCCAAAAGTAACTATTGGGTACACCTTCTATCACAGATCTGAAGGCAAGATATTCGTTGCTAAGAATGGATCCTTTCTAGAGGAGTTTCTCTCGAAAGAAGTGAGTGGGAGGAAAGTAGAACTTGATGAGGTAATTGTACCTGCTCCCTTATTGGAAAGTAGTTCATCACTGAAATCAGTTCCAGTGATTCCTACACCAGTAAGTGAGGAAGCTAATGATGATGATCATGAAACTTCTGATCAAGTTACTACCGAACCTCGTAGGTCAACCAGAGTGAGATCCGCATCAGAGTGGTACGGTAATCCTGTTCTGGAGGTCATGTTACTTGACCATGATGAACCTACGAACTATGAGGAAGCGATGATGAGCCCAGATTCCGCAAAATGGCTAGAGGCCATTAAATCTGAGATGGGATCCATGTATAAAGAACAAAGTATGGACTTTAATTGACTTGACCAATGATCGGCGAGCCATTGAGAATAAATGGATCTTCAAGAGGAAAACGAACACTAATAGTAGTGTTACTATCTACAAAGCTCAGATTGTCGCAAAAAGGTTTTTGACAAGTTCAAGGTGTTGACTACGATGAGATTTTCTCACTCGTAGCGATGCTTAACTTTGTCTGAATCATGTTAGCAATTGCCACATTTTATGAAATCTGGCAAATGGATGTCAAAAACTGCATTTCTTAATGGATTTCTTAAAGAAGAGTTGTATATGATACAACAAGAAAGTTTCGTCAATCCTAAAGGTTCTAACAAAGTGTGCAAGCTCCAGCGATCCATCTATGGACTAGTGCAAGCATCTCGGAGTTGGAATATACGCTTTGATGAGTTGATCAAAGCATATAGTTTTATACAAACTTTTGGAGAAGTCTGTATTTACAAGAAAGTGAGTGGGAGCTCTGTAGCATTTCTGATATTATATGTGGATGACATATTGTTGATCGGAAATGATATTGAATTTCTGGATAGCATAAAAGGATACTTGAATAAGAATATTTTTCAAAGAAAGACCTCGGTGAAACTGCTTACACATTAAGCATCAAGATCTATAGAGATAGATCAAGACGCTTGATAAGATTTTTCAATGAGTACATACCTTGACAAGATTTTGAAGTAGTTCAAAATGGAACAGTCAAAGAAGGAGTTCTTGCCTGTGTTGCAGGGTGTGAAGTTGAGTAAAGACTCAAAACCCGACCACGGCAGAAAATAGAAAGAGAATGAAAAATCATTCCCTATGCCTCAGTCATAGGTTCTATAAAGTATGCTATGTTGTGTATCAGTCCTATTGTATACCTTAGCATGATTCTGGCAAGAGAGTACAGTAGTGATCTAGGAGTAGATCACTGGATAGCGGTCAAAATTATCCTTAGAGGACTAAGGAAATATTTCTTGGTTATGGAGGAGATAAAAGAGTTCGTCGTAAAGAGTTACGTCGATGCAAGCTTTTTACATCGATCTAGATGACTCTAAGTCCCGATCTGGATACATATTGAAAGTGGAAGCAATTAGCTAGAGTAGCTTCGTGCAGAGTATTGTAGACATAGAAATTTGCGAAATACATACGGATCTGAATGTTACAGACCCGTAGACTAAACTTCTCTCACAAGCAAAACATGATCACTCTTTGGGTATTCATCACATAGCAATGTGAACTAGATTATTGACCCTAGTAAATCCTATGGGTATTAGTCACATGAAGATGTGAAATAATCACATAAAGATGTGAACTATTGGTGTGAAATCTCATGACGATGTGAACTAGATTATTGACTCTAGTGCAAGTGGGAGACTGAAGGAAATATGCCCTAGAGGCAATAATAAAGTTGTTATTTATATTTCCTTATATCATGATAAATGTTTATTATTCATGCTAGAATTGTATTAACCGGAAACTTAGTACATGTGTGAATACATAGACAAACTGAGTGTCATTAGTATGCCTTTACTTGACTAGCTCGTTAATCAAAGATAGTTAAGTTTCCTAGCCATGGACAAAGAGTTTTCATTTGATTAACGGGATCACATCATTAGAGAATGATGTGATTGACTTGACCCATCCGTTAGCTTAGCACTATGATCATTTAGTTTGTTGCTATTGCTTTCTTCATAACTTATACATGTTCCTATGACTATGAGATTATGCAACTCCCGAATACCGGAGGAACACTTAGTGTGCTATCAAACGTCACAATGTAACTGGGTGACTATAAAGATGCTCTACAGGTGTCTCCGATGGTGTTTGTTGAGTTGGCATAGATCGAGATTAGGATTTGTCACTCCGTGTATCGGAGAGGTATCTCTGGGCTCTCTCGGTAATGCACATCACTATAAGCCTTGCAAGCAATGTGACTAATGAGTTAGTTACGGGATGTAGCATTACAGAACGAGTAAAGAGACTTGTCGGTAATGAGATTGAACTAGGTATTGAGATACCGACGATCGAATCTCGGGCAAGTAACATACCGATGACAAAGCGAACAACATATGTTGTTATGCGGTTTGGCAGGTAAAGATCTTCGTAGAATATGTAGGAGCCAATATGAGCATCCAGGTTCCCTATTGGTTATTGACCGGAGATGAGTCTCGGTCATGTCTACATAGTTCTCGAACCCGTAGGGTTCGCATGCTTAATGTTCGATGACGATTGGTATTATGAGTTTATGTGTTTTGATGTACTAGAAGTTGTTCGGAGTCCTGGATGAGATCAAGGACATGACGAGCAGTCTCGAAATGGTCGAGACATAAAGATTGATATATTGGAAGGTTATATTCGGACACCGGAAAGGTTTCGGGGGTCATCGGATAAATACCGGAGTATCGGGGAGTTACCGGAACCCCCGGGGGGGGTCAATGGGCCTTCATGGGCCTTAGTGGAAATAGAGGGCAGCAAGGGAGCTGTGGGGCGCCCCCCTCCCCTAGGTCCAAACTGAATTGGTTTAGGGCTTGCGGGGTCGGCCCCCTCTTTCCTTCTCCCCTCCTCCTCTTTCCTTCACCTCCTAGTTGGACTAGAAAAGGGGGAACCTACTCCTAGTAGGAGTAGGATTCCCCCCTTGGGGTGCACCCTATGAGGCCGTCGGCCCCCTCCCCTTGCTCCTTTATATACGGGGGCAGGGGGCACCCTAGAACACACAAGTTGACAATTGTCTTAGCCGTGTGCGGTGCCCCCCTCCACCATAATCCACCTCAGTCATATCGTTGTAGTGCTTAGGCGAAGCCCTGTTCGGGTAGCTTCATCATCACCGTCATCACACCGGCGTGCTGACGAAACTCTCCCTCGACACTCAGTTGGATCTAGAGTTCACGGGACGTCACCGAGCTGAACGTGTGCAGATCGGGGAGGTGTCGTTTCTTCGGTGCTAGGATCGGTCAGATCGTGAAGACGTTCGACTACATCAAACGCGTTGTCATAACGCTTCCGCTTACGGTCTACGAGGGTACGTGGACAACACTCTTCCCCTCTCGTTGCTATGCATCACCATGATAGATCTTGCGTGTGCGTGGGAATTTTTTTGAAATTAATGCGTTCCCCAACACTTTTGTCCTACCCTCTCGTGGCAGCGGGGTCCATAAGGAAATCCAAGGAATATTAAGGCCTCCTTTTAATAGAGAACCGGAACAAAGCATTAACACATAGTGAATATATGAACTCCTCGAATTACAGTCATCTCGGAAGAGTATCCCAATTATTTTCACCTTGGGGTCTACGAATCAGAACAATAACAAGTGCATACAACTAGCAGATAGGATCAAGAACTCAAATATATTCATGAAAACATATAGGGTTCAGATCTGAAATCACGACACTCGGGCCTTAGTGAAAAGCATTAAGCATAGCAAAGTCATAGCAATATCAATCTCTGAACATAGTGGATACCAGGGATCAAGCCCTAACAAGTTGACTCGATTACATGACAAATCTCATCCAACTCCATCACCGTCCAGCAAGCCTATGAAGGAATTGCTCACTCCTGGTGGTGAGCATCATGGAATTGTTGATCGAGAAGGGTTGATGATGACGATGGCGACGAACCCTCCCCCCCCCCCCCCCTCTCTGGAGCCCCGAACGGACTCCAGATCAAGAAGAGTTGGCCGTGGCTCCGTATCGTAAAATGTGGCGAAACTTTCTCTCTGATTTTATTCTCTGTGAGACGGTATTTATGGAGTTGGAGGTAGGGCAAACAGAGTCTCAAGGGACCCACAAGCTCAGGTGGCGCGCCACCTGAGCTTGTGGCTTTGTGGCGGGCCCCCTCCAACAGATCTTTTTGTCGGTATTCTTTATATATTAAAAAAAATTCCTAAATTTTTAGCCTAATTCAAGAACTTTTATTTCTGCACAAAAATAACACCATGATAGTTCTGTTGAAAACAGCGTCGGTCCGGGTTAGTTTCATTCAAATCATGCAAATTAGAGTCCAAAACAAGAGCAAAAATGTTTGGAGAAGTAGATACGTTTGGGATGTATCAATCGATAGTAGTGATCAGAAACATAATTGACCCTCGGGTTCTTCAAATACTAGCTATCAAAGAGGCTCTAGCACTGGCAGATGATCTTTACATGAATAAGATGCTTGTTACCTCGGACTGCAAAGTGGCCATCGATGCGGTCAAAGAAGGCAGTTCTGCAAATTTTGGTGGCATAGTTCAAGAAATAGTAGCTAGGGCTAGTAGTTGTTCTTCTTGCACTTTTAGTCATGAGTTTAGGACCTCAAATGTAGAGGCCCAGAATCTCGCAAACCATGCTTTAACTTTAGGGCATGTCCGCCATGTTTGGTTAGGCCAGCCCGGCGACCTTGTAAACATTATGACGCAATAATAAAGCTTTTGTAAGATTCTAAAAAAACTCCTGGCCCGAAGGAGCCGAGAGCTAGAAAGGAACCGAACGTACCCTCTCCTTAAAAAAGGTACCGAACGTACCTAAATGGCAGGAGACCAAATGGAGGCTCAAACACTTTGCCCAAAAAAATGTATTGTAGTTACTAAGGCTTTGGTTATGCCAAAAATTTGATAGCACTAGCTAGGGCACAAACCAAATATACCCTTGAAGATTTAGAGATAGTGAGAGAATCATCGCCAAAAGCTTAGGCGCCTTAGATAATGGGAGGGGTAGAGTGGAGCGTTTTGGAGCTCGACCTCCATGGAGGCTGGAAAAAAATTGCGTCAAAAGAGGCCGAAATTTTTAGGATGAAATACCTTGAAATATGATATGTGAAAAAAAAACAAATTCATGGACTTTAGCTTTTAGGATGAATAGTGCAGATACTAAAAAGCCTCAGATTTGTTTCTGTTTTTTTGTGTAGCACTCGTTTTAACGTATTTGTCATGATAATTTGCAGACTTGTGAGCTCCATTGAGCATTTCGGGAGGGAGTACTATATATCACACCACGGTAGGCCACATACATGATCTTGTTTGCGGAATGGTCAAAAACAGGAACTACATACGACAGGGTTGGTTCACCGAGCCGGCACCTCCCCACCCCGATCTACAAGCATATAGATAACAAAGAAAATGAACGAATGAAACAATGACCAGCTAGAGGCAATACACATCTACTATTTCCACTGTTCAACAACACTCCGATCCGAACAGCCGCGCACATGATCGCATCAGCCAAGAAAGAAACCATGTCCTTTCTTCCTTTTATCCCTGGAGCGTTTACGAGGGAGGGAAGAAGCGGTTGAGGTTGAAGGGCAGGCTGTAGAACTCCTCGTTCCTGCTGTCCCCCTTGAAGGAGCGGAAGGGCACCCACCACGGCATCCCGCGGTCCCTGCCCGCGTCCTTCACCTCCAGCGTGTTGTCCAGGAACACGGCCACCATCAGCCCCACCGTCGGCGGCGACGAGAAGATGGTGTTGATGTAGTCGTTGAACTGCATGTCAGGGCCGGCCACACACAATGTTAAAGTGGAGTTCAGGCACGCCAAGAAGATGTTTTGACCACTACGAGCCATGAGCGAGAGAGAGAGAGAGAGGGACGGACCCATCCAGCTTTAGTGTGCGCAGGACCACGCTGGGCAGCCATGCTGTAGCGGAAGAAGTACTCCGGCACGGACAGGCCAAGGAAGATGGACACGCCGACGATGAACAGGTTGCGCATCGAGTTCATGTTGGTGAACTGCAAGAAGGAGAGCCCCACCGCGGCTGCAGACACACAGAAAAAGCCAACAGCGATTAACCAGACCGTCAATCAAGCACATAGTACTCGTAGCAGCAGATGGGGCGCGGTAACCAACCAACTAGTCCGAACAGGACGCAGTACACCGCGGCAAAGATGGTGAACGGGATGGAAGCGAACAGCGCTCCAAATTTCCCTGCACATGATGATGCAAGAGAGAGTGAGAGTTCTCTTCAGGGATACTGTGCTGTTTTTCAGTATAAGAAATCATCATTCTGAAGACAGTTCAGTTCAGATAGCTCACCCAGCATGGAGAAGAAGATCATGAAGCCAGCACAGATTTGTATGACGCGGCGGCTCCCGATCCTCGTTGATCCTAGTAACCCCACGTTCTCCCTGCATTTGTTCCCGACAGTATCAATCAAGGCTGGAAGAAACAGTTTTGTAATGCTTCTTCATATATTATGTGATCTCTTTGTGCAACATACACTGAGACAGTGGAGCCGGTCCCTGTTCCAAAGAGCCCACAAAGGAGGATGCCGATTCCCTGTTGCATAGAGCGTTGTTACTCAGCAAATCTCTTGTGGAAGTAAAATTAGTTTTCAGTTTTGAATAGCATTCAGAACTGAGAAGAATAAAACAACCAGGGCTCGAAGATGATATTTACCTGCCACCCGATGCCTCTGCTCAGGATGTGAGCTGGAGGTGGAGTTGCACTTGCAAGCCGAGCTGCAGCGCTGTAAGAAGCTGTAGACTGTTGAACGGAGACATTGTTAACATCATGACTAAATTGCATAGAAGAAATGGCTGCTGTCAACGAGCAATTAGGGGTGTCACCTCTATTAGCGAGACCAAAACCGCAGACACCATACCGAACGATTGGCCGGCACTGAAGGTTGGTGCCCCCCACTGCAGGGGGTATGGGATCTTAATCCTGGAATAAGGACAGCGCAATCATATCAGTACGAAACTCGACCAAATAATAAGTAATACTCTTTAAAATGGATTATTATTTTTCCAACTGAAGAGCTGATTTGAGAGTTATATAAATCAAAAAACAGGATGCGCAATGCAGATGAACCATTTTCATGTACACGCAAGAGGTCAAGAAGATTCTAAATTTATATTGGGAAAACTGGCAAAGGGGCTAACCATGGGGCGGAAGAGATCAGATTGGCACGGTCAGTGCGGCAGTTGATCTGAGTGACCTCGGTGCTATGATTATACGCGCCACCAGAAGTGAGAATTTGAGCATACGCCCAGACCAATGCGATACAGATGAACAGGGAGAATCGTTCCAGTATGGGGATCTCTCTTATCTGTACATTCTTCAGATACTGGTAAGAAACAAGAAGGCAGTTAGCAATGCTGAACTTCTAATAAGGACTAATTTTAGTTTAACTGGCAAAGACTTGGATGATTAGGGTTGCTTATCAAACCTGGGAAAGCACAACAAAGAGGATTAACATTGGCAGGCCAACCTCAACGCATCTCCCAACCTGATATACACAATATCAAATAAGTACCAATGCTGAACGAAGTGTCATCTTTCTAAGAAAATGAAGAATCAGGTGCAGAGCAAGCCATACCACAGGGAATCCTCTTTCGAAGAGACCAAAACCGAGCAGCGCAACCACCGGCGCCATTCCCAGTGGACTGAAGAATCTGAAAGTTACACCCAGGCCACACATCCATCAGTAAACAAAACTGAACTAATGTGTAAATGTAGCACGTAACATGTCACTACTAACACAACTACTTGACAGTGTGTGGTGGTACCTGGAGAAAATACCCCAGAGCTGGCTGTAACCAAGGATGATCTGAATGCTGGAGGACACTATGAGCGCCCCCTGAATGGCCCTCATGCTCTGGAGGAACCTCTGCTCAAAGATGATTTTGATTATACCATACCGTTAAAGAACTTCTGAATGTGCGGATACTAGAAAGTAAAAGTGAATGAATGATTGATTGGTCACCTCGTGGTCGTCGGGAATCGCTGCGAGCGACGAGTCCTGAACGATGGCCATCACCGGGATGACGAAGGCGTAGGAGCCGCCTATGACCGTCGGCAGCCGCGTCCCGAAGAGCGACTGCAGCAGCGTGTTGATGCCGGTGACGAACAGCAGCGTCTGCACCACCCTCACCCTGTCTCCCTGCAACCCATCCGAGAACAGCATCAGACATTGTTGGCACTGAAACTTGTGATGCCAGGCGCCAAACCCATGGGGTGGTGTGAATCAAGAAACGCAGAGGCAGGGCGCACTCACGTCGCTCCCGCCCATCATGGGCACCAGCACCGCCGGGATCATGACGGCCGTGCCCAGCGCCAGGATGTAGTGCTGGAAGCCCAGTATGATGGCTTCCCCTGAAGAACACAAGACAAGAGACCACGCCTCAGAGTGGAACACAGACAGAGTAGTAGCTGGAAGGCTCGAAAATGCAGCAAAGCTGGTGGATCAGAAACGAGGTTGGACGGACGGGCACTCACCCCATGGAGGGTTGGAGTCGATGCAGTACTCGAACCCCTGGAGCTGCTCCATGGCCGGGTGGCTGATCTCCTCCGGCTTCACCTCCGACATCTCCCCTTGCTGGCCTCGCACCGCCGCCGAGAGGAAGAAGAAAGAAAGAAGAAACGCCGCTCCTCTGTACCGCACTCCACAGGGTTGCTTCCCTCCCTGGCTTATGAAGGCAACCACCGCACCGCACGGCGGCCCTGGCGGTGATCCCTTGTGACCGCTCCTTGTCCTCTGGCGGGGGAAGAAGACAACCGGACGGGGGGCTTGCTTCCTCCACCCGCAGCACTCAAGAGCCTCGGCGGCCCTTTGCAGGAGCCCCGACGAAATCTGTTGGGGGGGAAGGCTGCGGGGATGATGATGGTGAGCAAGCGAGCGAGCGGCGAAGTGCGAACGGCAAGAGCAATCCGCGGCACTACGATGCTAGAGATACTGCGGCTGGCCGCTAGCGTACCGCTACGCCACTGGAGTGAGTCGCCAGCCTTTCTCGTGCCGTGGTGGTGGTGGTGGTGGTGGTGCCTCTCCTTTCCTTTGCCCTTCCCCCTTTTCCTTTTATCCTCGGGAGGCTCCTCCCTCCTGGGTTAAATGCTTTCCGGTCTGTGGAGTGACACTGTTGTGTTCTTCTTCCCCACCCTGCATGCATGATGCATTGCATCCTCCCTCCCGGAGAACCGGCCGTTGGATTTTTGGCTCTGACCAAACTGCCCCCGGTAGCTCGTTGCATTTGCATTTCACTTCCCTACCGGCCGCTCCTACGAACCTACCTAGGACATCCGCATCATAATCTACGCGCTGCACTGTAGGTCTTTCTTTTCTTTTTCCTTTCCCTTTCCTTTGAACCATGTCGTGTCTTCCTTGGACGAGACTTGCCTGCTCCCCTCCCGTGTGCCCATCCGTGCTCCCACATACGTGGCGTGATTTGATTGGAACAAAAGACAGCCGTTGGATGAGGTGGGAGCACGGATGGGAGCACGGAAAGGGAGCAGGCAAGCCAGATCCGTCTTCCTTGCCTTTCATCATTTTTCTACTGCTTGACGACCGGACTTTAGCCATGAGCCCCCGCCGTAACGTGCGGAGCGCAAAAGGTGGTAGCGGTAAATACTTTCGTGCCGGAGAATACGTCTACGTGCTTTCTCCTCCTATCATTGAGGCATTGACGACTCCTCCCGCCCGGTCAAGGTCCAGGCACGACCGGAAGACCTTTCTTGGCACGCCAAGGGCACTGCATTGCACGCACGTTGTACGTGGGACGTAGTACATCATGTAGCCCTCCACTCCTCCGCCCGTTGGAGGGGGAACACCTCCTGATGAAGCCGATGGGACATGCACTCGCTCGGTCCAATTAGATATCCACAGCGCCACCTGACGGCCGCAGGGGATGCTTGTAGTCTTCCCGATTGTTAAAGCGGGCGGGCACGTCGGCTCATGTCCTTGTTTTCTGCCTCGCTCGCAGTAGAATACTGCGCCCGAGATGAGACACCAGCCAGGCCACGGGAAAGGAAAGTTACCGTTGGGTGCGCTGCGGTGTGGCGGTGTGGGGTTGATGATGATGAGATGTGTGTTGTGTTTGGGCTCGTGGCGAGAGAGGAGAGGAGGAGCACATAGCACGGGCAGGCAGCACCGGCGGCCCAGTTGCCTCTGGGCGGGCGCGTCGCGAGGACTCCCACCGTGCAAGACGACGACACCTCCTCCCGGCCAGCAGCCGGGGCCCCGCGTACGCGTACGGCCGAAAGCGATCTCATGAGATAGCCTGCTGCTGCACGGACTCCCGTGCAATGCCCCCGCCGCTGCGCCGGTCTACATTTGTGTGTGATGCTGCCATGGTGGGTGGCCCTGCCTTCAATACGTACTCCATTTTTTTTTACTGTCAACAAAGCAGGGAGCCGAGTTATTGCTGCTGCGGTGCGAAAGGGTCCGTCTAATCCACAGGAAGTAAACTTTTACTTAGAGAGTGCTTGATCAAGAGACTATTTTTTCAAGCACCCCTGACTAAAAAGAGGCTAGAACTAGTCTTGAGGCTAAAATTTTTTAATCATAGAAAACCTACTAAAATATGTATTAGCCCTCTCTCTCCTCATTTAATGCCTCTCCTTTAACTCATGCGAATTCTGGATTGAAGGGTTTAGAGGATAATAAATGCTCAATAACTTGATTTTAGTCTCTTTAGTATTTGGATCCAAGCATGGATGAGGCTAGCAAGTTTTAGTCCCACTACTTTTAGTTATGGGACTAAAATGTATCCAAGCACCCTCTTACTACTGCGACCACGCCAACGGGAGGTCCCATTCACTTCACTGTGCTGCCGCACTGCACTGCACTGCGCTGCCAGATCTATCTAGGGCTGGTGTGGTTGTACACGCTGCACTGTGGTGAATTTAAGGGCAAGCGTCAAGTTTGTTCGCAGTAATAATAACTAATGGCAGGGACGGCGGCTGCCCTGCCGGTTGGTGGTTCCATTCACCGACGAGCCATCCAGCTGCAGTTTCAGGGCTACTGACCGTTCGAGCGCAAATGGTGCTGGCTGCTGCTTGTTTTTGTTTTCCCTTTTAGGCAAATCTTGTGCTGGCCACTGACCGTTCCAGTAGCAAATGGCGTTCAAATGGCTCGGCCTTGAATACGCCGTCCAGTTGATTGACGGTGTAGCCACTTGTAGGAAGGGACGGCTACGTTGTACGCATCCGTGGTCCCAGATATACATGATGAGTCTTAACTGATTGTTCACACCGAATGGCCATCAGCATCATCCATGCGGCCAGACCGGACCCCTGAAATGTCACATGAAAATGATCAGTGGAGCAGAATTGAGATTGACTGGACTCATAGAATACGAGCAACTTGACAGGAAGTTTGACGGTAAACCGGTAATGGTGATAAACTTTTCACCCTCTAGAAACGCCAGAACAGTCAATTAGGGTAGAGTAAGAACCACAACTACGACAAGCTTAGCATTGATCTATAGGGGAAGAGTGCTCCCAGTTCTTTTAATGCATTCGTGTTAGCTCATATGATTTCTTTTTTCAGAAGTCCCTTAGAGCAACTACAAAATTTGTTTGTACATTACATGATTACACAAGTATGCAATCCAAAATCTCCCAATCAAATAACAAAATAGACCAGCTATGATCTCCTGTCTGACTTGTAATCACTTGTCCTCCTTTCTTCAGCTTCTTTTCTCTTCTGTTGCCTGAAAATAAATAAGAGAACCATGTTACAATTGACACGATGCCCAGAAAGATAACGAAAATGGATAGTATTAAAGGTTGCTGCAATCTATCTTGATACAAGTCGTTCTTATAAACTATGCAGTTCAAGTAAACAACAAATCCTCATGTACTCCCTCCGTTCCTAAATATTTGTCTTTCTAGATATTTTAACAAGTGACTACATACGGAGCAAAATGAGTGAATCTACACTCTAAAATATGTCTACATACATCCGTATGTGGTAGTCCATTTGAAATGTCTAGAAAGACAAATATTTAGGAACGGAGGGACTAGTTATCATGGTTCAGACTTGAATAATTGCATGAAACCACAACTTCAGGGTCCCCCTTAGCAATTTACCACAGCTATAGGACTTCTT
Source organism: Triticum monococcum (assembly GCA_034509565.1). Lineage (NCBI taxonomy): Eukaryota > Viridiplantae > Streptophyta > Magnoliopsida > Poales > Poaceae > Triticum > Triticum monococcum. The sequence goes on along the minus strand of CM067843.1, from coordinate 596,512,082 downwards.
TTCACAAAACACAACTTCTGAACTAATCTGTATACAAGTAAGCCAAACCGGCCAATTCCATGTTGAAAAAAAACGTGACATGATGGGTCCACTCGCCAGCGCTTTGTGTGGACGCTCGCATGGGATATGCTGAAGTGGATGTGGGAACCACAGGCCAGCCTCTCATCCCCCTCTTCCCCTTGCGTGCTTCCTCCTATCATCTTTCTATCCAGGCTCTAGCAAAGCCAAGTCGTGACGAAAAACATGGCGAGATGGTGTGCCAGCAGTTGGTGTGGTGTCTGCAGACTAGGTCCCCAGTGTACATGAGCAGCAGGGCGTAGCAACAGAAGACAATGAAGTAAGAGCCGCCGAGTAGGTTTGTGCCTCCCGTGCGTATGTGCACGACACAGAGCAGCCCACCTCACAATCAGGCCACCAGCCACCACTACCGACACACGCCACGTCGCCACCGTCCGTTCTGCTCTCTGTTGCAATCGTGCCGCCACTGTCACATCAGATCGGGCCGGTGGCTGGCTGCAGCAGCAAACTGAACCTGCGGAGGAGGCAGCAAAGGGACTGGTGACGGGGATCACACTCAAGATCAAGTGGTGGCGCTGGGTCAAGGTTGTCCTCCGTCTCCAAGTCCCACTCTGGAAGCTCGGATGATTGTCGAAAGGAGGCCGGGGAGGTGGGGGTGGTTGTGGATGGGCGGCGGACTCAAACACGGCAGACGTCGGAGAATAAGTCTGTGGCAACAAGACAACAGATCAGAGAAAGAGAGGTGGAGCTCCAAGGAGCTTGAGGTTAGAGGAAAGGAGAGAGGTCATCGAGCAGACAGGGGTTCAGCCTTGGGAGGGAGAGACAAGAGAGAAGGCTTGCAGGTAAGCCCCATGTCACCTATATTATACATGTGGCCATCCATGTTAGCACAGACGGGTGGACTCGTCTTGTCAGGTTTGCTCTCAAACATCCAAAAAACAGCTGATTTGGGTCATCCGTGAAAGTTCAGACTACCAAGTTGTGGTTCTGTGAAAAAAGGTCCAAAATTGTGAACTGTAAAAGGGATACCCCTAAAGTTGTGGTTGTGTAATTAACTCTAAAAAATAAGCTGAACACTTCATTGTCGCATTAATAACGTCCATTAAATAATCTAAGTTAACAATTTCAACATCAAGTTCAGCTTGGTATCATTACAATTATGCTACAACAGCGTGGATAAATAGGCAGATTTCATCAGGAAAAACAACGAGCATATAAAAGCACACGCGGCTACAGCTATGAACATTTCCATTGGTTAATCTGATTGGCAAGCATATTTTGATCAGCACCAACAGACAAACAAAAATATGACTACATTAAGGAACAACATGTGCTATAACGGATTATGAAGGAAATAACTGTGTGGAAAGAAGAGAACTCACGCAAAAGCAGCATATCCACCAGCAACAGCATTTTCAGAAGTCAAAAGTGTGGCAGATCCACTGGCTGCTGACCGATTGTCAAGTCCACTAGCAGCTGCAGGGTTCTTAGTATCACCATCAACCTAGCCAATAACAGAAAACAGAAGCCGATCATAAAAATGTTGATTCCAAAAGAAGGTAAATGCATTGAGCGAGGGAATTAGAAACCTTATCCCATTTTGACTTTTTGTTTGGCCTAGCCTCTTTCTGTACAGCATCTGCCGATGCCGGAACCGATACACCAGCTACAGCTGCTGCTGATATGGCGGCTGCAAAACATACAGATGTGAATCAGAAATACAAGATTGCCTGAAAGTAATAGTTTGTCAAAATAAAGCACGCACACTTCTTTTTTCTCGCAAGAAAAAATGTGAACGTACCTGAAATCTTCGCTATTGATGGATTGATTGGAGGTTGTACTCCAGAACTAGTAAAATCAATTCTTGGATTTCTTTTCTTCTCCTGTTCCTTCCGCTCAAGTTCACGCTTCATATCAGCTTCTGTAGACAAATTGGTGGCAGATACAAGATCGTGATTGGACTATACTTCCTCAGATAAGACCAAAGCATAAAGAACTGAAAGATTCACCGTCAACAAATGCGCACACAAGGGTTGTAAGGATAGTTCACCAACAACCAGGATAGAAGGTGGTGAGTGGGAAATGTTTGGTAAAAAAAAAAAATTGAAACAAATCTGAAACTAAATAAAATGTTAGAAAATAATACAGACAGAAAACAAACGAAGAAGCATGGATTAGCCGTAGTAGAACACCTAGGGTTAGGACTAGAATATGCACTTAAGGGCTTACCACTAGGTGTATAACCCATCTGGAAGAGGAGGGAAAGGTATGAGAGTTCAGAAGGACGGGTACAGCGGGAAAAGGTACAAGAGTTCAGAAGGTCGAGGGCAGCATCCGGGAAGAGGGATTTCTTATTGCTTGAGAAACAAAAGATACGAGGCCGACTGGCATTGTCTTCAAACTCAAGGAAAGGACAGCTTGGACTCTTTCCAACGAGTTATTTCTAATCTCCTCTCGACCCTACCATAACTTGAATCAGCTTGATCCTGGCCTACTCGTAACCTGCCATGACAGCCTCTTCTGAGTTTGTATACTGCGCTGCAGCACTTTCATCAGGAATGTCTAAATAAATACCAGGAACATCTAAACAAACCAGGACCTGTATAACCAGCTGGTTCTTTTTCCCTGGCTAGCTCAGGGCCCGTGCGTTGGTACGGAACCACCAAAAAGCTGAGTTAGCCAAACAGCATGGGAGATCTATGGACAAGCTTATGTGCAATTTGACCGCTGCATGGGTCTGGCGAGAAAAAAGAGAGTGAAATGGAAGGGGGAGACTTGCAGCCTTGCAGGCAGGGATGCCGCGAAGCAACTAAAACAACCATGGGAGGGTTGCAGGATTTGAATTGAGACATTGATGGATGGGCATAGCGAAGAAGAGATACGGACATGGTTTTGGGGCTCGGTCTGAAATTTTTAAAATACAGAACCTGACCCCCTCAGCCTTGGGCAGCCGGCTTGTCAACACCATGTCCGGTGGCTCACCAGCCTTCCATAGCATTTCTTGTGCAGCACTGGAGCGGATTGTACCGTCCGCAATGGCATACCGAACATGGAATGAAGGTTAACAGCACCTATCACGTGCATGGTGCAGGGGCATGCTCTCAGAGTACATCCAGACACACCCTTCTCTGCTGAATTGCTCCCAATCAAATAGCTGATTGAGGTTACCCTTACTCATTGCTGGTGTCACATAGATGGGTGACTGCGCTCAGCAAGGACAGATAGAGTGTAAACGCATGGCGCTTAAGGTGGCACTGGCGGTGGACCTAACTGTCAGTGCTTGACAAAGGCAGCAATCATGAGGGTGGCTGGACGAGTAAAGGGAGGTGGTTCCAAGAAGACGCTTAGATGAATGAGGTAGACGTAGGTATGGTTAGAGAGGAAGGTCATGGTGGAAATGGCTCAAAGAGGGTGGTTGGACGAGGCACAGGGTAGGTTAGGGAAGGGAAGTAGGATATGGGAAGGCGGTATTGATCATAAAGTGGTGCACAGACCAGATGGGCACCACTGCAATCACCACTGAAGGGCAACGAGTTGGTGTGGTCAAGCTGCAGAGTTCTTGAGCTCGGTATAGACTGCATGTGGTGTGTTTTGGACTTATAAGCAGGAGTTTGGGTGGTGATTGATCAAATGCCATGATTCATCTTCCTTGTTTTAATTCATAGCTGATTGTTATTTAGTAATAAGGGTTTGATCTAGTTTCTAGTGTGAAGTTATGATGATTAACAGGAGAACAAGGGCCCTGTTCTAGGTGAATATTGTTAGAACATGTAGTATTTTGTTACCAGGGTCCAGGTACAAGCCCAAAAAAAGAAGCAGTGGCTTTGTATTGCTTACGCGACAAGTACATGGGGTTTTCTATATTTTATTATAACATAAAAACAACACTCTCCAGACAGTTTCATGATTGTCCACAACTTCTTTGATCTTCAATAGCTAATCAAGCCCGGCATACTTAAAAGTTTGAGGCAACCTGGAGGGTCAAGGGATTGATATGCCTTACAAGCAAGTGCACACACTCAAAAATTAAAAGCAGTGTGCATGTTCCTTTGCAATCACATCCCAGATGGCCTCCATAGTGGAACTTCTATTGATTTCAACTACATTTGCATGACTAAATAGGTATTGGTATTATACATGAACATGGAAGCTACACTCAGATGTTCAATTATCTTTCAAAAAGGAAGACGTGGCCCAAAAGGATAGCATATTGGATCAAACATGACTATAGCATACCTATCTCATCGTAGTAGTCACTTTTATCGTACCCATATGGATTGAAAACATCTATACTGAAGCAGGTCCCTATCTGATCAATTTCTTGGTACCGCACAGCATGCTGCAAAAAGTCAGGATTTCTGTAGTCCTTTCTGTTACGCACTTCAGCATTAAAGCTCTTTCCAGACCTTTTGTATCCAAGGAACTTGTTTATCCTTTGCTGCAGGAAAACAGTGGAACATGAGTAACTACAGCCATATTTTCATGTAAAAACAAGAACAAGTGTGAAGGATGTAGGCATGCATTCCAAGTGGTATGGGTATCACATGGAAAGCCGTCATACAACGATAAGTTAAGTTAACATGAAAAAAGACCCACATGAGTGTACAAGAAATAATCAAAAGTTTAAGAAACCATAATCACAAATAGGCTGCCTGAACAATTTGGAGATCTATTTATGCATTAGAGAAAAGAAACGGTAAGTACAAAAAAAAAGGTATCTCGGAAATATCATATTGCAGGAAGTGGTGTGAAAATATATGGAACAGTTGTCAGCGTGTCTACCAACAGACTATTTTCACCATTTCAGATTACACAAATAATGACATTGCCAGAAGGGAGCTGTATGTTCTACATGAGAAATATGATGAATTTTTTTATGCTGAAAATAGTGTGGGAATAATTATTTGCTCGAAAGATAACCTGTAATGCTGTAGAACATTTTGTAGTCACAGGCGGAGGAAGGAAACGGCTCAATGGATCATCATTCTGAACATTGGTAGAAATATCAGAAGCTTCCTCCACCCTAGCATCTTCAGCTTCTGTTCCAGTTACATCCACTGGGACATCTGCCCCCATTTGGTTCTGCTCAGGTGCATCCAAATGCTGAGAAGTTTCTGATAGGACTTTTGGGGTGAGAATATGAACAGTGCCTGAGAGAACTCTTTCTTCAAGAATCCCTACAAGATTGGATAGAAATATAAAGCAGACTGGATATAAAATCGGAAGTGTAGATGTTGTAATGACTCCACAAAAAGGTAAAGAGAGCCAGTAACTAAACTGAAAACACTTCTATAGATGGCAGAAATATGTACGTCAAGTGTTCCAACAATAAAAATAAAATAGAATGCATACAATTTAGTGCACATGAAAAGAAGTGTAGCGGCTGTTATGATTTGATTTTGCACAAAAGGCGAACAACACCTTCAACTTAAAACACTTCTACACATGACAGAAATATGTACGTCAAGCAACACCAGAATTGAAATCCAACATAATATCAAGAGTTCCCATTTGTTTACTGCACATCTGTTGGTATTAACTGATGATCACAAATAACAAATTATCAAAGGAGTATATCTATTAAAAATGAAGTCCCTTACAAAAAAATTGTGACACCTCTGATGCAGTCTGCGGTCAAGGGCTCAAAGGGTGTATTTGGTTGTTGCCCAAGGTTGCCCTGACAGAAGATTGACTAGCCACAATTTTAGTTCATGCTTTGCTTGCCCATAAATTGGCCAACATTGGCTAAAAAAATGAACTAGAGATGGGAAAAGAGCATTGGCATGCCAAAAAGTTGGCACTCATCCAGATAAAGACCAATATTTTGGTCATGGCCAAAAAAAATGGTAATAAGGTACTATTTGGTCCCAATCCAAACAAACCCAAAGTGTTCCAAGTTTGAGTTAGCAAGCAAATGTACTCTGGACAAGATTAAAGAACCTACAAATCTGTTGCCGAGGTTATTAGTAGCCAAATAATCAAATGCTAACACATGGAAATAAGAATATCTGTAGCATTCTCTATTTTCATGGTTCCAGCTATGTCTTTGCTCTTCTTCAGGTCATACTTGTCAACAAATATTCTGTATATAGAATAATAGAAATATTAACCACTTTCAGAACTTCCCAAGTCAAACATTTTGATCTTATTTGCGCGAGAAGACCCTTGACTGAGGAGACGTGTTTGGCTTGGATGATGCCGCTATGCTCCTATTCACTTTCAGAGACCGCTCTGAGTTTGCCGGTTTTGCGGCAACCCTTTCACTAAGAACATTTTAGCCATTAACGAAATGCCACTATTCCACAATGCTTCTTTGATTTATGTGTAGAAGCGGCACAAGAAAAAAATCTACACGGTTTAGAGAATAATCTATGTCGCATGTCACCTATTTCATCTCATTTTGACACAAGTTAATGAGATTAGACTACTGTTAGATGATTTAAATACTTGTTTCTATGTTTGAGTTATTTCCATGCATGCAACATGCAGTTGTACTAGAGCATTACAAAAGAAACCATGTATTATAAATATTAGCAATGAAATGAGATATCAGGTACAAATCTGAAGCAGATAGCACATCAGATATCAGTAGCTTTTATGGACTTTTGCCACAAATATTATAAAGTGTATTTGCTATCTGGATCACATGTGTGTCATCTAAGAGTCTAACCCAGAAAGAAATTACACATTCAAAACACAAAAGGCTGTGTACTAACATGACTCTTCAGCGAACAAATTAAGCAAATATAACATAATCAAATGTTACAGTTTTTTATTTTAATTTACTCATCACTAAAGGAAGAGATTTCCATCTTACTGTCTTATGAATAAATGATAATATTCCATTCAGATTTCTAACCACAGCTGTTAGTGTTTCATGTTTTCTAGTGTGCCTTATCCATCTGACATTACTGGTACATTTCACCATATCTCTAATTCGTGTTCTTCTGATAGCATAAGATGTACACTTGAGGCATAACCACAAGCACCAACACCCATAGCAATCAGCAACATTGAACAAGTAAACTCTATGTGCCGCCATTTCATCAAACTAACCAGACACATTAATTTGTACTGGAACATAGGATTGCATACCGAACATAGCACAGAGTAACAATTATACAGCATGCTTACCCTCAGCATCCTGAGCATCCGAGCCCAGACCGCCTATGCCACTCATGATCTCCCCGTCCTGCAACCAAACCGCAAGTAACAACGTCATGGTTAATTTAGAAAAGCAGTAGAATACAGCAAAGGATTACTAATGACATACTCCCCCAGCTCTACCTCCTGGTCAGGCGACATTGCCATCTCGTCGTGCGCGTAGTCCACTATAGCAAGCGACCCGCGCCGTGGCGGGCGGGGTAGATCGGGCGGCGGGGCGGACAGCGGGGGACGAGATGGGGAAGGGGACGAAACCGCGAACGGCAGGGGCGAACGGCGCGAGGGCAGCGGCGGAAGCGCCGGCGAGACCTGGGGGCTCGCTAGGGTTTTGCGGCCGGCCTGCTCCTCGGGGAGGGGAGGGGGCGAGTGCTCCGGCGAAGGGTTGGGGTTCGAGTTAGGGTTGGAGCTCTCACCTCCGGTTCGAGGTGACGTGGAGGGGGAGGCTGTTGCAGCGAGCGGCGGCGGGGAAGGAGGTCCGGGCTCATCGGCGTCCTCTTCGTCGTCATCGTTGTACATGGAGAACAGCGCGGCTATGCCCTCGGTATCTGACGCCATGGCGATGAGGAGGGAGCGGATGGAAGGGTCGAATTTGGGGGTGGATCGAAGGCTAGGGCGCGGGGAGGACGAAGGCGAAATATTGCAAATCTAGGAATTTGGGAGTTCAACTAGAAGACGATGGTCAGGCGGTGACGGCGCCAGGGCCCACCTTCCAACGTTTGCAAATTTCCACACGAATCTCCCCATAACATCATTTAGGGTGCTGTGGGATACGTTTAGTCTCATGACTAAAAGTAGTGGGACTAAAATTTGCTAACCTCCCCATGCTTGGATTCAAGTAGTAAAGAGACTAAAATTAAATTAATAAGCATTTATTATCCTTCAAACCCTCCAATCAAGAACTCGCCTGTGTTAAAGTAAAGGAGTTAAATAAGGAGAGAGATGACTAATTCACATTTTAGTAGGGATACTCCTGACTAAAACATTTTAGTCTCATGACTAGGTTTAGCCCCTCTTTAATCAGGGGTGCTTAAAACTTTAGTCTCTTAAAAAGACTATTTTTAGTCAGACTAAAATAAGTCCCTTGGATCCAAGCACCCTCTAGTTGAGTGACCGTGCGTTGCTACGGAACAATAAATTTATGTTGATCACCATTATTGCTAGCCGCTGACTCTGATTCAACCTTGTCAGTTGTCTCGCCACCATCGTTATAAATCCCTTGTCTCTCATCGTCGTCAACCAACGAAGGAGGGGTTTTTTGTCGCCCTAGCAACCTCTCCACTAAAAGTGTTTATCGCATAGAATGTCGCCTTATACTTTCTTGTCCTATACAATGTATCACTAAAACAAAATACATGTACCTCATACTTGAATTTCAGTTGAACATGAATGAGTCAATATAAATTTATATCCTCGTGTTCTTGATCAAAACTCATACAAGTTGAAGGATATTGGACCCCAAATAAATGCTCGAAGTTATCGAGGAACTATAAATTTAGGCAGAGATGATTATATACACGTGCAACGATATGAAACATCATAAAAATATAACAAAAAATCTAATAGAGCATCTTACCTACATTCTCCCTCTTCAATCATGCATCGCATTTCCTTCTTTCTTTCTCTATGTTTGCTCAGGTTTTTTTGTTTGAGGGTTCCTCTATGTTTGCTCATGGTCAGCTCCGCAATATCTGCTTCGGTGGATTTCAGGCTAATCTATATAAGCGGCATTTTCTCAGTCGTTGTTTATGGCCTTTCCCATTAGTTGTGATCTGGATCTACAAGGTAACAACTTTTCATGTATACCAATGATTATTAAACAAAAAAAAAGGGGGAATCCATCCTTGTTTTGAAGTTATAACAATGTTTTTGATGCCTAAACCTGAGCTTGGCTACCCAAATGATGGTCGCTCGTTAGATGGGCAAATAGAATTATAGTGATTCAGTTGGCTATTTTTATTAATGCTTGGATCTGATTTCTGTGTACTAAATGCTATGTGCACTAATAACAATTATTATGAATGAGTCCCCTAAAACAATTTTAAATGAGCACATCAATGGTATACCTAATAAAACAGACTTCATATGTAGATTTAGTCTCCTACATAACAAGTTGCAACTGATCAATGTTCAACCTCCATTACCATGTCCAAGGCATCCGATCCAGACCAACTTGAGCTTTGGCTTCACCTGCTTTGCATGCTCATCTTCATGGTTAGGCTCTGTTGCCCCTTTTCTTATATGCCACAAGAATTGAAAAGGATTAAACAACATGAATTGTTTGGTACAACAACCAATTAGATCAAACCTAATGACAATTCCTGAATCTCACAAGTTGTTTGCTATGGTATCCACAATGTAGTCATGATCACAATAGATCCCTACAAATCTTTATTAAATTAATCCCTCAAACCCACATGGAAATTATCCTCAAAAAACAGATCACCTAAGCTAGCACCACATTGCAATGCAATCTTTTGTACGTGCCTTAGCTGGGTCACAAACCATCTGGCCAGGCTCCTGATCCATATTTGCCCTTATACTCTTCTCTCACTCCAATGTTTAACACTACACTCCAGCTTGCATAGTCAAAATAGATGTGTTCCCTTGAATAAAGAATGTTAGCGGTACCGGCCATGTATACAGTATGTAAGCGCACAATAAAGATGGTAGCATGTTCTATCAGACATGTGTATGTAACACGAAAATGACCTACAAAGTTGGCGACAAAGCCCTAAAATTTGTTTGCATGCTTGAATATATGGCGACAAAGCCCTAAAATTTCTCAATTTCAGTAGATCCCAAAGCTTGACACCATCAACAGTGGCATTCTAGGGGGGTGGTAAAAATATCATAATAATGAAGGTATCCAACATTGTGCACACTATTTTTATGGGGCACATGCATAATGGCAGGAAGTTACTATTTTCAGAGGAGGATATAGCAGTATTGGGTCCAACATGCCCCTCAAACTTTGAAATATCTAACTACAGACAAAAAAGAAGTTCCATTCGGAAATATATATCAAGCGCAGACATGTGTGACCATCTGAAACGTATTCCTGACAATTGCAATACGAATCTGAGTCTTCACATACAAAATTTTCATAAACTTCAGTAGTTCATGTTCCAAGGATGAGAACATTTAGGTCGAAAGATACACATGTATATCCTGAAGCCTCTGCCAATCTGATAAAAAATTAGCACTGTGTACACATGTATGCAAGTGCACACATGGGAACTGTTGAATGTAGCCTATGCGAGTGACAGGCCCGTCGATGAGGGGGGCCAAAGTGGCCGACCGCGCAGGGCCCCCAAAATTATGGGGGCCCCGACCGAAGAAAAATCGTGAAGGTAAACCGTCTGCGCGTCGCCCGCTGCAACCTGAACCCTATAAACCCTAGGGTCGTCCTCCGCCTCCGCACGCAGGTGCCGCCTCTCGCGATCTGCATGCCACTCCCGTGCAATGAATCCGCGAGTGCTCGTCTTCTGCAGACCGTCCGCGGCGGCCGCTCTCCCCAGTCTAGCTCCCTGCACTAGCGTACCATGCTGGAAGTGATTCCCGTCCTCCGCCCACCACTGGGCGCTAAACCGAAGATTAGCTGCCCCTCCAAAGCTGAGAAACACCGGTGCTTCTCTTCCCCTCGGCTAGTAATCAGTTGGTAATTTATTTACTTCTTAGTCGAGAGAGACAAACAACAATAGGAGATGCATTCGAAGTTTGAACTGACATGTTAGATGTGTTCATTTCTAAGGCATTTGAACAATTAACTAATGTTGAACTGGAAAAAAAATGTGTGTATGTATGGATTAAATCCGAATTGTTTCATTTTCATATCAATTTTATTCCATGTTACAGAAAAATAAGAGGAAGACACATATTTTTTCAGTGGCAACCTGCAACAACAGGAGTGTCTACACAGATGGGAGGAGTGGATGAAGCAAACTATTTGATTTGGTCTCTTTTGTATCCTTTATTATTATTTGTATTTTTTGTCATTTTTTATCTATTTGGTTCGATCATTAAACATTGAGTTTCAGTTCTACATATATTGTGCAGTGGAGCAAATTTATGTATGCTTTGGCATGAGGTTTTCCATGGATAGCTATGAGGTATTATTTGGCCACTGCAATATGAGGTATTCTTTGAAAGCCTTCTTAGTTATATACGAATTAAAAAAATTCTGGACCCTATTTTGTGTTCCGTCACGGGCCCCTAAATTCCTGGAGACGGCCATGGCGAGTGGACCTGTGAGAAGGTAGGAACATGTTAAAATATCATAGAAGCACCAAGGGCCATCCTTGGAAGCGGCCACAAAATACTTCTGAATCACATGCACGGTAATAGCTTTGACCTGAGATTTTAAAATAAAAGAAATTCAGTTTAAAAACATGATTTGGTCAAAATGAGGAATATTTTACGAAAAAATAATCCCAAAAGGACAGTAACTCTAGAAAGAAAACATTACTGACAATGGTGCAAATAGGGGCATGTGAAAGAAACACTATCCAACAATAGAAGTATGGAAGTGCACTCCATGTCTGGTAAAAGAAGTTGCTATGTTATCCATACCATTCCTGCTGTCAAGTGTCAAGATAGAGTGAAAACATATTTCTTGAGATATTAACTTCTATTCTATATTAAGTGAATGGTAAACTTGGTTGCTCCAGAACTTAAATGACCAAATTTAAATTTTGTTCTTGAAGCTTCACAAGTTTCCCAAATTCTAACCATCAACTCAACTCATTGATGAATACACAGAAGCGTACCATTGATAAATTACCTTTAGGGTCTCTAATGAAGAAGATGAAGTGCTTGCATAAACTGAAAAACTCTACTCCTCAAAGTGTTGGATATTTCATTCTACAACATTTCGTATCTGACCATCATTGGATTGCATAGCTAGCAGCAGGACCTTAGTGATAACCATTAGCTGAAACAACCTGTAGTGTGAAGATGACCCAGTAGAGCATATAGGATATTATTATCTCAAGGAAAGAATGAAAAACAAATTGGATGGATCCTCTTTTTTTTAAATGTGGCCCTATGTCCCATAGAAAGAGTAAAGACAATCTATTTTCAAGCCACTTTGCCTAATGGAATACAAACCAGTAATTTAAACAAGTGAGAATTAACTTCTCCTGTCCTAGATAAGAAGAACAAAATAAAGGCTCTTTTAAAATCTATATCCTCCCCATCTGCAAAACAATTAGTGTCAGTACATCTATAACTACAATTTACGACACCATTGACGTGCAGATCTAGTAAGGACGACACCACCTGAGCTGTCACCATGGTTAACTCAATAAAGGGCAAGCAGTGTGCTCCTGCTCTGCGTCTCTTGCCGCAAGCGTCCACGTCCACAGCTATGGGCGCTCACATGGTTGCCGGTGTTCAAATCCATCGCTAGGGCTGCACTTTCATGGGCAAACTGGTTTAGGCATGATCTTTTTTTAAACTACATCATTTAATAAGAAAAAGAAGCACAATCCATGAGAACACAAATCTGCAAAATAGCAGAAATATTCCTGTAGAATTAATCGACAATAGCACATTCTGTAAAAACTATTGTACACAATAGCAAAAAAATGTGCACAATAACTCAACATTACGGCACACTCTCCACAAATAGCATTAAATATCTCACATTCTCTTGAAATATAAAGAACACAAATGAGTTGGGAGGGAGATAGATGCCACACTCGATACCTTTTATAGCCGCCAATGCATGGAGCAGCACGTTGCGGAGGAGATCAGGGGGAGCTGGCTGTAGGGAGGAGAAAATGATATCCAGGCGGTGCTTGAACATAGAACGAGATGGCTGCGGAGGGTCGAGCTCGGGGTGGGGCCTGAAGATGAGGAGGTCGACAGTAGAGTCCGACGCTTGAACAGTGTGGCCGTTCTCCATGGCCACCCGCTCCCGTGCTTCCTGCCGGCAAACACAGCAGTGCAGCCTCCAGCTCCAGCCTTCACGCCCGCTTCCTCTGCTACTGTATAGGGCGGGGCCGCCCGCAATAGAGACGAGGGTGGAGCTGAGACGACGGCTTTCCTGTTTGGCGATGACGGCGCAAAGTGAGATGGGCCGATTGCGACGGCAGCGCGTCCGGGATGGAGGAGGTGAGACGGCGGCTTGCCTACTTGGGGACGGCGGCACCAGGTGAGATGGCTCAGCAGCGGCGGCAGCGTGTCCTGGATGGCCGCAGCAAGGCGAGGTGGTGAGACGACGTCTTGCCTACTTGTGAGATGGCTCGGCCGTGGCGCTGCAGTTTGAGGGACGACTCCTCGCGACGGATCAAGATCTAGACCGGCGAAGTGGCGTGCACAGGATGGTGGGCGCGCGACGGCAATTTTTCCAAGGAGAAAGATGCGATCGGGATGGAGGGGTTCCGAGAGATGGGGGCATGGGTGAGTTTGTGGGTCGTGGTTGTTTTCTCTTTCGGTTTCTGTTTCTCAGCTTTGGTGGGTTGTGCTCGTGCGGGATGCCTTGAAGCAAAAAAAAAGAAAAAAGAAAATCATGCGGGATGTGCGAGGTAGCTATCGATAGGAGGGGGTTAAAGTGAGGTCAAACCATCACGACGTTCGATTCTCCTTTAATAGTAGAGATGATATAGAAATTAGATGTGCAATACTTATGACACATCTAGATGTGCTTTAGCAAAACTGAAATAGTTAGCAACAAGGGCGAGAATGCTTCCGTGGTAAAAACATACTGGGTAACGTCCCCTGTGCCGCTCCCGCGAGCGGCTCGGGCGAAAACCCTAAACACTAACGCCGCCACCCCCACCCCCTCCCTTCCCCTCCCTCGCCGCCGCCAGCGGACGCCGCCGAGCAAAGCCCGTGCACACGTCGGCGGCAGCGGGGTTCCCCCCTTTCCCTCGAGGCACGCGGGCGGCGCGGGACGCCCTTCCTCTTGGTGTCAGGCGACTCGGCGGCGCCGCGCGTCAGGCATCTATCGACGTGGGCTGACAATGTTGGATGGTGCAGAGCGCTGCCTTGGGATGGCGTGGGCTGGCGTGGTCCGGCCGGATCTGGCACCCACGGCCGGTGGCGCTCGGAGGTGTTGGTGTTGGGCGCTACTCGGGGGAGGCGTGGCCTGGCGCGGGCCGGCGAGGCGCTTTCCTCTGGGAGCTGGCGGAGCAGGGGCTGGTGGTGCCGCGACGACTCGCTCCCGGCGGTGGAAGGCTAGCGGCGGGTCGGTGGTGATGGCTGGCGGCGCCCGGAGCACAGATCCGGGGATCTTGGCTCGGATCTGGTGCTTCTTCGGCGTTGGCCGGTGATACATCTCCAACGTATCTATAATTTTTGATTGCTCCATGCTATATTATCTACTGTTTTGGACTATATTAGGCTTTATTTTCCACTTTTATATTATTTTTGGGACTAACCTATTAACCGGAGGCCCAACCCAAAATTGTTGTTTTTTTGCCTATTTCAGTGTTTCGAATAAACGGAATATAAAACGGAGTTCAAACGGAATAAAACCTTTGGGAACGTGATTTTCTCACCGAACGTGATCCAGGAGACTTGGACCCTACACCAAGGAGTCAAAGAGGCGGTCACGAGGGTGGGGGGTGCCCCCTAGGACGTGCCCCCTGCCTCGTGGGCCCCTCGATGCTCCATCGACGTACTCCTTCCTCCTATATATACCTACGTACCCCTAAACGAACAGATACGGAGCCAAAAACCTAATTCCACCGCCGCAACTATTTGTATCCACGAGATCCCATCTTGGGGCCTGTTCCGGAGCTCCGCCGGAGAGGGTCGTCATCATGGAGGGCTTCTACATCATCATAGCCTCTCCGATGAAGTGTGAGTAGTTTACCTCAGACCTTCGGGTCCATAGTTAGTAGCTAGATGGCTTCTTCTCTCTTTTTGGATCTCAATACAAAGTTCTCCCCCTCTCTCGTGGAGATCTATTCGATGTAATCTTCTTCTTTTTGCGGTGTGTTTGTTGAGACCGATGAATTGTGGGTTTATGATCAAGTCTATCTATGAATAATATTTGAATCTTCTCTGAATTCTTTTATGTATGATTGGTTATCTTTGCAAGTCTCTTCGAATTATCCATTTGGTTTGGCCAACTAGATTGGTAGTTCTTGCCATGGGAGAAGTTCTTAGCTTTGGGTTCGATCTCGCGGTGTCCTTTCCCAGTGACAGAAGGGGAAGCAAGGCACGTATTGTATCGTTGTCATCGAAGATAACAAGATGGGGTTTATTTCATATTGCATGAATTTATCTCTCTACATCATGTCATCTTGCTTAAGGCGTTACTCTGTTTTTAACTTAATACTCTAGATGCATGCTGGATAGCGGTCGATGAGTGGAGTAATAGTAGTAGATGCAAAATCGTTTTGGTCTACTTGTCGCGGACGTGATGCCTATATACATGATCATGCCTAGATATTCTCATAACTATGCTCAATTCTGTCAATTGCTCAACAGTAATTTGTTCACCCACCGTAGAATACTTATGCTCTTGAGAGAAGCCACTAGTGAAACCTATGGCCCCCGGGTCTATTCTCATCATATTAATCTCCATCACTTTAATCTTGCTTTGCCTTTTACTTTGCCTTTACTTTTTACTTTGCATCAAAAGTGCATGACCATAAAAGATATTACTCATATAAATAGAACAACCATTATTCTCTGATTTAAATGAATAACCGTCTCGCATTAAACAAGATCCAGATATAATGTTCATGCTCAATGCTGGCACCAAATAACAATTATTTAGGTCTAATATTAATCCCGAAGGTAGATGTAGAGGTAGCGTGCCGACCGCGATCACATCGACTTTGGAACCGTTTCCCACGCGCATCGTCACCTCGTCCTTTGCCAGTGTCCGCTTATTCCGTAGTCCCTGTTTTGAGTTGCAAATATTAGCAATAGAACCAGTGTCAAATACGAAGGTGCTACTGCGAGCTCTAGTAAGGTACACATCAATAACATGTATATCACATATACCTTTGTTCACCTTGCCATCCTTCTTATCCGCCATATACTTGGGGTAGTTCCGCTTCCAGTGACCAGTCTGCTTGCAGTAGAAGCACTCAGTTTCAGGCTTAGGTCCAGACTTGGGTTTCTTCTCCTGAGCAGCAACTTGCTTGCTGTTCTTCTTGAAGTTCCCCTTCTTCTTCCCTTTGCCCTTTTTCTTGAAACTAGTGGTCTTGTTGACCATCAACACTTGATGCTCCTTCTTGATTTCTACCTCCGCAGCTTTCAGCATTGCGAAGAGCTCGACAATAGTCTTGTTCATCCCTTGCATATTATAGTTCATCACGAAGCTCTTGTAGCTTGGTGGCAGTGATTGGAGAATTCTGTCAATGACGCAATCATCTGGAAGATTAACTCCCATCTGAATCAAGTGATTATTATACCCAGACATTTTGAGTATATGCTCACTGACAGAACTGTTCTCCTCCATCTTGCAGCTATAGAACTTATTGGAGACTTCATATCTCTCAATTCGGGCATTTGCTTGAAATATTAACTTCAACTCCTGGAACATCTCATATGCTCCATGACGTTCAAAACATCGTTGAAGTCCCGATTCTAAGCCGTAAAGCATGGCACACTGAACTATCGAGTAGTCATCAGCTTTGCTCTGCCAGACGTTCATAACATCTGGTGTTGCTCCAGCAGTAGGCCTGGCACCCAGTGGTGCTTCCATGACGTAATTCTTCTGTGCAGCAATGAGGATAATCCTCAGGTTACGGACCCAGTCCGTGTAATTGCTACCATCATCTTTCAACTTTGCTTTCTCAAGGAACGCATTAAAATTCAACGGAACAACAACACGAGCCATCTATCTACAATCAACATAAACAAGCAAGATACTATCAGGTACTAAGTTCATGATAAGTTTAAGTTCAGTTAATCAAATTACTTAAGAACTCCCACTTAGATAGACATCCCTCTAATCCTCTAAGTGATCACGTGATCCAAATCAACTAAACCATAACCGATCATCACGTGAGATGGAGTAGTTTTCAATGGTGAACATCGTTATGTTGATCATATCTACTATATGATTCACGCTCGACCTTTCGGTCTCTGTGTTCCGAGGCCATATCTGCATATGCTAGGCTCGTCAAGTTTAACCTGAGTATTCTGCGTGTGCAAAACTGGCTTGCACCCGTTGTAGATGGACGTAGAGCTTATCACACCCGATCATCACGTGGTGTCTGGGCATGACGAACTTTGGCAATGGTGCATACTCAGGGAGAACACTTCTTGATAATTTAGTGAGAGATCATCTTATAATGCTACCGTCAATCAAAGCAAGATAAGATGCATAAAAGGATAAACATCACATGCAATCAATATAAGTGATATGATATGGCCATCATCATCTTGTGCTTGTGATCTCCATCTCCGAAGCACCGTCATGATCACCATCATTACCGGCGCGACACCTTGATCTCCATCGTAGCATCGTTGTCGTCTCGCCAATCTTATGCTTCCACGACTATCACTACCGCTTAGCAAGAAAGTAAAGCATTACATCGCGATTGCATTGCATACAATAAAGCAACAACCATATGGATCCTGCCAGTTGCCGATAACTTGGTTACAAAACATGATCATCTCATACAATAAAATCAGCATCATGCCTTGACCATATCACATCACAACATGCCCTGCAAAAACAAGTTAGACGTCCTCTACTTTGTTGTTGCAAGTTTTACGTGGCTGCTACGGGCTTAAGCAAGAACTCATCTCACCTACGCATCAAAACCACAACGATAGTTTGTCAAATAGACTCCGTTTTAACCTTCTCAAGGACCGGGCATAGCCACACTCGGTTCAAGTAAAGTTGGAGAGACAGTCGCCCGCAAGCCATCTATGTGCAAAGCACGTCGAGGGAACCGGTCTCGCGTAAGCGTACGCATAAGGTTGGTCCGGGTCGTCTCGTCCAACAATACCGCCGAACCAAAGTATGACATGCTGGTAGGCAGTATGACTTGTATCGCCCACAACTCACTTGTGTTCTACTCGTGCAAATAACAGCAAACCATAAAACCTAGGCTCTGATACCACTGTTGGGGAACGTAGTAATTTCAAAAATTTTCCTACGCATACGCAAGATCATGGTGATGCATAGCAACGAGGGGGAGAGTCTAATCTACGCACCCTTGTAGATCACAACGGAAGCGTTGACACAACGTAGTGGAAGTAGTCATACGTCTTCTTCCCGATCTGACCGATCCAAGCACCGTTACTCCGGCACCTCCGAGTTCTTAGCACACGTTCAGCTCGATGACGATCCCCGGGCTCCGATCCAGCAAAGCTTCGGGGAGGAGTTCCGTCAGCACGACGGCGTGGTGACGATCTTGATGTTCTACCGACGCAGGGCTTCGCCTAAGCACTACAACGGTATGATCGAGGTGGAATTTGGTGGCAGGGGGCACCGCACACGGCTAAGGAACGATCTCAAGGATCAAGTTGTGTGTCTAGAGGTGCCCCCTGCCCCCGTATATAAAGGTTTCCAGGGGGAGGGCTGGCCGGCCAAGCTGTGGAGGCGTAGGAGGAGTCCTACTCCTACCGGGAGTAGGACTCCCCCCAATCCTATTCCTAATAGGACTCCCAAGTGGAAAGAGAGGGAGAGAGGTGGCCGGCCACCTCTCCTAGTCCTAATAGGACTAGGGGAGGGAGGTGGCATGCAGCCCACCTTGGGCTGCCCCTTTCACCTTTCCACTAAGGCCCAATAAGGCCCATTTGGTTCCCGGGGGGTTCCGGTAACCTCCCGGTACTCCGGTAAAATTCCCGATTTCACCCGGAACACTTCCGATGTCCAAATGTAGGCTTCCAATATATCAATCTTTATGTATCGACCATTTCGAGACTCCTCGTCATGTCCGTGATCACATCCGGGACTCCGAACAACCTTCGGTACATCAAAATGCATAAACTCATAATAACTGTCATCGTAACATTAAGCGTGCGGACCCTACGGTTCGAGAACAATGTAGACATGACCGAGACACGTCTCCGGTCAATAACCAATAGCGGGACCTGGATGCCCATATTGGCTCCTACATATTCTACGAAGATCTTTATCTGTCAGACCGCATAACAACATACGTTGTCCCCTTTGTCATCGGTATGTTACTTGCCCGAGATTCGATCGTCGGTATCCAATACCTAGTTCAATCTCGTTACCGGCAAGTCTCTTTACTCGTTCCGTAACACATCATCTCACAACTAACATCTTAGTTATAATGCTTGCAAGGCTTATGTGATGTGTGTTACCGAGAGGGCCCAGAGATACCTCTCCGACAATCGGAGTGACAAACCCTAATCTCGAAATACGCCAACCCAACATCTACCATTGGAGACACCTGTAGTACTCCTTTATAATCACCCAGTAACGTTGTGACGTTTGGTAGTACCCAAAGTGTTCCTCCGGCAAACGGAAGTTGCATAATCTCATAGTCATAGGAACATGTATAAGTCATGAAGAAAGCAATAGCAACATACTAAACGATCGGGTGCTAAGCTAATGGAATGGGTCATGTCAATCAGATCATTCAACTAATGATGTGACCTTGTTAATCAAATAACAACTCTTTTGTTCATGGCTAGGAAACATAACCATCTTTGATTAACGAGCTAGTCAAGTAGAGGCATACTAGTGACACTCTGTTTGTCTATGTATTCACACATGTATTATGTTTCCGGTTAATACAATTCTAGCATGAATAGTAAACATTTATCATGATATAAGGAAATAAATAATAACTTTATTATTGCCTCTAGGGCATATTTCCTTCAGGAAGGGGGGGGGTTCCTACAGGCAGTTGGCTTTGATACCAACTTGAGACGCCCCTGATGCAATCGTACACTAATCATACATGCAAATGTGTACGATCAAGATCAGGGACTAATGTCGCTTGAAGCTACGTCGGTATTTCCCCAAAGAGGAAGGGATGATGCAGCACATCGGCGGTAGGTATTTCCCTCAGATATGAAACCAAGGTTATCAAACCAGTAGGAGAACCAAGCAACACAGCGTAAACAACCCATGCACACAGATAACAAATCCTCGCAACCCGATGTGTTAAAGGGGTTGTCAATCCCTTTCGGGGTAACGGTGCCAGAAATTGGTGCGTGACGGGAGAAAGTTGTAAT
Source organism: Triticum monococcum (assembly GCA_034509565.1). Lineage (NCBI taxonomy): Eukaryota > Viridiplantae > Streptophyta > Magnoliopsida > Poales > Poaceae > Triticum > Triticum monococcum. The sequence goes on along the minus strand of CM067843.1, from coordinate 596,491,772 downwards.
AGATTGAATAAATAGATCACAAATAAAATAAAGTGCAGGAAAGTATTTTTGGGTTTTTGGATTAATAGATCTGAAAATAAAAGCAAATAAAAGTAGATCGCAAAGGCAAATAATATGAGAAAGAGACCCGGGGGCCGTAGGTTTCACTAGCGGCTTCTCTCGAGAAAAATAACAAACGGTGGGTGAACAAATTGTTGGGGAACGCAGTAATATCAAAAAAAATCCTACGCACACGCAAGATCATGGTGATGCATAGCAACGAGAGCGGAGAGTATCGTCTACGTACCCTCATAGACCGTAAGCAGAAGCGTTATGACAACACGGTTGATGTAGTCGTACGTCTTCACGATCGACCGATCTAGTATCGAAGATACGACACCTTCGCGATCTGCGCACGTTCAGCTCGGTGATGTCCCGCGAACTCACGATCCAGTAGAGCTTCGAGGGAGAGCTTCGTCATCACGACGGCGTGATGACGGTGATGATGTTGCTACCGAAACAGGGTTTCGCCTAAGCACCGCTACGATATTACCGAGGTGGATTATGGTGGAGGGGGCACCGCACACGGCTAAAGATCAATGATCAACTTGTGTGTCTATGGGGTGCCCCCTCCCCCGTATATAAAGGAGTGGAGGAGGGAGAGGGGGCCGGCCTATCTAGGCGTGCCCCAAGGGAGTCCTACTCCCACCAGGAGTAGGATTCCCCCTTCCCTTTGTTGGTTCTAGGAGAGAATGAAGGAGGAGGAAGAAGGAAGAAAAGGGGGGGCCGACCCCCTCCCAATTCAGATTGGGCTTGGGGGGTGCGCCCCCTCCTTTGCTTCTTTTCCCTTTCTTCCACTAAGGCCCAATAAGGCCCATATACCTCCCGGGGGGTTCCGGTAACCTCCCGGTGCTCCGGTATACTCCTGATTTCACCCGGAACCATTCCGATGTCCAAATATAGGCTTCCAATATATCAATCTTTATGTCTCGACCATTTCGAGACTCCTCGTCATGTCCGTGATAAAATTCGTGACTCCGAACAACCTTCGGTACATCAAAACACATAAACTCGTAATACCGATCGTCACCGAATGTTAAGCGTGCGGACCATACGGGTTCGAGAACTATGTAGACATGATCGAGAAATATCTCCGGTCAATAACCAATAGCGGAACCTGGATGCTCATATTGGTTCCTACATATTCTACGAAGATCTTTATCGGTCAAACCGCATAACGGTATACGTTGTTCCCTTTGTCATCGGTATGTTACTTGCCCGAGATTCGATCGTCGGTATCTCAATACCTAGTTCAATCTCATTACTGGCAAGTATCTTTACTCGTTCCGTAATGCTACATCTTGTAACTAACTCATTAGCTACATTGCTTACAAGGCTTATAGTGATGTACATTACCGAGAGGGCCCAGAGATACCTCTCCGACAATCGGAGTGACAAATCCTAATCTTGATCCATGCCAACTCAACAAATACCAGCGGAGACACCTGTAGAGCACCTTTATAATTACCCAGTTACGTTGTGATGTTTGGTAGCACACAAAGTGTTCCTACGGTATCCGGGAGTTGCATGATCACATAGTCATAGGAACATGTATAGTTATGGAGAAAACAATAGCAATAAACTAAACGATCATCGTGCTAAGCTAACGGATGGGTCAAGTCAATCACATTATTCTCTAATGATGTGATCCTGTTAATCAAATGACAACTCATGTCTATGGTCAGGAAACATAACCATCATTGATTCAACGAGCTAGTCAAGTAGACTAATGACACTTTGTTTGTCTATGTATTCACACATGTACTAAGTTTCCGGTTAATACAATTCTAGCATGAATAATAAACATTTATCATGATATAAGCAAATACAAATAACAACTTTATTATTGCCTCTAGGGCATATTTCCTTCAGTCTCCCACTTGCACTAGAGTCAATAATCTAGATTACATTGTAATGATCCTAACACCCATGGAGTCTTGGTGCTGCTCATGTTTTGGTCGTGAGAGAGGCTTAGTCAACGGGTCTGCAACATTCAGATCCGTATGTATCTTGCAAATCTCTATGTCTCCCTCCTTGACTTGATCGCGGATGGAATTGAAGCGTCTCTTGATGTGCTTGGTTCTCTTGTGAAATCTGGATTCCTTTGCCATGGCAATTGCGGCAGTATTGTCACAAAAGATTTTCATTGGACCCGATGCACTAGGTATGACACCTAGATCGGATATGAACTCCTTCATCCAGACTCCTTCATTTGCTGCTTCCGAAGCAGCTATGTATTCCGCTTCACACATAGATCCCGCCACGACGCTCTGCTTGGAACTGCACCAACTGACAGCTCCACCATTTAATAGAAACACGTATCCGGTTTGTGACTTAGAGTCATCCGGATCAGTGTCAAAGCTTGCATCGACATAACCGTTTACGACGAGCTCTTTGTCACCTCCATATACGAGAAACATATCCTTAGTCCTTTTCAGGTATTTCGGGATGTTCTTGACCGCTGTTCAGTGATCCACTCCTGGATACTTTGGTACCTCCTTGCTAAACTTATAGCAAGGCACACATCAGGTCTGGTACATAGCATTGCATACATGATAGAGCCTATGGCTGAAGCATAGGGAACACCTTTCATTTTCTCTCTATATTTTGCAGTGGTCGGACATTGAGTCTGACTCAACTTCACACCTTGTAATACAGGCAAGAACCCTTTCTTTGCCTGATCCATTTTGAACTTCTTCAAAACTTTATCAAGGTATGTGCTTTGTGAAAGTCCAATCAAGCATCTTGATCTATCTCTAGAGATCTTGATGCCCAATATATAAGCAGCTTCACCGAGGTCTTTCATTGAAAAATTCTTATTCAAGTATCCTTTTATGCTATTCAGAAATTCAGTATCATTTCCGATCAACAATATGTCATCTACATATAATATCAGAAATGCTATGGAGCTCCCACTCACTTTCTTGTAAATACAGGCTTCTCCAAAAGTCCGTACAAAACCATATGCTTTAATCACACTATCAAAGCGTATATTCCAACTCTGAGAGGCTTGCACCAGTTCATAAATGGATCGCCGGAGCTTGCACACTTTGTTAGCACCTTTTGGATCAACAAAACTTTCTAGTTGCATCATATACAACTCTACTTTAAGGTGTCCATTAAGGAATGCAGTTTTGACATCCATTTGCCAAATTTCATAATCATAAAATGTGGCAATTGCTAACATGATTCAGACGGACTTTAGCATCGCTATGGGTGAGAAGGTCTCGTCGTAGTCAACTCCTTGAACTTGTCGAAAACCTTTTGCAACAAGTCGAGATTTGTAGACAGTAACATTACCGTCAGCGTCAGTCTTCTTCTTGAAGATCCATTTATTCTCTATGGCCTGCCAATCATCAGGCAAGTCAGCCAAAGTCCATACTTTGTTCTCATACATGGATCCTATCTCAGATTTCATGGCCTCAAGCCATTTTGCGGAATCTGGGCTCATCATCGCTTCCTCATAGTTCGTAGGTTCATCATGGTCAAGTAACATGACTTCCAGAACAGGATTACCGTACCACTCATCATTAGCTTCCTCACTTACTGGTGTAGGAATCACTGGAACCGATTTCAGTGATGAACTACTTTCCAATAAGGGAGAAGGTACAATTACCTCGTCAAGTTCTACTTTCCTCCCACTCACTTCTTTTGAGAGAAACTCCTTCTCTAGAAATGATCCATTCTTAGCAACGAATATCTTGCCTTCGGATATGTGATGGAAGGTGTACCCAACAGTCTCCTTTGGGTATCCTATGAAGACACATTTCTCCGATTTGGGTTCGAGCTTATCAGGTTGAAGCTTTTTCACATAAGCATCACAACCCCAAACTTTAAGAAATGACAACTTGGGTTTCTTGCCAAACCACAGTTCATAAGGTGTCGTCTCGACGGATTTAGATGGTGCCCTATTTAACGTGAATACAACTGTCTCTAAAGCGTAACCCCAAAATGATAGCGGTAAATCAGTGAGAGACATCATAGATCGCACCATATCTAAGAAAGTGCGGTTACGATGTTCGGACACACCATTACGTTGTGGTGTTCCAGGTGGCGTGAGTTGCGAAACTATTCCACATTGTTTCAAATGAAGTTCAAACTCATAACTCAAATACTCACCTCCACGATCAGATCGTAGAACCTTGATTTTCTTGTTACGATGATTTTCCACTTCACTCTGAAATTCTTTGAACTTTTCAAATGTTTCAGACTTATGTTTCATCATGTAGATATATCCATATCTGCTCAAATCATCTGTGAAGGTGAGAAAATAACGATATCCGCCGCGAGCTTCAATGTTCATTGGACCACATACATCAGTATGTATGATTTCCAATAACTCTGTTGCTTGCTCCATTGTTCCAGAGAACAGAGTTTTAGTAATCTTGCCCATGAGGCATGGTTCACAAGTACCAAGTGATTCATAACCAAGTGATTCCAGAAGTCCATCAGAATGGAGTTTTTTCATGCGCTTTACACCAATATGACCTAAACGGTAGTGCCACAAATAAGTTGCACTATCATTATCAACTCTGCATCTTTTGGCTTCAATACTATGAACATGTGTATCACTACTATCAAGATTTAGTAAAAATAGACCACTCATCAGGGGTGCATGACCATAAAAGATATTACTCATATAAATAGAACAACCATTATTATCTGATTTAAATGAATAACCGTCTCGCATCAAACAATATCCAGATATAATGTTCATGCTCAACGCTGGCACTAAATAACAATTATTTAGGTCTAGAACTAACCCTGAAGGTAGATGTAGAGGTAGCGTGCCGACGACGATCACATCGACTTTGGAACCATTTCCCACGCGCATCGTCATCTCGTCCTTAGCCAATCTTTGCTTAATCCGTAGCCCTGTTCCGAGTTGCAAATGTTAGCAACTGAACCAGTATCAAATACCCAGGCGCTACTGCGAGCATTAGTAAGGTACACATCAATAACATGTATATAAAATATACCTTTCACTTTGCCATCCTTCTTCTCCGCCAAATACTTGGGGCAATTCCGCTTACAGTGACCAGTTCCTTTGCAGTAGAAGCACTCAGTCTCAGGCTTAGGTACAGACTTGGGTTTCTTCACTTGAGCAGCAACTGGCTTGCTATTCTTCTTGAAGTTCCCCTTCTTCCCTTTACCCTTTTTCTTGAAGCTGGTGGTCTTGTTGACCATCAACACTTGATGCTCCTTCTTGATTTCTACCTCCGCAGCCTTTAGCATTGCGAAGAGCTCAGGAATCGTCTTATCCATCCCTTGCATATTATAGTTCATCACGAAGCTCTTGTAGCTTGGTGGCAATGATTGAAGAACTCTGACAATGACACTATCATCAGGAAGATTAACTCCCAGTTGAGTCAAGTGGTTGTGGTACCCAGACATTCTGAGTATATGTTCACTGACAGAACTATTCTCCTCCATCTTGTAGCTGTAGAACTTATTGGAGACTTCATATATCTCAATCCGGGCATTTTCTTGAAATATTAACTTCAACTCCTGAACATGTCATATGCTCCATGACGTTCAAAACGTCGTTGAAGTCCCGGTTCTAAGCCGTAAAGCATGGCACACTGAACTATCGAGTAGTCACCGGCTTTGCTCTTCCAGGTGTTCATAACATCTTGCGTTGCTCCAGCAGCGGGTTTGTCACCTAGAGGTGCTTCTAGGACGTAATTCTTCTGTGCAGCAATGAGGATAATCCTCAAGTTACGGACCCAGTCCCTGTAGTTGCTACCATCATCTTTCAACTTAGCTTTCTCTAGGAACACATTAAAATTCAACGGAACAACGGCACGGGCCATCTATCTACAACAACATAGACATGCAAAACACTATCAGGTACTAAGTTCATGATAAATTAAAGTTCAATTAATCAAATTACTAAAGAACTCCCACTTAGATAGACATCTCTCTAATCATCTAAGTGATCACATGATCCATATCAACTAAACCATGTCCGATCATCACGTGAGATGGAGTAGTTTTCAATGGTGAACATCACTATGTTGATCATATCTACTATATGATTCATGCTCGACCTTTTGGTCTCCAGTGTTCTGAGGCCATATCTGTATATGCTAGGCTCGTCAAGTTTAACCTGTGTATTCCGCGTGTGCAAAACTGACTTGCACTCATTGTATGTGAACGTAGAGCTTATCACACCCGAGCATGACGTGGTGTCTCGGCACGACGAACTATAGCAACGGTGCATACTTAGGAAGAACACTTATACCTTGAAATTTAGTGAGAGATCATCTTATAATGCTACTGCCAAACTAAGCAAAATAAGATGCATAAATGATAAACATCACATGCAATCAATATAAGTGATATGATATGGCCATCATCATCTTGTGCCTTTGATCTCCATCCCCAAAGCACCGTCATGATCACCATCGTCACCGGCTTGACACCTTGATCTCCATCAAAGCATTGTTGTCGCCTCGCCAACTATTTCTTCTATGACTATCGCTACCGCTTAGTGATAAAGTAAAGCAATTACATGGTGATTGCATTTCATACAATAAAGCGACAACCATATGGCTCCTGCCAGTTGCCGATAACTCTGTTACAAAACATGATCATCTCATACAATAAAATTTAGCATCATGTCTTGACCATATCACATCACAACATGCACTGGAAAAACAAGTTAGACGTCTTCTACTTTGTTGTTGCAAGTTTTACGTGGCTGCTAGGGGCTGAGCAAGAACCATTCTTACCTACGCATCAAAAACCACAACGCGGTATAGTGATTGCTTTTTGATCTTCAGAAAGTACCCTGTTCATTGAATCCGATTCGACTAAAGCTGGAGAAACAGACACCCACTAGCCACCTGTGTGTGAAGCACGTCGGTAGATCCAGTCTCGCGTAAGCGTACACGTAATGTTAGTCTGGGCCACTTCATCCAACAATGCCGCCGAATCAACAATCAACTAGTGACGGCAAGCAATATGTATATACCCACGCCCACAACTCCTTTGTGTTCTACTCGTGCATATAACATCTACGCATAAACCTGACTCGGATGCCACTGTTGGGGAACGCAGTAATTTCAAAAAAAATCCTATGCACATGCAAGATCATGGTGATGCATAGCAACGAGAGGGGAGAGTATCATCTATGTACCCTCATAGACCGTAAGCAGAAGCGTTATGACAACGTGGTTGATGTAGTCGTATGTCTTCATGATTGACCGATCTAGTACCGAAGATACGACACCTCCACGATCTGCACACGTTCAGCTCAGTGACATCCCGCAAATCACGATCCAGTAGATCTTCGAGGGAGAGCTTCGTCAGCACGACGGCGTGATGACGGTGATGATGTTGCTACCGGAACAGGGCTTCGCCTAAGCACCGCTACGATATTACCGAGGTGGATTATGGTGGAGGGGGGCACCACACATGGCTAAAGATCAATGATCAACTTGTGTGTCTATGGGGCGCCCCCTCCCCCCGTATATAAAGGAGTGGAGGAGGGGGAGGGGCTGGCCTCTCTAGGCGCGCCCCAAGGGAGTCCTACTCCCATCGGGAGTAGGATTCCCCCTCCCTTTGTTGGTTCTAGGAGAGAAGGAAGGAGGAGGAAGAAGGAAGGAAAGGGGGACCCCTCCCAATTCAGATTCGGCTTGGTGGGCGCCCCCCTCCTTTGCTTCTTTTCCCTCTCTTCCACTAAGGCCCAGTAAGGCCCATATACCTCCCGGGGGGTTCCGGTAACCTCCCGGTGCTTCGGTATACTCCCGATTTCACCCGGAACCATTCCGATGTCCAAACATAGGCTTCCAATATATCGATGTCTCGACCATTTAGAGACCCCTCGTCATGTCCGTGATCAAATCCGGGACTCCGGACTATCTTCGGTACATCAAAACACATAAACTCGTAATACCGATCGTCACCGAACGTTAAGCGTGCGGACCCTACGGGTTCGAGAACTATGTTGGCATGACCGAGACATATCTCCGGTCAATAACCAATAGAGGAACCTGGATGCTCATATTGGTTCCTACATATTCTACAAAGATCTTTATCGGTCGAACTGCATAACGGTATACGTTGTTCCCTTTGTCATCGGTATGTTACTTGCCCGAGATTCGATTGTCGGTATCTCAATACCTAGTTCAATCTCATTACCGGCAAGTCTCTTTACTCGTTCCGTAATGCTACATCCCGTAACTAACTCATTAGCTACATTGCTTGCAAGGCTTATAGTGATGTACATTACCGAGAGGGCCCAGAGATACCTCTCTGACAATCGGAGTGGCAAATCCTAATCTTGATCCATGCCAAGTCAACAAATACCATCGGAGACACTTGTAGAGCACCTTTATAATCACCCAGTTACGTTGTGATGTTTGGTAGCACACAAAGTGTTCCTCCGGTATTCGGGAGTTGCATGATCTCATAGTCATAGGAACATGTATATTTATGGAGAAAGCAATAGCAATAAACTAAACGATCATCGTGCCAAGCTAACGGATGGGTCAAGTCAATCACATTATTCTCTAATGATGTGATACCGTTAATCAAATGACAACTCATGTCTATGGTCAGGAAACATAACCATCATTGATTCAACGAGCTAGTCAAGTGAGGCAAACTAGTGACACTTTGTTGGTCTATGTATTCACACATGTACTAAGTTTCCGGTTAATACAATTCTAGCATGAATAATAAACATTTATCATGATATAAGGAAATATAAATAACAACTTTATTATTGCCTCTAGGGCATATTTCCTTCAAAAATTACTGTTGGGGAATTGATAGAACTTCAAATACTCATGATGATATCCAGGCAATGATCATTACATATGCATCACGTCCAACATTAGTAGACCGACTCCTGCCTGCATCTACTACTATTACTCCACACATCGACCGCCATCCAACATGCATCTAGTGTATTAAGTTCATGGAGAAATGGAGTAATGCAATAAGAACGATGACATGTTGTAGACAAGATCTATCTATGTAGAGATAGACCCCATCGTTTTATCCTTAGAAGCAACGAGACATACGTGTCGGTTCCCCTTCTGTCACTGGGACCAAGCACTGTAAGATCGAACCCACTACAAAGCACCTCTTCCCATTGCAAGAAAAATAGATCAAGTTGGCCAAACAAAACCCAAATATCGGAGAACAAATATGAGGCTATAAGCAATCATGCATAAAAGAGATCAAAGAAACTCAATTACTTTCATGGATATAAAAAAGATAGATCTGATCATAAACTCAAAGTTCATCGATCCCAACAAACACACCGCAAAAGTGTTACATCATATGGATCTCCAAGAGACCATTGTATTGAGAATCAAGAGAGAGAGAGAGAGAGATGAAGCCATCTAGTTACTAACTACGGACCCAAAGGTCTACAAAGAACTACTCATGCATCACGGAGAGGCACCAATGGAGGTGGTGAACCCCATCCGAGATGGTGTCTAGATTGGATCTGGTGGTTCTGAACTCTGCGGTGGCTGGATCAATATTTCCTCGACTCCCCTAGGGTTTTGGGAATATTAGGGTATTTATATAGCAAAGAGGCGGTCCGGGGGGCACCCGAGGTGGGCACAACCCACCAGGGCGTGCCTGGGCCTCCTGGCACGTCCTGGTGGGTTCTGCTCCCCTCGGGGCACCCCAAGCATAGCCAGGGCCTGTTGTGTTCCTTCTGGCCCATAGAAATTCTCCTAAAAGTTTCGTGGCATTTGGACTCCGTTTGATATTGATTTTCTGCGATGTAAAAAACATGGAAAAACTGCAACTGGCACTTGGCATTATGTCAATAGGTTAGTACCAAAAAATGATATGAAATGACTATAAAACATCCAAGATTGTTAATATAACAGCATGGAACAATCAAAAATTATAGATACGTTGGAGATGTATCAACATCCCCAGGCTTAACTCCTACTCGTCCTCGAGTAGGGAAGTGATAAAAACAGAATTTTTGATGTGGAATGCTGGCTAACATGTCCTATCACATTTCTTTCTTTGTAGCATGGACATTTGGACTTTTATATTGTTCAAAGAAATAGTCTAGTTTTGACATAATAATTTAAATACTCAAGCATATCAACAAGCAACCATGTCTTTCAAAATATCAACACTAAAATAAGCTATCCCTGGCCCATCATGCTCATCCATTGATCCATTCATGAAACACACTCGCATATTAGCTACACCCAATACTCAAGTGCGATCATATTGCCTCCTAGTTGGTGCTTTTATAAGGGAATATGGAGACTCAAATTCAAAATAAAAATTGCATAGAGTAAAAGAAAGGCCCTTCGCAGAGGGAAGTAGGGATTTGTAGAGGTGCCAGAGCTCAAAGCGAAAAACTTAGAGATAAAACATTTTGGGAGGTGTATCCATCCCACCAACGAAAACGACTTAGAGTTCCCAACACTTCCCATGCTAGATATATCATAGGCGGTTCCCAAACAGAAAATGAAGTTTATTCCTTTTTCCACCATACTTTCACTTTCCATGGCTAACCGTATCCACGGGTGCCCTCCATACCAACACTTTCCAAGGAATTTATTATTTGACAACATAAAGTAAATTCATTTTTTCATTTTGGGACTGGGCATCCCTAATACCTTTACCTTACTCTCGTGTAATGACAAGTGAATAAAACTCATCTTGAGAATAACACATCTAGCATGGAAAATATTAGCCACCCCTCACCGCTCCGCGAGCAAAACGAACACACAAAAGAGAAGTTTATTTTTGAAAATTAGAGATGGCACATGCAAATTTGCTTAGAACGGCAAAAGAATACCACATGTAGGTAGATATAATGGATTCATGTGGCAAAACTGGCTTAAAGGTTTTGGATGCACAAGTAGTGATCATACTTAGTGCAAAATGAAGGCTAGCAAAAGATTGAGAAGCGACCAACCAAGAAACAGATAATCTCATAAGCGAGCATTAAGCATAACTAACACCGAATAATGCACCATAAGTAGGATATAATCTCATTGCATAACTATTGACTTTCATGCTTGCATAGGGAATCACAAACCTTAACACCAATATTCCTAATAAAGCATAATTACTCATCAAGATGACTCACATATCACATCATCATATCTCAAAACTATTACTAAGAATCAAGTTTATTTTGTCCAATGATCTTCATGAAAGTTTTATTATATCCTTCTTGGATATCTATCACTTTGGGACTAATTTTCATATGTTGCTTTTCATAAGCTCAAACAAATATAAGTGGAGATCATGAGCATAATATTTCTTTCTCTCAAATTAATTTGAGTGAAGCAAGAGAGCATTTCTTCAAAAATACTAAAGCACACCGTGCTAAAAAAATATATAAGTGAAGCACTAGAGCAAGTCCATAGCTCATAAAAAATTTAAGTGAAGCATAGAGAGAAATTCTAACAAGTCATGACATAATTTTGGCTCTCTCAAATAGGTGTGTCCAGCAAGGGATCAAGACTTAAAACACAAAATAAAACAAAAAGGCTCATATCATACAAGGCGCTCCAAGCAAAACACATAGTATGTGACAAATAAAAATATAGCTTTCAAGTAAAATACCGATGGTCGTTAGAAGAAAGAGGGGATGCCACTTGGGGGCATCCCCAACCTTAGTTGGTTGCTCATTTTTGGATAATAGCTTGGTATGCCGGGGCATCCCCAAGCTTAGGCTCTTCTACTCCTTATTCCTTCATCCATAGTAAGATAACTCAAAACTTGAAAACTTCAATCACACAAAACTCAACAAAACCTTCATGAGATCCGTTGGTATAAGAATAATAAATCACTACTATAAGTGTTGTATCAAACCAATTCATATTTTGTTCTTGCATTATATCTACTATATTCCAACTTTTCTATGGAAAAAACTCATCAAAGAAAACCATAGAGCCATCAAAATAAGCACACAACACAAAGAAAACAGAATCTGTCAAAATAGAACAGTTTGTAGCAATCTGACTATTTCGAATACTTCTATAACTCCAAAAATTCTAAACAATTAGGAAGACCTGAAAAATTTGTATATTGATCTACTTCAAGTGGAATGGGTATTTTATCGCTCTCTGGTAGGAAATGAAAATTCTTTTCATGAGCGCAAAAGTTTATGTTTCTTCAGCAAGATCAAACAACTATCACCCAAGAAGATCCTAAAGGCTTTACTTGGCACAAACACTAACTAAAACATAAAAAACACAATCATAACAGTAAAATAATTGTTCTAACACTCAAGAACAGAAAACAAAAAGCAAAAATAAAATTTATTCATTGGGTTGCCTCTCAACAAGCGCTATAGTTTTACGCCCTTAGCTAGGCATAAAGCAAGGATCTAAGTTTTGTCATCTTTGGTTTGAGATCCGTAAGATGCCCTCATGATTGATTCATATGGTGGCCTAATTATTGTTCTAGGAAAATGTTCCATACCCTTCCTCAAAGTAAATTGGAACTTAATATTGCCTTCTTTATTATCAATCACGGCACCAATAGTGTGTAAAAATGATCTACCAAGAATAATTGGACAAGATGGATTGCAATAAATATCAAGAATAATAAAATCTATGGGCACATAATTCCTATTTGGAAGAATAAGAACATTATTAATTCTTCCCATAGGCTTTTTAATACTAGAATCTGCCAAGTGCAAATTTAAAGAGCATTCTTCAAGATCGGTAAGACCAAGCACTTCACATAAAGATTTCGGAATAGTAGAAACACTGGCACCCAAGTCACACAAAGCAAAACACTAATAATTTTTAATCTTGACTTTGATAGTAGGTTCCCATTCATCATGCAATTTTCTAGGAATTGAAACTTCTAACTCCAACTTTTCTTCAAAAGCTTTCATCATAGCATCAACAAAATGTTTAGTAAAAGCTTTATTTTGTTCATAAGCATGGGGTGAATTTATCATGGATTGAAACAAAGAAATACAATCAATCAAAGAGCAACTATCATAATTAAAGTCTTTGTAATCCAAAAGAGTGGACACATCACTAGCTAAAGGTTTGACCTCTTTAAACCCACTTTTATCAATTTTCTCAACAAGATTTTCACCCTCCAAATTATTGGGACGCCTTCTACCTAAAGTTGACTCTTCTCCAGTACTTTTTTCATCAATATTAACTTTACTAAACAAGGAATCAATAGAAGAAACACCAATCATTTTAAGATCTTCATCACTTTTGCGAAAGAAATCACTAGAAAACGCCTTTTCTAAGAATTCTCTTTTAGCTCTAAGCATAGCGGTTCTTTTCTTACTTTCATCCATAGAAACATAAAGAGATTTAATTGATTAATCAACCTTAGGCACAAAAAATTTCATCTTGAGATTTTCCACATCATGAGCAATTCTATCAACACTTCTAGACAAATCATCAATCTTACTCAACTTTTCTTCTATGGAAGTGTTGAAAACTTTTTGCGTATTGATAAATTATTTAATATTATTCTCAAGATCAGGGGTGTTCCTATTATTATTATAAGATTGATTTCCATAAGAATTGCCATAATTATTAGAGGAATTACTAGGAAAAGGCCTAGGATTAAAATTACCTCTATAAGCATTGTTGTTGAAATTATTCTGAGAGATAGAATTCACATATGTGGCATCCGTATTTTGCTCAATCAAAGTAGACAAAGGCATGTCACTGAAATCAATAGGAGCACTTCTACTATCAACCAATTTCACAAGAGCATCAACTTTTTCACTCAAAGAAGAAATTTCTTCAATAGAATTAACTTTTTTACTAGTAGGAGCTCTTTCGGTATGCCATTGTGAATAATTTGCCATAATATTATCAAGAAATTTGGTGGATTCACCCAAAGTAATTTCCATAAAAGTACCACCCGCGGTGGAATCTAAAAGATTACGAGAAACAAAATTCAATCCCGCGTAAAAATATTGTATGATCATCCAAAGATTTAACCCATGAGCTGGGCAATTCCTTAGCATCATTTTCATCCTTTCCCAAGATTGTGCAACATGCTCATGTTCAAGTTGCTTGAAATTCATGATCTGGGTTCTAAGGGAAATAATTTTTGCAGGCAGAAAATAGTTAGTGATAAAAGCAGCACTTATTCCAAGAATCGATACTATTGCGAGGCAAAGAAGAGAACCAAATTTTTGCTGAATCACGCAAAGAAAACGAAAATAATTTCTTCTTGACCACATCTTTTTTCTTTTGCATATCGCATAATTCCACGAAGGTATTAAGATGGGACGCGACATCCTCATTAGGAGTACCGGAAAATTGGTCTTTCATAACAAGATTCAGCAAAGCAGTATTAATATCACAAGTCTCCGCACTAGTGGCGGGAGGAGCAAGCGGAGTGCCAATAAAATCATTGTTGTTGGTATTTGAGAAATCACATAACTTGGTGTTCGCTTGAGTCATGATGACCACACAACAAGATTACACTCAAAAACAGATCCGGCAAGAAAACGGCGAACGCAAAAGAGGGGTGAATAAAACGACAAATTTTTGTGTAGTGGGGGAGAGGAAAATGGCAAATAATGTAAACTGCGAGGAGATAAGATTTGTGATTAGGAACCTAGTATGTGTTGAAGATCCTCCCTGGCAACAACGCCAGAAATTCCTTTTGATGTCGCTTGAAGCTACATCGGTATTACCCCAAAGAGGAAGGGATGATGCAGCACAGCGGCGGTAGGTATTTCCCTCAGATATGAAACCAAGGTTATCGAACCAGTAGGAGAACCAAGAAACACAACATAAACAACCCCTGCACATAGATAACAAATCTTTGCAACCCGACATGTTAAAGGGGTTGTCAATCCCTTTCTGGTAACGGTGCCAGAAATTGGTGCGTGACAGGAGAAAGTTGTAATAGATTGAATAAATAGATCACAAATAAAATAAAGTGCAACAAAGTATTTTTGGGTTTTTGGATTAATTGATCTGAAAATAAAAGCAAATAAAAGTAGATCGCGAAGGCAAATAATATGAGAAAGAGACCCGGGGGCCGTATGTTTCACTAGTGGCTTCTCTCGAGAAAAATAGCAAACGGTTGGTGAACAAATTACTGTTGGGCACTTGATAGAACTTCAAATACTCATGACGATATCCAGGAAATGATCATTACATAGGCATCACGTCCAAGATTAGTGGACCGACTCCTGCCTGCATCTACTACTAGTACTCCACACATCAACCGCTATCCAGCATGCATCTAGTGTATTAAGTTCATGGAGAAATGGAGTAATGCAATAAGAACGATGACATGATGTAGACCAGATCTATCTATGTAGAGATATACCCCATCGTTTTATCCTTAGTAGCAACGATACATACATGTCGGTTCCCCTTCTGTCACTAGGATCAAGCACCGTAAGATCGAACCCACTACAAAGCACCTCTTCCCATTACAAGATAAATAGATCAAGTTGGCCAAACAAAACCCAAATATCAGAGAAGAAATATGAGGCTATAAGCAATCATGCATAAACGAGATCAAAGAAACTCAAATACTTTCATGGATATAAAAAGATAGATCTGATCATAAACTCAAAGTTCATCGATCCCAACAAACACACCGCAAAAGAGTTACATCATATGGATCTCCAAGAGACCATTGTATTGAGAATCAAGTGAGAGATGAAGCCATCTAGCTACTAACTACGGACCCGAAGGTCTACAAAGAACTACTCACGCATCATTGGAGAGGCACCAATGGAGGTGGTGAACCCCATCCGAGATGGTGTCTAGATTGGATCTGGTGGTTCTAGACTCTGCGGTGGTTGGATCAATATTTCGTCGACTCCCCAAGGGTTTTGCGAATATTGGGGTATTTATAGAGCAAAGAGGCGGTCCGGGGGCACCCGAGGTGGGCACAACCCACCAGGGCACGCCTGGGCCTCCTGGCGTGCCCTGGTGGGTTGTGCTCCCCTCGGGGCACCCCCCAGGGGCAGCCAGGGCTTGTTGTGTTCCTTCTGGCCCATAAAAGTTCTTTGTAAAGTTTTGTGGCATTTGGACTCCGTTTGATATTGATTTTTTGCGATGTAAAAAACATGAAAAAAGCAGCACTTGGCACTTGGCACTATGTGAATAGGTTAGTACAAAAAATGATATAAAATGATTATGAAACATCCAAGATTGATAATATAACACCACAAAACAATCAAAAATTATTGATACGTTGGAGACGTATCAGGGACTCACGGGAAGATATCACAACACAACTCTAGACACAAATTGAAATAATACAAGCTTTATATTACAAGCGAGGGGCCTCGAGGGCTCGAATACATAGTTGGATACACATTAGTCAGCGGAAGCAACAATATCTGAGTACAGACATAAGTTAAACAAGACTGCCTTAAGAAGGCAAGCACAAAACAACAACGATCAAAGAGGCAAAGCCTCCTGCCTGGGACCTCCTAACTACTCCTGGCTGATGGCGGTCTCCACGTAGTAGGCACCCTCCGGGTAGTAGTAGCCGACTGGGGTGGCATCTGGCTCCTGGGATCCACCATCCGGTTGCAACAATCGGAAAGAATGAAGAAGGGGGGAAAGGGGGAGCAAAGCATCCGTGAGTACTCGCAAGCATCAGATCTATACTAAGTATGCATTGGTATCATATGGAGGGTTGTATCTATGGACTGAACTACAGAATGCTAGAATAGAGGGGAAGGCCTAGCCTATCGAATACTAGCATCTTCAAGCAACTCCAAGCATCTTGCAGCATGTAGAAGAGTAAAGAAAAGCAGTTTATATTTAACAAACATGTTGTAGCATTAACGCCCAGAGATCCTTCCTCGACTCCCTGCGAGAAAGCAATCTCGGAGCCAACATATCTCAAGTATCCATTTCTAGTTGTAAAAGATCAGGATATAAGTCTGAATGTCCGTTGCTGTGGACATGGTTATTGATAGATAATCTTCCCTGCAGGGGTGCACCACGTTTTCCAACACGCTTGATTTTTGGCCGGACACACTTTTCTGGGTCAATGCTCGGCCTCGGAAGATCAACACGTCGTAGCCCTACCTAGGTTCAGCAGAGAGGTCCCTGCCGATCTACATCCTAAGCACTCCGGGGTCTGGGCCCATCGCCCGTTGCACTCCGGGTCATTGCGTGCAGGGCGGACCAAGGCACCACCTCTGGGGTGCCGGCCCAGCTGTGCCGCAATCGTGAACTGGACATCTGACAAAGCTTCGGCTGATACTATGTCGTTGAGGCCCATAACTATTCTCGCATGGTGGTTAGTGCGCAAAGGCCAAAGGCCAACTCAGAACAAATACCCAAACCATAGTGTATTATTAGCTTGTGGAGATGAGCAGAGACTCACGATCGATGTGACCCCTTCACCCCGTCTCGTGGACTTACGACTAGGGCCCAAAATGCCCGGCCGTGCCACGTAATTATCTTGCGGGTGCTCTCCAGGCCTGTCCGACTTTCACAAAGGTCTCAAGTAAAGTCAAGGTAACCGTGTGTCCAAACATCAAGGGGAAACCCGAGGAATCACCCTCGATGGATTCCACTCGATGTAATCGTCAAAGTGAACATAAGAGGAACCACCCTCGAGGTTCACACTTGAGGGGTTGCACGACAGAGTCGTATCGGGAGTGGTAAAAGGAGGAATCACCCTCGATGACCACGACCGAATAGCTACACTACAGAGTCATCACCAGGAGTGCGTTACGAGGTATCACCCTCAACACTCGATTGTAGCTTTGTAGAGTCGAGCAACAAAGGGCGTGTGATGTGATGTGAGGTGTCGGGCTCTGGTCGTTGATTAAGTCATCGATGATGAAGCAGAGGCAACAAGGACAAGGTGGGGGTCACTGATGGATCACTAACCAACCTATACTAAGCAATTTAGGACAAGCAGGTAAGGTACAACAGCAGGTACAAAAGCAGGCTATGCATTAGAATAGGAGCAAGCTATTACAGTAGCAAAATCTAATGCAAGCATGAGAGAATGGAATGGGCGATATCGGGATGATCAAAGGGGGGGGGGGGTTTCCTGGAAGCTCTGCTGAAAGGGAAGAAGGGTCGTCGTCGATGTAGTCGATCACAGTGGCATTAGCAGTGGTCTCGGGGTCTACCGGAGAGAAGAGGGGGAAGAAATAGTAAATATAATGCAAATAGATGAAACACAGATGCATGATGGGTAACACGCGGGGCTAGGGGGTGTTTTAACGTGGTGCTACATGATACCGGCAAAGGGGGATAACATCCGAGAAAGTTTTCCCGAGGTTAGGCATTTTTGGACAGACGAACCTAAGGGGAAAGGTTTGATGTTTGCTATGCTAGGGACGTGTCGTAGACAAATGGACTGCGTATTCGTATTCGTCTCGTCGCTCTGAGCAACTTTCATGTATAAAACTTTTTCATCCGAGATACAGATTAATTTCTATGTTTTTTCAAAGATTTTAAACATTTCTAGAATTATTTTTAATTCAAAAATAATTTTTAAAATACTAGGGATACCTAGCACAGGGTACACAAAAGTGCACCCAGTGGCTGACACGTGGGCCAGGGGGTCTCTCTTGACTAGTCAATGTTTGACTGCTCAACAGGGGTGCCCCCCTGTCATTGAGTCAACTAACCAATTTCTTGATTAATTAGGCTAACTAATTAGTTAGTTTAATTAAACCATTTTAATCAAGTTAATTAATTATTTTATTTATTTACAATTTTTTAACAAAAGGGGGCCGGTGGAGCCCGTATGCCAGTGACACAAGGCTAGCGGGCCGGAGCGGGTTAACGGGCGGGCGCCCGTGCCCGAGGGGCGCTACGCCCGAGTGAGGCCGTGGCCTCGAGGAGGCTTGCGGGGGCGAGGCCACCGACCGACGAGGGAGCGGGGCGCGAGGGCCACGGCGGGGGGAGCCGGTAGCCCCGTCCTGTGGCAGCGAGCGGCAGGGTGGCTCGCCCGGGGGGGGGGGCAGCGGTGGGATGAGACGTAGTGGAGCGTGCATGGGGAGGAGGCAGCGCGGTGGCGCGGGAGGACGGCGCAGCGCCCCGAGGAGAGTAAGGCTGGGGCGAGGCACGCCGCGGCAGCGAGCGGGCGCAGCGGGCTGCAAGCGAGCAGGGGGCCAGCGTGGCGTGCGGTTAGCGGCGGCCAAAGGAGGGAGGGGCCGCGGTGGGTGGAGCGGGCAGCGAGGGGCAGCAGCGGTGGTGGCGGGCTCGGCAGCAAGTGCAGGTGAGGCAAGCATCCGGCGAAGGGGGGCAGTAGTAGCCGGCGGGAGGCAACGGCAAAGCAGCACGCGAGCGGCGCTAGCAGGGGCGGCCGCGGTTGGCCATGGTGGTGAGCACGCGGGCGTGCGTGCGTGTAGGCACGTGCGGGGAGGGGCCCAGAGGCGCGCGGGAGGTGGGCGTGACGACGACTACAGGGGCCGCGGGGGCGTGACAGTGCGCGGGCGCGCGTGCGGTGGTGGACGCCGGTGTTGGGGAACGTAGTAATTTCAAAAAATTCCTACGCATATGCAAGATCATGGTGATGCATAGCAACGAGAGGGGAGAGTGTCGTCCACGTACCGTCGTAGCCCATAAACGGAAGCGTTATGAGAACATGTTGATGTAGTCATACGTCTTCATGATCCGACCGATCCAAGTACCGAAGTTCAGCACACGTTCAGGTCGGTAACGTCCCACGAACTCACGATCCAGCAGAGCTTCACGGGAGAGTTCCGTCAGCACGGCGGCGTGATGACGGTGATGATGATGCTACCGACACAGGGCTTCTCTTAAGTACCCCTACGATATGACCAAGGTGGATTATGGTGGAGGGGGGCTGAGAGAGTCCTGGATTAGGGGGTGTCCGGAAGGCCGGACTATACCTTCAGCCGGACTCCTGGACTATGAAGATAGAAGATTGAAGACTTCGTCCCGTGTCCGGAAGGGACTTTCCTTGGCGTGGAAGGCAAGCTTGGCGATACGGATATGTAGATCTCCTACCATTGTAACCGACTTTGTGTAACCCTAACCCTCTCCGGTGTCTATATAAACCGGGGGTTTTTAGTTCGTAGGACAACATACAGAACAACAATCATACCATAGGCTAGCTTCTAGGGTTTAGCCTCTCCGATCTCGTGGTAGATCTACTCTTGTACTACCCATATCATCAATATTAATCAAGCAGGACGTAGGGTTTCACCTCCATCATGAGGGCCCGAACCTGGGTAAAACTTCGTGTCTCTTGCCTCCTGTTACCATCCGGCCTAGACGCACAGTTCGGGACCCCCTACCCGAGATCCGCCGGTTTTGACACCGACATTGGTGCTTTTATTGAGAGTTCCTCTGTGTCGTCACCGTTAGGCTTGATGGCTCCTACGATCATCAATAGCGATGCAGTCCAGGGTGAGACCTTCCTCCCCGGACAGATCTTCATCTTCGGCGGCTTCGCACTGCGGGCCAATTCACTTGGCCATCTGGAGCAGATCGAAAGCTATGCCCCAGGCCGTCAGGTCAGATTTGGAAGTTTAAACTACACGGCTGACATCCGCGGGGACTTGATCTTCGACGGATTCGAGCCACTGCCGAGCGCGCCGCACTGTCACGACGAGCATGATCTAGCTCTACTGCCGAACAGTGCCCTGGAGGCCGCACCCGCATCGGCTTCGACCCTTAATTCGGAGCCAACTGCGCCGATCGAGGATGGGTGGTTGGACACCGCCTCGGGGGCTGCGATCCCAACGGCGATCAAGCCGAACACCAGCCCCGCACTCCGCGAGACTCGTGACTCCAAGGAGCCGGACTCCTCCCCGGACTCCGAACCTTCCGCGCCCCTGCCGATCGAATCCGATTGGGTGCCAATCATGGAGTTTACCGCCGCGGACATCTTTCAGCACTCGCCTTTCGGCGATATTATGAAATCACTAAAGTCTATCTCTTTCTCAAAAGATGACGACGAGGAGCGGAAGGACGCACCGAAGGCTTGTTCCCTCGAGAAGCAGTCAAAGCGGCGACGCAAGCGCCGCCCCAAATCCCGCCTCGACAGAAATAACGATCACACAGACCCAGCGCTGGAGCAGGGCGAACCGCTGCCGGACAATGGCAATCCAGATAATCAAACCGAACAAACAAATTCTATCAAGGATAATAGTCCGGACGACATAACGCCGGACAGGCACCTGGAGCAGCAGAATGCCTGTAAAAGGCTTGTTGCCACCGCGAGGAGTCTTAAAAAGCAGAAGCAAAGGCTCAAGGCTGCGCAAGACACACTCCAAATCAGATGGAGTAAAATACTCAACACAGCAGTGAGGTACGACGACAATCGCCCCTCCAAGAGCTACCCAAAGCGGAAGCTGCTACCTGAATTCGATGAGGAGGCCTCAGACCCCCCACAACCAAATATCAAAGCAGCCACCTGGCCGGATAGATGACCCCTCTGCCAACACAGAGTGGCATACAACGCCACTCACAATACAACACACGACCCATGCGAGGACTCGCACCCAAAGGACGTTGCAACAAGATCCATCTATGGACCACGCAAGCGCACCCTAGCATACAATGCAACACAACAAACATCCGAACAACAGGGTACACCCAGCTATAGGGGCTCCGCACACCCCCTATGTTTCACCGATGAGGTGCTGGACCATGAATTTCCAGAGGGATTCAAACCCGTAAACATAGAGACATACGACGGAACAACAGACCTTGGGGTCTGGATTGAGGACTACATCCTTCATATCCATATGGCTCGAGGAGATGATCTCCACGCCATCAAGTACTTACCCCTCAAGCTCAAAGGGCCAGCTCATCACTGGCTTAAAGGCCTCCCCGAAAGCTCCATTGGACGTTGGGAAGAGCTCGAAGACGCCTTTCGGGCAAATTTTCAAGCGACTTATGTCCGACCTCCGGATGCGGACGATTTGAGTCATATAACTCAACAGCCCGAAGAGTCAGCCCGAAAGCTTTGGAACAGGTTTCTTACTAAAAAGAACCAGATTGTCGACTGTCCGGACGCCGAAGCCTTGGCAGCTTTTAAGCATAGCGTCCGTGAAGAATGGCTTGCCAGACACCTCGGCCAAAACAAGCCGAGAACGATGGCCACATTAACAAGCCTCATGACCCACTTTTGCGCGGGTGAGGACAGCTGGCTAGCCAGATGCAGCACCAGCGACCCCAGTACATCTGAAGTTAGAGATGGAAACGGGAAATCACGGCGCAACAGCAATAACAAACGCCGGAATAAAGAAGACAACACGAAGGGCACGACAGTAAACGCCGGATTCAAAAGCTCTTGGCCAGGTCAGCAAAAGCCGCCCTCTAAAGGCACCAGGGATGAACTATCCAGCCTCAACAAAATTCTGGACCAAGTATGCCAGATCCATAGTACCCCTGGTAAACCTGCTAATCATACCCATAGAGAATGTTGGGTCTTCAAGCAGTCTGGCAAGCTCAACGCCGTACACAAGGGGGAGGATACAGCAAGTGAAGACGAGGATGAGCTTCCCAAGCAAGACACTGGGGAACAAAAGAAATTTCCACCAGAAGTCAAAACAGTAAACGCGTTACACGTGATCAAGGGTAAAAACAACGCGGCACTCCCAGGAAAATATACCCAAGTGCTTGTCACCGTGAAGCCCTGCCACTGGTCGTCTCAACCGATCACTTTCGACCATCGCGATTACTCAGCAAGTATCCGATGCGCAGGATGGCCTGCCCTAGTATTAGACCCAGTAATTGGCGGATATCACTTCACACGAGTCTTGATGGACGGTGGCAGCAATCTAAACCTAATATATCAGGATACAATTCGTGGGATGGGGTTAGACCCAACAAAAATTCACCATAGCAATACTACCTTTAAAGGAGTAATGCCAGGCCCAGGGGCTCGTTGTACGGGCTCCCTCCTACTACAAGTTATATTCGGCTCCCCCGGTAACTTCCGTCGCGAGCATTTAACCTTCCACATCGCTCCGTTCCAAAGTGGCTATCAAGCATTGCTCGGACGCGAAGCTTTCAATCGCTTTAATGCAATACCACACTACCCCTCCCTCACACTCAAGATGCCCGGTCCACATGGCATCATTTCAGTGAACGGAAATATCAAGTGATCTCTGTGCGCCGAAGAGAGTGCGGCTGCCTTGGCAGCCGCACACTAAAGGCGCCCGGACCAGCGAAAGCATCCAATAGGCCGTCAAGACCTCAGACACAACTAATCAGGTCCGGCGCTGCTATTTATACCGAATAAATGGTCACACCCCTATTTGTCAATACAAGGGGCTCAACGCGCGCAGACAAGTGGCAATTTTTTCTCATCTTGAATTATACATGGTTTCTTTAAAAACTATCTTTTTGCACGACAACTTTTTCACCTAAATTCCTCTCTTTTACAGACGATCATCGTGCTACACTCGTCCAGGATACGGCACAACGGAGACACAGGCGCAGACGTGCAGCAGGGACCCGCTCCAAGGATTCTTTTTAGATTAAGACCCTGCGTAAACCTTTTTTACTGTCTCTTGTTGATACATATCCACCATTGAGAAGGATGCTGACGTCTTGGCATGTGGCCACGCCAGAACAATGCACGTACCTGGACACAAGGGGTTTCTTACAAAGGCCATTATTTCGGCCCGGTTCATACCACAAAGACCGAATACCTTAGGGAGTGTTCAGCGTCGCGAGTTTGGCCCTATATGCATCAGCTCCGAATCATTGTCTTTGGTCAAATGTTGGGTTTGCCCGGATCCTGTGTTTTGGGCCTTACGTTCTGCTTTACCGGCTAAGGTAGCACCAGGAGAACTACTACGATTGTGCCCTGGTTCATCCGGACGAGCACCTCAGTAGAGAAAGCCGAAAACTGACTATCATGATATAGAGTGAGACTGGTCAACCACTCGATGACCTGTTGAAATGTTAGAATTCCTCCGCCTTAACGAAGGGCCGTTTTCCAGCCAGGCATGTACGCACCCTGGGATCGGGAGAGTGCGGAGCCACCAGGGGCTATCTAGTAGCCCCACTGTCAAACTCCTATGGCTAAGTGAAACTGCTAAAGCATTATAGTCCGGTTGCCTCGCTCGCTCCGCTATCACCTCCTTAATAGTACCAAGACGCTGGGTTAAGTGTGAACGCGTGTTTTTTGCGAGCACCTCCGCATTATATGCATGGGGGTTGAAGCCGACGGCTGCAATATTTCAGGTTATACACATGTATACATAAACGGCCGCCCAGGAGGCATCATATTACTTTCAGGCAAAAGTATAAAAATAGCCTTATAAAAATTTATAAAAGCATTTCGCTTACAATGAGATTACATATCACTCAAACATAATATTTTTTGAGCACTAGGTCTCTATCAAACGAGCACCCTCAAGAACTTCTTCAAAGTAGTGCTCAGCAGCCATTCGGCCTATGGCCGAATCCCGCGCTGCAACAGTGGTAGCATCCATCTCCGCCCAGTATGCTTTAACACGGGCAAAGGCCATCCGTGAGCCCTCTATGCACGCCGACCTCTTCATCGCATTAATGCGCGGCACCACGTAAAGGAGCTGCTGCACCAAGCTGAAATAGCTGTTCAGTTTTGGCCTTTCCGGCCATAGCTGATCCACAACAGACCTCATGGCGAGTCCGGACAACCTATTCAGTTCGGCCCATTCGGCTAATTGGTCAGTCAATGAAAGCAGATGCTCGGGAGAATGGAATTGTGTCCAAAATAGCTGGTCCACTTCACGGTCCGTCTGACCCTGGAAGTACTTGGCCGCATCGGCAACGCTCACCGCCAAATCCATATACACACCCTCCAAACTCCACAGCCGATCCAGAGGGGCATACCGTGGATCTCCGAACTTCCTCCGCAACATAAAGGATTTCCCAGCTACAATATCCTCGGCTTCCCGCAGCTCCTCCTTCTTCGCCCTCATAGCAGAGCGGATGTCTTTTCTCGTCCCAGCAGCCTTCTCAAGGTCCGATGCCTTCGCTAGGTTTTCCTTTTCAAGAACCCGACATCGGTCGGCGGCGGCTTTTAATTCTGTGGCCATCCTGGCCATCTTATCTCGGCTCTCGCCATGCGCGGCCTTCTCGGCTTTGAACTCTTCGGTCGCCTTCAAAGCAGCCGCATTATCAAACCTCGCTTGTTCCTTGGCTCGGGCAAGTTCTGCCCGCAAGGCTTCAACAGTGGCAGCTCCATCTTCAGTCACAACATATTAAATATACTGGCATCATGCTTCTCTTACTATGTGGCGTTTACCAGATAATGACACTTACCCTGTGCCTCGTCAAGCCTTTTGTTAACAAGCTCGATGTCGACGTCTGCCGCATCCAACTGCCGTTTTAAACGGGCAAACTCGCTAGTCCAGCTAGCCACCGGAGCTTCCATCACCTGCACATAGAGGCAGTATGGTTATTACCTGGGAATATGATCATCTGTTCGTCATCATTTCCGACGACAACCAGAGTCTCAGGGGCTACTATCTACACAGGGCACATCTAGCATGTGCAGGACTATCATACATTATTTTGCGTACCTCAAAGCCTGCCAGTAGACTCATAAAAGCTTCATGCAATCCGCTTTCGGCGGACGAGATTCTCTCCATCACCGTATTCATCAGCATACGGTGTTCATCTGAGATGGCCGCTCGCCCCACCGACTCTCTTAGAACATCCGATCACACACCAGACGGTGCCGGACTCTTTTGTCTGCTCTCTTCGGGAGCCGGACACTGGGAGCTTCGGGGGTCAATGGGATTATCTTCTGGCCTCACCGGACTCGGAGAGGCCCTCCACGACGACACTTCGGGGTCGCCCGCTTCCGGAGCGGAGGAGTCCGGAGGAGGCGTTTCGCTCTCCATCATCTCTGGAAGAAGATCCCCCGAAGACGAGCTCATTTGAGAGGGGCTAAGGCCCGAACTGCAAAGATATATGCGGTGGTTATTTTCTCAGAAGAAAAAGATGGCATACCTGTACTATTAAAGTATTTCGGGTCACTTACGACTCGCGGGAGAATTGATCCCCTCGTGGACTTTGTGCGGCAAAAGCACCCCCCAAGGTAGGACCTTCTGTGGGAGACTTCTTCTCCCGTTTGGAAGCTTCGGCTTCCGAATCCCCGGGCGCAGTCCTTTTCCTCCTCCGGTCGTCTTCCTTCATGGAGACGCTCGCTCCCTCGGTTAGAATGGGCAGCGTTGGGGGCCCGCGTCTGCCCGTATTATCCTCCCCAGTATCTTCTTTCAAGGGCTCCGGGCAAGGTGCGACCTGGAGCATCTTTTCCAATACCGGATTGTCCAAACCCTCAGGGAGGGGGCCGAACACCGATTCAACTTCACCTTTGTTAGCCAGTCCTGGTCAAAAAGCGAACTCTCAGAAATAATTTCGTAACAAATGAGAGATAGTATGTTCGGCCGGAAGATTCCTTACCTGTTCGGCGGCGCGGTTACTGCTCAGGCCCACGTCCTCGGTGATTTCCGGACACTCTACCTAAGGTCCGAAGAATGACTTGTACATCTCCTCGTGCATCAGGCCGAGGAAATTTTGAATGACACGCGGTCCCTCGGGATTGAACTCCCACAAGCAAAGGGGCCAGCGTTTGCAAGGCTGGACTTGACGAACCAGCATAACTTGTATTACCGCAACCAAACTAAAATCTCCATTGAAGAGATCTCGAATGCGGCTTTGCAGTATAGGCACGTCCTTGGCTGGACCCCAGCTCAGACCTCTGCTGATCCATGACATCAGTTGTGGTGGAGGGCCCGAGCGGAAAATAGGGGCGGCCGCCCACTTGGCACTTCTAGGAGCCGTGAGGTAGAACCACTCCTGTTGCCACAATTCAGACACCTCTGGAATGGAACCTTTGGGCCATGGAGCTCCCGTCATCTTGCATATTGAGGCACCTCCGCACGCTGCATGTTGCCCCTCAATCATCTTCAGCTTTACTTCAAAGGTCTTGAGCCACAGGCTAAAGTGAGGGGTAACCCAGAGGAAGGCCTCGCACACGACAATAAATGTCGTGATATGAAGAAAGGAGTCCGGAGCTAGATCATGGAAATCTATCCCGTAATAAAACATCAAACCCCTGACGAAAGGATCCAGAGCAAGTTCTAGACCTCGGAGGAAGTGGGAGACGAACACGATGTTTTCGTTGGGTTCGGGGGAGGGGACGGCCTGCCCTCGGGCAGGCAGCCGTTGTGGAACCTCGGCGGTCAGATACCTGGCCTCCCTCAACTTTTTGATGTCTTCTTCCGTGACGGAGGAAGGCATCCATCGGCCTTGAAGGCTAGATCCGGACATGATTGAAGGTTCGGAGCACTTGACCTGAACTTTGGGTGTTTGAGCTTGAGGTGGGGGAAGGATTCGATTGAGCACGGGAGGGAAAACATAAAAGCCTTGTCCCTTTATAAAGAGGGTGAATATCAAGCGTCCTCTCCGTGGCCGTTTGGACTTGCCTATAGTCTAGGAGTCCTAGAAGCGGTTGGGTTACCCACGCCCGTATCGATGAGAATCCCGGAATAAGGGGACACGATCTCTGCTTTAACAAGACGTGCCAAGGAAACCGCCTCGCATGACACGCTGAGGTGGGATAATAAAATGATTCGAATAAAAGCTTGGCCGTGGTGCGATGTCACACTACAGAATACGTCAGCAGATTAGATTTGTGTAAATATTATTCTCTCTATGGCAATATGTGGAAACTTATTTTGCAGAGCCGGACACTATCTTTGTGTTCAAAATCTTCTATGAAGTACTTGGAGGAGGAACCCGCCTTGCAATGCCGAAGACAAACTGCGCGCCGGACTCGTCGTCATTGAAGCCTGGTTCAGGGGCTACTAAGGGAGTCCTGGATTAGAGGGTGTCCGGATGGCCGGACTATACCTTCAGTCGGACTCCTGGACTATGAAGATACAAGATTGAAGACTTCGTCCCGTGTCCGGAAGGGACTTTCCTTGGCGTGGAAAGCAAGCTTGGTGATATGGATATGTAGATCTCCTACCATTATAACCGACTTTGTGTAACCCTAACCCTCTCCAGTGTCTATATAAACCGGGGGGTTTTAGTCCATAGGACAACATACAGAACAACAATCATACCATAGGCTAGCTTCTAGGGTTTAGCCTCTCCGATCTCGTGGTAGATCTACTCTTGTACTACCCATATCATCAATATTAATCAAGCAGGACGTAGGGTTTTACCTCCATCAAGAGGGCCCGAACCTGGGTAAAACTTCGTGTCCCTTGCCTCATGTTACCATCCGGCCTAGACGCACAGTTCGGGACCCCCTACCCGAGATCCGCCGGTTTTGACACCGACAGGGGCACCGCACACGGCTAAAAGATCAACTTGTGTGTCCATGGGGTGCCCCCTGCCCCCGTATATAAATGAGGGAGGAGGAGGCCGGCCCTAGAGGGGGCGCGCCAAGTGTGGGGAGTCCTACTAGGACTCCCAAGTCCTAGTAGGATTCCATTTTTCCTTTCTGGAGTAGGAGAGAAGAAAGAAGGAAAGAGAGATGAAGTAGGAAAGGGCAAGGGGGGGGGGGGGGGCGCAGCCCCTCCCCATAGTCCAATTCGGACTAAGCCTTGGGGGCGGGGCGCGCATCCTCCCCTCTCTCTTTCCCCTAAAGCCCAATAAGGCCCATATACTCCCGGCGAATTCCCGTAACTCTTCGGTACTCCGAAAAATACCCGAATCACTCGGAACCTTTCTGATGTCTGAATATAGTCGTCCAATATATCGATCTTTGCATCTCGACCATTTCGAGACTCCTCGTCGCGTCTCCGATTTCATCCGGGACTCCGAACTACCTTCGGTACATCAAAACACATAAACTCATATTCTCGATCATCACCGAACGTTAAGCGTGCGGACCCTACGGGTGCGAGAACTATGTAGACATGAGCGAGACACGTCTCCGGTCAATAACCAATAGTGAAACCTGGGTGCTCATATTAGCTCCTACATATTCTACGAAGATCTTTATCGGTCAAACCGCATAACAACATATGTTGTTCCTTTGTCATTGGTATGTTACTTGCCCGAGATTCGATCGTCGGTATCTCAATACCTAGCTCAGTCTCGTTACCGGCAAGTCTCTTTACTCGTTCCATAATACATCATCCCGCAACCAACTCATTAGTTGCATTACCTGCAAGGCTTATAGTCATGTGCATTATCGAGAGGGCCCAGAGATACCTCTCCGACAATCGGAGTGACAAATCCTAATCTTGATCTGTGCCAAATCAACAAGTACCATCGGAGACACCTGTAGAGCACCTTTATAATCACCCAGTTATGTTGTGACGTTTGGTAGCACACAAAGTGTTCCTCCGGTAATCGGGAGTTGCATAATCTCATAGTCATAGGAACATGTATAAGTCATGAAGAAAGCAATAGCAGTAAACTAAAATGATCAAGTGCTAAGGTAACGGAATGGTCAAGTCAATCACATCATTCTCTAATAATGTGATCCCGTTAATCAAATGACAACTCATGTCTATGGTTAGGAAACTTAACCATCTTTGATTCAACGAGCTAGTCAAGTAGAGGCATACTAGTGACACTCTTTTTGTCTATGTATTCACACATGTACTAAGTTTCCGGTTAATACAATTCTAGCATGAATAATAAACATTTATCATGATATAAGGCAATGTTGGGGATATCGCTTATCGGGAACTTATCGGTCGACCCATGATAAGGGGTAAATCGGCCAATTTATCGGCATATCGGCTGATTTATCGTCATATCGGTTGATTTGTCAGCCAATTTACCTTATCAGTCAGACTCCGATAAGCGATAAATCGGCCGATTTATCGGAATATCGGAAGATATCTTGAACAATGATATTATAAGGAAATAAATAATAACTTTATTATTGCCTCTAGGACATATTTCCTTCAGTCTCCCACTTGCACTAGAGTCAATAATCTAGTTCACATCTTTATGTGATTAGTTGACATCTCCATGTGACTAATACCCAAAAGGTTTACTATAGTCCATAATCTAGTTCATATCGCTATGTGATTAACACCCAAAGAGTGATCATGTTTTGTTTGTGAGAGAAGTTTAGTCTACGGGTCTGCTACATTCAGATCCGTATGTATTTCGCAAATTTCTATGTCCACAATGCTTTGCACGTAGCTATTCTAGCTAATTGCTCCCACTTTCAATATGTATCCAGATCGAGACTTAGAGTCATATAGATCGATGTAAAAAGCTTGCATTGACGTAACTCTTTACGATGAACTCTTTTTATCACCTTCATAACCGAGAAATATTTCCTTAGTCCTCTAAGGATAATTTTGACCGCTGTCCAGTGATCTACTCCTAGATCACTATTGTACTCCCTTGCCAGAACCATGCTAAGGTATACAATAGGACTGGTAAACAACATAGCATACTTTATAGAACCTATGACTGAGGCATAGGGAATGACTTTTCATTCTCTTTCTATTTTTTGCTGTGGTCTGGTTTTGAGTCTTTACTCAACTTCACACCTTGCAACACAGGCAAGAACTCCTTCTTTGACTGTTACATTTTGAACTACTTCAAAATATTGTCAAGGTATGTACTCATTGGAAAAAACTTATCAAGCGTCTTGATCTATCTCTATAAATCTTGATGCTCAGTGTGTAAGCAGCTTCACCGAGGTCTTTCTTAAAAAACTCTTTTCAAACACTCCTTTATGCTTTCCAAAAAATTCTACATTATTTACGATCAACAATATGTCATTCACATATACTTATCAGAAATGCTGTAGTGCTCCCACTCACTTTCTTGTAAATACAGGCTTCACCGCAAGTCTATATAAAACCATATGCTTTGATCACTTTATCAAAGCATATATTCCAACTCCGAGATGCTTGCACCAGTCCATAGATGGATCGCTGGAGCTTGCTCACTTTGTTAGCACCTTTAGGATCGACAAAACCTTCTGGTTGCATCATATACAACCCTTCTTTAAGAAATCCATTAAGGAATGTAGTTTTGACATCCATTTACCAGATTTCATAAAATGTGTCAATTTGCTAACATGATCTGGACAGACTTAAGCATCACTACAAGTGAGAAAATCTCATCGTAGTCAACACCTTGAACTTTGTGAAGGAAACCTTTTTTGACAAGTCTAGCTTTGTAGATAGTAACATTACTATCAGTATCCATCTTCCTCTTGAAGATCCATTTATTCTTAATGACTCACCGATCATCGGGCAAGTCAATCAAAGTCCATACTTTGTTCTCATACATGGATCCTGTAACATCCCAAATTTTCAATTTGGAATGTTATACATTAGGTCATCATTGCATATCATATTTTATTGCATTTTGGCTCGATCCTTGAAATCCTAAGCAACTCAAGGACCCTCAGAGAGAGAGTTGGGGATTTCACTGTTTTCATATTTGAATTTTATCAAATATTGAAACGAGAATTTTTGGTTTTAATTATTTTTCTCTCTGAAAATATTTCATGTTAAAATATATGAGAGGAGATAATATGACTTCTCCAAAACAAATGAAATATTGGAGGAAAAATATTAAAATCAAATATTTGATTTTATTCGGATTTTATTGCTATTTTATTTGCATTAGAAAAACTTGCGCGTTTTCAAAATTGCATTTTAGGGCCAAGAAAATGTTCATCTTGTTCTAAATATTTTATTTAGACGGTGAAAATTTATTTTGGCATTTTTAGATTTTTATTTATTTTTCTAGGATTTATTTTTGGTGGAATCCGTTAAAAAAAACTTCTTCCGCGCCCGACTGGGCCAAGGCCCAGCCGAGCCAGTCCGCCGGCCCGCGCCGCGCCACCACCTCCGCCGTGCCAGAGTCCGGCCAGGACTCGGCAGCCGCCGTCGTCGCCGCCCGGGACACCTCACCGCCCCCTCCCGCAATCCACCCCTTCCCCCTTTAAAAGCCGACCCCGGGCCTCCCCTGGAGCCCCAAGCCGCGGCCGGGGCCGCAAGCCGCCCCGCCGCTGCTCGCCGTTGCCGCCGCCGCCGCCTACCGCGCCTCGCCCAGCCGCCAGCCGCGCCGTCGCCGCACTTCCCCGCCGCCGCTGCCGCAGCACCGCCGCCCCGCCGCACCACCCGTAGCCCCACCCCGCCCCGCCGGAGCCGCTACCGATCCGATCCGGAGCCGCCATTTTTTTCGGTTTAGGTAAAAACCATTGGTTTTTTAAAAAAACCCCTAGTTTCGGTTTTTTTAGATCGGTTCGTTGGTTTTCTCGGTTTAGTTACTTAGCGGACGTTCGTCTATACGTTCGTTTTAATGGATGGTTTTCGCCCGTTAGTCTCAAACAACGAACGTTCGTTAGCCTGTTCGTCCGTTTTCTTTTTCTCGGATTTTTCGCGGTTATTTCGATCGCGATTTCTGATCTGATTTTTGTTTTAGTTTATCTTTTCGCTTGTTTATCGGAATCAGGCGATTCAAGCGCCTAGATCTTCGTCTCAAAACCCTCTTCCCGTTTAACCAACTTGAACAAGATTTTGATACAGTAAAATTTGACTTTAGACTAGATTAGTAATCGGATCTTGTTTCTTTCGCAGTTTGAGGTTGGTTGCTCCGTTTGATTTGATTCTTTTGCAAACCGGAGTTCTTAAGTTGAACTGTCTGGTTAGATCTTATTATTCGTGTTTTACCCATGCTTCTTCACTTGATTGCTTATGTATGCTATTGTTTGTTTATTTGCGATAGAACACCCGGAGTGCGAAGTGTGCTACTACGAGTCTCTAGGTTTTGCGGATCATCAGCAAGGCAAGTAACACTTTGATCATATCTCTTTATCACCCAGTTTTTATGCATTAGTTTCAACCCTCAAACATTGCATGGTTAGGACTTGATAACATGTGGGATTGGGAAGTAGTTGATGAGGTAGAACCTATTGCCCTGTTATTATCAAACCCTTAGGAGTTACTTCTACGTATTGCTTATATTGCCATGCTCATAAACGTCGTTTGGGTGAGTGAATCCATGACAGATGTGAGATTGTTAATTAATGGTTCAACTTAAGGTGGCAACTTTAATACACATCTGGGTGGATTGCTTGTCGGGCACCTGGAGAATCCATTGTTGTCTCGGGATATCCCGGAGTACCCGTGTGATAATCCTAAGGTCCGCCACCCAGGCTCAAAGGGAACTGAGATATTTCATGCTAGAAACTTCCGTGTGCAGCCACAAGCTATTATGGGCTCTAGCATAGTGGAGTAAGTTGCATGACCTCTTCCAGTGGTAGACTAGCAGATGTTGTGGGTTGTAGGTTGGTACGGTCTACCCACGGTTAGAGTTAATGCTTCTGAAAGACTGCGTCTCGGTCATCCGTTTCTCAAACACCATGAAGTGCGAGAAATCCAATGGAGGAGATCGAGTCTTGTGGGGAAAAGTGTGCAAACCTCTGCAGAGTGTACAAACTAATCATGGTTAGCCGTGTCCCCGGTTATGGACATCTTGAGTATCTAGTACTTGGATTATCATATGTATCTCATCACTCTAAATTAATATTGTTGGGTTGATAATTACCTTTAATTGGGATTGAGTTGGAGGAACCTTCTCAATGATGTTTCAACTACCATGATAGTTAACTAAAATCTATTCCTTTGTTGTAGGGAAAAATTGGCTTTTCACAAAACTTTAACCATAGAGCTTTCCACCAGCCAAATATGCATGTAGTGATAGCAATATTCAGTTCTTGCTCTATCTTGTTATTTTGCCAGCATATTCCATGTGCTGACCCGTTTTTGGGCTGCAACGTATTATGTTGCAGACTTTTCAGACGAGGAGTAAGGTTCGTTAGGTCGTTGCCGTGCAGCTCAGCTATGCCATTGGAGTTGATGGACGCACTTTATCTTCCAAGCCTTCCCCTGCTATCGTATTAGATGGCCATAAGCCATATTTATTCTAATAAGTTCTCTTTTGAGACATTCGATGTAATAAGTGCGTGATTGCTACTCTGTTATAAATCCTTCGAGTACTATGTGTGTCAGCAGTACCGATCCAGGGATGACACTGAAGCACAGAGACTTGACCGTTTGAGGTCGGGTCGCTACAAGATGGTATCAGAGCACACGCTGAGTGTAGGACATGACCACTAAGCTTAAGCCGTAGATCACTACTCTCTTCTCATTTCTGACTCCTCTCCATTTTCTACTCTTTAGGATGGCGGACGCAAGGAACAAGTTTGCACAACC
The DNA here is from genome assembly GCA_034509565.1 of Triticum monococcum. Taxonomy (NCBI): domain Eukaryota; kingdom Viridiplantae; phylum Streptophyta; class Magnoliopsida; order Poales; family Poaceae; genus Triticum; species Triticum monococcum. The sequence continues at coordinate 596,457,649 of CM067843.1, read as the reverse complement.
GGATGAAGACGCACCTTTTGGACGACACTTGAAGGAAGTCACTAAGTACCTGAACATTGGAATACCAAGCTTCACCGGGACTTGCAACACCACTTTACCAGAAGAGGAGCGATGGATGATTCAAGTTCAAGTTCCAGGAAGGACATTCACGCCAGTCACTAAACCCATAGAGTTTTCCTTTGATGCACCAACCTGGAGTCTAGGAAAGAGTATGGCAGCTCACATCACCATGGGAAGCATTGGAGAAGTTTACCATAAGGAGCTTAAGGATACTATGTATCAGATTTGTGGGCACCGAGATGAGCAATGGGAGATGATCAGTACCAGGAAGGATAGATCAATCGCAGCTTTCATCCAGGAGTTAAACCAGCACATTCGTCACCAGGAGAACCAGATGTGTGCAGGCATGATAGATCTGAAGAAGGCAAGGACAAGGATCACGGAACTGGAGGAAGAACTCAAGGCTACTCACGAAGATTATGAGGAAGAAATTGTCGTACTAGTGGAGAAGAATGACGATCTGGAAAGGAAGCTAGGAGTATTCATGGGAGACCCTACGCCATGAGGAGAAGACGATGAACCCAAGGAGATTCGATTTGAAGACTACATCCTCATCGACGACACCGACTCGGACCCCGACAATAGCAATGATGACTATGAAGATGAAGATGGAGCAGACATCATGGAGTCTTCGATCGATCAATATTTCTAGTAGACCACCACATCAGTAGTATTATTCCACCATGTATATAGTATAGTCCAAGCACTTTTGTAACGATAGTTAGATCAATTGTATGCCCTTGCTTGATTGATTGAGTGATATGATTGTGTTTGTCTCATGTGCATATGGGTAGTGTTTTTCTCACTAGACCTCATTCTATTCTATTCTCTTCCCTCTAAACCCTCAGATGCCTCCGAGACGTGACCCCGGATTTACTTCCCCACCGGAGCTCACTCAGTTGATCCAATAGCAGAATACACTGATGCAATTGTTAGTTCAAAACCAAGGCAACAACAACAACAACCCACCACCACCACCAGTTGACAACTTAGCCCGCTTTCTGAGGTTGCAGCCGCCGGTGTTTTCTAGTAGCACCGAGCCGATAGTGGCAGATGATTGGCTTCGCGGGATTGGAAGGGAGTTAACCACTGCAGGATGTACAGATGGTGAGAAAGTGCGTTTTGCCGCACATCAGTTGGATGGACCAACAGCCTCATGGTAGGAGAATTACACAGTCACCTACCCTATAGCCACTGTTACATGGGATCAGTTTCAGCAAGCTTTCCGCACCGCCCATGTATCAACGGGAGCTATGAGCATGAAGAAGCATGAGTTTTGCAACTTGCGCCAAGGGAACCGTACTATGTGGCAGTACGTGGATGAATTTAGTAAGCTGTCTCGTTATGCCCCTAACGATGTGGCCACAGATGCCGCGAAGCAGGAGAAGTTTATGGAAGGGTTGAATGACGAGATGAGCATGTAATTGATGGTGGCAACATTTAACAACTACCAGGAGTTGGTAGACAAGGCTCTTATGATTGAAGGGAAGCAGCAGTAGATTGAGAGCCACAAAAGGAAGTATGGACAAGGAAGGTACAACTCAGGAGTTCAGCGGAAGCCTCGTCTAACCCCGAACTCGGGAGGACTTGTTCATAACCATGGAGGTCATAACCACAATGGAGGAAGTTCGCATAACCACAATGGTTCCAAGAATGGGACTGGGAATGGAGTAAGCAACAATCAGAACCGCTCCAATCCAGCCACACCCGCCAAGAGAGACCTAAGTCACATTACTTGCTTGAAGTGCGGGAAGACTAGACACTATGCCACGGAGTGCCCTGAAGCGAAGAATGGAAACAGTAATGGGAGCGCTGGGAAGAAGCCCAATCCATTCGACAAAGGACAAGTGAACCACGTTAACGTGGAGGAGGTTGAAGGGCAGCCAGACGCATTTATCGGTAAGTTTTTGGTTAAGTCTTCTACCGCCCTTGTTCTTTTTGATACTGGTGAATCACATTCATACATATCAAGGGATTCATGGATAAGTTTAAACTACCAACCCAAGCCCTTAGGACCCCTCTGTTAGTAAGTTCACCTGGAGCAGAGTATATGGCTAGCCGATGGTGCGACCGGATACCCTTAACCATTGGTAGCCATGTTTTTCCGTCAGACCTGATAATTTTGGAGTCACAAGGATTGGATATGATATTAGGCATGGACTGGATGTCAAAGTATGGAGGAAGCATTGACTGTGCTAGTAAGTCGATTTATCTCACCACCCCGGAGGGAAAAAGGATCAAGTATGTATCTAGGCATGTGCCTAGGAGGAGCCAAGTAAATACCCTCACGTGAGTTGTTAAGGAGGAAGTGCATGTAGTGAAGGATTACCCAGATGTTTTTCCCGAGGAGTTACTAGGCATGCCACCGGATTGAGACATCGAGTTTTTTATAGAGCTATTGCCAGGTACCGGGCCAATATCAAAGAGACCCTACCGGATGCCCGCAAATGATCTGGAGGAGATTAAGAAGTAGATCAAGGAGTTATTGGAGAAAGGTTACATCCGACGGAGTTCATCACCATGGGGAGCCCAGTGCTTTTGGTTGAGAAGAAGGATAAGTCTCTAAGGATGGTTGTTGATTATCGTGCATTGAATGAGGTGACGATCAAGAACAAATACCCACTGCTGATGATCAATGATTTGTTTGACCAGTTGCAAGGAGCTAAGGTGTTTTCGACGATCTGTGATCAGGATATCACCAACTGAAGATTCGGGAGAAGGATATACCTAAAACTGCATTTACCACAAGGTACGGGTTATATGAGTATACGGTCATGTCATTTGGACTGACTAACGCCCCTGCCTATTTCATGAGCATGATGAACAAGGTGTTCATGGAATATTTGGATAAGTTTGTTGTGGTGTTCATTGATGATATAATGGTATACTCAAAGAATGAAGAGGAGCACAAGGAGCATTTGCGTTTAGTTCTCGAGAAACTCAGGGAACATCAGTTGTATGCCAAGTTCAACAAATGCGAGTTTTGGTTGAAGGAAGTTGGATTCCTTGGACATGTTATATCAGGAGAAGGTATAGCAGTAGACCCCACCAAGGTTTAGTCAGTCACTGAATGGTTGGCACCCACTTCAGTTAGCGAGATCCGCAGTTTTCTTGGACTCGCAGGATACTACCGGAGATTCATTGAGAATTTTTCCAAGATTGCGAAGCCAATGACAGAGCTATTGAAGAAGGACACCAAATTTAAATGGATGGAAGAATGTGAAGCGAGTTTTCAGGAGTTAAAGAAACGTTTGACTACAGCTCCAGTACTGATTCTGCTAGACATACGCAAGGATTTCCAAGTGTATTGCGACGCCTCTTGCTTAGGACTTGGAGGAGTACTGATGCAGGACGGAAGAGTTGTTTCGTATGCCTCGCGACAACTGAAACCGCATGAGTTAAATTATGCCATGCATGATTTGGAGTTCGCTGCCGTAGTGCATGCGTTGAAGACTTGGAGACATTACCTTATTGGAAACCATTGCGATGTGTACACTGACCATAAGAGTTTGAAGTACATTTTCACACAGAAGGAGTTGAACCTTAGGCAGAGGAGATGGTTGGAGCTTATAAAGGATTATGACATGAAGCTTCACTATCATCCAGGCAAGGCCAACGTCGTAGAAGACGCTTTGAGCCGGAAAAGTTATGCCAACACACTCATAAGCGCAGGGTTGCCAAAGGAGTTGGCAGAGGATCTCAGGGAACTTCGATTGGAGATTGTCCCTAGAGGTTTTGTTGCAACAATGGAAGTTCAGTCTACATTGTTAGGAAATATTCGAGAAGCTCAGAAGGATGACAAAGAGATCACTGAGATAAAAGAGAGAACGAGCAAAGGAAAGGCCAAAGGTTTTCGTGAGGATGAACACGACACCTTGTGGTTTGAGGACCGTGTTTATGTGCCCAATAACACAGAGATCAGGAAGTTAATACTTCAAGAGGCTCATGACTCACCATACTCAATACACCCAAGAAACACCAAGATGAATGTGGATTCAAAGGAATGTTTCTGGTGGACTGGTATGAAGAAGGATATTGCCGAGTATGTAGCCGTATGTGATGTATGTCAGAGAGTGAAGGCAGAACATCAAAAGCCAGTCGGATTGTTACAGCCTATGCGGATACCCGAATGGAAGTGGCATAAGCTTGGCATGGATTTCATCACCGGATTGCCCAGGACCAAATCAGGATATGATTCCATATGGGTAGTAGTTGATCGCTTGACCAAAGTAGCTCACTTTATCCCAGTAAAAACCACCTATACAAGTGCCAAGTTGGCCAAGATATACATGACCAGGATCGTATGTTTGCATGGAGTTCCATGGACCATTGTATCAGATAGAGGAACCCAGTTTACCTCAAAGTTTTGGAATCAGTTGCATGAAACTTTGGGAACCAGACTGGAGTTTAGTACAGCTTTTCACCCACAAACAGATGGACAGACCGAGAGTGTCAACCAGATTCTGGAGGATATGTTGAGAGCTTGTGCACTAGATTATGGATCTAGTTGGGATGACAACTTGCCCTACGCAGAGTTCTCATACAACAACAGTTACCAGGCCAGTTTGAAGATGGAACCTTTCGAAGCCTTGTACGAAAGGAGGTGCGGGACATCGTTGTTGTGGGATGAAGTTGGAGATCGTCAGTTGTTTGGACCAGATTTGATTAAGGAATCAGAAGAGAAGGTTAAATTGATTAGAGATAGACTGAAGGTAGCTCAGTCCCTGCAGATTCAATACACAAGGAGGTAGTCTATGAAATCGGAGACAGAGTGTATCTATGAGTATCACCATTCCGAGGAGTTAAGCGCTTTGGAGTTAAGGGAAAGTTAGCGCCACGCTTTGTGGGACCATACAGTGTTTTGGAACGTATGGGAGAAGTTGCTTATAAGTTGGAATTACCCGAAGGATTGTCAGGAGTTCACGATGTGTTCCACATTTCTCAGTTGAAGAAGTGCCACATAGAGATGGCTGACATTCCTCTGAGAGATACAGTACCGCTGGAAGCGATTCAGTTGGATAATGATTTGACTTATGAGGAGAAACCAGTCAAGATTCTCGAGTTTGCCAGCCGGGTTACCCGCAACAAGGTTATTAAGTTTTGCAAAGTTCAGTGAAGCCACCATACCGAGGACGAAGCCACCTGGGAACGAGAGGATGATCTTCGCAAAGACCATCCACACCTATTTTCTAGCCAACCCGAATCTCGAGGGCGAGATTCATCTTAAGGGGGGTAGGTTTGTAATATCCCAAATTTTCAATTTGGAAATTTATACATTAGGTCATCATTGCATATCATATTTTATTGCATTTTGGCTTGATCCTCGAAATCCTAAGCAACTCAAGCCCCCTCGGAGAGAGAGTTGGGGATTTCACTGTTTTCATATTTGAATTTTATCAAATATTGAAACGAGGATTTTTGGTTTTAATTATTTTTCTCTTTGAAAATATTTCATGTTAAAATATATGAGAGGAGATAATATGACTTCTCCAAAAAAATGGAATATTGGAGGAAAAATATTAAAATCAAATATTTGATTTTATTCGGATTTTATTGCTATTTTATTTGCATTAGAAAAATTGCACGTTTTCAAAATTACATTTTAGGGCCAAGAAAATGTTCATCTTGTTCTAAATATTTTATTTAGACGGTGAAAAATTTGTTTTGGCATTTTTAGATTTTTATTTATTTTTATAGGATTTATTTTTGACGGAATCCGTTTAAAAAAACTTCTTCCGCACCCGACTGGGCCAAGGCCCAGCCGAGCCAGGCCACCGGCCCATGCCGCGCCACCGCCTGTGCCGTGCCCGAGTCCGGCCAGGACTCGGCAGCCGCCGTCGTCGCCGCCCGGGACACCTCCCCGCCCCCTTCCGCAAGCCACCACTCCCCCTTTAAAAGCCGACCCGGGGCCCCCTGGATCCCCAAGCCGCCCCGCTGCCGCCCGCCGCTGCCGCTGCCGCCTACCACGCCTCGCCGCGCCGCCAGCCGCGCCACCGCCGCACTTCCCCGCCGCACCACCCGCAGCCCCACCCCGCACCGCCGGAGCCGTCGCGGAACCCGCCGAAGTCGCCGCCTATCCGATCCGGAGCCGCCGTTTTTTCGGTTTAGGTAAAAACCGTTGTTTAAAAAAAACCTAGTTTCAGTTTTTTTAGATCGGTTCGTTGGTTTTCTCGGTTTAGTTACTTAGCGGACGTTCGTCCATACGTTCGTTTTAATGGACGGTTTTTGCCCGTTAGTCCCAGACAACGAATGTTCGTTCGTTAGCCTGGTCGTCCGTTTTCTTTTTCTCGGATTTTTTGCAGTTATTTTCGATCGCGATTTCTGATCCGATTTTCGTTTTAGTTTATCTTTTCGCTCGTTTATCAGAATCAGGCGATTCAAGCGCCTAGATCTTCGTCTCTAAACCCTCTTCCCGTTTAACCAACTTGAACAAGATTTTGATACAGTAAAATTTGAATTTAGACTAGATTAGTAATCAGATCTTGTTTCTTTCGCAGTTTGAGTTTCGTTGCTCTGTTTGATTTGATTCTTTTGCAAACCGGAGTTCTTAAGTTGAACTTTCTGGTTAGATCTTCTTATTCGTGTTTTACCCATGCTTCTTCGCTTGATTGCTTATGTATGCTATTGTTTGATTGTTTGCGATAGAACACCCAGAGTGCGAATCGTGCTACTACGAGTCTCTAGGTTTTGCGGATCATCAGCAAGGCAAGTAACACTTTGATCGTATCTCTTTATCACCCAGTTTGTATGCATTAGTTTCAACCCTCAAACATTGCATGGTTAGGACTTGATAACATGTGGGATTGGGAAGTAGTTGATGAGGTAGAACCTATTGCCCTGTTATTATCAAACCCTTGGGAGTTACTTCTACGTATTGCTTATATTGCCATGCTCATAGACGTGGTTTGGGTGAGTGAATCCATGACAGATGTGAGATTGTTAATTAATGGTTCAACTTAAGGTGGCAACTTTAATACACATCTGGGTGGATTGCTTGTCGGGCACCTGGAGAATCCAGTGTTGTCCTAGGATATCCCGGAGTACCCGTGTGATAATCCTAAGGTCCGGCACCCAGGCTCAAAGGGAACCGAGATATTTCATGCTAGAAACTTCCGTGTGCAACCACAAGCTATTATGGGCTCTAGCATAGTGGAGTAAGTTGCATGACCTCTTCCGGTGGTAGACTAGCAGATGTAGTGAGTTGTAGGTTGGTACGGTCTACCCAGGGTTAGAGTTAATGCTTCTAAAAGACTGCGTCTCGGTCATCCGTTTCTCAAACACCATGAATTGTGAGAAATCCAACGGAGAAGATCGAGTCTTGTGGGGAAAAGTGCACAAACCTCTGCAGAGTGTACAAACTAATCATGGTTAGCCGTGTCCCCGGTTATGGACATCTTGAGTATCTAGTACTTGGCTTATCATATGTATCTCATCACTCTAAATTAATATTGTTGGGTTGATAATTACCTTTAATTGGGATTGAGTTGGATGAACCTTCTCAATGATGTTTCAGCTACCATGATAGTTAACTAAAATCTATTCCTTTGTTGTAGGGAAAAAATGGCTTTTCGCAAAACTTTAACCATAGAGCTTTCCACCAGCCAAATATGCATGTAGTGATAGCATTATTCAGTTCTTGCTCTACCGTGTTATTTTACCAGCATATTCCATGTGTTGACCCGTTTTCGGGCTGCAATGTATTATGTTGCAGACTTTTCAGACGAGGAGTAAGGTTCGTTAGGTCATTGCCGTGCAGCTCAGCTATGCCGTTGGAGTTGATGGACTCACTTTATCTTCCAAGCCTTCCGCTGTTATCGTATTAGATGGCCTTAAGCCATATTTATTGTAATAAGTTCTCTTTTGAGACATTCGATGTAATAAGTGCGTGATTGCTACTCTGTTATAAATCCTTCAAGTACTGTGTATGTCAGCATTACCGATCCAGGGATGACATTGAAGTAGAGAGACTTGACCATTTGAGGTCGGGTTGCTACAGATCCCATCTCAGATTTCATGGCCTCAAGCCATTTCATGGAATCTGGGCTCATCATCGCTTCCTCATAGTTCGTAGGTTCGTCATGGTCTAGTAACATGACTTCTAGAAAGGATTACCATTACCACTCTGGTGCAGACCATACTCTAGTTGTCCTATGAGGTTCGGTAGTAACTTGATCTGAAGTTTCATGATCATCATCATTAGCTTCCTCACTAACTGGTGTAGAGATCACTAGAACTGATTTCTGTGATGAACTACTTTCCAATTTGGGAGAAGGTACAATTACCTCATCAAGTTCTACATTCCTCCCACTCACTTCTTTCTAGAGAAACTCCTTCTCTAGAAAGGATCCATTCTTAGCAACAAAGATCTTGCCTTCGGATCTGTGATAGAAGGCGTACCCAACATTTTCTTTTGGGTATCCTACGAAGACACACTTCTTCGATTTGGGTTCGTGCTTATCAGGTTGAAACTTTTTCACATAAGCATTGCAACCCCAAACTTTAAGAAACGACAGCTTAGGTTTCTTGCCAAACCATAGTTCATACGGTGTCATCTCAACGGATTTAGATGGTGCCCTATTTAATGTGAATGCAGCTGTCTCTAATGCATAACCCCAAAACAATAGCAGTAAATTAGTAAGAGACATCATAGATCACACCATATCTAGTAAAGTGCGATTACGACGTTCGGACACACCATTATGCTGTGGTGTTCCAGGTGGCATGAGTTTGTGAAACTATTCCACATTGTTTTAATTGAAGACCAAACTCGTAACTCAAATATTCGTCTCCATGATCCGATCATAGAAACTTTATTTTATTGTTACGATGATTTTCCACTTCACTCTGAAATTCTTTGAACTTTTCAAATGTTTCAGACTTAAGTTTCATCAAGTAGATATACCCATATCTTCTTAAATCATCTGTGAAGGTCAAAAAATAACGATACCCACCACGAGCCTCAACACTCATCGGACCGCATACATCAGTTTGTATTATTTCCAATAAGTCAGTTGCTCGCTCCATTGTTCCGGAGAACAGAGTCTTAGTCATCTTGCCCATGAGGCATGGTTCGCAAGAATCAACTGATTCATAATCAAGTGATTTCAAAAGCCCATCAGCTTGGAGTTTCTTCATGCGCTTTACACCAATGTGACCTAAACGGCAGTGCCACAAATAGGTTGCACTATCATTATTAACTTTGCATCTTTTGGCTTCAATATTATGAATATGTGTATTACTACGACTGAGATTTAATAAACCATTCACCTTGGATGTATGACCACAGAAGGTTTTATTCATGTAAACAGAATAACAATTATCCTTGACTTAAATGAATAACCATATTGCAATAAACATGATCCTATCATATTATGCTTTACGCAAACACCAAATAACATTTATTTTAGGTTCAATACTAATCCCGAAGGTAAAGGGAGTGTGCGATGATGATCATATCAATTTTGGAACCACTTCCAACACACATCGTCACTTCACCCTTAACTAGTCTCTATTCATTCTACAACTCCCGTTTCGAGTTACTAATCTTAGAAACTGAACTAGTATCAAATACTGAGGGGTTGCTATAAACACTAGTAAAGTACACATCAATAACATGTATATCAAATATACCTTTGTTCACTTTGCCATCCTTCTTATCTGCCAAATACTTGGGGCAGTTCTGCTTTCAGTGACCAGTCCCTTTGTAGTAGAAGCACTTAGTCTCAGGCTTAGGTCTAGACTTGGGCTTCTTCACTTGATTAGCAACTTGCTTGCCGTTCTTCTTGAAGTTCCCCTTCTTCTCTTTGCCCTTTTTTGAAACTAGTGGTCTTGTCAACCGTCAACACTTGATGCTTTTCTTGATTTCTACCTTCGTCGATTTCCGTATCACGAAGAGCTTGGGAATCGTTTCCGTTATCCATTGCATATTATAGTTCATCACGAAGTTCTAGTAACTTGGTGATAGTGACTAGAGAATTCTGTCAATCACTATCTTATCTGGAAGATTAACTCCCACTTGATTCAAGTGATTGTAGCACTCAGACATTCTGAGCACATGCTCACTAGCTGAGCTATTCTCCTCCATTTTGTAGGCAAAGTACTTGTCAAAGGTCTCATACCTTTCGACATGGGCATGAGTCTGGAATACTAATTTCAACTCTTGGAACATCTTATATGCTCCGTGGCGTTCAAAACATTTTTGAAGTCCCAGTTCTAAGCCATAAAGCATGGTGCACTAAACTATCAAGTAGCCATCTTAGCGAGCTCGCTGACGAAGCTATGTACCTAGGGTAGGGGCATGGACCTGTCCTAAGAGCCCTACCCAAGGACATCCCTGGAAGAAGTCACCTTTCAATCGACTTGGAGGTACCCACTCGACGGGTTTAGGACACTCGACCAAGAAGCTACCACTCGACAGTGAAGCCAACCACTCGACTGCCAGGAGATCTAAAGTCATTCCGCAGGCAAACGGTCGGCTATTAAGTAGTCTTTATGGTCATTATAGCACTTCATTACCAGCGTTACCAGTAACGCCCCGCATTAATGTACATTGAACCCTTGGTAACGTGGGCTGGCCGGGGTCCTGGCGAACTCTATATAAGCCACCCCCACCTCAGTATCAAGGGTTCGCACCCCTGTTATTCACACGCCTATAATCCAATCGACCGCCTCCGGGCACCGAGACGTAGGGCTGTTACTTCCTCCGCGAAGGGCCTGAACTAGTACATCTTGGTGTCTTTACAACTTCCCAATAGCTGAGATCTAGCCTCTCCTTACACACCCCCCTACATCACTGTCAGAGTTAGAACCATGACAGTTGGCGCCCACCATGGGGCAGGAATCTTAGCTCTTAATTGGAGAAGTTGCGATTCTTCCGATCCCTTTGATCATGGTTTCGTGCGGAGTTTTGGTGGAGGGCCGCGAGATCCGTCTCGGCACGCTCACATTCATCGCCGACGACTCCGCTTGGCTTCAGGAGGCTCCACTCGACATCGACGCGCTCCCCGTCCGCGGTGCGACGCACTTCCGCGCATGCGTTCATGGCGTCCTCCTGCGGCAGCCGTCGACCCAATATCGGTCGGCCCCCGTGTCGTCTCCCCGCTCTGTCTCCCTCCGGCGCAAGCGCTCCGGTAGGTCGAGAGTTCACAGGTGGGTGAGGCATGCCGTGGCTCGCCAGTCGGCCGCCCCACAAGTCGCGGCAATCGAGCCCGACAAATCCCTCTGCGGCCTGTTCGACCTGTCGACTGGCTCCACGGAGACTGCATCCGAGTGTGACAGCAGCGACCCAGCGGCTGAGGTTCTGGCGGTCGATGGGACACACAGTCCTCCCGGTTTCCCTCGCGCTGATGGAGGCGCGGGTGGGGGCGACCCGTCGCATCCCCACGATGAGTATCTCCCCGAACCTCTCATGGCATCGCAGCGAGAGGAGCTTCACTGCCGGAACATAGACGCACTCCACACTCCTATCTCGGAGAAACCCCCGAGGCCCGGGCCTTGGAGGACGCGCGCTTGGCTAACTTGGCCGAGCGCACTCGACTGGAGAACCTCCAGCGAATACTCGACGAGCAAGCGTGTCAGCGAGCTCCTGAGTCCAGTCAACGTCAGCTCTTCCCGCCGACGCAGGTATATCGAACCCCAGTTCAGAATTTGGCCGCTGCGGCCCGTATAGCAGAGTCAATTCAGCCCTCCTAGTCAGAGGCTGGCAGGGGCTTGTTGCAGATCAGAGCGTTGCTCCGGGCGGTGGGGAACCAGAATTCCGCTGTTTCTCAGTCGCGGAATAGGATCCATAGTCGATCCGTTGCAACAGATACAGTCCAGTTGGCTCACCGCCCGAGATTGCCCCCGAGGCGTGAGGGACGTGGAGACCGGCATGATCAGTACAGAAGAAATGAGCTATATGATCACCGATTCGATCGTGAGGATCAACGTCGAGTGCCAACCCCTCCCCCGAGGAGTGGGTCATATGCGCCTCGACAGCGAGATGACAGGCGCCCTCATAGTGTTGGGCAGAGGATTCCAGTCGACCCCAGGGACCCAGGCTTTGATGCGAGATCCATCCTCGTTCAGGGTCTGGTTGACAGGAACAGAGCTCACCGAGAAGGCCACGACAGAGATGCGCCTGCCAGCAGCAGAGTACGTGTTTCAGGGCCAGAGTGTTATAGTCGGGCCATCAGAGCCGCAGTGATTCCTCCCAACTTCAGCTTGGCGACTGGAGTCAGCAAGTTCACCAGTGAGTCTAAGCCTGACACTTGGCTCGAAGATTACCGAGTGGCTGTACAGATTGGCGGTGGCAATGATGAGGTGGCCATGAAGCATTTGCCTCTCATGTTAGAGGGCTCAGCCAGAGCATGGCTAAATCAGTTAGCGCCCAGTAGCATCTACACTTGGGAGGACCTCTCCCGAGTGTTTGTCACAACCTTTGAGGGAACATGCAAGCAACCTGCAGGCCTTACAGAGTTGCGGTCTTGCGTGCAGAAACCGAATGAAACGCTGAGGGATTACATCCAGAGGTGGATCACATTGCATCACACGGTTGAGAATGTTCCAGATCATCAAGCAGTTTGTGCCTTCAAAGAAGGCGTTAAGTACAGAGAATTGAATCTGAAGTTTGGTCGAACTGGAGAGATGTCTCTGAATCGGATGATGGAGATTGCCACCAAATACGCCAATGGCGAAGACGAAGATCGCCTCCGGAGTGGCAAGCAAAAGGCAGTCGCCCAAGAAACCGGAGGAAACTCCAGTTGGAAATAGAAGCGGAAGGCCGAGCCAGCCGCCCCTGGGGAGGCCCTGGCCGTAACCCAGGGAAATTTCAAGGGAAAAGCCAAGGGCCCCTGGAAGCCCAAGAAAGTCAAGGATCAAGATGGAAATGATGTTTTGGATCTACCATGTCACATCCACACCAAGAAAGATGAAGAGGGTAATTTTATTACCCAAAGCATACCACTCGACAGTGCCGGCTCCTGATCCAGCAGTTTCAGGGCAAGCAGCCCAAAGATAAGGAAAAAGAGCCGGACAGAGTTGAAGACAAGGATGATAGTGACCATGGATACCCCCAAGTCACTTCCACCCTGATGATTTTTGCTGATGTCGAAAGCAAAAGTCGACTGAAAGTCATTAATCGTGAAGTGAATATGGTTGCTCTGGCAACACCCAGTTATCTGAAGTGGTCTCAGACTGCCATAACATTCGACCAGTCCGATCACCCCACGCACATTGCCACCCCTGGGAGGCAAGCTTTGGTGGTCGACCCAGTTGTCGAAGGCACTTGACTGACCAAAGTCCTGATGGGTGGTGGCAGTGGCCTGAACATACTGTATGCTGAAACATTGAAAGAGATGGGCATTCCGATGTCCAGGCTCAGTACCAGCAACATGAGCTTCCACGGAGTCATTCCCGGGAAGAAAGCCGAATCACTCGGCCAGATTGCTCTTGATGTGGTTTTCGGTGATTCAAAGAATTACCGCAAGGAAAAGTTGACATTCGAGGTTGTGGACTTCCAAAGTGCTTATCATGCCATTTTGGGCAGGCCAGCTTATGCACGCTTCATGGCCCGACCATGTTATGTGTATCTCAAATTGAAGATGCCTGGTCCCAAAGGTGTGATCACTGTTACAGGCAATCAGAAGAAAGCAGAAGAGTGCTTTCAGAAAGGCTGAAAGATTGCTGACGCTCAGATGGCAGTGGTTGAGCTGCAAGAGTATCAGAAGATTGCAGATCCGAGTGAGTTGCTACGAGCTAAGAAGCCCGCTTCAGAGTCAGCTTTTTAGTCGTCCAGTGAAACGAAGGCAGTTCTCATTCAGCCGACCGACCCCGAGGCTGCCCCGACTCACATCTCAACAACGCTCGACTCCAAATAGGAAGAAGCGCTCATCCAGTTCCTCCGTGAGAACTGGGACATCTTCGCATGGAAGCCTTCTGACATGCCTGGAATTCCCAGGGGGCTGGCTGAGCACCGTCTACGAGTCGACCCAAAGTTCAAGTCTGTGAAAGAACATCTTCGACGGTCTGCCGTCTAGAAGAGGAAAGCTATTGGCGAGGAGGTGGCTCGGCTCTTAGCAGCGGAGTTCATCCGAGAGATTTACCACTCCGAGTGGCTCGCCAATGTTGTCATGGTCCCCAAGAAGGACAAGTCGCTTCGCATGTGCATCGACTTTAAACATATCAATCAGGCCTGCCCGAAAGATCATTTTCCTCTCCCTCGCATCGACCAAATAGTCGACTCGATCGCGGGGTGTGAGCGATTGTCTTTTCTAGACGCCTATTCCGGGTACCATCAGATCCGTCTGTATGGACCCGATGAGATCAAAACAGCTTTCATCACTCCATTCGGGTGCTTCTGTTATGTCACCATGCCCTTTGGCCTCAAGAACGCTGGAGCCACGTTCATGAGGATGATTCAGAAGTGTTTGCTCACTCAGATCAGTCGGAACGTGGAAGCATACATGGATGATATTGTGGTCAAGTCACGGAAAGGTTCCGACCTGCTGACTGACCTTGCTGAAAGCTTTGCCAACCTCAGGGGGTATGATATCAAGCTTAATCCATCAAAGTGCACATTCGGAGTTCCGGGTGGAAAGTTACTCGGTTTTCTCGTTTCCGAACGAGGAATCGACGCCAATCCCAAGAAAGTTGGCACCATACTCCGGATGAAGCGCCCTGTGCGTGTGCACGATGTCCCGAAGCTTACAGGTTGCTTGGCCGCTCTAAGTCGATTCATTTCTCATCTCGGTGAAAAGGCATTGCCTCTTTACCGACTGATGAAGAAGTCTGACAAGTTCGAGTGGACTCCAGAAGCTGATGCAGCGTTTGCAGACCTCAAAGCTCTGCTCTCCACCCAGCCAGTGCTTGCTGCCCCAATCAGTAAAGAGCCTTTGCTGCTTTACATTGCAGCCACATGACAAGTTGTCAGTACAGTACTTACGGTCGAGCGGGAAGAAGAAGGAAAGGCCTTCAGAGTTCAGCGCCCAGTATATTATGTGTCTGAAGTTTTGACACCTTCAAAACAGAGATATCCTCATTATCAGAAACTTGTACACGGGATTTATATGACCACGAAGAAGGTTGCACATTACTTCTCTGACCACTCCATTACAGTCGTCAGCGACGCCCCACTGTCAGAGATTCTGCATAACAGAGATGCAACTGGTCGAGTGGCGAAGTGGGCGATTGAACTCCTTCCCCTAGATATCAAGTTTGAAGCAAAGAAGGCTATCAAGTCCCAATCAATTGCAGATTTCGTTGCTGAGTGGATCGAACAGCAGCTTCCGACTCAAGTTCACTCGGAGCACTGGACCATGTTCTTCGATGGATCTAAGATGCTGAATGGTTCCGGTGCTGGGGTAGTATTGGTCTCCCCCCGAGGATATAAGCTCAGATATGTTCTCCAGATTCACTTCGATTCCTCCAACAATGAAGCAGAATATGAAGCACTTTTGTATGGGTTGCGCATGGCCATTTCACTCGGCGTCCGTCACCTCATGGTCTATGGCGACTCAGATTTGGTGGTTAATCAGGTGATGAAGGAGTGGGACGTCAGAAGTCCGGCAATGACTGGTTATTGCAATGCAGTGAGAAAGCTAGAAAAGAAATTCAAGGGGTTAGAGCTTCATCACATCCCCCGACTGAAAAATCAAGCAACTGATGATCTGGCAAAGATAGGCTCCAAGAGAGAAGCCATTCCCAGCAATGTATTTTTGGAGCACATCCGCTTGCCGTCAGTCCAGGAGGATCCTTTTACAGAAGAAGCCCCGCAACCGAAAAGTGCCACAGATCTGACTGAAGTTGAAGTCCCTGCTGTGGTCGACCTAATCATGGAAGTCTTGGCAATCACTCCCGACTGGACGATACCATACATCGCGTATATCCTAAGGAAAGAACTCCCAGAGGATGAGGAAGAGGCTCGACAGATCGTCCGCTGATCCAAAGCCTTCACAGTCATAAGGGGACAGATGTATAGAGAAAGCGCGACTGGAATCGGTCAGAAGTGCATAACACCAGAAGAGGGTCAGATAATCCTTGACGACATCCACTCGGGGACCTGTGGTCACCATGCGTCTTCTCGGACCATTGTGGCTAAAGCATACTGAGTGGGATTTTACTGGCCAAGAGCAAATGAGATGGCAAAAGAGATAGTCGACAAGTGTGGAGGGTGCCAGTTCTATTCCAACATGTCACACAAGCCTGCGTCAGCCCTGAAGACCATTCCACTCGTCTGGCCCTTTGCTGTTTGGGGACTGGACATGGTTGGTCCACTGAGAATAGGCAGGAGCGGTTTCACTCATGTGCTTGTGGCAGTCGACAAGTTTACCAAATGGATTGAAGCTAAGCCCATCAAGAATCTTGATGCTTGCACTGCTATCAGTTTTGTCAGAGGGCTAACATTCAGATATGGAGTCCCGCATAGCATCATCGCTGACAATGGGTCAAACTTTGATTCGGACAAGTTCAGAGCTTTTTGCGCCTCTCAAGGCACATGAGTCGACTACGCATCGGTCGCACATCCCCAGTTGAATGGACAGGCAGAGAGGGCAAATGGTTTGATTCTCAAAGGACTAAAGCCTCGACTGATGCGTAATCTCAAGCACGCGGCAGGTGCTTGGGTCGACGAGCTTCCGTCAGTTCTGTGGGGATTGAGGACCACCCCGAACCGGTCGACTGGAAGAACTCCATTCTTTCTAGTTTATGGAGCCGAGGCAGTTCTGCCGAGTGATCTTCTTCACAACGCACCCCGAGTCGAACTTTATACCGAAGATGAAGCAGAACAAGCCCGACAAGACGCAGTCGACCTCCTAGAAGAAGAAAGGGAGATGGCCATGATAAGATCGACCATCTATCAGCAAGACTTGCGTCGATTCCACGCCAGGAATGTAAAGAGTCGAGCCTTCCAAGGAGATTTGGTCCTCCGAGTGGATCAACAGAAACCACACAAGCTTGCTCCTACTTGGGAAGGACCCTTCATCGTCACCAGAGTCCTCCACAATGGAGCGTATCACCTCTACAATGTTGATCGCCAGATCAACGAGCCGCGAGCTTGGAATGCGGAACTGCTCCGCCCCTTTTACACTTGAGTTCTCCCTTAGACGAGATGTAAAAAAACTTTTTGCAGTTCATTTTTATCAAAGGCAAGAATGTTCCAATAATTGCTGTCACTTTTGTTTGCATACGAAATCCCCCAGTGGGTGACTTAGCCGCGAATCCGTTTCGCCTAAGTTTGAAAAATCCTACCGAGTGGAGAGCCAGACTCCCACTCGGAGGCTTAGCTGCAGCCCAGTGCTTGCCTAAGTGTTCAAAAATCCTACCGAGTGAGAGCAATCCTCCCACTCGGGGGCTTAGCTACAGTCCAGTACTCGCCTAAGTTCTCCCACTTAGAGACTTAGCCGCAGTCAGGCACTCGCCTAAGTGTTTAAAAATCCTACCGAGTGGAGAGCAAACCTCCCACTCGGGGGCTTAGCTGCAGTCCAGTACTCGCCTAAGTTCTCCCACTTAGAGACTTAGCCGCAGTCAGGCACTCGCCTAAGTGTTTAAAAATCCTATCGAGTGGAGAGCAAACCTCCCACTCGGGGGCTTAGCTGCAGCCCAGTGCTCGCCTAAGTGTTTAAAAATCCTACCGAGTGGAGAGCAAACCTCCCACTCGGAGGCTTAGCTGCAGCCCAGTGCTCGCCTAAGTGCTTAAAAATCCTACCGAGTGGAGAGCAATCCTCCCACTCGGGGGCTTAGCTGCAGTCCAGTACTCGCCTAAGTTCTCCCACTTAGAGACTTAGCCACAGTCAGGCACTCGCCTAAGTGTTTAAAAATCCTACCGAGTGGAGACCAAACCTCCCACTCGGGGGCTTAGCTGCAGTCCAGTACTCGCCTAAGTTCTCCCACTTAGAGACTTAGCCACAGTCAGGCACTCGCCTAAGTGTTTAAAAATCCTACCGAGTGGAGAGCAAACCTCCCACTCGGGGGCTTAGCTGCAGCCAGTGCTCGCCTAAGTGTTTAAAAATCCTACCGAGTGGAGAGCAAACCTCCCACTCAGAGGCTTAGCTGTAGCCCAGTGCTTGCCTAAGTGTTTAAAAATCCTACCGAGTGGAGAGAAATCCTCCCACTCGAGGGCTTAGCTGCAGCCCAGTGATCGCCGAAGTGTTTAAAAATCCTACCGAGTGGAGAGCAAACCTCCCACTCGGGGGCTTAGCTGCAGCCCAGTGCTTGCCTAAGTGTTTAAAAATCCTACCGAGTGGAGAGCAAACCTCCCACTCGGGGGCTTAGCTGCAGCCCAGTGCTTGCCTAGTGTTTAAAAATCCTACCGAGTGGAGAGCAAACCTCCCACTCGGGGGCTTAGCTGCAGCCCAGTGCTTGCCTAAGTGTTTAAAAATCCTACCGAGTGGAGAGCAATCCTCCCACTCAGGGGCTTAGCTGCAGCCCAGTGCTCGCCTAAGTGTTTAAAAATCCTACCGAGTGGAGAGCCAGACTCCCACTCGGGGGCTTAGCTGCAGCCCAGTGCTCGCCTAAGTGTTTAAAAATCCTACCGAGTGGAGAGCAAACCTCCCATTCGGAGGCTTAGCCGCAGCCCAGTGCTCGCCTAAGTGTTTAAAAATCCTACCGAGTGGAGAGCAAACCTCCCACTCGGGGGCTTAGCTGCAGCCTAGCGCTCGCCTAAGTGTTTAAAAATCCTACCGAGTGGAGAGCCAGACTCCCACTCAGGGAGCTTAGCTGCAGCCCAGTGCTCACCTAAGTACAGGACACAACCCAATCCGCAAGAAGTTACGCCACAAATACAAGGTTATTCCGAGTGAAGATCAAGTTGCACTCGACAGATCAAACCATGAAGATATCCAACGAGAAATCAAGTTCGGATAAAGCCTAAAGGTCCCAGACCTCAGATCAAAGTACTCGAGCCCTCGGCTCGGCAGAGTTTAATGGTTACAAATCCACTCGGCATTCCGAGGCAAATTTAAAGTGAAGCATAAAAGTTTTTCATTCCTCAGGTGGAGGACTGGAAGGGGCGACGAACTCGTCCAAGTCGATCCCGTCTGCGATACGAGTGGCAGCAGCGATGAAAGTCTCCATGAAGTCTTGAAAGCTGTGCTTCCTGGTATTGGCAACTTGGATGGCGGCCAGCTTTTCCTCTCGCGCCTCCTTGCAATGGACGCGGACCAGAGACATAGAGACATCAGCACCACATCTAGCAGAAGATTTCTTCCATTCCGCCACTCGACCCGGGACTTCATTCAGTCGAGCCATCAGAGACTCGAGGTCGTTCTGAAGCATCGTCCCAGGCCAGAGTGATGTGTCGATCAACGACATCGCAACCTTCAGTCGAGCAAGATAATCAACAATGCTGGTAACACAAGACTCCAGTCGGAGCACGTTCATGGCAGCCTCATCCTTCACGAGAGAATTGGCGGGGTCCAAGCCTGGCTCCACTCGACTGGTTTCCTCTTCGAAGTTCTGGCAGAATTCTGCCAACACGATTCAAGAGTCAGAAAGTGGTTCTACACAGGCTTGGTAACTGCGAGACAGTCAGGGCAGAGTAATTACCTTCGAGCATGATGAACAGCTTCTTGGCGAGTCCACCGAGATAAGCTTCCAAATCATTCCTCTTCCCCACCAGATCACCTACTTTGTCGTGCAGAGCCACGTTGTCATTCTTCAGTCGGGTGACCTCTTGATTGGCTACCTCGAGAGCAACTTTCAGTCTGGAGTTCTCCTGCTCAAGAAGCTTCTTCCAGTTTATCTGTGGCACATCGAGTGAAATCAACATGAAGAATGGACAAGCAAGAAAAATCACTCGTCAAGAATGGAGAACCTCACCAGCCATACCTTTTGCTTCTTCTTGCGCCTTCTTCAAATTCTCTTGAGCAAGCTTCAAGTTAAGGTTGAGATGGATCTGCCGATTCTCCAACTCAGTATAGCGAGCTACAAGTTCACATGATTTCTGCAAAAAGAAAAATCAGTGGACAGACGTCCAAGATAAGTCGCTTCCGAGTAACTAAGAGACAATGATGGCGTTCCTAAGACTACAGCCGAATCAAAAACATTCGACAGTAGTCTCGGGGACTACACCCAGTGGGTGCACTCAGCGTGCCCCCACTGTTAAAAAAAAGAGAGAGCCGACTGTCCGCAGTCGACCAGATACAGTTCCATTCGACATGGCCCAAAAAGAGTCGACTGTCCACAGTCGACCGGATACAGTTCCATTCGACATGGCCAGACCAGACCGAGTGAAGAAATACAGCTACAACAACACAATATAAAGACTACAGTCGACTGCCAGCAGTCCACTATAGTCTCGGGGACTACACCCAGTGGGTGCACTTAGCGTGCCCCCACTTGTCCAAGAATTGGCAGACACACCCAGTGGGTGTATAGATATAAAGATCTTCGGGAAAAAGATTCTTCAAATAGCATATCGTAACAGACCAAGTGTTGAGTCGACTGACCTGGACGTTACTCTGAAGACCCGAACTCGCGTCATAAGCCACTTGGCTGGCCTCCCGAGCTGCTTTCACTTGTTCCATCATGATCCCTGCCTGGCGTATGGCCTCTTTTGCGGCAGCTGCTTGGTCCTCAGGGACGGGGTACGCGGCAAAAAGTGAAGGCGGATCCGCAGTCGACGTCGAAGGCCGCACCCTCGTTAGAGGAACGGCGAAAGTCACAGAAGCCCGAGTGGTTTCACCACCGTCTCGGGCTACGGCCTCAGGCGCCGGAGTGGATTGTGGAGGCTCGCCCGCCAATGCTCCCCTGGTCCTTCTCACTCTCAGCGGCGCGTCATCGTCGTCATCCGGAAGGTTGATAACATGAGAAGGAGCTACAAGAAAAAATTCAATCGACCAGAGTTGCAATAAGTGTCCAGTCGACTCAAGGCAGAACATCAGTAATCATACCAGGGTTGGAGGTAACAGCATCCTCCATCTCTTGGTCGTCGTCCTTGGCGGAGACCTCAGAAGTAGCAGCACTGCAAATCTCGAAAGTCAGTCAGCTGGCTCGATGAATCGACCAAGTATCTGTCCACGGTCGACAAAGGAAAACAAGTTTTGTTATTACCCAGAAATGGTGGGGACAGCCATCTTCATCTTGGGCAGAGCCTTGGGCGGCTTGGACGGCGTCGCGCGTGGGTGCTTGGGAGCCTTTCCAGTCGGCGTAGGAGAAGAGGTCCGAGGGCGTTTCGACGACTGCCCAACAGGAGCAGTCGCCTTACCACATTCCCGCGCTGGATCGTGTGTGAGCTTGGATCGCCTCTTCGGGCGGAGGGGTTCAACCTCCTCCTCCTCCTCCTCGCTGGAGTCGACATCGTCGTCTCCCTCTCCTTCGCCATCGGACTCCCACTTGCCTTGGTCGTCTCCACTCTCACCTCCGCTCGCCTCCCCTTCCTCAGTTGGCTCCTGTGCCCCGTTGGGTGTCGAGTACATCTCAGTAGTCGCCTGGAAAACAATAGACAAGACAAAAGTCAGTCGACCGATTCAAAGAAGACCAATGAAGAAAACAAGATCTCAGTCGGGAGCATAAAGTCAGACCTGGTCCACTTTGTATGTGTTGTCGAGTGGAGAAACCCTCCTGGCACCTTGGGGGTTGTCTTTGTTTCCTGTGATGCTCGTTAGCCACCCCTCCAACATCTCATCAGTGACCTCCTCCGGGTGGATCCGAGTGGTGTCTCCGAGGCCCGAGTACAGCCACATCGGGTGGTCGCGAGCCTGGAGCGGTTGGATGCGCCTCCGAAGGAAGACCTCCAGCAACTCCATGCCAGTCATGCCATCGCGGACAAGCTGAACCACTCGACCAACCAGCACTTTGACTTGGGCCTTTTCTTCTGGCGTCACTTTCAGAGAAGCAGGTTTTTGAGCTCGGTCGAGAGAGAAATGGGGAAGCCCGGTCGACTGTCCTGGGGTCGCCTGGTCTTTGCAGTAAAACCAGGTCGCCTGCCAACCGCAGACCGACTCGGGGAAAATGATAGATGGAAAACAACTCTTTCCCCTCGTCTGGATCGCCAGGCCCCCGCACAGCTGGATCACTTGCGTCCTTTCATCACTCGACTTGGCCTTCTTGACCTATTGGGAGCGGCAAGTAAAGATGTGCTTAAAGAGTCCCCAATGGGGGCGGCAAACCAGGAAACCCTCACACAAGGAAATGAAGGCAGCAAGGTACACGATAGAATTGGGAGTGAAGTGGTGGAGCTGCGCTCCGAAGAAATTCAGAAAACTCCGGAAAAAAGGATGAGGAGGCAGAGAAAACCCTCGATCGATGTGGGTGGCGAGAAGGACACACTCACCATCATGGGGTTGGGGCTCGACTTCTCCCCCCGGGAGACGCGCAGCTTCGTAAGGAACAACTCCCCCCTCAACCATATCGTCGAGGTCTTCCTGCCGAATCACCGACGGCATCCAGTCACCCTGGATCCAGCCTCTAGGCAGAGCAGTCCTTGAGGAAGATCCGCCCCGAGCGGACTTCTTCCCTTTCCCCTGCACCGCCGCCTTCTTCGCGTGCTCCAGAGCAGACGTCTTGCCCTTCACCATCGTCGCCGGCGAATCTCGAATGGGTCTGCAGCGCTAGGGTGAGAGCGGAGGTGGCAGAGGACTTTGCGAAGGGAGAAAGAAGAGAAAGGAGAGAGCACTGTTCGGAAACCCGAGCCGGTGGCTTATAAGAGGCCGCTCCCGAGTGGCTGACTGGTAGGCCCAGGCTATCCCATCAAATCCCGCAGCAGACGCGCGTGCAGCACATGGCAGAAAAGGTGGCGCGGGAATCGAGGAGCTTCCGCCTTATCACATCCGATTACTGCGGCCGCGCCCGTCCCGCTCGCTCCCGATGTTCAAATCCCGCGAAATCCGCGGGCTGCGGAACAACTCATCAAAACAGAAGATCCCTCTCGCGCCGGCACTCGGTGTTTCACAAGTAAGGAAATTCACTCGATAAGAGACCAAGAATGGATCAAGGCGACCGAAAGAAGTTGACAACATCATCCTTGGCGATTGATCCAGTACAAGACATCCATATGACACTAAGAACCAGTCGGAAGGACCCCCAACTCCTTCCCCACTTGAACCTCGATCCATTCAGGGGCTAATGACGAAGCTATGTACCTAGGGTAGGGGCATGGACCTGTCCTAAGAGCCCTACCCAAGGACATCCCTGGAAGAAGTCACCTTTCAATCGACTTGGAGGTACCCACTCGACGGGTTTAGGACACTCGACCAAGAAGCTACCACTCGACAGTGAAGCCAACCACTCGACTGCCAGGAGATCTAAAGTCATTCCGCAGGCAAACGGTCGGCTATTAAGTAGTCTTTATGGTCATTATAGCACTTCATTACCAGCGTTACCAGTAATGCCCCGCATTAATGTACATTGAACCCTTGGTAACATGGGCTGGCCGGGGTCCTGGCGAACTCTATATAAGCCACCCCCACCTTAGTATCAAGGGTTCGCACCCCTGTTATTCACACGCCTATAATCCAATCGACCGCCTCCGGGCACCGAGACGTAGGGCTGTTACTTCCTCCGCGAAGGGCCTGAACTTGTACATCTTGGTGTGTTTACAACTTCCCAATAGCTGAGATCTAGCCTCTCCTTACACCCCCCCTACATCACTATCAGAGTTAGAACCACGACACTCGCCAAACGTTCATAATGTCTGCATCTGCTCCTGCAATAGGTCTGTCACCTAGTGGTGCATCAAGGACATAATTCTTCTGTGCAGCAATGAGGATAATCCTCAGATCACGGACCTAGTCCGCATCATTGCTACTATCATCTTTCAATATAGTTTTTCTCTAGGAACATATCAAAAATAAACGGGGAGCTACACGGCGAGCTATTGATCTACAACATAGTTATGCAAATACTATCAGGACTAAGTTCATGATAAATTAAAGTTCAATTAATCATATTACTTAAGAACTCCCACTTAGATAGACATCCCTCTAACCATCTGAGTGATAACGTGATCCATATCAACTAAACCATGTTCGATCATCACGTGAGATGGAGTAGTTTTCAATGGTGAACATCACTATGTTGATCATATCTACTATATGATTCACGCCCGACCTTTCAGTCTCAGTGTTCCGAGGCCATATCTGCATATGCTAGGCTCGTCAAGTTTAACCCGAGTATTCCGCGTGTGCAAAACTGGCTTGCACTAGTTGTATGTGAACGTAGAGCTTATCACACCCGATCATCACGTGGTGTCTCAGCACGAAGAACTGTCACAACGGTGCATACTCAGGGAGAACACTTATACCTTGAAATTTAGTGAGAGATCATCTTATAATGCTACCGCCGAACTAAGCAAAATAAGTTGCATAAAGGATAAACATCATATGCAATCAAAATATGTGACATGATATGGCCATCATCATCTTTTGCTTTTGATCTTCATCTCCAAAGTACCGTCATGATCTCTATCGTCACCAGCATGACACCATGATCTCCATCATCTTGATCTCTATCAACGTGTCATCATATGGTTATCTCACCAACTATTGCTTTTGCAACTATTACTATCGCATAGCGATAAAGTAAAGCAATTGTATGACGCTTGCATCTTATGCAATAAAGAGACAACCATAAGGCTTCAGCTAGTTGCCGATAAGTTTAACAAAACATGATCATCTCATACAACAATTTATATCTCATCATGTCTTGACCATATCACATCACAACATGCCCTGCAAAAACAAGTTAGACGTCCTCTACTTTGTTGTTGCAAGTTTTACGTGGTTGCTACGGGCTGAGCGAGAACCGCTCTTACCTACGCATCAAAAACCACAACGTGGTATAGTGATTGCTTTTTGATCTTCAGAAAGAACCCTGTTCATTGAATCCGATTCAACTAAAGTTGGAGAAACAGACACCCGACCACTAGCCAACTGTGTGCGAAGCACGTCGGTAGAACCAGTCTTGCGTAAGCGTACACATAATGTCGGTTTGGGCTGCTTCCTCCAACAATGCCGCTGAATCAAGAATCAACTAGTGACGGCAAGCAATATGTATATACCCATGCCCACAACTCCTTTGTGTTCAACTCGTGCATATAACATCTATGCATAAACCTGGCTCAGATGCCCCCGTTGGGGAACGTAGTAATTTCAAAAAATTTCCTACGCACACACAAGATCATGGTGATGCATAGAAACAAGAGGGGAGAGTGTCGTCCACGTACCCTCGTAGACCGTAAGCGGAAGCATTATGAGAACGCGGTTGATGTAGTCGTACATCACGATCCGACCGATCCAAGTACCAAACGCACGACACCTACGAGTTCAGCACACGTTCAGCTCGGTGACGTCCCACGAACTCACGATCTAGCAGAGCTTCGCGGGAGAGTTCCGTCAGCACGACAGCGTGATGACGGTGATGATGATGCTACCGACGTAGGGCTTTGCCTAAGCACCGCTACGATATGACCGAGGTGGATTATGGTGGAGGGGGGCACCGCACACGGCTAAAAGATCAACTGATCAACTTGTGTGTCCATGGGGTGCCCCCTACCCTCGTATATAAAGGAGGGAGGAGGAGGCCGGCCCTAGAGGGGGCGCGCTAAGTGTGGGGAGTCCGACTAGGACTCCCAAGTCCTAGTAGGATTCCCCTTTTCCTTTACGGAGTAGGAGAGAAGAAAGAAGGAAAGAGAGTGGGAGGAGGAAAGGGCAAGGTGGGGGGGGGCACAACCCCTC
The DNA here is from genome assembly GCA_034509565.1 of Triticum monococcum. Taxonomy (NCBI): domain Eukaryota; kingdom Viridiplantae; phylum Streptophyta; class Magnoliopsida; order Poales; family Poaceae; genus Triticum; species Triticum monococcum. The sequence goes on along the minus strand of CM067843.1, from coordinate 596,431,943 downwards.
CCCATAGTCCAATTCGGACTAAGCCTTGGGGCGCGCGCAGCCTCCCCTCTCTATTTCCCCTAAAGCCCAATAAGGCCCATATACTCCCGACGAATTTCTGTAACTCTCCGGTACTCCGAAAAATACCCGAATCACTCGGAACCTTTTCGATGTCCGAATATGGTCGTCCAATATATCGATCTTTACGTCTCGACCATTTCAAGATTCCTCGTCATGTCCCCAATCTCATTTGGGACTCCGAACTACATTTGGTACATCAAAACACATAAACTCATATTACCGATCGTCACCGAACGTTAAGCGTGCAGACCCTACGGGTTCGAGAACTATGTAGACATGACCGAGACACGTCTCCGGTCAATAACCAATAGTGGAACCTGGATGCTCATATTGGCTCCTACATATTCTATGAAGATCTTTATCTATCAAACCGCATAACAACATACGTTGTTCCCTTTGTCATCAGTATGTTACTTGGCCGAGATTCGATTGTCGGTATCTCAATACCTAGCTCAATCTCGTTACCGACAAGTCTCTTTACTCGTTCCATAATACATCATCCCGCAACCAACTCATTAGTTGCATTGCTTGCAAGGCTTATAGTGATGTGCATTACCGAGAGGGCATAGAGATACCTCTCTGACAATTGGAGTGACAAATACTAATCTCGATCTATGCCAACTCAACAAGTACCATCGGAAACGCCTATAGTGCACCTTTATAATCACCCAGTTACATTGTGACATTTGGTAGCACACAAAGTGTTCCTCGGGTAGTTGGGAGTTGCATAATCCCATAGCCATAGGAACATGTATAAGTCATGAAGAAAGCAATAGCAGTAAACTAAAACGTTCAAGTGCTAAGCTAACGGAATGGGTCAAGTCAATCACATCATTCTCTAATAATGTGATCCCGTTAATCAAATGACAACTCATGTCTATGGTTAGGAAACTTAACCATCTTTGATTCAACGAGCTAGTCAAGTAGAGGCATACTAGTGACACTCTATTTGTCTATGTATTCACACATGTACTAAGTTTCCAGTTAATACAATTCTAGCATGAATAATAAACATTTATCATGATATAAGGAAATAAATAATAACTTTATTATTGCCCCTAGGGCATATTTCCTTCAGCCGGCGGCTGTGGCCGAGGCGAGCAGGGTGTGGTCTGAGCGTGACGACCACGGGAAGGGAGCAGGCGCGCGTGGTCTGCTCGGGCACGCATGGGCGGAGGTGCGAGTATCGATAGGAGCATCGAGGAATGAGCGTGCGCATGCGTGAGTAGAGTTGGGGGCGTGGGGGAATGGTGGCGCTGCTCGGGATCGACGGAGGGGCTACAGAGGCGCGAGGGAAGGTCTACGGCGTCGAAGAGGCTAGGGGGAGAGCATGAGGAGATGTGAATGCACACCGGGGAGGCACATGGGGGCCCAGCAGTGGCTTAGTAGCAGTAGAGTAGAGGGGACCGAAGAAGATCGTTGGCGGCGCCCGTGGAAGAAGACGAGGTCGAAATCCACCGAGGGGTGATGACCTCAAAATGGAGCTTGCAGTTGACGTGGACGAGGTCGTCGGAGCCCCCGGTGCAATCCTAGGTGGCGGGGATGACGATGGGCGTGAGGTTGGCGATGGAGCTTTGACTTGTCACGTGGAGAAAGAAAAACGACGCGAGAGGGAGGGGGAAGTGGCTAGGGTTCGATGGCGAGAGGGGCGCTAGGGCCGCCTTATAGCCTCGGGGAGACGATAGATGGTCATCACGGCGATGGCCGGTGCCATGGCGAGCATCGACGCGGCCACGCCCTCCCGTGAACAGGGGAGCGAGGGAGCCAGGGTGAGGTGGGTCGGCCTGGCTCGACCAGTGAGGCCAGTTGGGCCATTTGGCCCCGGGGTGGGGGGTTCCTTTGTTTTTATTTTTATTTCTTTACTATTTTAATTTATGCCCACAATATTTTAGTTTAGTTAAAATACAAAAGTAGTTTCCAAATTAGTATTGCTATTTCTACCTTTACCATAAAAAGTTTGGTACTCAAATAAATTAGTTTAACATCTAAGAATTTATAAAAGGCATTTATATTTTTGTTTAAGCCACTATTTTAATTATTTTTGAGCACTTAAATATTTTATAAGAATTTGGTTTCTTCACCAATATTATTTATGAATTATTTTCCATAGTTTGCACATTTGATAAATTTTATTTTTGACTTTATTTTAAATTTGAATTTGGACCGGATTTGAACCAACGCGAGTTTAACAACAGTAATCATGGTGACGTGGCATCATTAGCAGAAGGTTACTGTAGCTTAAATATCCGGGCGTCACACCTCTATGATATTTATGTTCATGGTGTTCATATCCTACTCATGCTAGTATCCAATGTTACTTATGCATAATGTATGTTCATGACCGCTTTCGCTCTCTAGCCGGCCGCTTCTCAACCTATTTGTTTGCCTTCGTCTATAGTAAGTGGGAATACTGCTTGTGCTTCAAAAATCCTGAAACCCAACTTAATCCAGATGTTCCACCATATCTACCTATATGTGGTATTACCCTGTTGTTCTAAGTAAATTTGCATGTGGCACCTCTAAAAGCTTCGAATAAATATCCTTTTCGTGTGCCTGGATTGTTCATAGAGTGATAGGAGGTACTCAGTATCTTCCAAGTTAGGTGCATTATTGTCATGATGAGTGTTTATTCACTCGTCCTTGCATGAGAGGGGCGGTAATAGGGATTCCCAGTCCCAAATTCAAAACTGCAAATAATTAAACAAAACTCCCCAAGGGTTGTTGTTCATATGGACGGTACTCGTGGATTCAGATCGGCCGTGAAGCGTGTTTGTTGGTGGAGGGGGAGTAAACCTTTAGTTTTATCGCTTGGGAACCGCCACTAATGTGTTTAGCATGGAAGATACCGATAACTAATGGTCGTGAAGTAAACAAGAAGGGTGCATTTCTCAAAATTTCATTTATCTCTGTTTAAAAAAAGTTGAGCTCTGGCACCGCTGCAAATCACTGCTTCCCTCTGCGAAAGGACTATCTATTTACTTTCATGTTGTGTCATCACCTTCTCAAATAAGAGCCAAATCCTGAGAGCACTATTGTCATCCTCATGCATTGTGTGTATGATGTAGGGTGGAACCCTAATCGGCCGATATTTCACGAAAGGAGCGGATCCCGCGATGAACACGAAGAACACAAGGAGGGAAACGAGGGGAAAACACGGGCACAAGATAAACACTAAACCAACAATAAATAGTCACACATGTGCTAGATCCTCGAGTACATAAGAAATCACATGATCCATGAACAACTAGGGACGATACAAAGGTAACCGGTCTTATCCGTGAGGAGGTCTTGATGTTCTTCTCCACAAGGAGGTCTTGAATCCAAAGGGATCTTCTCCGAAGAGGGGCCGCGGTCTCTCTCGTGGAGTAGATCCGATGTGGATGAGCAATGCTCTATCTCTAAATATGAGCTAAACCAATGCTAACCCTAGAAAGTAGGACGAGGAGTATATATAGTCTAGGGGGTTGAAGGGGTACACGGGCCTCAGCCCTTCACTATGCGCAGACAGGGGAGGCCGGGCGTCCGAGCATCGGGCCGGATGTCTGGGCTTTCACGAGGGGCCGGATGTCCGGGCTGGGTGGCCGGATGTCTGGGCTGGAGGCGCTGGCCTTGCTACACTCGGGTTCGGTGGTGTTCGGATATCCGGGCTCGAGGCCAGATTTCCAGGCAGGGCCGGATGTCCGGGCCCTGTAGACTTGGCCGCTGGCTCCTTGCTGCCGTAGACACTTCCAGGGGCTGGATGTCTGGGGCCATGGCTGGATGTCTGGGGCCTGGGAGTTGATCTTGACTCCCTGCGTCGGTTCTCTTCATCCGTGAACTTGGGGACCGCACATCTTCACATGCATCTTCGGGGGGGGGGGGGGGGGTCCTCTTGGTACCTAATCATGCACAACATCTCGGACTTAGGTAGTAGCTATGTCTCATGCAAAGAAAGTGGAAGTTCGGAGAGGAGTGAGTTCACCTTACTTCGATAGCCTTGGCTCGCGCTCTTGTCATTGGTCCAAGTGGTGTCGTTGGAGGTGTAGGTGCGTCCATGGGGATGATCGTGGGATGCTCCGCATCATCTCCCCTTCCTTGGGGAAGATCCGTCCTTGGATCGAAATCTTCATCACCATGGTAGGGCGAGAGATCTTTGATGTTGAAGATGTCGCTCACGGAGTACTTGTCGCGTGGGATGTCGATCTTGTAGGTGTTGTTGTTGTAGTGTTCGAGCACCTTGAAGGGTCCATCCGCGCGTGGTCGAAGTTTGGACTTGCATTCATTGGGGCAGCGGTCCTTGCAAAGGTGTAGCCACACAAGATCTCCGATGTTGAACACCATGGGGTGCTTGTTGATGTTGAGTTTGGTCGCAAGTCGTTGTACTTGGCGCTCGATGTTGTGCCTTGTATCCTCATGCACCTTCTTGAGATGGTTCACATGTGCACTTGCGTCCATATTGATGCGCTCTTGTAGCGGCAGAGGGAGAATGTCCAATGAGGACAAAGGGTTGAATCCGTAGATGACCTCGAAGGGGGACTTGCTGGTTGTTGAGTGTCTTGCGCGGTTGTAGGCGAACTCGGCGATAGGTAGACACTCCTCCCACTGCTTGATGTTCTTCTTGATGAGTACTTGAAGTAGAGCGGAGAGTGTGCGGTTGGTCACCTCCATTTGGCCGCCGGTTTGTGGATGATACGCCATGGAGAAGAGTAGCTTGATTCCGAGCTTGGCACATAGGGTCTTCCAAAAGTAGCTAAGGAACTTGACGTCGCGGTCCGAGACGATCGTCTTTGGCAATCCATGTAGACGTAATATTTCCCTACAAAAGAGATTAGCAACATGTGAAGCATCGTCTATCTTGTTGCAAGGAATGAAATGTGCCATCTTAGAGAAATGGTCCACAATGACAAATACCGAATCCTTTCCATTGCGAGTCCTAGGCAATCCAAGTACAAAATCCATACTAATATCTTCCCATGGTTGGTATGGAATTGGTAGAGGCATGTAAAGGCCATGGGATTGAGCTTTAGACTTAGCTTTGCGACATATAGAACATCGGTTGGTGAAGCAGTTGATGTCACGAAACATCTTGGGCCAATAGTAGTTCTTGGAGAGTGCAGCGGAAGTCTTGTCGTGTCCAAAATGTCCCATTAAGCCTCCTCCATGAGATTCCTGCAAAAGCAACAAACGAAGAGAAGACTCGGGGATGCAAAGCTTGTTAGATCTCATAAGATATCCATCTTTGATGTAGTAGCGTTCCCAAGATGTATGCGTCAAACATTTGGCATAAGTAGTAGCAAAAGTGGGATCATGCTCATACAAGTCTTTTATGTGCTCAAAGCCAATTACATTCAACTCAAGTTGAGTAACAAGCATGCATATGCGGGAAAGGGCGTCCGCCACAACATTTTCCTTACCTTTGATGTACTTGATTATATAAGGAAAAGACTCAATATATTCACTCCATTTAGCATGACACTTGTTCAACTTGGTTTGGCCCTTAATATACTTGAGCATTTCATGATCGGTATGGATGATGAATTCATGAGGGCGAAGATAGTGTTCCCATTCATGCAAAACGCGGACTAAAGCATATAACTCTTTGCCATATATGGGGTAATTGAGTTGCGCTCCGGAAAGTTTCTCACTAAAGTAAGCTATGGGGTGCTTCTCTTGTGTTAACACACCTCCTATGCCATTACCGCTAGCATCGTAATGAATCTCAAAGGGCTTGTCGAAGTTGGGTAATGCAAGCACGGGAGCATCAGTAAGCAAATTCTTAAGCTCATTGAAAGCGGTATCTTGGGATGGTCCCCAAACAAAAGGCGCATTCTTCTCGCTCAAAGCATGCAAAGGAGAAGCAATGGTGCTAAAATCTTTCACAAAGCAACGATACAAACCTGCAAAGCCAAGAAAGCTACACACTTGTTGCAAGTTGGTTGGTTATGGCCAAGTCTTAATAGCATTGATCTTGGACTCATCAACATGAACACCCTTAGAAGAAACAACAAAACCCAAGAAAACGAGCTTATCCACGCCGAAAAGGCACTTTTCCATGTTAGCAAAGAGATGCTCGTTTCGAAGAGTTTGCAAAATGGTTCGTAGATGGGTGGCATGATCTTGAAGAGATTTGCTATAAACAAGGATATCATCGAAGTAGACCACAACAAACACGCCAATGTAATGGCAAAAAACATGATTCATAAGACGCATAAAAGTACCCAATGCTTCCGATAGACCCATAGGCATGACTAACCACTCATACAACCCAAACTTGGTTTTGAAAGCGGTTTTCCATTCATCACCCTCTTGTATGTGGATTTGATAGTAACCACTCTTAAGATCAATTTTTGAAAAGATAGTGGCACCACTAAGTTCATCAAGCATATCGTCAAGGCGTGGAATGGGATACCTATGACAAACAGTGATAGCATTTGTAGGTCTATAATCGGAGCACATGCGAAAGCTACCATCTCGTTTTGGCACAAGAATGTCCGAGACGGCAGAAGGGGTCAAACTTTCACGCACATGTCCATGATCTATGAGATGCTTTACTTGCCTTTGTATTTCTTTGGTCTCTTCGGGGTTGACGCGGTAGGGAGCTTTGTTTGGAAGAGGTGCTCCGGGAATGGGGTCGATGCGGTGCTCGATTCCTCGTAGTGGAGGTAGTCCCGGAGGTAGCTCGTCGGGGAAAACATCATGAAATTCCTGCAAAAGAGAAGATAACACTAAAGGTAGAGTGTGAGAGGTGTTATCTTGTGTTTCATTGTCCTTGCACAAAAGGATGTTGTGTAGGACACTATATGGGTTCTCACACACTCCTTTTATCTCACTTTTGGTGGCAAATAGGACCAAGTTTTTCTTTTCGCTCATCGTGGAGGCGCTCGATTTGGGCTTGTGGCACTCACTCTCTTTTTGGTGGCTCGCTCTCTCACTATGCTCTCCATGATGGGTGGCTTGCTTGTCGGTGATCACTTGGCTTGGAGACATGGGACGAAGTATGTACTCCTTTCCTTTCATCTTGAAGATGTAGTGATTCGTTCGGCCGTTGTGGATGACTCCTCTATCAAATTGCCATGGGCGTCCAAGGAGAAGGTGGCAAACGATCATTGGAATGACGTCGCACTCCAAAGTGTCTTCATAGGCGCCAATTTTGAAGGAGACTTGTACTCGATGCTCGACTTGGATAGTGCCGGAGTCGCTAAGCCATTGCACTTTGTATGGATGTGGGCGCTTCATCTTGGGCAATTGCAACTTGGAGCACAGTTCTTCAGTTGCGAGATTATGACAACTCCCTCCATCGATGATGACCTTGACGGATCTTCCATTGATGCCGGCCTTGGTATGAAAGATATGGCATCATTGGTCTTCTTCTTGGTGATGTTGGAGAGTCAAGACCTTGGAGACAGCAAGAGCGGGACTTGAATCTTCATCGCAAAAGACTTGTTCTTCTTCATTGTTCACTTGTCGGTGCATGGCAACTTGCTCAAGAGCGTCCATTTCTCCTTCACTCATTGAGTCATAAGTGCCGTCGTCATTGAGGATCATGGTCCGCTTGTTGGTGCACTCATAGGACTTGTGGCCTCGGCCTCCGCATGTGAAGCATTTGAAGGAACTCGTCTTGACGGTCTCATCGGTTTGAGTGGATGATGATGAAGCTCTCGGCTTGAAGTTGCTTGTAGTAGGAGGATGACTTGGAGTTGACGAAGCTTTCTTGGAACTCGACTTGTCGACATTGCTTGTAGAAGGCTTGGTAGACGGTGTTGGAGTCGTTGAAGCTTGGTTGTTGGAGAAGCCGTAGGACTTGGATGAGAACTTGGCATACATGAAATCGTCTTGCACTTGACGTTCCGCCTTTGTAGCTTGATGCACGAGCTCGATGAGGTTTGAGTATGGTTGGAAGTCGGCGATCTTCTTGATAGGGTGGTTGAGTCCATTCAAGAAGCGTGCCATAGTTTGCTCATCATCTTCCGTGACATTGGCTCTTATCATGGCAATCTCCATCTCCTTGTAGTACTCTTCAACGCTCTTGGTTCCTTGCTTGAGTAGTTGGAGTTTCTTGAAGAGGTCGCGGTTGTAGTAGGTAGGCACGAAGCGTGCTCTCATGAAATCCTTCATTTGTGTCCAAGTAGTGATGGGTGGTTCACCTCTTGCCTCACGGCGCTCGATTACTTGTTCCCACCAAATGAGGACATAGTCTTGGAACTCAAGGGATGCCATTGCGATCTTCTTCTCTTCTTCATAGTTGTGCAAACGGAAGATTTTGTCGACCTTCAATGCCCATGAAAGATACTCTTCGGGGTTGCTTCCACTGAACTTGGGCATGGTGAACTTTAGCTTGCCATAGCGTTGCTCTTCATTGTGTTGGGGCCGGGGATGATAACATCCATGTTGTTGATGATTATCAAGCTCGTGTTGCTCTTGGTGAGGAGGATTGTGAACCTCATTTTGCTCTTTCCATGGAGGATTTCCATTGTCTTCATGCTCTTGATGAACTTGATGTTCTTGGCGAGCTTGTGGAGGAGCTTGTCGAGCTCGAGGAGGAACTTGAGGAACTTGACGATGCACACGAGCTTGAAATCTTCGTTCATGAGCTTCTTCGTGAAGTGCTTCTTCATGTTCACGAGCTTGCCGGCCTTGGTTGGCTACGGCTCGACTTGCATCTTGGAGGGCTTGTTGCGCCTCAAGTTCTTGAGCTTCATGGAGTTGTTGTTCTTGGCGTTGTGCCTCGGCATCTTGTGCTTCTTGGTGTAGACGTGCGCGCTCTTCCTCTTCATGTTGGCGTTGTCCTTGTCTTTCTCGTGCTAGCGCAAAAGCCTCCTGGGTTTGACGTTGTCGGTGCTATTGAGAGTTGGTGTCGCGTAGAGGATTGAGGCTTGCTTGACGATCGTTGAGTGCGGCACGGCGAAGAGTGTTTGATGTCAGTGTACTTGAGCCGGAGATGGTGAAGTCGGAGTGTCGACTTGAGCGGGTCCTTCTTGATGAAGACGAAGTGGAAGAAGAGCGGTTGAGCAACAAAGCACGAATCTCGTCCATTCTTGCATCGTTCTCTTGCTTGTGATCGTCGAGCTTTTGGTCAAAGTAGTCCCTTGTACGTTGTTCGGAGAGTCGCAAGTCGGCGGCAAGGTTGTCAATGCGTTCACTCATTGCTTGTTGCTCTTGATGCAAAGCATGTTGTGCACCAAAGAGGTGGCTCTTGGTGACGTAGGAGTTCATGTCATCGTCGTGCTTGATGAAGAGTGGGTTGGTAGAAGTACTTGGCCTATCCATCATTCCAAGTGAAAAATGTGAGGGGTAGAAAGAGAATAACGAATACCAAATGTACCTTGACCGAAGTTGAAAGTGGATCAATGATCACTCCAACGTGGACAAGGAAATAGCACAATTGGTACCAATTCTTGTCGGTTTCTCACACCTACACAAGTAAAAGCTTATGGTGGGGCTTGGTTAGGATGGTGGCACAAAATTTGATGCAATTGTAAGTGAGCTTCAATAATGTTGGAAAAGATTTGCAAGTTCACAATGCAACAAGTAGACCAAGCAAGATAAGGTACACGGAAACAAACACACAAAAAGATAAGCGGGGTCGTGCAACCAAGGGTGAGCCAAAATGTGGAATCCACAAAAATGCTCTTGTTGCACAACACTAGAGAGACGCTAGCACGATTGCACAATAGGCGGATACGAAGACTTGTGCACAACCTACTAAGCAAAAATGCGACGACTTCTATCCCAAGTATGCTCTATGCAAGGTGTTTCTATGATATGATCCAAGATGATCTAATATGACAATATTAATGTTGTATGATGCTATGGTTCTTGCTTAAAAGCTCTTTGCTTATCTTTCCCTTTTGCTTAAAATCTTGTTTGGCTCTTTGTTGTTTGAGCTCTTTTCTCATGCAATGCTTCACGAACCAAGATAGCAATTGTGTATGCGATGACAACCTTGTGACACAAGAGATGATACCAAGATATGCAACAATGATGTATGTACGCTATGGGAAGTATGATCACTAATGTGCACAAGTCTTGTTGCCGGCAATACTCAACGGCTAGTCTCGATGGGTAAGTGACGCAAAGGAGTAAGGCTATGATGGCTATCAATGTAATGGCAAGAATGATATGTCCAATACCAAGGTGAGGTTACCATTTCTTGCGTATGGTATGGTGTCAAAATGGTGGCATGAATACCAAGATGTAGTCGAGGTGGTCGTTGTTGATGACTCTTCCGTGGCGAGGATTAGCAGCGGTGATGTTGATGTCGAACCGTACCTAAATAGCCGAAACACAAGTAGGACATGGAACCGCAATTCAAATTCTCAATGCAAAATTGGACCAAAAATGTTGGAGTTGGAAGTGGTAAGCGATGGTGGCGTATGTGTTATATGGTGGTGATATGCGGAAATGGTGGTGGTATGCGGAAGTATATGTGGGCACCAGAACAAAATTTGGCGAAATATGGACGGAAAACGGGTGGTGGAGCGGAAGTGGTGCTGCCAAGGGCCGGATGTCCGGGGCGCCGGATGTCCGGGCTTGTCGAGCCGGATGTCCGGGCTCTGGATCCGTGGATGGATTCAAAGATCTTCGCGAGGAGAGGTCAAATCCGGGCAAAATTCGGAGGAATTTGTGGATGGAAAGCTAGATCTACCTACAACACACGAAATCCGCGGATCAAATCCACCAAAACTTCATCACACCAACAAATCACAAAAATATATTTTTGGGGCTATTTTTGTGGGGAAATTTTCGAATTAGGGACAAAATCAACAAAAACTAGGCTAGCAACACAACGGGGAGGCTCCGAAATCGTGATCAACGTGGCTCTAGATACCAAGATGATTTAGGCTGGAACCCTAATCGACCGATCTTTCATGAAAGGAGCGGATCCCGCGATGAACACGAAGAACACGGGGAGGGAAACGAGGAGAAACATGAGGGAAACACAAGAGAAACACTAAACCAACAAGAAATAGTCACACATGTGCTAGATCCTCGAGTACATAAGAAATCACACGATCCATGGACAACTAGGGACGATACAAAGGTAGCCGGTCTTCTCCGTGAGGAGGTCTTGATTCTTCTCTGCAAGGAGGTCTTGAATCCAAAGGGATCTTCTCCGAAGAGGGGCCGCAGTCTCTCTCGTGGAGTAGATCCGATGTGGATGAGCAATGCTCTATCTCTAAATATGAGCTAAACCAATGCTAACCCTAGAAAGTAGGACGAGGAGGAGTATATATAGTCTGAGGGGGGTTGAAGGGGTACACGGACCTCGGCCCTTCACTGTGCGCAGACAGGGGAGGCCGGATGTCTGGGCGTTGGGCTGAATGTCCGGGCTTTCACGAGGGGCCGGATGTCCGGGCTGGAGGCGCTGGCCTTGCTGCTCTCTGGTTCGGTGGTGTTTGGATATCCTGGCTCGAGGCCGGATTTCCGGGCTGGGGTCAGATGTCCGGGCCCTGTAGACTTGGCCGCTGGCTCCTTGCTACCGTGGAGACTTCCAGGGCTGGATGTCCGAGGCCATGGCCGGATGTCCGGGGCCTGGGAGTTGATCTTGACTCCTTCCATCGGTTCTCTTCATCTGTGAACTTGGGGACTTGCACATCTTCACGTGCATCTTCAGGGGGGGGGGGGTCCTCTTGGTACCTAATCATGCAAAACATCTCAGACTTAGGTAGTAGCCATGTCTCATGCAAAGAAAGTGGAAGTTTGAAGAGGAGTGAGTTTACCTTATCTTCGATAGCCTTGGCTCGGGCTCTTGTCATTGGTCCAAGTGGTGTCGTTGGAGGTGTAGGTGCGTCCATGGGGATGATCGTGGGATGCTCCGCATCAGTGTAGCTAATGTTGCGTGCATCATGACTGGATCTTTTCTACCATGAATTACAATGTTTAGTCGCTGCTTGAACTTTGGAGGTGCTCTGCATTTTTGTTTTGCGGGTTTAGAAAGGGCTAGCAAGATACCACTATTGTCATATTATATCATGGTTGTTTTGACAAAGTATTGTTATTTGATATATCTTATTATTGCTCACTAGTTATTATGCCATTGATATGAGTTAATAGAATTTTTAAGAGTTATTGTCGACATGGTTAGTTATAATATTTGCTGAAAACCTAGATTTTTATACAATAAAAGAGAATTTCTGGAGCCAAGAACCACTGGAGGGGGCACCTGGGTGGGCAAAACCCACCAGGGCGCCCCCCTCCTGACGCGTCCAGGTGGGTGTCCCCACCTGGTGGCCCAGTAGACCTCAACCCTGATACTATAAAATCGCATTTTTAGAGAAAAAAATTAGGGAGAAAGAATTATCCCGTTTCACAAGACGGAGCCGCCACCACCTCCTGTTCTTCATCGGGAGGCCAGATCTGGAGTCCATTTGGGGCTCCGGAGAGGGCGATCTTCGATCTTCATCATCACCAACCCTTGTCCATCGCCAATTCCATGATGCTCCCCACTGGGAGTGAGTAATTATTTCGTAGGCTCACTGGTCAATGAGGAGTTGGATCAGATACATCATGTAATCAAGTTAGTTTTGTTAGGGCTTGATCCCTAGTATCCATTATGTTCTGAGATTGATGTTGCTATGACTTTGCCATGCTTAATGCTTGTCACTTTGGGCCCGAGTGCTATGATTTCATATCTGAACTGTTTATGTTATCACCATTATATCTATGTTCTAGATCCGATCTTGCAAGTTATAGTCACCTATTATGTGTTATGATCCATAAACCCTAGAGTGACATAAGTCAGGATACTTTCCGGTGATGACCGTAATTTGAGGAGTTCATGTATTCCCTATGTGTTAATGCTTTGTTCAGGTTCTCTATTAAAAGGAGGCCTTAATATCCCTTAGTTTCCAATAGGACCCCGCTGCCACGGGAGGGTAGGACAAAATATGTCAATTAAGTTCTTTCCATAAGCACGTATGGCTATTTACGGGATACATGCCTACATTATATTTATGAACTGGAGCTAGTGCCGTATCGCCCAAGGTTATGATTGTTATATGATGAATATCATTCAACGAATTCACTGATCCAATGCCTATGAATTTCTCTTATATTGTTCTTGCTAAGTTACTACTGCTGTCGTTACTATTACAATTGCTACAAAATTATTGCTATAACTGTTATTGTTACTATTGATGTTGCTACTACTATCAAAACTATCATATTACTTGTTGAGAAACGCAGCATGCAATTTCATAAAAAATCCTACACTCACGTAAGATCTATCTAATACATGCACAGCAATGAGAGGGGAAGAGTGTGTCCACGTACCCTCGTAGACCGAAAGCGGAAACGTTTGACAATGCGGTTGATGTAGTCGAACTTCTTCTTGTTCCAACCGATCAAGCACCGAACGTATGACAACTCCGAGTTCTGTACATGTTCAGCTCGATGACGTCCCTCGAACTCTTGATCCAGCAAAGTGTCGAGGGAGAGTTCCGTCAGCACGATGGCGTGGTGACGGTGATGGTGAAGTGATCCGCGCAGGGCTTCGCCTAAGCACTACATGAATATGACCGGAGGCGTAAACTGTGGAGGGGGGGGGGGGGGCGTCGCACACGAAGAACAACTATTGATGTGTGTTCTAGCGGTGCCCCCCCATATATATAGGTTGGAGGTGAGGAGAGGCAGCCAAGGGGGAGCCCCAAGTAGGAGGAATCCTACTTGGGAGCCTCCTAATAACCCACAAGTATCGGGGATCGCAACAGTTTTTGAGGGTAGAGTATTCAACCCAAATTTATTGATTCGACACAAGGGGAGCCAAAGAATATTCTCAAGTATTAGCAGTTGAGTTGTCAATTCAACCATACCTGAAAGACTTAATATCTGCAACAAAGTATTCAGTAGCAAAGTAATATGGAAGTAACGGTAACGGTGGCAAAAGTAACAGTAGTAGTTTGTTTTTGTAATAATCGTAATAGTGGCAACGGAAAAGTAACTAAGCAGAGATAAATATGTGAAAAGCTCATAGGCAACGGATCAATGATGTATAATTATGTCGGATGCGATTCCTCATGAAACAGTTATAACATAGGGTGACACAGAACTAGCTCCAGTTCATCAATGTAATGTAGGCATGTATTTCTAATATAGTCATATGTGCTTATGGAAAATAACTTGCATGACATCTTTTGTCCTACCCTCCCGTGGCAGCGGGGTCCTATTAGAAACTAAGGGATATTAAGGTCTCCTTTCAATAGAGTACCAGACGAAAGCATTAACACTTAGTGAATACATGAACTCCTCAAAGTACGGTCATCACCAGGAGTGGTCCCGATTATTGTCACTTCGGGGTTACCGGATCATAACACATAGTAGGTGAATATTGACTTGTGAAATAGGATCAAGAACTCACATATATTCATGAAAACATAATAGGTTCAGATCTGAAATCATGTCACTCGGGCCCTAGTGACAAGCATTAAGCATAGCAAAGTCATAGCAACATCAATCTTAGAGCATAATGGATACTAGGGATCAAACCCTAACAAAACTAACTCGATTACATGATAAATCTCATCAAACCCATCACCGTCCAACAAGCCTACGATGGAATTACTCACGCACGGTGGTGAGCATCATGAAATTGGTGATGGAGGAAGGTTGAAGATGACGATGGCGACGAATTCCCCTCTCCGGAGCCCCGAACGGACTCCAGATCAGCCCTCCCGATGAAGATTAGGGCTTGGCGGCGGCTCCGTATCATAAAACACGATGAATCCTTCTCTCTGATTTTTTTCTCCCCGAACATGAGTATATAGAGTTGGAGTTGACGTCGGTGGAGCCTCAGGGGGCCCATGAGGTAGGGGGTGCGCCCTGCACCCTCGTGGACAGGGTGTGGGCCTCCTTACGCTGATTCTTTCGCCAATATTTTTTATAAATTCCAAAACGTGTCTCCGTGAATTTTTAGGTCATTCCGAGAACTTTTATTTCTGCACAAAAATAACACCATGGCAATTCTGCTGAAAAAAGCGTCAGGCCGGGTTAGTTCCATTCAAATCATGCAAGTTAGAGTCTAAAACAAGGTTAAAAGTGTTTGCAAAAGTAGATACGTTGGGGACGTATCAACTCCCTCGAGCTTAAACCCTTGCTTGTCCTCAAGCAATTCAATTGACAAACTGAAAGTGATAAAGAAAAACTTTTACAAACTCTGTTTGATCTTGTTATTGCAAATATGTAAAGCCAACATTCAAGTTTTCAGCAAAGAGTATGAACTAACCATATTCACAATAACATTTAGGTCTCATATTTACACATATCAATGGCATAATCAACTATCGAGCAATAATAATAAATATCGGATGGCAACACTTTCTCAAAACAACCATAATATGATATAACAAGATGGTATCTCGCTAGCCCTTTCTGAGACCGCAAAACATAAATGCAGAGAACCCCTGAAGATCAAGGACTGACTGGAAATTGTAATTCATGGTAAAGAAGATCCAGTCACAGTCGTACTCAATGTAAATTAATAGAAATGCATGCGAATGACGGCGGTGTCGTGGATCTAAGACTGACAGTAGAATGGGGGGTAGGTATGAGGAGGCAAGATCCTAGCTATGGAGTAGTTGTACATACGAGTTTTACGAGTTCAGGCCCTTCTCGGAAGAAGTAACAGCCCTACGTCTCGGTGCCCTGAGGTGGTCGACTGGATTATAGGTGTGTGTGTGTGAGTTTACAGAAGATGAGAACCCTTGTGCCTGTGGAGGGAGGTGGCTTATATAGAGTGCGCCAGGACCCCAGCCAGCCCATGTTACCAAGGGTTTAAGGTACATTAAAGGGGAGACATTACTAGTAACGCTAGTAAATAAAGAGACATAATGACCATTAAAGCTATGAGGTGATGTCCGACCGTTGCAGTTCGGAGTGACCTTAGACCTTCTGGTGGTCGAGTGACAGTCTCTGCGGTCGAGTGACTTCAAATCTTCCGAGTGGAAGTCCTCATGGTCGAGTGGATGATGACTCCTCTTTGAATGCTTCTGGTTTTAGGATGACGTCCTAGGGGAGGGTGTCTAGGTCAGGCCTATGACCCTACCCTAGGTACATATCCTCATCATTAGCCCCCGAATGGTTCAGGGTTTGAGTGGGGAAGGAGTTGATAACCTCTCCGATTCAGCTTTTGCGCTTCGGAAATGTCTTGTCCAAAGGTCGAATGAACATTCATGATGACTTCAACTGCTTGTTCAGTCGCCTTGATCCATTCTTGGTTTTGTCGAGTGAACTTTCATTGCTAAGCTTTGAGTGTTGATATGGGAAAAATCTTCTGTCTGATGGGTTGTTCTGCTGTCTGCAGATTTCACGGGATTCGAATTTTGGGAAGCGCGCCGGGTGGGGGAGGCCGCAGTAATTGGGACGGATTAGGCAGGCCGCCTCGATCTCCGTGCCACCTTTTTCGCCATGTATCGCATGCGCGACTGTTGCGGGATTTGATAAGATCGCTTGGGCCCATGAGTCAGCCACTCGGAAATGATCTCATATAAGGCGTTGGATGGGGTTTTTCGCAAAGTGCGTTCCCATTCTTCCCCTTCCTCCTCTGTTTTCTCCACCGCATCTGCCTCTGCCCTCGGCGTCATTGCCCTGTTTGAACTCGATCCGCTGCCATGGGGAAGGAGAAGACGGTGGCGTTGGAGCATGCGAAGAAGGCGATGGCGACGGCAAAAGGGAAGAGGACCAGCCGGGGCGGGTCTTCGTCGAGGTCCGGCCTGCCGCCTGGCTGGATCCAGGGAGACTGGATTCGCTCGACAATCAGCCAAGACGATATCAACGACCTGGTCGAGGGGGGACTGATCCCCCATGAATCGGCGCGGCTCCCGGGGAACGAGATCGAGCCGCAGCCGCAGGAGGGTGAGTGCGTTCTCCTTGCCACTCACGCCGACCGCGGGTTTTCTTTGCCTTCCCATCCTTTCTTTCGAGGTTTCTTGAACTTCTTTGGGGCTCAACTCCACCACTTTTCCCCAAACACCATCGTGTACCTTGCCGCTTTCGTGTCTATGTGCGAGAACTTCCTGGGTTGTCCACCACACTAGGGTCTCTTCAAGCACATATTCACCTGTCGTTCTCAGACGGTCAAGAAGGCCAACCCGAGTGACGAGAGGACGCAAGTGATACAGATGTGCGGGGGTCTTGGAATTCAGATGAGGAACAAAAGCACTTTCCCAACCATGATCCTTCCCGAGTCGGTCCGGGGTTGGCAGTCTACCTGGTTCTACTGCAAGGACCAGCCGACTGGACTTCCCCCCTTTTCCATGGCCCGAGTGGAGAAGCCCTCCACCTTGAGAGTGATCCCAGAGGAGAAGGCACAGCTGAAGGTGTTGGTCGAGCGGGTGGTCAAACTCGTCCGCGACGGAATGACCGGTATGGACCTGCTGGAGGTCTTCCTGAGTCGACGTATCCAACCACTCCAAGCTCGTGACCATCCGATGTGGATGTACTCGGGAATCAAGGATTCCACTCGGATCCACCCGGAGGATGTTAGTGAGAACACGGTGGAGCAGTGACTGAGAGGCATTACTGGCAACAAGGATAACCCCCGGAGGTGCAGGATGGTGGTTCCATTCGACCATTTGCGCCGGCCGGAACAGGTACGATTCTGCATTGTCGAGTGTTTTCTTGATTAACCATGTAACATCTTGTTGACGGCCGACTGCCTTTCTTTTGTTCGTTGTCTTTCAGGCCCTTGTTGATATGTATTCAATGCCCAACGGAGAGCAGGAGCAAGATCTCGAGGGGGAGGCGAGCGGAGGCGAGAGTGGCGAGTGGCACTCGGATGAAGAAGAGGACGAGGATAGCAACGACCCGAGTGATGAAGAAGTCGACTCGCCTCCTCGCAGAGAAAGGAGGTCCAAGCACACTCACGACCCGGCAAGCATCCCCGACCTGGTGGCCGCACCAACTGGGCAGTCTTCAAAGCGCCCTTGGACGTCTTCTCCAGTGCTGATTGAGAAGGCACTGAAGCAACCCAAGACTGCGCCGTCTCCAGTGCCGAAACCACCGAAGGCCGCACCTTCCAAACCGCCGAAGGCTTTGCCCAAAATCAAAGTGGTCATTCCCACTATCTCTGGGTAATAATCTGACCTGATCCTTTGGTTGACTTGTGTAACAGAACGTGACCGACTGAATGTTGACATTTGCAGTGCTGCCACCTCTGGAACTTCTACCCGCCAATACCAAGATGAGGAGATGGAAGATGCGGTTACCTCCAACCCAGGTACAATTCTCGTGATCTTGTTCTTGATTATTTGGTCGATTAAATTCTGGCGATTCACTTGGGGTCGACTGATTTCTTTGCAGCCCCACTATATCTTATCGAGCTTCCGGATGATGATGAAGAAGTGATACCGAGGCCCAGAAGGAGCAAGAAAGTAGCAGCTGGCAAGATATCTCAGTCGGAACTGGCGACAAAACCAATAGTCCAACAGCCCGAAGAAGCAGGTAGAGCCTCTGTAACTTTTGTTGTCCCAGTGTCGAGTGAACGCCTCGCACCGTCGACTGTACTAGTGTTTTCTTCAGCCATCCAACCTCATGCCTCGGAGCTCCAAGCTGCTGCATCTGGACCGTCCGTCCCCTTCTTCACCACCTATCATGATCTGGAAAGCCAGTCGGACGCTGCTACGGAGGCTATCCGTCAGGCTGGCGTAATGATGGAGCGAATGAAGGTGGTGCACGACAATAGCCAGGCTGCTTACGATGCCAGCGCGGCTCTTCGAGCCAATGTCCAGGTAAATCGACTTCCGACTGAACTTGTTCTATTAGGATATGCTACCTGAATATTTCCCTTCGAAAAATCTCTTATTGTCAACTTCGAATCTGTACACCCACTGGGTGTTTTGTTGTCTTTAGTATTTGCACTCTTCTACTTGACCTGGGCGGACCGACCGAGTGGAATCTGAACCAGTGGGGGCGAAAGTGCTAGTGATCGACTAGGGGGGGGGGGTGAATAGGTGATTTTTATGAAAGTCTTCAAAACATGGAAGTTTTGAAGACAAACGATAGAAATAAACCTATTACCATGCAACGGAAGGTAGACTACACTAGGAAAACCATAGTCAAGTATTCAATGAAGTGAAAGCACAATGACTAATAGCAGCTAGGCAGTAAAGATCAGGTAGAAGATATTGTGAAGCCAATCAGAACAAGCAGTCACTCAGTGAAGACAAAAGATAATGCAATCATACAATGACTTCACAAGGACCAACAGTAAGTAAAGGGAAGGGAAGGATGAAACTAGTGACTCGTTGAAGACAATGATTTGTTGGACCAGTTCTAGTTGCTGCGACAACTGTACGTCTAGTTAGGGAGGCTGAGATTCAACTTAAAAGACCTCGTCTTCACCTTATTCCCCTTGAGCTAAGGACACCCGATCCTCGCCCAATCACTCTGGTAAGTCTTCAAGGTAGACTTCCAAACCTTCACAGACTTCGTTCACCGGCGATCCACAATGACTCTTGGATGCTCAGAACACGACGCCTAACCGGCTGGAGGATTCACAGTCCTCAAGTGTAATAAGTCTTCAGATCACACAGACAGGAAGACTTAAGTGATGCCTAACACTCTTTGGCTCTGGGTGTTTAGGGCTTTATCCTCGCAAGGAATTCTCTTTCAAAGGCTTCGAGGTGGGTTGCTCTCAAACGACAAAAGCCGTACTCTAACTCTGAGCAGCCAACCATTTATGGTTGTAGGGGGTGGGCTATTTATAGCCACTGGGCAACCCGACCTGGTTTGTCCGAAATGACCCTTGGTCACTAAGGAACTGACACGTGTTCCAACAGTCAGATTTCAAACACACACGACAACTCTACTTGGACTACAAGCAAAGCTGACTTATCCAACTCTGGACAAGATTTGCTCTCATAGTCTTCACTCGAAGACATAGGACTTTGGTTAAGCATCACTTCAGTCATTCTGACTGGTTCTCTTGGACCCCACTTAACAGTACATGGTTCCTATGACTCAACAAAGAAAAACACAGAACGACGAAACTGCTAAGTCTTCGCGCTCCATAGTCTTCACACAATGTCTTCTCTTATCATAGTCATCAATGTGAATGTCTTCACATACCACCTCTGACTTCAATGTCTTCATACATTTTTAGGGGTCATCTCTGGTAGGAAAACCGAATCAATGAGGGACTTCTACCTGTGTTATCCTGCAATTCTCACAAACACATTAGTCCCTCAACTAGGTTTGTCGTCAATACTCCAAAACCAACTAGGGGTGGCACTAGATGCACTTACAATCTCCCCCTTTTGGTGATTGATGACAAACTAGTTGAAGTTTTCAACGGGGAATATAATATGTGAAATTGTAAAGGATAGGGGATTGTCTTCATAAGTTGCAAGGCCCCCCCTAAAGATGTGCATATAAGTAATTTGCTTTTGGAATGCAAATGCACATGGCAGGTTGTACTTATGGAGATCCTCTTCAACTTATGATGACAATTCATTATGCAAGATATGACGTGACGAAGATGATGATATGCATAATGAAAATTGGACGTCTGCAAAATGATCTAAGTGCGGAATTTATCATCGCATCACAGAATAGCAAATAAGTAGCAGACGACCATCGAGTTTGAGTGTTACAACTCAAAGAACCAAATGTATCAAGACACGAGAGTTGTAAACACTAGGCAAAATATAAAACTACCGCCCATATGAACCCGCTTGAAGACTATCAAACTCATATGCTTCTCCCCCTTTTGTCAGTAAGGACCAAAAAGGTTTGAAGACATAGAGCACCTACTCGTCCCCGTGAGGAGTTGGTGAAGCAGCAGGGTCTTTGGTGTTTGTTGGCGGTGCAGACGAACTCGGTGCAGTGTTGATTCGCGCTGAAGGTGGTGAAGTAGCATCATCTTCATCATCGATGACACGTGCATTCACTATTGCAGCAGAGGAGGAGAACTCAGAGTCTTCAAGAGACGGAGTACGCCACAGCACAGTCCTTCTTGGAGGTGTTGAGTCAAACTTGAAGCGTTCAGAGAAGCGATCCTCTTGAAGGTCATCTTCAGAACACATAAGCGTCAGCCCTTTCCATGTACGCCGACAAGTTTCATGGGCAACAAAGGCATTCTTGGTGGCAAGGTTGCGAATCCTGTTTACGTCCACCAAGAGGCTTTGCATTTGGCGCTTCAACCAGTCATGATGCTTATCCTGTTTCTGGTGAAGGGCAACCAGAAGTTCTCGGTCGTTGAGAACACAAGATCGCTTCTTGGGCCGTTGGGCAATGGTGCTTTCAGTTGCTTCAGTGAGGGCACGATGAGCTGCACGGGTAGTACCAGCCAGAGGATAAACACGAGCGACTGCTAGTTCTCCATCAATGTGTTGTGAGAAATTTTGCTTATCAGCATTCTGAAGACTAAGGGGCTCCTTGGCAGGCTCTGGATAGATGGCTTCAACTGACATATTGACGTCAGGCATAAAGATCCGATGATTGCGAGCAGAGGGCTGATAGGTGACAGCTGAGTGTAGTTTGATCAACCGCATAATCCATGGAGCGTAAAACTTCAAGCCAAAGAGATCAGATCCTGATGCAGCAAGTTGGCGGATGAAGAAGTCTTGTGCATTGAAGCATTTGCCATGAAGAATATGGAAGACCAAAGTCTTCATTGCACCTTCCAGCTTTGCATGTGGAGAATGTCCTTTGATGGGCCAGAGAGTTCGCCTTATAATGTGATAGATAGTGCGTGGCAGATACTCAAGGTCTTCAACAAAGAACTCCTTAGGATATGCAGCATCTGGAGGCAAAGGCCTCATCATGCTAAGCATCTGACTCATGTTTGGTTCAGGTTTGTGAAAAATGCTCTCGATAGCTGCACTGTGAAGCTGACAACCAGGTTCATAAAGATCTCCTGGAGTGGGCAGACCAGTGAGCTAAATGATATCAAAGGCTTTGGCTTCGTGATGAACATTGCCTGTCATCCACTCAAGGACCCAAGTCTTTGAAGCTCTGTTGTAGCCACAAATATGAAGAGTGGCATAGAACTGGAGCAGCAATTCTTCATTCCAGTGCTCCTTGTCAGTGACGAACGGCAACAATCCAGACTCTCTGAAGCAATCAAGAGCTTCTTCCAAACAAGGCAGACCAGTTATGGCTTCAGTGTCAAGACGCATATGTGGGAAAATGCGACCTTGATTGTACAGAATGCATGAGTAATAACTGCGCTGCTGATAGCTCCAGAATTGATCAGAAGATATTCTTGCCTTGGTGTAGGGGTTCTTGGCGCTATCAAAGAAGGTGTTATGTGCCTTGAAGCCATTGATATTAAAAGATCCGGGTGCAGATGCAGTCCCTGGAAACCTGGGCAACCTTGGCATTGGCTTCTGAACCTAAGGCCTGTGCTCAATGTGATAGTCAAACTAAGGACCAGCAGCAGGAGGAGGAGTCAGAAAAGGCCATTTGTCAGTGATAAGTTGGCCATAGTTGAATGCTTGCTCGATAGTGTGTGGCCTTGGTGGCGGAATAGGAGCAGTGGCATCAACAGAGGCGTCAGGCTGCACATCTGTTGCAGGTGCATCATTGGCTTCATTGGCCTCTGGCACAGTGTTAGGTGCAGGCTCCACAGTGTCTTCAGCCATGACCACGTCATTGGCTTCAGTGGTGTTAGTGGTGGCAACCTCAGGATTCTCAACCTCCACTTCAGAAGCTGGAGGGTCGGTCACGTTCTCCTCGAGAACAACATCTTGGTGATACGGGGGTGCAGCAACTCTTGGGGCTTCTTCTTCATCGGCTGATGCAGCCGGAACATCTTCAGCCATTTTGGCTTCGGATTCAGAGACAGTCACAGTAGGAGTGGCATCTGGAAACACTTGACGTGCAACAGATTGGTGGTGCACTTATCCTTCTGGAACGCTCGAAAGAGGGACTTGAGGCCGTGGTCCTTTGCGAAGCCTGCGTAGCGCTGGCGACGCCTGTGGAGATGGAGTTGGCTGGGCCTCAAAGTCGTCTTCTTCGTCTTGCACAGGTGGTGTGGCTTGCGGTTGGGGAGAGCTTGGAGTGTCTTGTCTCTATGGGTGATCAGCCCACGATGCATCCTAAGCAATAGGCGTTAGAGGACGACCAATGCTGATGAGTTCGCTGTGCGTGAGCACAGGCGATGATACCAGTTGGTGCTCGATCTGAGGAAGGACTTCATCATCTTCAACATTGTCATGGTGACCAATGTCTTCAGCAGCGATGGGGTCAACTGCTGGAATGTCTTCAGCTTCAGGAGCCTCTGTGGAAGCAGGCTCATGAACTACTATCCGTCGTTCTTGATGCGAGGAATCAAGGCGAGCAACAGAGATGGGTTCTACAACAAGGGGCTCTGTGGGAGCAGCCCGATATTTCTTGGTTCTGCGCTTCTTCTTGGAGGGAGCGACATCAGAAGCATCAGGATTTTTCCTCTTTCTGGCTTCAGCCTCGGCAGTCCTCGTCTTCTTCAGTTCTGAAGGGGTTGACCAGACCTTTGGCTTCGAGCCAGTCATGCTGCTTGGAAAGACTATGTATGGCTCTTCCCGCCTTGAAGGTGCAGATTGGTCTGTTGATGGCTTCTTCTTCTTTGCAGCCATTCTTGGGTCGATGCCAGGACAACCAAGAGCCTTGCGCTTCTCAGCCTCATTGTAGGCTTGCACACACTTGTCAGCCAGGCTCTACATGCGCTCACGAGAACCTTTAGCTTCTTCATGCTTCTTGAGAAAGGCTTCCTTCAGCTCGTGCAGCATAATCTTGAAGTTTTTCACATCTTGCATGCTGAGCTTGGCCATGTGCTTCTTGAACTGAGCTTTCTCATAGTTGATCTTTTGCTTCATTTCAACGATGCGCTGAGCTAGAGCTAGCTCAGAAGCAATGGCGCCAGTGAAGGCGACACTGAGGCCAATTGGAAGTTGTAGATCTTCAAAGCTGAGGTTGGGCGTGTCAAACCACTCATCAATGAAGCTATGGATGATTGCCACATCAAAGAGAGGCAAATCATTGAAGATCTCTGCTTCTTCATTGCTCTTGATCAGTTGCTCAAGAGCGTCATCTGCAAGATCTTCATCGCTGGACAGATCAATGGCGTCATTGCGCAGAATAGCAGCATCAGTCAGTGCCTGATCAATACTCTTTCTCATCTCAGTCTTCTTGGAGATACGTGATAGATCTTCAGACTGCACACTGTCTTCAGGAGGTGTAGTAGCCAGTGGCTTCGCACGTGAAGCTTTTGGAGGAGCAGCTAACTTTGAAGCTTTAGCCTTCTTCTGCTTCTGCGGCTTTGTAGTAGGAGCTGGGGCTTCATCAGTGTCGGCATCATCATCAGAATGATCCACTTTGGCACCTTGAACAGAAATGTGAGTGATAAGGCCATCAAGGTTGTAGAAAGGTCCGATGATATTGGGTTCAGCATCGCGTGTGCCGTCAGCCCGGGGAGCAGAAGGACCAGTGTTGAAGTCTAGTCCCAATGACTTCTTGTTTTCCTTGGCCGATGCCTTTGCATGCTAGAAGTTGCGCTTGAAGAGATTATCGTCACGACACCAGAGCAGTGATGATGGGTCGGCATTTTCAGGCTGTGGTCCACGGACCATACAAGGATAGAAACCCTGAGCAATAGCTTCAGCTCTGGTCTTGGGTGGAAGGCTTCGGAAGAGAATGTCACCCCAAGGACTCTTGATGGCATTCTTCTCAGCATACTCCTGGTTCAGAAACTTGTATTTAAACGATTGTTCGGCCCAATATCTTCGAATCCATTGGATTCGTGTCTTGCGCTGATTGTAATCCTCTTCTGGATCTGTCTTGTACAGCTCTGACAGGTCACCAGGCAGATCTCTTGATGTTCCCCCTCGACGCTGTCTGCCACACTTCCTTGCTGATTTCTCTGTAGCCATGAACTTTAAACTGAAAGGCTTTAAAGGCTTCCGCTTTCTGGTCAAACAGGAACTGGCTTCGGGAGAGTTAATGTGATGCTGTAAGAATTCTGCAAACGAATGCAGACTATGAGAACCAAGGGATTCTCCCACGGACATGTACCTGTGACAGCATTAAGGTGCGAGGGAAGGGGAAGAGGTCATATGCATTCTCAGAAGATTTTGAAGATAAATCAGTTTAGAAGACATTGACCTCATCATGCGAAGACATTCACTCATAGATAAAGAGTTGGTTCCAGATTTGTATGAATCCACGAATAAGTACAAGTGAGGAATCTAACTACTTTGTGAAGCATAAGTGAACATACTAGGCATATTATGATATGCAGTATGAAATAGATCCAACTTGTGTGAATAGAAACTGCTTGTGGTAGAAAGTAATGAATCTATAGGATCAAAGGGGCCGTAAAAAGGAAGTTTTATTTACCACACAAAGAACTGCTAGATGGAGTGGGAGAGGAGGCCGAGCAGTTTGATCGTCCGTGCCCTAACTTGGCGACGGAGGACACCTACGGCGACGACAGTTTGTGCGAGAATGGAAGAAAGGATAATGATTGTGGTGAGGCGTGTATTTATAGGGACAAGGACGACACAGTGTTATTACACAGGTGCCCCTGGCGATTCACATATGAAGGGCACGTGGCTATCATGCAACATATCGAAGGTTGTTCCACGTTTCCACGCACGCCTGGATTGTCGGGTGGTCGTTCCCACTTCTCCGGGTTTCAGGTGAAAGGATTTAGCATTGAAAACAGACTTAATGTTTGTCTCTGTATCTTCTGCTGACAAGGACGCAGAGAAGATATTCGACAGTTTCAATAGAATGCATATGATTTGGAGAGATAGAGTTTGAGATAGAAAGCATAGAGAGGTTAGGGTCCGATCACATTCACTTAGTTCAAAAGATTCAACAAGAAGACATAGCTATAAGTGAATGCTGTAGAGGACAGAACACTAGTATATATATATATATATACATATATATATATATATATATACATCTGGGCTATTCGGTTACGCGTAACAGAATATTATTCTGTTACCCTTTTTGAACTGACGTGGTTCGTAGTTTGGACTGACGTGTTTTTTAACAAGAACTGATCTTCCTGCGTGCACGACGGACTGAAACAGGGGATTCAACGTGGAGCTTCCGGTCGTTCCTCGGCGTGATGCTGCGGGCCATTCGTTGCTAGAGGAGACGTGTAAGGGGTTCCGCACGTCCACGCGCTCAGCTGGATGAGTTTTGTGATCTGTAGTCACCGGAGGTGACGGCGTGTGCATTTTTGGCGGCGGACATGATTTTGGGCGTTAGTGTTTACTGTGGTGTTCGTGGGCCTCAATTTACATCGTGTTTGTCGTTTTTGATGTGAGAATTATTGGTATGTTATAGTTTTTTGAGATTTTTTTCATCTGTAATTTATGATTATAGGTTTTTGTGTTCTTGGTCGTTTTCCACGCCCGCGATGGAAATCTGTTCTTCTTTTTCTGTTGTTTTTACTTTCGAATTTGTATTGCAGGGAGAGATATAAGGACTGTATGAAAAGATTTGCGTTGTCAATTTTGCTTTTTTGAGTTGTTTCTACCCCGGATTCCCATGTTGTTTTGTCGTTGGCGGAGGTTGTGTATGGCGGCTGACATTAAGCTGCGATTTCGGGTCATCTGGTCAAACTGTGTAATTAAGTTGTGTGTTTTCCAGTGTTGTTTTGAATTGATGCCCGTATCTGTAGTTGGACTGCTGCCGTGTCAAAGTTTTGTTACTGTGTGTTGACATGGGAGCCGCACCGATGGCTCTGCACTTTGATTATAAAGCCCGAGCCCTCTGTCAGTTTCATTCTACGAGCTGCAACCAAAGAAAAGGGAGATGGATCCTGAGCTGGGAGAGGTTACAGAGGAGGAGGGGAACGCCATAGATGTTAGGGCTACAGTAGCGGAGCAGAGGAGGAGGAGGCGCAGACGCGGGCAGATGGCGCCACGTGCTGGCGAGCAGGAACTGGAGGCAGAGTTCAACAGACGACTTGCGCGTGAAGTGATGGATACTTGCAACTCCAATGAATTGGAGCTTCTTTTCCCAGAGGGCAGGGGAAGGAACCATATTCAGATCATTAGTTGGGCTAGGGCGAGAGCAGCCACGACTCCACATCCATCCACCAGGGCAAAATGGCGTCGTTTCTTTGATCGTTATGACTGAAGCAGTGAATATTATGTTTTTAAGATTTTTGTTGTGAGGGAGCAGATGTTCGAATGACTAAATGAATTCAACTTTGTTTTTTGTCTCTGAATGTGTTGTTTTGTCTGCATATGTTCGACATGTGCACCTTTGAACTGCTTGGTTTTCTGAAGTTGAACTGATCTGCGGTCAAATGTTGGATGGCTTGTGTAATAACTATTTCCTACCAGCTGGCTGCCCATCAGCCTATTTATTATTTTTATAATCTGCGAGTGTCCCTGACTATAAACGTTATCCATCTATGTGTGGTGTGTGGCCAAGTCTTCCCCCTCCCTTTTATTCATTCTTCCAGAATCAGATCTAGGTTCCTCTCTCTTCTCTTCGTTGCCTTTTTCTCTGTTCCTGTGTGTTCGATGGAGGATTGTTCATGCGGATGCCTGGTAAAGATGGCGCGCATAGCTGACAGCTGTGTGTACGAGTCTGGTTTGGAGCTCACTCAGGCTCAGCGGCGTGGGCAACTTTCTTGTTTGCTGTACGGCAACCATGGGTTCCGTACACCCTATGTTTGTCGCCTGACGGATGGTGACTTGAAGGAATCATGGGTATGTTTTTCTATTCGTTTTGTTTTCTACTTTCTTGTTGGTTTCTGTTTGAAACCCATGGACTGGATCTGCAGTTTTGTCTTATGAATAGCCTGTCTATATTTTTTTAATTTGGTTTTGTTGGATTTTTAATAGTAGGGATTTCTGTGTGTATTTGTTCATTACTTAACAGTATTTAAACCATTTTTTGTATAATACCCGATCTGTTTATGAATAGATGTTTTTACTGTAGGTGTATTGATATGTATATTTTTCAGTTTAGTCAGTTCACATGTCTAGTTAGTTTTGTGTTATTGTTTTGGTTCAGATTTTTTTTCCATTTTAGTTTGTTATGCAAATCGTTCCTATATCTGTGTAAAAATTCAGTTATGTCAGGTGTTCATTTTGTTTTGTACTCCCATGTCCATTTGCAGAAAATGTCACCCAGGATCAGGATTGTTGCTCCTAGTTCCGATGTTCTGAAGATGGAGACTTCAGACAAGAATGGGTATCAGTTGATGGATGTTGCCTACCACATCGACTTTGATGGTTGCATCAACCTAAGTACTAGGTGGAAGGAGTTTGCGGCTGAGTCTGGATTTGAGGAATGTGATGTGGTTATGGTTGTGTTCTTGAGAGAAGACGACTCTCTGACGTTCAGAATTTATGTGCTGTAGGTTTAAATGTGGCAAATGACGCCGGCTTTGAGATTTGTGTATGGTTGATTATGTTGCAGTATTTTTTCTTTTAAACATTTGCATGTGAGATGGTTGAATTGTATGGTTTTATCAGAATGGTATGGAACTAGTTATGTAATGTTTTTCCTATTGTTCTGCTCAATTATAAGTGTTTTATTTATACATTCTTTATACTAGTACTGGAACATTTTCTATAGTTGAACTGATGGGCATCATTTGTTTTGGCTGGTATATTTTTCATGTTCATAACTCGGAGACGGTGCTATACGCTGATGATTTTTTTTAGAACCCTATTTTTGTTATTGATTTTGCTGAACTTACATTCTGTTAATGATAGTACTGCTCTATTTTAGGGTGTCAATTACCAATCAAATTTGTTTGTTGTATAATATTTTTTCTTACTTTTTTTCATGAATTTTGGAGTATGTTTTTTTCTTTTTTATAGATGAATAATGATAGTTTTGGTATTTTATAAAATAAAATAAATTAATCTTTGCTGCACAGTACTTTCTTTTTATTTTTGTACTTGAACCTTATGAATTGTAGTAGTTGAACCTTTTTGTAAATTCGTTTATGAAATTTTAATTTTCAGTTTTATATATGTATATATGTATATATATATATATATACTTCTTACCATTAAGATGTGTTTGAACTTTCTCACAATATTTTTGTTTATTAACTAATTTTTTCTTGTGATTTTTTTTAAATTTATTTTCATTTTTTACTTTTTGTCGTGCGTGATCTACTGGATTTTTGTAATGGGGCGAAGTACTTTGTTGGGCCATCAGCCTGGGTCGTTGTATTCGGCCCGGATAGCTTCTCCCGCGCGGCGGTGCAGCACGGCGTGCGCGTGAGCTATGTGTTTAGTCCCACCTCGCTAGTCGAGGGGGCTCTAGACTTGTTTATAAGCGCAGCCGACGCTCAGCAGTCGAACTCCTCTGAACACTTACCTGAGCGCTTATACACAGCGCTCGCTCTCTCTCTCTTGACCTGTGGGCCCTGTATGGCAGGCCCTGCCGGTATGCGGATTACTAGGGATTCGCCCACGGGCTTGAGTTCAAGTCTCTAGCATTTGTCAGGGCGTGCGCTTGTCCTTGGGCGGTCATTTTTTTTGTTTTGTGGACCTAGTACTTGACTACACCGGTAACTTGGACTGGTACTTTTTTGTCCTTATGCTGTGAATTTTTTCTTTTTCTTTTTTTTTCTTTGTTTGAATATAGTACTGTGGCATGACTTGCCCCCGCACCGAACCGTACCGAGGGGCATAGTTGTACTGACACATCTTCCTTGTATGGACTTTGCCCCATTATCTATCTTAGGGGGTGTGGGTGCGTGGGTTTAGGGTGGGGGGAAACAGAATAACCACACTGCGCCTGTCAAACGAATGCACTGCCGCGTTAGCGCGAGGCCGAGCCGGGGGGGGGGGGGGGGAGGGGGGGGGAGGGACCCCCCTCCCCCATCCCAGCGAGGCCGAGCCAGGAACGAGCCGTAGCAGGCGACGACGCGGCATGCCGCGGCGTCGCATGCGGAGGTGAGTCCGTAACATGACTTGCCCCATTATCTTATCTTTTTTATTTCTTAGGGGTGTGGGTGCGTGGGGAAACAGAATAACCGCGTTTTCTATCTTTTTAGGGGTGTGGGTGCGTGGGGGAAACATGACTTGCCCCCGCACCGAACCGTACCGTGGGGCATAGTTATACTGACACATCTTCCTTGTATGGACTTTGTCCAATTATCTATCTTAGGGGGTGTGGGTGCATGGGTTTAGGGTGGGGGGAAACAGAATAACCGCACTGCGCCTGTCAAACGAGCGCACTGCCGCGTTAGCGCGAGGCCGAGCCGGGAGGGGGACCCCCCTCCCCCCATCCCGGCAAGGCCTAGCTAGGAACGAGCCGTAGCAGGGGATGACGCGGCGTGTCGCGGCGTCGCATGCGGAGGCGAGTCCGTAACATGACTTGCCCCATTATCTTATCTTTTTTATTTCTTAGGGGAAAAACTTCACCGTTATGAATTGTTTTTACATTTGTACTTTTTTGGTAAATTTTTTTGTACTGTTGTGAGTTATTATTTGTACTTTAGCCATTTTTTTACCATCTATATTAATTCTTTTTATTTGTATTTGATTTTTGGTATTATCTATTGTAACTGGCTAGAGATAGTGGGCTTCGCCACGGTTATGGGCTTTAGGCGTCCGTTTTCTCCCAGTCATCTTTTAACCCTCCCACTCACCTTTTAACCTCCTATCTTCCCCGTTCCGCTCCTCTCCCTTCCCCAAATCGATTCCGTCTTCGTTCCCCTCTTCTTCTCTTCTCGGAGCGGGAGTTGTTTCTCCTGTTTCGCCGCGGGAGCGTCGGCCGGAGGGTTCAACCCTAGGGGTGGAGGTCCGGGTGCTCTTTTTTGTTCTTTTTGCTCTGCCATTGACTTTGCTTGCGTCTTCTTATGTTCATATTTTCTCTCTATTTCTAATCTCTTGCTCTCTTTGCTATCCCAGGCTGCACTCGCTAGGGTTCCTTTGCTGTTGAACAAGCGTTTGGCGGCAGTGATACTGGATTGCGTGGCGGATTTTGTGTTTGCTGGTAAGAGTTTTGCTTTTGTATGGCGTGCTTCGTTTCTGAAATAGTTCAAATCCCTAATTTTTGTTCATGTGTCTTACAGATCTGGTTCGGCCGATTTTAGGACTGTAGATCTCAATGGGTACATCATCCAGTCCGAACAAATTGAATGCAGGTGATTTTCCCTGTATTTTGGATGATGTTTTAACATATCTGGTTTATATGTTGTACAGTTGTTGTCTTATCGACCTTATAAGTTGTATGTATTTTGATATGTGTTAATTTTGTCCTGGATTGTATGGCGTGTATGGTTTTGGCAGTTGATGCAACGTGCAGACAGGATGTAGTACTTATGACCATGTGTATTTTGAACTGCTGTCCTGACATTTGAATAGGTTGTAGTAGTCAATGAGGAACTAGTATGGTGTTGAAAGAGTTGTGTTTTCTGAAGTTTGTTCTGCAAGTGGTGGGTTCATATTTGTTTTATTCGGTGAACTTGTAGTGTTCACATAGTTGAACTGATTGATTGTTCTTGTACTTTTTTTTGCTAATTATGATGTTGTTGCAGATGTTGGAGTGCCGGTGCCTCCTGATTCTGACAAATCAGAACGCTTTCAAGATCTTGTGAATGTTATTTTTGAGACACCAAATCCTCTAGAACAACTTGCGAATGTTGCTGGTGTTTCCCTTATATTTGCTCTATTTTTATCAGCCTTTAATACATATATATGCTTAGTTACATCAGTTGTTCCGTTTTGTTTTGTGTCTGATGCAATGCGCTTTATTTATCTTTTGTGTCTGCAATGTTAATTGTGCTTTAATTTTTTATGTGCGTGGTTATGTTATTGGTTTATGCAGTTAATGACAGCCATGGTGTTCCAAAGGACATTGCTGATGTTGTTAAAGATATTAATGATGGAATGTATTCACTTAACGTTGATGATACTGGTGGCAGCTTGCAGTTGTCTATTACTCAGTCTCAAAGTGTTGATGGCACTGAGCCTGTTACCCAAGCTGAGGATGTTCCTATGCAGTTACAGCTCAAGGATGAAAGGATAAGAAAGAAGAAGTATGAATTCCAGAAGAGAAAGGAATTGGAATGGCGTCAAAAGGCTGCCTGTGTGCCAGAAAGTGATGTTGATGTTGTTCAAGCTCCTAAATGTGTAGGCGACGAAGGTGGTGACGTGGGTTTTTCAACTGTTCATGTCGGATCTCATGGAAGTGACATGCCTGTGAAGACAAACTTGATGCAAACTCGTTTGACGCAAGTGTTTGATCGTGATGGAGTTAAGGAGAAGAAAGCTGTTTTGAAGAGGAAGATGTCAGATCGAATTCCTGATGGCACACAGAGGCGTAGTCCACGTGTGAAAGCTGTTTCCCAACCTGGTAATAGCAAAGCTAATGCGGATAGTTTTGCTGTGAAAATTGGTCCAAGCAAACTTGGTGGCTCCTTTGTTCGTCGGAGTCCATGAGGTTTGACAAATAAGAAGCCTTCTTCGTCTCCTCTTCAAGAGCGGTCTTTGTTGAAAGAAAATAAGAAGCGTAAAGTTCATCCTGCAAAAGTGAACAAAGGCGTGAAGAAGCGTGCTCGTGTTGAAGTTGAAGATTCTGCATCTGAAGAAGATGATATTGAAGTTGATTCAGAAGATGAATTTGCAGTGGTATGTGTTTTGTACTGCATGTGTCTTGCTAGTTGTACTTGCAATGATTTAATTGTGTTTGGGCTGGTATGCTGGCCACGTGAGGCTGGTCATTGTTTTGCATCTATTTTGATTGTGGTACTTATGTTGTTTCAATAGTTGAACTTGTGCAATCTTTTTTTTACTTACATTCGTATGCTTGTTTTGTTTTCTATATTCATTGTTTGCAGTGGTTTGTGTTTTGTACTGCATGTGACTTACTAGTTGTACTTGCAATGATTTAATTATGTTTCGGCTGGTATTGCGGCTAGGTTAGGCTGATCATTGTTTGCATCAATTGAGGGGTGGTACTGATGTTGTTTTAATAGTTGAACTTGTGCAATATTTTCTTTTTCTTTTTACTTGCATTCATATGCTTTTGTTGTTTTCTATATTCATTTTTTTAAGGTGTGGCTTTTTTGTTTTCATTTACAGCCTGTTAGCATCAAGATTCCGGTCAAGCCGGTAGGAGGCAATGCCGGAAAAGTTGCCTTGGATGAAGGTGACCAACGGAAATTGAACTTAACTGTGCGATGTTCGTTGAGAGAGGTCGAAGATTGTGCTAAATTGCTCGAGAGTCGGCATGTGGCTAGGGTTCATGCATCTGGTTTTGGTTCTATCTTCGGGTGGAGGGTGAAGTCTAACATTTCCCGCCCTCTGATGGGAGTTTTGTACCTGAGGATAGATTGTGATACAATGACTCTTGACATGGGTGAGGCTAATAAGAAGCTTCGCATCACTAGCGATGGTATACAACAATTATTTGGTTTCCCTCGTGGTGGTCGTTCTGCGCCAAGGCCGTCAGAGGACGGATATGATGATGCTCTGATGAAGTTAATATCGGAGCTTGACATTAGCAGGGACAAAGATATTAAGACAAAGGATTTGAGGAATAAGCTCAAGGTGCTCGTCAAGGATCCTAGCAAAGATGACCTTGCTCTGAAAGTGTTCTTCAGTATTGTGTTTATGAAGGTTGTGTTGCCTGGATCTGCCCCGCGTGTTTCCAGAGAGGCGGCAATGTTTGAGGATCTCGTCTTTGAGGACATGGCTAATATGGATTATTGCCAGCTGATGGTTGATGAGCTTAGAAGGGCTGTTGCCAAGTACCAAAGTGGTCATACCATGGGGAAGGCAATCACAGGCTGTGCCATAGGGCCTGTACTAATGTACCTTGACTGCCTTATCCGTGGCAAAACTGCGGAGCCTGACATGCGAGTCCCCCGCATATGTTATATGGATCCTGCCAAGCTTTCTGATCTGGTTGATGCAGATTTGATAAAAAAAGGCAACACAGATCCAAAGACTTGGGTGTTTGGGAAGCTTCCCGTGAGTTTTGTTTGTTTTGTCTCTTGCAGACCTTTTTTTATTTTTAGGTATAGCTATTTTTTGCTGTAGGGGACATGTTTGTACTATAGAGTTGTTTGTTTATATTTTGTATGGTTTAGGTATGGATTTTTAGTACTGTTGTTTCGTGTTTGGTTGAACTGAATAACTTTGTTCAACTGGCCTGTTGGTAAATACTAACAAATTGGCAATGACAGTTAAAGTTTTATTAGCGGTGTTGATTTTAAATCTGTTAATATCATGATTTATTTTTTCCTATGTGTTGCGTTGATTGATTAACTATTTTTCCCTTTTGTTTGTAGTGGAAAACTCAAGAGGAGGTTGTTTTTTTCCGAGTGTATAAACAGCTAGTCCTGGAGATGTCGTCATCTCAGGTTTTGAAGTTTTCATCTCTGCCGGATGAGTTGAGGGATTGCCGTGGTGTTGAGGGTGCTGGTTATGCCCCTGGCCCTAGTAATGCTAGTGCTTCACAGAGGCAGGGTTTTGGTATTGATGTTGCTGTTTCAGTGTTGGAGCGCGCTGAGCATATCTTAAGTAATGTGTGTTCTGAGTTGCGAAAGGTCCCAACGACAGTTGAGCGTTTGAGCTGTATCAATGGTATCCTTCCTGAAGGTCATCAATTTAACGCTGAGGAATCTGTTGACTACATTGAGATGGAGAGAATTTTAATCGGTAATATGCGCGACGGTGCCGCTAATCTAGTTCAAAGCTCGGTTCGCCTGTTGAACAACATGAAGCGTTTCAGAACTATGCAAAACTCTTGCTACAAGCCATATGAAGAAAGTGCAAATGTTGTTATCAAGCAGTTTGAGCAGGATGAGGCTGCTGCCACCGATAGCAGGGTTGGTGATGGTACTGAGGCTAATGTTTTGAACCATGAAACGAATGATGTTGGCTTTGAGCGTCCTGATGTTGATGTGAGTTAGTCCTTGGTGTTTTGCAATTTTTATGTTGTTGTCCTGATGTCAGTGTTGTAGTTGAACTTCCTCATGTTCATCTATTTATTAATAATTTTCTTTCATGCAGATTGATCACGATGAGGCTGCTGGCACCGATAGCAGGGCTGATGATGGTACTGAGGCTAATGTTTTTGATCAGCGTACGAACGATGTTGGCTCGCAGCACCCTGCTGTTGATGTGAGTCAGTCCTCATTGTTTGTATGTTTTTACTATGTTGTTCTGTTGTCAGTATTGTAGTTGAACTTCCTGATCTACATCTGTTTATTAATTTTTCTTTTCATGCAGGAGACCAGTCATAATGTTGAGGCTACTTTTGACGGTGGAGTTATTGATCTATCTACTGATAAGTGCAAGGTTATTTTTATTTTCATTGTGTTTATTAATATTTTCTTAAAATTTCATGCGCACCGATGTGTCTTGCTTGTTCATTTTTCTATCCCACACGTTTATTGTTGCTCATAATAGCATTGTTTTTTTGTCTCATTACATTTGAATCAGGGTCCTATAATTGGCGATGAGCCTTGTTTGCCTGTTGGTGATGTCGCTTTGAATGTTAGCAGTAGCAAGTTCGATGATGTTGCTGTGAATGCTTCCAAGGTTTATTTTTCTGTGCACCTATTGGTAGCTTTTTTTATTGTTAGTTTTGTTCATATTATTTACTTTTTTCTGAATTTTTATTTTCATCAGATTACTATTGTTGAGCGTGAGGTTGTCCTTAGTGGTGGAGATGATGCTCATGATGTTCCATTGAGTAGTGGGTGCAATGTTGGTACCAAAGTTTCTGATGAGGATGCTGGTGCCGCCAGCATACTTGATGCCAAATCGCCTGGTGTTGGTATTACTGGGAATGAAAATGTTTCTGGTTGTGAAAATTTGCCGCCGGAGAATTTACCGCCTGGAGGTGTTGATTACGGTGATGCATTGCAATATGCTTCTAGCATGGAGGAGGTGCCATCCGAGGATGATGATTTACTTCTGTCAATTTCTTCTGACCCCTTGACGCAGGAGGCGCTCTTGTCGTCCCAGGATTTTCTTTCTACAGACCCTGAAAGCGCATCAATATTGGTGTCCTCTCAAGATGTCCCATCGTTAAACCCTGAAACTGGAGGCATAATGGTCTCATCACAGGAACTACCGTCGTCGTCAAACCCTGATAGTCCAGGTAAGGACCTGTAAATGGGATGTACTTCTCAATTTTGGCATTTTGGACATGTTCTCTTGTAGTTGTTGAACTTATTATTTTTCATCATTTTCTGCAAGCAGAAAGTGGTAATGTTGTTAAGGTTGATACATTTTTCTTCGCTGTTACGAGGTTGCGCACGAACCGTACGAAATGGTTAGTTTGGGATTTTGCCCGTACCATTTTTTGTCTCTTTTTCTTTCTCTAGTGTGATTATTGTTGTTGTTGTAGTAGTTTTAATTCATGTAATCTTTTGTGTTTTTCTAGTCACAAGCCGATGTTTCAAAATAAAGAATGTGATGCCAGTGTTGGTTCTATTGCTAAAGCATTTGTCCCCACTGGCATGCTCAACTCAGACAGTGCTGATGTTGTTTTATATTCTCTACGTCAGAAGTACCGAGACACTGACAAGTTGATAGTTCCCAGATGGGTGACGGTCAGTATTTTTGCTTTTTTTTTGTAAATAGGATGATAACTTGTTTTGCCAATTTTCTAACTATTGTTGTTCTTTTTGTACAACAGACCAAGATCCGTGATGGAAATATTGATTCCAATGTGCTAAATTGGTTCACAAGATCAGGTGCTGATGGTTATGACCAAGTAGGTGAACTTGGACTTTTTGTACTCATTAACTAGAACTGTCATGTTTTCTTTGCAGTTTTGGGAGGTGTGGGGAATGAACTTGATCTGTGCTTCTTTTATTAAAGATGTACTTATTGTTGCAAGGGAGTTGAACTGATATAATTTCTTTATGATTATTTGATTTTTTGTTGGTACTTATGAATTTCAATTTCCCTCTTTTATTTTATTGTTTGGTAAATTCATTTTTCCTCTACGATTTGTTTTCAGCTTCTTTTCCCTACATTTGATCCGCCGTCATTTGTGGCTACCATGAAGCCTAGTGAAGTATCTAGGCATTGGTGCTTGGTTGTTCTGAATTTGAAGTTCCGTCGTTTCGAGTGTCTTGATTCACTCCGTGATGAAACCTGGGGTGATGCAGTTAGATTTTTAAGGAATATGACAGATAATATAAAGAAGCTTTGGAGGGAGTCCAGTGTAGACAGGGCCAAACCGTTCTCACCGGCGCATATTGATGGTTTCTCTTGCGAGTTTGTGCGGGTGCCTTAGCAGGAAAACACGTGAGTATCCGTTTTTAATGATTTTTGCTGGTTGTTTTTGTTGCTGGAGGATGTTGTTCCTGTATTTTTTGGATTTTGTGTTGTACAATTTTTTTGATTTTTCCTTTGTTTACAGGCATGATTGTGGATTCTTTATGCTACAAAACTGCAAGACCTATTATTGCCGGGAGGATGGTGTAATTGAAATGGCTGATTACAACCATGAAGACATTTTGGACATTAGGAAGACTTTGCTGTATACCTGCGCAACTAGCGATGTGTTTGATGTTGACTTCCGGGGTTTGTTTGGCATCGAACCCTGTACGTGTGCATGGACTTTTGTAATTTTTTTGCAGCTTATACTTCTCTATTAGTACTTTCATGAAATATGTATTTGAACTTACGCTTTGTGCGGTCTTCTTTTTTTTCCAGGTGAGTGGCTGGATCTTGGTGAGGCTGACTACAGGTTCTTTGGTAGCCAGTTCTTGGAGCTCGAGCGCGTAGCTATTGATCTTAGCCAGGGGCGTTCTCCCGAAAAGACAAGATCTGGTGTTATGAAGGGGCGGTTGGGAGCTCTGAGAGGTTTTACGGCTGCTTGTGCAGATAGCCCTACTACACCCAAGAATCCCATTGTGGAATTGATAGAGAGTGATGATGATGTGTTTGACAAGATTGCTGGCGTTGGAAGAGTCACGAGGAGCGCTGCTGCCAAAGGTTTATCTCCCCTTGCTGGAATAGTGGCTCATAGAGCTGGTGGTGCTAGGAAAGATCCCGCTTTGGATTATGGCAATGTTGTAAGCACGAAGCGTGCGCCCAGAGCTCCTATAAAGTTTTGCTCCCCTGTGCAGCAGCTTCACCCTTATAAATTCCCTCACCTGGACAAGGCTCGCAGGTTGTATAATCTGTTGCTTAGTAATGAATGGCGTGAGAAGTATGGCGAGTGAGTATCTCTCATTATTTTTTCCTCTTCCTTTTCTTTTGTTGTAACTGCTAGATAAATATGGCCTGAACTGTTCCTTTTTATACAACTCGAACTGCTATGAATGCCTTATCTTGCTTCTCCTTCTTTTTGTTCTTGTGTGTGCTGCAGGAATACATTCTCAATGATACCTCAGCCTGATGGAAACGTAACTAACTTCACTGGGAATCGCACGTGGGAAGTTTTTTCACCTGGGCAAATGATGGAGGGTGATGTAATTGACTTCCTCATTGATGATTGGAAGCAAGATCCCGATAGAAATGCTGATTTCGCATCTGGGAAAAGGATATTGCTGAGTCCATATTTCATCACGGTAATCAATCACATCGGTTTCTTTATGTTGATCAAGACTGTCTATTGTTTTTACGATTTTTAATAATACTTTGCTTGTTGATTCTTTTTCCGCTGTCTATTTTCTATTTTGGCTTTTTTGCAGGTTTTGCTTGACTGTTCGTTTTATGAGGATGAAAATAAAGTGTTTGATGTGGAGAGTGCAGCGAGAGATTTCAAGAGCTATGTTAAAGCTAATGAAGACTTGCACAGTGTCGACCTTGTGAGATCTACTAGCTGATTTTTGTTTTTTATTTGTTTGTTGTGATGCTTCTTTTTACTTTGAATATTTAACATCTCTTTTTTGGCCATTTGTTTTTAGATCATGATGCCTCTATTCAAGCCTATGGTTTTATCAAAGGATAAGAAAGTGAGCCACTATTCCTTATATGTCATGAATCGGTACCGAAGTAGCGTTGACATCCTTGACTCTTTACCTTATCCGAAGAACCGCCGTCCTTCGAAGAACACCTATCACAAAGACTACGAGAAGATTATGAGTGACATTTATTATCTGTACTGGATTAATATTTTCTGCATCTTTGTTTTCTGCTGTTTCTAAGATCTAAAACTATGTGGGTTGTTTTGTTTTTTTATAGATTTCTAGATTGGTCAAAGTAATGAAGGCTGTGTATGGTGATGCTCAGTACAATGCGAGCAAGCAGCCCAATTGGGAGCTATTTGCAAAGAAACCAACGTTTGTCAAGGTTCCACTTCAAGGGCCGAATGAATGTGGCCATTATACTCTGAAGTATGCAGGATGCTATGATGGTGAAAAGATCGTTGAGAACATTTGAGATAATGACGTGGGTTTCTTGTTGAGCTTTTCACTTTCTGTTTTTGGCTTATTGTGCATCCTTTTTTTATGTGCCATGATTTTTGATAATTTGTTTTATCGTTTTGCAGCCACGCATTGTTGATTGGAACGCTGAGGATCTGTATAGAGTTGTGTTCAACCGTAATAACCATCTTATGGTGACGGAGCTTCCCAAGGAGGTTCAGGCTTTGGCTCCTGATGCATAGGATAAATGGTCATCATTTGCATAGTGAATTGGATAGTTGTGTGATATATCTCTTGAAAACATTGTAGGCTATATTTTGTAGTGTTTGATGTGTTGTCGAGTACTATGTAATAACTAGTATATTTTGTGTTGTGTTTTAAGTGTGGCACAATGTTTCATTGGGAATTCGTTTTGGTTAAGTTTTTTTTGTACTGAAGACTTATATAGTAGTTGAACTGAAATCATTTTTTATGTGATTCCATCCTAACCTGGACCTTTATAGTTTCTGTACTCTCGTTTTCTTGTACTTATGATATAGTTCTGCTAGTACTGATTTGAAGTCTCATTCAGCGTAAGGCTTTCAAAATTTTAGTGCCAAATTTCTTTTTGAACTTCTTGAACTTTAGTAGTTGAACTTGATAGTAAGAGTTAATGTACTGGTTTAAATTAGCTATGTTTAATACATATTCCTATTAAGTTCAAAACTATTTTCTTTCTCAATGCATTAATTGGTATCATCATAGCACTTACCGAATAAACTTAGTTGTACTAAGATTCCAATTGTGCTAGTACTTTTGATTAATTATTTATTGTTTGTGTTGCTTGATGCTAGTATGTCTTCTGTTGTGTTTCTTGTGATTTTTCTCTTTTGACGAACTTATATTTTTTTGATTTAGTTTTTGGCCTTCTTTTTTTCTAGGCTGTGGTTCTTCTCCAGGCAATGTTTGGTATAATCCTAGCACTTGCTGTATAGACTAAATTGTACTGAGATTTCAGTTGTATTGCCACTATTAATTCTTAGTATGCCACTGTTTTTAAGGAATGCGAACTGAAGCTTCCCGTTCCTTTTTATATTTTTGTACAATGAACGTATCGTGTGTTCAACTGTACCAGAACTTTTCAGCCCTAGGATGCTAGTGACTAGGAAATACGTACTCGTGTTTCTTTGCTTTTCCTGATGCAGTACTTAGTGAATTTCTAACTACTTTTTACCACGATGCTTTTTAGTACTGAATGTTGTCCTCGGCCGAAACTTAGTCTTTTTAGTGTTCGTCTGAAACTAAACACTGATTTTTTCAGCGCGATAGTACTACCATTCATGTCTAAGCTGTACTGAGCGTCGAAGGCTATTTGCTTTTGTCCTTAGTTACTCTGCCACTTTTTTTTCTCCATGACTAGTGCTGCGTGGCAGCCATCAAGTTTCAACGTCAACCTAATTCAACTTCAAATGATGGATGAATAAAATAGGAAGCTAGCAAACTTGTTGGACGACATAAGCAAACGATGTACTTGATAGACACAGGAAACTTGTTCAAACCCTCACACACATAGCATAAGGTAGCTGGTTCAACATAACGAAAGCAAACTACAAATCTGAAACAACAATACTAAGGGCACACACAGCATAAGGTAGCTGGTTCAACATAACAAATGCAGACTTTCATGCATCTTCATCCGCGAAGTTGCAGTGGTAGTAGGGGTCAGCCTCCTGCTCTTTTGAAATTTCCCAACCTGTCACGATGTTGTCGATTGTCTTCCATGACTTGTACATTGCATACGCATCTATTCCTGCGTACGTGATGAGGTTGTCTGGTAGCGGGCTGTTCCCCCATAGTTTGTGGTCTGCCCTGTTCATCTTCTTCTTCATGCCTTCGTAGAATGGGTGGATGACGCCGCCTGCAACATCGGCCAAGGAGTCGTAGTATTTGCTGGTCTTTGGATCTTTCCACTTGCGCTGCATGTCGATGAAGTTGTTGGGGTTGATTTCCAAACCAGACTCCTGCAGCATCCGCTTGTCACCTCCAATGCTGAAACCAACAAATGTGTACAATTTATCCTCCCGCGGGATGTCTTTGAGGCGCTTGGGCCTGCAAGGGGGGAGACACACATTTATAGATTAGTCTTCTTTTTTGAGGATTTAATTCTTCTGCTTTTTTTGTTTTACAAGTGATAATCCATGAGGTATATGCTTATATATTATGAGTCATGCATGAATGTAGTTCAGAAACTAGTACACAAAGTCCTGAAATTAAATTCAACTACACCGTGTTATTTTTTCTTTTTTGCTATCTTCTTTGCTTTACCAAATGCTTCACCAAATTAGAGAATAATTTTACCAGAGTCAATGATAGATGCGTTGCTTGATTCAAGTTTAGTTTTCTTTTTTGTTGAATAAAAGACCTATACCAGTGCTTGATACATCTTTGTGCATTAATTCTATATCAAGTCCAAAAATTAGTTTGAGAAACATGTGCATGAAGATATGGACCTATACCACTTCACCAAAGATCTTTTAATACATCAATTCTATAAACTATACTAGTGCATCAAGATCAGAATCTATGCTAGTTCATAAAGTTCGGAAATTAATTTGGTGCATAAAGTTCAGAATGCTATAACCTTTTTTTCAGATGCTAATCTGGTGAAACAATCCACTTCACAGTTTCATAAATGCATTTAACTTGATAAACATGTAATCGTGTATCCATTTCATAGACTATAGTAGTTCATCTAGTTGGGAAACAATTTTTAATTAAGTTTTTAGTGACTAGTACTGGTACAACATATGAATGAACAGTAGTATGGGTTACCATTTTGTGGCTGCTACGATGTGGTACACCAAGCAGAGTTCCTCGACGCACAACTGCAGGACTGCCGCCATCTGTGGAGGTTTTTCCTCATCGGTGTACTCCACATCAACTCCGATGAAGCTCGGATACAAGCCTCCGCCCTTCATCCTGAGCCTGCTCATCATCTCGTCGGCCTTGTTTGGTTCGCTGGTGCAGACGATCTGCAGCGTCTCCTTGCCGTGGAGCTCAACCCCTTTGAGCGTTCTAGTGTACTCGCGCTTCTCGTCGGGGACGTTAATGTCGACGAGGTTGCTCCTCTTGTCCGACATCTCGGCATGATGATGCTTGGCGGACGGTTCCTCCGCCATGGCCTTCCTCCGGCGACTGTGGGCTTTGGAGAGAGCCGCTGGAGGTTTGTGTGCAGTGGAAATGGAAGCGGCAATGGTGCTATGTGGGAACAAGGGAGAGATGGAAGGCAATGGGGTTTTTTTTGCAGTGCACCGACGGTGGTGTGTGGGAGGTGGTTCGTTGGGGGCGTGTGTGTAGTGGTCGTGGGGGTCGCCGTTTGCACTTCATCGTGGCAACCGCCCAGTGGGTGGCGCGGGTGGTGGCCTGGAAGAACTAACCGTCCAAGACAAATGTTTTTTACTGGTTCACTGATTAGTCTTGTCAAGCTGTACTTACGATCTGCTAAATCCCACTTGCACGTCTCTATGGTTGTGATGATGGCATTTTGCACTGTTTAGGTGACATATGCATCTGTGATGTTTTTCCGTGTGGATGTTTAAGTATTGTTTTTCTATTGAAGCCTTTATACACTAGTGTATGTCAAAACATTTTTTTCAGCGCCCTGGGAGTTGTTGCTCAAAACTTGTACTTATTTTATTTTCATCTGTACAAACCTAAGTTAGGTCTTTATAGTTTTTGTATTCTCATTTTTACTGCACTTATGTTTTAGTACTGTGTGAACTGAATTGTAATTTCAAACAGCGCATGGGTTTGAAATTTGATGTCACAGTGGTGCGAGTGGCCTGACTGATCTTGCTGTTTTAGCACTGATGTTGTATGTATGTTTCAACTGATTTTTTTATAACTTAGGTTGGGGGTGGGGGTTTCAGATTATTTTACGAGCATATCGTTCGTTATGGTGTGGACAGATTATATATAAATAATAAATTTAGCAGAATTGACAAATAAATTCCATTTGAACTTTTTGAATTTTAGTAGTTGAATAATCAGTTTTTATATAAATAAGAAATTTAGTATAATTGACAAACATTATATGTTTGAACTTTTAGATTTTTAGTAGTTGAACTTGTCAGTTTTTATATAAACAAGATTTTTAGCATAATTGACAAACATTATATGTTTTGAACTTTTTTAGTTTTAGTAGTTGAACTTGAAAGTAATATTTAATTATTTTTTTAAATTATGTACATTTAACAGAAAGGCTATTAAGTTTTGTTCTTTTTAGAGGTCCATTGTTTTTGTATCATATTTTTTTCCTTTTTTCTTGTAGAGGTTAATTGACAAACATTTTTCTTGTGGTTTATATTTCTTTTGTCCCGTCGTCTGGTTTGTATAGCTGGGCTTATTTGGTGGGGCGTTTTGTTGACGATGTAGAGGCTATTGGGCCGTTTTCCGGCCTAGATAGCTCGTCCGAGCGCCTATGCAGTGCGTCGTGCGCATGCGCTCTGGGTTTAGTCCCACCTCGCTAGTCGAGGGGGCTTCGGACCTGTTTATAAGCGTAGCCGACGCTCACCAGTCGAACTCCTCTGAATACTTACCTGAGTGCTTATATACGGCGCTCGCTCTCTCTCTTGACCTATGGGCCCTGGTCGACGGGTCCTGCGTCGTGCGGATTACTAGGGATGAGCCCACGGGCTCGAGTTCAAGTATCTAGCATTGCCAGGGCCTGCTCCTGACCTTGGGTGGTCAATTTTTTGTTTTGTTTGAATCTAGTACTTGACTACACCAGTAACTTGGACTGGTACTTTTTGTTCTAGCTGTTGTCAGTTTTGTGTGAGTGTAATCTTTTTCATTTGAGTTTTTTGCCTTCTTTTTTGTGTTTGTTTTTGTGATTATTCTCAAGTGTCTTCTGGTGTCATTTTCAGAACTATGGTACTTGCGTGTAGACTGAGTTGTACTGATAGTGCATTCATAGTAGCGCTTACGGACTGATGCTTCTTTATACTTTTTAT
Source organism: Triticum monococcum (assembly GCA_034509565.1). NCBI lineage: Eukaryota > Viridiplantae > Streptophyta > Magnoliopsida > Poales > Poaceae > Triticum > Triticum monococcum. Next base: position 596,387,660 of record CM067843.1, on the reverse strand, counting down.
TGTAGTAAGTATGTAATGTCCGATCAAGTGTACTGAGTTGTACTGACATGGAACAACGTTCTGTGATTAGTTGCATCATAACTAGTACTTTAGAGCAACGACAACGTTCCATTCAGAAGCTACTTTTTCAATTTTGAAATGATGGATTAACAACATATGAAGCTACCAAACCAAACTTATATAATGAGATAAGCAAAACATTGTACTTGATGACATAACTAAACTTGTTCAAACATGACAAGCACGACATAATCATACTAGTTCAACCCAACAAGAGCAAACTACTAATTTGAAACAACAAGATAAAAGGCAAGCACAAGCGGAAGTAAAACGAAGGCAGGCTCTGATGTATCTTCATCCCGTAAAGGGGCAATAGGGGTGGTCGTAGAAGTTGTTAGCCTCCCGCTCTTTCGCAAATTCTGAACCATCTGTGATGTAGTCGATCATGAACCATGACTTATACGCGGCGTACGCATCTACTCCTGTGTACTCGATGAGGTTGTCTGGTAGCTCGCTTGTCCCCCACAGTTTGTAGTCTTCCTGCGTGTTGATCTTGTTCTTCATGCCTTTGTAGAATGGGTGGATGACGCTGGCTGCAACATCAGTCAAGGAGTCGTACTCTTTTCCGGTGTATGGAACTCTCCACTTGCGCTGAATGTCGATGAACTTGTTGGGGTTGATCTCCATACCGGACAACTTCAGCTTCTCTTTGTCGCTTTCAATGCTGAAACCGGCAAATGTGAACAACTTGTCATGCTGCAGCATGTCGGTCAGGCGCTTGGGCCTGCAAGGGCAAAGACATTTTGAATATTAGCATTACTTTGATGTTTGAATTATCCATTTTTGTTTTGTTTTACAAGTGATGAATCCATGACGTAGTTGTTTATGTAGGATAAACAATGATGAATGTACTTCAAAAACTAGCAAAGAAAGTTCTGAAATTAAATTAAGTACATCATGTTATTCTTCTTCTTGGATTATACATAGTTTCAGTCAATGTTGTATGTTCCGCATTGGTACTAGTTTAGTCTACTTTTGTTGAAATAGGATAACACAGAACCGGTGCTTCACCAAGTCCTTAGTTTATTTTTTTACGAAAATAACATTACATCAAATTCAGAAAATACTTCACTACATCAAGTTCAGAAATATCTTTTTTAATACATCGAGTAGATAGACTACTCTATTGTGTCAACTCCAGAAACTACACTAGTCGATCAACTTCAGAATTTAATCTTCCGCAAGATTTTCCAAATAGTAATCCAGTGTATCAGGTTCAAAAATACATTTTATAGTATATCTACTTGAGAAAATGCAGTAGTGCATCCACTTTTCACAAACCATACTAGTACATCTAGTTGGGAAACAAGTGTGATTAAATTTTCAGGATACAGTACTAATAAAACATATAAACCATATGCAGGGAAAATGAGTAGGATTACTCACCATTTTGTGGCCGCTGCGATGTGGTACACCAAGCAGAGTTCGTCGACGCACAACTGCAGGACTGCCGCCATCTGGGGAGGTTCATCTTCGCTGGTGTAGTGCACACCAACGCCGATGATCCTACGAATCTTGCCGCCAAGCTTCCTCCAGAGCCTGGAGATCACCTCGTCGGCCTTGTCTGGTTCGCTAGTGCAGATGATCTCCAGCGTCTCCTTGCTGTGGAGCTCAACCCCTTTGAGCGTTCTGGTGTAGTCGCGCTTCTCGCCGGGGACGTTAATGTCGACGAGGTTGCTCCTCTTGTCCGACGTCTCGGCATGATGACGCTTGGCGGACGGTTCCTCCGCCATGGCCTTCCTCCGACGACTTGTGGGCTTTGGAGAGAGACGCTGGAGGTTTGTGTGCAGTGGAAATGGAAGCGGCAATGGTGGTTTGTGGGAACGAGGGAGAGATGGAAGACAATGGGGTATTTTTTCAGTGCACCGACGGTGGTGTGTGGGAGGCGGTTCGTCGGGGGGCTTGTGTGTAGTGGTCGTGGGGGTCGCCGGTTGCACTTCGTCGTGGCAACCGCGCAGTGGGTGGCGCGGGTGGTGGCCTGGAAGAACTAACCGTCCAAGTTAAATGGTTTTTACTGTTGAACTGACTACTCTTGTGTAGCTGTACTTATGACCTGCAAAACCCCACTTGCACGTCTCTGCGGTGGTGATGATGGCATTTTACTGTGGCACCGATTCGTATAGTCAAGCTGTACTTATCAGCTGCTTATCCCACTTGCACGTGTCAGCATCGGTGTTGGTGGAGGTCTGAACTCCTCTAGTGTCGTACTCGGACTGGTGATTGAAGTGTAATTGAACGTACCAAATACCAGCGATACTATGTGTGGTGCTAATGTTTTTTTAAAACAATTTTCGTATTTTTTTAAAGGATTGTTTATATCAAGATAACATGTGAGTATTTTTTATAGATAAATTAGATTTTCACCAGTACAGGATGTATTATATTCGCATTTTGCTTGATGTAATTATTTTTATGTACTGATGGTCTTACTGAATTGGGACTTGTAGGAGCAGGCATAGTTTTGCGTCAGATATATCAAGATAAGTTTTTTCAGTTTTATTTTTGACTGCATTCAAAAGGATTATCAAATGGTTTAAATAATAATTTCACTACTTCAGTGGGCACAAATCAGAAATTATATGAGTACTGATGTGTACTCTGCCTTGTACTGACGACTGATAGTTATCAGTACTAATATGCTACAAGAGTTTAAAATTTTCCTTGACATATTTTTTCCTGAGTTACTAGTTCACAGTAGCCTTTTGCGTCGGATATATCCAGATAAGTTTTTTCAAACGTATTTTGTGACTGCATTCAAAATGATTATCAAATGGTTTACATAATAATGTCACTGCTCCAACGGGCACAAATTAGAAACTAAAAAATAACTTTAGTTCTGATCGAGAAATTGACCATAAAGCTAAAGAAGTTTTGGTAAATGACAGTGTTTTTGTGAAATGCTTCCTCATTGTGTGCTGATTCAACTAAGACTACACGGTTATTTTTTAGTTGACGCAGCAGGATAACCACTATGTATTGTTCAGTCTTGAGCTTCTCCTAACTGTCCCCGAATGTTGTGCCTTGCCGGCGCTCTTTCCAGGTTGAGCCTTGGCAGCTTCATCGTCAGTTTCAGTTTCCTCGCCCCCGACACTGTCATCTTCATTGTCTTAGTCTGATTGGCCGTCATTCTCATCAAACTCTTCTTCTTCATCGTCTTCATTTGATTGCTTGGAACTCTGTACCTTGCCCTGTTTATGTTCAGCTCCACTGACCTCCTTGCCCACTTTGCACGTGCGGGCATTATGTCCGTCAGTTCTGCCACACTTGCGGCAAGTGTAGCTGTTACGTGTGTTGTCTCCATTGGTAGAAAGCTAGGTGGCTCCAATCTTCTTGTTCTTGTTGACAGTGGCATCTGTGCGGAGTGGGCATGTGCGGTAGTTATGGTTGCTCACGACGTTGCAGAATCCGCATGCCCTTACCCCGAGAGGTTTGCCATCCGGGCCAAATTCCACGCGCTTGATGGGGCGTGGTGGCTTTTTGGCTGCTGCTTTCACAGCTTTCGCTACTTGCGTCTTGCTCTTCCTCCCCTTTGTGTTTGAGAATATTGGGGGTTTAATCACCCTTTCCTGCTGCTGCTTGTAGGATGTGTTATTGTCATGTCGTTCGCCTACAGCACCATCAAGCTCATGATCTCGCATGTGAGTTTGTCGGTGCTCTTGAGTGTCCACACGGGCAAGCTCCGGTTGCTGCTGCTCCTCTTCCTCGTTCTCAAACGGGTCAATAGCTCCCATATGGTTCATCTCGGACAACATTGTAGCAATATCCTGCTCAATGGCTTCATTGTCCGCGACAGCCCCATTGTCAGCAGAATGCATGGCGTCGAGTTCTTATCCAAGTTTGTCCATGACGACCCGCGTCCTTGCCATTTGCTCTTGGCTTCTCAAGCTTTTTCTGTGCACCCTCATGTTCAGCGTCACCAGTGAGCTTTCAATGCAATATTGGGATGCCTTGTTTGACGCTACTGTCCTCAAGTCATTTCTGTCAAATGTTGGCTAGATATTTGGTCGTTTGGTGTATCTCCTGAGTATGTATTTCTCTGGAACGCTTTGAGCCTTAATTGTCTGCATCATGCACAGGACATGCACTCAGAAAAGACCTGTATTTGTTTTTGGAAGAGGTGCATGTTTTTTGTCATTTCATTCGAACAAAAACTTTGCAAAAAAAGTAGTACAGTATGTAACATCTTTTTTGTAGTCCTCATGTGTGTGGTCCCATAGCCTGCACTCACACTCATATGTTTCTCCCACGGGGTCTGCAATCACCTGGAACGCGTGCTGAGCCCACACAGACAGTTTTTGCGGGTGGTTGTAGCGCACTAGGTACTTTGTGGGCTCTTCCGTCTCTGTCGCCGTGAAGAGAGTGCTCAGTTTTAGCCTATCTCTGATCTCGCTGTACATAGCTCGCGTGTACAGCTTTGCCATCTGGGTGTCAAACCCATAGAAGGTCAGCGTGTTTTGTTCCGTCTGCAGATGCAAGAATGATGACCAAATTGTTAGTTTTCTCGCAGGAAAAACTTCTAATAAAGTTTTTACTTTAGTAAGCATGTAATTTTTTGTCTTACGACAAGTGATAGAGCTATACCCGGTTACCCATTGTCTCCTGGTTCTTTGTCTGCCTCCTGCTTTTGATGCAGGAGTTTATCTGGCTGACAAACTGGTGTAGGTTATGTCTCTCATTTACGTAGTTCTTCTTGAGCACATAGTTCATGCTCTCACTTCGCTATGTGGATGTCATTTTGGCGCAGAAAATTTCTTTAAAGTAGGCTGATATCCATTTCTCACACTCGTTCCACATGCCCACCATTGTGGCATCATCGTGGAGGTTGTACTTATCCATGAGTCTTTTCCAGGCATCCTCAAACTCAGTTGGCATTAGGGGCCAGTTGAGAATTGATGTGAATTCATCCTTAAGGTCCTCGTGCAAGAAATATAGGTACACGAGGTGTTCCCTGTACTTCTTCATAATGTGCCAGCGGCATAGCTTATGTATTGTGTTCTTGAAAACATCTGCGATCGCCAAAGCCATTGCCTGGCACTGGTCTGGCAATGAGAAAATAGACTCGGAGTGGTCAGCATATGGTGGTGCATATATACAAATAGAACTGACACAACATTTTTTACCGTGTTAATTTCCTTTTAATTTTTTTAGGGGTAGGGATTGGTGGTGGTGGTTGGGGGTGGTTTTCACGGTTGTACCTGTGAGGATGCATGTAGGAGCCTTCCGTCTCATGCACCTTAAAAACGTCTTGAACAGACATCTGAATGATTCTACATCCTCATCTCTTATCAGGGCGAAACCAAAGAATGTAGTCTGTAAGTGGTTGTTAGTACCGACAAACACCCCAAGTGGCATATGGTACTTGTTGGTCTTGTACGTGGTGTCAAATGTTACGCAGTCACCGAAGTCCTGATATGCGCCTCGGCAGCTTGCGTTCACCCAGAATATGTTCTTAACTCTGTCGGACTCATCGAGTTGCATGTCACAGAAGAATTCCCTGTTTATAGCTTTCATCTCCCTAAAGAAGTTGACAGTCTTTAGGACATCATCCACATCATCAATCCTTGAATTCTTTGCTTTCCTGCATATAAAAAGTTTCATTGAAAAATGCGCGTTGAACTAGCGTTAGGTGATGCGTTGCTTGATATGTTTGTACTGACAAAGGAAAAAAGACGTAGGCGGTTTATGGGAGGAGAACAAGTTTGTACTTACATGTTAATCAGGTCTTTGGCATTCATTTCGAGGAAGTAGCTACCAGGGTCATCACCGCCCAGAATGCTCATGATTTGTGCATGTTCAATGCCTTTGAACTGCAGGTCCTTGACGTACTCCAAGATTGTTTTGTCAAAGTTTTTGTGGGAGTGCAAGAAGACAAGCATTTGCGGAGTGAGCTGTAGCCTGTGGTTGTGTTCCCAGACTATCTCTTTTACGACAAGTGTTCCATCCTTTTCAATCTTCAGCCTCATTTTAGCCCCGCAGTTAGTCCTGGCTGTCGTTTTGTTCCGCTGTCTATTTGCTTCAGACACCTTTGATTCATAAACTCCATGGCACGTGCAATAAAGGTAGGCTTTGGTCTTAAACTTGGGGCCTTCCCTGACAGCAAAACCAGCGTGCTTTGCATATACGTTGTAGAAGTTCTTAGTTTCTTCGAAAGTTTCAAACCTCATCTCTAGCCTTGGCAGAACATAAGCTTCAATGTCAGGTGGCTGCACACAACAGTGACAAAACAAAAATGTTAGATGGGGTGGTCACAGCACCATGGTATGGACTGTGCTTGTATTTTTTTCTATATGGATACTTACATGTGTATAGCTCTGGGCTGCCTCTGGTGTTTGTTGTTCTCCCTGGTTTATGGGCGCCGGTGGTGTCACCCTTGGCACATGCAGCAATGCATCTCTTGGAGGGAGCAACAATGACGAAGATCTCCGTCTCTCGTTGTACGGATGTCTCTCCTCAGATTCATTGTGATGTTGCACCTGTCTTTATGGCTCATATCTTGTACTTTTGAACCTGCTAGAGTGGCCAAAATTTCTGTCTTTTTGCCCTGGTCTTCCCGTCGTAACTGCTTTTGCAGCACGGATGATTGATGTTGATGGAGCGACTGGTGGAAGCCTTCTTGTCCTTGGCTTTTTGCATGCGCTGGTGTAAGTGCATCTAGTGCCACCCCTAGTTGGTTTTGGAGTATTGACGACAAGCCTAGTTGAGGGACTAATGTGTTTGTGAGAATTGCAGGATAACACAGGTAGAAGTCCCTCATTGATTCGGTTTTACTACCAGAGATGACCCCTAAAAATGTACGAAGACATTGAAGTCAATGGTGGTATATGAAGATATTCACATTGAAGACTATGACAAGAGAAGACACCACGTGAAGCCTATGGAACTCGAAGACTTAGATCTTTCGTAGTTCTCTTTCATTTGTGTTGAGTCATAGGAACCACCGTACTGTTAAGTGGGGTCCAAGAGAACCAGTCAGAACAACTGAAGTGATGCCTAATTCAAAACCTATGTCTTTGAGTGAAGACTATGAGAGCAAATCTTGTCCAGAGTCGGATAAGTCAGCTTTACTTGTAGCCCAAGTAAAGTTGCCGTGTGAGTTCGAAATCTGACCGTTGGAACACGTGTCAGTTCCTTAGTGACCCAGGGTCATTTTGGACAAATCAGGTCGGGTTGCCCAGTGGCTATAAATAGTACACCCCCTACAACCATAAATGGTTGGCTGCTCAGATTTCAGTGCACGGATTTTGTCGTTTGAGAGCAACCCACCTCAAAGCCTTTGAGAGAAAATTCCTAGCGAGGAGAAAAGCCCTAACCACCCAGAGCCAGAGAGAATTGGGCATCACTTAAGTCTTCTTGTCTGAGTGATCAGAAGACTTATTACACTTGAGGACTGTGCATCCTCCAGCCGGTTAGGCGTCGCGTTCTGAGCATCCAAGAGACATTGTGGATTGCCGGTGAACGAAGTCTGTGAAGGTTTGGGAGTCTACCTTGAAGACTTACCAGAGTGATTGGGCGAGGTCTGTGTGACCTTAGCTCAAGGGGAATACGGTGAGGACTGGGTGTCCTGAGCTGCGTGTTCAGGACTGGGTGTCCGGGACTGTGTGTCCTTTGGTTTAAATACCTAGCCGCCCTAACCAGACGTACAGTTGTCACAGCAACTGGAACTGGTCCAACAAATCATTATCTTCAACGAGCCACTGGTTTCATCTTCACTTCCTTTTACTTCCTGTTACTCATTGTGAAGCCATTGCATGCTTGCTCTATCTTTTGTCTTCACAACGTAACTGTATGATTTGTTTGGCTTCATAACTTCTTCCTACCTGATCCTTATTACACTGCAGCTACTTGTCATTGTGCTTTCACTCTATTGAATACTTGACCATGGCTTGCCTAGTGTAATCTAACTTCCGCTGCTTAGTGATAGGCAGATCTCTACTGTTTGTCTTCACAACTTCCACGTATTGAAGACTTTCATAAAAATCGCCTATTCACCCCCCTCTAGTCGATATAACAAACTTTCAATTGGTATCAGAGCAAGGTGCTCCCTTGTTCTGTGTGATTCGGTTTAACCACCTGGAGTTTTAGCTATGTCGACTGCAGGGATAATCAAAGTCTCCACTGCGTGCCCCGTCTTCGATGGAACTGAATATCCCTACTGGAAGAATAAGATGCGCATGCATCTTGAAGCCATTGACGTCGACCTATGGTATGTCGTCGAGAACGGCGTTCCCAAGGCTGGAGAAGGTGTCACTGCTGCTGATGTCAAGAAGTTCACTCAACTGGACTCTACTGCCAAGAATATCATCTGTGGTCATCTTACCAAAGGATAGTATGGCCGTGTGAGTGCCTTGAAGACATCCAAGCTGGTCTGGGACTGGCTTTCCAAGGTCAATGAAGGCATCTCAACCCAGAGAGATCAGAGAATCAGTGTTCTTCGCAACCTCTTCAACCGCTTCAAGCGAAATGACAATGACAATGTCCAGCACACATTTGACCGGCTCACTGACATCACAAATGAGCTTCAAGCCCTCGGCGCCACTAAGATCACCAAACATGAAATCGTCAAGATGCTGCTGAGATCACTTGATAGTTCGTTTGACATCCTAGCCCTGATGATTCAAGAACGTCCTGATTTCAAGACACTCGATCAGTCTGACATACTTGAGAGGCTCAACACACATGAGTTTCAGCTTTCTGAGAAAAGAGATATCTACGGTCCAAACTATGGGCGAACTCGTGCCTTGAAGGCAAAAGCTGTTTCCTCATCTGAAGAAGAATCTGACAGCAGTTCTGATGATCCTGAAGACATTGGAAGGGAACTTGCAATTCTAGTAAAGAAGTTCCAAAAATTCACCAAGAAGAAAGGCTTCAGAAAATCTTCATGATCAAGCTCAAGGAATGATGAAGCTTCTGCTCATGACTACAAGAAGAAAACATGTCACAAGTGCAAGAAAACTGGACACTTCATCTCTGAGTGTCCACAGTGGGACAATGAGAACAGAAAGAAGAAGAAGAGCGAGGAATATGACTCTGACGACAAGAAGAAGAAGAAATACTCAAAGTCTTCCTCAAAGTCTTCATCACACAAGAAGAGCTCATCTGGCAAGGCACGTGCGTTTGTTGGCAAGGAAATGGATTCAGAGGAGGAGTCCGCTTCTGAGGAGGCAGAGGTGGAGTCTGAGGAGGAGTCTGATTCTGGCATTGCGAGTCTGGCTACAGCATACATCGCCAAGTCCATCTTCAACACTGAAGATAATGACTTCATCACCGACACCGATGCAAATGACACGAACGACTCCACTCCTACCTACTGCTTCATGGCACGCGGTGCCAAGGGAAAGGTCTCCAGCAGAAAACCAAAATCTTCTGACGCTATTGCTGGGGACCTTAAAAATCTTGCAGGGCGCAAGATCAAATGCCCAAATGGCATCACTATGTATTTCGTTCCTGAATCGCATGCTACTCTCCCTATTAGTCCTAATCTGGATCTAAGTTTTCATAACCCACTAGTTCGTCAAATGTTTTTGCTTCACAATTCTCTGCATGAAGCCTACCCCCCTAACTGCACTGTAGGGTACTACACCAGCGTCTTCAGAATGGATTATTGACAGTGGGTGTACAAATCACATGACTGGCAAAAGAAGCCTTCTTATGGACTCAACCTTACGTCCATCCGATAAGAGCCACATCACATTTGCTGACACTGGTAAAAGTAAGGTATTGGGTCTAGGTAGAGTTGCAATCTCAAAGGATCAACACATGGATAAAGTCATGCTTGTTGAATCCCTTGGCTTCAACTTAATGTCTGTCTCAATGCTTTGCGATTTGAACATGGTCGTAATATTTGGAAAATATCGTTGCCTGGTACTAATGGAATCTGACAAGTCTCTAGTGTTTGAAGGGTATCGGAAAGATGATTTGTATGTGGTAGATTTCTCAGCAGGGCCACAGCTTGCAGTATGCCTTCTGGCAAAGGCTTCAGAATGCTGGCTTTGGCATCGGAGGCTTGGACATGCTGGCATGAGGAACCTCCACACCCTTGCAAAGAAGAAGCATGTCATAGGCATCGAGGGCGTCAAGTTCAAGAAATATCACTTATGCGGTGCCTGTGAAGCAGGGAAGATGACAAGGGCAAAACATCCCTCGAAGACAATCATGACCACTACTCGACCCTTCGAACTGCTTCACATGGATCTTTTTGGTCCCACTCACTACTCAACTTTTTCCACTACTGCTTGCCTCTATGGCTTTGTCATTGTTGATGATTACTCTAGATATACTTGGGTGCACATAATCCTTTACAAGACTGAAGTGCAGGATGTCTTCAGACGCTTCGCCAATCGAGCTATGAACAATTATGGCACCAAGATAAAGCACATCAGAAGTGACAATGGCACTGAATTCAAGAACACTAGCCTTGATACCTATCTTGATACTTTGGGCATCACACATGAATTCTCAGCTCCGTACACGCCACAGTAGAATGGCGTCGTCGAACGCAAGAACAGAACACTCATTTAGATGGCCAGAACGTTGCTAGATGAATACAAGACTCCAAGAAAATTCTAGCCTGAAGCCATTGACACTGCATGCCATACAATCAACCGCGTTTATCTTCACAAGCTTCTGAACAAGACATCTTATGAACTCCTAACTGGCAAGAAGCCAAATGTCAGTTACTTCAGAGTATTTGGCGCAAGATGCTGGATAAAGGACCCACACCACACCTCAAAGTTTGCACCAAAAGCACATGAGGGTTTTATGCTTGGATATGGAAAGGATTCGCACTCCTACAGAGTCTTCAATCTCTTTCACTACAAAGTGGTTGAAATAGTGGATGTGCGGTTCGATGAGACTAATGGTTCACAAAGAGAGCAACTGCCAAATGTGCTAGATGAAGTTCCAGCTAGTAATCAATCAAGCTTATGGGAACTGGAGAGATTATACCTTCTGAAGCTCATCCTGAAGAAGAACTTATCATCTCAGCACCTGATCCACATGAAGACAATGCTCAGCCTGAAGACATTCCTCCCAACGACAACACAGATCAGCAAGAGCAAAGTCTTCGCCCTATACATCCTCGTGTTGCCAATGAAGTGCAGATTGACAGAATAATTGACAGCATCAATGCACCTGGTCCACTCACTCGTTCAAGGGCAACTCAACTGGCAAATTTCTGTGGGCACTTCGCATTCGTCTCAATTTCAGAACCCAAGAAAATTGAAGAAGCCTTTATGGAACCTGAATGGATTCAAGCTATGCAAGAAGAGCTTCAACAGTTTGAGCTGAACAATGTATGGGAACTGGTTAAGCGTGTTGATCCACGGAAGCACAATATAATAGGCACCAAATGGATATACCGCAACAAGCAAGATGAGCATGGTCAAATTGTCAGAAACAAAGCTCGCCTGGTTGCTCAAGGATATACTCAAGTGGAAGGCATTGACTTCGATGAAACATTTGCTCCTGTGGCTAGACTTGAAGCCATAGGTATACTGCTGGCCTATGCAAATCATCATAACATACTTTTATATCAAATGGATGTGAAGAGTGCCTTTCTCAATGGCAAGATTGAAGAAGAAGTGTATGTTGCACAACCACCTGGGTTTGAAGATCCAAAACATCCTGACATGGTATACAAGCTCAATAAGGCACTGTATGGCCTCAAACAAGCCCCTCGGGCCTGGTATGACACACTCAAATACTTCCTGAAGAGCAAAGGCTTCATACCTGGTTCCCTAGATCCCACTCTCTTCACGAAGACATATGATGGTGAACTGTTTGTGCGCCAAACATGTGTGGATGACATTATCTTCGGCTGCACCAATCAGAAGTACAGTGAGGAGTTTGGATATATGATGCAAGAGCAATATCAGATGTCGGTGATGGGGGAGCTGAAGTTCTTCCTCGGTCTTCAAATACGGCAACAACGCAATGGCATCTTCATATCTCACGAGAAGTATCTCAAAGATTGCCTGAAGAAGTTCGGTATGCAAGACTACAAAGGCTTCACAACACCAATGCCAGCCAAACATCATCTGGGTCCTGACAACAATGGTAAAGAGTTCGATCAAAAGGTATACCACTCCATGATTGGTTCTTTGCTTTATTTATGTGCATCTAGACTAGATATTATGCTTAGTGTTTGCATGTGTGCTCTATTTCAAGCGGCACCAAAGGAGTCGCATCACTTAGCTGTGAAGCGAATTCTTCGATATTTGGCACACACCCCAACTCTAGGGTTATGGTATCCAAAGGGCTCAGAGTTTGATCTGGTTGGATTCTTGGATGCTGATTATGCTGGTGACAAGGTTGATCGGAAGTCTACATCAGGCACATGTCACTTTCTGGGACGATCACTTGTATGTTGGTCTTCAAAGAAGCAGAACTGTGTATCCCTCTCCACTGCTGAATCTGAATACATTGCTACTGGATCTTGCTGCGCTCAGCTTCTGTGGATGAAGCAAACTCTCAAGGACTATGGCATTCATCTGAAACAAGTGCCACTTTACTGCGACAACGAAAGCGCCATCAAGATTGCCAACAACCCAGTTCAGCACTCGAAGACAAAGCACATAGAAATTCGTCATCACTTTCTCAGAGATCATGTTGTGAAGGAAGATATTGATATCATACACGTCAACACTAAAGAGCAATTGGCAGATATCTTCACCAAGCCCTTGGATGAGAAGAGATTTTGCAAGTTACGATGTGAGCTAAATATCTTGGAATCCTAAAATGTCCTGTGATCAGGCACACATCCTAACACTTATGCATATTGATGACTTAGATGTGCAACACACGAAGTAACGTATATCTTCAATCAATGAAGACATACATTCTAAGTGTGAATACATTAATGTGGAAATTGACTTCGGAGCGCCACGATAATTGTGCGCCGTGTCTGGGTCTAATACTTCCTATACGGTGGGTAACGCCACCACCAAACGTTCTATTTTGAAGTGTTTCACTCATGGCGTTACCTTGCAATGTCTTCACATTTGGTTTGGCTTCAATCTCAACATGTCTTCATGATTATCTTCACTACGTGGATTATATATATATATATATATATATATATACTAGTGTTCTGTCATCTACAACATTCACTTATAGCTATGTCTTCTTGTTTTGAATCTTTTGAACTAAGTGAATGTGATCGGAGCCTAATCTCTCCATGCTTTCTATCTCAAATTCTATCTCTCCAAGTCATATGCATTCTATTGAAACTGTCGAATGTCTTCTCTGCGTCCTTGTCAGTGGAAGACACAGAGACAACCTATAAAACCGTTTTCAATGCTCATTCATCCACAAGAAATCCGGAGAAGTAGGAACGACCACCCGACAATCCAGGCGTGCGTGGGATGTGGAACTGCCCCCGAGATTCCGCATGATGGCCACGTGTTGTTCAGATGCGAATCGCCAGGGGCACCTGTGTAATAGCGCAGTGCTGCCCCTGTAACTATAAATACACACTCACCGCGGTCATTATCTCCTTCTTCCTCCCTCGCACGAACCCTAGCGCCACTGCTAGCCCTCGACGACGCCAGCAACGAAGCGCTTCGCTGCCGCAACCTCTCCGACGCCGTCTTCACGCCGATCGCGGACATCGTCCTCTCCGCCATCGCCGTAGGTGTCTTCCGTCGCCAAGCTAGGGCACGGAAGATTGAACTGCTCGGGCTCATCTCCCACTCCGTCTAGCAGTTCCAAGTGTGGTAAATAAAACTTCTCTTTACAGCCCCTTTTGATCCTATGGTTCTGTCACTTTCTACCATAAGAAGTTTCTATTCACACAAGTTAGATCCCCCTCAATCTGCATCTCATAACATGCCTAGTATATTCACTTGTGCTTCATGAAGTAGTTAGATTCCTCACTTGTACTGATCTGTGGGTTTGTACAAATCTAGAACCAACTTCTTATCTATGAGTGAATGTCTTCGCACGATGAGGTCAATGTCTTCTAAACTGATTAATCTTCAAAATCTTCTGAGAATGCATATGACCTCTTCCCCTTCCCTCGCACCTTAATGCTGTCACAGGTACATGTCCGTGGGAGAATCCTTTGGTTCTCATAGTCTGCATTCATTTGCAGAATTCTTACAGCATCACATAAATTCTCCTGAAGCCAGTTCCTGTTGGTCCAGCAAAAGAAAGCCTTTGAAGCCTTTGAAGGTCTTGAAGCCTTCCAAGTTAAGGTTTATGGCTTCAGAGACAGCAGCAAGGAAGGGGGGCAGACAACATCGTGGCGGAACATCCAAAGATCTGCCCGATGAACTGGCAGAAATGTATAAAACAGATCCTGAAGAGAATTATGGTCAGCGCAAGACCCCGATCCAATGGATTCGACGCTATTAGGCAGAACAATGGTTCCAATACCGCTTCGTCACCCAGGAGTATGCTGAGAAAAACGCCATCAAGAGACCGTGGGGAGACATCCTATACAAAAACCTCATACCCAGGACCAGAGATGAAGCCATTGCTCAAGGCTTCTACCCATGCATGGTCCGAGGACCACAGCCTGCTGAAGCACATCCGTCGTCACTACTCTGGTGTTGTGACGACAATCTGTTCAAGCGCAACTTCCAGTTTGCCCAGAACTCAGCGAAGCCGAACAAGAAGAAGTTGGGGTTAGACTTCAACCCTGGTCCCTCCGCACCAAGGACAGATGGCACACGCGAGGCCAAACCGAATGTCATCGGTCCGTATGCCAACCTTGAGGGCCTCAACACCCGCATCTTAGTTCAAGGGACTGCCGTGAATGACCCTCCAGCTGACTCTAAGTCTGATGAAGCGCCTGCTGTACCGAAGCCAAAGCAGTCAAAGAAGCCAAAAGCTTCAAAGCCGGCCCCTTCACCCAAAATCTCAAGGGCGAACCCATTGGCAACTGCACCTCCTGAAGATAGTGTGCAGTCTGAAGACTTATCACGCGTCTCCAAGCCCCAGAAGGCCAAGATGCCTCAGCCACACACCAGCAAAGAGCTCACAGATGCTGCCATTCTACGCAGTGAAACCATTGATCTGTCAAGTGATGAAGATCTTGGAGATGACACTCTTGAGTAGCTCATCAAGAGCAAAGAAGAAACAGAAATCTTCAACAATCTGCCTCTCTTTGATGTCGCCATCATCCACAACTTCATTGACGAGTGGTTTGCCACACCAAACATCAGCTTTGAAGATCTGCAACTGCCCATTGGCCTCAGCGTCGCCTTCCAAGGTGCTATTGCTTCAGAACTTGCAATTGCCCAGCGCATTGTTGAACTAAAGCAGAAAATTGATTTTGAAAAGGCTCAGTTCAAGAAGCATATGGCCAAGCTCAGCGTGCAAGAAGTGAAGAACTTCAAGATCATGATGCACGAGCTCAAGGAAAACTTTCTGAAGAAGCATGCAGAAGCTCAGCGTTCGCGTGAGCGCATGAAGACTCTGGCTGACAGATGTGTGCAAGCCTACAATGAGGCTGAGAAGCACAAGGCACTTGGGCGTCCTGGCATCGACCCCAGGATGGCCGCGAAGAAGAAGAAGAAGCTTGCTACAGCTAAACCAGATGCACCAAGGCAGGAAGCAGTTCTAATTGTCTTCCCAACTGCAATGACTAGCTCGAAGCCAAAGAGCCGGTCAACCGCTTCAGAGCTCAAGAAGACACGAACTACAGAGGCTGAAGCCAGAAAGAGGAAACACTCTGAAGCCTTTCCTTCTGCCCCCACACAGAAAAAGCGAAAGATCAAGAAAGCTCGGGCTGCTCCAACAGAGCCCTTGATGGTTGAACCCCTTTATGTGGTCTATCCTGACGCAGAACGTCAACTGACAGTTCATGAGCCTGCTCCCACAGAGGCTCCTGACGCTGAAGACATTCCAGCAGCCGACCCCATCGCTGCCGAAGACATTGGTCATCATGACAATGTACAAGATGATGCAGTCATTCCTCAGCGTGAAAATAGCGAACTCATCAGCATTGGTCGTCCTCTGATGCCAATTGCACAGGATGCGTCATGGGCGGATCGCCCACAAGTGGAAGAAGAATCTGAGGTCTAGCCCACTCCAACTCCACAGGCGTCGTCTGCATTTCGCAGGCTTCGCAAAGGTCCAAGGCCTTAAGACTCTGCTGACGACATTCCGGCTGCATCAGCCGAAGAAGATGAAGAAGCACCACAAGATCCCACTCCCCCGCTCCACCAAGAAGCAGTTCTCCAGGAGAACGTGCCTGTGCCTGACCCTCCAGCTAGTCAAGTGGAGGCTGAAAATATTGAGGCTGCCACAACTAACATTGAAGCTAATGTGGAGCCCTCCCCACCGAAAGCATCAGAAGACAGTGAAGCCACTGACCCTGATACTTCTGTTCCTGAGTCTGCTGCCGGTCCCCAATTTGATTACCATGTCGAGCACATGCCTCAGGTCCAGAAGCCAGTCCCAAGACTGCCAAGGTTCCCAGATCCTGCATCATCTCCTGGCTCCTTTAACATCACTAGCTTCAGGGCAGATAATACGTTCTTCAATAGCTCCAAGAACCCCTATTCAAGGGAAAGGATTTCATCAGATAGGTTCTGGAGCTATCCTCAGCGCAAATACTATTCATGCATCCTGTACAACCAAGGTCGCATCTTCCCGCACAAGCGCCTTGATGTTGAAGCTATTGCTGGTCTGCCCTGTCTGGAAGAAGCGTTGGAGTGCTTCAAGCAAGTGGGTCTGCTGCAGTTTGTGACTGATGAAGAGCACTGGAATGAAGAGCTTCTGCTACAATTCTATGCCACCCTCCACATCAAAGGATACAACAGAGATCCGAAGACTTGGGTCCTGAAGTGGATGACCGGCAATGTTCATCACGAAGCCAATGCATTTGATATCATTGAGCTCACCGGCCTGCCCACTCCTGGCGAATTCTTCGAGGAAGGCTGTCAACTACACACTGAGGCTCTTGAGAGCATATTCCAGAGGCCTGAACCGAATATGAGTCAGATGCTCTCCATGATGAAGCCATTGCCCCACGATGCTCCTTATCCCACAGAGTTCTTCGTTGAAGACCTTGAGTACCTGCCCAGAACCATCTATCACATCATCAAGCAGACTCTCTGGCCTATCAAAGGGCACTCTCCAAATGCCAGGATCGAGGGTGCAATGAAGACTCTGATATTTTGCATCCTTCATGGCAAATGCTTCAATGCACAGGACTTCTTCATACGCCAACTTGCTGCATCAGGCTCAGATTTGTTTGGCTTGAAGTTCTATGCCCCTTGGGTAATGAGGCTGATCAAACTTCACTCTGCAATCTTGTATCAGCCCTCAGCCCGCAACCATCGGATCTTCTTGCCAGATGTGGATACCTCTACTGAAGCCATATATCCTGAGCCTGCCAAGCAACCTTTGAGTCTTCAGAATGCAGAACACCAGAGCTTCACTCAAAACGTTGAAGGTGTTGAAGCTATCTCTCCGGTGTATCCGCTGGCTGGCACTACACGTGCACCACACCCTGCTTCCACTGAAGCCACTGACAGCAAAGCTGCTCCAAGACCCAAGAAGCAAGCTCGTGCTCTTACTGACCGAGAGCTTCTTGTGGCCCTTCATCAAAAGCAGGATAGGCATCATGACTGGCTGAAAAGATGGATGAAAAGCTTCTTGGTGGATGTAAATCTCATCCGAAATCTTGCCACCAAGAATGCATTCGTTGCACATGAAACCTGTCGCCGCACCTGGAAAGGACTCACAATGATGTGTTCTGAAGCTGATCTTCAAGAGGATGGCTTCAAAGAGCGATTCAAGTTTGACTCCACACCTCCCAGAAGGGCTGTGCTGCTAGGAACTCCATCACTTGAAGACTCAGAGTTCTCTTCATCTGCTGCCATAGTGACTGCAAGGATTATTGAGGAAGAAGACGATGCTACCTCACCACCACCTCCTTCAGCACGCGTCGAATCTGCACCAAGCTCTTCAACACCGCCAAACACCTCCAACGACCCTGCTGCTCATGGGAACGAGTAGAAAACTCTATGTCTTCAAACCTTTTTGGTCCTTACTGACAAAAGGGGGAGAAGCATATGATGTTGATAGTCTTCAAGCGGGTCAATATGGGCGGCTGCCTTATATTTTGCTACATTTTGCTTCATGCTTACAACTCTCATTTTGCTACATTTGGTTCTTTGAGTTGTAACACTTAAACTCGATGGTCGTCTGCTACTTGTTTGCCACCGTGTTTTTGCGAAGATAAATTCCGCATGGCGACGATAAATCCCGCACTTAGATCATTCTGCAGACGTCCATTTTTCATTATGCATGTCATTATCTTCATATACTTTTACATGCATAGTGGATTGTCATCATAAGTTGAAGTGAATCTCCACAAGTACAACCTGCCATGTGCATTTGCATTCCAAAAGCAAATTACTTATATGCACATCTTCAGGGGGAGCTCTTGCAGCTTATGAAAAAAATTCCTTTACAATTTCACAAGTTATATTCCCTGTTGAAAACTTCAACTAATTTGTCATCAATCACCAAAAAGGGGGAGATTGCAAGTGCATCTAGTGCCACCCCTAGTTGGTTTTGGGGTATTGACGACAAACCTAGTTGAGGGACTAATGTGTTTGCGAGAATTGCAAGATAACACAGGTAGAAGTCCCTCATGATTCAGTTTTACTACCAGAGATGACCCCTAAAAATGTACGAAGACATTGAAGTCAATGGTGGTATATGAAGATATTCACATTGAAGACTATGACAAGAGAAGACACCACGTGAAGCCTATGGAACTCGAAGACTTAGATCTTTCGTAGTTCTCTTTCATTTGTGTTGAGTCATAGGAACCACCGTACTGTTAAGTGGGGTCCAACAGAACCAGTCAGAACGACTGAAGTGATGCCTAATTCAAAACCTATGTCTTCGAGTGAAGACTATGAGAGCAAATCTTGTCCAGAGTCGGATAAGTCAGCTTTACTTGTAGCCCAAGTAAAGTTGCCGTGTGAGTTCGAAATCTGACCGTTGGAACACGTGTTAGTTCCTTAGTGACCCAGGGTCATTTCGGACAAATCAGGTCGAGTTGCCCAGTGGCTATAAATAGTCCACCCCCTACAACCATAAACGGTTGGCTGCTCAGATTTCAGTGAATGGCTTTTGTCGTTTGAGAGAAACCCACCTCGAAGCCTTTGAGAGAAAATTCCTAGCGAGGAGAAAAGCCCTAACCACCCAGAGCCAGAGAGAATTGGGCATCACTTAAGTCTTCTTGTCTGAGTGATCAGAAGACTTATTACACTTGAGGACTGTGCATCCTCCAGCCAGTTAGGCGTCGCGTTCTAAGCATCCAAGAGACATTGTGGATTGCCGGTGAACAAAGTGTGTGAAGATTTTGGAGTCTACCTTGAAGACTTACCAGAGTGATTGGGCGAGGTCTGTGTGACCTTAGCTCAAGGGGAATATGGTGAGGATTGGGTGTCCTGAGCTGCATGTTCAGGACTGGGTGTCCGGGACTGTGTGTCCTTTGGTTTAAATACCTAGCCGCCCTAACCAGACGTACAGCTGTCACAGCAACTGGAACTGGTCCAACAAATCATTGTCTTCAACGAGCCACTGGTTTCATCTTCACTTCCTTTTACTTCCTGTTACTCATTGTGAAGCCATTGCATGCTTGCTCTATCTTTTGTCTTCACAACGTAAATGTATGATTTGTTTGGCTTCATAACTTCTTCCTACCTGATCCTTATTACACTGCAGCTACTTGTCATTGTGCTTTCACTCTATTGAATACTTGACCATGGCCTGCCTAGTGTAATCTAACTTCCGCTGCTTAGTGATAGGCAGATCTCTACTGTTTGTCTTCACAACTTCCACGTTTTGAAGACTTCCATAAAAATCGCCTATTCACCCCCCTCTAGTCGATATAACGCACTTTCAGCTGGGGAAGGAAAACATTTGTTGTTGGTGATATTGTTGGCCTAGTTGCAACCCAGTAGCGGCAAAGCTTGCATTCCCAGACATTGCTATTTGCTGTATAGAAGGATGTGTCCGTGCTTCTGATGATTGCGGTGTATCTTCAAATCTGCCTGTACTGTTGAAATATCCAGGCGGTATTTCTGGTGTTACCCAACCAGGTGGTGCCCCATATCTGTTTTGCTCATGAAATGCTTGCTGCGTGCGCCGCCTTGCATGCTTCTGCAAACAACATTCAAAAGTTTTTGGGATTAATCTGGTTTCGTTTTTCAGTCGAACTAATGAACGTTCATGTTCAAACACGGATGTACTGATGTACTGTTTTTTAGCACTGTTTTGTAAACTGGACATTGAACTCATGCATGACTTCTCCTTTGTTCTTCTGTAACTTATGCAACTACACTTGAAGTACTCCTAGTTTATGTATCATTGAACTTACTATGTAACTATGGCACTCTCTCGTCACTATCTACCTGGACTGGCGCATATGTGCTATTTTTTCTAACTTGAACTGAAGATAGTATATTAGATGCATTGACAGTAACCTCGACATCCTAATCGTGCATCAATGCATGTACATTACATGTACTGCTAGCTTATGTATCACTGAACTTATTGTGTAGCAATTTTATATTTTTTTGGTAACAGTTTTGTTACTCGTTCGAACTGACGCAATTACATGACTTGTACTCTTAGGAATAACAACATACAACTCTCAGCGGTAGCTGAACCTTGTCACAATACCTGGACTGACGCATATGCATTATTTTTCTTTTAACTTGAACTGAAGATAGCATATTAGATGCACTGACAGTAACCTCGACATCCTAATCGTGCATCAAGTGGCAGGGGTGTCAATGAACTGATGCTAGCATTTGCAATGTACCATCGGGTTCTTCTTCATAGCAGGACTAACGAACTGATGGAGTGGCACAAACGTGGGGAGCAGACATTACCTCCAGTGTACTGTCTTCTTCTTCTACCTCTTGTGGGCGTCTTACTGGCATGTTCTTGCGAGGGGGCACCATTGATGCAGCACCTGCTTGTGGTGGACGCCTGGCGAAGAGGTTCGTAGAGGAAGCACCTTGCGGGGATAACTGCCCCGGAGAAGGAGACCCGGCGATGGAGGGAGGCAGGAGGCGGGGATGACGGCTCCGACGATGGACCCGGCAATGGAGGGTGGCAAGAGGCAGGGATGACGACCTCGACGATGGATCCGGCGACGGAAGGAGGCAGGAGGCAGGGATGACGACCCCGACGATGGATCCGGCGACGGAAGGAACGAGGAGGCGGCGGCGGATCCGTCGCCGGCCAATCATGGCGCCGCAGGCTCTCTCGCTCCAGCTGCGCCCACGACAGCAGCCTCTGGCGGTAGGAAGCGAGTCGGATTGGGGCTGGATCGGTCGTGGACGCATCGCGCCTTATATGGGGTGAGGGTAACAGAATAATATTCTGCTACTGGTAACAGAATAGTCCAGCCCTATATATATATATATATATATATATATATATATATGAGAAAGACAATCAAATCAACATAGTGAAGATAATCATGAAGACAAGTTGAGATTGAAGCCAAACCAAATGTGAAGACATACCAAACATAACGCCATGAGTGAAACACTTCAAATAGAAAAATTTGGTGGTGGCATTACCCACCGTATAGGAAGTATTAGACCCAGACACGACGCACAATTATCGTGGCGCTCCGAAGTCAAATTCCACATTAATGTATTCACACTTAGAATGTAAGTCGTCATTGATTGAAGATATACTTTACTTCGTGTGTTGCACATCTAAGTCATCAATATGCATAAGTGTTAGGATGTGTGCCTGATCACAGGACATTTGAGGATTCCAAGATATTTAGCTCACACCATAACTTGCAAAACCTCTTCTCATCCAAGGGCTTGGTGAAGATATCTGCCAATTGCTCTTTAGTGTTGACGTGTATGATATCAATATCTTCCTTCACAACATGATCTCTGAGAAAGTGATGATGAATTTCTATGTGCTTTGTCTTCGAGTGCTGAACTGGGTTGTTGGCAATCTTGATGGCGCTTTCGTTGTCGCAGTAAAGTGGCACTTGTTTCAGATGAATGCCATAGTCTTTGAGTGTTTGCTTCATCCATAGAAGCTGAGCGCAGCAAGATCCAGCAGCAATGTATTCAGATTCAGCAGTGTAGAGAGATACACAGTTCTGCTACTTTGAAGACCAACATACAAGTGATCGTCCCAGAAAATGACATGTGCCTGATGTAGACTTGCGATCCACCTTGTCACCAGCATAATCAGCATCCGAGAATCCAACCAGATCAAACTCTGAGCCCTTTGGATACCATAATCCTAATGTTGGGGTGTAAGCCAAATATCGAAGAATTCGCTTCACAGCTAAGTGATGCGATTCCTTTGGTGCCGCTTGGAATCGAGCACACATGCAAACACTAAGCAAAATATCTGGCCTAGATGCACATAGATAAAGTAAAGAACCAATCGTGGAGCGGTATACCTTTTGATCGAACTCTTTACCATTGTCGTCGGGACCCAGATGATGTTTGGCTGGCATTAGCGTCGTGAAGCCTTTGCAGTCTTGCATCCCAAATTTCTTCAGGCAATCCTTGAGGTACTTCTCTTGAGATATGAAGATGCCGTTGCGTTGCTGACGTATTTGAAGACCAAGGAAGAACTTTAGCTCACCCATCATGGACATCTGATATTGCTCTTGCATCATATATCCAAACTCTTCACTGTATTTTTGATTGGTGCAGCCGAAGATAATGTCATCAACATATATTTGGCACACAAATAGTTCACCATCATATGTCTTCGTGAAGAGAGTGGGGTCGAGGGAACCAGGTTTGAAGCCTTTGCTCTTCAGGAAGTCTTTGAGTGTGTCATACCAAACCCGAGGGGCTTGTTTGAGGCCATACAGTGCCTTGTTGAGCTTGTCACAATGTCAGGATGTTTTGGATCTTCAAAGCCAGGCGGTTGTGCAACATACACTTCTTCTTCAATCTTGCCATTGAGAAAAGCGCTCTTCACATCCATTTGATACCGAAGAATGTTATGATGATTTGCATAGGCCAGCAGTATGTGTATGGCTTCAAGTCTAGCCACAGGAGCAAATGTTTCGTCGAAGTCAATCCCTTCAACTTGAGTGTACCCTTGAGCAACGAGACGAGATTTTTTTCTGACAACTTGACCATGCTCATCTTGCTTGTTGCGATATATCCATTTGGTGCCTATTATATTGTGCTTGCGAGGATCAGGACGCTTAACCAGTTCCCATACATTATTCAGCTCAAACTGTTGAAATCTTCTTGCATAGCTTGAATCCATTCAGGTTCCATGAAGGTTTCTTAAACTTTCTTGGGTTCAGATATTGAGACGAATGCGAAGTGCCCATAGAAATTTGCTAGCCGTGTTGCCCTCGAACGAGTGAGTGGACCTGGTGCATTGATGCTATCAATTATTCTCTCAATCTGTACTTCATTTGCAACACGAGGATGTACAAGACAAAGATTTTGCTCTTGCTGATCATTGTCATCGTTAGAAGGATTGTCTTCAGGGTGAGCATTGGATTCAGTTTGATCAGGTGCGGAGATGATAAGTTCCTCTTCAGGCTGAGATTCAGATGGTATGATTTCTCCAG
Source organism: Triticum monococcum (assembly GCA_034509565.1). Lineage (NCBI taxonomy): Eukaryota > Viridiplantae > Streptophyta > Magnoliopsida > Poales > Poaceae > Triticum > Triticum monococcum. The sequence goes on along the minus strand of CM067843.1, from coordinate 596,364,040 downwards.
TTCCCATAAGTTTGATTGATTCACTGGATGGAACTTCATCTAGTACGTTTGGTAGGTGCTCTCTTTGTGAGCCGTTAGTCTCATCAAACCGCACATCCACTGTTTCAACCACTTTATAGTGAAAAAGGTTGAAGACTCTGTAGGAGTGCGGATCCTTTCCATATCCAAGCATAAAACCTTCATGTGCTTTTGGTGCAAATTTTGAAGTGTGATGTGGATCCTTGATCTAGCACCTGGCACCAAATACTCTGAAGTAACTGACATTTGGCTTCTTGCCAGTAAGGAGCTCATAGGATGTCTTGTTGAGAAGTTTGTGAAGATACACACGGTTGATGATATGGCATGCAGTATCAATGGCCTCAGGCCAGAACTTTCTCGGAGTCTTGTATTCATCAAGCATTGTCCGGGCCATCTCAATGAGTGTTCTGTTCTTGCGTTCCATGACGCCATTCTGCTACGGTGTGTATGGAGCTGAGAACTCATGTGTAATGCCCAAAGTATCAAGATAAGTGTCTAGACGAGTGTTCTTGAATTTAGTGCCATTGTCACTTCTGATGTGCTTGATCTTGACGCCATAGTTGTTCATGGCTCGATTGGCGAAGCGTCTGAAGACATCCTGCACTTCAGTCTTGTAGAGGATTATATGCACCCAGGTATATCTTGAATAATCATCAACAATGACAAAGCCATAGAGACAAGCAGTAGTAGTAAGAGTTGAGTAATGAGTGGGACCGAAAAGGTCCATGTGGAGCAGTTCGAAGGGTTGAGTCGTTGTCATGATTGTCTTCGAGGGATGATTGGCCCTCGTCATCTTTCCTGCTTCACAAGCACCGCATAAGTGATCTTTATTGAACTTGACGCCCTCGATGCCTATGACATGCTTCTTCCTTGCAAGGGTGTGCAGGTTCCTCATGCCAGCATGCCCTAGCATCCGATGCCAGAGCCAGCATTCAGAAGCTTTTGCTAGAAGACATACGACAAGTTGTGGTCCTGCTGAGAAATCTACCACGTACAAATCATCTTTCTGATACCCTTCAAACACTAGAGACTTGTCAGATTCCATTAGAACAAGGCAACGATATTTTCCAAACATTACAATCATGTTTAAATCACAAAGCATGGAGACCGACATTAACTTGAAACCAAGGGATTCAACAAGCATGACTTTATCCATGTGTTGATCCTTTGAGATTGCAACTCTACCTAGACCCAATACCTTGCTTTTACTAGTGTCAGCAAATGTGATGTGACTTTTGTCAGATGGACGTAAGGTTGAGTCCATAAGAAGGCTTCGCTTGCCAGTCATGTGATTAGTACACCCACTATCAATAATCCATTCTGAAGCAGCTGGTGTCGTACCCTACAGTGCAGTTAGGGGGATAGGCTTCACGAAGAGAATTGTGAAGCATAAACATTTGACGAGCAAGTGGATTATGAAAGCTTAGATCGAGGTTAGGATTGATAGGGCTAGTGGAAAGCGACTCAGGAACAAAATACATAATAAGACCATTTGGGCATTTGATCTTGCGCCCTACAAGATGTTTAAGGTCCCCAGCAATAGCTTCCGACGATTTTGGTTTTCGGCTGGAGACTTTTCCCTGCAAAAGAGAGTTAAGCTTTCTTAGCCACCCACATCTTCAAGGGTGGCTTCGAAGCAATGAGTCTAAGTGCAACATCTGAGAACTTTGGCTTTGGAGCCCTAGCAAAAAGTCTTGCAGGTGGACAATAGTACTCACAAGGATAAGCAGAATAGTTTTTGGTCTTATGAACATGGCGGTTTGATGAAACGCGCTCGTATTCATAGGCCTGAGTAAGGTTTCCCCGCAAAACATTTGCGTTAGTGCGACTCGGGTGAGTCCTCTGTCTGTATGAAGCCTTTGGACCAGATGAAGCCTGTGGTCTAGGGTTTGTCTTCTTCACTTGTGGTGTAATGACGACATTCACAGGAAGATTCTCCAAACACCTTTTCGGCACCCAGACTTTCTTCATAGGCGGCCCATTCCTGCAGTTACTACCAATATACCTGGCAAACACTTCACCATTCTAATTCTTAAACAGTTTATAGTTTGCATCAAAGGATTCATCAATAACAATGGGATTAGCACAAGTGAAGCCAGATAGGGTGGATGGATCCGTTGAAGGTTCCTTTGCAGCAACCCATGTGGTTTTGGGGTACTGCTCAGGTTTCCAGTAAGAGCCATCAGCATTCATTTTCCTTTCGAACCCAACACCCTCTTTCCTAGGGTTTCGGTTCAGGATCTGCCTTTTGAGGACATCACATAGTGTCTGATGCCCTTTGAGACTTTTGTACATCCCTGTTTCAAGCAATGTCTTCAACCTAGCATTCTCATCAGCAATAGCAGTGGTATCCTCAGCAGAGGGGTTAGTTACCACATCAACAGTTGAAGATATTGCAATAGTAGCAGTAGTAGAATACCCAGCAACAAAAGTAGTGTTGTCACGCTCGATGCATTTAAGACATGGTGGTTCAAATCCTTCCTGAGCTGAACTTATCTGTTCGGCGCAAAGTGACTCGTTTTCTTTTTGAAGATCTTCATGAGCCGCTCTCAATTTCTCAAGATCTTGCTTCCTTTGAAGATAATCACATGAAAACTTTTCATGAGTTGTTGAGAGCGTTTCATGATGACTTTCAAGTTCCTCATACATAACGTGAAGATTTTTATGTCTTCAATTAAGGACTGAGATCGAGTCATTTCAGTGTCTCACAGGTCATCGCTTTTGTCTAACATTTTTTGAATATGTTCCATAGCTTTCTGTTGTTCAGTTGCAATTTTAGCAAGTGTTTTGTAGCTGGGTTTGGAACCACAATCAGAGTCATCTTCACTAGATGTTTGATAGTGAGTAGTGCGTGTGTTTACCTTGGCACCGCGTGCCATGAAGCAGTAGGTAGGAGTGGAGTAGTCCTTGTCATTTGCATCGGTGTCGGTGATGAAGTCATTGTCTTCAGTGTTGAAGATGGACTTGGCAACGTATGCTATAGCTAGACTCGCAACGCCAGAATCATACTCCTCCTCAGACTCCACCTCCGCCTCCTCAGAAGCGGACTCCTCCTCTGAATCAATTTCGTTGCCAACAAACGCACGTGCCTTGCCAGATGAGCTCTTCTTGTGTGATGAAGACTTTCAGGAAGACTTGGAAGAAGACTTTGAGTATTTCTTCTTCTTCTTGTCATCAGAGTCATACTCCTTGCTCTTCTTCTTCTTGTTGTTCTCATTGTCCCACTGCGGACACTCAGAGATGTAGTGGCCAGGTTTCTTGCACTTGTGGCATGTTCTCTTCTTGTAGTCATGAGCAGAAGCTTCATCATTCCTTGAGCTTGATCGTGAAGACTTTCTGAAGCCTTTCTTCTTGGTGAATTTTTGGAACTTCTTCACAAGCATAGCAAGCTCCTTTCCAATGTCTTCAGGATCATCAGAACTGCTGTCAGATTCTTCTTCAGACGAGGAGACAACTTTTGCCTTGAAGGCACGAGTTCGCCCATAGTTGGGACCGTAGATGTCTCTTTTCTCAGAAAGCTGAAACTCGTGTGTGTTGAGCCTCCCAAGTATGTCAGGCGGATCGAGTGTCTTGAAGTTAGGACGTTCTTGAATCATCAGGGCTAGGGTGTCAAACGAGCTGTCAAGTGATCTCAGGAGTGTCTTGACGACTTCATGCTTGGTGATCTCAGTGGCGCGAGAGCTTGAAGCTCATTTGTGATGTCAGTGAGTCGATCAAACGTGAGCTGGACATTCTCATTGTCATTTCTCTTGAAGCGGTTGAAGAGGTTGTGAAGGACACTGATTCTCTGATCTCTCTGGGTTGAGACGCCTTCATTGACCTTGGAGAGCCAGTCCCAGACTAGCTTAGATGTTTCCAAAGCACTCACGTGGCCATACTGTCCTTTGGTCAGATGACCACAGATGATGTTCTTGGCAGTGGAGTCCAGTTGAACGAACTTCTTGACATCAGCAGCGGTGACACCTTCACTAGCCTTGAGAACGCCATTCTTGACAACATACCATAGGTCGACATCAATGGCTTCAAGATGCATGCGCATCTTATTCTTCCAGTAGGGATATTCAGTTCCATCGAAGATGGGGCATGCAGTGGAGACTTTAATTATCCCTGCAGTTGACATAGCTAAAACTCCAGGTGGTTAAACCGAATCACACAGAACAAGGGAGTACCTTGCTCTAATACCAATTGAAAGTTCTAGTGATCGACTAGAGGGGGGGGGGTGAATAGGTGATTTTTATTAAAGTCTTCAAAACATGGAAGTTTCAAAGATAAACGATAGAAATAAACCTATTACCATGCAGCGGAAGGTAGACTACACTAGGCAAACCATAGTCAAGTATTCAATGAAGTGAAAGCACAATGACTAATAGCAGCTAGGCAGTAAAGATCAGGTAGGAAGATATTGTGAAGCCAATCAGAACAAGAAATCACTCAGTGAAGACAAAAGATAACGCAATCATACAATGACTTCACAAGGACCAACAGTAAGTAAAGGGAAGGGAAGGATGAAACCAGTGACTCGTTGAAGACAATGATTTGTTGGACCAGTTCCAGTTGTTGTGACAACTGTACGTCTGGTTAGGGAGGCTGAGATTCAACTCAGAAGACCTCATCTTCACCTTATTCCCCTTGAGCTAAGGACACCCAATCCTCGCCCAATTACTCTGGTAAGTCTTCAAGGTAGACTTCCAAACCTTCACAGACTTCGTTCACCGGCGATCCACAATGACTCTTGGATGCTCAGAACGTGACGCCTAACCGGCTGGAGGATTCACAGTCCTCAAGTGTAATAAGTCTTCAGATCACACAAACAGGAAGACTTAAGTGATGCCTAACACTCTTTGGCTCTAGGTGTTTAGGGCTTTATCCTCGCAAGGAATTCTCTTTCAAAGGCTACGAGGTGGGTTGCTCTCAAACGACAAAAGCCTACTCTAACTCTGAGCAACCAACCATTTATGGTTGTAGGGGGTGGGCTATTTATAGCCACTGGGCAACCCGACCTGGTTTGTCCAAAATGACCCTTGGTCACTAAGGAACTGACACGTGTTCCAACGGTCAGATTTCAAACACACACGACGACTTTACTTGGACTACAAGCAAAGCTGGCTTATCCAACTCTAGACAAGATTTGCTCTCATAGTCTTCACTCGAAGACATAGGATTTTGGTTAAGCATCACTTCAGTCATTCTGACTAGTTCTCTTGGACCCCACTTAACAGTACGGTGGTTCCTATGACTCAACAAAGAAAAACACATAACGACGAAACTGCTAAGTCTTCGCGCTCCATAGTCTTCAGGCGATGTCTTTTCTTATCATAATCATAAATGTGAATGTCTTCACATACCACCTCTGACTTCAATGTCTTCATACAGTTTTAGGGGTCATCTCTGGTAGGAAAACCGAATCAATGAGGGACTTCTACCTGTGTTATCCTGCAATTCTCACAAACACATTAGTCTCTCAACTAGGTTTGTCGTCAATACTCCAAAACCAACTTGGGGTGGCACTAGATGCACTTACAGGGGCACGCTAAGTGCACCCACTAGGTGTAGTCCCCGAGACCACAGTCGACTGCTAGCAGTCGGTTGGGGTATGAGCACTTCTCTCTTTCCTTTCTTCCACTCGACCTGGGCGGACCGGCCGAGTGGAATTTGAACCAGTGGGGGCACGCCAAGTGCACCCACTGGGTGTAGTCCCCGAGACCGCAGTCGACTGCTGGCAGTCGGCTGGTGTTTGAGAACTTCTTTTTTTACTCGACCTGGGCGGACCGGCCGAGTGGAATCTGAACCAGTGGGGGCACGCCAAGTGCACCCACTAGGTGTAGTCCCCGAGACCGCAGTCGACTACTGGCAGTCGGTTGGGGTCTAAGTAATCTTTGAAGTTTCATTCACTCAGAAGTAAATAATCTTTGATCTTGTCGATGGATATGTCTTTTACTCTCTGCAGAAATCTTGTACTCTCATTTCCAAGTTCGCCGAATTTGAGGAGAAGCAGAGGCAACTCAACCTTGACCTGGAGCTGGCCCAACAAAACTTGAAGAAGGCTCAAGATGAAGTTGCCGGTATGGAAGGTAACTGCCTGTCGACTGCTCATGTTGATCGTCCTTAAATTATCCCTTCGATCTTTTGTTTTATCTAAATGCTTATTTTGCATAGAAAATGAGGTTGGCTCTAGAGAAGAAGGACTTGGACCTTGCAGCTGCGCTGAAGGAGGCTCAAGAGAAGACTACCCTTGCTGACAAGAAGCTGGCTTCAGTCAGAGCGCTGGAAGAGGAAGTAAGTAAGCTGAAGTCCTCTCTCACTGAATCCAACCGAGAGGCAACTCGTCTGAAGAAGGATAAGGTGGCTCTGAACGAGAAGCTGGAAGACATGGCTCGTAAGAGAAATGACTTGGAAGCTTATCTGGAAACCCTCGCCAAGAAGCTCTTTCTTATGCTCAAAGGTACCCCTTTTAATCCGACTGCTTTACTGTTTGCAAGTTAGTCCTGTCCAGTCGACTCACTAACTCCTTGACTGCAGAATTCTGCCAAAACTTTGAAGAGGAGACTGGACGGATCGAGACGGGTTTGGACCCTATCCTTTCTCCAGTCGGCGACGAGGCTGCCATGAATGTGCTTCGACTGGAATCTCATGTCGCCAGTGTTACAAGTTATCTTGGCCGTCTGAAGGTGGCAGTTTCACGCATCGACTCATCGCTCTGGCCGAGGGCAACACTTCAAAATGATCTCGAGTCTCTGATGGCTCGACTCAACAAGGTCCCCGGTCAGGTGTAGGAATGGAAGAAGTTCTCTGCCCGATGCAGTGCTGATGTGGCTCTGTCTTTGGTAAGAGTCCACTGCAAGGAAGCCCGCAAAGATAAGCTGGCGGCGATCAAGGTCGCCAACACCAAAAGGCATGACTTCCCGTCCTTCATGGAGACTTTCATCGCTGCTGCCACTCGGATCGCTAATAAAATTGACTTGGATGAATTCGTCGAGCCTGCAAGCCCTCCTCCTGCCGAATGAACAAACTTGAGATTTAAACTTGCCTTAAATTTGTCTCGGAATGCCGAGTGGTTTCTGTAACCGTTAAACTCCTTCGGGCCTGATGCCTGATTACTTTTATCTTCGCTTTGAAACTCTTGAGATTTTATCCGATCTTGGTTTATCTTCTGCATATGCTTGCGTTCATCTTCGAGTAGAACTTGTTCTTCACTCTGAATATCCTTCGAGATGCGACTCTGAAGGAGATATCCCAGTCGACCTGCACCTCGCCGTCCTTGCGGATAAGGATGGAGTGCACATTGTATTTGTGGCGCAGCTCCGAGGAGAGGTTGCGGTCGACCTGCACCTTGTCATCCTTGCAGATAGGGATGGAGCGGACATTGTACTTGTAGCGCGGCTCCGTCAGAGGATTGCAGTCGACCTGCACCTCGTCATCCTTGCATATAGGGATGGAGCGGACATTGTACTTGTAGCGTGGCTCCGTGAGAGGATTGCAGTCGACCTATACCTTGTCATCCTTGCGGATAGGGATGGAGCAGACATTGTACTTGCAGCGCAGCTTCATGAGAGGATTGCAATCGACCTACACCTCATCACCCTCGCGGATAAGGGTGGTTTTTCGACTTAGGTGGGTACTAGGCTGCAGCTGAGTCCCCGAGTGTGAGGTTTGCTCATCACTGGGTAGGATTTTTGAAACTTAGGCAAGCACGGGGCTGCAGCTAAGCCGCTGAGTGTGAGGTTTGCTCATCACTTGGTAGGATTTTTGAAACTTAGGCGAGCACGGGGCTGCAGCTAAGCCTCCGAGTGTGAGGTTTGCTCATCACTCAGTAGGATTTTTGAAACTTAGGCGAGTACTAGACTGCAGCTAAGCCCCCGAGTGTGAGGTTTGCTCATCACTGGGTAGGATTTTTTGAAACTTAGGCGAGCACGGGGCTGCAGCTAAGCCTACGAGTATGAGGTTTGCTCATCACTCGGTAGGATTTTTGAAACTTAGGCGAGTACTGGACTGCAACTAAGCCCCCGAGTGAGAGGTTTGCTCATCACTCGGTAGGATTTTTGAAACTTAGGCGAGTACGGGGCTGCAGCTAAGCCTCCGAGTATGAGGTTTGCTCATCACTCGGTAGGATTTTTGAAACTTAGGCGAGTACTGGACTGCAGCTAAGCCCCCAAGTGAGAGGTTTGCTCATCACTCGATAGGATTTTTGAAACTTAGGCGAGTACTGGACTGCAGCTAAGCCCCAGAGTGAGAGGCTTGCTCATCACTCGGTAGGATTTTTGAAACTTAGGCGGGCACGGTGCTGCAGCTAAGCCTCTGAGTATGAGGTTTTCTCATCACTCGGTAGGATTTTTCCAACTTAGGCGAGTACTGGACTACAGCTATGTTGGGGAACGTAGTAATCTCAAAAAATTTCCTACGCACACGCAAGATCATGGTGATGCATAGCAACAAGGGGGAGAGCATGATCTACGTTCCCTTGTAGATCGCAACGGAAGCGTTAACACAACATAGAGGAAGTAGTCGTACGTCTTCTTCCCGATCCGACCGATCCAAGCACCGTTACTCCGGCACCTCCGAGTTCTTAGCACACGTACAGCTCGATGACGATCCCCGGGCTCCGATCCAGCAAAGCTTCAGGGAGGAGTTCTATCAGCACGACGGCGTGGTGACGATCTTGATGTTCTACCGACGCAGGGCTTCGCCTAAGCACTACAACGATATGGTCGAGGTGGAATATGGTGGCAGGGGGCACCGCACACGGCTAAGGAACGATCTCAAAGATCAACTTGTGTGTCCTAGGGTGCCCCCTTGCCCCCGTATATAAAGGAGCAAGGGGGAGGCCGGCCGGCCCTATGGGGCACGCCAAGGGGAGGGGGAGTCCTCCTCCTAGTGGGAGTAGGACTCCCCTTTCCTAATCCAATTAGGAAACCCTAAGGGGGAAGGAAAGAGGGGGAGAGGGAGAGGGAAAGAGGGGCCGCGCCCCCCTCCCTAGTCCAATTCGGACTCCCCATGTGGGGGGGCGCGCCACCTCCTAGGCCGCAGACCTCTCTCTCCCCTAAGGCCCAATAAGGCCCATTACTTCCCCGGAGGGTTCCGGTAACCCTTCCGGTACTTCGGTTTTCTCCGAAATCACCCGGAACACTTCCGGTGTCCGAATATAGCCGTCCAATATATTAATCTTTATGTCTCGACCATTCCGAGACTCCTCGTCATGTCCGTGATCACATCTGGGACTCCGAACTAACTTCGGTACATCAAAATGCATAAACTCATAATAACTGTCATCGTAACGTTAAGCGTGCGGACCCTACGGTTCGAGAACAATGTAGACATGACCGAGACACGTCTTCGGTCAATAACCAATAGCGGGACCTGGATGCCCATATTGGCTCCTACATATTCTACGAAGATCTTTATTGGTCAGACCGCATAACAACATACGTTGTTCCCTTTGTCATCGGTATGTTACTTGCCCGAGATTCGATCGTCGGTATCCAATACCTAGTTCAATCTCGTTACCGGCAAGTCTCTTTACTCGTTCTGTAATACATCATCCCATAACTAACTCATTAGTTGCAATGCTTGCAAGGCTTATGTGATGTGCATTACCGAGAGGGCCCAGAGATACCTCTCCGACAATCGGAGTGACAAATCCTAATCTTGAAATACGCCAACCCAACATCTACCTTTGGAGACACCTGTAGAGCTCCTTTATAATCACCCAGTTACGTTGTGACATTTGGTAGCACACAAAGTGTTCCTTTGGTAAACAGGAGTTGCATAATCTCATATTCATAGGAACATGTATAAGTCATGAAAAAAGCAATAGCAACATACTAAACGATCGGGTGCTAAGCTAATGGAATGGGTCATGTCAATCAGATCATTTAACTAATGATGTGACCTCGTTAATCAAATGACAACACTTTGTTTATGGTTAGGAAACATAACCATCTTTGATTAACGAGCTAGTCAAGTAGAGGCATACTAGTGACACTAAGTTTGTCTGTGTATTCACACATGTATTATGTTTCCAGTTAATACAATTCTAGCATGAATAATAAACATTTATCATGATATAAGGAAATAAATAATAACTTTATTATTGCCTCTAGGGCATACTTCCTTCAGTCTCCCACTTGCACTAGAGTCAATAATCTAGATTACACAGTAATGATTCTAACACCCATGGAGCCTTGGTGCTGATCATGTTTTGCTCGTGGAAGAGGCTTAGTCAACGGGTCTGCAACATTCAGATCCGTAAGTATCTTGCAAATCTCTATGTCTCCCACCTGGACTAGATCCCGGATGGAATTGAAGCGTCTCTTGATGTGCTTGGTCCTCTTGTGAAATCTGGATTCCTTTGCCAAGGCAATTGCACCAGTATTGTCACAAAAGATTTTCATTGGACCCGATGCACTAGGTATAACACCTAGATCGGATATGAACACCTTCATCCAGACTCCATCGTTCGCTGCTTCCAAAGCAGCTATGTACTCCGCTTCACATGTAGATCCCGCTACGACGCTTTGTTTAGAACTGCACCAACTGACAGCTCCACCGTTTAATATAAACACGTATCCAGTTTGCGATTTAGAATCGTCCGGATCAGTGTCAAAGCTTGCATCAACGTAACCTCTTACGGTGAGCTCTTTGTCACCTCCATATACAAGAAACATATCCTTAGTCCTTTTCAGGTATTTCAGGATGTTCTTGACCACTGTCCAGTGATCCACTCCTGGATTACTTTGGTACCTCCCTGCTAAACTTATAGCAAGGCACACATCAGGTCTGGTACACAGCATTGCATACATGATAGAGCCTATGGCTGAAGCATAGGGAACATCTTTCATTTTCTCTCTATCTTCTGCAGTGGTCGGGCATTGAGTCTGACTCAACTTCACACCTTGTAACACAGGCAAGAACCCTTTCTTTGCTTGATCCATTTTGAACTTCTTCAAAATCCTGTCAAGGTATGTGCTTTGTGAAAGTCCAATTAAGCGTCTTGATCTATCTCTATAGATCATTATGCCTAATATGTAAGCAGCTTCACCGAGGTCTTTCATTGAAAAACTCTTATTCAAGTATCCCTTTATGCTATCCAGAAATTCTATGTCATTTCCAATCAGTAATATGTCATCCACATATAATATCAGAAATGCTACAGAGCTCCCACTCACTTTCTTGTAAATACAGGCTTCTCCGAAAGTCTGTATAAAACCAAATGCTTTAATCACACTATCAAAGCGTTTATTCCAACTTCGAGAGGCTTGCACCAATCCATAAATGGATCGCTGGAGCTTGCACACTTTGTTAGCTCCCTTTGGATCGACAAAACCTTCCGGTTGCATCATATACAACTCTTCTTCCAGAAATCCATTCAGGAATGCAGTTTTGACATCCATTTGCCAAATTTCATAATCATAAAACGCGGCAATTGCTAACATGATTCGGACAGACTTAAGCATCGCTACGGGTGAGAAGGTCTCATCATAGTCAACCCCTTGAACTTGTCGAAAACCTTTTGCGACAAGTCGAGCTTTGTAGACAGTAACATTACCATCAGCGCCAGTCTTCTTCTTGAAGATCCATTTATTCTCAATTGCTTGCCGATCATCGGGCAAGTCAACCAAAGTCCATACTTTGTTCTCATACATGGATCCCATCTCAGATTTCATGGCTTCAAACCACTTTGCGGAATCTGGGCTCACCATTGCTTCTTCATAGTTCGTAGGTTCATCATGATCTAGTAGCATGATTTCCAGAACTGGATTATCGTACCACTCTGGTGCGGATCTCACTCTGGTCGATCTACGAGGTTCAGTAGTATCTTGTCCTGAAGTTTCATGATCATCATCATTAGCTTCCTCACTAATTGGTATAGATGTCGCAGAAATAGTTTTCTGTGATGTACTATTTTCCAACAAGGGAGTAGGTATAATTACCTCGTCAAGTTCTACTTTCCTCCCACTCACTTCTTTTGAGAGAAACTCCTTCTCTAGAAAGGATCCATTCTTAGCAACAAATATCTTGCCTTCGGATCTGTGATAGAAGGTGTACCCAACAGTCTCCTTTGGGTATCCTATGAAGACACATTTCTCCGATTTGGGTTCGAGCTTATCAGGTTGAAGCTTTTTCACATAAGCATCGCAGCCCCAAACTTTAAGAAACGACAACTTTGGTTTCTTGCCAAACCATAGTTCATAAGGCGTCGTTTCAACGGATTTTGATGGTGCCCTATTTAATGTGAATGCGGCCGTCTCTAAAGCATAACCCCAAAACGATAGCGGTAAATCAGTAAGAGACATCATAGATTGTACCATATCTAGTAAAGTATGATTACGACGTTCGGACACACCATTACGCTGTGGTGTTTCGGGTGGCGTGAGTTGCGAAACTATTCCACAATTTTTCAAATGTACACCAAACTCGTAACTCAAATATTCTCCTCCACGATCAGATCGTAGAAACTTTATTTTCTTGTTACGATGATTTTCAACTTCACTCTGAAATTCTTTGAACTTTTCAAATGTTTTAGACTTATGTTTCATTAAGTAGATATACCTATATCTGCTTAAGTCATCTGTGAAGGTGAGAAAATAACGATATCCGCCATGAGCCTCAATATTCATCGGACCACATACATCGGTATGTATGATTTCCAATAAATCTGTTGCTCTCTCCATAGTACTGGAGAATGGTGTTTTAGTCATCTTGCCCATGAGGCACGGTTCGCAAGTACCAAGTGATTCATAATCAAGTGGTTCCAAAAGTCCATCAGTATGGAGTTTCTTCATGCGCTTTATACCGATATGACCTAAACGGTAGTGCCACAAATAAGTTGCACTATCATTATCAACTCTGCATCTTTTGGTTTCAACATTATGAATATGTGTGTTACTACTATCGAGAATCATCAAAAATAGACCACTCCTCAAAGGTGCATGACCATAAAAGATATTACTCATATAAATAGAACAACCATTATTCTCTGATTTAAATGAATAACCGTCTCGCATCAAACAAGATCCAGATATAATGTTCATGCTCAACGCTGGCACCAAATAACAATTATTTAGGTCTAATATTAATCCAGAAGGTAGATGTAGAGGTAGCATGCCGACCGCGATCACATCGACTTTGGAACCGTTTCCCATGCGCATCGTCACCTCGTCCTTTGCTAGTGTTCGCTTAATCCATAGTCCCTATTTCGAGTTGCAAATATTACCAACAGAACCAGTATCAAATACCCAGGCGCTACTGCGAGCTCTAGTAAGGTACACATCAATAACATGTATATCACATATACCTTTGTTCACCTTGCCATCCTTCTTATCCGTCAAATACTTGGGGTAGTTCCACTTCCAGTGACCAGTCTGCTTGTAGTAGAAGCACTCAGTTTCAGGCTTAGGTCCAGACTTGGGTTTCTTCTCTTGAGCAGCAACTTGCTTGCCGTTCTTCTTGAAGTTCCCCTTCTGCTTCCCTTTGCCCTTTTTCTTGAAACTAGTGGTCTTGCTGACCATCAACACTTGATGCTCCTTTTTGATTTCTACCTCCACAGCTTTCAACATTGCGAAGAGCTCGGGAATAGTCTTGTTCATTCCTTGCATATTATAGTTCATCACGAAGCTCTTGTAGCTTGGTGGCAGTGATTGGAGAATTCTGTCAATGACGCAATCATCTGGAAGATTAACTCCCATATGAATCAAGTGATTATTATACCCAGACATTTTGAGTATATGCTCACTGACAGAACTGTTCTCCTCCATCTTGCAGCTATAGAATTTATTGGAGACTTCATATCTCTCAATCCGGGCATTTGCTTGAAATATCAACTTCAACTCCTGGAGCATCTCATATGCTCCATGACGTTCAAAACGTTGTTGAAGTCCCGATTCTAAGCCGTAAAGCATGGCACACTGAACTATCGAGTAGTCATCGGCTTTGCTCTGCCAGACGTTCATAACATCTGGTGTTGCTCCAGCAGCAGGCCTGGCACCCAGCGGTGCTTCCAGGACGTAATTCTTCTGAGTAGCAATGAGGATAATCCTCAAGTTACGGACCCAGTCCGTGTAATTGCTACCATCATCGTTCAACTTTGCTTTCTCAAGGAACGCATTAAAATTCAACGGAACAACAGCACGAGCCATCTATCTACAATCAACATAAACAAGCAAGATACTATCAGGTACTAAGTTCATGATAAGTTTAAGTTCAATTAATCAAATTACTTAAGAACTCCCACTTAGATAGACATCCCTCTAATCCTCTAAGTGATCACGTGATCCAAATCAACTAAACCATAACCGATCATCACGTGAGATGGAGTAGTTTTCAATGGTGAACATCGCTATGTTGATCATATCTACTATATGATTCACGCTCGACCTTTCGGTCTCCGTGTTCCGAGGCCATATCTGCATATGCTAGGCTCGTCAAGTTTAACCTAAGTATTCTGCGTGTGCAAAAACTGGCTTGCACCCGTTGTAGATGGACGTAGAGCTTATCACACCCGATCATCACGTGGTGTCTGGGCACGACGAACTTTGGCAACGGTGCATACTCAGGGAGAACACTTCTTGATAATTTAGTGAGAGATCATCTTATAATGCTACCGTCAATCAAAGCAAGATAAGATGCATAAAAAGATAAACATCACATGCAATCAATATAAGTGATATGATATGGCCATCATCATCTTGTGCTTGTGATCTCCATCTTCGAAGCACCGTAATGATCACCATCGTCACCGGCGCGACACCTTGATCTCCATCGTAGCATTGTTGCCGTCTCGCCAATCATATGCTTCCATGACTATCGCTACCGCTTAGTGATAAAGTAAAGCATTACATCGCGATGGCATTGCATACAATAAAGCGACAACCATATGGCTCCTGCCAGTTGCTGATAACTCGATTACAAAACATGATCATCTCATGCAATAAAATTTAGCATCATGTCTTGGCCATATCACATCACAACATGCCCTGCAAAAACAAGTTAGACGTCCTCTACTTTGTTGTTGTAAGTTTTACGTGGCTGCTACGGGCTTAAGTTAGAACCAATCTCACCTACGCATCAAAACCACAACGATAGTTCGTCAAATAGACTCCGTTTTAACCTTCGCAAGGACCGGGCGTAGCCACACTCGGTTCAACTAAAGTTGGAGAAACTGACACCCGCCAGCCACCAGTGTGCAAAGCACGGCGGTAGAACCAGTGTCGCATAAGCGTACGCGTAATGTCGGTCCGGGCCGCTTCATCCAACAATACCGCCGAACCAAAGTATGACATGCTGGTAGGCAGTATGACTTATATCACCCACAACTCACTTGTGTTCTACTCATGCAAATAACATCAAACCATAAAACCTAGGCTCTGATGCCACTGTTGGGGAACATAGTAATTTCAAAAAATTTCCTACGCACACGCAAGATCATGGTGATGCATAGCAACGAGGGGGAGAGCATGATCTACGTACCCTTATAGATCGCAACGGAAGCGTTGACACAACATAGAGGAAGTAGTCGTACGTCTTCTTCCCGATCCGACCGATCCAAGCACCGTTACTACGGCACCTCCGAGTTCTTAGCACACGTACAGCTCGATGACGATCCCTGGGCTCCGATCCAGCAAAGCTTCGGGGAGGAGTTCTGTCAGCACGACGGTGTGGTGACGATCTTGATGTTCTACCAACGCAGGGCTTCGCCTAAGCACTACAACGATATGATCGAGGTGGAATATGGTGGCAGGGGGCACCGCACACGGCTAAGGAACGATCTCAAAGATCAACTTGTGTGTCCTAGGGTGCCCCTGCCCCCGTATATAAAGGAGCAAGGGGGAGGCCGGCCGGCCCTATGGGGCGCGCCAAGGGGAGGGGGAGTCCTCCTCCTAGTGGGAGAAGGACTCCCCTATCCTAATCCAATTAGGAAACCCTAAGGGGGAAGGAAAGAGGGGGGAGGGAGAGGGAAAGTGGGCCCGCGCCCCCCCTCCCTAGTCCAATTCGGACTCCCCATGTGGGGGGGGCACCTCCTAGGCCACAGCCCTCTCTCTCCCCTAAGGCCCAATAAGTCCCATTACTTCCCCGGAGGGTTCCGGTAACCCTTCCGGTACTCCGGTTTTCTCCGAAATCACCCAGAACACTTCCGGTGTCCGAATATAGCCGTCCAATATATTAATCTTTATGTCTCGACCATTCCAAGACTCCTCGTCATGTCCGTGATCACATCCGGGACTCCGAACTAACTTCGGTACATCAAAATGCATAAACTCATAATAACTGTCATCGTAACGTTAAGCGTGCGGACCCTATGGTTCGAGAACAATGTAGACATGACCGAGACACGTCTCCGGTCAATAACCAATAGCGGGACCTGGATGCCCATATTGGCTCCTACATATTCTACGAAGATCTTTATCGGTCAGACCACATAACAACATACGTTGTTCCCTTTGTCATCAGTATGTTACTTGCCCGAGATTCGATCGTCGGTATCCAATACCTAGTTCAATCTCGTTACCGACAAGTCTCTTTACTCGTTCTGTAATACATCATCCCGCAACTAACTCATTAATTGCAATGCTTGCAAGACTTATGTGATGTGCATTACCGAGAGGGCCCAGAGATACCTCTCCGACAATCGGAGTGGCAAATCCTAATCTCGAAATACGCCAACCCAACATCTACCTTTGGAGACACCTTTAGAGCTCCTTTATAATCACCCAGTTACGTTGTGACGTTTGGTAGCACACAAAGTGTTCCTCTGGTAAACGGGAGTTGCATAATCAGATAGTCATAGGAACATGTATAAGTCATGAAGAAAGCAATAGCAACATACTAAACGATCGGGTGCTAAGCTAATGGAATGGGTCATGTCAATCAGATCATTCAACTAATGATGTGACCTCGTTAATCAAATAACAACACTTTGTTTATGGTTAGGAAACATAACCATCTTTGATTAACGAGCTAGTCAAGTAGAGGCATACTAGTGACACTAAGTTTGTCTGTGTATTCACACATGTATTATGTTTCCGATTAATACAATTCTAGCATGAATAATAAACATTTATCATGATATAAGGAAATAAACAATAACTTTATTATTGCCTCTAGGGCATATTTCCTTCAAGCTAAGCCCCCGAGTGAGAGGCTTGCTCATTACTCGGTAGGATTTTTGAAACTTAGGCGAGCACGGGGCTGCAGCTAAGCCTCCGAGTATGAGGTTTTCTCATCACTCGGTAGGATTTTTTTCAACTTAGGCGAGTACTGGACTACAGCTAAGCCCCCGAGTGAGAGGCTTGCTCATCACTCGGTAGGATTTTTGAAACTTAGGCGAGTACTGGACTGCAGCTAAGCCCCCGAGTGAGAGGCTTGCTCATCACTCGGTAGGAGTTTTTCAACTTAGGCGAAATGGGTTCGCAGCTAAGCCCCCGAGTGAGAGGTTTGCTCATCACTCGTAGGATTTTTCAACTTAGGCGAAATAGATTCGCAGCTGAGCCACCCACTGGGGGATTTCAGAAACAGACGTGAACAATCAACAATCTTTTTAGAAGACTGTAAAACTCTTGTCTTTGATAAACAAAATACAAAGGTGTTTTTTATTATATCTTAGCAGACTGGGTGTTTAAGTATAAAAGGGGCGGAGCAGCTCCGCATTCCAGGCGCGCGGCTCGTCTTTCTTGTGCTCGACGTCGTAAAGGTGGTACTCTCCATTGTGGAGCACTCTGGTAACCACGAAGGGGCCTTCCCAAGAGGAAGCAAGCTTGTGTGGTTTCTGCCGATCCACTCAGAGAACTAAGTCTCCCTCTTGAAATGCTCGACCCCTCACGTTTCTGGCATGGAATCGACGCAAGTCTTGCTGATAGATGGTTGATTGGATCAAGGCCATCTCTCTTTCTTCTTCAAGAAGGTCAACTGCATCCTGTCGTGCTTGTTTTGCTTCTTCCTCTAGGAGAAGCTCGACTCGGGGTGCATTGTGGAGCAAGTCACTCGGAAGTACAGCTTCGACCCCATAAACCAAGAAAAACGGGGTTCTGCCAGTCGACCGATTGGGAGTTGTCCTCAATCCCCATAATACTGATGGAAGTTCATCGACCCAGGCTCCTGCTGCGTGTTTGAGGTCATGCATCAGTCGAGGTTTCAGTCCTTTGAGAATCAATCCATTTGCTCTTTCAGTCTGTCCATTCGACTGGGGGTGGGCGACCGAGGCATAGTCGACTCGAGTACCTTGTGAAGCACAAAAAGTCCTGAACTCATCAGAATCAAAGTTTGATCCATTGTCAGTGATGATGCTGTGTGGAACACCATATCTGAATGCTATCTCCCTAATGAAGCTGACAGCAGTACTGGCATCAAGGTTCTTGATAGGATTGGCTTCAATCCACTTGGTGAACTTGTCGACTGCTACAAGCACATGAGTGAATCCACTCCTGCCAGTCTTCAAAGGTCCAACCATATCCAAACCCCAAACAGCAAAAGGCTAGATGAGTGGAATGGTCTTCAGGGCCGACGCGGGCTTGTGAGACATGTTGGAGTAAAACTGACAACCTTCGCATTTGTCGACTATTTCTTGTGCCATCTCATTTGCCCGATGCCAGTAAAATCCTGCTCGGTATGCTTTGGCCACAATGGTCCGAGAGGACGCATGGTGAACACAGGTCCCCGAGTGGATATCATTGAGGATCACTCGACCTTCTTCAGGTGTTATGCATTTCTAGCAAACTCCAGTCACACTTTCTCTGAACAACTGTCCTCTTATCACAGTGAAGGCCTTAGATCGACGGACGATCTATCGAGCCTCTTCTTCATCTTCTGGGAGTTCCTTTCTAAGAATGTATGTGATATATGGTACTGTCCAATCGGGGGTGATGACCAAACTTCCATGATCAAGTCGACCACGGCTAGAATCTCGATTTCAGTCGGATCAGTGGCACTCTTCTGCTGTGGGGGCTCTTCAGTGAAGGGATCTTCTTGAACTGAAGGTGCATGAATATGCTCCAGGAACACATTACTGGGAATGGCTTCTCTCTTGGAGCCTATCTTTGCCAGATCATCGGCTGCTTGATTTTTCAGTCGAGGGATGTGATAGAGCTCTAACCCCTCAAACCTATTTTCTAATTTCTTACTGCATTGCAATAACCAGTCATGGCTGGGCTTCTGATGTCCCACTCCTTCATCACCTAATTGACCACTAAATCCGAGTCGCCATAGACCATGAGGCGACGGACGCCGAGTAAAATGGCCATACTCAACCCATACAGAAGTGCCTCTTATTCAGCCTCATTATTGGAGGAGTCAAAGTGAATCTGGAGAACATAACTGAGTTTGTCACCACGGGGGGAGACCAACACCACTCCGGCACCAGAACCATTCAACATCTTGGACCCATCAAATGAGATGGTCCAATGCTCCGAGTGAATTTGGGCCGGAAGTTGCTGTTCGATCCACTCGTCAAGGAGATAAGCTATTGCTTGGGACTTAATAGCCTTCTTTGCTTCAAACTTGATATCCAGGGGAAGGAGTTCAATCGCCCACTTTGCCACTCGACCAGTTGCATCTCTGTTGTTCAAAATCTCCGATAATGGAGCATCGCTGACGACTGTAATGGAATGATCAGAGAAATAGTGTGCAACCCTCTTTGTGGTCATGTAAATTCCATAAACAAGCTTCTAATAATGGGGATATCTTTGCTTTGAAGGAGTCAGAACTTCAGAAATGTAATATACTGGGCGCTGAACTTTATAAGTTTTTCCTTCTTCTTCCTGCTCGACCGTGAATACTGTACTGACAACTTGTCCAGTGGCTGCAATGTAAAGCAGTAAAGGCTCTTTGCTGATTGGTGCAGCAAGCACTGGCTGGGTGGAAAGCAGGGCTTTGAGCTCTACAAATGCTGCATCAGCTTCGGGAGTCCACTCGAACTTATCAAACTTCTTCATTAGTCGGTAAAGAGGCAGTGCCTTTTCACCGAGACGAGAAATGAATCGACTCAAGGCGGCCAAACAACCAGTAAGCTTCTGGACATCATGCACACGCACAGGGCGTTTCATCTGAAGAATGGCACCAACTTTCTCTAGTATAGCGTCGATCCCTCGTTCAGAAATGAGGAAACCGAGTAAATTTCCACCAGGAACTCCGGATGTGCACTTTGATGGATTAAGCTTGATATCATATCTTCTGAGGTTGGCAAAGGTTTCGGCAAGGTCAACCAGCAGGTCGGAACCTTTACATGACTTGGCTACAATGTCATCCATGTATGCTTCCACATTCCGACTGATTTGAGTGAGCACACACTTCTGGTTCATCCTCATGAATGTGGCTCCGGCGTTCTTCAGGCCGAATGGCATAGTGACATAACAGAAACATCTGAATGGAGTGATGAAAGCCGTTTTTATCACATCGGGTCCATATAGTCGGATCTGATGGTACCCAGAATAGGCGTCCAAGGAGGACAAACGCTCACACCCTGCAATTGAGTCGACAATTTGGTCGATGCGAGGAAGAGGAAAATGATCTTTCGGGCAGGCCCGATTGATATGCTTGAAGTCAATGCACGTGCGAAGTGAATCATCCTTCTTGGGGACCATGACAACATTGGCGAGCCACTCGGAGTGGTAAATCTCTCGGATGAACTCGGCTGCCAGGAGCCGAGCCACTTCCTCGCCAATTGCTTTTCTCTTCTGGACGGCGGACCGTCGGAGATGTTCCTTGACTGGTTTTACTTTCGGGTCGACTCGCAAATGATGCTCAGCCAGTCCCCTGGGTACACCCGACATGTCAGAAGGTTTCCATGCAAAGATGTCCCAGTTCTCACGGAGGAACTGGATGAGCGCTTCTTCCTATTTGCTGTCGAGTGTTGATGAGATATGGGTCGGAGCAGCATTGGGATCGGTCAGGTGGATATGAATCGGCTTCGTTTCCCCTGACGACTGAAATACAGACTCTGTGGCAGGCTTCTTGGCTCGTAGCAAATCACTCGGATCTGCATTTTTCTGGTACTCTTGCAGTTCCACTACTGCCATTTGTGCATCGGCAATTTTTGAGCCCTTCTAGAAGCACTCTTCTGCCTTCTGCGGATTGCCAGTGACAGTGATTACTCCTTTGGGGCCAGGCATCTTCAATTTGAGATACACATAACATGGCCGATCAATAAAACATGCATAAGCAGGTCTCCCCAGAATGCCATGGTAAGCACTCTTGAAATCCACTACCTCAAACATCAACTTTTCCTTGCGGTAATTCTTGGAATCACCGAAAACCACATCAAGTACGATTTGGCTGAGTGACTGAGCCTTCTTGCCGGGTATAACACTGTGGAAACTCATGTTGCTTTCACTAAGCTTGGACATCGGAATGCCCATTCCCTTCAAGGTTTCAGCATAAAGGATATTCAGGCCACTGCCACCATCGATCAGCACTTTAGTCAGTCGAGTGCCTTCGACTACTGGGTCGACCACCAGTGCTTGCCTCCCAGGGGTGGCTATATGCGCTGGGTGGTCCGACTGGTCGAATGTGATGGCAATCTGGGACCCCTTCAGATAATTGGGTGTTGCAGGAGCAACCATGTTTACTTCCCTGTTAATAACCTTCAATCGACTTTTGCTTTCAACATCAGCAAAAATCATCACTGTGGAATTGACATTGGGAAAACCATCATCATCTTCTTCCTTATCCTCACCTCCGTCTGACTCCTTTTCCTTTTCTTTGGGTTGTTTGTCTCGGAACTGCTGGATCAGGAAACGACACTGTCGAGTGGTGTGTTTAGGGTAAATGATGTTCCCCTCTTCATATTTTTTGGTATGAATATGGCATGGTAAATCCAACACATCATTCCCATCTTTATCCTTAACTTTTTTGGGATTCCAGGGCCCTTTGGGCTTTCCTTTGAACTTTCCTTGGGCAACAGCTAAAGGAGCAGCTGGTTCGGTCTTTCGCTTCTGTTTCCTACTGGAATTCCCTCCTCCAGTTTCTTGGGTGACTGTTTTGTGTTTGCCACTCCGGAGTCGGTCTTCATCTTCACCATTGGCATATTTGGTGGCAATCTCCATCATCCGAGTCAGAGTCATATCTCCTGTCCGACCGAATTTCAGATTCAACTCCCGATACTTAACGCCTTCCTTGAAGGCGCAAATTGCTTGGTGATCTAACACATTCTCCACTCTATGGTGCAACGTGATCCATCTCTGGATATAATCCCTCAAAGTTTCATTCCGTTTCTGGACACAACACTGCAATTCTGTCAACCCTGCCGGCCTTTTGCAAGTGCCTTCAAAGGTCCTAACAAACACTCGAGCAAGTTCCTCCCAACTATATATGCTGCCAGGAGCCAACTGATTGAACCACGCTCTGGCTGAGCCCTCCAACATCAAGGGGAGGCGCTTCATGGCCACATCATCATTGCCACCACCAAACTGCACAACCACTCGGTAATCCTCAAGCCAAGTGTCTAGCTTGGACTCGCCGGTGAACTTGCTGACTCCAGTCGCCAACCTGAAGTTGGGAGGAATCACTGCTGCTCTGATGGCTCTGCTGAAACACCCGGGTCCTAAAATGTGTACCCGGCTTCCATTTGGATGATCTCTATCGTGGCCTTCTCTATGAGCTCTGTTTCTATCAACCAGACCTTGAACGAGGATAGACCTTGCATCAAAGCCTGGCTCTCTGGGGTCGACTAGAATTCTTCGTTCACCGCTGTGGGGGCGCCTGTCATCTTGCCGCCGAGGCATGCATGACCCACTCCCCGGAGGAGGCGTAGGCACTCGACGGCGGTCATCGTGGTCGAGTCGATGATCATATTGCTCGCGGTTCCTGTACTAATCTTGCTACGACCCACGTCCCTCACGCCGCGGAGGTGATCTCGGGCTATGGGTAGATTGGACAGTATCTGCCACCACAGACCTGCTATGAATCCTATTCCGCGACTGAGATACTGCTGTATTTTGCTCCCCCGCTGCCTGGAGTAAAGCCCGGATCTGCATCAAACCTCGGCCAACTTCTGACTGGGAAGGTTGACTTGACTCTGCTATTCGAGCTGCAGCTGTGAGATTCTGGATCGGAGTTCGGTATACCTGAGTCGGAGGCAGAAAAAGTTGTCGTAGACTGGACTCGGGAATCCGCTGCTGAGCATGCTCGTCGAGTGCGCGCTGGAGGTTCTCCAGTCGAGTGCGCTCAGCCAAGTTGGGTAGGCGCACCTCCTCCAAGGCCTGGGCCTCAGGCGTTTCTCCAACGATAGGAGTGTGAAGTGCATCCATATTACGGCGGCGAAGATCTTCCCTCCGCTGCGAAGAGAGGGGTTCGGGGCGGTACTCCTCGTGAACACGCGACGGATCGCCGCCGCCATCGCCACCACCTTCACGGGTGAAGCCAGGAGGACTGCATGGTCCATTGACCATCAAGACTCCCGCCGCGGGGTCGCTGCTGTCGCATTCGGATGCAGTCTCGATGGAGCCAGTCGACAGATCGAATAGGTCATAGAGAGTTTCATCAGGCTCGATTGTCGCGATTTGTGGGGTGGCCGATTGGCGGGCCACCGCGTGCCTCACCCACCGCTGAAGCCGCGATCGACCGGATTACTGGCGCCGGTTTACAACGGAAAGGGAGGTTGCCGTAGGAGCCAACTGATACGGAGTCGATAGTTGTCGAAGAAGGACGACGTGAACGCATGCATGGAAGTGTGTCACCCCGCGGACGGGTAGTGCCTCGACGTCGAGTGGAGCCTCGTGGAGCCAAGCGGAGTCGTCGGCGATGAAGACGAGCGCCCCGAGACGGATCTCGCGGCCATTAGCCAACCCTTCACCGGAAACCATGATGATGGGAATTGGAAGAATCACAACTTCTCCAATAAACTGCTAAGACACCTGCCCCATGATGGGCGCCAACTGTCGTGGATCTAAGACCGACAATAGAATGGGGGGTAGGTATGAGGAGGCAAGATCCTAGCTATGGAGTAATTGTACACACGAGTTTTACGAGTTCAGGCCCTTCTCGGTAGAAGTAACAGCCCTACGTCTCGGTGCCCTGAGGCGGTCGACTGGATTATAGGTGTGTGTGTGTGTGTTTACAAAAGATGTGAACCCTTGTGCCTGTGGAGGGAGGTGACTTATATAGAGTGCGCCAGGACCCCAGCCAGCCCACGTTACCATGGGTTTAAGGTACAATAAAGGGGAGACATTACTGGCAACGCTAGTAAATAAAGAGACATAATGACCATTAAAGCTATGAGGTGATGTCCGACCGTTGCAGTTCGGAGCGACCTTAGACCTTCTGGTGGTCGAGTGACAGTCTCCGCGGTCGAGTGACTTCAAGTCTTCCGAGTGGAAGTCCTCATGGTCAAGTGGATGATGACTCCTCTTTGAATGCTTCTGGTTTTAGGTGACGTCCTAGGGGAGGGTGTCTAGGTCAGGCCTATGAACCTACCCTAGGTACATATCCTCATCAGGCAGTGCTCTCTAATAGGTGCTTTTTAATAAGAGGATGATGACTCAACATAAAAGTAAATAGAGAGGCCCTTCATAGAGGGAAGCAGGGATTTGTAGAGGTGCCAGAGCTCAAGTTTTTAAATAGAGATAAATAATATTTTGAGTGCTATACTTTCATTGTGAACATAACAACCAAGAGATCTCGATACCTTCCATGCTACACACATTATAGGCGGTTCCCAGACAGAATGGGAAATTTTATACTCCCCCACCACCAACAAACATCTATCATGGCTTGTCCGAAACAACGGGTGCCTCCAACTAACAACAATCCTCGGGGGGTTTGTTTGCAATTATTTTGATTTGAGCATCGGACTGGGCATCCCGGTTACCAGCCATTTTCTCGTGAATGATGAGCGGAGTCCATTCATCTTGAGAATAACTCACCTAGCATGGAAGATATAGACAGCCCTAGTTGATACATGAGCTATTCGAGCATACAAAATAGAATTTCATTTGAAGGTTTAGAGTTTGGCACATACAAATTTACTTGGAATGACAGGTAGATACTGCATATAGGAAGGTATGGTGGACTCATATGGAATAACTTTGGGGTTTATGGAAGTGGATGCACAAGCAGCATTCCCGCTTAGTACAAGTGAAGGCTAGAAAGAGACTGGGTAGCGACCAACTAGAGAGCGATAACAGTCATGAACATGCATTAAGATTAATCAACAATGACTGCAAGCACGAGTAGGATATAAATCACCATGAACATAAATATCATGGAGGCTATGTTGATTTTGTTTCAACTACATGCGTGAACATGTGCCAAGTCAAGCCACTCGAATCGTTCAAAGGAGGATACCACCCTATCATACCACATCACAACCATCTTAGTAGCATGTTGGCACACAAGGTAAACCATTATAAACTCTTAGCTAATTAAGCATGGCATGAGCAACTATAATCTCTAATTGTATTGCAAACATGTTTTATTAATAATAGGCCAAATCAGGAACGATGAACTAATCATATTTACAAAAACAAGATAGGTCGAGTTCATACCAGCTTCTCTCATCTCAATCAGTCCATCATATATCGTCATTATTGCCTTTCACTTGCACGACCGAACGGTGTGGATAACAATAATAGTGCACGTGCATTGGACTAAGCTGGAATCTGCAAGTATTTAATACAGGGGAGAAGACAAGGTAATATGGGCTCTTGGTTAAATCAACAATAATGCATATGAGAGCCACTCAACATTTTCATCAAGGTCTTCTCCTCTCGACCCCCAAAGGAAAAGAAGAGAAATAAAACTATTTACACGGGAAAGCTCCCAACAAGCAAAAGAAGAACGAGAAATCTTTTTGGGTTTTCTTTTAATTACTACTACTGCACGCATGGAAAGTAAACTAGTTACAACTAATATTTTTTGGTTTATCTTAAGGTTTTTCAAACACACAAGAAGAATGCTTAGAAATAAAAATAAACTAGCATGGATAGTACAATGAAAAAGTATAGGCACTGACAACTAGAATGAGTATGTGAACATGAATGTAATGTCGGTGATAAATACGTACTCCCCAAGCATAGGCTTTTGGCCTAAGTTGGTCTATGCCCATGAATCGAAGCCACTCCCTCCGGTGTACTAAGGAGGGTCCTCAGGGTGCCACTGGTTGGCGATCTCCTTCGGATCCCACTGATAAACAGACTAACGATAAGGGTCAAGTGGTGGCTCAGGCTGTGGAACTTGTGTCAGCCTCCAGTATGCATAAATGGCCTTGGGTAAGATGAGGTACATGCCTGAAAGTATGTTAAACAAAGAGGGTGCAGGAAAGGTAATAATCTCACAGTGAGTTTTATCAAATATCAAATTATACTTAAGCATCTTCTTCTTATCTTCAACAATAAAATCATGTGCTACCATACTCTTATAATCTAGAAAAATAGGGGCAGCAACTTTTCCTCTTTCTCATAATGCCTAATAGGTATGCCAAAATGTTCAGCAAGGCGTGAAGCAAAGATGCCTCCACAAATGGGGCCCTTTGTACGGTTCAGATTCAACCGTTTAGCAACAATAGCGCCTAAACTGAAAGTGGTATCACAAAACAACGCATGGCGCAAAATGACAATATCAGGAGCACTAAGATTTCCACTGTTCCCGCGACCAATTAAGCATCTACTAGCAAATATCGCAAAGTAACATAGAACAGGAAAATGTATACTGGTAATTCTTGCATCGGAAACTTTCCTTGTTTCTCCTACAACAATTCTATCAATAAACCCATCCACATGACTACGATGTGGTTCCTCGATGCTTCCCTCAAAGAGTATCTTGCAGACCCGACAGAAATCATGGAGTGACATCTCCTTAACCTCATCATATAGTGAAACTCCACTAAAGGTGGTGATTTCTTAGCATGGAAATAAAAAATTTGCATGAAAATATTAGTGAGTAGGAGATACTGTTCGCGCTGGTCGTGGAGGAAGTCGGTGAGGCATGTATTCTCAGCCAAATAATAAAAGTCATCATGAATTCCGGCTGCTCTCAAGAACTCATCACAAGGTCATTCGCATGGCCGAATCTCCGCATTGCGAGGAAGATTGTATTTTGGCTTTTATTTCTCTTCATTTTGCTTATCCTTCGAGCTTCGGCTCGAAGAGCCCCTCAATAATCTCTTCAACATTTTCTTTCTCCGAAAAATTTCTGAAATTTTTTAGTGACTCAAAACAAAAGTGAATCAAACTCAACAAGATTGATAGCAACTACTCCTACAAGTGCCTAGAGGCTATATCATGCATTAAAACTACTTTGGACCATATAAATTTGACATGCAAGCTCAAGAACAAGGTCACCTTAGCAGCAAAAATTCGCAATATATAAAGCACTAGAACAAAAACTAATTGGACCATTGGAGGAGTCACATACTGAAGAACAATCCCCCAAAGCAGTTTTGTGAATGGAGCTTTGAGCAAGGAGATCGAAAATGGCAGCAAGATGAGCTAGAACTCGGGTTTGAGCTATGGGAGTATTTTTCTGGAGAAAGACGAAGTGAGTGGGTGCTAGAATAAGTGGAGGGGGTCCACGTGGGGCCCATGAGGCAGGGGGTGCGCCCCAGGGGGGTGCGCCTTGCACCCTCATGGCCAAGTGGTGGGGCCCCCTAGTGTGTTCTCAGTGCCAGTAACTACAAAAAATCATATATCATTTTCAGGACATTTGGAGAACTTCTATTTTCGGGTATTTGTATTGCAAGGATAATGCGGTAAGACAGAAAATACTTTTTTTTCTTTATTTAATCTAAATAACAAAAAGTAAAAGGAGGGTACAGAGAGTAGTGCTTTCTAACTTCATCCATTTCATGCTCATCAAAAGGAATCCACTAACAAGGTTGATCAAGTCTTGTTAACAAACTCTTTTCGAATAACATGAAACCTGAGAATTTTCGAATAACACTAGGTTACCTCGACGGGGATGTGTATGTCCCCAACAATAAGAATATCATATTTCTTCTTGACAGTAGGAAGAGGGAATTCAAAACCTCCAATAGTTATCATTGAATTTTTTCAATATAATTGACACTGTGGACTTGAGGTTGTTTCCTCAGAAAGTGTATCGTATGCTCATTGCCATTAACATGAAAAGTGACACTGCCCTTGTTGCAATCAATAACAGCCCCTGCAGTATTCAAAAAGGGTCTACCAAGGATAATCGACATACTATCATCCTCGGGAATATCAAGAATAACAAAGTCCGTTAAAATAGTAACGTTTTCAACCACAACATGCACATCCTCATAGATACCGACAGGTATATCAGTCGATTTATCAGCCATTTGCAAAGATATTTTAGTAGGTGTCAACTTAGTCAAATCAAGTCTACGATATAAAGAGAGAGGCATAACACTAACACCAGCTCCAAGATCACATAAAGCAGTTTTAACATAGTATTTTTTAATGAAGCATGGTATAGTTGGTACTCCGGGATCTCCGAGTTTCTTAGGTATTCCACCTTTAAAAGTATAATTGGCAACCATGGTGGAAATTTCAGCTTCCGGTATCTTTCTTTTATTTGTAACAATATCTTTCATATACTTAGCATATGGCTTTATCTTAAGCATATCAGTCAAACGCATACGCAAAAAGATAGGTCTAATCATTTTAGCAAAGCGCTCAAAATCCTCATCATCCTTTTTCTTGGATGGAATAGGAGGAAAAGGCATGGGTTTCTGAATCCAGGGTTCTCTTTCTTTAGTGTGCTTCCTAGCAATGAAGTCTCTCTTATCATAGCGTTGATTCTTTGATTGTGGGTTATCAAGATCAACAGCAGGTTCAATCTCTACATCATTGTTATTGCTAGGTTGAGCATCAACATGAACATCATCATTAACATTATCACTAGGTTCATGTTCATTACCGGATTGTGTTTCAGCATCTGAAATAGAAATATCATTGGGATTCTCAGGTGTGTCAACAACAGGTTCACTAGAAGCATGTAAAGTCCTATCATTTTTCTTTTTCTTCTTCTTCTTCTTAGAAGGACTAGGAGCATCAACATTAGTTCTCTGAGTATCTTGCTCAACTCTCTTAGGGTGGCCCTTAGGATACAAAGGTTCTTGAGTCATTTTACCATCTCCAGTCACAACTCTAATAGCACTATCATTTTTCTTATTATTTAATTCACTGAGCAAATCATCTTGTGCTTTAAGCACTTGTTCTACTTAAGTGGTAACCATAGAAGCATGTTTACTAATAAGTTTAAGGTCACCTTTAACTCTAGACATATAATCATTCAAGTGTTCAATGATATAAGCATTACATTTCAATTGTCTACCAACATAAACATTGAAGTTTTCTTGTTTAACAATAAAATTACCGAACTCATCCAAGCATTGGCTAGCGGACTTATTACGAGGAATATCACCTTCATCAAATCTATAGAGAGAATTTACCTTTACTACCTGTGTCAGATCATTATGACCATGTATTTCTTCAATAGGTGGTAAATTCTTAACATCTTCAGCTTGAATACCCTTTTCTTTCATAGATTTGTTTGCCTCTTGCATATCTTCAAGACTAAGAAATAGAATACCAACTTTCTTCGGAGTTGGCTTAAGAGTTGGTTCAGGAAGTGTCCAATCATTATCATTACTCAATATATTATTCAATAGCAATTCAGCTTGCTCAATAGTTCTTTCCCTGAAAACACAACCAGCACAACTATCCAGGTGGTCTCTGGAAGCATCGGTTAGTCCATTATAAAAGATATCAAGTATTTCATTTTTCTTAAGAGGATGATGAGGCAAAGCATTAAGTAATCGGAGAAGCCTCCCCCAAGCTTGTGGGAGACTCTCTTATTCAATTTGCACAAAATTATATATTTCCCTTAAGGCAGGTTGTTTCTTATGATCAGGGAAATATTTAGCACAGAAGTAATAAATCATATCCTGGGGACTACACACGCAACCAGGAGCAAGAGAATTAAACCATGTTTTAGCATCTCCCTTTAATGAGAACGGAAATAACTTAAGGATGTAGTAGTAATGAATTTTTCCTCATGACTGAATAGGGTAGCTATATCATTCAATTTAGTAAGATGTGCCACAACGGTTTCAGATTCATAGCCATAAAAGGGTCAGATTCAACCAAAGTAATAACTCAGGATCGGCAGAGAAATCATAATCCTTATCAGAAATATAGTTAGGTGAAGTAGCAAAAGTAGGGTCATATTTCATTCTAGCATTCAAAGACTTTTCTTACAGCTTAGCTAACAGTTTCTTAAGATCATATCTATCTTTGCAAGCTAAAAGATCTCTAGCAGTTTCTTCATCCATAACATAACCCTTAGGCACATCACGCAATTTATATCTAGGGGGAGAATCTTCATCATCACTTTCATCAATATTATCAATTTCAATAATTTCATTCTCTCTAGGCCTAGCAAGTTTTTCATCAAGAAATTCACCTAATGGAACAGTATTATCAAAAATAGAAGTAGTTTCATCATAAGCATCATGCATAGCAGAAGTGGTGTCATCAATAACATGCGACATATCAGAATCAATAGCAGGAGTAGGTGTCGCAAGTTTACTCAAAATAGAAGGTGAATCAAGTGCGGAGCTAGATGGCAGTTCCCTACCTCCCCTCATAGTTGAGGGAAAAATCGTGGTTCTTTCATCTTTCAAGTTCCTCATAGTGATCAACAGATATAAATCCCAAGTGACTCAAGGAATAGAGCTATGCTCCCCGGCAACGGCGCCAGAAAATAGTCTTGATAACCCACAAGTATAGGTGTTGGGGATATTACTACTGGACGTAAACCGGCCAGGAGTAGCCGGATTAACTCCAAGAAGATCAGAAGCCCATGAAGACGTGAGGATGGTGGCGCTTTACGAAGGCCCAAGGCCCAAAGGCGAGTTAAGACCTGTAGATGTAAACCGACTTTATTGTATAACTTGCATTGTAAGATAGGAAGGATAGAGACCGAGCCGGACACGTTTATGATCCGGCCTTGGGACTCTGTAAAACGGCTGGCGTCAACTTGTGTATATAAAGGGATGACCTGGCAGCAGTTTAGGGACAACACACAACAACTTGAGAGCCAGGCAAAGCGGATTCGCTCCCTGGTCATCGAAACCCCAGCAATACCAAGCACAACTAGACGTAGGCTTTTACCTTCATCGAAGGGGCCAAACTAGTATAAAACCCCTCGTGTCCCGTGTCCGGTTTAACCCTTTTAAGCTAACCCGTAGCGATGGCTCCATGACTAAGTCCTTTCACAAGGACAACTGCCGTGACAAACCCACGACAGTTAGCGCCCACCGTGGGGCTATTGCATGATGGTTTCGAGTTCTTGAAGGGCAGCTTCGAATGACTCAAGGGATACGCTGTGGGCCGGATGACGAAGAGTCGTCGCGGCAAGATCTACATCGACGGCGCGGGGTGGGGTCCCGAGGCCGGTTCGATTGAATACGGGTATCGGGTCCCCTTTGGTGGAATTCACATCTTCATCGGCAAAATCGGTGAACCGGGCCCTGAGCTGGACACCTGCACCGACATCGTCGAGACGGCTCAGCGTGCAAGACCTGCCCCGGTTCAGCCCGCAACAAGGCATATTTTTGTAGGTGTCATCCATGGAGCGGAGTATGAGGATGGACCAGCATCTGATGGAGAAACCCTTATCCGTTCCGATGACGAATCTTCAACCGGAGAAACTGAGTCCCTGTATCAACTGCAGGATGGCCGGATTAGCTGAGGGTCCGATGGCAACAGTATTCCGGACCTCCTCGATCTGCCAAGCCGGGTCGCGGTCTTCATGGCCGGTACACAACTAGCGTAGCACTCTTCTACCGCCGCGGCGATGCTCTCCGGTTCAGCAACGGCAACGCCAGCAGGAGCAGGGGGCTCTGCGCCGCCTCCCGCTCAGGTTTTATCTGATTTGTTTGATGCCTTGGCAACATTGATGGCTGCGGAGGTGGATGCTGCAGCCCGAGATCAGCACAAGCGGAGATTGCAAAGGTGAAGGATCAGATAACTCAGGCTAAAGCGGACCTGGCTGCAGAAAATGCCAGGATGGCCACAGAACGAGCCGAGTTGGAAGCTCGGGCCTACCGACTTAGGTTGGACCAGAATGCCTCAGATGAGGTCATGAGGAGGAGATACCGGTTGCACCTCCCGTCGGGTTACGAGCCAAGAAATCTCTTCAACACGCCAGGAGCCGGAACTAGTAACCAGCCAGTGGTAAACCGGATGGAGGCACTAGGAACAGGAGCGCCGATTCAACCACGCACGATGAACCCGCCTCGTCAGGACAATGTTGTGCCGCAGTATGTTCCGACGCCCCCGGGGCATTACTCCAACCCATTGGATAACATTGTGGCCGCCGCTTCATGGTTGGCAGCCTTCCCAATGGACGTCAAGTCACCAGTGGCGATTGAGACACGACGGGCTAGAGAGCTCCTACAAACAGCTTTAAACCAGCAGCAGGCTTATTCGCATAGTCGCGAGAGGATTCATTCCACCCCCCCCATCCGAGTTGGAGCTACAGCAGGCACGTTGAGGATGAACCGGCCGTATCAAGCGGTGCACGTCACCGTAACTCGCCGCGAGGACACAACCCGGCAGGTGGTGGTGTTAATGCGCATGATGTGGTGGATCATGGTCGTGCACGTCGAGAAGCCGAGTTGGCAGCTCTGCATGCCGCTCGTCAACCCACTCCGGTTCGCCCTACCACCTCAGTGGAGCCCGGCGTGGTCTTTAGTTCTTTAGGGGTGCCATGTCTTACCCCCGCTTTGCGTAATGTGCGACTGCCCAAGGATTTCAAGGGACCTCGTAAGGTTCCCAATTACACCGCCGATTTGCAACCGGAGTCATGGGTGGAGAGTTATGAGATGGCGATGGAGATGCTGGACGTGGATGAAGCAGTGTGTGCTAAATACTTCACCATGATGTTAGAGGGGACAACTTGAACTTGGTTAAATAGCTTACCAGCTAACTCTGTCGGGTCATGGGCTGAGTTAAAACACCGGTTTATCCAGAATTTCAAAGATACATGTAAGCAACCTATGTCAATTGTGGACCTAGCCGCTTGTGTTCAAGAGGAAGGGGAGTCTACGACGCATTGGGTAAAGCGAGTCTCAGCTATTTTGCATTCATCAGTCCGCATCAATGCAGATACATCAGTTTTGACATTGGAGGGCAACTGCCGGTTTATGCCATTAAAAT
This sequence comes from Triticum monococcum, assembly GCA_034509565.1. Taxonomy (NCBI): domain Eukaryota; kingdom Viridiplantae; phylum Streptophyta; class Magnoliopsida; order Poales; family Poaceae; genus Triticum; species Triticum monococcum. Next base: position 596,330,897 of record CM067843.1, on the reverse strand, counting down.
TGAAGCTAGGGAGGCTCAAGCATCACTGCAACGACATGCCAACCCTTATGGCTGCTTTGGTGAAATACGCCGATTCAGATAGTACCAAAGACCCTGAGTCTGAGGATGACAAGCCGGGGAAAGGGAAAAAGAATGGCAATACCAAGGGGCAGCAGCACAATCCGGCAGGTCATGGGAATAACGGTAAGTGCAAGGTAGACAATAGTTTGGACTTCATGGCTAACACCAATGCTCAGGACAATGGTCAATGTCGTAAGGGTAAACAACCCCATAGGGGCGGAGGGTCAGGCCCCAATCTGGAGCGCCTGTTAAATCAACCTTGTCCAAAGCACGGATCGAAAGAAAGGCCCGTTTCACATCTTTGGAAGGATTGTTTCATTATGCGGGAGTTTAAGAATTCCAATTTGTTTCAATATGACAATGGCCCGCCCGGCGGTTCAGGAGGCGGTTTTCATGGGCCGGGTTATGGAGGTGGCAGCTCCGGTTCAGGATTCCAAGGAAATCAAACCGGACATGGCCATCAAGGGAACCAGGGCAATCAAGGAGGTTATAACCATCATGGGAATCAGCAGCAGCAGTCAGGTTATCAGAGCAATTCGAAGCAGTTGAATGGTGGGCAGTATCATGTCTTTACCACTAGCTTGTGTAAACGCGACCAGAAGCTTCACAAGAGGGCAGTCAACTCTGTTGAACCGGCAGTACCCTAGTATCTGCGCTGGTCTGAGCAGCCCATTTTATGGAGTAGAGAGGATCACCCAACCCGGGTTGATAATTCGGGTCATCTGGCCTTAGTGGTGGCACCTCAAGTTGGGGGGTATAAGTTCACCAAGGTGCTTATGGATGGGGGAAGTAGTATCAATATTGTTTAATATGATACCTTCCGCCGTATGGGGTTGACAGATAAGAGTCTTAAACCGTCGAACACCGTGTCTCACCGTGGTGCCCAGTAAGTCTGCGTATCTAGTGGGCAAGATAGCCCTAGAGGTGGCTTTTGGAGATGATCATGATTCAAGGTCAGAAACATTGACTTTTGAGGTGGTGAAAATCAAGAGTCCATATCATGCCCTGTTCGGGCGTCCAGCTTATGCTAAGTTCATGGCGAGGCCGTGTTATGTTTATTTACAACTTAAGATGCTGGGTCACAAGGGGACCATCACAGTGCATGGGAGCAGGAAGATCGCTTTGGAGTGTGAAGAGGGTGATGCGGCTTATGCTGAGTCGGTTTGTGCCAGAGAGGAGCTAAAGTTTTATAAAGACAAGGTTGATCCGGCAGACATGACTTCTTTGAAAAAAAACCAACTATAGAGCATGATCCAACGTTGAAGTTTAAATTGGCTACAGACACTCAGATGGTTGATTTTGTTCCTGGTGATTCATCCAAGCAGTTCAGCATCAGCACTAACCTGGATCCCAAATAGGAAAGCGCGCTCATCGAGTTCATCCGTGAGAACTGGGACATCTTTGCATGGAAGCCTTCTGACATGCCAGGTGTACCGAGGGAACTTGGTGAGCACACACTTAATATCAATCCTAAGTTCAGATCGGTTAGGCAGTTTCTCCGCCGCTTCAACGAAGAAAGGCGTAAGGCTATTGGTGAGGAGGTAGCTCGGCTGTTAGCCGCAGGGTTTATCGTGGAAGTCTTTCACCCGGAGTGGCTAGCTAATCCGGTGCTAGTCCCTAAGAAAAACGACACTTGGCGTATGTGTGTGGACTACACAGACTTGAACAAGGCTTGTCCAGCTGATCCCTTTGCCCTCCCTCGTATTAACCAGATTATTGATGTTACGGCGGGTTGTGATCATTTGTGTTTTCTGCATGCTTATTCTGGTTATCATCAGATCAAAATGGCAGTTAAGGACCAGGAGAAGACAACTTTCATAACTCCATTTGGAGCCTTCTGCTATGTCTCTATGCCCTTTGGGCTCAAGAGTGCCCAGGCGACTTACCAGCGCTGTGTTCAGAACTGTCTTCATAAACAGATTGGGCACAATGTTCATGCATATGTGGATGATATTGTGGTGAAGTACAGGAAGGGGGAAACATTGATAGATGATTTGAGAGAAACCTTTGGTAACCTCCGGGTTTATAAAATGACGCTTAATCCGGAAAAATGTGTCTTTGGTGTTCCAGCAGGTAAGCTCCTGGGTTTTCTGTTGTCGAACAGGGGCATTGAGGCTAACCCGGAGAAGATTACAACTATCACCTCTCTGGCTAAACCGGCGTGTATCAATGATGTTCAGCGTCTGGCGGGCCGGATTGCTGCTTTGAGCCGGTTTATTAGTCATCTCGGGGATAAGGCTATCCCTTTATATCAGATGCTAAAAAAACGGATGATTTTGTCTGGAGTGATGCGGCTGATAAAGTGTTCGAGGATTTGAAGAGACTGTTAGCTGAACCACCTGTTCTTGTGGCTCCGATCGATAAAGAGCCTTTACTGCTATATGTGGCTGCTAATGCCCGGGCTGTCAGTGTGGCTATAGTTGTGGAGCGCAAGGAGGCTGGAAACGAGTATCCAGTTCAATGATCGGTTTATTATATCAGTGAGGTGGTTATCGAATCAAAGTAGAGGTATCCGCATTGGCAGAAGCTGGTGTATGGAGTTTTTATGGCAAGCCGGAAGCTCAAGCAGTATTTTCAGGGTCATCCTATCACAGTGGTTAGTTCATCCCCTTTGGGAGATATCATACAAAACAGAGAGGCGACTGGCCGGATTGCCAAGTGGGCTATTGAGCTTGGACCTCACGGGCTCAAGTATACACCTCACACAGCGATTAAATCTCAAGCACTCGTGGACTTCATCAATGATTGGACAAAGTTGCAGGCACCAAAGGAAAAGCCATACAACACTTATTGGACTATTCACTTTGATAGATCCAGGCAATTGGAGGGCTCGGGGGCTGGAGTCATATTAACTTCCCCACGAGGTGACAAGTTTTGTTATGTTCTTCGCCTAATGTTCCCTTGCACTAACAATGCAGCTGAGTACGAGGCCTTACTCCATAGTCTTCGGATGGCTAAGGAGATGAACTTAAGCCAGATTAAGTGCTTCGGTGACTCAGACCTGGTGGCTCAACAGGTGTCTGGCACTTGGGATTCTAAGGACCCACTCATGGTTGCATATCGATGAGAGGTGGACATAGTGGCTGGTCATTTCAAGGGTTATCAAGTTGACCATATAGACCGAAGAAAGAATGTAGCGGCGGATGCTTTCAGTCGCCTAGGTTCTCAGCGTAAACCAGTCCCACCTAATGTCTTCCTCGACGTACTACATAATCCGTCGGTCAAGATACCAACAGAGGAGGAGTTGGCCATTCCTGACCCGGAGGCCCAGTTGGTGGCGGCTTTGCATGTTACACCGGATTAGACAGTCCCGTACTTGGCTTACATGAACCGGGGCGAGTTACCGAAGGATGAAACCTTGGCTCGACAGATAATCCGACGATCCAAGTCAATGACCATTATCAATGGGGAGTTACATCATTACAGTGTTACAGGAGCAATTCAGCGTTGTGTGTCTCCTCAAGAGGTCTCTGAGATTTTGCGAGAAATCCACGAAGGAGATTGTGGTCATCACGCCGGTTCAAAATCCTTGGTGGCTAAGGCTTTTCGTCACGGCTTCTATTGGTTGACGGCTCGTGCTGATGCTGAGGATTTAGTCAAAAGGTGTGACGGTTGTCAAAAATTTGCACGTCGCGCTCATGTTTCGGCTCTGGAGTTGAGAATGATTCCAATCACTTGGCCGTTTGCAACTTGGGGGCTCGATATGGTTGGGCCCTTTAAGAGATCCAAGGACAAAAAGACCCACCTGTTGGTGGCGGTTGACAAGTTTACCAAGTGGGTAGAGGCAGAGCCAGTCAGTAAGTGTGATGCAGCCACGACGGTTCAATTCATCAAGAAGGTGATCTTCCGGTTTGGCTTTCCACACAGCATTATCACAGATAATGGTACTAATCTGTCTAAGGGTGAGATGGAGGAATTTTGTCAACGTGAGCACATCCGGCTTGATATAGCGTGAGTAGCTCACCCCAGTCTAATGGTCAAGATGAGAGGGCAAATCAAGAAATTTTGAGAGGTATCAAACCCCGGCTTATGGTTCCTTTAAAGCGGACACCGGGTTGTTGGGTGGAGGAGTTACCTTCTGTGTTATGGAGTATCTACACCACACCAAATAGATCGACGGGTTATACACCTTTCTTCATGGTTTATGGAGCAGAGGTGGTTCTTCCTAGTGACATCCGTCATGACTCGCCCCGTGTGGTGATTACGTTGAAGCTGACAATGAGAAGGCACGTCAGGACTCACTGGACCTGTTAGATGAGGAGCGTGATCTCGCAGTGGCACGTTTGGCGATTTATCAACAAGATCTCCGGCATTATCACAGCCGCCAGGTTAAAACCAGAATTTTTCAAGAGGGTGATCTGTTGCTCCGGCTCATCTAGGATCAAACTGATATGCACAAGTTATCTCCACCTTGGGAAGGACCTTTTGTGGTCAGCAAAAACCTACACAACGGGTCATACTACCTTATCGATGTTCGAGAGCACAAAGACTCACGTAAATCGGAGGAGGAGACCAAGCGGCCGTGGAATGTAGCCCTTCTTCGGCCTTACTATACTTGAGCCACAGGCTCTTCTTATGTACATACTTATGACAATGTATATATTATATAAAACCGGAGCCTCGGCTAAAGCGGGGTCTCTGTTCTTTTTTACATCATGTGTGGTTCCACATGGGCTTCTACTAACAAAGCGGAGTTTTATTAACCCGGCCCATAAGGCCACACAGATATAAAGGAAGTCACTAGGGGGCTTGGTTGTCTTCACACCATATCTACACCTCTTGATCGGTTTAAAACCAAAAAGGGATATCACTAGGGGGCTTGGTTGTCTTCACACCATAGCTACACCTCTTGATAGGCTTATAGCCAAAAGGAAATTATGTGGAACCAAAGAGAGTCTGTTGCATCAAGCACAACTCAAACATAGGTAACCACTGAGCACAGCTCAAATATTTCCTGGGGGCTCCTTGCTTCTCAAAGAACAACGAGCTTGCGTCCTTGTAATAGGCTATCAAGCCAGGCTTGGAAGCCAGGTGTATTCACCTAAAACCCCGGGTTATCCTGCCTCTTTAAGTAAGCCACTCCATCCACGTAAACCTGGTATGACCCATCGAACGTTTGACAAGTCAATCTTATGGACCCTGAACTTGTCAACGTTAAAAAGGTGATTGGTTAAAGATTGAGGTCCATCTTAAAAGGCTTTGCAAAATGGTTTAACTCAGCGGCCTAGCAGCCCATGAAAAGCCTCGATTTAGGGCCTGGCAGCCCATGAAAAGCCTTGTATATTTCCTTTTTGATTTGCTATTTTAAATATATTTTGATAAGGGATTTATGAATATTTCTGATAAACCGGTGTTTATTACAACCCGACATGGCTTTCAACGCTCAGTTGTTATTACATAATTAGTTCTAAACCGGCAGTAAATTGCTCCGATCTGGTTTTGGCTACAGGTCACCAGCATTATACGAACAAATCAGCAGCTATTATAGCCCGACTTGGTTTTTATATGATCCGGCAAGAGGGCAAGGAGTCATCAACACTCCGGATTGGTGTTTTTCACCCTTACTATACAAACAGTTGGTCAGCCAACGAGGTATGTGACAGGTATCATCTATTTTTAGAAATCTTGGTTGTCCATCCAAGTTATGTATATATTTTTTGGGCATCGTGATCCATCAAGTGGTAAACCACTAGGACACTTTCAAAGTTCTTATATGCAGGAACACAAATCATAATGGACTATGCATAAATAGATTCCAAAGGCAGAACAAGTTTTCAGGTATCAAGCAAAACAAACATGCTCAATGGCATGCCAGATAAAAGTGTTCATGCTATCCTATTACAAGGTGCTTTAAATAGCCCAAATTGAATAATTGTTTTCAAAGAGTGGAAGACTGCAACTGGTAAACCAACCACCGGTTTAGGATTCCTCATTGGGACGGCTTGACGATTGAGGGTCATCTTGCGCGGTCACATTCTCTTCATCCCTCCCCAGATGCTGGAAATCAACCGTTGACCAATCGATCCCGGTTAAGTCTTGAAAAATGGCCTCTTCATGGATAAGATTGGAGGGGTCAATGTTAGGAGCGTAAGTATGCTTACGGATTGGTGGCACAAGATCTTCAACATTATGGATCAACGCGGGTTGTCTTTTTCCCTCTGCATCATAAACCAGTTGAAAATGACATAGATCTGTGTCCTCCGCCAGTTTGCTTGCTATCAGTCGCATCTCCTTTGTCATCCTTCGGAGATCATCGTTATTGAAGTCTGAGCCGTCTTCTTTCACACCAGATACCCTTTGATGATATCTGCCGGTTCAAGATCCAGAATCCACGCCTTGGCCCGGATTAGCGCGGTCAGCGCTCCTGATCTTGTGGCTGATCTCTTCAGTTCATTGATCCGGGCAGGTAGCATGGCCAGTTTTTCAATAGTTTCTTTTATCAGCGATGGTGGAGGCTTGTTATAAGCTGCAGTGCAAATGGCTCGCTAGGATCCAGAGAACAGCTGTTCTATCAAGGTGTAGGCCGCTTTAAGCTTCATCCGCATGTCAGAGCCCAGATGAGCAATGCAGGTCCCTGTCATGGTTAAGCATCAGTAAACCGGTCATTGATAAGATCTTATGAATTAGACAAACTGCACGAGGGCGTACTTAGCAAACACAACAGAAGTGATGGCGTTAATCTACCACTTTAAGCCGGTCAGTTCTTCAACCACCGGTTTCAGGGCTGCCTCTGCGTCCTCGGCCTTCTTTGTTAAACCAGCCTTTTCCGTCTCCTGGTCTGCACGCTCTTTTTCAAAGGTTTCTTTCAGCTTCTCCATAGCTGCTAAGGCATTGGTCAGTTCTTCTTTGGCTTTGGAAGCCTCTGCTTGTTGAGATTTAACATTCTCTTGAAGGTCCGCAGTTTGAGCATCCTTCTTATTCAGCTTAGCCTACAAAGGTGAGATATATCATAAAGACAGGTTATGAAGTACCAAGCGTATAACAAGTTATGCACTTTGTACTTGGGGGCTAATGCCTATTTACTCTATCATCAATATATTTTTCACAAGTCTCATGTACAATGCAAGCATTATCCTTAACACCTGGGGGCTAATGTACATATGTTCAAAGTTGACGCATTGACTCAAGACCCGGTTTACTTTACAAAGATAAACCGGCCCTTGGGGGCTACACCGATGAAAACTATAGGAATACAATGATAAACTACCGGTTTATTTCCAAAGATCAATTGACGTATGGAGGATCAGCATGCAAGGATTAAGATATTACAAAGTCCCGGTTTATGATTGCCATCATAAACCGGCCCTTGGGGGCTACTTGGGATGATACTTGTACTTTGGATTTAAGAAAGGAAAAGTGATGAAAATACCTCATAGCGTTCCTTCATCAGGTTCACCAAACCGGCTTCATAATCATGGTTTGAGTGCAAACGGTTTAGAAAACCAGAGTGAAGTTCTTGAGCGCTGAGATGGACGTAGCTTGACAAGTCAGTGCTCCATTTGCCTTTTTCCATGGCAGCACACTCTTCCTTGGCACTATGTTTTGCCAATATAATAGGATGGCCATGAGAGTTGTGGCTCATACCGGTAATGATAACATCGCCTTCTTTGTCTCCAGCAGTCTTTGCTGGAGTTGATCGAGTGTCAGTAGCTCTCACCGGACTAGAAGAATTATCATCAGCCCGGATTGGATTTGCCGGTTCATCATCAGGCACATCAGTGTCAACTTCTGGTTGTTCATCAATATTGTGATCTTGAGGGGGTGGTTCATCAAAAGTAGCTTCAGGATTTGGACCCTCTAGTTCAACCGTTTGTTCCGGTTCAACTGTTTGCTCCGGTTCAAGAACCACCTGGTCTTCGGGCAGATTGTTCACCCGAGCCTTTTTGCTGGGTCTGGCTTTGGCTCTAAAACAAAAAAAGATGCGAAAGTTATGCATGGTATATAAAGTATGGAAACATCAAAAGAAGGGGTTGATGTACTTACCTAGCTACAGTTTTAAGAGGAGGAAGTTGGGTTGCTGTTGACTCGCCAGAGGATGAGGGAGGTGTCACCTGATAATTTGAATTGGATGGATTAAGAGGTTGTCGAAAATAACCTGCCTTGGGATAAGAATTGTCAGAAGTGGGTGAGACCTCAGATCGGCGCTTTCGAACCGGGGTGTCAGGTAAACCGGCCGAAGTGACATTTTGGCCACTGTGTCGGGTGGTGTGGCGAGCCTCGTGCTACTGCGTCTTAAAAATAAATGTTGGATCCAGGTGAGCAAGAGGATGAGAAAAGCTTACTTTCTGGACTGCTTGACGGATTTTTTGTGTTGGCATAGAGTCTGAACCGGAGGAAAGGATAATTACCTCTACATCGTCAGCTTGGCTGCCCTCCACGTCCTCCTGATAAGTATCATTGTCAATGAGATGCATGAAAAGGGAGCCAAGTGAATCAAGTTCTACCTCAACTTCCGGTTCATCTGGGTCGTCGTCCAGTTCCATACTGATGCATTCAGGTGCTTTCCGCTTTGTGGTTTTCCTGACGGCTTTGGTTTTAGGGCGGGCAGTTTTTGCCGCTTTCTCTTGAGATTTCTTCTTCCAAAATGGATCATCAGCCTGTTTAAAAGTAAAAAGAAGGGTATACAAGGATTGTACAGTCTAAAGATATCAAGGTTAAAGCGGAGGAACAATACTCACAGTAGGCGGTTTGTTCTGCGTGTAAAAGGGGTCTAGTCCGGTTTGGCGACAGACAGCTTCCGATTTGTTCAATATCTTCTTGACGGCCTCAGTGACCTCATCATCGGTTAGCTGAATGTTGGTATGACGTTGGGAGTCCTCTACTTGACCAGTATACTCGCACATTAAGCCGGAGCGGTGACTTAACGACAAGATGCTCCAAGATATCCAACAACGGACAAAGTCTACGATAACCCACAAGTATAGGGGATCGCAACAGTTTTCGAGGGTAGAGTATTCAACCCAAATTTATTGATTCGACACAAGGGGAGCCAAACAATATTCTCAAGTATTAGCAGCTGAGTTGTCAATTCAACCACACCTGGAAACATAGTATCTGTAGCAAAGTATTTAGTAGCAAAGTAATATGATAGTAGTGCTAGCGGTAGCAAAAGGTAACAGTAGTAAAAGTAATGTTTTTGGTATTTTGTAGTGATGATAGCAATAGCAGCGGAAAAGTAAATAAGTGAAGAACAATATATGGAAAACTCGTAGGCAATGGATCAGTGATGGAGAATTATGCCGGATGCGGTTCATCATGTAACTGTCCTAACCTAGGGCGACACGGAACTAGCTCCAGTTCATCAATGTAATGTAGGCATGTATTCCGAATATAGTCATACGTGCTTATGGAAAAGAACTTGCATGACATCTTTTGTCCTACCCTCCCGTGGCAGCGGGGTCCTTACGGAAACTAAGGGATATTAAGGCCTCCTTTTAATAGAGTACTGAAACAAAGCATTAACACATAGTGAATACATGAACTCCTCAAACTACGGTCATCACCGGTAAGTATCCCGATTATTGTCACTTCGGGGTTAACGGATCATAACACATAATAGGTGACTATAGACTTGCAAGATAGGAACAAGAACTCTCATATATTGATGAAAACATAATAGGTTCAGATCTGAAATCATGGCACTCGGGCCCTAGTGACAAGCATTAAGCATAGCAAAGTCATAGCAACATCAATCTCAGAACATAGTGGATACTAGGGATCAAACCCTAACAAAACTAACTCGATTACATGATAGATCCCATCCAACCCATCACCGTCCAGCAAGCCTACGATGGAATTACTCACACACAGCGGTGAGCATCATGAAATTGGTGAAGGAGGATGGTTGATGATGACGATGGCGATGGATTCCCCTCACCATAGCCCCGAACGGGCTCCAGATCAGCCCTCCCGAGAGGTTTTAGGGCTTGGCGGCGGCTCTGTATCGTAAAACGCGATGAATTCTTCTCTCCCCGAAACACAATATATAGAGTTGGAGTTGGAGTCGGAGGAGCTCCAGGTGGCCCACGAGGTAGGGGGCGCGCCCCCCACCCTCGTGGACAGGTGGTGGGCCCTCTGGCCTTCATCTTTTGCAGGTATTTTTTATATTTTCCAAAAAGTTGCTCCGTGAAGTTTCAGGTCATTCCGAGAACTTTTGTTTCTGCACATAAATAACACCATGGTAATTCTGCTGAAAACAGCGTCAGTCTGGGTTAGTTCCATTCAAATCATGCAAGTTAGAGTCCAAAACAAGGGAAAAAGTGTTTGGAAAAGTAGATACGACGGAGACGTATCAACTCCCCCAAGCTTAAACCTTTGCTTGTCCTCAAGCAATTCAGTTGATAGACTGAAAGAGATAAAGAAAAACTTCTACAAACTCTGTTTGCTCTTGTTGTTGTAAATATGTAAAGCCAGCATTGAAGTTTTCAGCAAAGATTATAACTAACCACGTTCGCAATAACGCTTAGGTCTCAAGTTTACTCATATCAATAGCATAATCAACTAGCGAGCAATAATAATAAATCTCGGATGACAACACTTTCTCAAAACAATCATAATATGATATAACAAGATGGTATCTCGCTAGCCCTTTCTGAGACCGCAAAACATAAATGCAGAGCACCTTTAAAGATCAAGGACTAACTAGACATTGTAATTCATGGTAAAAGAGATCCAGTCAAGTCATACTCAATTTAAACTAACAGTAATGAATGCAAATGACAACGGTGCTCTCCAACTGGTGCTTTTTAACAAGAGGATGATGACTCAGCATAAAAGTAAATAGATAAGCCCTTCGCAGAGGGAAGCAGGGATTTGTAGAGGTGCTAGAGCTCGGTTTTGAAATAGAGGTGAATAATATTTTGAGTGGTATACTTTCATTGTCAACATAACAACCAAGAGATGGCAATATCTTCCATGCTACACAATTATAGGCGGTTCCCAAACAGAATGGTAAAGTTTATACTCCCCCTTCCACCAACAACCATCAATCCATGGCTTGCTCGAAACAACGAGTGCCTCCAACTAACAAGAGTCCCAGGGGGAGTTTTGTTTGCAATTATTTTGATTTAGTTTGCATAAAGCATGGGAACGGGCATCCCAGTGACCATCCATTTATCTCGTGAGTGAGGAGCGGAGTCCACTCCTCTTGAGAATAACCCACCTAACATGGAAGATGCGGACAGCCCTAGTTGATACATGAGCTATTCGAGCATACAAAACATGATATTTATTTGAAGGTTTAGAGTTTGGCACATACAAATTTACTTGGAACAGCAGGTAGATACCGTATATAGGTAGGTATAGTGGACTCATGTGGAATAACTTTGGGGTTTAAGGGATTGGATTCACAAGTAGTATTCCCGCTTAGTACAGGTGAAGGCTAGCAAAAGACTGGGAAGCGACCAGCTAGAGAGTCACAACAGTCATGAACATGCATTAAAATTAATCAACACCGAATGCAAGCATGAGTAGGATATAATTCACCATGAACATAAATATCATGAAGGCTATGTTGATTTTGTTTCAACTACATGCGTGAACATGCGCCAAGTCAAGTCACTTAAATCATTTAGAGGAGGATACCACCCTATCATACCACATCACAACCATTTTAATAGCATGTTGGCACGCAAGGTAAACCATTATAACTCATAGCTAATCAAGCATGGGACAAGAAACTATGATCTCTAGTTGTCATTGCAAACATGTTTATTCATAATAGGCTGAATCAGGAACGATGACCTAATCATATTTACAAAAACAAAAGAGGTCGAGTTCATACCAGCTTTTCTCATCTCAGTCAGTCCATCATATATCGTCATAATTGCCTTGCACTTTCACGACCGAACGATGTGAATAATAATAATAGTGCACGTGCATTGGTCTAAGCTGGAATCTCCAAGCATTCAATAAACAGGAGAAGACAAGGCAATATGGGCTCTTTTGTCAGATCAACAATAATGCATACAAGAGCCACTTCAACAATTTAATTATGGTCTTCTCCTATCGACCCCCAAGGAAAAGAAAAGAAATAAAACTATTTACACGGGAGAGCTCCCAACAGGTAAAAGAAGAACAAGAAATCTTTTTGGGCTTTCTTTTTAATTACTACTACAAGCATGGAAAGTAAACTAATTAAAAGCTACAACTAATTTTTTTGGTTTTTCTTAAGGTTTATCAAACACACAAGAAGAAAGCATAAAAAGGAAATTAAACTAGCATGGATGATACAATGAAAAAGTATGAGCACCGACATCTAACAATGAGTGTGTGAACATAAATGTAATGTCGGTGAGAAATACATACTCCCCCAAGCTTAGGCTTTTGGCCTAAGTTGGTCTATGGCCACGGCTGGCCTAGCGGATATCCATAATAATAGTTGGGGCCGTACTGCGATGAATAAGAAGACTCCGATTGCCACTGGCTGGCAATCATCTCCAGATCCCACTGGTAATTAGACTATCGTGAAGGATCAACTTGTGGTTTTGGCTCTGGCTCCATGGCTGGTGCAGGATTCCGGTAGGCGTGAATAGCCTCTAGCGGAACAAGGTACTGGCCTGCAGATAAATCAAACAGAGAAGGAGCAGGCAGGGTAATAGTCTCAGGATGATGTTTATCAAAGAACAATTTGTATTTAAGCTCTCCTTCCCTATTCTTAACAATAAAATCATGTACCACCATACTTTTCTAATCCAAATAAACACGACGCAACACTTTTTCTTCCTTCTCATAATGCCTAATAGGTATGTTAAAATATGCAGCTAGGCGTGAAGCATAGATGCCTCCAAAGACGGGGCCCTTTGTACGGTCCAGACTTAACCGTTTAGCAATACTGCCACCCATACTAACAGATTTATCACCGTATAAACCGTGGAGCAAAATAATAATATTAGGGACACTAAGGTTTCCACAGTTTCCGCGGCCAATTAAACAATGACTAGCAAATAATGCAAAATAGCATAAAACAGGAAAATGTATGCTAGTGATTCGTGCATCGGAAACCTTCCTTGTTTCCCCTACAGTGATAGTATCAATAAACCCATCCACATCCTCGCGATGTGGTTCCTCTGTCTTGCCCTCAAAAGGGACTAAACATACCTGACAGAAATCATAAAGTGACATATCCTTATGCTCATCATATAAATGAAACTCCGCCCTAGGTGGTGAGCTCCTAGAATGGAAATGAAAGTTTTGCACAAAGATATTTGTGAGTAAGAGATACTGATCGCATTGGTCATGGAGGAAAGCGGTGAGGCCTGCATTCTTAGCCAATTCATGAAAATCTTCATAAATCTCGGCTGCTCTCAAGAAATCATTGGAAGGCCATTCACACGACCGAACCTCCGTGGTGCGAGGCAGATTATACTTAGGATTCGGTGCCTTTTCCTTCGAGTTTCGGCTCGATGAGCCCCTCAAAAGTCTGTATACATTTTCTGAAAAATTCTGAAATTTTTAGTAACTTCAAAATAAAAGTAAACCAAACTCAATAATATTGATAGCAACTACTCCTACAAGTGCCTAGGGCCTATATCATGCATCAAAACTACTTTTGACCATATAAATTTGACATGCAAGCTCAAGAAACAGGGTCACCTAAGCAGCAAAATTTTGTAATGAATAAAGCACTAGAACAAAAACTGATTAGACCAATGGAGGAGTCACATACCACGGAACAATCTCCCTAAGCAGTTTTGTGAGAGGTGCTTTGAGCAAGAAGATCGAAAATGGCAGCAAAATGAGCTTGGACTCGGGTTTGAGCTGGATATTCATGTTTGGGGGAGGAAGAAGGAGTGTGTGGGTGAAAGGATAAGTGGAGGAGGGCCACCATGGGCCCATGAGGTAGGGGGCGCGCCTAGGGGGTATGGCGTGCCCTCCACCCTCGTGGGTAGGAGGTTGACCCCCTGCTGTGTTCTCAGTGCCAAATATTCTCAAATATTTCAGAAAAAATCATATTTAAATTTTAGGGCATTTGGAGAACTTTTATTTTCGGGGCATTTTCATATTGCACGGATAATCAGATAACAGACAGAAAAATGCTATTTTTATTTTATTTAATATAAATAACAGAAAGTAAAAGGAGGGTACAGCAGGTTGTGCCTTCTAGTTTCATCCATCTCATGATCATCAAAAGGAATCCACTAATAAGGTTGATCAAGTCTTGTTAACAAACTCATTCCGAATAACATGGAACCGGAGAAATTTCGAATAACACTATGTTACCTCAACGGGGATATGCACATCCCCAATAATAAGAATATCATATTTCTTCTTGACAGTAGGAAGAGGAAATTCAAAACCTCCAAATACAATCGATGCAATTTTTCCAATAGAGTTGATACTATGAACTTGAGGTTGTTTCCTCGGGAAGTGTACCGTATGCTCATTACCATTAACATGAAAAGTGACATTGCCTTTAGTGCAATCAATAACAGCCCCTCCAGTATTCAAAAAGGGTCTTCCAAGAATAATAGACATACTATCGTCCTCGGGAATATCAAGAATAACAAAGTCCGTTAAAATAGTAATGTTTGCAACTACAACAGGCACATCCTCACAAATACCGACAGGTATAGCAGTTGATTTATCAGCCATTTGCAAGGATATTTCAGTAGGTGTCAACTTATTCAAATCAAGTCTACGATATAAAGAGAGAGGCATAACACTAACACCGGCTCCAAGATCACATAAAGCAGTTTTAACATAGTTTCTTTTAATGGAGCATGGTATAGTGTGTACTCTTGGATCTCCAAGTTTCTTTGGTATTCCACCCTTAAAAGTATAATTAGCAAGCATGGTGGAAATTTCAGCTTCTGGTATATTTCTTTTATTTGTAACAATATCTTTCATATACTGAGCATAAGGATTCATTTTGAGCATATTAGTTAATCGCATACACAAAAAGATAAGTCTAATCATTTCAGCAAAGCGCTCAAAATCCTCATCATCCTTTTTGTTGGATGGTTTGGGAGGAAAAGGCATGGGTTTCTGAACCCATGGTTCTCTTTCTTTACCGTGTTTCCTAGCAACAAAGTCTTTCTTATCATAACGTTGATTCTTTGATTGTGGATTATCAAGATCAACAGCAGGTTCAATTTCTATATCATTATCATTACTAGGTTGAGCATCATCATGAACATTATCATTAACATTATCACTAGTTTCAGGTTCATTACCAGATTGAGTTTCAGCATCAGAAATAGAAATATCATTTGGATTCTCAGGTGGTTTAATAACAAGTTCACTAGAAGCATGCAAAGTCCTATCATTTTTCTTTTTCTTCCTTTTAGAAGGACTAGGTGCATCTATATTATTTCTCTGAGAATCTTGCCCAATTCTCTTAGGGAGACCTTCAGGATACAAAGGTTCCTGAGTCATTCTACCACCTCTAGTCATAACTCTAACAACATTATCATTATTCCTACTATTCAATTCATTGAGCAAATCATTTTGAGCTTTAAGTACTTGTTCTACTTGAGTCGTAACCATGGAAGCATGTTTACTAATAAGTTTAAGTTCACCTTTGACATTGGCCATATAATCACCCAAGTGTTCAAGCATATTTGAATTGTATTTCAATTGTCTACCAAAATAAGCATTAAAATCTTCTTGCTTAACCATAAATTTATCAAACTCATCTAAGCATGGGCTAGCAAACTTAGTAAATGGGATTTCAGCTTTATCATATCTATAGAGAGAATTTACCTTTACTACCTGTGTCGGGTTATCAAGACCATGAGTTTCTTCAATAGGTGAAGGATTAAGATCATATGTTTCTTCAATAGGAGGTAAATTAAGACCATGTATTTCTTCAATAGAAGGTAAATTCTTAACATCTTCAGCTTTAATACCCTTTTCTTTCATAGATTTCTTTGCCTCGTGCATATCTTCAGGACTGAGAAATAGAATACCCCTCTTCTTCGGAGTTGGTTTAGGAATAGGCTCAGGAATTGGCTCCGGAGGTGTCCAATTATTTTCATTTGTCAACATATTATTCAATAGAATTTCAGCTTCATCCGGTGTTCTTTCCCTAAAAACAGAACCAGCACAATTATCCAGGTAATCTCTGGAAGCATCGGTTAGTCCATTATAAAAGATATCAAGTATTTCATTTTTCTTAAGAGGATGATCAGGCAAAGCATTACATAATTGGAGAAGCCTCCCCCAAGCTTGTGGGAGACTCTCTTCTTCAATTTGCACAAAATTATATATATCCCTTAAGGCAGCTTGTTTCTTATGAGCAGGGAAATATTTAGTAGAGAAGTAATAAATCATATCCTGGGGACTACACATACAACCTGATCAAGAGAATTAAACCATATCTTAGCATCACCCTTTAATGAGAACGGAAATATTTTAAGGATATAAAAGTAACGAGTTCTCTCATCAGTAGTGAACAGGGTAGTTATATCATTCAATTTAGTAAGATGTGCCACAACGGTTTCAGATTCATAGGCATGAAAAGGATCAGATTCAACCAAATTAATTATATCAGGATCAACAGAGAATTCATAATCCTTATCAGTAACACAGATAGGTGAAGTAGCAAAAGCAGGGTCAGGTTTCATCCCAGCATTTAGAGATTGCTTATTCCATTTAGCTAATAACCTCTTAAGTTCGTATCTATCTTTGCAAGCTAAAATAGCTAAAGAAGCTTCTTTATCAAAAACATAACCCTTAGGAATAACAGGCAAGTCTTCATCATCAATTTCATCAGTATTATCAGATTCAATATTTTCAATCTCTCTAGCCCTAGCAAGTTGTTCATCAAGAAATTCACCAAGTGGCACAGTAGTATCAAGCATAGAAGTAGTTTCAGCATAAGTATCATGCATAGCAGAAGTAGCATCATCAATAACATGCGACATATCAGAACGAATAGCAGAAGCGGGTTTAGGTGTCGCAAGCTTACTCAAAACAGAAGGTGAATCAAGTGCAGAGCTAGATGGCAGTTCCTTACCTCCCCTCGTAGTTGAGGAATAAATCTTGGTTCTTGGATCTTTCAAGTTCTTCATAATGATAAGCAGATATAAATCCCAAGTGACTCAAAGAATAGAGCTATGCTCCCCGGCAACGGTGCCAAAAAATAGTCTTGATAACCCACAAGTATAGGGGATCGCAACAGTTTTCGAGGGTAGAGTATTCAACCCAAATTTATTGATTCGACACAAGGGGAGCCAAAGAATATTCTCAAGTATTAGCAGCTGAGTTGTCAATTCAACCACACCTGGAAACTTAGTATATGCAGCAAAGTAATTAGTAGCAAAGTAATATAATAGTACTGGTAGCGGTAGCAAAAGGTAACAGTAGTAAAAGTAATGTTTTTGGTATTTTGTAGTGATGATAGCAAAAGCAACGGAAAATTAAATAAGCGAAGAACAATATATGGAAAGCTCATAGGAAATGGATCAGTGATGGAGAATTATGCCGGATGCGGTTCATCATGTAACAGTCATAACCTAGGGTGACACAGAACTAACTCCAGTTCATCCATGTAATGTAGGCATGTATTCCGAATATAGTCATACATGCTTATGTGTAACACCCCAGATATTACTTTCCCAATTTGTACTCCAACTCTTGCCGTTTCCGGCGTTAAGTTATATTTATTTCTCGGGTTCGGGTCTTTGTCTTCGTGTGTTGTTTTCTTTTTCGTGCATCTCATATCGTGTCATCACGTGCATTGCATTTGCATACATGTTCATCTCATGCATTCGAGCATTTTCCCCGTTGTCCGTTTTGCATTCCGGCGCTTCGTTCTCCTCCGGTGGCCATTTCTAGCTTTCTTTCGTGTGTGGGGATTAAACATTTCCAGATTGGACCGAGACTTGCCATGCGGCCTTGGTTTACTACCGGTAGACCGCCTGTCAAGTTCCAGGTCATTTGGACTTCGTTTGATACTCCAACGGTTAACCGAGGGACCGAAAAGGCCTCGTGTGTGTTGCAGCCCAACACCCCTCCATTTTGGCCCAAAACCCACCGAACTCTGCTCCATGTCCTAGAGCGTTCGATCACGATCGCGTGGCCGAAAACCGCACCTCATTTGGACTCTCCTAGCTCCCTCTATGCCTATAAATAGCCCCCCATTTCGGATCTCGGATCTCTCCCCGTCCAACCCTAGTCCAAAAAAACAGATCCCGCGCCGCCGGACGTGTCCGCCCCCGGCCGGACAGCGTCCGCCGCCGCGCCCAGCCAACCGGGTCGCGCCACGTGGCCGCGCCCACCGCCACCGCCGCCGGCCTGGAGGAGCCCGCGAACGGCCCCCCGAGCCCATCCGCGCCGCGCCGCCAGTGCCCTCGCCCGCACCTTCTTCTCCGGCGACCGGACGCCGCCGGCCGCCGCACGCCATTGCCGGCAGCCGCCGGAGCTTCCCACCGTCCCGCGCCGCCGCGGGCGCCTTTCTACCGCCGGCGACCGCGCCCGACGACGCCGGCCCCGTCCCCGTCCTTCTCCGTCCTTCTCCGGCCTCCCCGCGACCTCCCCACCTCGCCGGAGTAGGAGATCCGGCAGGCCATCCTCGAACACCGCGCCGCCGCTACAGTGCCGACCTCGATCCGATCTGGATATGGAATTTGCTAGGGTTGACTTTTCCTTCTCCCCCCTGATTTTTGTGCTAACTTTGACTACTCATATCTCCGCATCCGTAGCTCCGTTTAGGACATATGATATATCAAAATCTTCGTCTCGACGAGTACATCATTTCATACCATTGCATTATTTGCATTTGAGTTCATCTTGATGCCTAGAATGCTGTTAGAAGGAGGCATCGTGAGTTAAATTGCAGATCCGTTAGTTCATCATAGACTTTTGTCATTTTTGCCATGATTATTGTGTGCA
Organism: Triticum monococcum; assembly: GCA_034509565.1. NCBI lineage: Eukaryota > Viridiplantae > Streptophyta > Magnoliopsida > Poales > Poaceae > Triticum > Triticum monococcum. The sequence continues at coordinate 596,312,003 of CM067843.1, read as the reverse complement.
TGATATGCCTGTGACTCTTTGGGATGAATTGTTAAGAATTTTGTCTTCTTTCTAGAGGTGCCACCCATGCATTTTTAGGATGTGTGTGGTGACTTGTGCAAGCTTGCAAAGAGGGGCACCTGAGATTTCTGTTTTCAGGGACTTAGTGAATTTCACTAAGTCTGGGATATTTTAGTTCATGATGCCATATGTTCAGCTTGTTTCCTAATGATCCGTGCCTCTTTTGAGGATGATCAGTAAGGGAGTTTTGATATTCATGTTATGCTCTATCCATCCATGTCTTTACTTTCTATGTTGGAGCACCCTAGGTTGAGTCAATCGAGCTCAACTTTTGCATCATTGTGTATTTGGGCAGATCGTCAACTCTTTTGCGATTTTGCCGGTGCTATTGTTAGTGATCCGTGCATGCTATGCCATTGTTCTTGCCATGCCTAGCTAGCATTTTGTGCCTCCTTTATGGATATATGCTTGCCTTGCCATGATTTGCACCATAGTGAGTGCATCGAGCTCGTTTACATGCCTTCGTGAGTTATAATTTCAGCATGTCTCAGTTTTCACTGTCTGAAAACTGATTGTGTTTCATCTATGTTCGTGTGCTCGTTAGAGTATTTTGTGACCCCTTTTGGCCCCAGGTCACTTTGGGTGTTTTGTTAAGCTTGTTGAGTAGCTCCATGCCATGTTCTTACTTGTCATGTTCAGGTTATGTATCATGTTGTTTGGCTGCTCCGAAGAGAGCATCATGGTCTGAAATTTCAGACTAGTGTTAATTTCACTAAGTCTGAAATCTGTTTTGCTTATTCAGTTTTGCCATGCTTGTTTGAACCTCTTAATGGATGAATTTGGTTATGGCTCAGTGCTAGTGATTTGTTAAGCATCTTGTATACATCCCTGCCATGTATTTTGTTTTCATGTTTGGTGGCTGTAGCATGTTCATTTCGTTGCATTTAGAAGCCTACTTGTTGTAAATCGCAGATCAGTTCGTTTCGTAAAACGCTTGCCATTTCCAAACCGTAGCTCCGATTCCTTTTATCTTTATATCGTTTTCAGGTGATTTCATCCCCTATATCCAGTGGCACACTTGGTTTTCCAAGTTGAGGCCAAGTTCATGCATTTCCTGTCTCATCTTGCATTTTGCATCCCGCATCGCATCCCGCATAGCATACCATCATTGCATCTTATTGCTTGAGTTTGCACGTGGTTGATTGTATCCTTGTTGCTTGTTTGTGTTGTTGGGTAGAGCCGGGAGACGAGTTCTCTAACGAGGAGCCCGTTGAGTTTGCTTTTGAGGATCCAGTCAACTCTGACAACTGTGCAGGCAAGATGATCATACCCTCGAAATCACTACTATCTTTGCTATGCTAGTTTGCTCGCTCTTTTGCTTTGCCAATGCTACGATGCCTACCACTTGCTTGTCAGCCTCCCAATTGCCATGATTGAGCCTCTAACCCACCTTTGTCCTAGCAAACCGTTGTTTGGCTATGTTACCGCTTTGCTCAGCCCCTTCTTATAGCGTTGCTAGTTGCAGCTGAAGATTGGAGCCGTTCCTTGTTGGAACATTTATTTACTTGTTGGGATATCATTATATTGCCATGTTATCTTAATGCATCTATATACCTGGTAAAGGGTGGAAAGCTCGGCCTCTCGCCTAGTGTTTTGTTCCACTCTTGCCGCCCTAGTTTCCGTCATATCGGTGTTATGTTCCCGGATTGTTGCGTCCCTTACGCGGTTGGGCTATAATGGGAACCCCTTGATAGTTCGCCTTGATTAAAGCTTTTCCAGCAATGCCCAACATTGGTTTTACCATTTGCCACCTACCCCTTTTTCCCTTGGGTTTCCGGAGCCCGAGGGTCATCTTTATTTTAGCCCCCCACGGGCCAGTGCTCCTCTGAGTGTTGGTCCGAACTAGAGTCCTGTGTAGCGCCCCCTCGGGGAAACTCGAGGTTTGGTTTTAGTTGTATGGAGCGCTCATCTGAGTGTGCCCTAAGAAAGATATATGTGCAGCTCCTATCGGGATTTGTCGGCACATTCGGGCGATGTTGCTGCTCTTGTTTTAACCTGTCGAATCATCTTGTTGTACCGAGATACCGAGTCTGATCGGTGTGTCTTGGGTGGATGTCTATTCCTTCATTGACCGTGAGAGCTTGTTATGGGCTAAGTTGGGACCCCCCCCCCTGCAGGGATTGATCTTTCGAAAGCCGTGCCCGCGGTTATGGGCAGATGGGAATTTGTTAATGTCCGGTTGTAGATAACTTGAACCTTAATTAATTAAAATGAAGCAACTGAGTGTGTTGCCGTGATGGCCTCTTCTCGATGGAGTCCGGGAAGTGGACACGGTATTGGAGTTATGTTTGCGCAGGTTGCTCTCTAGTTTCTCGCTTGTGCTTTGCCTCCTCTTCTCGCTCTCTTTTGCGTATAAGTTAGCCACCATATATGCTAGTCGCTTGCTGCAGCTCCACTTACATTACCCCTTTCCTACCTATTAAGCTTAAATAGTCTTGATCGCGAGGGTGCGAGATTGCTGAGTCCCTGTGGCTCACAGATTACTATTACACCAGATGCAGGGACAGATGATACAGCTCCAGATGGCGCGCTCGAGCTCAAGTGGGAGTACGACGAGGACTCTCAGCATTACTATGCGTCTTTTCCTGATGATCAGTAGTGGTGCCCAGTCGGGGTTAGATTCAGGGCCTTGTCGCATGTTGGGGTTCTTTTCTATTTTGGCGCCGTAGTCGGGCCATGAGTGATTTGTATGATGGATGTTATTTATGTACTTTGATGTGACGTGGCGAGTGTAAGCCAACTATGTACCTCCCCTTTATCTTATTTATGTACATGGGATGTGTGATGATTTCTCGACTTGCGACATTGCTTTCAATGCGGTTATGCCTCTAAGTCGTGCCTCGACACGTGGGAGATATAGCCGCATCGAGGGCGTTACAAGTTGGTAATCAGAGCCTTCCTCGACCTTAGGAGCCCCCATTGCTTGATCGTTTTTAGCAGCCGAGTTGTGTCTAGAAAAATGTTTTGAGTCCTTAGGAATTATATATCAGAGAGCTTAGGAATTCTTTTTACTTCCCAGTCTCCTCATCACTCTGGTAAGGCATCCTGACATAGAGTTTTGACTCTTCTCTTCTCAAATTTCACAAAAAAAAATATTAGGATCACGCGAGTATCTTGGATTTGTTCCGATGGCTTATGATGAGAACACTGTCTTGGTGCCTCCTGTCAGGGGTTTAGTGGAAGTGTCCCGGGGAGTTGAGCTCTGAGGTGTTGTCCTCATAATTTTATCATTGCAATTCTGGTATACTAGAGATATGTTCGCGACATCGAAAATCTCCTTTATGCAGTTCATTGGTGAGATAACCTCGACGTCACCCAGTACTGGGGCGGGAGTTCGGGAGTATCGCCATAACTTGTATAACGAATGCTTTTCGAAGGTTGAGGTAGATGGTTTCCGGAGGTTTCTTGGTTATGTGTTGAAGGATGGATACAGCTGGATGTAGGTATTGCTAGTTTGGGTGAGATATTATGCTTCCCCTGTATCCCCAACACCTGATTGCATAACCGGAAAGTTTCGAGAGTTTCATAGGTGGGAATTCAAGTAGCTCTTAGGATATCTTTCCAACAGATGTATGATATGAAATTGGGGTTCGACGTCTAGTGGTTCGCCTATTCACGGTCGATTTTACAGTGGTCTCGTTGTGTCTTAAAGAGTCCTTGGCTATGCTGACTCGGGGACGCTTCGTATGTCATGTGCACTGCCTTGTACATGATGGTACTGTACGATCGAGCCCGTGTAGGTCCCACCACGAAAACTTTGGACGAAATTTCTATCATATGTTTGTTCCAGCTTATTCCGCAAGCCAATCCTTGGTTTTATTTTGAGTTGTGGTATTCGAGTTGCTTCGAAGACATATGTTGATTCCATCCCTCGTTGATTTACCTCTTCTACCTAATTCTACGTGGCTTCGCAATTTAGGAATATGTGACCACTTCAAGAGAAGTGCATTCATTCATTTTGTTCGGATGTGAAGACTTTATGTTGCAATTTTCATTCCGTTGGTTTCAGCTTCATTTATCTGCCTATGTGCTAACGGTGGTCAACCTCTTCAGGATGGCTCCCGCTAAGAGCACCAGTCAGAACCAGAATCAAGATCCGCCACCACCTCCGCCTCCTCCAGAAGCATGGCAAGCTGTGATGGCCGCTACTAATGCAAATACACAGTTGATCATGCAAATCCTCCAAGAGCGGAATCAAGGCAGTCAAGGGAATCAAGGCAACAATCAGAACCATTTTGCTACTCTGAACCAGTTCCTCGCAAATGGTCCAAAGACGTTCAGCAATTGTGTTGAGGCTACCGATGCTGATGATTGGCTAGTGGATCTGGGCAAGCATTTTGAATGCAGCAACGTCAGGCCTGAAGATTTCGTCAAGTTCGCTTCTTTCCAGCTCAAAGATCAGGCTGCAGAGTGGTTCCAGCAGTACAAGGATTCCAGAGGTGGACGTTTGATCACTTGGGATGATTTCCGTCGTGATTTCCGAGCTCATCACATCCCTCAAAGTGTGACTGAAAGCAAACGTGAAGAATTCCGCAATCTGAAGCAAGGCTCTTTTTCTGTCTATGACTATAACAAGTTGTTCCAGAAGCTCGCCCGTTTTGCCAAGCAGGATGTTCCTGATGAGAAGAGCATGATCTATCAGTTCAGGGGTGGTCTCCGTGAAGAAATTCAGCTCGCTCTTGTCCTCTTTGAGCCGCTGAGATACGATGAGTTCTACAACATGGCACTGAAGCAAGAGGCTGCTCAGTTGAGGTGTGATGCTTCCAGGAAGCGAGTCAGAGACACTACGCCTTCTTCCTCTACTCAAGTGGCCAAGCAGCAGCAGTATTGGCTTCCTCCTCCTCCGTTCCGTCAGCCATATCAGCAGAAGAGCAAAGGTGGCAGTGGTTCTTCCCACCCAACCAACCCAGGCTTTCAGAACAAGACTTCGTCTCAAGCTCCAAGATCAAGTGCTCCGTACCACCGTCCGCTCTCAGAGGTCACGTGCAACAAGTGCCAACAGAAGGGTCACTACGCCAACAAGTGTTTCAACCAGAGGCGTCTTCCTCCTCCTCCTCCTGTCAGATCGGCAAGTACAGCAGTGGTCAAGCATAATCCCAAACACGCCAAGGTCAATATGGTGAACGCAGCTCAGGCAGAGGATTCGTCAGATGTCATCATGGGTAACCTTCCTGTTAATGATATTCCTGCAAAAGTTCTTTTTGACATGGGTGCATCGCATTGTTTCATTTCCAAACCTTTTGCATCAAATTATGAGTGCGATTATCAGTATCTGCAAAGTGCCTTGCAAATTGTGTCACCGGGCAAGTAGATGACAGCTAACACCTTCATTCCGGAGGTTACTATCACCTTGGGAGACTACAAGTTCCTTTCTTCCCCAATTGTTCTTGGCGATTCCGATATTGATCTTATTCTTGGGATGGACTGGCTCTCTAAGCATAAGGCTCACCTTGATTGTGCAGCCAGGCAGATTCAACTGACTCATTCGTCTGAGGATGTAATTGTCTTTGCCGCTCGGGATAATACAATCCGGTTGTTTTCTCTCAATGAGAAGGGTGAATTGGATGCTATTTCACAAATCCCAGTCGTTTGTGAGTTTCAAGACGTCTTCCCAGAAGAACTCCCAGGAATGCCTCCGCACCGGCCCGTTGAATTTGTTATTGAACTTGAGCCCGGTACGGAACCTGTGTGCAAACATCCCTACAAGCTCGGCCCCGAAGAGTTGAAGGAGTTGAAGAAACAACTCGATGTTCAAGAAAGAATGGGTCTCATTCGGCCTAGTACTTCTCCGTGGGGTTGTGGTGTTCTTTTTGTGAAGAAGAAGGATGGAACGGACCGACTTTGTGTTGATTATCGTCCATTGAACAAGAAGACCATCAAGAACAAATACCCACTTCCCAACATCAATGAGCTGTTCGAACAACTCAAGGGTGCCCAAGTATTCTCCAAGCTTGATCTCCGTATGGGTTATCATCAGATTCGAATCCGTGAGCAAGATATTCCCAAGACGGCCTTCAGAACAAGCTAAGGGTCATATGAATACACTGTCATGTCTTTTGGCCTCGCCAACGCTCCTCCGACGTTCTCTCGCATGATGAACTTCATCTTCAACCCCTACACCAATGACTTCGTTTTGGTCTATCTCGACGACATTCTGGTTTTCTCGAAGAACAAGGAAGATCATGCCAAGCACTTGTGTTTGGTTCTTGACAAGCTCAGGGAACATCAGTTCTACGCCAAGTTCTCCAAGTGTGAATTTTGGCTCGATGAGGTGCTTTATCTTGGCCATATCATCTCTGCCAAGGGCATTGCCATGAATCCTGAGAAGGTGTCTGCAATTGTTAATTGGGAACCTCCTCAGAACGTGAAGCAACTCTGTAGCTTCCTCGGTCTCGCAAGCTACTGCCGAAGATTCGTTGAAAACTTTTCCAAGATCGCGAAGCCTCTCTCAAATCTTCTTCAGAAGTAGGTCAAGTACGTTTGTTCTCCAGAGTGTGATATTGCTTTCAACACTTTGAAAGAGAAATTGATCACTGCTCCAGTTCTGACTCCGCCTGATGAAACCAAGCCGTACGAGGTCTTTTGTGATGCCTCTCTCCAAGGTCTAGGTGCTGTACTGATGCAAGAGAAGAAAGTTGTTGCTTATACCTCTCGCCAGTTGAAGCCTAATGAGAAGAACTACCCCACTCATGATCTTGAGTTGGCGGTAGTTGTGCATGCTTTGTTGACTTGGAGACATCTTCTATTGGGAAGGAAAGTGGATATTTTCACTGATCACAAGAGTCTCAAGTACATCTTCACCCAGCCTAATCTCAACCTCAGGCAAACTCGATGGGTCGAAATGATTCGCGAGTACAATCCGAGTATCGAGTATACTCCAGGCAAGGCCAATGTGATTGCTGACGCTTTGAGCAGAAAAGCATATTGCAACAGTCTGATTCTCAAGCCCCATCAACCCGAGCTTTGTGAAGCTTTCCGCAAACTTAATCTGCAAATTGTTCCTCAAGGTTTCCTCGCCAACCTTCAAGTTTCTCCTACCTTGGAAGACCAGATTCGCCAAGCCCAGCTTCTTGATGCTATGGTGAAAAAGGTGAAGATTGGTATCGCAAAGAGTCAGTCCAAGTACAAGTGCTACCGACTTGATGACAAGGACACTCTCTTCTTCGAGGATCGAATTGTTGTGCCCAAAGGTGAACTTCGTAAAGTGATCATGAACGAGGCTCACAACTCTCTCCTCTCCATCCACCCTGGGAGCACGAAGATGTATCAGGATCTGAAGCAAACTTATTGGTGGACTCGAATGAAGCGCGAGATCGCTCAATTCGTGAACGAATGTGATGTCTGCAGAAGGGTGAAGGCAGAACACCAAAGGCCAGCAGGTCTCCTCCAACCTCTTGCCATTCCAGAATGGAAGTTTGACCACATTGAAATGGACTTCGTGACTCGGTTTCCAAAGTCCAAGCGTGGCAATGATGCCATATTCGTTGTCATCGACAAGCTCACCAAAGTGGCTCACTTTCTGCCCATCAAAGAGTCAATCACTGCAGCTCAATTGGCGGAACTCTATACCTCTCGAATTGTCTCTCTGCACGGTATTCCTCAAGTGATATCTTCACACCGTGGCAGCATCTTTACCTCCAAGTTTTGGGATTCTTTTCAGAAGGCCATGGGCACCAACATCCGCTTCAGCACTGCTTTCCATCCTCAAACAAGCGGTCAAGTCGAGCATGTCAACCAGATTCTTGAAGATATGCTCAGGGCTTGTGTTATCTCCTTCGGCATGAAGTGGGAGGATTGTCTTCCTTATGCTGAATTCTCATACAACAACAGTTTTCAAGCAAGTTCGGGCAAGGCCCCATTTGAAATTCTGTATGGTAGGAAGTGTCGTACACCTCTCAACTGGTCTGAAACCGGTGAACGTCAGCTGCTGGGTAATGACCTAATCACAGAGGCAGAAGAAATGTGCAAGGTCATTCGTGATAACCTCAAAGCAGCCCAATCCCGCCAGAAGAGCTACTATGATAGTAAGCACCGTGATTTGGCTTTCGAGATCGGAGATCATGTTTACCTCCGCGTCTCTCCTATGAAAGGGACTCGTCGCTTCGGTATCAAAGGGAAGCTTGTCCCTAGATACGTCGGACCTTTCAAGATTGTCAGCAAGAGAGGCGACCTCGCCTATCAACTCGAGCTTCCTTCAAACTTTGCTAATGTTCATGATGTGTTCCATGTCTCCCAACTCCGAAAGTGCTTCAAGACGCCTGAACGCACCGTCAACTTCGAGGACATTGAGCTCCAAGAAGATCTCTCCTATCGTGAGCACCCAGTTGCAATCCTTGAAGAGACTGAACGCAGGACTCGCAACAAGTCAATCAAATTTCTCAAAATCAAGTGGTCACACATTTCCGACCGTGAAGCTACCTGGGAACGCGAGGATCACCTCCGTTCTGAGTACCCGGAGTTCTTTCAGTCCTAGATCTCGGGACGAGATCTTTTTGTAGTGGTGGAGTGTTGTAACGCCCCAGATATTACTTTCCCAATTTGTATTCCAACTCTTGCCGTTTCCGGCGTTAAGTTATATTTATTTCTCGGGTTCGGGTCTTTGTCTCCGTGTGTTGTTTTTCTTTTTCATGCATCTCATATCGTGTCATCACGTGCATTGCATTTGCATACATGTTCATCTCATGCATTCGAGCATTTTCCCCGTTGTCCGTTTTGCATTCCGGTGCTTCGTTCTCCTCCGGTGGCCATTTCTAGCTTTCTTCCGTGTGTGGGGATTAAACATTTCCGGATTGGGCCGAGACTTGCCATGCGGCCTTGGTTTACTACCGGTAGACCGCCTGTCAAGTTTCGGGTCATTTGGACTTCGTTTGATACTCCAACGGTTAACCGAGGGACCGAAAAGGCCTCGTGTGTGTTGCAGCCAAACACCCCTCCATTTTGGCCCAAAACCCACCAAACTCTGCTCCATGTCCTAGAGCGTTCGATCACGATCACGTGGCCGAAAACCGCACCTCATTTGGACTCTCCTACCTCCCTCTATGCCTATAAATAGCCCCCCATTTCGGATCTCGGATCTCTCCCCGTCCAACCCTAGTCCAAAAAAAACAGATCCCGCGCCGCTGGACGTGTCCGCCCCCGGCCGGACAGCGTCCGCCGCCGCGCCCAGCCAACCGGGTCGCGCCACGTGGCCACGCCCACCGCCGCCGCCGCCGGCCCGGAGGAGCCCGCGAACGGCCCCCCGAGCCCATCCGCGCCGCGCCGCCAGTGCCCTCGCCCGCACCTTCTTCTCCGGCGACCAGACGCCGCCGGCCGCCGCACGCCATTGCCGGCACCCGCCGGAGCTTCCCACCGTCCCGCGCCGCCGCGGGCGCCTCTCCACCGCCGGCGGCCGCGCCCGACGACGCCGGCCCCGTCCCCGTCCTTCTCCGGCCTCCCCGCGACCTCCCCACCTCGCCGGAGTAGGAGATCCGGCCGGCCATCCTCGAACACCGTGCCGCCGCTACAGTGCCGACCTCGATCCGATCTAGATCTGGAATTTGCTAGGGTTGACTTTTCCTTCTCCCCCCTGATTTTTGTGCTAACTTTGACTGCTCATATCTCCGCATCCGTAGCTCCATTTTGGACATATGATATATCAAAATCTTCGTCTCGACGAGTACATCATTTCATTCCATTGCATCATTTGCATTTGAGTTCATCTTGATGCCCAAAATTCTGTTAAAGGAGGCATCGTGAGTTAAATTGCAGATCCGTTAGTTCATCATAGACTTTTGTCATTTTTGCCATGATTATTGTGTGCATGATATGCCTGTGACTCTTTGGGATGAATTGTTAAGCATTTTTGTCTTCTTTCCAGAGGTGCCACCCATGCATTTTTAGGATGTGTGTGGTGACTTGTGCAAGCTTGCAAAGAGGGGCACCTGAGATTTCTGTTTTCAGGGACTTAGTGAATTTCACTAAGTCTGGGATATTTTAGTTCATGATGCCATATGTTCAGCTTGTTTCCTAGTGATCCGTGCCTCTTTTGAGGATGATCAGTAAGGGAGTTTTGATATTCATGTTATGCTCTATCTATCCATGTCTTTACTTGCTATGTTGGAGCACCCTAGGTTGAGTCAATCGAGCTCAACTTTTGCATCGTTGTGTATTTGGGCAGATCGTCAACTCTTTTGCGATTTTGCCGGTGCTATTGTTAGTGATCCGTGCATGCTATGCCATTGTTCTTGCCATGTCTAGCTAGCATTTTGTGCCTCCTTTATGGATATATTCTTGCCTTGCCATGACTTGCACCATAGTGAGTGCATCGAGCTTGTTTACATGCCTTCGTGAGTTATAATTTCAGCATGTCTCAGTTTTCACTAAGTCTGAAAACTGATTGTGTTTCATCTATGTTCGTGTGCTCGTTAGAGTATTTTGTGAACCCTTTTGGCCCCAGGTCACTTTGGGTGTTTTGTTAAGCTTGTTGAGTAGCTCGATGCCATGTTCTTACTTGTCATGTTCAGGTTATGTATCATGTTTTTTTGCTGCTCCGAAGAGAGCATCGTGGTCTGAAATTTCAGACTAGTGTTAATTTCACTAAGTCTGAAATCTGTTTTGCTTATTCAGTTTTGCCATGCTGTTTGAACCTCTTAATGGATGAATTTGGTTATGGCTCAGTGCTAGTGATTTGTTAAGCATCTTGTATACATCCCTGCCATGTATTTTGTTTTCATGTTTGGTGGCTGTAGCATGTTCATTTCGTTGCATTTAGGAGCCTATTTGCTGTAAATCGCAGATCGGTTCGTTTCGTAAAACGCTTGCCATTTCCAAACCGTAGCTCCGATTCCTTTGATCTTTATATCGTTTTCAGGTGATTTCATCCCCTATATGTAGTGGCACACTTGGTTTTCCAAGTTGAGGCCAGGTTCATGCATTTCCTGTCACGTCTTGCATTTTGCATCCCGCATAGCATACCATCATTGCATCTTATTGCTTGAGTTTGCACGTGGTTGATTGTATCCTTGTTGCTTGTTTGTGTTGTTGGGTAGGGCCGGGAGACGAGTTCGCTAACGAGGAGCCCGTTGAGTTTGCTCTTGAGGATCCAGTCAACTCTGACAACTGTGCAGGCAAGATGATCATACCCTCGAAATCACTACTATCTTTGCTATGCTAGTTTGCTCGCTCTTTTGCTTTGCCAATGCTACGATGCCTACCACTTGCTTGTCAGCCTCCCAATTGCCATGATTGAGCCTCTAACCCACCTTTGTCCTAGCAAACCGTTGTTTGGCTATGTTACCGCTTTGCTCAGCCCCTTCTTATAGCGTTGCTAGTTGCAGGTGAAGATTGGAGCCGTTCCTTGTTGGAACATTTATTTACTTGTTGGGATATCATTATATTGCTATGTTATCTTAATGCATCTATATACTTGGTAAAGGGTGGAAGGCTCGGCCTCTCGACTAGTGTTTTGTTCCACTCTTGCCGCCCTAGTTTCCGTCATATCGGTGTTATGTTCCCGGATTGTTGCGTCCCTTATGCGGTTGGGCTATAATGGGAACCCCTTGATAGTTCGCCTTGATTAAAGCTTTTCCAGCAATGCCCAACATTGGTTTTACCATTTGCCACCTACCCCTTTTTCCCTTGGGTTTCCGGAGCCCGAGGGTCATCTTTATTTTAGCCCCCCACGGGCCAGTGCTCCTCTGAGTGTTGGTCCGAACTAGAGTCCTGTGTAGCGCCCCCTCGGGGAAACTCGAGGTTTGGTTTTAGTTGCATGGAGCGCTCATCTGAGTGTGCCCTGAGAAAGAGATATGTGCAGCTCCTATCGGGATTTGTCGGCACATTCGGGCGGTGTTGCTGGTCTTGTTTTAACCTGTCGAATCATCTTGTTGTACCGAGATACCGAGTCTGATCGGTGTGTCTTGGGTGGAGGTCTATTCCTTCGTTGACCGTGAGAGCTTGTTATGGGCTAAGTTGGGACCCCCCTGCAGGGATTGATCTTTCGAAAGCCATGCCCGCGGTTATGGGTAGATGGGAATTTGTTAATGTCCGGTTGTAGATAACTTGAACCTTAATTAATTAAAATGAATCAACTGAGTGTGTTGCCATGATGGCCTCTTCTCCGCGGAGTCCGGGAAGTGGACACGGTATTGGAGTTATGTTTGCGCAGGTTGCTCTCTAGTTTCTCGCTCGTGCTTTGCCTCCTCTTCTCGCTCTCTTTTGCGTATAAGTTAGCCACCATATATGCTAGTCGCTTGCTGCAGCTCCACTTAGATTACCCCTTTCCTACCTATTAAGCTTAAATAGTCTTGATTGCGAGGGTGCGAGATTGCTGAGTCCCTGTGGCTCACAGATTACTATTACACCAGATGCAGGGACAGATGATACAGCTCCAGATGGTGCGCTCGAGCTCAAGTGGGAGTACGACAAGGACTCTCAGCGTTACTATGTGTCTTTTCCTGATGATCAGTAGTGGTGCCCAGTCGGGGTTAGATTCAGGGCCTTGTCGCATGTTGGGGTTCTTTTCTATTTTGGCGCCGTACTCGTGCCATGAGTGATTTGTATGATGGATGTTATTTATGTACTTTGATGTGAAGTGGCGAGTGTAAGCCAACTATGTACCTCCCCTTTATCTTATTTATGTACGTGGGATGTGTGATGATTTCCTGACTTGCGACATTGCTTTCAATGCGGTTATGCCTCTAAGTCGTGCCTCGACACGTGGGAGATATAGCCGCATCGAGGGCGTTACATTATGGAAAAGAACTTGCATGACATCTTTTGTCCTACCCTCCCGTGGCAGCGGGGTCCTTACAGAAACTAAGGGATATTAAGGCCTCCTTTTAATAGAGTACCGGAACAAAGCATTAACACATAGTGAATACATGAACTCCTCAAACTACGGTCATCACCGGTAAGTATCCCGATTATTGTCACTTCGGGGTTAACGGATCATAACACATAATAGGTGACTATAGACTTGCAAGATAGGATCAAGAACTCTCATATATTGATGAAAATATAATAGGTTCAGATCTGAAATCATGGCACTCGGGCCCTAGTGACAAGCATTAAGCATAGCAAAGTCATAGCAACATCAATCTCAGAACATAGTGGATACTAGGGATCAAACCCTAACAAAACTAACTCGATTACATGATAGATCCCATCCAACCCATCACCGTCCAGCAAGCCTACGATGGAATTACTCACACACGGCGGTGAGCATCATGAAATTGGTGATGGAGGATGGTTGATGATGACGATGGCGATGGATTCCCCTCTCCGGAGCCCCGAACGGACTCCAGATCAGCCCTCCCGAGAGGTTTTAGGGCTTGGCGGCGGCTCTGTATCGTAAAATGCGATGAATTCTTCTCTCTGATTTTTTTCTCCCCGAAACACAATATATAGAGTTGGAGTTGGAGTCAGAGGAGCTACAAGGGGCCCACGAGGTAGGGGGCGCGCCCCCACCCTCGTGGACAGGTGGTGGGCCCCCTGGCCTTCATCTTTTGCAGGTATTTCTTATATTTTCCAAAAAGTTGCTCCGTGAAGTTTCAAGTCATTCCGAGAACTTTTGTTTCTGCACATAAATAACACCATGGTAATTCTGCTGAAAACAGCGTCATTCCAGGTTAGTTCCATTCAAATCATGCAAGTTAGAGTCCAAAACAAGGGCAAAAGTGTTTGGAAAAGTAGATACGACGGAGATGTATCAGTCTACACCTGTTAAACCGTTGGCCAAGAAGGCTCTCAGCTTGGCGAGTTGAGGTGTGTACGGGGCCCGTTCCTGGGCACTTAGGCGTTGTGGAAGTGGATGAGTATTGGCAAGCCGGTGGGCCCGGTAACCCGGCAGAGGATTTTCGTCTTGAGGGGAGTTGTCTTTACAGTAGAACCAAGTTTGATTCCACTCTTTGGGGTGACTGTGCAGCTTGGCGTGAGGAAATTCAACCTCTTTTCCTTTTTGAATGGAGACGCCACCGAGTTTAGTATTGGGTCCGTCTACAAATTCGGTGCGCTGGTTCAGATGGAAGAAATCCCGGAACTGCTCCACAATTGGCTCTTCTTGGAGGTACACTTCACAAAAAACATGAAAGTTGCATATATTGGATACCGAGTTGGGTCCAATATCTTGAGGGTGGAGTTGAAAGCTGGCAAGCACATCCCGGAAAAACTTTGACCCGGGCGGTTTGAAACCACAGCCTATGTGATCAAAAAACACAACTACCTCACCCTGCTTAGGGGTGGGTGGATTTCCGGCCCAGGAACTCGCCACCGGATCTCATTCTTCTTTGGTAAGGTTCCGATCTTGACCATTCCTTTCAGTTGCCCCTCGGTAACCCGTGAGGGAGCCCAGGTGCAGGAATAAAACTGCTTGGCCATTGCAAATGAAAAGCTTGAAAGAAATGCCGGTTTACAATTCATTCATAGTGATGCATAAGGTATAATAGGACAGAGGAATCCAAGTTTGTGAAATTGGTAAACCGGAGGCTGATACAATTATAAATGACAAAGCAATAAGCAGAAGCAGAGGTATATACATGCTATTAAACCGGAGTATGACGACGGAGATAAAGGGATTGACGGTTTACAAGGGGACTAATGGTATATAATAGATTACTTTTTACAGGGGTAAACCGTCTATGTGATGCGGAAGGTACAGATCTAAGGAAAGAATGACTAAGTAAGGTAAAACATGTTTCACAAGACTGCATTGAAATTTTTGATCTACCATAAGCCAGGAAAAGGAAAAATATTGAGACTCAAGAACTTGGTCCCAAAGCAGTTCATGAAAGGTCTAGATCAAGTTATGATGTATTTAAAGATTGGATCAAATGGTTGAGATAAGGAGTTTCATGGTTACTATGAGGAATATATCAAGAACAAGTTCTACTGACTATGGGTTGACGAAGAACACGAAGAGAGCAAAAGGAACCCGCGTGAACCCTAACAGATCTACAGGGAAAAGAGGGGAAGCTTACAACAGCGGTTGAGGTAGAGGTGATGCGCCGCGTTTTTCTGATGCAACCAGGTCGATGCAGCGGCCAACGGAGAGGCAGAGGCGGAGTTCGACGACAGCGGCGACGCTCGGGTGCAGGGGCGTCGCGAGGAGGAAGAAGAAGCGAAAGAGATGAAGGGGGAAAAGAGAATGACCCTTGGTCCTATTTATAGGGCGAACCGATAAGCGACAAGTGCGTGAATCGAGGAGCCTAAAATGGATAGTTAATAAGGATGTCGCCTCGATGGTTGGATATTCATTAATGAAGGGTATCTTCGACTTCAGCGAATAGATGACATCATGGCTGTTTACTACAGATCCAAAGGATGACATCACAGCGGTTTACCAGATCCATTGGAAGGTGCTATGGCAAGAATTTTTCTAAGTGTTATAGATTGATATGAACAAGTTCAAACCAATCTGGGGCCTAATGTTGGGGATATTACTACTGGATGTAAACCGGCCAGGAGTAGCCGGATTAACTCCAAGAAGATTAGAAGCCCATGAAGACGTGAGTATGGTGGCACTTTACGAAGGCCCAAGGCCCAAAGGCGAGTTAAGACCTGTAGATGTAAACCGACTTTATTATATAACTTGCATTGTAAGATAGGAAGGATAGAGACCGAGCCGGACACGTTTATGATCTAGCCTCGAGACTCTGTAAACTGGCGGGCGTCAACTTGTGTATAGAAAGGGACGACCTGGCAGCGGTTTAGGGACAACAGACAACAACTCGAGAGCCAGGCAAAGCGGATTCTCTCCCTGGTCATCGAAACCCCAGCAATACCAAGCACAACTAGATGTAGGCTTTTACCTTCATCGAAGGGGCCGAACTAGTATAAAACCCCTCGTGTCCCTTGTCCGGTTTAACGCCTTTAAGCTAACTGTAGGATCGAAAGTATGTCTAGAGGGGGGGTGATTAGACTACTTGACCAATTAAAAACTTAGCCTTTTCCCAATTTTAGTTCTTGGCAGATTTTAGCTATCTTAGAGCAAGTCAAGCAACCATCACACAATTCAAGCAAGCATGCAAAAAGTTTATTGGTAGCGGAAAGTAAAGCGTGCAACTTGCAAGAATGTAAAGGTAAGGGTTTGGAGGATTCAAACGCAATTGGAGACACGGATGTTTTCCCATTGTTCGGATAGGTGGTGCTATCCTACATCCACGTTGATGGAGACTTCAACCCACGAAGGGTAACGGTTGCGCGAGTCCACGGAGGGCTCCACCCATGAAGGGTCCACGAAGAAGCAACCTTGTATATTCCACCATGGCCATCGCCCACGAAGGACTTGCCTCACTAGCGGTAGATCCTCACGAAGTAGGCGATCTCCTTGCCCTTACAAACTCCTTGGTTCAACTCCACAATCTTGTCGGAGGCTCCCAAGTGACACCTAGCCAATCTAGGAGACACCACTCTCCAAGAAGTAACAAATGGTGTTTTGATGATGAACTCCTTGCTCTTGTGCTTCAAATGATAGTCTCCCCAACACTCAACTCTCTCTCATAGGATTTGGATCTGGTGGAAGGAAGATTTGAGTGGAAAGCAACTTGGGGAAGGCTAGAGATCAAGATTCATATGGTAGGAATGGAATATCTTGGTCTCAACACATGAGTAGGTGGTTCTTTCTCAGAACATATGAGTAGGAATGATGTATGTGTTCTGATGGCTCTCTCTTCGAATGAAGAGGTGGTGGAGGGGTATATATAGCCTCCACACAAAATCCAACCGTTACACACAGTTTTCCAATCTCGGTGGGACCGAATCATCAAACTCGGTCGGACCGAAATGGTAAACCTAGTGACCATTAGGAATCTCGGTGGGACTGAGATGCAACTTGGTAGGACCGATTCGGTTAGGGTTTGGGCATAACGTAATCTCGATAGACCGATTGCACAAACTCGGTGAGACCGAGTTCGGCAATTAGCTAACCAGAGAGTTGGTCAGGCAAACTCGGTGGGACCGACTTGCTCTTTCGGTGAGACCGAAACGTTACAAGAAGGAAACATAGAGTTTACCTTGCATTCTCGATGGGACCGATTCGCTCTTTCGGTGAGACCGAAAAGTTACGAAAGGGAAACAGAGAGTTTGCAAGCCCATCTCGGTGAGACCGAGAACCTTATCGGTAGGACCGAATTGCTAGGGTTTGGCAGTGGCAAATGACAAGTGAAACTCGGTGGCGCCGGATTGACAGAATCGGTATGACCGAGTTTGGCTTAGGGTTTAGGTCATTTGTGGATATGGAAAGGTGGTTGAGGATTTTGGAGCATATCACTAAGCACATAGAGCAAGAGGCTCATTAAGCAACACCTCATCCCTCCTTAATAGTATTGGCTTTTCCTAAAGACTCAATGTGATCTTGGATCACTAAAATATAAAATGAGGAGTCTTGAACTTTTGAGCTTGAGCCAATTCTTTTTCCTTAGCATTTTGAGGGTTCCACTTTCACATCCATGCCATGCCAATCATTGAGCTTTCCTAAAATAATCATCTTGGAATAGCATTAGCTCAATGAGCTATATGTTGTTATGAATTACCAAAACCACCTAGGGATAGTTGCACTTTCAATCTCCCCTTTTTTGGTAATTGATGACAACATATAGATCAAAGCTTCGACAAATGATAATAATCATGAAATACATCGTCGCTTTGAGAAGTATGTGATAAGTAAGAGCTCCCCCTAAATTTGTGCATATTTGAAATTTGCTTTGGACTGCAAATGCACAAGGAGTTAGAATCATGGGTTACTCTTCCATGTCACATACATCTTGGTGGAGCGCTCAAAAATGATAAGATTGAAATACATGCACTCATCACCAAGAATAGTGAATGATCACAAACGATAGATAGAATATTTAAGCAGGCATTAAGCAAACATTAAGTGTAGCTTATGATCAAACACTTGATCATCGTTGTCTCATGAATAATGACATAGTATCTCACACACAAGCAAACAAAGTTTGAAAAACCACCAAATAAAAACAAGAGAGAAAAGCAACACTCTCTCTCTCTCTCTCTCTCTCTCTTGAAGCCTATGATCTATACATCTTCTCCCCCTTTGGCAACAAGTTACCAAGAAGTTCCTAGAAAATGCATAGTGCTAAGTCGACGCTCAGGCTTGATCTTCAGGTGGTGGTGGAGTCCGGAGCACGCCAAGGACGAAGCCTTCAGTAGAAGTGGTCGGAGTCGAGGCTGAAGTGGATGCTGGAGCTGGTGGAACGGAGGCTGTAGCTGGTGCAGACGTTGTGGCTCTGGTGTCAGCAACTGGCAGTGCAGACGACCTCGGACCTCGTGGCACCCTGGCAAAAGCATCAGTTGTGGTCCTGCCTCTCCTCTCATTCATGTCCTCCTGAAGCTGCTCCACGGCGGTCTGTATTTCTATCACCTTGATGTCCATGTCATAGAATCTCTGTTCCATGATCCTCTCTAGGCTCGCCTGGTTCTGAGTCAGGGTGGCAAGTCCTTTCTCAATACGCAGGGTGGACGCTATCAGGTAACCGAGCTGCTCTTGTTTGGTCTTCAAGAAGTAATCAGATGCCTCTGCTTGAGTAGGCATCCTGGCAGCTTTTTCCTTCCTCGCCTTCTCCTTCTGAGCTTGTGCATGTGCAGATGAGGGTTCATTTTCAGTCATAACCACTTGGTTATCCTCAAAATCTGGGCGGATGGGCAAGTGTTCCTTATCCAATAAATACACGCCCGTGCCCATCTTGGAGTTGATGAGCTCCTGAATCTGTGGGGCATACCCACAACTCCTCTTCTGGTCTACAGTTGTCCTCTTGATTGTTTCCACAATGAGACTCATGACCTTGAATTTCTGAGGCACGTCAAATACATGAAGCAAGTTGATCACGTGACCTCTGATCATCTTGTGATCTCCAGATTTGGGCAGAAGGGTGTGCCTAAGGATCCAGTTGATCGTAGGCAATCCTGAGAGCAGATAGTGCACAGAGCCAAATTTGAACGTGTCAAGCGCTTCATTCGGGATCTCCTTGTACATGTTGGACATGGAGTTGTGATCCATTTTTTTCTTGGCATAGATGTCCAAGTCATCAGCTTGCTCCTCTGGGGCATTGATCAACTTCGCCCATTCTTCCACAGTGGATTGGTACCTTGTACCCTCAGACATCCATGTGATCCTGCCATCCGGATAAAAGTGTGCTGTGGAGTAGAATTGCATGATCAGCTCCTCGTTCCACTTTGTGAGCTTCTGCCCAACAAAGTCTGCAACTCCACAAGCACTAAAGCTGTCAAATACACCGGGGTAGTACTCTTCATTGTCCTTGATGTAGGCCCAGTCGACCCATCTCATGTCACAAACGATCGGCTTCTTGTCAAGCAAAACAGTCTCATAGAAATCCTGTTGCTCCTTGGTATGAAATCTGTAATCCACGGCAGTCCTTCTCCTGGAAGCATACGGATCTGCTTCTCTCCATTTCCTCAGCCCTGAATCTCTCTTGAGCTTCATATCCTCAGCCACAGGATGAGCATCGTTGTGGTCAGGGATCTTGGGCTTGAGCTTCCTAAGGACACTCTCTTCCTCTTCTTCGATAGCTTCAGGCATTGGGGCCTTGTTCTTTTCTGCAGCTGGGATGCTTCGTGTGTTCCTCTTGGGTGCACTCTTAGGCTTAGATGCAGCCTTAGGTGCATCCTTGGGCTTGGATGCAGCTGTTCCTGACCTTATAGCATCTCCCATGAGTTTGACTGCCTTGGGTGCTGGTGCAGCAACCTCTTCTTCTTCTTCCTCCTCATTGACCATGATGGAGGCCTTCCCAAGCACTCTGGCTGCAGTCTTTTTCACCCTCTCTTTCCTTTTCTTGCCCTCAGCAGCAATGGGCTCAGTGGGAGCAGGCTTCATAGTTGAAGCCCTAGCCTTTGACATGGGTTGCCTGCCTGCTGGACTTTTGATCTTCAGCCCTGGCTTGGTTCCTTGAGCTGGTTCAGCTCTCTTTGATGTGGCCTCTTCCTCTGCCACATAGTCTTCATCCTCAGAATCAGACGTTCTCTTCTTCCTTTGACGTGTGGCAGCCTTAGGCAGGTTGCTGGGGGTGCTCCTGCTGCCATCATCAGAAGAGCTTGAGGGGCTAGTGCCCTCACTCATCACAATTTGCTGCTCAGACACATTCTGGCTGTCACTTTGATCAGACATGTTGCACACTGACTGCTGACCCTGTGAATAGATTATGGATAAGATAGAGTGGATGAGCATCACAAAAGGCAGAGATTTTTGCAAAAGATTAATTCAAAAACTTAGTTTTAGTTTTCCACGGAAAGCATCTCGGATCTACCGATTTTCAAACTCGGTGACACCGAAGCAGTTTTGGCACCAGAACTGGTGAACTCGGTCAGACCGAGTCACAGTTCGGTGGCACCGAGACTGCTAGGGTTTCACCGAATTCCAAAATCGGTCACACCGATAAGTTATTCTCGGTCAGACCGAGTTTCACTTGTGCAATGGCAAAAGCCAGATCGGTGGGACCGAGTTTTTCAACTCGGTGGGTCCGAGATGGTTTCGGCGGAAACCTAACCCTAAAATTTTCGAATTAAAACTATTCTACGAGATCATTGACTGGATAGGAGTGTTTCAATCGTGGCAAGAATCATAATGATCACAATGTGCTAGGAATTAGAGTGGAGAATAGCACAAAGATCGAGTCCGTACCCTAGTTCGGCGGAGACTCGCTACGGCGGCAACGGCGGGGCAGAAATCCGTTGACGGCGGCGGAGACCAGCGACTGGAGGCTGCTGGCGACGAGAAGACGATCCGGAGACCACGAAGGCAGAGCAGGCTATCGCGCGGGCGAAGAGGTTTCGGAGAAATTTCCAAAATTTTGCCCGTCACTATATATAGCCCGACCCTGTCGATGTGACCAAGTGGAACAACTCGGTGGCACCGAGATGCAAAACTGTGTGCAGTTATTGCAACTCGGTGTGACCGAAAAGTTCAAATCGGTTGCACCGAGATCGAAAACCTAGATCAACTTAATGAACTCGGTAGGACCGAAAATGGAGTATCGGTCAGACCGAGATTCATAAAGAGGTTTTGGAAGTTTAAGTCTATGATGAATCGGGGACTCCGAGCGCTCCTCACACAGAGTGGTTCGAATCTGACTTGATCAAGTTTTGTGATGCAGCATGAATAGAGTTTGAGACGAGAAAAGCATAGATAGCTAGAGGAGGTTCTTAGGCATTCTTGTACATCCACTTGGCAAAAGAAGAAAGCCAAACAATCAAAACAACAAGTGGATGTCCTCGAATGAGTAAAATATGCAACCAATCATGCTCACACAATAAGATGGCAAATGAAATATGTGGCAAAGCATGCACAACCAATTCTAGCATCTATCAAGCAATTTGCGATGACTAGGTCATCTATATATGAGTATATTGACTTAGGAGTCAAGTGAGAACACTTGATCATAGGTCATACTCATCGTTTAAGCTCAAGTGGGGTTACCACTTTTACATAAAGCATTGTTGTATTCACATCTTTAGAGTTGCTTTAGCTCAAGTCTTAGAGTAAAGCTCCCCCTAGATGTGATATCCCCCCTAAGAGGGATGAACTAACCTTGGGTTTTGTCGATGATGACTTCATGTAGATGTTGAAGATGTGGATGCTCAATGTTGATGTAGATCACTTGGAGCTATCCATTTGAGTGAATTGCACTTTCAATACCTACATGGGTTAGTCCCACAAGGAACAAACAAGGATATCCATAGACATAGAGTGATGCACACACAAGATGATGTCCATGAAAACTTTAGGTTACCTTGTCCCTTGTCTTACCAACAAGAGGGTTTGTGACTCCTTGCACTAGTGCAAGATGTGGAAGTTGATTGCACTTGTTCTTGCCAAAATGATAAGAGTGAAGTATGTTGGCGGAGTGACCCTCAAGAACTCTCTAGTTCTTCTTCTTTTGGATCCACACCATCTTGATGGGAATCCTTGGAGTTGTAGTCGTACTTGATGTAGTGGAACTTGAAGTAGTCTTGGGAATCCACTTGACTAAGGTCTTGGGAGCTTCTTCAAATGCATCAATCTCCTCTTGAAGCTTGTCCTTGCCTTTTTGCTTGTAGTCTTGTGGTGGAAGATCATCTTGAGCTTGTGTCCCCTTGAAAGAAGTGTCATACTTCTCTTGTTGAGGAACAAACTTTGTCTTGGGGTATTGATCTTCTTCCCATTCAACTCCATTGGCATTGAACTTTCGTTCAAAACCAACACCTTGATTCTTCCGGTGCATTCCTTGCTTGCGCACAATTTCCTCGAATTGCTTACTTCCGGCAAGGCTCTTGTAAACACCTTTCTCTATACTTCCCTTCAATAAGCTATTTTCTTGCTCAAGTGTAACTTGGCTAAGAGAATCATTAGTGGAATCAAGAGAACTACTAGAAGCAACAATATTGGATTTAGCATGATCATTGTTACTACTAGAGGAAGAATCTTTCTTATTCTTGTTACTAGTCTTGACTTCAGGCATGTAAGTGGATAATAGTAAACGCTTGGCAATGTAAGAAGAACTATTCTTGCGGAGATCATCATTGATTGCTTTTAAGAACTCATGCTCTTGCTCAAGATTGAGCTTTTCAAAGCGTAATTTCTCATGAGCTCTTAAAAGTTCTCGATGATCTTCGAAGATAGTTTCATGAGCTAACTTAAGAGTGTTTAGTTCTTTAGTTAGAGCCTCAATCTTCTCCTTATCATTGTCATTCGTTTTAGCATGATTAATTGATGTTTCATCATAGTACTCATCACTAGAGTTGTCAACAAGCAAATCATCATCACCTAACAAGTCATCTTCATCACTATTAAAATCAACGTACTCGGGGTGTGTTACCTTAGGACCTTTGGCCATGAAGCATCTTCCAATTCCTTCATTTGGGGAGTCAAATATGTCGTAGGAGTTGGTTGACACAAGTGCTAGACCGGCAACACCTTCATCTTGAGTATCTTCGGAGTCGGAGTGATAACTTCTCTCGGAGTGGCTGTCGGAGTCGGAGCCAGATACCCATTCACCAACATGAGCTTGATGTCTTCGTTTTGTATAGCTCCTTGATGATTTTTCCTTCCTTTCCGAGTCCTTGCTTCTCCGTGAGTATCTTCGTTCATAACGATCATCTCTACTCCTTCTCTCTCTTGGTGGAGATTCTTTGCTTCTTCTTTTTGGAGAATCTTCTCTTCTCTTGTAGGGAGCTGTACACTCATTGGAATAGTGTCTGGGTCTTCCACAATTATAGCAGTTTCGCTCTCGACTAGAAGATCTTTTGTCATTGTAGGACCTTGACTTGAAGCTTCTATCTTTGCTTCTACTCTTGTAGAACTTGTTGAAGTTCTTCACCATTAAGCTCAATTCTTAATTGAAGTTTCGTTTCTCACTTGATGATGTGGGGGCTTCACATGACGCTTTGTAGGCACCACTTGATTTATTGTGAAGTTCCTCTTTATCCTTGAGTGACATCTCATGAGCAACAATCCTTCCAATTACTTCCGTTGGCTTGAGATCTTTGTAGTTGGGCATCATTTGGATTAATGTGCACACGGTATCATATTTCCCATCCAAGGCTCTTAGGATCTTCTTGATGATGAATCTATCGGTCATCTCTTCACTTCCTAAGCCGCCAATCTCATTTGTGATGAGAGCAAGCCTAGAGTACATTTCAGCGACACCTTCACCATCCTTCATATTGAACTTGTCAAGTTGACTTTGGAGCACATCCAACTTGGATTCCTTGACGGAGTCGGTACCTTCGTGCATATCAATCAAAGTATCCCAAATTTCCTTTGCATTCTCAAGGCGGCTGATGTTGTTGAATTCTTCGGGGCACAATCCGTTGAAGAGAATATCACAAGCTTGAGCATTGTATTGCAACATCTTCAACTCATCCGCGGTAGCTTCACGGTTCGGTTCCCTCCCATCGAAGAACTCACCTTGCAAGCCAACACAAACAATAGCCCATACGGCGGGGTTATGTCCAAGAATATGCATTTTCATTTTATGCTTCCAACTAGCAAAATTAGTGCCATCAAAGTAAGGACCTCTACGGTGATAATTTCCCTCGCTAGACGCCATACTCTCCTAGGTTGTGAAACCAAGGCTATGACCACCAAAAGCTATGGAGATCAAGGCAAATGGAGACCAAAGCTCTGATACCACTTGTAGGATCGAAAGTATGTCTAGAGGGGGGGGTGATTAGACTACTTGACCAATTAAAAACTTAGCCTTTTCCCAATTTTAGTTCTTGGCAGATTTTAGCTATCTTAGAGCAAGTCAAGCAATCATCACACAATTCAAGCAAGCATGCAAAGAGTTTATTGGCAGCGGAAAGTAAAGCATGCAACTTGCAAGAATGTAAAGGTAAGGGTTTGGAGGATTCAAACGCAATTGGAGACACGGATGTTTTCCCGTGGTTCGGATAGGTGGTGCTATCCTACATCCACGTTGATGGAGACTTCAACCCACGGAGGGTAACGGTTGTGCGAGTCCACGGAGGGCTCCACCCATGAAGGATCCACGAAGAAGCAACCTTGTCTATTCCACCATGGCCATCGCCCACGAAGGACTTGCCTCACTAGCGGTAGATCTTCACGAAGTAGGCGATCTCCTTGCCCTTACAAACTCCTTGGTTCAACTCCACAATCTTGTCGGAGGCTCCCAAGTGACACCTAGCCAATCTAGGAGACACCACTCTCCAAGAAGTAACAAATGGTGTGTTGATGATGAACTCCTTGCTCTTGTGCTTCAAATGATAGTCTCCCCAACACTCAACTCTCTCTCATAGGATTTGGATCTGGTGGAAAGAATATTTGAGTGGAAAGCAACTTGGGGAAGGCTAGAGATCAAGATTCATATGGTAGGAATGGAATATCTTGGTCTCAACACATGAGTAGGTGGTTCTTTCTCAGAACATATGAGTAGGAATGATGTATGTGTTCTGATGGCTCTCTCTTCGAATGAAGAGGTGGTGGAGGGGTATATATAGCCTCCACACAAAATCCAACCGTTACACACAGTTTTCCAATCTCGGTGGGACCGAATCATCAAACTCGGTCGAACCGAAATGGTAAACCTAGTGACCGTTAGGAATCTCGGTGGGACTGAGATGCAACTCGGTAGGACCGATTCGGTTAGGGTTTGGGCATTACCTAATCTCGATGAGACCGATTGCACAAACTTAGTGAGACCGAGTTCGGCAATTAGATAACCAGAGAGTTGGTCAGGCAAACTCGGTGGGACCGACTTGCTCTTTCGGTGAGACCGAAACGTTACAAGAAGGAAACATAGAGTTTACCTTGCATTCTCGATGGGACCGATTCGCTCTTTCGGTGAGACCGAAAAGTTACGAAAGGGAAACAGAGAGTTTGCAAGCCCATCTCGGTGAGACCGAGAACCTTATCGGTAGGACCGAATTGCTAGGGTTTGGCAGTGGCAAATGACAAGTGAAACTCGGTGGCGCCGGATTGACAAAATCGGTATGACCGAGTTTGGCTTAGGGTTTAGGTCATTTGTGGATATGGAAAGGTGGTTGAGGATTTTGGAGCATATCACTAAGCACATAGAGCAAGAGGCTCATTAAGCAACACCTCATCCCTCCTTAATAGTATTGGCTTTTCCTAAAGACTCAATGTGATCTTGGATCACTAAAATATAAAATGAGGAGTCTTGAACTTTTGAGCTTGAGCCAATTCTTTTTCCTTAGCATTTTGAGGGTTCCACTTTCACATCCATGCCATGCCAATCATTGAGCTTTCCTGAAATAATCATCTTGGAATAGCATTAGCTCAATGAGCTATATGTTGTTATGAATTACCAAAACCACCTAGGGATAGTTGCACTTTCACTAACCCGTAGCGATGGCTCCACGACTAAGTCCTTTCACGAGGACAACTGCCGTGACAAACCCATGACACAAGGGGAGCCAAAGTAATATGCTCAAGGAATAGTGATCAACAGATATAAATCCCAAGTGACTCAAGTAATAGAGCTATGCTCCCCGGCAACGGCGCCAGAAAATAGTCTTGATAACCCACAAGTATAGGGGATCGCAACAGTGTTCGAGGCTAGAGTATTCAACCCAAATTTATTGATTCAACACAAGGGGAGCCAAAGAATATTCTCAAGTATTAGCAGTTGAGTTGTCAATTCTACCATGCCTGAAAGACTTAATATCTGCATCAAAGTATTCAGTAGCAAAGTAATATGGAAGTAATGGTAACGGTGGCAAAAGTAATAGTAGTAGTTTTTGTAATGATCGTAACAGTGGCAATGGAAAAGTAACTAAGCAAAGATAAATATGTGAAAAGCTTGTAGGCAATGGATCAATGATGGATAATTATGTCGGATGCGATTCCTCATGCAACAGTTATAACATAGGGTGACACAGAACTAGCTCCGGTTCATCAATGTAATGTAGGCATGCAATCCCTTAGGCCCAAATATGGTGAAGTGTCATGTAGTCGACGTTCACATGACACCACTAAGGGAATCACAACATACATACTATCAAAATATTGAACACATATCAAATTCACATGATTACTTGCAACATGATTTCTCCCGTGACCTCAAGAACAAAGGTAACTACTCACAAATGATAAACATGCTCATGATCATAGGGGTATTAAATAGCATATTGGATCTGAACATATAATCTTCCACCAAATAAACCATATAGTAATCAACTACAAGATGTAATCAACACTGCTAGTCACCCACAACTACCAATCTATAGTTCCCGTAACAAGATTGAACACAAGAGATGAACTAGGGTTTGAGAGAAGATGGTGTTGTTGAAGATGTTGATGGAGATTGCCCTCCCCAAGATGGGAGAGTTGTTGGTGATGATGATGACGATGATTTCCCCCTCCGAGAGGGAAGTTCCCCCGGCGGAATCGCTCCGCCGGAGGGCAAAAGTGCTCCTGCCCAAGTTCCGCCTTGAGGAGGCGGCGCTTCATCCCGAAAGTCCTCTCCTTATTTCTTCTAGGTCAAAATGACTTATATAACAAAATATGGGCATCGGAGGTGGGCCGAGGAGGGCACAACCCACCAGGGCGCGCCTGGGCTCCCTAGTGCGCCCAGGTGGGTTGTGCCCACCTGGTGGCCCCCTCTGATAGTTATTTGCTAAAATAATTCTTAAATAATCCATAACAAATCTCCGTGAAGTTTTAGCTTGTTTGGAGTTATGCAGAATAGGTGGCCTAACGTAGCTTTTCCAAGTCCAGATTTCCACCTGCCAGAATTCTCCCAATTGGTGTGTACCTTGCAAATTATGAGAGAAAAGGCATTATAATTACTCCAAAAAGCATTATTGTGGATAAAAACACTATAAATAACATTAAGAAAACATGATGCAAATGGACGTATCAGATACCGACGATCGAATCTCGGGCAAGTAACATACCGATGACAAAGGGAACAACGTATGTTGTCATTATGGTATGACCGATAAATATTTGCATAGAATATGTGGGAACCGATATGAGAATCCATGTTCCGCTATTGGTTATTCACCGGAGATGATTCTCGGTCATGTCTACATAGCTCTCGAACCCGTAGGGCGCACGCTTAACGTTCGATGATGATCGGTATTATGAGTTTATGTGTTTTGATGTACCGAAGGTAGTTCGGAGTCCCGGATGTGATCACGAACATGCCGAGGAGTCTCAAAATGGTTGAGACATAAAGATCGATATATTGGAAGGCTATGTTTGGACATCAGAATGGTTCCAGATGAGTTTGGGCATTTACCGGAGTACCGGGGGGTTACTGGAACCCCTTGGGGAGACAATGGGCCTTAGTGGGAGAGAGGAGGAGGAGGCCAATGTGGAGGGTGTCGGTGTCAAAACCGGCAGATCTCGGGGTAGGGGTTCCTGAGCTGTGGATTCTCGGACCAATGGTAACAGGAATGAAGGAGAAGATGTTTTACCCAGGTTCGGGCCCTCTTGATGGAGGTAAAACCCTACGTCCTGCTCTTGTTCCTGTTACCATTGATCCGAGAATCCACAGCTCGGGACCCCCTACCCGGAGATCTGCCGGTTTTGACACCGACAATGGTGCTTTCATGGAGAGTTCCACTGTGTGATCGGCAAAAGATCAATGGCTCGCCTGCAGATCAAGTGTGACGTCGGCGTCTTCGTCACCGGCTCGACTGGTCACCATGGCTTGACCAAGGACTGTGCCTTGCCTCCAATCGTCATGTTCGGACGAGGGCCTTCACCAACATCAACTCCGATCTCTATCATGATCATGGAGGAATCATCCATGGAGCTCGGGGGCTTAACGTCAACATTGCCCTCGGGCGACCATGCTGTTTTTCCAAACAACGAAACTTATATCCGCTACCACCACCTCCTCAAGCATCGCTTTGATGATTCCTTTGGTGGAATTGTGTGTAATTGAGTCTACAACAACACTATAAAATTTCGTCGTGTTCTGATGGCGCAATCTCCGCTGATCTTCGATATACCGGAGCCTTGTCGAATCTGGACGAGTTTGGAGTGTGGTGTCCAGCATCTAGCTCGGACGTCCTTTGGAAGATCCAACCGTTGATCGGCTGTGGAATTCCTATATCTACCACCTCTCAAAATTTCAGGTCGATCCGACCGTCCAAACTCTGGGAAGCTCCCGAGTAGTGCATCACTTTTCAGATCTGTTTTCTGCACGAATACGAATCCGACCCGAGTTCATCCTTCTTTATGAACGGGATATTGGATAACTTTTTGGAAGAATCTCTTTGTAGGGTATTGTGTTTTGTTTACGAACACATGCTCACAAATTTTGCTCCTTTTCGGAGATAATCTTCGCGGTCATGCCAGTGTCAAACCGGCCTTTGCTCCACGTCTGCCGACCTACGCTAGACAGATCGTCGCTTCATCAAGCTGAGCCCAACCTTATCGGATCATCAGCTCGGCAAGCCAAACAAGAGTTCGGCATCGCGAAGGCTAAATTATCACCAACATCATCTCCCTATGGATTGCATGGGTCAGGCGCGCCGACATCCCTGCTCGGTCACTTCATCAATCTGGCTTTCACCGCGTCACAAGTTATGACCAGTGTTGGCACAGCCGGATTGTTGCTTCTTCAAGCTGATGTCCATCACGCCGAACGGCTTCAATACCTCGGCTGACATGACAGCAGCAATATCTCCTTACCGACCTGCTCCGTTACCTTGGCCTAGACCGGGGGCTTCGCCATCTCTTCATCAACCTACTCTGGAGACTTCGGCGTCACCAGCCGACCAGCTCCGTCACGTTAGCTGGACCGGGGGCTTTGCCTCGGTGAGCCAACCTTTGTCAGCATCGCCATGCCGTCGCTTCATCGCCCATTAGGCAATGGGTGTGCGGATCTAGTCCCAACTTTGGGAGTAATCTTTCTTCATGTTGCTACAACAAATAAACCAGGTAATCGACTTCGACTGCATCACGTGGTCACTTTGGCAAACCGACGTCGTCGTCCCAATCGGCGTAGATCGGCTCGCGTGATCACCTTGTTGGTCGAATTGCCATACTGACATGTTCGGTTGCCTCGGGGACTTCGGCATAGATAAGAGAGCTCTACCTCATCGAGTGTTCGGCACACGGACCATATTTCTTTTATTACTCACTTTGCATAAATTATTAATTATGCAAACAAATTTTTATTTTATTTTATTATTATTACTATTATCTCCGGCTTGCACTATTTTTTGTGCACACGCAAATGATCCGGGTTGGGCAGCGCTGTCATCTCAGTGTACCGACATACCACGTCACCTCAACTAGACCGGGGCTTCGTCATCACTTCATTAACCCACACCACGGATTTCGGCGGCATACTGTCGGCTTGCTCCGTCGTCTCAGTCGGACTGGAGGTTCCACCCTGCCACATTAGTTGTGCTATGTCACCACTTCGAAATGCCGAACTCCTCGCTCGACCATCTCGGGGCCGGCTTGGGGGCTGGGACCTCGTCCCGTCGCAATCTCGGCTTGCGTCATCAACTTCGAGCACATTAACCAGCTAAGTCGCTTTCATGCTAAAAAAAACTTTTAGTTTTAAATTTTGTTCAGTTCGACCAAGCATTATACTTTTTTGGCAAAGAGTTGTTTGTGAAAAACTTCTTTGTAAAAACTTTGTTTGTGACACACAAATTCAAATACCCCGTTTACTTGGGGGCTTCCTTTATGAAGCCGTTCCTCTTGCATATGATTATACTTGTATGTCTTTGTTCCTGATACGTCTCCAACGTATCCATAATTTTTGATTGTTCCATGCTATTAAATTATCTGTTTTGAATGTTAATGGGCTTTATTTTACACTTCTATATTATTTTTGGGACTAACCTATTAACCCAAGGCCTAGTCCAAATTGCTGTTTTTTGCCTATTTTAGTGTTTCACGGAATAGGAATATCAAACGAAGTCCAAACGGAATGAAACCTTCAGGAGCGTGATTTTTTGCACAAACGTGATCCAGAGGACTTGGAGTGGACGTCAAGCAACCAACGAGGAGTCCATGAGGCAAGGGGGCGCCTACCCCCCTAGGCGCACCCTCCCCCTCGTGGGCCCCTCGTGGCTCAACCAACCTGCTGCTTCCTCCTATATATGTTCACATACCCCGAAAACATCCAGGAGCACCACGAAACCCTATTTCCACCGCCGCAACCTTCTGTACCCAAGAGATCCCATCTTGGGGCCTATTCCGGAGCTCCGCCGGAGGGGGCATTGATCACGGAGGGCCTCTACATCAAGTCCATGGCCCCTCTGATGATGTGTGAGTAGTTTACTTCAGACCTTCGGGTCCATAGCTAGTAGCTAGATGGCTTCTTCTCTCTCTTTGGATCTCAATACAAAGTTCTCCTCGATCTTCTTGGAGATCTATTCGATGTAACTCTTTTTGCAGTGTTGTCGTGGATTTGTCACAGTAGATGTCCTAGTGTGAGGACTTAGTCGTGAGGCCAACGCATCTTTGTAGTAGCTTGAGAGGGGTTGAGCGGAATCGAGAGACGAAACACAAGACAAGGATTTAGACAGCTTCGGGCCCTGGGAAACATCATCTGGTAATAGCCCTACATGATGTTTGTGGCTATGTCTTATTCCGTATGCTCATGAGGGAGTCGTTGTATAAGCCGGCTCTCCTCTAGTTGTGTCTAGCCCTAGAGATTATTGAGCTTCTTACTTGTCCCCCCTTTGGGGTGCCCTGCCCCTCCTTATATATGTTGAAGGGGCGGGTTACACGACTAGTCCTATTAGGATTAGGATTACTCTATTACAAGTGGAGTCCTAGTCTTGCTTCCTTTGTAGGAGAATATTCCTTATGTCTTTCCTCTTAATCCGGCCCATCATAACATGAGCCGGCCTTCTGGGCCTTGGGCCTTGTCATCCATATGAAACACCCGTCGGGTCACCAATGAGTCTTCAGGTTCGTGAGTCGTCACACCAGTGAGCCGCCATACACATGAGTCACCAATCTTCTGGTGGGTTATCAATGAAACATCAAGTCCGGCCGGGTCATATATCCGGCTGGGTCATACCGCGGGGTATATCCCCGACATTAGCCCCCAGTTTAATCTTGGATTTATCCATGTTAAACTAATCTACAATATAAATACAAGAGCAAATTTGACAGGTTGTGCTCCGGGTTAAATATTCTTGTAAGCCGGCACCTGATCATCCTTAAGTCCTTGTTATTTCCTCCTTCTAGAAAATTCGGGTCAATAGACCAGCTTCATAATCAACTTTCTTGCAGAAGAACTATTGTAAATAAGAATCCATTTGAATCGGCTTTCAATGCTCCGACTTGACAAAAATATTGGTCTTCAAATATTCAACTGATATTCAGCCGGCTTGTAGATCTTGCTGAGCTATGATTTCCAAAATTGTCGGGTTATAAAAACTGATAACTCCAGGTCTAATTATTGGTGACGCCGGGTCATAATTATTGGTAATGCCGGGTCATGATTGTTGCAGACACCGGGTCAATCTGGTTTACTCAAAACTAAGAACTTGAAGATATTTCTCCCTTATATCCATATTATCGGTAGCCCCCAAGTCTTGAGCAGAGAATAAAATGATATCCTTAAGACTTGCTTCAATATAAATGCTGCAACTTTGGAGAAATCCGGTTTGTTCATCTCAGTCACTAGTCAAACTGAATATCCCACATATGTAGCCCCCAAGTGCCGGGTTGCCATGCTTGCATTAACCTGGGACATGTAATTGTCTTATGCTCTTAAAAACTTCCACCAGCGTAGCTCTCAAGGGTCGGATCATTATGAAATAATGAGCACGGACTTTGTATGTATTATCATATAGATTCAAGAAGCAATGTGTAGCCCCCAAGGGCCGGCTTAGTAAGATAATACTGAGCTGGGACCTTATATAAACTTTGTTGAAAATAACCTTACATGATGTAACCCCCATCATGGGGCTTGAACCCACGGCCACTAGGTTTAAGAGCTTTGTACTTTACCAACTGAGCAGTGGACTCTTCAACATAATGGAATAAGGCTTGTGTATCTTAAATTTTTGACAGGAGTAATTGGTAGCCCCCAAGGGCCGGCTCATTACAATGTGATGAGTCGGGTCTTCAATAAAGTGAGAAAAAATGACTTTGCATTAGCCCCCAAGTGTCATGGCGCATGCTTGCAGCGACATGAGACTTGCATATTTGATGTAATCTCAATTTGAATAATGTAGCCCCCAAGTGCTGGGTCGTAAGCCTGCAGCGACTCGGGACTATTCCTTACATTGTAGAATAAATCATATCCATTGATAATATAATAGCCATTGCGCTAAAGCGACTTTGAAAACCTTATCTATTGACAAGTAAATCCGGAGTTTAAATACCCGGCGGCTCTCGGCCGATGGGGATTTAATACGCCTAATTTTAAGCCAGAATTTTTATAACCCGGCGGCTTATAGCCTTTGAGAAAATCCAGAACAGATAATCATTTTGAAGCATCAATTTTAATGAAGAGCTTGGACTTAATCATTTATATAAGTCATAGTTCTGCAAATCCTGCACAGAGTTTAAACAACATACGCCCTGGCGACTTAACGTCAAAAGCCAGGGCGGGTTATCAAACCTCGCATATTTATATAATCAGGAAAACATACCTGTGGAATTGGCTCATACCGCCGGCTTATATCACCGTATCCAATACGGGCAATAATCCAATGATTGATATGCGCATGATTCCAACAGCGCAATTCAAAATATACCGACGGCTTAAAATCCATAGCCAGGGCCGGTTTAAACATAATCATGTATAAACAATATCATACCTGTGATATTGAATCGTACTGCCGGCTTATGATACCTGTGCAGTAAGGGTGATAACCCAAAACTTAGAAGCCAAACCTTCCAAGTATTAATGTTGTCATATGCTGGCGACTTGTCGTCGAAAGCTAGTCCGGGTTAATAGAAACCACATATATATGCTTCAGATATGAGCAAAAAGTCTCAAGACAAACCCAAAAGACTGTTTTCAAAAACTTAAGTCAATCAGAGAGAAAAATTCGAGGCTTCCGATTCAAATATGATCAGTAGACCGGACCAAAAGGGTTAGGCTAGGATTTAAATACGATCATGTAGCCCCTAGTGGCTTTGGTGTTGCGCCGATCAAGAGGGTACTGACAACTATGTTCTCTTTGGTTCGAATACGACCTATGTTTGAACAGGAAGCCCCCAAATGACCTTGAGATTTTTGTAACGACTCTGATTTGAATACGATCAAAGTCGGACACAAAAGGGGTTAAGCTATGATTCAAATATGATCAAGAAGCCCCCTAGTGGGTTTGGCATTGCGCCGATCAAGAGGGTACCGACAGCTATGTTCTCTTTGGTTTGAATACGACCTATGTTTGAACAGAAAGCCACCAAATGACCTTGAAAGTTTTTTAACGACTCTGATTCGAATACGATCAAAGTCAGACCCAAAAGGGGTTAAGCTATGATTCGAATACGATCAAGAAGCCCCCTATTGGGTTTGGCATTGTGCCGATGAAGAGGGTACCGATAGCTATGTTCTCTTTGGTTCGAATACGACCTATGTTTGAACAGGAAGCCCCCAAATGATCATTGAAACGGGCTATCTATGTTTGAGCTGTGCTTTGCAACAGACTCTCTTTGGTCCCTTTAATTTTTCTGAGAACTCAAACTTGTGAGTAATGAATTCTTCTTGAACCGGGCGTTGAGCCGAATATTAAAAGCTTCAGAGCTTTCTGGGCCGGATTTTAAACCGGATATTGAGCTTTAATGCTTTGTGAGAGACAGATTTCTCTTGAACCGGATTTTAAACCGGATTTTTTCTTTTTAAGCTGGAAATTTTCTGACAGCCTTTAAATTTTCACCAATATGGCGGTAGCCTCTGGGACCGGGTTATCTTCCCTCCAATGACCCAGAGTTCTTGAATCTGCTCAAACTGGCAACATTTACTGAGTCATGTCATCGTAGCCCTCGAGTCTCAAGACGGCTCGAGGAGTTGGCTTGAGATTCTTCATACTTGGCCCTGATATAAACCGGCATATAACGGAACAGCGAACCGCTGTCATATGTTGAAGCTAGAAGCAAGGTGGCGAGTTAGTGATCTTTGCAACACTCATTGTATATCATTGGCGTTGATAACACATTATGAATCCACAAAAACTTGAGGTTGATCGTGGCAGGTTATAAATGACTCCGTATGATTTGTGTCAGTAATCCGGCCAACGGTTCATCCCAACTGGCTGTTTGAAGTTAACCAAACTGCAGTGGCGGCGACTCATGCGTCAGCCCATTGGGTCATCCAGTATAGACAGCGGCTGACCATATATGATAATGTGCCTCCAGAATTGTTGAAATCGACCGGATCACAGGGCGGACAGTAAATACGACCGCGACATCAGAGGCGGCACGGACAGATGAATCGGCCACGGTGTTGTAAGCCGGTGCGGGCAGGAGAGTCGGCCGCGGGGGAGAATGGGTGACTTATCTATGGCATTGTAAACCGGCACAAACGGGTGAGCCTGCCGCGGTTTTGTTGTTAAAGGCTGAGCCATTGAGGCAGCGGTTTGCACACACATTTGTTGAACAATGCAGTATGGTTGGATGCTGGCGCTTGATAATATCGGCGCGAGCTTTATATCCGTTACATAACGATCATTCTTGCAGTGAATAATTGTCCTACATAAACAATATTGGAAATCAAAGCAAAGATAAACTGTTCTTTGACAAAAATAATATATATTACTCCCTCCATTCCAAAATATAGTGCGCCCGCGCTTTCCAAGGTCCAACTATGACCATAAATTTAACCAACGAGATCAACTGCGGCGCGAGAAAAAATTATATAATTGAAAACTTCTTTCGAATACGAATTCACTAATATAATTTTTGCTCGCGCCGCAATCGATCTTGGTAATTAAATTTACGGTCAAAGTTGAAACACGTGGATAGAAGAAGCACTACATTGTGAAATGGAAGGAGTAATAAAACAAACTTGGATAAATATCACGTGATGTTTGCGAACGACAGATGATCGCGGGCTGTACTGTAAGTACTAGTTGCTTTTGCCTCCGTCTTCTTGTGAGAAAGTGGAGATGACAGTGCATAGCACTTTGTTTTGATCTTGTGGCTGATTTGACCACCACAGTAGTATGGCATTTTTCTTTGATCTTTTGTTCGTTTCCAACAGCGGTCTCGAGACTGCAGCCCGTCGCACGTCCAACGCCAGCGCCGTAGTTACTGCGCAGCCGGCTTGATGAAGGACCGTGGCATCGGGGGTGACCGCTCTGGGCGGCTTTTGGCAGAGGAAGCGGAGTCCACAGCAGCAGTTCAGCCATAACTGAAACCAGTTCGACAGCCGGGGCGACTTGGCTTTATTCGGCTGAAACATGTCATGCATTCAGTTGATGCAGGCAATGGGCCTCGGACGGAGGCGAATGGCGACTTGACACAGCAGTGCCTGCTCGGAGGTGGCGGCTTGCAGTTCAGGACGGAGCCAACTCGGAGGCGGCCGGCCGTTGGAGGCGTTTTGGACAGCGGAGACGAGGCCAGCATGACAGCGGCTTGCAGCCGAGGCGGGCGGCTCAGCGTTGGAGGTGGAGCAGGGGCGGCTTGAGCAGGTCGTGGAGATGGCGACTCGAAGCGGCGAAGGCCGCGGGGGCGGCTGGCGGCTTGAGGCGCCGAGAGGCCGGCTTACAGGTTCGTACTGGCGATGACGGAGCATGGTTGAACAGGGAAAGCGGCTGGCGGCGGCCGCGAAGCAGGGCCACGCCCGCGGAGGCGTTCGAGCCGGGGGCGCAGGCGCACAGGCCACGACCGTGGAGAGCGGCGGGTCGATTTTCCGGCGAGCGAATCCCGTGGGCAGAGCACTTGATTTTGGCCTTGTGTGATTAGTACACGATCCCATGTGAGTACGGCTCTTCATCCCCAACCTAGGAATCTTTGCCGAGTCACTTTTCCTATGTACTTTCTCCATTTTTATTTACTCTGCATATTAGAGTTGACTGAAGTCAAACTTCGTAAATTTGATCAAGTTTATAAAAAATAATATAGATATTTATGATAATGAATCTATACGATGTGAAAATACATTTAATAATAAATCTAATTTGTTGATTTGTTATTGTATATCTTAATATTTTTTATATAAACTTAATCAAAATTTATAAACCTTGACTTTAACCAAAGCTAATATGTGAACTAAATAAAAACGGAAGGAGTACTAATATAGAAATAATAACTGATGGGTGCTTTCCACTTGATCTGGTGATAGCTACTTTTTTCCCTTACGTGGATTTCGAACACGGACAGCCTCAAGCATAGCAGATGCCTGATCTCGTCCGATTAGGAGTCGCTCTCCACCGTACTTGAATCAGTAGCACAGAACTTGCCGGATCCTTAGGCCGTGTTGGCGAGTCAATTATTGACTATGCGAAGAGCCACCTTCGCTCGCGCCGCTCCCGCGAGCGGCCGGGCGAAACCCTAGCCCGTCGCCGCCGCCTCCCACACCTTCGCCTCCCCCTCCTTTGCCGCCGCGAGGGGACGGCGCCGGGCAAAACCCGTGCGTGCGTCGGCGGCGGCGGGGTCCTCCCTTCCCCACGAGGCGCGGGCGGCGCGGGACGTCCGGCTTCCATGGTGGCGCGCATGGCCAGGTACGGCGTGCAGGCAAGTGGATTTGGCGTGGGGGCGGCCAGGTGAGGGCTGATCTGGCGCCGGCGAGGGCGTGGCGCGGCCTGCCGCGGAGGCGGCCAGGCGAGCGGATCTGGCGCCGGCGATGGCGCGCGTCCAGGGGTGAGCGGGCGTGGTGCACGGCCTGGCCTAGTGGCGGCCAGGCGAGGGCACGCGGGGGCGCGGTGGCGGCCAGGTGAGGGAGCGTGGAGGTGCCCCGGATTCGGCGCGGGCTGGCGGGGCGGCGCCCCTCCGGCGTGTGGCGGCCGGATCTGGTCAAACCTTGCCAGATCCGTGGTGGGTTTGATGCGCGCCGGCCCTGCGCGCTGGTCCTATGATGCTGGAGTTGGCGGCTCCTGCCGTGATGGATGCGGGATGCAGGGACTGATCTGGTCACTGTAGGCTCGCCGTGGGCAGGGTGGACCACGACTCCATGGCTTCTACGGCTAGGTTCTGCGGCGGTGGCGGTGCGAGACTGCATGAACGAGCTTCTGTGGGCACGAGCGAAGGTGTGCGGTGATACGGACGAAAGTCTTGCACGACCAGAGGCCGGTGGCGATGGCGCCTGTGGGTGTCATTTTCCTCCTTGGAGGCGTCACCTGAGGTGTGTCGGCATCTTCCTCGTGCTCGGATGGTGGTTTGTCTCCGGGCGAAATCCTAGGTCCGGTGTTGGATCGGCGTGATGGCGGCGTCTTTGACGACGTTCCTCTGTTGGGAGCATCACGTTTGGAGACACTTCCTGGAAGCTCTTTGTGGTGCTCCTCCGGTGCTCGCCGTTGTTCAAGGTGAAGCTCCAGGCGCAATGTACGACATCATCGATGAGTCCAAGACGAAGCTCTTCCTGGGATCGACCAAGTCCCGCCATCTACCCCCTGCTTCCTGGGTGGATGGTGCGTTGGCGAGGGAAGTTGTAGTGGGAGCTGCTGCTGTCTTCAGAGGTGATCGGCGTTGTTCGAGACGCGGTGGTGATGCCTAGCTTAGGACAGGTGCTTCGGTTGTGTAGTCATGTTGTTTGTGGTGGGTGTAGCTCTCTGCAGCTATTAGGGCCGCAGTTTTTCCTTTCTCTTTTTGATCTTCGGATCTTCATCATGTTGTTCTTCTGCTGCTTTCTGCTAAATCTGAATCAAGCCAGCAATTGCTGGATCTTTAAAAAAAATATTGACTATGCGGCGTGAGATCGAATCCTCAAAACTGCCAATTTTACCCCCGTCGTTTATTCCAGTTTTCCCACCTAAGTTGACTTGCCTTCGGTGATTGCGGTATGAATCTATCTCGGGACCTGCTTTCGCCAGCTGCAACTTGTCAGCAGCGGCTCGCAATTTGACTGTAGCTGCTTTGCCGGACAAACCACTGCTGCCCTGGCGATTCACATGCGTTTTTTTAAATCCTGTTGGTCCAGACTTCTAGCAGCAGAGCCCCCCAAAACGATGTGGCTCCTGATCAGCAGATTGCTAGGTCACCTGTGGTGGCACGCACACGCAACCCTAATCTGCTTGGAACTTAAATCTCATATTCCCAACTTTCAAAACTAATCAACAGAATTAGGAAACCAGCCAGCGGAAGAATTTCTGAAGAGCTTGGCAACTGTTTTCGGCCCGGGTTATCTTGTGTGATCATTCTATGCCCACTTTTCTTCATCCGGAAAATAGCGAGCTTCCCGGCCCCTGAGAGAGATCCCTCCAAGAACTCAACACCACCGTGTTTAAGCCCCACGGTGGGCGCCAACTGTCATGGATTTGTCATGGCAGATGTCCTAGTGTGAGGACTTAGTCGTGAGGCCAACACATCTTTGTAGTACCTTGAGAGGGGTTGAGCGGAATCGAGAGACACAACACAAGACAAGGATCTAGACAGCTTCGAGCCCCGGGAAACATCATCCGGTAATAACCCTACATGATGTTTGTGGCTAGGTCTTAATTATTCCGTATGCTCATGAGGGAGTCGCTGTATAAGCCAGCTATCCTCTAGTTGTGTCTAGCCCTAGAGATTATTGAGTTTCTTACTTGTCCCCCCTTTGGGGTGCCCTGCCCCTCCTTATATATGTTGAAGGGGCAGGTTACATGACTAGTACTATTAGGATTAGGATTACTCTATTACAAGTGGAGTCCTAGTCTTGCTTCCTTTGTAGGAGAATATTCCTTATGTCTTTCCTCTTAATCCGGCCCATCATAACATGAGCCGGCCTTCTGGGCCTTGGGCCTTGTCATCCATCTGAAACATCCGCCGGGTCACCAATGAGTCTTCAGGTTCGTGAGTCATCACACTAGTGAGCCGCCAGAGACATGAGTCGCCAATCTTCTAGCGGGTTATCAATGAAACATCAAGTCCGGCCGGGTCATATATCTGGCTAGGTCATACCGCGGGGTATATCCCCGACAAGTGTGTTTGTCGAGATCCGATGAATTGTGGGTTTATGATCAAGTCTATCTATGAACAATATTTGATTTTTCTCTGAAATCTTTTATGCATGATTGGTTATCTTTGCAAGTCTCTTTGAATTATCAGTTTGGTTTGGCCTACTAGATTGATCTTTCTTGCAATGGGAGAAGTGTTTAGATTTGGGTTCAATCTTACAGTGCTCGATCCCAGTGACAGAAAGGGAAATGACACGTATTATATTGTTGCCATCGAGGATAAAAAGATGGGGTTTATATCATATTGCTTGAGTTTATCCCTCTACATCATGTCATCTTACCTAAGGCGTTACTCTGTTCTTATTAATTTAATACTCTAGATGCATGATGGATAGCGGTCGATGTGTGGAGTAATAGTAGTAGATGCAGGTAGGAGTCGGTCTACTTGTCACAGACGTGATGCCTACATACATGATCATGCCTAGATATTCTCATAATTATTCGCTTTTCTATCAATTGCTCGACAGTAATTCTTTCACCCACCGTAATACTTATGCTATCTTGAGAGAAGCCACTAGTGAAACCTATGGCCCCCGGGTATATTCTCCATCATATAAGTTTCCAATATATTTTACTTTACAATCTTTACTTTCAATCTATATCATAAAAATACCAAAAATATTTATCTTGTCATTATTATCTCTATCAGATCTCACTCTCGTAAGGGACCGTGAAGGGATTGACAACCCCTTTATCGCGTTGGTTGCGAGGTTCTTATTTGTTTGTGTAGGTACGAGGGACTTGCGTGTGGCCTCCTACTGGATTGATACCTTGGTTCTAAAAAACTGAGGGAAATACTTACACTACTTTGCTGTATCACCCTTTCCTCTTCAAGGGAAAACCAACGCAGTGCTCAAGAGGTAGCAAGAAGGTTTTCTTGCGCCGTTGCCTGGGATTCTACACACAAGTCAAGACATACCAAGTACCCATCACAAACTCTTATCCCTCGCATTACATTATTTGCCATTTGCCTCTCGTTTTCCTCTCCCCCACTTCACCCTTGCTATTTTATTCTCCCTCTTTTTCCGTTCCCCTTCTCTTTTCCAGTTTGCCTCTTTTTGCTTGTTTCTTGTTTGCTTGTGTGTTGGATTGCTTGCTCGTCACGATGGCTCAAGATAATACTAAATTGTGTGACTTTTCCAATACCAATAATAATAATTTTATTAGCACTCCGATTGCTCCTCTTACCGATGCTGAATCTTATGAAATTAATGCTTCCTTGCTGATTCTTGTCATGAAAGATCTGTTTTCCGGCCTTCCTAGTGAAGATGCCGCTATCCATCTAAACAACTTTGTTGATTTGTGTGATATGCAAAAGAAGAAAGATGTGGATAATGACATTGTTAAACTGAAGCTATTCCCGTTTTCTCTTAGAGATCGTGCTAAAACTTGGTTTTCGTCTTTGCCTAAAAATAGTATTGTTTCATGGAATAAATGCAAAGATGCTTTCATCTCTAAGTATTTTCCTCCCACTAAGATCATCACTCTTAGAAACGATATTATGAATTTTAAGCAACTTGATCATGAACATGTTGCACAAGCTTGGGAGAGAATGAAATTAATGATACGTAATTGCCCTACACATGGTTTGAATCTTTGGATGATTATACAAAAAATTTATGCCGGATTGTATTTTGCTTCTAGAAATCTTTTAGATTCGGCCGCAGGAGGCACTTTTATGGAAATCACTTCAGGAGAAGCTACTAAACTCCTAGATAATATTATGGTTAATTATTCTCAATGGCATACTGAAAGATCTAGTAATAAAAAGGTGCATGCTATAGAAGAAATCAATGTTTTGAGTGAAAAAATAGATGAACTTATGAAATTGTTTGCTAATAAAAGTGTTTCTTCTGATCCTAATGATATGCATTTGTCTACTTTGATTGAGAATAATGATGAATCTATGGATGTGAATTTTGTTGGTAGGAACAATTTTGGTAATAACGCGTATAGAGGTAATTTTAATCCTAGGCCGTTTCCTAGTAATTCCTCTAATAATTATGGTAATTCCTACAACAATTCTTATGGAAATTATAATAAGATTCCCTCTGATTTAGAATCTAATATTAAATAATTTATTAGTTTGCAAAAGAGTTTCAATGCTTTGATTGAAGAAAAATTGTCTAAGATTGATGAGTTGGCTAGGAACGTGGATAGAATTTCTCTTGATGTTGATTCTTTGAAACTTAGATCTATTCCACCTAAGCATGATATCAATGAGTCTCTCAAATCTATGAGAATTTCTATTCATGAGTGCAAAGAAAGAACAGCTAGGATGCGTGCTAAAAAAGATTGCTTTGTGAAAGCGTGTTCTTCTAGTTTCTATGATAATAAATATGAAGATATAAAAGTGATTGATGTGTCCCCTATTAAATCTTTGTTTTGCAATATGAATCTTGATAATGATGGGACTGAAGATGAGTCAACTTTAGTTAGAAGGCGGCCCAATGATTCGGAGTTTTTAGATCTTGATGCAAAAATTGATAAAAGTGGGATTGGAGAGGTTAAAACTTTAAATAGCAATGAACCCACTATCTTGGATTTCAAGCAATTTAATTATGATAATTGTTCTTTAATAGATTGTATTTCCTTGTTGCAATCCGTGCTAAATTCTCCGCATGCTTATAGCCAAAATAAAGCTTTTACTAAACATATCGTTGATGCTTTAATGCAATCTTATGAAGAAAAGCTTGAATTGGAAGTTTCTATCCCTAGAAAACTTCATAATGAGTGGGAACCTACTATTAAAATTAAGATTAAAGATCATGAATGCTTTGCTTTGTGTTATTTGGGTGCTAGTGTTTCCACAATTCCTAAAACTTTGTGTGATTTGCTAGGTTTCCGTGAATTTGATGATTGTT
The DNA here is from genome assembly GCA_034509565.1 of Triticum monococcum. Classification (NCBI taxonomy): domain Eukaryota; kingdom Viridiplantae; phylum Streptophyta; class Magnoliopsida; order Poales; family Poaceae; genus Triticum; species Triticum monococcum. Next base: position 596,269,578 of record CM067843.1, on the reverse strand, counting down.
CTTTAAACTTGCATCTTGCGGATTCCACCATTAAGAAACCTATGGGAAGAATTAATGATGTTCTTATTGTTGCAAATAGGAATTATGTGCCAATAGATTTCATTGTTCTTGATATAGATTGCAATCCTACATGTCCTATTATTCTTGGTAGACCTTTCCTTAGAACGATTGGTGCAATTATTGATATGAAGGAAGGGAATATTAGATTTCAATTTCCGTTAAGGAAGGGCATGGAACACTTTCCTAGAAGTAAAATTAAATTACCTTATGAATCTATTATGAGAGCCACTTATGGATTGCATACCAAAGATGATAACACTTAGATCTATCCTTGCTTTTATGCCTAGCTAGGGGCGTTAAACGATAGCGCTTGTTCGGAGGCAACCCAATTTTATTTTTGTTTCTTGCTTTTTCATTCTGTTTAGTAATAAATAATTCATCTAGCCTCTGTTTAGATGTGGTTTTATGCTTTTAATTAGTGTTTGTGCCAAATAGAACCTTTGGGAAGACTTGGGGAAAGTCTTTGCGATCTTGCTGTAAAAAACAGAAACTTTAGCGCTCACGAGAATTGCTGCCATTTTTTATTGGATAGTGCTATTTAGTTAATTATTTTTCAGATGATGAATAGATAAATTCCTCACGTCCAGAAATTTATTTTAGAATTTTTGGGATTCCAGAAGTATTCTAAACCTACAGATTACTACAGACTGTTCTGTTTTTGACAGATTTTGTTTTTCGTGTGTTGTTTGCTTATTTTGATGAATCTATGGCTATTAATAGAGTTTATGAACCATAGAAAAGTTGGAATACAATAGTTTTAACACCAATATGAATAAATAATGAGTTCATTACAGTACCTCGAAGTGGTGGTTTGTTTTCTTTTACTAACGGAGCTCACGAAGATTTTTTTTAAGTTTTGTGTTGTGAATTTTTCAAGTTTTGGGGTAAAGATTTGATGGATTATGGAACAAGGAGTGGCAAGAGCCTAAGATTGGGGATGCCCAAGGCACCCCAAGGTAAAATTCAAGGACAACCAAAATCCTAAGCTTGGGGATGCCCCGGAAGGCATCCCCTCTTTCGTCTTCATCCATCGGTAACTTTACTTGGAGCTATATTTTTATTCGGCACATGATATGTGTTTTGCTTGGAGCGTCTTGTATGATTCGAGTCTTTGCTTTTTAGATTAATACAATCATCCTTTCTGTACACACCTTTTGGGAGATACACACATGAATTGGAAATTATTAGAATACTCTATGTGCTTCACTTATATCTTTTGAGTTGGTTAATTTTTGTTCTAGTACTTCGCTTATATCTTTTAGAGCATGGAGGTGGTTTTATTTTATAGAAATAATTGATCTCTCATGCCTCACTTATATCATTTTGAGAGTCCTTTAGAATAGCATGGTAATTCACTTTGGTTATAAATTTTAAATGCTAAGAGAAGTTGGATGCTTGATAGATTGTTTTGAGATATAAAGGTGGTAATTTAGAGGTGTGCTAGTTGAGTATTTTGTGAAATTGATGAATACTTGTGTTGAAGTTGGCAAGTCCGATAGCATGCATGTATGGTAAACGTTATGTGACAAATTTGAAGCATGGGGTGTTCTTTGATTGCTTTCCTTATGAGTGGCGGTCGGGGACGAGCGATGGTCTTTTCCTACCAATCTATCCCCGTAGGAGCATGCGAGTAGTGCTTGATTTTGATGACTTGTAGATTTTTGCAATAAGTATGTGAGTTCTTTATGACTAATGTTGAGTCCATGGATTATACGCACTCTCACCCTTCCATCATTGCTAGCCTCTTTGTTACCGTGCATTGCCCTTTCTCACCTTGAGAGTTGGTGCAAACTTCGCCGATGCATCCAAAGCCCGTGATATCATACGCTCTATCACACATAAGACTCCTTATATCTTCCTCAAAACAGCCACCATACCTACCTATTATGGCATTTCCATAGCCATTCCGAGATATATTGCAACGCAACTTTCCACCATTCCATTTATTATGATACGCATCATTATTGTCATATTGCTTTGCATGATCATTAGTTGATATCGTATTGTGGCAAAGCCACCATGCTTAATTTTTCATACATGTCACTCTTGATTCATCGCAATCCCGGTACACCGTTGGAGGCATTCACATAGAGTCATATTTTGGTCTAAGTATCGAGTTGTAATTCTTGAGTTTTAAGTAAATGAAAGTGTGATGATCATCATTATTAGAGCATTGTCCCAGTGAGGAAAGGATGATGGAGACTATGATTCCCCCACAAGTCGGGATGAGACTCTGGACGAAAAAAAGAGGCCATAAAAAAGAGAAAAGAAGGCCCAAATAAAAAAATGAGAGAAAAAGAGAGAAGGGACAATGTTACTATCCTTTTTCCACACTTGTGCTTCAAAGTAGCACCATGATCTTCATGATAGAGAGTCTCTTATTTTGTCACTTTCATATACTAGTGGAATTTTTCATTATAGAACTTGGCTTGTATATTCCAATGATGGTCTTCCTCAAATGCCCTAGGTCTTCGTGAGCAAGCAAGTTGGATGCACACCCACTTAGTTTCTTTGACGAGCTTTCATATATTTATAGCTCTAGTGCATCCGTTGCATGGCAATCCCTACTCCTTGCATTGACATCAATCGGTGGGCATCTCCCTAGCCCATTGATTAGCTGCGTCAATGTGAGACTTTCTCCCTTTTTGTCTTCTCACACAACCTCAATCATCATATTCCATTCCACCCATAGTGCTATGTCCATGGCTCGCACTCATATATTGCGTAAAAGTTGAAAGAGTTTGAAAAGGCTAAGTATGAAACAATTGCTTGGCTTGTCATCAGGGTTGTGCATGATGGGAGCATTTTGTGTGATGAAAATGAAGCATGGCCAAACTATATGACTTTGTAGGGTTAAGTTTTCTTTGGCTATGGTATTTTGATAAGACATAATTGTTTGATTAGCGTACTTGGAGTATTACTATTTCTATGTTAACAATAAACTTTTATCTTGAATCTTTCAGATCTGAACATTCATGCCACAATAAGAAAAATACATTGAAGAACATGCTAGCAAGCATTCCACATCAAAAATTCTATTTTATCGTTTACCTACTCGAGGACAAGCAGGAATTAAGCTTGGGGATGCTGATACGTCTCCAACGGATCTATTATTTTTGATTGTTCCATGCTATTATATTATCTATTTTGGATGTTAATGGGCTTTATTTTACACTTTTATACTATTTTTGGGACAAACTGTCGGCGTTTTGGGAACGGGGGTCCCCAGACTTGCCTGCCTGCGGCCTGCGGCGTGGCTCAAAGGGGGGCCCAGCACGGCCCATCTTCACCAACACAGACCCAAGACCCTCGCGAGGGGCCAAGCCTCGCGGGGCGGACGACGCGGAGCTTCCTCAGGCACGGCCTCATCAGGCTGGCTCGCGAGGAGACGGAGAGATCAAGGTGGGGTACCTCATGAGGTGCCCGTGATGCAAGCCATGATGACTCAGGGCGCCAAGCGGGTGCCAGCCCGCGCAACGTCCTCCTTTCCTCTTTGGTGTAAAGGGGGCAAGCGCAACCGCGGAGTACCGAGGCATCAGGCAAAGGTTGCCATTTCGGTGCAACAAGACCAAGACCAAGACCAGGAGGACTGCAAGACGGAGGTCATCGTGGAGCCCAAGACAGCGTCACTGCCAGAACTTTGTGCAGGCGAAGACTACTTTTGTCAAGATAGCTGGTATTGGCTGTCCCCTTTCAAATTAGCCCGCCATTGTTGGCTCCCTTCCTGCTCGATATTTGGGAAGAGGACTAGGGCCTCTATAAATAGGACCAGCCACCCACAGAAGAAGGGAGAGTTTTCCTGGAGGCAGCCAAACCCAGAGCGAGAGGTTGAGAGTTAAGGGATCAGCGATCGAGATCCGAGAGAGAGAGAGAGAGAGAGAGAGAGAGAGAAGGGTGACTGAACTCTTCCCAGCAGTTCATCCCCCCAGTCAAGAACAGACCCTCGCGAGGCTGTTCTTCCTTGTACTGTTCATCATCATCAGTCCAAGAGGCAATCCACCACACCACACACTGGAGTAGGGGATTACACCACAACGGTGGCCCGAACCAGTATAAACCCTGTGTCTCTCGTGTTGTTCTTTCCATAGCTTAGATCTTAGTGAGGCGGAGGGGTGCAGGTAGGTAGGAGGCGAAATCTCCGTGCGCACCCTAGTGTTCAAACCTCAAGGGTCTGCCGGAACCCGAAATCCGACATTTGGCGCACCAGGTAGGGGTGCGCCGGAATTCGTCTTCCACCACCCCATTCTCCTCCGACCATCGCCCATGTCTGACGCTCGTCGGGCCCACGCAAAGTGCTGGGCCGCCCTCGCTTCCCATGTCGCCCAGACGGCCCCTGTCGGCGGGCATCCTCGCCGTTCCCCGTCACCTGCCATCAACGCCGCCACCGGCCCGGCGGGGGACGAGCAGCAAGCATCGTCTCAGCATCCGTCCGTGTGGCAAGACGGCCGCACCGCAACTCCCTCGCTCACCCCGGCTGGTTCTTCGTCCCGCGCGCTCCGCGCACCCATGGAGGCTCGAGCTGCGCTCATCGCGGCAAACGAGCTCCTGCGCTACCATCCCGTCGACGACGTCTACGAAGAATGGCTCGACCGCGTCTTAGAGCTCGTCTGTGTCGCAGGGGGCTCTCCTGCACCATTTGTTCCGCTGCACCGCACCCCGCCCCGCGCGGGCGACAAGGCTCCGGCGGCGCCCCGGCCGCCTCCTCCTCAATAAGGCGCCATGGCTCCAAGGCGCGTGGCCCCTGGGCGGAACCCGCTCCGTCAAGTGCCAGCGCAGCAAGAACAGAGCTACCAAGAAGTCCCTCGCCCGCAAGAAGCTGCCCGGGCGCTCCCTGCTCCAGCGCGTCGCGACCATCCTCCTGCTCCCGCGCGTCAAGACCCCGCGCTGCTCTTAGCTGCAGCGCGTGGGGACATGCAAGACCAAGATCTCCGTCACCCAAGGCCTCCCGTGGCCACAGTAGGCTACCGCGCCTTCACCACCGAGCTACGCAGCGTCGCGTGGCCCGGCAAGTTCAAGCCAGACCTGCCTCCTCGCTATGATGGCACGGCCGACCCTGTGGAGTTCCTCCAGCTCTACGAGTTGGGCATCGAAGCTGCCAACGGAGACGAGAAGGTCATGGTGAACTAGTTTCCCATGGCGCTCAAGGACGAGGCCCGAACCTGGCTCCTGAACCTGGCTCCAGGCACGATCTCCTCCTAGGACGAGATGCGCACCCGCTTCATCGCCAACTTCCAAGGTACTCGCGACCGGCCACCCGCCGTGAGCGACATGCGCCACATCAAGCAACAACCCGGGGAGACCCTGCAGAAGTACATCTAGCGCTTCAACAATGCATGCCTCAAGATTCCCAAGGTGATTGAGGAGGCCATCATCTCAGCCTTCTCCGACGGCGTGCGCGATGTCAAGATGAAGGAGGAGCTGGCGATGCATGAAGACCTGTGCACTTCCTTGGAGCTGTTCAACTTGGCAAACAAGTGTGCCAGGGCTGAGGAAGGGCGTCTCTCCCTCCTCGAGCCGCCTGCCACAGACCCAGAAGAGAAGAAGCCCAAGGCCAAGGATGTGAAGCGCAAGGGGGCTGCCGTGCTCGCGGCGCAACTAGACACCAAGCGGGGCAGAGATCAGCCCGAACCTTCCAAGGGCAACCAGTACTATGTGTACCACGACCTCCACACCCACAACACCAACGAATGTCAAGAACTCCGAGCCGTGCGAGAAGGATCGGCCGTCGCCCCGACCGCGATGACCGGAGCTACGGTCGAGGAGGAGGAAGGAACGTAGGACGCTGGGAAGACCGTGGCCCGCGCCATGGGTGGCGCGATCAACCTCGCGAGGATCGCTGGCAAGACCCGCCTCACGAGGGAGACTGGAGGGATCAGCCTCGCGAGGATCGCCCGCAAGGCAACACAGGCCTCCCTCCGCTGCCGCCGCAGCCAAGGAGAAACGAGGACCGCCACCAGGACGAGGGGGCTGGGGGCTTCCAGGAGCCGCGCGCGATCGCCTGCATCCTGGGTGGGGCTCAAGCCCCAGCCTCTCAGCGCATCTTCAAGCAGTTCGCCCGTGAAGTGAATGCAGTCCTCCCCAGGCCCGAAGCCACGCGCCCTCTCAGGTGGTCGGCGTGCGCCATCACGTTCAGCTTAGCAGATCAGCTCAAGTGTGCGGCTATGGCCGGAGTCCTCCCGATGCTTTGTTCCCCAATCATCAGCAACGTGGTGGTCACCAAGACCCTCATCGATGGCGGGGCAGGGCTCAACGTCCTGTCCTTGGAAACATTCAACAATCTCCAAGTGCCCTATAGCCAACTTCAGCCAACCAAGCCTTTCTCCGGAATCACCGACGACTCCACGGTCCCGATTGGGCAGGTCCGCCTCCCTGTCACCTTCGGGGCACGTGACAACTACCGCACCGAGCTCATCGACTTCGACGTCGCTCACATTCGCCTACCATACAACGCCATCCTTGGGTATCCAGCGCTGGCCAAGTTCATGGCCGTAACTCACCACGGCTACAACGTCCTCAAGATGCCACGAAGTGGCGGAGTCATCACGGTGCCCTGTGAAGAGAAGGACGCGGTGTGTTCCCTGGAACGAGCCTTCTAGGCCGCGTCACTGAAAGACCCGGATCGCAAAAGCAGGAGGCTTCCCGAGACCACCCCCAAGAAGAAGAAGACATCGTCCGGCCCGGCCCCTCAGGAGGCAGGCCCCTCTGGGCCCGTGCCTGCCCAGGGGAACCTCCTTCCATCGCATAGGAAAACGCGCCCGACGCCCTCCTCAAGCAGGGCTCAGGGGCTCTCCCCTGGAGGGCCACCGACCTAGCTAGGGTCACGAGGGAGGCGCTTGGGCACCACATGGAGGCGTGTTTCGAAGCACATTTCCCTCAAGAAGGAGCAAGACAAGGAAATCCAGACCCTCAGGAGTTCGTCAGCAAGGCCATTCAGGAGCTACAGGAGTCAAGAGTCATGAAAGGCGGCCGCCGCCTACCAGCAGTGGCTCCCCATCCAGGCGAGGATGGTGGGCTGCGCGTCTGCATCGACATACCAGGGCTCAACCGAGTCGTCTCCCGGGAGCACTTCTGGCCCTCGCGAGTGGGGCGCTGCGGAGGTCCACCCCACAGCTACGTTCGCATGCCTTATGGCTTGCCGAACGCGGCTGCCACGTACCAGCGCCTCATGAGGGGCACCATGGAGGCACAAGAGGACAGGCGTTCCGCAGCCCTGGCGGAGATGGAGATGGTCCGCGAGGAGCCGCCAGCGCCTCCGGAGCCTCCCGAGGCCCCTGGGCCTGGGGGCTCATGAGGATCGGCTTCCGCAGTCCACCGAGTCTGCTACACCAACACCCCTTCGTCCTCAACGTCATCAGGTGACATCTTTCAAGTTTCACTTCCAGCTGGGAGCGCCCCCAGGGCTGCATTATTCCCAGGCCGCGTGGGTCCGTCCCTGCGGCGTGTATCCCTTTTATTTCGTGTTGTTAGCTTACCTTGTTGGGGGCGCCCCTCGGGCTGCATCATCCCCAAGCCGCTCGGGCCAGGCCCAGCGGCATGTATCCCATTTGCGTTTATTTCCGGTTATGCGTTAGAACCACCATGCTTGATTATTTGATGCCGGTCCACGGCACCTCTTCTCCTCCATGCCGACCACTTGCACGTTAAAGGGGGGGTACTTGAGCATCGCGACTCAGGGCTCTTACTGGCTCTCCAGCCCTCACCCTCTGGCCTTGACCACGGCATCGTGACCTGGCATACCAGCGACGGCTGAGACCAGCTCGAGGGCCGGGACCCGAGGACGTAGAGTGCAGGCATCTAACCAAATTTGCAGGGACACATCACAAGATAAGGCCCAGTGCCAGGTGCAACCCGCCTAGAGGTAGGGCCCCGTGAGTCTCGCGCTGGCTCACGGGTGCCTAGATACACCTCGCCAGGCCCTACCGTGCCAACCACGTGTCAGGGCGGGGTTGTGCACGCCCCGGGGGCTCCTCCCGGAGGGGGCCCCCTCCCACGTACCAGTGGAAGCACCATGCTCCGCGCTGGCTGACGACACTGCCGAGGAGCGGCTATGCCCGTACACATACGGAAGCGCTATGCTCCGTGCTGGTGATAAACAACTGAGGGTGGCCCCCGGGCCGCATCAACCTCAGGGAGCCCAGAGCTCAGTGCCTAGCCTCATCGTAACGCCTCCCCTCGGGAGTGCCGCGCGAGGGGGCTGGGCACGGGGGCTATGCCTGGGTCACGCCCAGACGCACGCCGCCCAGCCAGGCCCCCCCGGGCCTGGTTCGTCGCGCGCATCTCCCCGAGCAGAGCCAAGGTATGAAGGTCGTTTGGGCGTCAAGGGGGACTCCTGAGCATCACGACTCAGGAGCCTAACTGGTCACGTAGCCCCTCACTCCTTGGTCCTGTCTTGGTTTCCGGTCGGGACTAATGCTGGGTGAGATATGCACGGGGCCGGGCTCTGCAGACGTAAAACGGTAGATCCACCCACATCATACCTCCCTACTTGTTGTTCGTGCGCCAAGGGGGACTCCTGAGCATCGCGACTCAGGAGCCTAACTTGTCACGTAGCCCCTCACTCCTTGGTCCCGTCCTGGTTTCCGGTCGGGACTAACGCTGGGTGAGGTACGCGCGGGGCCGGGCTCTGCCGGCATAGAACATAAGCAAGTAGGAAGGAAAAGCACAAATTTCAAGGAATTCGAAAGCAAATATTACAGTCCACACTGTTATCCCAATACCAAACGCAAGTTTAAACACCTCCCCGAGGCATGATACATGTGCAGGAATTAAAGGCAGGACAAGAGCCACGACGGAGTCACTTGTCGGTGGTGGAGCAGCGCGGAGTGGGTTCGCCTCACGGAGCAGCGGGGTCGGCAGCGCCTTGCTCCGGCTTGGTGCTGAAGGCCCGGAACTTCCCCAGCAGAGCCTCCGCGCGACCCTTCACGGCCTCGGCAGCAGCGGCGGCATGCTCGCCGCTTGCTGGTTCCAGCAGGCTATCGAGGTCGACGCCGGGATCGCGAAGGTAGATGTGGGTGAGGACCCGCGTCAGCGCTGCAGAAGACAGGACATGCGCCTCGGCCTCGGCCGTGGGGCCAAGGCCAAGGGAAGCAGCTTGGCGAGGCCGTCCTCGGCGCCAGCCTGCGGGCTCTCCAGGCCGCTGTCGTAAAGCGTCCTCAGCGAGGAGCGAGCCTTCGCCTCCAACTCTGTGAAGGCCACGCGGTCCTCGGCAAGAACCAAGGCCTTGTCGTCCAGCTCGGCCTTCCTCGCCCCCAACTCCTGCTCCAGCGCGCCTAGGCGGTCACGGCGCTTCCTGAGCTTGGCCTCCCGGCCCTCGACGGCCGCCTCGCGAGCCTTCACGCCTTCTTCCTACTCTTGGCGAAGGCGGACCTCTTTCGCGAGCTGGTCCCGCAGGCCTTGCAGCTCGTCCTCCAGCGCCTTGCAGCGACCACGGACGTCGACCACCTCCCCTAGGGCTGCATCATGAGCAGCCTTCGCCTCAAGGACGGCCTGCTTCTCCTCATCGCAAGCCGTCGAGGCCTGGACCAGCGCCGCCCGAATCGAAGCGTTGGAGCGAACCCATCTAGAAGCCGGCTCCAAGCGCCCGGCCACCAAGCGCGAGTCGGCGCCAAGAAGATCCTGCCGCAGTCGGTCCAGCTCAGCAACAGCAGGATCCAGAACGGCAGAAGGAGTTGGAGAGACAGCAGCTGGTGGAGTAGGAGGAGAAGGCGGCAGCGCGGCCACAACATCCTGAGGCGGAGTCTACCGCGCCTCAACGGCTGTGGTGGCGGCGGAAGGCAAGGACACCTCGGGAGTCACTTGGGCCGTGGGGGCTGAGCTCGCCCCAGCCGGCTCAGCCAGGCCTCGCGAGGACGACCGGGTAGGAGAAGCCTGTGTGTCGCGGTCACCCTCCTTCACGGGCAGAGGCGCCGCCACGGATGGAACCTCAGGAGCCCCCTTTGACTTCTTTGCTGCGGGCGCCAGCCTATCCAAGAGATGCGGACGTCAAGCCTCAAAAGCAGAGCAAGAAATAAAGACAAGGACCAAATGCTTACGAGTCGTTGCCAGTGAGCTCAAGCGGCCTCCGGCCAAATTTGAAGCCTGAAAGCCGGCTGGAAGGGTCAACCTCGGGAAGCTTGGAAGCGGAAGGTGCATCTGCGGTCCGCCTTGGGGCCGGGGCAGACCCGCGGGAGATCAGCCCGGTCCTGTCCCTCTTCGGGATCGGGGGCAAGCTCCCGCCATCCTGCTCGTCGTCATCCCCGTCGTCATCGCTCGGAGAAAGGCGGAGAACGCGGGACCTGCGCCGGGGGAGGGGAGCCCTCGACTCCCCGTCCATCGCCTTGGAGTCAGGCCCTTTTTCCATCTCCCCTCCTTCCTCCTCTTCGCTGGAGTCGTCGGAGGGCATGTCCACCGGTTCCTCGGGAGCTTCCATGGGCACGGGCCCATCCCCGTTGAAGACGGGCATGGACTTCACTACCCGCTCCCAGTCATCGCGGAGGAACAAGGGCGTAGGAGCGCCCTCCAACCTTGCCACATCGCCCCCGACCAGAGATTGGGGGACCGCAGCCAGATCTCCGTCGGCCAAGGCCGCGGGGCTCGGGCGGGACTTCCACATCGGAAGTGAGTACCGCCGAAGCGGAGCCAGCTGGTGCTCCAGGAATTCTCTTAGCAGTGACGCGCCGGTCAGCTTCGCCGCCGCCATGTTGGCCAGCCTCAGATCCGCGTCCATCTTCTCCAACACCATCTTTGCGCGGGGATCCGTGAGCTCCGCTCGACCCCAATCGCTGGAGCTCGTGGGCTGTTCCGTGGGCAAGATCAGCCAAGGGTGGATGCGCCCAGCATCCACCAAGACCCACTTGCTCCTGAAGCCCTCAATCCTTTTCCCAGGGTTCGAGATGGCAATGGCGCCACCGTACGTGATGAAGCTCGCGCACGCGGAAGCAGGACCGCGAGAGGTCCGGAGGTAGAAGTAGTGGCGTAGCAAGGCCACTGAGGGCTGCACCCCAACGTGGGCCTCGCAATAATAAGCAAAGATTGCCAGGAGAAGGACAGAGTTGGGATGGAGATGCAGAGCCTGTGGCTTGTAATGGCGGAGGACAGAGAAGAAGAACTCGGAGAAGGGAGGCACCAGGCCAGCGGCAATGGCACTTACGAAGAACAGATAGAACGTGCTCCCTTGACCCTCGGGGGTGGCGGAGCCGGCCTTGAACACCTTCGCCCCGTTGATGCCCCGTGCCGTCGCCATCCGGCGCAACCGGGCAAGGCTCACCTCCGACACGTTCGGCGAGTCCAGGGCAGACGAGTACCAAGCTACGGCCGGGGGCTGACGAGGCACCATGGCTTCCTAGGTCGCACGGTCGGAGCAGATCTGGAAATTTCGGAGGAAGGAAGGAGAGGCGCAAGAAAGGGGATCTGAGCAGCAATCGGGGAAAGCAAGAAGCAAGGCCTAGGCGGATGCCACTCCTTTATCAACTCGCGCGGTTGCTAAGGCGCCCACGTCCAGTCAACCGCCACGTGGCGCCCAAGGCCGCAGGCTGTTAGGGCCCGCGGTGCTTCGCTCTTTCCCTTCCACCTCCCTGCACGGCCAAGTCCGGGCACGCCTTGGGCCCGGGGGCTACTGTCGGCGTTCTGGGAATGGGGGTCCCCAGACTTGCCTACTTGCGGCCTGCGGCGTGGCTCAAAGGGGGGCCCAGCACGGCCCATCTTCACCAACACAGACCCAAGACCCTCGTGAGGGGCGAAGCCTCGCGGGGCGGACGACGCGGAGCTTCCTCAGGCACGGCCTCATCAGGCTGGCTCGCGAGGAGGCGGAGAGATCAAGGCGGGGTACCTCACGAGGTGCCCGTGACGCAAGCCATGACGACTCAGGGCGCCAGGCGGGTGCCAGCCCGCGCAACATCCTCCTTTCCTCTTTGGTGCAAAGGTGGCAAGCGTAGCCGTGGAGTACCAAGGCATCAGGCAAAGGTTGGCATTTCGGTGCAACAAGACCAAGACCAGGAGGAATGCAAGACGGAGGTCATTGTGGAGCCCAAGACGGCGTCACAGCCAGAGCTTTGTGCAGGCAAAGACTACTTTTGTCAGGATAGCTGGTACTGGTTGTCCCCTTTCAAATTAGCCCGCCATTGTTGGCTCCCTTCCCGCTCGATATTTGGGAAGAGGACTAGGGCCTCTATAAATAGGACCAGCCACCCACAGAAGAAGGGAGAGTTTTCCTGGAGGCAGCCAGACCCAGAGCGAGAGGTTGAGAGTTAAGGGATCAGCGATCGAGATCCGAGAGAGAGAGAAGGGTGACTGAACTCTTCCCAGCAGTTCATCCCCCCAACCAAGAACAGACCCTCGCGAGGTTGTTCTTCCTTGTACTGTTCATCATCATCAGCCCCAGAGGCAATCCACCGCACCACACACTGGAGTAGGGTATTACACCACAACGGTGGCCCGAACCAGTATAAACCCTGTGTCTCTCGTGTTTATCTTTCCATAGCTTAGATCTTAGCGAGGCGGAGGGGTGCAGGTAGGTAGGAGGCGAAATCTCCGCGCACACCCCAGTGTTCGAACCTCAAGGGTCTGCCGGAACCCGAAATCCGACATTTGGCGCGCCAGGTAGGGGTGCGCCGGAATTCGTCTTCCACCACCCCGTTCTCCTCCGACCATCGCGCCCATGTCTGATGCTCATCGGGCCCGCACAGAGCGCTGGGTTGCCCTCGCTTCCCGTGTCGCCCAGACGGCCCCTGTCGGCGGGCGTCCTCGCCATTCCCCTTCACCTGCCGTCAACGCCACCACCGGCCCGGCAGGGGACAAGCAGCAAGCATCGTCTCAGCATCCGTCCGTGCGGCAAGATGGCCGCACCGCAACTTCCTCGCTCACCCCGGCTGGTTCTTCGTCTCGCACGCTCCGCACACCCATGGAGGCTCGACCTGCGCTCATCGCGGCAAACGAGCTCCTGCGCTACCGTCCCATCAACGACGTCTACGAAGAATGGCTCGACCGCGTCGCCGAGCTCGTCCGCGTCGCAGGGGACCATAGCCAATGTTTGGTTATCTTTGCAAGTCTCTTCGAATTATTAGTTTGGTTTGGACTACTAGATTGATCTTTCTTGCAATGGGAGAAGTGCTTAGCTTTGGGTTCAATCTTGCGGTGCTCGATCCCAGTGACAGAAACGGAAACGACACGTATTGTATTGTTGCCATCGAGGATAAAAAGATGGGGTTTATATCATATTGCTTGAGTTTATCCCTCTACATCATGTCATCTTACCTAAGGCGTTACTCTGTTCTTATGAACTTAATACTCTAGATGCATGATGGATAGCAGTCGATGTGTGGAGTAATAGTAGTAGATGCAGGTAGGAGTCAGTCTACTTTTCACGTACGTGATGCCTATATACATGATCATGCCTAGATATTCTCATAATTATTCACTTTTCTATCAATTGCTCGACAGTAATTCGTTCACCCACCGTAATACTTATGCTATCTTGAGAGAAGCCACTAGTGAAACCTATGGCCCCCGGGTCTATTCTCCATCATATAAGTTTCCAATCTATTTTACTTTGCAATCTTTACTTTCAATCTATATCATAAATGTACCAAAAATATTTATCTTATCATTATTATCTCTATCAGATCTCACTCTCTTAAGTGACCGTGAAGGGATCGACAACCCCTTTATCGCGTTGGTTGCGAGGTTCTTATTTATTTGTTTAGTAGTTCCTTGTTCGTGTATTACACCATAATATGCACCATGTTGACTTAAGTGTTCCGCAAGCTGGGTTGCCTTGCTCTTGTGTTTACCTCTACGTTCCCGATTGTTCAGCCAGGGAGTAAAGGGAGCACCTCTGCGATTGTGACGATCAGGTCATCCGAGCTCGGACCTCAGACTGGGTGAAGCCAAAAGCTAGCGCTCTTATTGTTCTCAATCATGGTCAGCACACAACGGAACTCATGAGTACAAAAAATATATTGCACAAGTCTCATAGTAACAATGAGCAACCGAAGAAATTATCAGTGGGGGTACTATTTTCTTCGAAGATGCTTCTTACACTTCATCAGCAATATAGCATAAGTTCCATGAGCGTGCTTTCTCTGTTACAACCTTATGGCCTGATTGCCTGGTTATCATAAACACCGTTGATATTCTCGACAGATGGAGTACATAACACTTTTCGACCCTTGGCCGAAGAGGGAGAAGCCGATGGTCGGTTAAGACGTGTTTAAAGTTCGGGTGAACACATATATGATATAAGTACTTCGGTACATACAATCATTATACATAAAATTCTTTTACCCAAATCACTTGGGGGCTCTTAAATTTATGTGAGCTGTTTTATAGTAAGTGTTCTTCTTCTTAGTTGTTGCAAAGTCTTTTTCTATCACTCCTTTTTTCGACGCGAGTGTGTGGTCAATAGCCGAGGAGCCTAATTTCTCTCTCAAAGCCGCTAGAATTTAGTTTTCTAAACTGGCCTAACGAGAAGTACCCCGCCTTCGGGATAGGAGGTTGAAGCCGTAGGCTGACCCGCTTGAAGTCTTGAGATTGGACATGTCATGTTAAAGCACGACAGGAGCACATTTTTAGACCAAATTTCGGATTGGCACCGAACACTTGATCTAGTTTGGACGTCAAGTTTTTACTGATGTTTTTTTGGTTTTCCAAGCCAATGGCACTTTTAAACTATTTGTGTGTTTCCAGCATAAGTCGGTGTCAAAACCATTGTCGGTGTCAAAACCGGCAGATCTCGGGGTAGGGGTCCCGAGCTGTGGATTCTCGGATCAATGGTAATAGGAATGAAGGAGACGATGTTTTACCCAGGTTCGGGCCCTCTTGATGGAGGTAAAACCCTACGTCCCGCTCTTGTTTATATTGATGGAGTATCAAGTACAAAGTTGATCTACTACAAGATCATATGTTGTGGTCTAAAACCTGAGGGTATGATGAATAATGTCATCATGATCTATCAACTAGCCTGGCCTCGGCTTATATAATGCACCAGAGGCCTAGGATGACAAGAGTCCTAGTCGAATACGTTGGTGAGAGGAGTACTTGTCTTGATCATCAAGTCTTGTCGAATATTCCTTGAATGCGGCATGGGCTACCTGAAGTGGCCCATGAGTAAACCGCCATGGGGCTCCTTGGCCCGATCCACCTGGTCGGGAGACGACGTGGTGAGTACCCCCTAGTCCAGGATACCGTCATAGGGCGCGCCCCAAGCCCAATCCAAATTGGGTGGGGGGTCGCCCCCCTTTCCTTCCATCTTTCTCCCCCTTCCTTCCTCTCCTACTCCAACTAGGGAAGGGGAATCCTACTCCCACCAGGAGTAGGACTCCCCCCTTGGGCGCGCCATGAGAGGGCCGGCCCTCCCCTCCTCCACTCCTTTATATACGAGGGAGGGGGCACCCTATAGACACACAAGTTGATTGTTTAGCCATGTGTGGTGCCCCCCTCCACAGATTTCCACCTCGGTCATATCGTTGTAGACCTTAGGCGAACCCCTGCATCGGTAACTTCATCATCACCGTCGCCGTCGTGCTGACAAAACTCTCCCTCGACCTCAGCTGGATCTATAGTTCATCGGACGTCACCGAGCTGAACGTTTGCAGATCACAGAGGTGCCGTACTTTCGATGCTAGGATCGGTCAGATCGTGAAGACGTACGACTACATCAACTGCGTTGTCATAACGCTTCCGCTTACGGTCTATGAGGGTACGTAGACATCACTCTATCCCCTCTTGTTGCTATGCATCACCTAGATGGATCTTGCATGTGCGTAGGATTTTTTTGAAATTACCGCGTCCCCCAACAGTGGCATCCGAGCCAGGTCTATGCATAGATGTTATATGCATGAGTAGAACAGAAAGGAGTTGTAGGCGTGGGTATATACATATTGCTTGCCGTCACTAGTTGATTCTTGATTCAACAGTATTGTTGGATGAAGCGTCTCAGACCAACATTACGCGTACGCTTACGCGAGACTGGTTCTACCGACGTGCTTCACACACAGGTGGCTAGTGATGTAAGTTTCTCGAACTTTAGTTGAATCGGATCCAATGAACATGGTTCTTTCTGAAGATCAAAAAGCAATCACTATACTGCGTTGTGGTTTTTGATGCGCAGGTAAGAACGATTCTTACTAGAAGCCCGTAGCAGCCACGTAAAACTTGCAACAACAAAGTAGAGGATGTCTAACTTGTTTTTGCATGGCATGTTGTGATGTGATATGGTCAAGACATGATGCTAAATTTTATTGTATGAGATGATCATGTTTTATAACACAGTTATCGGCAACTGGCAGGAGCCATATGGTTGTCGCTTTATTGTATGAAATGCAATCGCCATGTAATGGTTTCACTTAATCACTAAGAAGTAGCGATAGTCGTAGAAGCAATAGTTGGCGATATGACAAACGATGCTACGATGGAGATCAAGGTGTCAACCGGTGACGATGGTGATCATGACGGTTCTTTGGAGATGGAGATCAAAGGCACAAGATGATGATGGCTATATCATATCACTTATATTGATTGCATGTGATGTTTATCTTTTTTGCATCTTATTTTTCTTAGTACGGTGGTAGCATTATAAGATGATCTCTCACTAAATTTCAAGGTATTAGTGTTCTCCCTGAGTATGCACTGTTGTTACAGTTGTCGTGCCGAGACACCACGTGATGATCGGGTGTGATAAGCTCTACGTTCACATACAATGGGTGCAAGCCAGTTTTGCACAAGAAGAATACTCAGGTTAAACTTGACGAGCCTAGGATATGCAGATATGGCCTCGGAACACTGAGACCAAAAGATCGAGCGTGAATCATATAATAGATATGATCAACATAATGATGTTCACCATTGAAAACTACTCCATCTCACGTGATGATCAGACATGGTTTAGTTGATAGGGATCACGTGATCACTTAGATGACTAGAGGGATGTCTAACTAAGTGGGAGTTCTTAAGTAATATGATTAATTGAACTTAATTTTTTCATGAACTTAGCCCTGATAGTATTTACATTGCTCGCGTATATCTTCCCCATTTTATTTTTGATATGTTCCTAGATAAAACTATGTTGAATGATGTTAGTAGCAATGATGCGGACTAGCTCCATGATCTAAGGATTATCCTCATTGCTGCACAGAAGAATTATGTCCTTGATGCACCGCTAGGTGACGGACCTTTTACAGGACCAGATGCAGACGTTATGAATGTTTGACAAGCTCGGTATGATGACTACTTGATAGTTTAGTGCGCCATACTTTACGACTTAGAACTGGGACTTCAAAAATGTTTTGAACGCCACGGAGCATATGAGATGTTCCAAGAGCTGAAATTGGTATTTCAGACTCATGCCTGTGTTAAGAGGTATGAGACATTTGACAAGTACTTTGCCTACAAGATGGAGGAGAATAACTCCGCTAGTGAGCATGTGCTCAGAATGTTTGAGTACTACAATCACTTCAATCAAGTGGGAGTTAATCTTCCAGATAAGATAGTGATTGACAGAGTTCTCTAGTCACTATCACCAAGTTACTAGAACTTCGCGATGAACTATAATATGCAAGGGATAACAGAAACGATTCCCAAGCTCTTCGCGATGCTGAAATTGGCGAAGGTAGAAATCAGGAAAAAGCATCAAGTGTTGATGGTTGAAAAGACCACTAGTTTCAAGTAAAAGGGCAAGGGAAAGAAAGGGAACTTAAAGAAGAATGGCAAGCAAGTTGCCACTCTCGTGAAGAAGCCCAAAGCTAGACCTAAGCCTGAAACTGAGTGCTTCTACTGCAAAGGGAATGGTTACTGGAAGTGGAACTACCCCAAATACTTGGCGGATAAGAAGGATGGCAAAGTGAACAAAAGTATATTTGATATACATGTTAATGATGTGTACTTTACTAGTGTTCATAGTAACCCCAGGGTATTTGATACCGGTTCAGTTACTAAGATTAGTAACTCGAAACAGGAGTTGCAAAATGAACAGAGACTAGGTAAGGGCAAGGTGACGATGTGTGTTGGAAATGATTCCAAGGTTGATAAGATCACCATCGCACACTCCTTTTACCTTCGGGATTACTGTTGAACCTAAAATAAATGTTATTTGCTGTTTGCGTTGAGCATGAATATGATTGGATCATGTTTATTGCAACACGGTTATTCATTTAAGTCAAAGAATAATTGTTGTTCTGTTTACATGAATAAAACCTTCTATGGTCATACACTTAATATAAATGGTTTATTGAATCTTGATCGTAATGATACACATATTCATAATATTGATGCCAAAAGATGCAAAGTTGATAATGATATTACAACATACTTGTGGCACTGCCGTTTAGGTCATATTGGTGTAAAGCGCATGAAGAAACTCCATGCGGATGGACTTTTCGAATCACTTGATTATGAATCATTTGATGCTTGCGAACCATGCCACATGGGCAAGATGACTAAGACTCCGTTCTCTGGAATAATGGAGCGAGCCACTGACTTATTGGAAATAATACATACCGATGTATGCGGTCCAATGAGTGTTGAGGCTCGCGGCAGGTATCGTTATTTTTTAACCTTCACAGATGATTTGAGTAGATGTGAGTATATCTACTTAATGAAACACAAGTTTGGAACGTTTGAAAAGTTCAAAGAACTTCAGAGTGAAGTGGAGAATCATCATAACAAGAAAATAAAGTTTCTATGATCTGATCATGGAGACGAAATATTTGAGTTACAAGTTTGGCCTTTAGTTGAAACAATGTAGAATAGTTTCGCAACTCACGCCACCTGGAACACCATAGTGTAATGGTGTGTCCGAACGTCATAACCATACTTTATTAGATATAGTGCGATCTATGATGTCTCTTACCAATTTACCACTATCGTTTTGGGGTTATGCATTAGAGACAGCCACATTCACATTAAATAGGGCACCGTCTAAAAATCCGTTGAGATGACACCGTACGAACTATGGTTTAGCAAGAAACCTACACTGTCATTTCTTAAAGTTTGGGGTTGCGATGCTTATGTGAAAAAGTATCAGCCTGATAAGCTCAAACCCAAATCGGAGAAGTGCGTCTTCATAGGATTCCCAAAGAGGAAACTGTTGGGTACACCTTCTATCACTGATCCGAAGGCAAGATCTTTGTTGCTTAGAGTGGATCCTTTCTAGAGAAGGAGTTTTTCCCGAAAGAAGTGAGTGGGAGGAGATTACAACTTGATGAGGTAATTGTACCTTCTCCTGAATTGGAAAGTAGTTCATCACAGAAATCAGTTCCAGTGATGCCTACACCAATTAGTGAGGAAGTTAATGGTGATGATCTTGAAACTTTAGATGAAGTTACTACCGAACCTCATAGGTCAACCAGAGTACGTTCTGCACCAGAGTGGTACGGTAATCCTGTTCTGTAAGTCATGTTACTAGACCATGACGAACCTACGAACTATGAGGAAGCGATGATGAGCCCAGATTTCGCGAAATAGCTGAAGGCCATGAAATCTGAGATGGGATCCATGTATGAGAAAAAAGTATGGACTTTGATTGACTTGCGTGATGATCTGTGAGCCATTCAGAATAAATGGATCTTCAAGAGGAAGACGGACGTAGATAGTAGTGTGTAACACCCACAATGCGGCTATATCTCCCACGTGTCGAGGCACGACTTAGAGGCATAGCCGCATGGTAGTTTTGTCGCAAGAGGGGTAATCTTCACACAATCCCATGTACTGAATAAGAAAGGGATAAAGAGTTGGCTTACAATCGCCACTTCCACAATACATAAATAATCCATACATCATCCAAAGTACAATCAAAGGTCCGATTATGGAACCAAAATAAAGGAAGACAACCCCAAATGCTAGATCCCCGATCGTCCCAATTGGGCTCCACTACTGATCATCACAAAACGAAACGTAGTAACGACCCAGATCCTCGTCGAACTCCCACTTGAGTTCGGTAGCATCACCTGCATTGGTATCCTCGGCACCTGCAACTGTTTGGAAGTATCCGTGAGTCACAAGGACTCAACAATCTCACACCCGCGAGATCAGGACTATTTAAGCTTATGGGTAGGAGAAGGTAGTGAGGTGAAGTTGCAGCAAGAACTAAGCATATATGGTGGCTAACATATGCAAATAAGAGCGAGAAGAGAAGCAACACACGGTCGAGAAGCTAGAACTGATCAAGAAGTGATCCTGAAGCTACTTATGTTCAAGCATAACACAAGACCGTGTTCTCTTCCTGGACTCCACCGAAAAGAGACCATCACGGCTACACACGTGGTTGATGCATTTTAATTAAGTCAAGTGTCAAGTTCTCTACAACATGATATTAACAAATTCCCATCTGCCACATAACCGCGGGCATGGTTGTCAAAAGTTTATACCCTGCAGGGGTGTCCCAACTTAGCCCATCACAAGCTCTCACGGTCAACGAACGATATTCCTTCTCCCGGGAAGACCCGATCAGTCTCGGAATCCCGGTTACAAGACATTTCGACAATGGTAAAAGAAGACCAGCAAAGCCACCCGACTATGCCGACAAATCCCGATAGGAGCTGCACATATCTTGTTCTCAGGGCACACCGGATGAGACAAGCTACGAGTAAAACTAGCCCTTGAGTTTCCCCGAGGTGGCCCCACAGGCGGCTCGGTTCAGACCAACACTCAGAGGAGCACTGGCCCGGGGGGTTTAAAATAAAGATGACCCTAGGGCTCGTGAAAACCCAAGGTAAAAGGCTTAGGTGGCAAATGTTAAAACCAAGGTTGGGCCTTGCTGGAGGAGTTTTATTCAAAGCGAACTGTCAAGGGGTTCCCATAACACCCAACCGCGTAAGGAACGCAAAATCAAGGAACATAACACCGGTATGACGGAAACTAAGGCAGCAAGAATGGAACAAAACACCAGGCATAAGGCCGAGCCTTGCACCCTTTACCAAGTATATAGATGCATTAAATTGAATAAGAGATATTGTGATATCCCAACATAACCATGTTCCAACATGGAACAAACTTCAACTTCACCTGCAACTAGCAACACTATAAGAGGGGTTGAGCAAAAGCGGTAACATAGCCAAACAACGGTTTGCTAGGAAGGTGGGTTAGAAGCTTGACATGGCAATATGGGAGGCATGCTATAGCAAGTGGTAGGTAGCGCGACATAGCGATAGAGCGAACAACTATCAAGCAAAGATAGAAGTGATTTCGAGGGTATGGTCATCTTGCCTGCAAAGTTCTCAAAGTTGTCGAAAGCTTGATCCTCGATAGCATACTCAACAGGTTCCTTGTTCATGTACTCGTCTCCCGGCTCTACCCAAGGCAAGAACACAAGCAATGGAACTACAATTAATCATGGTGCAATGCACAAGCAACATGATGTAATACATGGCATGGTATGCAAGATATGATATGCAATGCATATGCGTACTCCGGAAGGGAAAGAATGATCAAGGCATCAACTTGGCAAACCAAGTATGCCGCTGGAAGATGAGATGATTTCGGTCAAAATCGATATAAAGATCACCGGAAACGGATGCACGGTTTGCAAAAGCCAAGCAAAACAAGAAAGGTGCAAAACTGTGATTAACAACATGATGGCACTTAGAATGCAACAAGAAACTAAGCTACTGCACTCCAACATAGCAACAAAGCATATGGAAGTGATGTACAAGAGATGCTTGACAAAACATGAACACTGACCTACGGCTAAATCACACTAAAGCAGGTTCAAACAAGCATGACAAAAGTGCAAAAGATATCAGCTTCACAGACTTAGTGAAAATACTAACATGTTAAAAACAACATCAGGAAGCACTATTTAGAGCTAGCAAACAACATGCTACGGGAACATATCATAGCAAACGAAAGCATGATAGGATTCTACTGAATGCATAGAACAAAAGTACCTTACTGAACATGAGCCAAAAAGGTACAGAACATATGATGGCACCCATGTAAACATAGCAAGTTTAATTAACAATTTCATACTAGGAAGAAAAAAAGAGCATGGCATAAACAAATTTATGATAGCAACTTTGCGAGCTCACGCCACTCACCACAAAGCATCAAATGACAACATAAGCATACCAATATCAAGATGACATGTTCATGAAGCTAACCATGGCAAGAGGAAGTTCATAGCATGCATGGATCACTACCAACAACCATGGCAATATTGATTAACATGTTAACATTCTGCCAGGAACATTTTATAGAAAAAGTATAGCAAGACAATTACATGTTAGAACACTCCATAATTGCTACCAGGGGCATGAATGGATAGAGCATAACCATATGTTCAAAACATCCTTAATGAAGTATCTCAAAATAAGCATGGATCTCAATGTACCATCAAGTTTACATGACATCAAAATAATAGTAGGAAAAGACTTTGCAAAATCCTAAGTCCCTGAAAACAACAACATTATAAAGCCTAGTTTGCATGCTTGTGCTTGTCACCACATAGATCAAAAAAAATACAAGACTTTTACCAATGTAAAGATGGTATGGTTTAGTTCAAAACACATGTAGACCTCATGCTCATATGATGCACACATCAAATGCAACAAAAATGACAAATCACCATGATCTGATAAGTACCAATAGTTAACATTTTATAGCACTCTTGTATCAATGAAAAAGGCATCATAATGGACAGTAACATGCATGGAAAAGCTTCTAACATGAAGAGCTCAACGAGACGAACATTGTGACATATCATATGAAATATTTGGAGCACCGAGCACGGAGATGTAGCATGTCAAAGATGGCATGAAAATATCAGGATTTCGGGACTTAGAAAAAATCATCACCTCCGGAACAGATCTAGGGTTCCAGGTGCGTTCTTCGAGGTTCATCGGGGTTCGCCGGATATGGAGGTCGCGGTGGCCGGAGATGAAGCCGGAGAGGAGTTGGGAGTTGGCCGGAGCTTGCCGGCGGCTTCGGGGCACGGAGGAGGCCGGGGCAGTGCCGGATTCGAGGTAGTCGGCCCGGATCTAGCCGGAGCTCGGCGAGGGCAATGCCAGCCGGACCTGTGGCGGTGAGGCGGCGGGGGCCGGTGGGTGGGCGAGCGCACCGGCGGCGGCGGGCGGAGACGGCGGCGCGCGGGAGGAGGCGGCGGTTCAGGCGAGCGCGTGGGCCTGGAGAGTCGGACGTGGGCTCTCCGGGCCGGCGGC
Source organism: Triticum monococcum (assembly GCA_034509565.1). Taxonomy (NCBI): domain Eukaryota; kingdom Viridiplantae; phylum Streptophyta; class Magnoliopsida; order Poales; family Poaceae; genus Triticum; species Triticum monococcum. The sequence continues at coordinate 596,246,395 of CM067843.1, read as the reverse complement.
GCGGGAGGCAGTGGCGGGCGCCAGGTGGCGGACGCCGGTTGGCTGTGGGCGCATCGGTGGACGCGTCCGGCGCCGTGTGGACGTGTCCGGCGTGGAGAGAGGAGCGGGGCTAGGGTTTGACTAGGAAATTTGGAGGGGGTGCACATATTTATTGGTAGAAGGAGGTGGGAGTGTCCAAATGGGGTGCGGTTTTTGCCCACACAATCGTGATCCAACGGCGGAGAACATGGAGATGGTTTAGATGGGTTATTGGGCTGTTTTCGAGGGGTGCTGGGCTGCAACACAAAAGAATCTTTTGTAGTTACCCGGTTAACTGTTGGAGTATCAAACAGGCTCCAAATGGAACGAAATTTGACAGGCGGTCTACGGGTGGTGTACCAAGGCCAGTTGACAAATCTCGACCTATTCCGAGAACATTTTCATCGCGCTCATGAAAAGATACAAGAGGGGTGCGCCGGTGCACGTGGGAGTGACGGATTGCGAAACGGACAGTGGGGAAAATGCTCGGATGCATGAGACGAACACAAATGCAAATGCGATGCACATGATGACATGATATGAAAAGAATGACATGAACAAAATGAAAAACAAAGACAAAACCCAACGACGAAGGGAATCTCATAACTTAAGGCCGATAAATGGCAAGAGTCGGAGTTACAAATACGGCAAGTTACATCCGGGGTGTTACAACACTCCACCACTACGAGAGGATCTCGTCACGAGATCTAGGACTGAAGGAACTCCGGATATTCGGAACGGAGGTGGTCCTCACATTCCCAGGTGGCTTCTTGGTCGGAATGGTGTGACCACTTCACTTTCAGGAATTTGATAGACTTGTTGCAAGTCTTGCGCTCGGTTTCTTCAAGAATAGAAACGGGATGCTCATGGTAAGACAGATCTTCTTGGAGATCAATCTCTTCGAAGTTTATGGTGCGCTCAGGAGTCTTGAAGCACTTGCGAAGCTGTGACACGTGAAACACATCGTGCACATTTGCGAAGTTGGACGGAAGCTCAAGTTGATAGGTGAGGTCGCCTATTTTGCCAATGATCTTGAAAGGACCCACATATCTCGAGGCAAGCTCCCCTTTGATACTGAAGTGACGAGTGCCTTTCATTGGAGAGACGTGGAGGTAGACATGGTCTCTGATCTCGAAAGCCAAGTCACGGTGCTTGCTATCATAGTAACTCTTCTGGTGCGATTGCGCGGCTTTCAGATTTTCACGGATGACTTTACACATTTCTTCAGCCTCTGTGATCAAGTCATTGCCAAGAAGTTGGCGTTCACCAGTCTCTGACCAATTGAGAGGAGTACGGCACTTTCTGCCATAGAGAATTTTGAATGGGGCCTTGCCCGAACTCGCTTGGAAGCTGTTGTTGTAGGAGAACTCGGCATATGGAAGACAATCTTCCCACTTCATACCGAAGGAAATGACACAAGCCCTGAGCATATCTTCAAGGATTTGATTGACTCGCTCGACTTGGCCGCTTGTTTGAGGATGGAAAGCTATGCTGAAGCGAATGTTGGTGCCCATGGCCTTCTGGAAGGAGTCCCAGAACTTAGAGGTGAAAATGCTTCCATGATCTGAAGAGATCAATTGCGGAATGTCATGCAAGGAGACAATCCTGGAGGTGTATAGCACTGCCAACTGAGCTATTGTGATAGATTCTTTGATTGGAAGGAAATGAGCCACTTTAGTAAGCTTGTCGATGACAACGAAGCTAGCATCATTTCCACGCTTGGACTTGGGAAATCCAGTAATGAAGTCCATCTCGATATGGTCAGACTTCCATTCTGGAATAGCAAGAGGTTGGAGGAGAACAGCTGGTCATTGGTGTTCTACTTTCACTCTTCTGCAGACATCACATTCATTCACGAATTGAGCAATTTCTCGCTTCATTCGAGTCCACCAATACGACTGCTTGAGGTCATGGTACATCTTCGTACTTCCAGGATGAATGGAAAGAAGGGAATTGTGCACCTCGTTCATTATGACCTTCCTTAGATCACCTTTAGGAACCACAATTTGGTCCTCGAAGAATAGAGTGTCTTTGTCATCAATGCGATAGCACTTATATTTGGGTTGGCTCTTGGCAATCCCATGTTTCACCTTCTTCACCATGGTATCCAGGAGTTGTGCCTCACGAATTTGATCTTCCAAAGTATGAGAGACTTGGAGGTTCGCAAGAAAGCCTTGAGGAACAACTTGGAGATTCAGTTTGCGGAAAGCTTCACAAAGGTCTGGTTGGAAGGGCTTGAGAATTAAGCTGTTGCAGTAAGCCTTCCTGCTCAAAGCATCTGCAATGACATTGGCCTTGCCAGGAGTATATTCAATACTCAGATTGTATACTTGAATCATTTCGACCCATCAAGTCTACCTGAGGTTGAGGTTGGGTTGAGTGAAGATGTACTTGAGGCTCTTTTGATCTGTGAAGATGTCCACTTTCCTTCCCAACAAGAGATGTCTCCACGTTAATAATGCATGGACAACTACCGCCAACTCAAGATCGTGAGTGGGGTAGTTCCTTTCATTGGGCTTCAGCTGACAAGAGGTATAAGCCAAAACTTTCTTCTCTTGCATTAACATAGCGCCGAGACCTTGCAAGGAAGCATAATAGAAAACTTTGAATGGCTTGGATTCGTCAGGAGGAGTCAAGACAGGAGCTGTGACCAGCTTCTCTTTGAGGGTGTTGAAAGCAACGTCGCATTCAGGTGGCCAGACATACTTGACATGCTTCTGGAGGAGGTTCAAAAGAGGCTTTGCAATCTTAGAGAAATTCTCAACGAATCTTCGACAATATCTTGCAAGCCTAAGAAAAATGTGGAGTTGTTTGACATTCTGAGGAGGTTCCCAATTCACTATTGCTGACACCTCCTCAGGATTAACAGCGATGCCCTTGGCAGAGATGATATGACCAAGGTAAAGAACCTCATCAAGCCAGAACTCACACTTGGAAAACTTCGCATAGAATTGATGCTCTCTGAGCTTGTCGAGCACCAATCTCAAATGCTTGGCACGATCCTCCTTTTTCTTGGAAAAGACCAAGATATCATCAAGATACACCAGGACGAAATAATTTGTGTAAGGGTTGAAGATGAAGTTCATCATGCGAGAGAACGTTGGAGGAGCATTGACAAGGACAAAAGACATGACAGTATATTCATAAGAACCATAGCTTGTTCTGAATGCTGTCTTGGGGATATCTTTTTCACAAATGCGAATATGATGATAACACATACGGAGGTCAAGCTTGGAGAATACTTTGGCACATTTAAGTTGCTCGAATAGCTCATTGATGTTGGGAAGTGGATACTTGTTCTTTATTGTCTTCTTGTTCAATGGACGGTAGTCGACACAGAGTCGTTCCATTCCATCCTTTTTCCGGACAAAAAGAACATCACAACCCCATGGAGATGAACTTGGTCTGATCAGACCCATATGCTCGTGTTCATCGAGTTGTTTCTTCAACTCCTCTGGTCCAAGCTTGTAAGGACGCTTGCAAACAAGTTCCATGCCAGGCTCAAGATCAATAACGAATTCAACTGGCCGGCGAGGAGGAATTCCTGGAAGCTCTTCTAGAAAGACGTCTTGGTATTCACAAACGACTGGAATCTGAGAGATGGCATTCAACTCGCCCTTCTCATGGAGAGAAAACAGTCGAATGGTTTTGTCACAAGCGGCATAGATGATCACATCCTCAGAAGAGTGTGTCAATTGAATCTCTCTGGCAGCACAATCAAGCTGAGCCTTGTGCTTAGAAAGTCAGTCCATGCCAAGAATTAGATCAATGTCCGAGTCACCAAGAACAATTGGAGAAGACGGAAATTTATAGTTGCCCATCTCGATATCGACATTCGGAACCATCATGCTAGATCTCAAACGCTTAGCCAGAGAAACAACTTGCATTGCTCTAGGTAGAACCTTTGTGTCAAAATTGTGCTTCGGTGCAAATGGATATGACATGAAAGAATGTGATGCACTTGTATCAAATAAGTCTTTTGGAGGAAAGTCATTAACAGGAAGATTACCCATGATCACTTCTGAAGAATCCTCTGCCTGAGCTGCGTTCATCATGTTCACCTTTGCTAACTTGGAATTACGCTTGACCACTGCATTGCTGGAAGACCTCATAGGAGGAGGAGGCGGAAGGCGCCTTTGGTTGAAGCACTTGTTTGTATAGTGCCCTTTTTGCCGACACTTGTTGCAAGTAACCTCTAAGAGCGGACGATGATAAGGAGCACTTGACCTTGGAGTTTGAGACTGAGCTTTGTTTTGATAGCCTGGGTTGGGTGGTTGGGAAGATCCATTGCCACATTTTTCTCTTCTGCTGGTAGGGCTGATGAAACGGAGGAGGAGGCAACCAGAACTTCTGTTGCTTAGCTGCCACTTGTGAGGAAGAAGAAGATTGAACTGCATCCCTGACTCTCTTCTTAGAAGCCTCACACTTGAGTTGAGCAGCTTCTTGCTTTAGTGCCATGTTATAGAAGTGATCGAACTTAGTCGGCTCAAGAAGCATGAGAGCTAACTGCAGATCCTCTCCGAGGCCACCTCTGAATTGATAGATCATACTCTTTTCATTAGGAACGTCTTGTTTAGCGAAGCAAGCAAGTTTCTGAAACTGGATATTTTATTGGTAAACGGACATGTTGCCTTGCTTGAAATTGCAGAACTCCTCACGCTCTCTCAGCCACACTTGGTGGAATGTGATGAGCTTTGAAGTCTCAGCGGAAATCATCCCAGGTAATCACACGACCTCCTCTGGAATCTCTATATTGTTGATACCACTCAGCAGCTTGGACCTTGAGTTGAAACGAAGCAAACTTGACCTTGTCCTCAGGCCTGACATTGCTACATTCAAAATGCTTGCAGATGTCCACGAGCCAGTCGTTGACGTCTGTGGCCTCGACACCGTTGCTGAAGGACTTTGACTGGTTTGCGAGGAACTGGTTGAGGGTAGCAAACTGAGGCTGATTGTTGCCTTGGACTTGATTTCCTTGGTTGCCTTGACCTTGGTTGCACTCTTGCAAGAGTTGCAAAAGCATCTGAGTGTTGGCGTTGGTGGCTGCCATGACAGCTTGCCATCCTCCGGAGGTGGAGGTGGTGGCGGAGGGTTCGACTGATCCCCATCATTGCGGTCCGAATTCTGACGTGTTGGAGGATCCATCCTGAAGAGGGTGACATCCGTTAGAATTTTTGGAAGACAGATATTCAAGCTGAATCAATGGATCAAAATGGCAACATATAGTCTCATAATAAACATTCGAACAAGGATGAACGAATGAATTCCAAAGTAAGTCATCACACGTCCATTAGGTTGAGAAGCCACTTAGATAAAGGTAGATGAATAAAGCAATAAGGCACGGATATGAACAAATAAGTGGTAAGGATTACCCAATCACAGACCAAATATCTGCGGGAAGAAATACTAGAACTCCTTGAATTCCGACCTATAAAACTCCCGAAACTTTCTGGTTATGCAATCAGGTGTTGGGGATACATGGGAAGCATAATATCTCACCCAAACTAACAATCCCTACATCCAGTTGTATCCGTCCTTCAACACATAACCAAGAAACCTTCGGAAGTCATGTACCTCAACCTTCGAAAAGCATCTGTTATACGAGTTATGGCAATACTCCCGAACTCCCGCCCCAGTACCGGGTGGCTGTCGAAGTAATGGGCCATGGGTTGGCTAACCTGAGGCCCATGACCTTTCCAGACATCGGGGCTGACTGCGCCCCTCAAGGCAACAGACGGAGAGCCGACTTCAGGAGGGCGGCTGGAGGAACAGCCGGCAGCCTATATGCGTCGAGTCCTAGAGAAGAGATCAAGACCGGCCGACTCCGACTGGCGGCTTCCAGAGAAGCCGGCCACCGGGAGTCGGCCCACGACATCAGCAAAGCCCATGCCCTCATCAGGGGGGATGGGACAGGGAGTGGCAACAGTGAAGCCCACTCCCTCCCCTTTTCCGGGGGATGGCCAGGGCATAGTGCATTGTACCAGCGGAGATCTCCGTCTGGCGCAGCACTATTGCCATGACATCGCTGACGTCAGCCACAGTGGGCGGAGTCCTGTACCCATGACGGTCTGACAGTACGATCGACGGAAGACGGCCCTACCAGTCAGTGAGAGTTCGGAAGACGACAAGGGTGCCACCAGTTGGACCCGTAGGGAGCCGGCCCGCGGAAGTCGGCCTGCCCCTCCCATGGGTCCCATGCTCCATTAGCCAGACGAGACGGGGAGTGGCTACAGTAATCTCCTGCCAGGCGGCAGGCCTGTAGCCACGACCCATGACCAAGCCTGTGTCATTAGAGGCACCGTTACAGTAATCAGCAGCCGGTAGGACCCGCCAGCGGCGGGTGTGGCCTATCGGCTCCGTACCAGACCAGTCGGCCGGGGGGGCCGCAGGCGAAGAGACTGACAGCTAGGCCCTAAGTCCATACAGTTTACCATTGTACCCCTGGGGGGGGTAGGCTTATATAAACCCCCCAAGACACCCATGCAAAGGGTTCCGCTTCATTAGAACTAGACCAGACCTTAGAGAAAGGAGAGAGCTAGCCCTGCCTTCTCCTACCCACAGATACAGCTTGAGGAGCACCTTTGTACTCACTTTGCCTTAGTGATCATGCGGAGACCCCGCAGAGCAGGACTAGGGGTGTTATCTCCAAGGAGAGCCCCAAACCTGGGTAAAGTACGATGGCGTTCGTGTCTACGCCTCATCCCGTTTCCAGGCACCGGCGACATTCTACTCGCCCCCACCATGATAAGCCATCCTTTGGCATATGTCACACCCAACCCCTGACATTTGGCACCCACCATGGGGCCTGGTGCACCGTCATCCGGAGACCTGTTCTGGACGGGAACCCTCTTTCTTCCTAGCGAGCGCAGCTAGCCCGGCACGCCAGACGGAGTCTGCGCCGACGCGCTGCATGGCGCTGAAATCGCCTGCGCGGCCAGTGGCCTCGCTGATCTTGTTGGCGAGGTCCGCCTCTCTGACGAGCCTGCATCCGACGCAGGCATGGGCGGCCCTAAGAGCCTCCTTGCGGGCCTCCTCAATCAACTCCACGTCGCCAGCGAGCTAGCTGGGGACTTGGAGTCAGTAGGCTCCACCGATCCGATGCTAGTCGACTCCGACACCGCGTCGCTTGACACGTTCCCCACCAACGTGGTGGTCTACGACGAACCGCTTCCTTGCGCAGAGAACGGCAGAAGCACCGTCACGGAAATGCTTGCCATTGATCATGATGAGCACTCCGGTCGGGGTGATTATGACCCGCTCAACGCGGCGCTACGAGACGTGGCAGCGCCCATTCCTGAAGACGCCGACACCGAGACGCTGGAGGCACGCCGCCTTCATCTAGTCGAAGGCGCCAAAAAGCTGGCCAGCATGAGACGCCTGTCAGAAGCGTACCAGCGCGAGATGGACCGTGCTGTGGGCGGAACGCCGGCTGCGGCTGGGCCTAGCCGCCTTGGCACGGTCCAGCAGCGTAGCATGGCTATTGCCGATCTGTTCGGGGCCAATCGCCCCGTCTACGCCACACCTAAGGAGAACATTCGAGCCGCCCAGGCGGCGGTGGACGAGCCGGACAAGTTCGAGGGCGAAGAACGTCGCTTGATGACGGAGCGCGTCCAGCGACTCCTTGACGCGGCTGCAGAGCAGAACGAGGCCAGTTGCCACACTAATGCGCCGCACTGGCAGAATGACAACCTGCTTCCGCGCCGAGACAAAGGCGTGGAGTCTCGGACGCCAACTGGCGGCGTCCATGGAAGAAAGGACAAGGAGCCGGCTGCCAGCCGCAGTCGGACTCGCATCACCATAGAGCGCGACCGAGACGGCCGCCCAAGAACAATGGAACGACGGGACGACTGTCCGCCTCCTCCCCCTCAGAGGGAAGGCGAGTCTCCCCTCCGCCTATTGATCACCCGATGCTCGGCGACCACCTTGGCCGCCGAGAGGGGGTCGGAGAGAATGACGCCCGCCACCGGATCGACCATCTCCACCGATCCCTGGCGCTTGAAGAAGAAGATGAGTTGGGTCCGCCGTGTTTCTGAGACGAGCCCTTCCCCAAAGGGTTCATGCGCCCTAGAGATACACCCAAATACACCGGCTCCGTGAAGCCGGAAGACTGGCTAGTCGACTACTCCACGGCCGTCAGCATAGCAAACGGCAACAAGCATGTTGCCGTGAATAACGTTCCGCTCATGCTCCAAGGCACGACCCGGACTTGGCTAAATAGCTTAAGGCCCCGCAGCATCAACAGCTGGGTCGACTTCACTGATGCCTTCTCCGCAAATTCACCAGCACGTACAAGCGACCTCCCAAGCCTCGCCAACTCTCCTTATGTGTACTGGGCCCCAGCGAGTCAACCCGCGACTACCTCACGCGCTGGGCTGAGCTTCGCAACTCCTGCGAATGCGTGCATGAGGTGCAGGCCATTGAATACTTCACCACAGGATGCCGAGAGAGCACCCTCCTCAAGCACAAGCTTCTCTACGACGAGCCGACAACCCTCGATGAGCTGTTGGTCATAGCGGACAAGTACGCCACGGCCGAATCCTCCATGAAGACGGAGATTCAAGTCAGCGCGACCGGCAAGGTGGCTCCTCAGGCTCCTCGAACTCCGGCCGGAGACACCAGTCGGCGTCAACAGCAGAACGACCACAAGCACAAAGCCCCACCACCGACTTCTGCCAGTCGGCAGGTGGCAACAGTCGAGAACCAGCAGCCGGAAGGGCAGCCCCCGCCGAAACGCGAGAAGGGCGGCAAGCCCAACTGGCAGCTGGCTTTCTCATATGAGAAAACCTTGGACGGACCCTGCAAGTTCTACAATGGTGCAAAACCGTCCAACCACACCACTCAGAAATGCCACTGGCTCACCAGGATAGCCAAGGGAGACGGACTTTTGCCTCCCCTACCTGCGGGGCAGCCGCCTCCTCCGCCCCAGCAGCCGGCGGTCAGACCAGTCGGCGCAGTACAAGACGAGTACCCAGAAGAGCAGGGAGCTTATGTCGTGTTCACCAGTGTGGCCGACGATCGACGCAGCAGGTGGCAGGAGCAGCAGGAGGTGAACGCAGTAGCGTCTGACACCCTAGAGTTTATGCACTGGTCTGAGAAGCCCATCAGCTGGAGCAGTGCTGACCACCCCGAAGTAATGCCCAAACCCGGCTCCTATGCCTTGGTTTTGGATGCCACCTTTGCCACAGACAAACGAGCTGCTCACTTCTCCAGAGTCCTGATAGACAGCGGCAGCAGCATTAACATCATGTACAAAGACACCATGGAGAAGTTAGGGATCAGGCAGAGGCAACTACAGTCTAGTCGGACGGTGTTCCATGGCATAGTTCCTGGCCTTTCTTGCTCTCCAATCGGCAAGATCTTGATCGACGTCCTCTTCGGAGACAAGGATCATTTCCGCCGAGAGTCAATTTGGTTTGAGGTGGTGGACCTGGAGAGCCCATACCATGCGCTGCTTGGCCGGCCAGCCCAGGCCAAGTTCATGGCCGTCCCCCACTATGCCTACCTCAAGATGAAGATGCCGAGTTCCAAGGGGATCCTGACCATAACTGGTGACTAGAAGAAGTCGTCCGCCTGCGCATCAGAGAGTAGTCGGCTGACCGAGTCCCTCATGATCGCAGCTGAGAAGCGACTACTAGATCGGGTTGTGGCGATGGCAAGCAAACATCCAGAGATGTCGCCTGATCCCAGAGAGTCGGAAGCTGAGGGCTCTTTCAAGCCGGACAAGGAAACAAAGAAGATACCCTTGGACCCAAAGCACCCAGAGAGGTACGCTGCCGTAGGCGCCAACCTCGATAGCAAATAGGAAGGCAAGCTCGTCGATTTCCTCCGTGAGAATCAAGACATCTTCGCATGGTCCCCCAAAGACATGCCAGGTGTCCCGACGGAATTCACCAAGCACAAATTACACGTCCGATCTGATGCCAAGCCAGTCAGGCAACCTTTGCGCCGCTTGTCGGAAGAGAAGGGGAGAGTTGTTGGAGAAGAAATAGCACGTCTGCTTGCGGCCGGCTTCATCATGGAAGTATTCTTTCCAGAATGGCTGGCCAACCCGGTCCTGGTACTGAAGAAGAACAAGCAATGGCGAATGTGTATTGACTACACTAGCCTCAACAAAGCATGCCCCAAGGACCCATTCGCTTTGCCAAGGATCGACCAAGTGATAGACTCCACAGCCGGATGCGAGCTATTGAGTTTCTTGGATGCATATTCGGGGTATCACCAGATCAAGTTGAACCCAGTCGACAGGCTGAAGACGGCCTTCATCATGCCGTTTGGAGCTTTTTGCTACCTGACCATGACGTTCGGCTTGAGGAACGCCGGCGCCACCTTCCAACGATGCATGTAGAAGTGTCTCCTCAAGCAGCTCGGCAGAAATGCTCATGTTTACGTGGATGATGCGGTGGTAAAAATGGATAAGCGTGGGACACTGCTGGAAGACCTCAAGGAGACCTTCGAGAACTTGCACCGATTTCAGATCAAACTCAACCCGGAGAAGTGCATCTTCAGAGTACTAGTCGGCCAGCTCCTTGGTTTCCTGGTCTCCGAACGCGGCATAGAATGCAACCCTGTGAAGATCAAGGCAATTGAAAGGATGGAGGTACCCAGCCGACTGTTGGACGTACAAAAGTTCACCGGCTGTTTGGCGTCCATCAGCCGATTCATTAGTCGGCTGGGTGAGAGGGCTCTTCCCCTGTACCAACTCATGAAGAAGACCACTTTTTTCGAGTGGAGCCACAAGGCAGACGAAGCATTTTTCCAACTAAAGAAGATGCTGACTACTCCACCTGTCCTGGCGGCTCCGACTCCTAAGGAGCCCATGCTCCTCTACATCGCTGCCACCAGCCGAGTGGTCAGCACAGTCATTATGGTAGAACGTAAGGAGGAAGGCAAAGCGCTACCAGTCCAGAGACCGGTATATTATTTGAGTGAAGTACTGTCGACCTCCAAGCAAAACTACCCTCACTACTAGAAGATGTGCTATGGTGTGCACTTTGCCGCCAAGAAATTGAAGCCTTACTTCCAAGAACATCCAATCACAGTGGTCTACACGACTCCTCTAGCCGAGATCATCGGTAGCCGCGACACTTCGGGTCGAGTGGCCAAGTGGGCCATAGATTTGGCCCCTTACACCATCTACTACCAACCTCGCACTGCCATCAAGTCACAAGCGCTGGCCGACTTCCTCGTCGACTGGGCCGAAACCCAGTATCTACCGCCAGCGCCCGACTCCACCCATTGGCAAATGCATTTCGACGGTTCCAAGATGCGCACCGGCTTGGGAGCCGGCATCGTCCTCACCTCTCCCAAGGGCGACAAGCTCAACTAGGTGCTGCAAATCCATTTTGCTACCTCCAACAATGTCGCCGAGTACGAGGCACTCATTCACAGGCTCCGGCTAGCCAAAGAGCTCGGCATTCGCTGGATCCTGTGCTATGGTGACTCCGACTTGGTGGTCCAGCAGTCGTCAGGCGATTGGGACGCCAAGGATGCAAACATGGAAGCTACCACTTCCTCGTACAGCAACTCAGCGGATATTTTGAGGGGTGCGAGTTTCTCCATGTACCAAGAAATGACAACGACCAAGCAGATGCCCTGGCGCGAATCGGCTCCACTCGTCAGGTGATACCGTCCGGCGTCTCTCTCCAGCGCGTCCTCAAGCCGTCCGTCAAGCCATCACCAGAGTTAGACTCCATCTTCGTGCCGGCTCCTCCTAAAGTAGTTGGATCCGACTCAGGAGCCCCGTAGACGACACGAGTATTCCGGCAGGCGGCACGGGAATCGTGGCAGTCGCACCCGGCCTGGGGACTGTACCAATCAGCCCGGGGACTTCGTCAACACAACAAGCGGCTGCCGACTCCAACCCGCCACCTCCCGGCCCAGCCGCCCTTGTCCAAGTCGCAATCTTGGCTGTTGCAGAAATCGCAGCACCTTCATGGGCCCAGCCCATCCTCAAATTTATGATGAACAAAGAGCTACCAGCCGATGAGTTCTCGGCTCGGCAGGTACAGCGCCGGGCGGCAGCGTACACCATCGTCAATAGAGAGCTCGTAAGGCGCAGTGTCACTGGTGTCCACCAGCGTTGTGTGGAGCCAGAGCAAGGCCAAGCAATCCTCAAAGACATGCATCAAGGCGAGTGTGGCCACCATGCGGCTTCGAGAGCACTCATCCCAAAGCTTTCCACCATGGCTTCTTCTGGCCGACATCTCTTGAAGACGCCAAGTCTTTGGTCCAAAAATGCAAGGGGTGCCAGAAATTCCGCTCTAAGCCTCATCAGCCGTCTTTGGCACTCAAAACTATTCCCATTGCCTGGCCCTTTGCCGTTTCGGGCCTGGACATGGTCGGACCATTCAAGACGGCACGAGGCGGTTTGACTCACTTACTAGTCACAGTGGACAAGTTCACCAAGTGGATAGAAGCAAAACCAATCAAGAGTTTAGATGGTCCGACCGCTGTGACCTTCATCTCTGACATCACAACTCGGTACAGCATACCGCATAGCATCATCACCGAAAACGGCACAAATTTTGCCAAAGGTGCCTTGGCCCGTTTCTGCACGATGCAGGGCATCCGACTGGACTTAGCGTCTGTTTCCCATCTGCAGTCCAACGGCCAGGTAGAGCGAGCAAACGGCCTAATCATGTCCGACATCAAGCCTCGGCTGGTCGAGCCTCTGGAGCGCTGGCTTGATGAGTTGCCAGCCGTCCTCTGGAGCCTGCGCACGACTCCAAACAAGTCAACCGGTTTCATGCCCTTCTTCTTCGTCTACGGTGCTAAAGCTGTCATCCCAATGGACATAGAGTTCGACTCCCCTCGAGTCACCATGTACACCGAAGAGGAGGCAGAAGAGGCACGTCAAGATGGCGTCGATCTGCTGGAAGAGGGCTGGCTGTTGGCACTCAGCCGATCCAGCATCTACCAGCAGAGCCTACGCCGATACTACAACCGGAAGGTCAAGCCACGATCTTTCCAAGAAGGAGACCTTGTGCTCCGGCTGATTCAGCGAACAGCCGGCCAGCACAAGCTCTCAGCACCTTGGGAAGGCCCTTTCATCATCAGCAAAGTGTTGGGCAACGACTCCTACTACCTGATCGATGCTCAGAAGCCCCGAGCACGCAAGAGGGATGACTCCGGCAAAGAGACGGAGCGGCCATGGAATGCAAACCTGCTCCGAAGATTTTATAGTTAATGCAGTATGTATCACGCTACCCTTTGTATTAAAGTACAAAGACCTCGGGCCCCTCGGGAAGAGCTCGAGGACTGCCTTCTTTTGTCTATATGATAAAGAGTTATGCCTATGCATATGTTATTCTTCATTATGCCACTTGGCACCGGGTTTGACTAGTCGGCCCGGGGACTTGCCGACTTGTGCTATGAAACGACTTCCTGCAGCCGGACAAGTAATGTGTGGCACTTAAGCCGTCTCCTGTTAGAAGCCGCAGATCGCAGAGTGACTGACCGGCGAACAGGAGTAAGGTAGAATGGGTGCCCATATGAAAAATGGCTAAGGACTCAAAGCTCGCTCATAGTTAAAAGCCGGTTTTTAGTCTTTTACAACCGACTCTTTAGCAGCCGGCTTGCCGTTTCCTAAATTAACTTGCTAAAAAATCTAAAAGGCTAAGTACTTGCTTTCCCAAAGAAGCCAAGTTTTCGATCTAGCGGCAGTCCGCAGAGTGGCTGTCCGGCTGGCAAGATGGCAACCAAGGGAAAGCGGCAAAGGAAAAAGTCAAAGAGCAATAAGCAAGAAGAGATAGAATGCGGATAAATATTTACATAGAAAGGCCCTTGGCCGAATCATCAAACAGAAGTTCAAGATACACCCAGTGGGTGGAATTGTGCAAAATAACAAGTTCATTGAGAATGCTAGGCAGGTAAAATAAAGATAAAGTGGCAGCCTAGGAAGCCGCGGGTGGACTCGGAGGACCGGACGGGTCGGCGGTGCCGGTTGCCGGGGCGGCCGGCTGGTTGGTCTCCGCTTGATCACCTGTGGCAACAGCCGGCTCAGTTGGGCGTGGCTCGTTGCTAGAGGCACGGTCGAGCTGGGGCTGGCCGTCTGCCTTGACCTCTGGCGCCTCCTCCTCGTCTCCTTCCTCCTCCCCGCCTTCCTCTTCGCCACTGGAGTCGCTCACCTCCACCGAGTCCTCGCCGACGTCCGGGTTCAGCCCGAACCACTCCGGCGGCGCCTCCTCACCGTTCTCAGCCTGCTCTGGGACGAAGACGCTGGTGTCGGTGTACTCGGCAATCGATGCGGCACGCTTGACAAGATCGTCTTCCACCGCAGCCAGCTCCGCCTGGGCCTCCAGCCGGAACGTGGTAACTGGGCTAAGCTCAGCCCAGGATACCATGCCTTGGCGAATTCTAAAGCCCGACGTGCTCCAGCCCGAGCCGAAGAACCCTTCCAGGCCTCAAGACGGCCGGCTGCGACCTCTAGCCAGTCGGCAGTTCGACTGGGGGTGCGTGGTGCCTGCATATCCGGCTATAGGGCGGAAATCGCCTGGGCGCTGACACGTTGAAGCCGGCGCAGCATCCGGTGGGCTGGGCGAAGGCGGGCATCGATGCTAAGGATCTGCTCGCCAAGAGTTCGGGGGGCGTTGGCAGTGATCTGTGCGCCGTCCGCCCTCCGCGCTTCACGATCAACCTCGATGGCTTGATTGGCGGCGTCCGAATGGTCGGGGAAGAAGTCTGCTAAGGAAGAACGAGGAAACAAGGTTAAAAATCTTAAGGCCGACTTGACTAGCAGTCGGCAGCCCAGAAAAGGAAACGAGGGGAGGCTCACCATCAACAAGATCCTCGATTGCGTGGAAGCCAGAGACCAGCGTCGCCTCCTTGTCGGTCCAGGAGGAGCGCTCGGACGCAAATTCGGCGAGAAGGGCGGTCTCCTTGTCCTCCGCCTCCTTCTGGGCCCTCTGGAGCAGCTCCTTCTACTCTGCCACCTGCGTAGCCAGCCGGTCGCGCTCCTCCGTTCTGCCAGCCGCACTCCTCCTCCTTGACACGCAGCGTGGTGTTAACTTCGCCCAGCTGCTGCTGAAGGGCGGCTTTGGCTTCTGAAGAAGGAGGGGGAGGGGTGGCGGTCGTCAACAAAGAAGAAAGGTCACCGGAGAGATCCGGCCCGACTGCTCAGCATTCAGCCTGAATCTTGGGGACTACAACCCGCGGGTGTGCCAGCGCGCCCCCGCAGAGAAAGAAGAGGACTTACCCCGGCTGTCCGATAAGTCAGCGGTCCTCTTGGCCAGCTCCTCAACATTGGCGTTGAAGGAGGTCACGCGAAGATTGTGGTAATCCTGCATCAAAATTTCAGAAAAAATGTTGGTACTTCGAACTCATCGATTAAAGTTTCGAGCCGCCTGCTCAGCAGCCGGCCCGAAACTCGGGGACTACACCCAGTGGGTGCACTGGCACGCCCCCACAAAGAAAAACAAGGAAGCAAAGCAAAAAGAAGGGATGCGTACCCGGATGGCCGTTCGTGACGCCAGATATGCCTTGGTGCACTCCTTGATGGCGTCACCCTCGGCCCGGAGCTTGGCTTGGACGACCAGGAGCGCCTGGTTCAATGGGCCCGTCCCGCCTCCCCGCACCCACCGGTAGGCGCGGCGCTCGACACCTCTGTGTCCGGGATCGAGGAGCTCGCAGCGCCGGTCTCCAGTGGACACGGTGCTGAGGCCGCCTTCGCGAGACGGCGGCGCGTTGGGGTACTGACCTCGAGGGCCAGGCCCGTCACCGCTGCGCCTCCAGTTGGCGGTAGTGGAGGGTCCGCCGGTTGTCCGCCTGGCGCGCCTCCGGAGGGTGGCAGTGGTGGCACAATGACTTCCAGCGTAGCGGTGACGTCGGCGTCCCTTTCCCGACCGGGTTCTCGTCGCCGACTTCCCCAGTCTGCGCCGTGAACTCCGGTGGCGGCGGCGCGGAGTTCAAGGGGACGACGAACACCGCCGACTGGCGGTGTGCGGCTTCCTCTGTGTGTTTCTTCTCCGCATCGGCGGCCTCGACCTCCGCCAGCTTCTTCAGAGCGGCGGCCTCCGCTTTATCGGCTTCCGCCTTCTTCAAACGGGTGGCTTCCCACTCCTCACGCGCCTCCCGCATGTTCCGCTCTGTCGCCTCCCGGAGGTCGGCGGCGGGATCAATCCGCCGAGTGGTGCAGGAGGTCTCCGCCCACTTTATGACGGAGCCGGCGGCCGATTTCTCAAGAGAGAGAGGGGCCCTAAAGTCGGGAAAATAAAGTAAAGGGATTTCAGACAGACTCAATAAAGAAACATGAAGGTATGAAGGGAGGTGGTACTTACACCGAAATCAGCTGCGGCGTCTTCACCACCTTGCGGAAGCGGTTGGCCTTTGCGGCCGCTTCGTCCTGCTTGGTCGCCGTGGTTGAGCCCTTGGGCTTCTTCGGCCGGCTACCGAATAGGCTCGTCCCGGCCCTGCGCTTCTTGCCGCCGCCTTGAGCGTTCGGCGGGGCTGACGAGCCCGCGCCCGGCTGGCCGGGTCCTGGCTGATGGCGCGGGGTGACCTCCTCGTCATCGTCAGGCCAGTCCTCGAGACTGGCCCCAAGTCTCGGACCACCTGACACGTCGCCTCTTCCCTCGGCGTCGTCCTCCAGTGCCGCCGCCCCCAAGTCGGGGTCGTCCACATCGCTCTCCGCCCAGTCGGGGAGAAACTCGTGGTCCGGCCCCGCGGTGCCGGCTGCTAGCTAGAGGGGGGTTCTGACCAAAGCTGACTGGTCAGAACGAGCAAGACAGACTCGGCAGTAAAATGTCAGGAGAATCGAAGAAAAAGAGAGAAGGAAAACAACTCACCAGAGGCGGAGGGGCAGCACGTGAATACGGCTCCTTGCCGAACTGCCACTCTGCGTTGAGGTCGCAGCTCGCAAGGTAGTTCACCATGTAGGCTACCTCCTCGTGAGGCATCTCCTTGGTGCACATTCGGCTCGGGTCTCGATGCCCGCTCATCTGGCAGGTCATGTGGGGGCGACTTTGGAGGGGCAGCACTCGGCGCGCCACGAAGGCGGCTAGCAAGTCCGGCCCGGTCAGGCCCTCCGACTGCGCCAGCACTCGAAGCCGCGCAACGGCGCCGGCTCCTGCAGGTGTCAGCATCCGGGCCCGGTGCGACCAGTTGGGCTGTCTCCCAGCCGGCGGGCCGGCTACGTAGGCCGACAGGTTGACCCAATCACCCTCCATGGAGATGTTCTTCACGTAGAAGTACGACCGCTGTCACATCTTCACCGACTTGATCAGCGTGATGGAGGGAAATGGGTTGTCGGCCCCCGACCTCCACACGGCGATGAACGCGCCGCACTGAGCCGACACGCCCGCGGCTTGAGTGCCGAGCTTGGAGAAGAAGAACTCCCCCCAAAGCTCGATGGTGGGGAGAACGCCGATGAAGCCTTCGCATAGGGTGATGAAGGCGGACAGCAGCACCACCGTGTTGGGGGTGAGTGAAAGCACAAGTGCTCCCTAGGTGGTTTTGGTAATTAATGACAACATATCTCTTGTTGGACTAACGTTTCTATCTAGTATGTTTCAGATAAGTTCAACAATGGAGTGGCATGGACTAAAAGTTGTGGGAAGTTCTCCAAGATGCTAAGGACAAAGGATTGGCTAAAGCTTAAAGCTCAAGACTCTTCATTTTTCATTTTAGTGATCCAAGATCACATTGAGTCCATAGGAAAAGCCAATACTATCAAGGAGGGATGAGGTGTTGCTTAATGAGCCTCTTGCTCAAGTGCTTAATGATATGCTCCAAAATCCTCAGCCACTTTCCCACTTCCACATATGACCTAAACCCAAAGCCAAACTCGGACCTACCAATTATTTCTATCCGGCGCCACCGAGTTTCACTTGTGATAGCCACTGCTAAAAACCCTAATCAGTTCGGTCTCACCGATGGGATCTTGATATCACCAAGATGGGCTTGCAAACTCTCTGTTACCTATTGCAATACTTTCGGTCCCACCGAGATATGCAATCGGCCCCACCGAGTTTGCTTGGTCAAGTCTCTGTTTCACTTATTATCAAAATCGGTCCCACCGAGTTTGAGTAATCGGTCAAACCGAGTTTTGGATTTACCCTAACCCTAGCACATCGGTCCCACCGAGTTGATCCAGTCGGTCCCACCGAAAATCTCTAACGGTCACTAGGTTTACCTTTTCGGTCCGACCGAGTTTGTTGATTCGGTCCCACCGAGATTGGAAAACTGTGTGTAACGGTTGGATTTTGTGCGGAGGCTATATATACCCCTCCACCTCCTCTTCATTTGAAGAGAGAGCCATCAGAACAGATCTACACTTCCAACCCATATGTTCTGAGAAAGAACTACCTACTCATGTGTTGAGGCCAAGATATTCCATTCCTACCATATGAATCTTGATCTCTAGCCTTCCCCAAGTTGCTTTCCACTCAAATCTTCTTTCCACCAGATCCAAATCCTATGAGAGAGAGTTGAGTGTTGGGGAGACTATCATTTGAAGCACAAGAGCAAGTTGTTCATCATCAACACACCGTTTGTTACTTCTTGGAGAGTGGTGTCTCCTAGATTGGCTAGGTGTCACTTGGGAGCCTCCGACAAGATTGTGGAGTTGAACCAAGGAGTTTGTAAGGGCGAGGAGATCGCCTACTTCATGAAGATCTACCGCTAGTGAGGCAAGTCCTTCGTGGGCGATGGCCATGGTGGGATAGACAAGGTTGTTTCTTCGTGGACCCTTTGTGGGTGGAGCCCCCCGTGGACTCGCGCAACCGTTACCCTTCATGGGTTGAAGTCTCCATCAACGTGGATGTAGGATAGCACCACCTATCCGAACCACGGGAAAAACATCTGTGTCTCCAATTGCGTTTGAATTCTCCAAACCCTTCCCTTTACATTCTTGCAAGTTGCATGCTTTACTCTCCGCTGCCTATTTACTCTTTGCATGCTTGCTTGATATGTATTGTGAATGTTGAAATTATGCCTAAACTCCACTTAAACCGAAAAAGCTTAAAAATTACAACTTTAGCATTATGTGTCTAATCACCCCCCTCTAGACACATCTACTTCAAGGTCCTACAAGTGGTATCAGAGCTTTGGTCTCCATTGCCTTGGTTTAATCACCATTGGAGGAAGATGGATGTGTCTACTTTAGGGAGTCTTAGACATAGAGTGCCTATTCTTGATGGAGAGTATTTTTATGAGTGGAAAAATGAGATGCTTGTAATCTTCAATCAATATCATTTGAACAAGTATATTGCTAGTCCTTGTGCGCCTCATATTGATCCTTTGCATCCTACCCTAGATGAAGATATTGACATGATTCGCAATCTTAGAACTATTGAGCTCATCATTAGAGGATTGCCCAAAAATTTGATTGCTAGTTTGCCTACTCTTAATTGTGCCTATACTATATGGAAATTTCTTGAGGAACGATTTCCCGATCATTCCTTGAAAAATTTGGATGAAATTCTCCATAAATCTATTGCCTTGAGTAAGATGAACTCTAGTGATCCTAGTTTTGGTGATTGCCTATTTAAGCTTACAAATCTCAAGCGTGCTAAAGGAGATGTTGGAATCATTATATCCGAAGCTATAAGAATTCATAAAAGTGGCTACTTTGATGATCATTTATCTAATGAATTACCCTCTCTAGGAAATGATGAATCACAAGATCATGGTGAACATGGATACTATGATGATGATGATGATAGTGACTTTGATCTTGATGATGCAATGAGACATTTTGGTCTTACGGCAAATCTTTGGGGATATGCGTCAGGAGGAAAGGAATGGGTTCTTGATAGTGGATGTACTGATCATATGCCCGGAGATGAAGAGATGTTCCGTGAGCTTGCTGAAAATGACGGCCCTCGGAAATATGTCACCTTTGGTGATAATTCAAAGGGTAAAGTGGTTGGCCTTGGTAAGGTGGCTATCTCACATGATAGTTCCATTCAAAATGTCATGCTCGTTGAATCTCTCGGCTACAACTTACTTTCAGTATCTAGACTTGCTGATTTTGGTTTGAATGTCCTATTTACTGAGGTAGATTGCCAAGTATTTCGTCGAGACAATCATAAAATGGTCTTTACCGGTATGCGTAGAGGTGATCTTTACATTGTCGATTTCTCTAAAAAGGCTCAACCTAAAACTTGCTTTATTGCTAAATCCTCAAAAGGTTGGTTGTGGCATAGACGACTAGGTCACGTTGGCATGACAAACCTTGACAAGCTTATTAAAGGAAATCATATCCTTGGAGTTAACAATGTCATATTTGATAAGGATAGACTTTGCAGTGCTTGTCAAGCAGGTAAACAGGTTGGAGGAAGGCATCCCGTGAAGAACATCATGACCACAAGGAGGCCACTCGAGCTACTTCATATGGATCTTTTTGGTCCCAACGCCTACAAGAGTCTCGGTGGAAATTCTTTTGGTCTAGTTATAGTTGTTGATTTTTCAAGATTTACGTGGGTGTTCTTTCTTAATGACAAGTCGCAGGTCCAGAAGATCTTCAAAAACTTCGCTAGGAAGGCCCAAAATCAGTTTGACGTGAAGATCAAGAAGGTTCGGAGTGACAACGGAACGGAGTTCAAGAACGCAAATGTGGACACCTTTCTTGACGAAGAAGGGATTTCACACGAGTTCTCGGCTATGTACACACCTCAACAAAATGGAGTTGTTGAGAGGAAGAACCGGACGCTCATCGAAATGGCAAGAACAATGCTTGATGAATACAAGACGCCGAAGCACTTTTGGGCAGAAGCGGTTGAGACAGCTTGTCATGCAACAAATCGCTTGTATCTTCACAAGCTACTCAGCAAGACGGCATACGAGCTCCTCACCGGTAACAAACCCCAAGTTGGATACTTTCGAGTATTCGGCTCAAAATGCTACATTCTTGACAAGCATTGTCGTTTAAAGTTTTCTCCTAAATCTCATGAAAGTTTTCTACTTGGTTATGGCTCAAACTCTCACACTTACCGTGTCTACAACAATTTCACCCGAAAGGTTGAAGAGACGGTAGATGTGAAGTTTGATGAATCTAATGGCTCGCAGGTAGAGCAATTGCCAATTGATGTAGGAGACAAAGACCCTTCGGAAGCAATCCAAGACTTGTCTATTGGCAAAATTCGTCCAACGGAGGTGAAGGAGAGTACCTCGTCCGTCCAAGTGGAAGCTTCTACTTCACAACAAGGTGAACCAAGAATTGATACGGAAGCATCCACAAGTGGGACACACCAAGATGAAGAAGATAAGGAAATGCATCAAGACGAACATCAACAACCTCCTTCTCCACCACGACAAGAGAATGACAACGTCAACAATGAAGAAGGCCAAGAAGAAGAACAATATGAAGAAGATGTTCAACAAAGACCCAAGCAAAAGCTCTCACGAGTTTGAGCAAGAATTGCCAAAGATCATCCCGTCGAGAAAATCTTCAATGATATACAAACCGGGAGAATCACTCGCTCAAAGACTCGTTTAGCTAACTTTTGTGAAAACTATTCATTCATCTCTAGCATTGAACCTATGAAGGTTGAAGAAGCATTGGAAGATCCGGATTGGATAAACGCTATGCATGAAGAGCTACACAACTTTGAGAGAAACCAAGTTTGGACATTGGTTGAGAACCCCGACAACAACCACAACATCATTGGTACCAAATGGGTGTTTCGCAAGCAAGATGAAGATGGACAAGTGGTTCGCAACAAAGCACGTCTCGTCGCCCAAGGGTACACAGAAGTCGAAGGTATGGACTATGGTGAGACATATGCTCCCATTGCTAGACTTGAGTCCATTCGCATCTTACTTGCCTATGCTAATCACCATAATATCACCTTGTACCAAATGGACATTAAAAGTGCTTTTCTAAATGGTGAAATAGAGGAGGAAGTTTATGTCAAACAACCTCCCGGCTTTATCAATCCCAAGAAACAAATCATGTTTACAAACTTCACAAAGCTCTTTATGGTCTTAAACAAGCTCCTAGAGCATGGTATAAATGCTTGACCAAGTTCCTTATTGCAAGTGGTTTTGAAATTGGTAAAATTGATTCTACTCTTTTTACTAAAAGGGTTAATGGAGAACTATTTGTATGCCAAATTTATGTTGATGATATCATATTTGGTTCAACTAACCCTCTCTTTAGTGAAAAATTTGGAAAGCTAATGTCAGAGAAGTTTGAGATGTCTATGATGAGTGAACTCAAATTCTTTCTCGGTTTGCAAATCAACCAAACTAAGGAAGGTACATTTGTCTCTCAAACGAAGTACACCAAGGACTTATTCAAGAAGTTCAATATGCAAGAAAGCAAAGGTATGCCCACACCCATGCCTACTAGTGGACATCTTGATTTGACCAAAGATGGTGAACCAGTTGATCAAAAGGTTTATCGCTCTATGATTGGTTCTTTGTTATACCTATGTGCTTCACGTCCCGATATTATGCTAAGTGTGTGCATGTGTGCACGTTATCAAGCTGCTCCTAAAGAATGTCATCTTAAGGCCGTGAAAAGGATAGTGAGATACTTAATTCATACACCAAACTTTGGCATTTGGTATCCTAAGAGGTCTTCTTTTGATATTGTTGGCTATTCCGACTCGGATTATGCCAGAGACAAGGTTGATATAAAATCTACTTCGGGTACTTGTCAATTTCTCGGTAGATCTCTTGTGTCTTGGTCTTCCAAGAAACAAAACTTGGTATCCTTATCCACTGCTGAAGCGGAATACATTGCCGCTGGTTCATGTTGTGCTCAATTACTTTGGATGACCCAAACTCTTAAAGATTATGGGATCTATGTGAAACATGTTCCACTGCTTTGTGACAATGAAAGTGCTATCAAAATTGGTCATAATCCTGTACAACATTCTTGAACTAAGCATATTGAAGTTCGTCATCATTTCGTTCGAGACCATGTTGCTAGGGGTGACATTGATCTTAAACATGTTCGTACCTATAAGCAATTAGCGGATATATTTACTAAACCTCTTGATGAGAAAGTATTTTGCAGGCTGAGAGGTGAATTGAACATTATTGATGCTTAGAACTTGGAGTAGGAACTCCATTGGATACATGCAAGACATGAGCTTATGACTAATCCATGATATATCTCTTATAATGACTATCTTATGTCTTGGATATATTTGTACCTTGCATGTTGTCTAACCCATGTAGGTGCTTGGTTGAATCTAATTTTTTTGACAGAAAGACTGTAAGGGAACCCCCTACAGTATAATTGGTGCAACAAACCCAAATTACAAGTACCATGCCTTGAACCTGGGTGGGTGGGAAGGCATCAGCCCCTTCCCATCACTAGGCTATGCCTTAGTCTGCTGGTTGAATCTAATTCCATGAGATTGCGACTCACTCACATCTTGAGCAATCTCTACATCACCAAGTCTCTACACAATGGTGGTTGAAGACAAGGAAGCACAAAACCATTCAAACATATCCTTTGACAAAATCTATGTTGAGCTTCATGATTGTCTTTTTTGGATACACAAGTGCTCTTCCTTGCAAGAACTAACCCATGTAGGTAGATGAACTCAAACTCCAAGTGGTGCTCCCAACTCTTGATGAGCTACATCAACCTTGAGCACCCACACAAGTTCAACTACATGAGCAAGAACCACACCACCACCCAAGGTATGTTATTCCATCTTAGAGAAGCTTTACTCCAAGACATGAGTCAAAGCAACTCAACAAGATGTGACTACATCAAGATGCTTAAACGAAAAATGGTAACCCCATTCTGAGCTTAAACAATGAGTATGACCTATGATCAAGTGTTCTCACTTGACTCCTAAGTCAATATACTCTAACATAGGTGACTATGTCACCGCCCAACTCTAGATGAAGTTCTCTTGTGTTCTTTTGTGTGTTATTGCATTTGTCTCATGCATGTTTATTTTCCTTCTCTTTTTCAACTTCATCTAGATCCTTCAGTTTCTTCTCCTTTCTTTTCTTTTTGTTTTTGTTCTGCATTTTCTGCATTCAATTCCTTGCAAAAACTTCAGATAATTCATTGCAAATCTTCGTGAGATCCTACATATCTAGTGAGCTAAGGTGACAAGTGTTTTTCTATGTGTGAACTCGGTTTCACCGACTTGTAATTTTCGGTCCAACCGAATCTTTTCGGTACCACCAAAACTTTCCACTCGGTGCCACTGACTTCGCAACAGGAAAAATAGTTTGCCACTTGTTCTATATTTCTTCTGGTCCAGCTCTACTCAATCAATCTTGTCCTCTCCAAGCATCACAGTTTTATCCATTGCTTTGTGCTGAGTCTCAAGGACCAAACCTATACGACGGATTCCAGAAAGCCCTTCTTGGAAATTGATGTCAAAGGGGGGGAGAGAGATCACATCAAAGCTCAAGGGGGAAAGAAAGTCTCAAGGAACAAACCTACAAGAGAGAAATTATTAAGGGGGAGAAAGAGATTTCCAGGGGGAGAGAATACTCAAGGATCCCAGATGTCCCAGATGCTTGATGTTCAAGAGGAGAGATGTCACATGTCTTTTTGGGGGAAAGACATGTTCATATGTGCTTATTTGCATTAAGTTCTATCCATTTGTATCTTTCAGCTCTGATTTTCTGTTCCCTATCTTCTCCCAATATCCCTTGTAAGATTCAAGGGGAGAAAGACACCTAAGGGAAAGAAATCAGTCAAATTCATTGCATATCTTTACTCTTGGGGACATGTTGAATCCATTGTGGTACCTTGTACTCACTCTCTACATGTCATCCCAGTATTGGTTCTCTTGTGGCTTCTTTGGTTTGCTCTGGCTAGTGGAGGTACCTGTGTTATCTAACCTTGTTTGTGTAGGTTCATTCCATCCTAAGCCAGCTAAAGACTACAAGGTAAGTGTATGCATCAAAATCATGAGTATGAGGAATTCTTGCTTGTGTACATACTGTTTGCAAGAAGGACTCATGAGCATGAAGGTATTTTCCTTGATAATCTTTTGCTCTGATGCATATGGCCAAGATACATGTAACACATTGCCTACTCTGTCATGGTTATGCTCTCACATGCTTCTATATTTCACATCTACATGAGTGCATACATGTAGGGGGAGCCTATGCTTGTTACATGTCCTTCCAAAGCTTTACTTGCTGTTCTTTATATCTTTATCTAAAGCTTTGATGTATGTTTCCATCAATTACCAAAAAGGGGGAGACTGAAAGCATAAGTGCTCCCTAGGTGGTTTTGGTAATTAATGACAACATATCTCTTGTTGGACTAACGTTTCTATCTAGTATGTTTCAGATAAGTTCAACAATGGAGTGGCATGGACTAAAAGTTGTGGGAAGTTCTCCAAGATGCTAAGGACAAAGGATTGGCTAAAGCTTAAAGCTCAAGACTCTTCATTTTACATTTTAGTGATCCAAGATCACATTGAGTCCATAGGAAAAGCCAATACTATCAAGGAGGGATGAGGTGTTGCTTAATGAGCCTCTTGCTCAAGTGCTTAATGATATGCTCCAAAATCCTCAACCACTTTCCCACTTCCACATATGACCTAAACCCAAAGACAAACTCGAACCTACCGATTATTTCTATCCGGCGCCACCGAGTTTCACTTGTCATAGCCACTGCCAGAAACCCTAATCAGTTTGGTCTCACCGATGGGATCTTGATATCACCGAGATGGGCTTGCAAACTCTCTGTTACCTATTGCAATACTTTCGGTCCCACCGAGATATGCAATCGGCCCCACCAAGTTTGCTTGGTCAAGTCTCTGTTTCACTTATTATCAAAATTGGTCCCACCGAGTTTGAGTAATCGGTCAAACCGAGTTTTGGATTTACCCTAACCCTAGCACATCGGTCCCACCGAGTTGATCCAGTCGGTCCCACCGAAAATCTCTAACGGTCACTAGGTTTACCTTTTTGATCCGACCGAGTTTGTTGATTCGGTCCCACCGAGATTGGAAAACTGTGTGTAACAGTTGGATTTTGTGTGGAGGCTATATATACCCCTCCACCTCCTCTTCATTTGTAGAGAGAGCCATCAGAACAGATCTACACTTCCAACCCATATGTTCTGAGAAAGAACTACCTACTCATGTGTTGAGGCCAAGATATTCCATTCCTACCATATGAATCTTGATCTCTAGCCTTCCCCAAGTTGCTTTCCACTCAAATCTTCTTTCCACCAGATCCAAATCCTATGAGCGACAGTTGAGTGTTGGGGAGACTATCATTTGAAGCACAAGAGCAAGGAGTTCATCATCAACACACCATTTGTTACTTCTTGGAGAGTGGTGTCTCCTAGATTGGCTAGGTGTCACTTGGGAGCCTCCGACAAGATTGTGGAGTTGAACCAAGGAGTTTGTAAGGGCAAGGAGATCGCCTACTTCGTGAAGATCTACTGCTAGTGAGGCAAGTCCTTCATGGGCGATGGCCATGGTGGGATAGACAAGGTTGCTTCTTCGTGGACCCTTCGTGGGTGGAGCCCTCCGTGGACTCGCGCAACCGTTACCCTTCGTGGGTTGAAGTCTCCATCAACGTGGATGTAGGATAGCACCACCTATCCGAACCACGGGAAAAACATCCGTGTCTCCAATTGCGTTTGAATTCTCCAAACCCTTCCCTTTACATTCTTGAAAGTTGCATGCTTTACTTTCCGCTGCCTATTTACTCTTTGCATGCTTGCTTGATATGTATTGTGAATGTTGAAATTATGCCTAAACTCCACTTAAACCGAAAAAGCTTAAAAATTGCAACTTTAGCATTATGTGTCTAATCACCCCCCTCTAGACACATCTACTTCAAGGTCCTACAGTGAGGCAGTGCGGCTGGAGTCCGTAGAACTCGAGGAAGGAGCAGAAGAAGTTGCTCGCCGGCAGGCCCAGGCCGCGCAGGCAGTGCGAGCGTAAGACGACCCGCTCGCCCTCCTGCGGCGCTGGCGAAATCTCTTCCCTCCGTGCGAGGCGGACCCTCACGAGGTGCTCGCCGGGCAATCGACGCGTCTTGCGGAGGAAGTCGATGTGATCCTCGTGGACCTCTGAACCATCCCAGGTACCAGAGTGCGCTGTCGGGGGCGTGACGGCGGAGGAAGAGCTCATCGTGAGCGGACCGCCCCAACATTCGACGAGGCTCGTGGTGCTGAGAGAGAGAGAGAGAGAAGAAGGAGAGGAAGCAGTGGGGAGGCAGGACGCGCATGCTCGGCCGTTTCCCCTCCTCCCCCTACTTATAGCCCAGAGGGCTGCGAAGCCGAGGGGGCGGTTGTGGGAATTAATGCGCCCACTACCCCACGCCCCCCACGTCTATCGCGCAAAGTTACTGCACGATAATTCCATGAGAACCTCAACCGTCCCCCACGGCCGCAGCAGATCCGCTCGCGTGCCGAGACGCGGTAGTGGCGGGCCCCCACCTGCAGGCATGTCACATCTCGTGGATGGGTAGGCAGGCTGGCCCGGCCACTAGTTGCCGCGTGGCGAGCATGAAGTGGGTGGCGGCCAGGAAGCTTAGCTTGTACGTCACAGAGTTCCCGCCAGGGGGTTCGAAAGTATTTTTTGGACGAATCAAAGTCAGGCGACTCTGACTCCTACCAGTCGGTCCGGCAGAGTCAAGTGGAGTCTCCACCTCGAGTACTCGAAGAATGAAGCTACTAAGGCTCCTCGGCTGAATGTCCACGGCGCCTCATCAGCTTCGGGGACTACTGTGGGAGTAATGGGCCACGAGTAGGCTAACCCGAGGCCCATGACCTTTCCAGACATCGGGGCTGACTGCACCCCTCAAGGCAACAGACGGAGAGCCGACTTCAAGAGGGCGCCTGGAGGAATAGCCGGCAGCCTATATGTGTCCGAGTCCTAGAGAAGAGATCAAGACCGGCCGACTCTGACTGGCGGCTTCTAGAGAAGCCGGCCACCGGGAGTCAGCCCACGACATCACCAAAGCCCATGCCCTCATTAGGGGGGATGGGACAGGGAGTGGCAACAGTGAAGCCCACTCCCTCCCCTTTTCCGGGGGATGGCCAGGGCACAGTGCATTGTACCAGCGGAGATCTCCGTCTGGCGCAGCACTATTGCCATGCCATCCCTGACGTCAGCCACAATGGGCGGAGTCATGTACCCACGACGGTCTGATAGTACGATCCACGGAAGACGGCCCTACCAGTCAGTGAGAGTCCGGAAGACGGCAAGGGTGCCACCAGTCGGACCCGTAGGGAGCCGGTCCGCGGAAGTCGGCCTGCCCCTCCCATGGGTCCCACGCGCCATTAGCCAGACGAGATGGGGAGTGGCTACAGTAATCGCCTGCCAGGCGGTAGGCCTATCGCCATGACCCCATGACCAAGCATGCATCATTAGACGCACAGCTATAGTAATCAACAGCCGGCAGGACCCGCCAGCGGTGGGTGCGGCCTGTCGGCTTCGTACCAGACCAGTCGGCTGGGCTCCCCAATCGGTGGGCCCCAGCAGTCGGCCGGGGGGCCCGCAGGCGAAGAGACTAACAGCTGGGCCCTAAGTCCATACAGTTTACCATTGTACCCCTGGGGGGTAGGCTTATATAAACCCCCAGGACACCCATGCAAAGGGTTCCGCTTCATTAGAACTAGACCAGACCTTAGAGAAAGGAGAGAGCTAGCCCTGCCTTCTCCTGCCCACAGATACAGCTCGAGGAGCACCTTTGTACTCACTTTGCCTTAGAGTAGGACTAGGGGTGTTATCTCCAAAGAGAGCCCCGAACCTGGGTAAAGTACGCCAGCATTCGTGTCTACGCCTCATCCCATTTCCAGGCACCGGTGACGTTCTACTCGCCCCCACCATGGTAAGACATCCTTTGGCATATGTCGCACCCAACCCCCGATAGTGGCGTCGAGGTTTTCTCACCAACAACTGCAAAAAAGAGATTTTGGATGTCGGCGAACTCAGGTATTCCAGAACTGCAACGATAAAATTGTGACGACAACACCTCAGAGCTCAACTCCCCGGGACACTGCCACAACCCGTAAATGTCAGGAGGCACCAAGAACAATGTTATCGTCACAAGACTATCAGAACGATTCCAAGATACCGACATGATCCTAAAAAACAATTCGTGAAATTTGAGGAGAGGGAAGTCAAAATTTCTACGTCAGGAGGCCTCACCAGAGCGACGAAGGGACTGAGGAGTAAAAAGAATCCTACTCTCCAATATATATAATCCTAAGACTCAAAACATTTTGTTCTAGACTCAACAACGCCAGTGATTCGATCAAGCAGGGGGCTCCTAAGTCAGGGATGGCTCTGATTACCAACTTGTAACACCCACAATGAAGCTATATCTCCCACATGCCGGGGCGTGACTTAGAGGCATAGCCGCATGGTAGTTTTGTCGCAAGAGGTGTTATCTTCACACAATCCCATGTACTGAATAAGAAACGGATAAAGTGTTGGCTTAGAATCGCCACTTCACACAATACATAAATAATCCATACATCATCCAAAGTACAATCAAAGGTCCTACTACGGAACCAAAATAAAGGAAGACAACCCCAAATGCTAGATCCCCGATTGTCGTGGATTTGTCACGACAGATGTCCTAGTGTGAGGTCTTAGTCGTGAGGCCAGCGCATCTATGTGGTAGCTTGCGAGGGGTTGATCGGGACGAGAGACGCAACACATAAGACAAGAATTTAGACAACTTCGGGCCCCGGGAAACATCATCCGATAATAGCCCTACATGTTGTTTGTGGCTAGGTCTCATTTTGTGCTCATGAGGGAGATGCCATAAATCCGGCTCTCCTCTCTTTGTGTCTAGCCTTAATGATTATTTTCTCGCCCTCTCCCTCTTGGGGTGCCCCGCCCCTCCTTATATAAGATGAAGGGGCGGGTTACATGTAGAGTCAAACTCGGATTAGGACTTAATCTATTTTGACGTCTTACCATGGGCTTCTTAACGTCTTGGCTTCTTAACATAAGCCGGTTTACAATCCGTCTTACAATCTGGCTTAACTATCTGGCTTAACTATCCAGCTTACATGACTATGTCTGCCGGCTTACAATGCTTGATTGTGTCTGCCGGCTTACATGACTGTGTTTGTCCGCTTAACCTGCTTAATTGTTCCCGCCGGCTTAACCTGCTTAACTATTCCCGTCGGCTTAACCTGCTTAACTGTTCCCGCTGGCTTATAGTCTGCCGGGTCACCAATGAAACATCAAGTCCCAGTCGGGTTATATCTCCGGCTGGGTCACACCGCGGGGTATATCCCCGACACCGATCGTCCCAACTGGGCTCCACTATTGATCATCAGGAAACGAAACATAGTAACTGTGATGCCCTCGATTCAATCGTACACTAATCATACACGCAAATGTGCATGATCAAGATCAAGGACTCACGGGAAGATATCACAACACAACTCTAGACACAAATTAAAATAATACAATCTTTATATTACAAGCCAGGGGCCTCGAGGGCTCGAATACATAAGCTCGAATACACAAGAGTCAGCGGAAGCAACAATATCTGAGTACAGACATAAGTTAAACAAGTCTGCCTTAAGAAGGATAGCACAAAAGCAACAACGATCGAACAGGCAAGGCCTCCTGCATGGGAGCCTCCTAACTACTCCAAGTCGTCAGCGGTCTCCACATAGTAGTAGGCACCCTCGGGGTAGTAGTAGTCGTCGGTAGGGTCGTCTAGATCCTGGGCTCCACCATCTGGTTGCAACATCCGGAAAGAAGAAGAAATGGGAAAAGGGGAAGCAAAGCAACCGTGAGTACTCATCCAAAGTACTCGCAAGACTTACATCAGATCTAAACTAAGTATGCATCTGTATCAAAGGAAAAGGGATGTATCCGTGGACTAAACTGCAGAATGCCAGAAAAGAAGGGGAAAGCCTAGCCTATCAAAGACTAGCATCTTCAAGCATATAGAAGAGTATAGATCAACATAATGTAAAGTAGTAGTGTTATCAACCTCGGCCAGAGATCCTTTCTTGACTCCCTGCGAGAAAGCAATCCCAGAGCCATACTATCCATCTGTCATATCCATTTCTCATCTCAAGTATCTAGTTCTAGTTGTATCGATCGGGATACAATTCCAAGTGTCTGTTACCGTAGGACAGGCTATCGATAGATGTTTTCTTCCCTGCAGGGGGCACCAACTTACCCACCATGCTCGATTAACTCCGGCTGGACACACATTCCTGGGTCATGCCCGGCCTTGGCCAAACAATACGCCGCAACCTGACCTAGGCTTAATAGAGAGGTCAGCACGCCGGACTAAGCCAATGCCCCAGGGGTCATGGGCCATCTCCTCGGGAACTCCTGCACGTTGCGTACGCGGCCTGTGAGCAGACCTAGCTACCTCCTTCAAAAAGGCAGGTGCTTACCAGTCCAACCTCGCGCGCGCTCAATCGTTGACGTCTATTAAGCTTCGGTTGATGCATACGGCGCAGAACGCCCATACTATGCCCATCTGATGGTTAGTGCTATCAGGCCAGAGGCCCCTTGGATCAAATATCCAAATCGTAGTAGATTACGAGCATGCGGTAACAAGTAGAGACTCATGGAAGATGTGACCCCGTTGCCCCATCTCGAGTACTTGGGCCAGGGCTAAGAATGCCCAGCCACGCCTCATAAGTATCTCGCGGGCACCTTCCAGGTCAACCCGACTCCACATCACTAGCTATTAAGCTCGCGCGGGTACCCCTCAGGGCCGACCCGTCTTTAGTAACATGTTTCAGTGTAAAGTCAGAGTAACCATAGTAACTGTGTGTCTAACACCAAGGGGAAAACCCGAGGAATCACCCCCGATGAATTCCACTCGATGTTATCATCAAGGTGAACGTAAGAGGATCCACCCTCGAGGTTCACACTTGAGGGGTTGCACGACAGAGCTGTAACGGAAGTGGTTAAGGAGGAAATCACCCTCAATGACCTCGACCGTATAGCTACTTGTAACACCTACGATGCGGCTATATCTCCCACGTGTCGTAGCACGACTTAGAGGCATAACCGCATTGTAGGCATGTCGCAAGAGGGCTAATCTTTACACATCCCATGTACTGAATAAGAAAGGGACAAAGAGTTGGCTTACAATCGCCACTTCACACAATACATAAATATAGCATTACATCATCCAGAATACAATCAAGGTCCGACTACGGAACCAAATAAAGAAAGACAACCCCTAATGCAATAGATCCCCGATCGCCCCGACTGGGCTCCACTACTAATCAACTGGAAAACGAAACAACACAACGAACACGATCTTCATCGAGCTCCTCCTTGAGCTCGGTTGCGTCACTTGCACTGGTAGCATCGGCACCTACAACTCGTTTTGGAAGTAATCTGTGAGTCATGGGGACTCGGCAATCTCACACCCTCGCGATCAAGACTATTTAAGCTTATAGGTAGGAAAAGGTAGTGAGGTGGAGCTGCAGCAAGCACTAGCATATATGGTGGCTAACATACGCAAATAAGAGCGAGGAGAGAAGCAAAGCACGGTCGTGAACTAGAAGTGATCAAGAAGTGATCCTGAAACTACTTACGTTCAAGCATAACACAAGAACCGTGTTCACTTCCCGGACTCCGCCGCAAAGAGACCATCACGCCTACACACGCTGTTGATGCTGTCGGATTTCGGGTTCCGACAGACCCTTGAGGTTCGAACACTGGGATGCGCGCGGAGATTTCGCCTTCTACCTACCTGCGCCCCACTGCCACGCTAAGATCTAAGCTATGGAAAGAACATCACAAGAGACACGGAGTTTATACTGGTTCGGGCCACCGTTGTGGTGTAATACCCTACTCCAGTGTGTGGTGTGGTGGATTGCCTCTTGGGCTGATGATGATGAGCAATACAAGGAAGAACAGCCTCGCGAGGGTCCGTTCTTGGCTGGGGCGATGAACCGCTAGGAGGAGTTCAATCACCCTTCTCTCTCTCTGTGTGTGTGATGCTACTCGATCCGATCCCAGCTTGTTTCTGGGTTGGCCGATTCTAGATCCCCCCTACCCTGGGGGTGGCTAGTCCTATTTATAGGCAAAGGCCCTGGGCCTCTTCCCAAATATTGAGCGAGAAGGGCGCCAACAATTGGCCATTTTGAATGGGAACATCTGGTACACTTATCCTGACTAAAGTTGGTCCTCGCCTGCCAAAGGCTCTGGCGGTGACGCTGGCTTGGGCTCCACAATGACTTCCTCCCTGCCGTTGGTTGGTCTTGGTCTCGTTGCACTGAAACGGGTGCCTTTGCTTGATGCTCTCGCCTGCTCTAGCTCCCTTTGCACCAAAGAGGAAAGGAGGACACTGCGCGGGCTGGCGCCCGCCTGGCACCCTTGGTCGTCATGGCTTGCGTCACGGGCACCTCGTGAGGTACCCCGCCTTGATCTCTCCGCCTCCTCGCGAGCCAGCCTGATGAGGCCGTGCCCGAGGAAGCTCCGTGTCGTCCGCCCCGCGAGGCTTGACCCCTCGCGAGGGTCTTGGGTCTGTGTTGATGAAGATGGGCCGTGCTGGGCCCTTCCTCGAGCCACGCCGCAGGCCGCAGGCAGGCAAGTCTGGGGACCCCCGTTCCCAGAACGCGGACAGTAGCCCCCGGGCCCAAGGCGCGCCTGGACTTGGCCGTGCAGGGAGGCGAAAGGGCAAGAGTGAAGCGCCGCGGGCCTTAACAGCCTGCGGCCTTGGGCGTCGCGTGGCGGTTGATTGGACATGGGCGTCTCCACTTCCCCACGGCGCCTCGGCAACTGCACGGATCATGGGGGCCGACGGTTGGCCCTCACCAGCTATAAGTACAGATCGGCGCGTGGCCTTCCAGTTCATCCCCCGTTGCTTCTCCTTCTTCTTCATGGCCCCGTCGAGGAGGTTCTCGGCCGCAGAGAAGGGGAAGGCTCGCCAGGTTGAGCCTGCCTCTCCCCCGCCCAAGCACGGCCGAGGGCGCCCTCGCAAACATCCTGTGGCCACCACGACAGCTCCCCGCGGCCGTGGAGACGATTTCCAGCACGGTGCCGGGCGGACTGCTGCGGCCGGGGGGCGCGCTTCGGTCGCGCGTTCCCCTAGGCCACGCTTTCGCGCTGCAGAGGTGCTGCCGGAGTTTGTTGTGTGGTCGGCGGAGCCGACTAGCACCCGGCTTCAACTTCCTTGCTTCCTCCTCGGCGAGCTCCCGGCCGGCGCCCCGGGCGGCCTCTGGCTTCAGGCAGACGGTTGCTGTAGCCGGGCCTCATGGGCTACACTGGAGGTCTCCGCAGCCGGGAGCCTGGCCTTGTCCCGCGGTTGGCAGACATTTGCCCGCGCGCGTCGCCTGAGCCGTCGGTGCACCCTGCACTTCAAGTTTGACGGCGATGCCACCCTCTACGTGAGGGTGTTTGGGGAAGATGGTCGCCGCGCAGGGTGCTGCCCTAAGGACGACGACTGTGGCCGGGAACCCAGCCCCAGCGATGATGGAGAGGACAACGCTCACGTTATTGGCGGCGCTCAGGGTTCCCCAAGCTTCACCAGTTCTTCTTCAGGCGGCGACTCTTCTAGCGGTGGCTGCGGTCAGCCTCCACACCGTCGTACCTGCTTGGGAGGTGGTAGCGTGTCTGCCCGCCATCGCGCCTCGGTGAAGCGTGAGAGGGAGTCTGCCTGAGCCCTAGAGGCAGCTCGAGTCTTCCCTGCAGGCTGGTGTGAGGCGAGCTGCGCCTGATTTGTTCTTTCTTTTCCTTTTTCCTGCGTAAAAAGACAGTAGCGTGGAGCCCCGCGGGGGCGTGTTTGGGTTATTGCTATTAATCATCACTTTGCTTCCGTTATCGTGCATTCCGGCTACATGCCCGCGCATGGATAGTTCCCGGCCCCGGCCGTGGGGGGGCGACTGACCCAGGCCCTGTGTTCGTGTCGCGGTGCCCGTGGGGCACGGACTGGAGGGGTGCTCCTGTAATGGACCCAGGTCGCGAAACCTTTGAACGACTAGGACAGGAACACTCGCAAGGGCACTCGGCTGCCCCCCTCGCGAGGCCTTGCATAAGAGAAATCGAGGCAGAAGAGTGAAAAGTCGAAGAACCACAAGTCAAAGACGGCAATAGCTTCAATAAAACTCCGAATGAGAATGAACAAAACAACTGCGAAAAGCAAATGAAAAAGACGCGCCCGGCACCTAATCTAGTCTTCGACGTCTTCTCACCAGCGCGGAGCTAAGTGTTGCCACTGGGCGTGGGAGGGAGCCCCAGGGCCTAAGGCCGGTGCTCCTGAGACTTCGGGGCGTGTACAGCCCCAACTCATTATTACATGAGAGTGTCACGGCGGCGAGCTTCACAGGCATTGGCCTTCTTCACAGGCTCCGGGCCTTTCTTGGGGGAAGCAGGCTTCACGGGCATTTGCCCTCTTCACAGGCTCCGGGCCCTTTCCAAAACGCGACAGCTTCACAGGCATTCGCCTTCTTCACAGGCTCTGGGCCTTTTCCAAAACGCGATAGCTTCACAGGCTCCGGGCCTTTTCCAAAACACGACAGCTTCACAGGCATTCGCCTTCTTCACAGGCTCTGGGCCTTTTCCAAAACGCGACAGCTTCACAGGCATTCGCCTTCTTCATAGGCTCTAGGCCTTTTCCAAAAAGGATAATTTTCACAGGCATTCGCCTTCTTCACAGGCTCTAGGCCTTTTTAGGGGTAGAACCTCCAAAGGTGCTGGATGTTCCATGCGTTCTGGACCGGCACCCTGGGAGAGAGCTTGTGCAGTCCCTCCCTAGAGAGAACCCGCCCGAGCACGAGGTCTCCTACCTCGAGAATTCTGGGGCGGATGTTGCGGCAGTGATATCGCCGCAGTGCTTGTTGGTACCTCGCCGCTCGCAGCGCGGCTTCTCGGCGACGTTCCTCCCCCAGCACGAGGTCCATCCCCCGCATGGCATCCTACTGCACCTCGTCAAATGCTAGGACCCGCGCGGAGCGACGTCTGACCTCATGAGGGAGGACCACTTCGGCTCCGTAGACCAGGAAGAACGGGGTCTCTCCAGTCGGCTTGGTCGCGGTTGTGCGGATGGACCACAACACGGACTGAAGCTCGTCGTACCAACCACTGCCGCAGGACTCCAGCTTCTTCTTGAACGTCCTGGTCTTGAGGCCCCTCAGGACCTCTGTGTTGGCTCGCTCGGCCTGGCCGTTGCTTCGGGGGTGCGCCATCGAAGCGTAGCATATCTGCGTTCCAAGGTTAGCACATTATGTTTTGAAGAGGTTACTAGTGAACTGTGAATCGTTGTCTGTGATGGTGCGGTTCGGCACCCTGAACCGGCTCACGATGCCCCTGATGAACTTGACCATGGAACCCACGGGGATGGTGCGGACGGCCTCAACTTCAGCCCACTTGGTGAACTTGTCGACGGCGACGTAGAGGTAGCGGTAGACCCCTGGCGCCCGAGGAAACGGGCCCAGGATGTCCCGCCCCCAGACTGCGAATGGCCACGAAAGGGGTATAGTCTGCAGGCCTCCTGCCGGCTGATGGATCTGCTTGGCGTGGAACTGGCAGGGCTCACAAGCTTTCACCAGTTTGACGGCGTCATTGAGTGCGGTGGGCCAATAAAACCCACGACGGAACGCCTTGCCGACGAGGGTCCATGATGATGAATGATGTCCACAGTCTCCGTCGTGTATATCTTCCAGTAGTTCCTTTCCTTGCTCCCTGGAGATGCAGCGCAAGGATACATTGTTTGGTTGCTTCTGGTAGAGCTCTCCATCCTTGATGCAGTATGTCGTGGCCTGCCGTGCAACACTCTCCGCTTCCTCCTCCTTCTCCGGCAGGGTCCCTTGTGTTAAGTAACTCCGGAGCTCCGTGATCTAGCACCCCTCCTGAGGTTCCATCGTCAGGAGCAGGCGTGCTCCTGAGGCCGGGCCACAGACCGGGGCTCCTGAGGCAGGTGGCTGGGGGAGCTCCTCCTGAGGCTGAGCCATGTTTGACAATGACGGCAGGGCTGAGGGCTTGAAGACCGCTCCTCGAAGACGCCAGGCTCCTGAGGTAACCGCCTGGACGCCCGTTTGGCGATGTCGTCGGCCTCCTGATTGGTGCCACGGGGCACATGCTGCAACTCCAACCCCCAGAACTGCTTCTCCATCTTGCGGACCTCCACAAGGTAGGCTTCCATGTGCTCATCTTTCGGTTCATACACCTTGTTGGAGAAATTGACAAGGAGTTGCAAATCGCCCTTGATGGTGAGGCGTTTCACCCCCAGGGAAGCTGCGGCCGTCAAGCCCGCTATTAAACCTTCATACTCCGCTATGTTGTTGGAGACCTTTTCACCTTGCTGGAAACAGAGATGTACAACGTAGTAGAGCTTGTCCTGAGTGGGCGATATAAGCACCGCCCCAGCCCCAGCGCCATGCCTGGAGAACGCCCCATCGAAGTACATGACCCAGCCTTCTGGCGCCTCGCTTCCCGGGGAGAGGGACCGATCCTCGTCGGCCTTGAGGCCTGGTGCCTCCGTCCATTCTACCACAAAATCTGCTAATGCTGCTCCCTTGATGACTGTGGTCATGCTGAATTCGAGCTGAAACGCTTGGAGTTCTATGTTCCACTTAGTGACCCTTCCAGCTGAGTTAGGGCTCCTGAGCACTCTCTCCAGGGGGTATGACGAGACGACCTTGATGGGGTGACCCTGAAAATAGTGCCGCAGCTTGCGCGAGGCCACCAGTAGCGCGAGGAGGAGCTTCTGAGGCATGGG
Organism: Triticum monococcum; assembly: GCA_034509565.1. Classification (NCBI taxonomy): domain Eukaryota; kingdom Viridiplantae; phylum Streptophyta; class Magnoliopsida; order Poales; family Poaceae; genus Triticum; species Triticum monococcum. Next base: position 596,208,817 of record CM067843.1, on the reverse strand, counting down.
GTACCATGCCCTCGCGTCCCGCAACACCGTGCTGACGAAGTACACTGGGTGCTCAACGAGGTTGGGTGCGTCAGTGCTGGTGGCACCCTCCGGAGACCATGGCACCTCCTGAGGCGATGAGGCCTCCTGAGGCTGGCCATCTGGGAGAGGGGCCTCTTCCGCCTCCGGTGCACTCCTTTGCAGCGGTTGATCCTCCTCAGCCGCGGTGGCAGTTTTTGTGGGCCTTCCTTATTCCTGTTTTGCCTTGTCCCGGGCTGCTGTTGTGGTTTTGATTCGACGCTCCTCCCTAACCGCCACCAGGGCTGCGCTAGCGTGGTAGGGAGTGGCGGCAAGGTAAAGCACCAGGGGCTCTTGAGGGCGCGGAGCCACCATGACCGGAGGGCTGGTCAGGTAACTCTTGAGATCCTGGAACGCCTTGTCGACCTCTTCAGTCCATTCAAAGGGCCCCTTTTTCTTCATTAGCTGGAAGAAGGGCAGCGCTCGCTCCCCCAACTTGGAGATGAAGTGCCCTAGCGCGGTCACGCGCCTAGTGAGCTTCTGCATTTCTCTGAGGGTCTCTGGCAGGCTCATGTCCTCGACCGCCTTGATCTTTTCCGGGATAGCCTCGATGCCTCGGTGGGACACGAGGAAACCCAAGAGCTTGCCCGAGGGGACTCCGAACACACACTTCTCTGGGTTGAGCCGCAGGTTCACTGTGTTGAGGCTCACGAAGGTTTCCTCCAGGTCTTGTATCAGGGTCCTGGCCTCCCGAGACTTCACCACAATGTCATCGACGTAAGCCTCAACATTCTTCCCGAGCTGCGGGCCCAAGGTGATGTGCATCAGCCGCTGAAAGGTCGCCCCTGCGTTACGCAGCCCGAATGGAATGCATGTGTAGCAGCACACCCCACACGGGGTTAGGAAGGCTGTCTTTTCGATGTCTTCTACCGCCATCTTGATCTGGTGATACCCAGAGAAGGCATCCAAGAAGCATAGCAGGTCGCATTCTGCGGTGGGATCGACGATCTGGTCGATGCGGGGGAGCGGGAACGGATCTTGCGGGCATGCCTTGTTGAGGTTGGTGAAGTCGACACACATGCGCTCCTTCCCTCCCTTCTTTGGCACAATGACAGGGTTGGCCAACCAATCCGGGTATCGGACCTCACGAATGACCCCAGCGGCTTCTAGTTTGCGGGTCTCTTGGACGATGAAGGCCTGCTTTTCTATGGACTGCCGCCTTGCCTTCTGCTTCACAGGGCGCACGTTGGGGCACATGTTGAGGTGATGCTCGATTACGCTCCTAGAGATCCCCGCCAACTGGTCAGGCTCCCAAGCGAATACCTTCTTGTTTGCGCGCAGGAACCTGACCAGGGCCTCCTCCTGCTCGGGCTCGAGGTTGGCGCCTATGGTTAAAGTGGCATTGGTGGACCCGTCTTCATCGACGGGTATCTGCTTGGTTTCTGCCTTGTCTTGGGTGAACAACTATTTCTTCTTGGCGGGTGCAGCCGCCTTGGGCTCGGGGGTCTCCGAGTCGGCAGGCTGTGCCGACGCCGCCATCTTGAAGGCGAGCTTGAGCACTCGCAACACGTCTCCGGTGTCCCCGTGCACGGTGAGGACACCGCTGCTCCCGGGCATCTTCATGAGGTTGTACGCCGGGTGCGTCACGGCCATGAACTGGGCCAGCGCTGGGTAGCCGAGGATGGCGTTGTAGGGGAAGCCGATGGGGCCGATGTCGAAGTCGACCAGCTCTGTGTGGAAGTTGTTGTAGGTGCCGAAGGTTACTGGGAGCCGGATCTGTCCCAAGGAGCTAGATGATCTGCCCCCAACGCCTGAGAAGGGCCGGCTGGGTTGCAGCCATTCCAGGGGTATGCAGAGGAGGTTGAAGGCCTCAACCGAGAGCACGCTGAGGCCCGCACCACCATCGATGAGAGTTCTGGTGACGACCACCTGGCAGATGGTGGGGGTGCACGGCATGGGGAGCACACCCGAGCAGGCCGAGTTGGAGGGGTGCTCCTCTGAGCTGAAGGTCAGGCTGGCCTTGGGCGCCGCCCGGTCTGGGAGAGCCCCCTGCCACGTGGAAGCGGCGCTAACCCGGCGGATGAACGGCTTGACGTGGTGACTTGTAGGCGGCGCCTGCGAGCCGCCCAGGAGGGCCGCGACGACTGGGGATGTTGGTGTAGCATGGTGGGCGGGGAAGAGGCTGCGGAGCTCTTCCCAAGAGGCCACTGAGTGCCGGCAGCTGGAGCAGCCATGCGCGCGGAGCGCCGGTGAGGGCCATGGGGAGCCAGTTGGCCATGACCCTATCGTCACCTCCAGCTTCGAGGATGGCCTCCTCGTACGCTAGCAAGAAGGCCAGCGGATCAGTCGCGCCGCTGTAGCGCGGCAGCGTTGTTGGCCTGAACTTGTCCGGCCACCATACCCATTGCAGGGCTGGGGCCAGGGCTCGGAGCCCCTGGCCCCCGTGCTGGCGCCGGCGGCCGGAGCGGGCGACGTGCTACTCATCGCGAGGCAGGTCGTGGCGGTGGCGAAAGGGAAAACTCCGGCGCACCCCTACCTGGCGCGCCAAATGTCGGATTTCGGGTTCCAGCAGACCCTTGAGGTTCGAACACTGGGGTGCGCATGGAGATTTCGCCTTCTACCTACCTGCGCCCCACCGCCATGCTAAGATCTAAGCTATGGAAAGAACAGCACAAGAGACACGGAGTTTATACTAGTTCGGGCCACCGTTGTGGTGTAATACCATACTCCAGTGTGTGGTGTGGTGGATTGCCTCTTGGGCTAATGATGATGAGCAATACAAGGAAGAACAACATCGCGAGGGTCTGTTCTTGGCTGGGGTGATGAACTGCTGGGAGGAGTTCAATCACCCTTCTCTCTCTCTCACTCTCTCTGTATGTGTGGGTGATGCTACTCGATCCGATCCCAGCTTGTTTCTGGGTTGGCCAATTCTAGATCCCCCCTACCCTGGGGGTGGCTAGTCCTATTTATAGGCAAAGGCCCTGGGCCTCTTCCCAAATATTGAGCGGGAAGGGCGCCAACAATTGGCCATTTTGAAGGGGAACATCTGGTACACTTATCCTGACTAAAGTTGGTCCTCGCCTGCCAAAGGCTCTGGCGGTGACGCTGGCTTGGGCTCCACAATGACTTCCTCCCTGCCGTTGGGCCGGTCTTGGTCTCGATGCACCGAAACGGGTGCCTTTGCTTGATGCTCTCGCCTGCGCTTGCTCCCTTTGCACCAAAGAGGAAAGGAGGACACTGCGCGGGCTGGCGCCCGCCTGGCACCCTTGGTCGTCATGGCTTGCGTCACGGGCACCTCGTGAGGTACCCCGCCTTGATCTCTCCGCCTCCTCGCGAGCCAGCCTGATGAGGCCGTGCCCGAGGAAGCTCCGTGTCGTCCGCCCCGCGAGGCTTGACCCCTCGCGAGGGTCTTGGGTCTGTGTTGATGAAGATGGGCCGTGCTGGGCCCTTCCTCGAGCCACGCCGCAGGCCGCAGGCAGGCAAGTCTGGGGACCCCCGTTCCCAGAACGCCGACAGGTGCATTTTAATTAGGTTAAGTGTCAAGTTCTCTACAACCGTACATTAACAAATTCGCATCTGCCCATAATCGCAGGCACGGCTTTCGAAAGTTCAAAACCCTGTAGGGGTGTCCCAACTTTGCCCATCACAAGCTCTCACGGTCAACGAAGAATATTCCTTCTCCCAGGAAGACCCGATCAGACTCGGAATCCCGGTTACAAGACATTTCGACAATGGTAAAATAAGACCAGCAAAGCCGCTCGGATGTGCCGGCAAATCCCGATAGGAGCTGCACATATCTCGTTCTCAGGGCACACCGAATGAGCCAGACGTCGGGTTGGCATAGACCCTGGTTGCCCAGGGGGCGCCGGACATCGCTCAGGTTGGACCAACACTTAGAGAAGCACTGGCCCGGGGGTTTAAAATAAAGATGAACCTTGAGTCTGCAGAACCCAAGGGAAAAAGGCAAGGTGGCAAATGGTAAAACCAAGGTTGGGCCTTGCTGGAGGAGTTTTATTCAAGGCGAACGGTCAAGGGGTTCCCATTATAACCCAACCACGTAGGGAACACAAAATCAAGGAACATAACACCGGTATGACGGAAACTAGGGCGGCAAGAGTGGAACAAAACACCAGGCATAAGGCCGAGCCTTCCACCCTTTACCAAGTATATAGGTGCATTAATTAAATAAGAGATATTGTGATATCCCAACATATCCATGTCCCAAACATGGAACAAACTCCATCTTCGCCTGCAACTAGCAACGCTATAAGAGGGGCTGAGCAAAGCGGTAACATAGCCAAACAACGGTTTGCTGGGAAAGGTGGGTTAGAGGCTTGACATGGCAATATGGGAGGCATGATATAGCAAGTGGTAGGTATCGCAACATAGCAATAGAGCGAGCAACTAGCAAGCAAAGATAGAAGTGATTTCGAGGGTATGGTCATCTTGCCTGCAATACCACAAGGAAGAAGAACGAGGCCATGAAGAAGACAAACAGACATAGTCGAACGGATCCTCACAAACGCGATGTCATCGGAACTGTCGGGTGGTAGGTGCGACATATGCCAACGGGTGGCTTATCATTGTGGGAGCCAATAAGACGTCGCCGGTGCCTGGAAACGGGATGAGGCGAAGACAAGCTCGCCGGCGTACTTTACCCAACTTCAAGGCTCTCCGTGGAGATAACACCCCTACTGCTGCTCTGCGGGGTCTCCGCATGATCACTAGATGAACAAGAGGTTACACAATGCTCCTTGAGCTGTTTTGGTGGAAGGAGGAAGAAGAGCACGGCTAGCCTGCTTCCTCTCCTTGTATGGTGTCTAAGACTAGCTTGAGAGTCCAACCCTTTGCATGGGTGCACCGGGGGGTTTATATAGGCCTACCCCCCGGGGGTACAATGGTAATCCGGCTGGGCGCGGGGCCCAGCTGTCTGTGACTATGCTCACCGGCTTCCGCGCTGGCTGCTGGGGCCCGCCGACTGGTGGGTCCCGCCGGCTGCCGGCACCCTGGTCGACAGGCAGGCCCCACTGTCCAGGGCCTGGTCGGTGGCTGGTTACTGTTGCTCTGTGCTGATGACGCAGGCTTGGTCGGGGTAAGCGTGGCTACAGTACTGCCGCCCTGGCGGGCGATTACTGTAGCCCCGCCGTATCTTGTCTCCTTAATGGGCGTCTCCTTCGAGGAGGATGGCAGGCCGGCTATGGGGGGCCGACTCTCCATCGGGCCGACTTGGGAGGAGGTGCGGCCGCCTTTGGTATCTCTCTGCTCGAAGGGGCCCACTGCCTCGGGGGCCACGCTGGTGGCCCGTCGTGGACGGCGTCAAGGCCGCCGTGGCCACACTGCTGCGTCGGACGGGTCGTGGTCACCCGTACGGCGCACTGTGCTGGGCGTGCTCCGGGTTTTGGGGGTGGCAGGCTTTACTGTAGCCACGCCCTGCTTCATCATTGATGGGTGGACGCGGACTTTGCGGGTACGATCTTGACTGCTTTATGGGAGCCGGCTTCTTGGAGTCGGCCTACTTGTTGCCGACTCCTCGAAGTCGGCCCTCCCACGGCCTCCCTCATGAGGGCTAAAGGTGGGCCGCCCCCCGAAGCCGGCCTAGAAGATAGCCGGCAGGGGGAAGGCGGCCCCAGGTCTTGAATTCTTTTGAGAGCCGGACGGGCTCGTAATTATTTCAGATGGGCCAGGGGAAGCCGGCTAGGCTACCCATGGCTATTTACTCCGACAGGAACTAGCCGGAAGAAGCAACACCGGAAAGAAGCAAACAACATAGTAAACAACCATCACATAATCATGGCATGATGCACAACCAAGTATGATGCATGTCCGGTTTAAATATGCATGGCATGGCAAAGTGCACAAACAAAACTACAAGTTAAGTGGGGCTCAATATGCAACGGAGTTGCATATTGCATATTTAAGAAAACACCACATGACTTATTTAGTTCTCTCGCGTTTAGGTACCCAACAATTTTAAATGTTGTCAAACATGGCAAGAGGTGAAACATGAGCAAAATACATAGTTAGGCATTTTAAATGAGGCCGGAAACATCAAACAACAAATCCGGTAAACCCTCATGTGCATTAGTAATTTAATGCAACAACAATTTTTAAACATTTTTAATGTTATTATCATGATGCGGATGACATGTTCAAGTTTTATGCAGTATTTATGAAAATGTTGACATGATAAGATATGAGGCATTTGTCATCATGGCGGAAACGAAAGGGATGCCACGGGAACGAATCCGAACATGGTGCCACGGCAACATATCGGTGATCCGCTAGCTCACAGGGATACCGGTGCAAAAGGAAGTGGGTGTGAGTGTGTCATGCAAGATGATGGGGTGATCCCGGTTACTGGGTTCCCACGGGTGGACGGCATGGCAACGAGGAGGAACATGCAAGATGGCAAATTCAGACATGGTGCAAACGCGAGGTTCATCTCATTCAACATACATGCATTCGGTCCATGGACGGACGTCTCGAGGTTAAACCTTTCGAAGTGTGCATTTTCGAAACGGATCAAGTTCGTAGAGGGAAGTAGGCGTTCTCGCGGCGGTGGTAGAAGTAGTGGTACACGTTCGTTTTTCGGAGAGGTACTTGACGAATCCAAGGTTTTTGGGGACGGCGCTAGTGGAACTTGGCGAATCCGAGTTCTTCAGAGGTCGTCATCGAACTTGGTACAAAAAACACGGCGTGGGTAGTCGTTCACTTGACGGCCTTCGACGACGGTAGGCGTACACGTTCTGTAGAAGTTCGAGTCACCGGTGAAGGAACTTGGCGGTCCATGGGGTCTACGGTAGAGGTACTTGGCAAAATTCACGTTGACGGTGGTTGTATTCGTATCGTCGTGGAAATAGTCGTTCACTTGACGGTCTTTGGCAACGGTCGTCGTACACAGTTCTTAGACGTTTAGGTCTCCCGTAGATGTACTAGACGCATCTCGAATGTGTAACCGTACACGCACGTAGATAAACTTGGCGGGTCCTCGATGTCCTGGTACTTGGCGTTCGGTGTAGTACTTGCCGAGCAAGAGGCAAAGTCGTGGTTTGATGGTCTTGGCCGCAAAGGTGGTAGCAGCCACGAAAGGCCGTCGGAGAGGGAGCAGGGGCGCGAGGAGGGCCATGGCAGGTACGGGTCTGCCGGACCTGCAACTACGACAGTCGACGACGGCAGAGGAGTCCTTGGGGTCGGCCCTGGCATCAACTTGACCATGGAGACGACGGAGGTTGGCGGCTGGAGGTGGAGGGGAACACGACGAGGCAGACGATGGCGGAAAGCTCGCTGGCACGGCTGGTGGCGGAGGATGCCGGGCGACGGAGGCGCGACGCTGGCGAAGAGGGTTCCCGTCCAGAACAGGTCTCCGGACGACGGTGCACCTGGCCCCATGGTGGGCGCCAAATGTCGGGTGGTAGGTGCGACATATGCCAACGGGTGGCTTATCATTGTGGGAGCCAATAAGACGTCGCCGGTGCCTGGAAACGGGATGAGGCGAAGACAAGCTCGCCGGCGTACTTTACCCAGCTTCAGCGCTCTCCGTGGAGATAACACCCCTACTGCTGCTCTGCGGGGTCTCCGCATGATCACTAGATGAACAAGAGGTTAGACAATGCTCCTTGAGCTGTTTTGGTGGAAGGAGGAAGAAGGGCACGGCTAGCCTGCTTCCTCTCCTTGTATGGTGTCTAAGACTAGCTTGAGAGTCCAACCCTTTGCATGGGTGCACCGGGGGGTTTATATAGGCCTACCCCCCGGGGGTACAATGGTAATCTGGCTGGGCGCGGGGCCCAGCTGTTTGTGACTATGCTCACCGGCTTCCGTGCTGGCTGCTGGGGCCCGCCGACTGGTGGGTCCCGCCGGCTGCCGGCACCCTGGTCGACAGGCAGGCCCCACTGTCCAGGGCCTGGTCGGTGGCTGGTTACTGTTGCTCTGTGCTGATGACGCAGGCTTGGTCGGGGTAAGCGTGGCTACAGTACCGCCGCCCTGGCGGGCGATTACTGTAGCCCCGCCGTATCTTGTCTCCTTAATGGGCGTCTCCTTCGAGGAGGATGGCATGCCGGCTATGGGGGCCTGACTCTCCATCGGGCCGACTTGGGAGGAGGTGCGGCCGCCTTCGGTATCTCTCTGCCCGAAGGGGCACACCGCCTCGGGGGCCACGCTGGTGGCCCATCGTGGACGACGTCAAGGCCACCGTGGCCACAGTGCTGCGCCGGACGGGTCGTGGCCACCCGTACGGCGCACTGTGCTGGGCGTGCTCCGGGTTTTGGGGGTGGCAGGCTTTACTGTAGCCACACCCTGCTTCATCATTGCTGGGTGGACGCGGACTTCGCGGGTACGATCTTGACTGCTCTATGGGAGCTGGCTTCTTGGAGTCGGCCTACTTGTTGCGGCCAAGAAGTTGGCTGATCAGGAAGAAAGCCACAAGGCGGCCCTGCAGAAGGCGCAGGAGAGCGAGGCCGCCCTAAAGGCGGAGTTTGAGAACGAGGCGACAAGCTGGGCTGAGACTCGTCGAGCACTGGATGCGGGCTTCGGCCGCATCGAAGACTTGATCGATGGTAAGCTGCTTTTTTCGCCCTTCTTCTGCCTGCTGGCCGCCTGGGGTCATGGGCTAACTTGTGCTGCCGCCCCTTTTCTTGTGCAGATTACTTTCCGGGCCACTCCACCCTTGCCGCCCAAGCGATCGAGGCTTATCACGAGGCACGCCGTCAGGCGGGCGTCAACGTCGCGCCGGACGCCAATCGGACGCTGGCGGAGCAGCTCGTGGCCATCGAAGCATGGCTGCAGCCGGCTCACCGGATGCTTCGCCGGCTTCAACGTGCCGGGGCGCAGGTGCTGGCCGCCCTCTAGCCCGGCCAGACGATCCCCCGCACACCAAGCCGGACTGTCGACTGGCTGCAGGTTGCCGTCGGCCATTTCGAAGCATGGAAGGCGTCAGCGGCCCGCCTCGGAGCCGGGCGGGCGTTGGGGTTCGTCCACGCCTGGTACCCAGGGCTAAGCCTGGACCAGCTGCGTACTTGGAGGCTGGAAGCCAACGCAGAGCTGGAGGAGGTGCGGCCGGCAATCGCCCAGCGCACCTTGACGATCGCTGAGTGCACTGACATCAGTGTCTTCGCGCCCGAGCTCAATGACGACGGCGTTGCACAGCCGGAGGACCGGTTCGACCTGGACCCGGCGGCGGGCGAGGACTCGGCCGAGGAGATCGCCTCCAGCGATGAGGGCGAGGATGACGAGGACGAAGATGGCGAAGACGTCGAGCCGGCTAGCGGAACAACCGGCCAGCCTCCAGCTGATCGTGCCTCCAGCAATGAGGCGCGTGGAACCGCGCCCACTGCAGGAGGCGGTGATCAAGCCGAAGTTCACCAGCCGGCCGCTCCCTCAGCCGACGCAACCGTCTCCACCGACCAGCCCAGCTTGTCAACCGCTCCGCCAGCTTGACTTGCCGTCTTTATTTTTCCTGCTTGTCGTCTTTTGGAACAATTGTTTAAGCTTTTGCAATTCCACCCGCCGGGGGTGTATCGAACTATGTTGGATGTCGGCCTCTTAGAGGTCCTTTATGTAAACATTGTGGTATGCATGTTTGGTTTCCATGCACGTACGCTTTTTATCCTTAGGCTTTTTCCTTTGCCGCCTTCTCGCTTTGGGGAGGCAAGTACTCAAGCTTTCTTAGATTCAAGCGAAGTGAATGGAAACCGGCCGGCCGGCTACTCTGGTAGTCGGTCGGCGGCAGGCGGCAAACCGGCTCCTGTTATATTAGTCTGCTGGTCCCTAGCCATTTTTCGTGTGTGCACCCTTTCCTACTTTTGACTCTTGCCAGCCGAATAGTCGGTTCTTCGAACTGCGGCTTTGGCAAGAGCTAAGCTTGGGTGCCGGCACACTACTTGCCTGACTACGGGTAAGACTTCTAATATAACTTTAGTCAGTCAGTCCCCGGGCCGACTGGTCGAACCCGGTGCTGGACAGAATAAGTAAATGAAATGACAAGGTCATAAGCATGATATTGTTCATTCACAAATAAAAGATGGCAGTCCCCGAGTCCTTCTCGGGGAGCCTATTATCTCGTACTTAATACAAAAGTTAACGTGATACATACTGCATTTCAACTATAAAATCTTCAAAGGAGATTGGCGTTCCATGGTCGTTCCGACTCCTTGCCCGAGTCGTCTCTCTTGCGTGCCTTGGGTTTCTGTGTGTCGATCAAGTAGTAGGAGTCGTTGCCTAGAGCTCTGCTGATGACGAAGGGGCCTTCCCAGGGGGGCGAGAGCTTGTGCTGGCCGGCTGTTCGCTGGATCAGCCGGAGCACAAGGTCGCCCTCCTGGAAGGATCTTGGCCTGACCTTCCGGCCGTGGTAGCGGCGCAACCCCTGCTGGTAGATGGCAGACCGGCTGAGGGCCAACAACCGGCCTTCTTCCAGCAGGTCGACGCCGTCTTCTCGTGCTTCCTTGGCCTCCGCCTTCGTGTACATGGTCACTCGAGGTGAGTCGAACTCGATGTCGGTTGGGATGATTGCTTCGGCACCGTACACGAGGAAAAAAGGAGTGAAGCCGGTTGACTTGTTTGAGGTGGTGCGCAGACTCCAGAGGACAGCCGGCAGCTCATCGAGCCAACAGCCGGCCGAACGCTCCAGAGGTACGACCAGTCGGGGCTTGATGCCGGAGAGGATGAGGCCGTTGGCTCGCTCGACCTGGCCGTTTGACTGCGGGTGGGCGACAGACGCTAAGTCCAGCCGGATACCTTGTGTAGCACAGAAACATGCCAAGGCTCCTTTGGCAAGGTTTGTGCCGTTGTCGGTGATGATGCTGTGTGGCACGCCGTACCGAGTTGTTATGTCTGCGATGAATGTCACGACAGTCGGCCCATTCAGCTTCTTGATCAGCTTTGCTTCAATCCACTTGGTGAATTTATCTACGATGACGAGCAAATGTGTCATGCCGCCGCACGCCGTCTTGAATGGGCCCACCATGTCTAATCCCCAAACGGCAAAGGGCCAAGTGATGGGGATGGTCTTGAGTGCCGAAGCCGGCATGTGTTGCTTGGAGCTGAAAAGTTGGCAGCCTTTGCAATGTTTAACTAAATCTTTGGCGTCATCCAAAGCAGTCGGCCAGAAAAAGCTGTGGCGGAAAGCTTTGGCGACAAGTGATCTTGAGGCAGCATGGTGGCCGCATTCTCATTGGTGTATATCTCTGAGGATTGCAATGCCCTTCTCTTGCTCGACGCACCGCTGGAGGACTCCAGTGACACTGTGCTTGACCAGCTCTCTGTTGACGATCGTGTATGCTCCGGCTCGACACTGGACTTGTCTCGCTTCTGTTTCGTCAGCCGGCAGATCTTGGTTTACTAGGAAGTTGAGGATGGATTGGGCCCATGACGGGGCTGCGACTTCCCCTACCGCCAATGTGGCTACTGCCACCAGGGTGGGCGGGTTGGGTGATGAAGTGCTGGAGTCGGCCGCCGACTGCTGCGTTGACGTAGTCCCCGGGCCGGCTACTGCAGTCCCCCGGCCGGCTACCGCAGTCCCCGGGCCGGGTGCGGCAGTCCCCGGGCTGGTTGCTGCAGTCCCTGGGCCGAGTACTGAAGTCCCTGGGTCGCCTGCTTGGTTCTTCGAGCCGGACCCAGCCCCGTCGGGGTTGGGCAGCACAAAGATGGAGTCGGATTCTAGAGACGGCTTGATGGACGGCTTGAGGAGGCGTTGTAGAGCGACGCCGGCTGGTATTGCTTGCCGAGTGGAGCCTATTCGGGCCAGGGCATCGGCTGGCTCGTTGTCGGCTCGCGGCACGTGGAGGAACTCGCATCCTTCAAAGTATCCACTGATTTGCTGCACCAGGAAACGGTAGCTTGCCATGTTTGCGTCCTTGGCGTCCCAGTCGCCGGATGATTGTTGAACCACCAAATCCGAGTCGCCATAACATAGGATCCGGCGGATGCCGAGTTCCTTGGCAAGCCGGAGCCCATGTATGAGCGCCTCATATTCGGCTACATTGTTGGACGCGGCAAAGTGGATCTGCAGCGTGTATCTAAGCTTGTCGCCCTTGGGAGAGGTAAGGACGACGCGGCTCCCAAGCCGGTGCGCATCTTGGACCCGTCGAAGTGCATGCACCAATGGGTGGAGTCAGGAGCCGGCAGCAGGTACTGGGTCTCGGCTCAGTCGACGAGAAAGTTGGCCAATGCTTGGGACTTGATGGCGGTGCGGGGCTGGTAGAATATTGTGTAGGGGGCCAGCTCAATGGCCCACTTCTCCACCCGGCCAGATGCATCCCAGCTGCCTATGATCTCGGCCAGCGGGGCAGTGCATACAACCGTGATGGGATGCTCTTGAAAGTAGGGCTTCAGCTTCTTGGCGGTGAAGTACATGCCGTAGCACATCTTCTGGTAGTGCGGGTAGTTCTGTTTCGAGGCGGACATCACCTCGCTCAAGTAATACACCGGCCTCTGGACCGGCTGGGCTCGGCCTTCTTCTGGGCGTTGGACCACGATGACGGTGCTGACCACCCAGCTGGTTGCGGCAATGTAAAGGAGCATGGGCTCTTTCTCAGTCGGCGCCGCCAGGACAGGCGGCGTGGCCAGCATCTTCTTCAGCTCATGAAAGGCTTGATCGGCCTGGTCGTTCCACTCGAAGTGAGTGCTCTTCTTCATGAGGCGGTAGAGAGGGAGGGCTTTCTCTCCGAGCCGGCTGATGAAGCGGTTTAAAGAGGCCAAGCACCCGGTGAACTTCTAGATTTCTCGAAGCTTGGTGGGGATCGCCATTCTCTCGATGGCCTTGATCTTCACCGGGTTGCACTCGATGCCGCGTTTGGAGACCAGGAAGCCTAGGAGCTGGCCGGCTGGCACTCCGAACACGCATTTCTCGGGGTTGAGCTTGATTCGGAACCGGCGCAGGTTCTCGAACGTTTCTTTCAGGTCTTCCAGCAAGGTGCCGCGCTTCTCCGTCTTCACCACGATATCGTCCACGTAGACATGAGCGTTTTTGCCGAGTTGCGTGAGGAGGCATTTCTGCATGCAACGCTGAAAAGTGGCACCGGCATTCCTCAAGCCGAATGTCATGGTCAGGTAGCAGAAGACTCCAAATGGCGTGATGAAGGCGGTCTTCAGGCGGTCATCCGGGTTCAGTTTTATCTGGTGGTATCCTGAATAAGCATCCAAAAAACTCAACAGCTCGCATCCGGCTGTGGATTCTATCACTTGGTCAATTCTTGGCAGGGCAAAGGGATCTTTGGGGCAGGCTTTGTTGGGGCTTGTGTAGTCTATACACATGCGCCACTTGTTATTGTTTTTCAGCACGAGAACCGGGTTGGCAAGCCATTCTGGGAAGAAAACTTCCATGATGAAGCCGGCTGCCAGAAGCCGGGCTATCTCCTCCCCTACAATCCTTCTCTTCTCCTCTGACAGTCGGCGGAGAGGCTGCTTGACTTGTTTTGCGTCTTCTCGCACGTGTAGCTTGTGCTCGGCGAAATCCTTCAGAACACCCGACATGTCCTTGGGGGACCATGCAAATATATCCCGATTCTCACAGAGGAAATCGGCGAGCTCGCCTTCCTATTTGCTGTTCAGGCTTGCCCCAATGACGGCAAACCTCTCGGGGTGCTCTGGGTCAAGAGGTATCTTCTTGGTCTCCTTGGCCGGCTGGAAAGATCCTTGGGCATCATGCTCCTTGGAGTCGGTGGGCTGGCTCAGCTGCTTGCTGGCCAGGGCCACGACCCGGTCCAACATCTTCTTTTCTTCGGCAATCACAAGGGACTCGGCCAGTCGGCTGCTGGCTGCAGCACACTCGGCAGACTTCTTGTAATCGCCGGCTACGGTGATGATGCCCTTGGAGCTTGGTATCTTCATCTTGAGGTACGCGTAGTGGGGGACTGCCATGAACTTGGCCAAGGCGGGTCGGCCAAGCAATGCATGGTAAGGGCTCTCCAGGTCCACCACTTCGAACCAGATCGCTTCCCGGCGGAAATGCTCCTTGTCCCCAAAGAGTACGTCGATCTTGATCTTGCCAATGGGGGCGCAGGACAAACCGGGCACGATGCCGTGAAACACCGTCCGAGTCGGCACAAGTTGCTTTGTCTTGACACTCAACTTCTCCAGGGTGTCGCGGTACAGGATGTTGATGCTGCTCCCGCCATCTATCAGAACGCGGGAGAAGCGGGCGGCGCGTCTGTTCGTCGCGAGGGTGGCCTCCAGGACCAAAGCATAGGAGCCGGGAGACGGCATCACCTTTGGGTGATCGGCCCGGCTCCAGCTAATGGGTTTCTCTGACCAATGCATGTGTCCGGCTGGGTTAGCAGCGACCACACTGACTTCCTGATGCTCTCAGCGCTTGCTGCGCCGGTCTTCGGGCTGGCTCGTAAAGATGACGTGGGATGCTTGCTCGTCGGGGAACTCGTCCTGCACGGCGCCGACCGCGGGCCGGGCGGCCTGAGGCGGCGGAGCCGGAGGCGGCGGGCCGGCAGGAGGAGTCGGTGTGAGCCCTTCTCCCTTGGAGATTCGGGCGAGCCAGTTGCACTTCCGGGTTGTGTGGTTGGACGGCTTCGCGCCGCTATGGAACTTGCACGGGGCGTCAAGAGCTTGCTCGTAGGAGAAAGCCGGCTGCCAAGCCGGCCGGCCGCCGTTGGGCTTCTTGGGAGCGGGCCGCCCTTCAGGCGGCGTGTCATCGACCGTGGCCACCTGCCGGTTAACGGGAGGCGGCGCAGGGCCTTTACGCTTCTGGTCGTTCGGGTGCTGGCGTCGGCCGGAATCTCCTGCCGGCGTCTTGGGCGCCGGGTTAAGAACTTTCCCGGACGCGTCTACCCGGAGCTCGGTCTTCATCGAAGAATCGGCGGTGGTGTATCTGTCGGCAATGTTCAGAAGCTCGTCAAGGGTAGTCGGCTCGTCGCAGAGAAGCTTGTGCTTGAGGAGGGTGCCTTCTCGGCACCCGGCAGTGAAGTATTCGATGGCCTGCACCTCGTGCACCCCTTCACAAGAGTTGCGAAGCTCGGCCCAATGCGTGAGGTAGTCGCGAGTGGACTCGGCTGGGCCCTGTACGCACAGGGAGAGCTGCCTGGGCTTGGGAGCCCGCTTGTAGGTGCTGGTGAAGTTGCGAACGAAGGCTTCGGTAAAATCTACCCAGCTGTTGATGCTGAGAGGCTTGAGGCTGTTAAGCCAAGTCCGTGTCGTGCCTTGCAACATGAGGGGCACGTACTTTGCGGCAACCCGCCGGTTGCCGTTGGCTATGCTGACGGTCGTGGAGTAGTCGATCAGCCAGTCTTCCCGCTTCACGGAGCCGTTGTACTTGGGCGTGTCTCTTGGGAGCGAGAACCCTTTGGGGAAGGGCTCGTCGCGGATGCGGGGGCCGAAGCAGGGCGGGACGACATCGTCTTCTTCTTCCAGCGCCAGGGATCTATCCAGGCGGTCGATCTGATGGCGAGCATCGTTCTCGCCGACTCCTTCGCGGCGACCTAGTCGGCCGCTGAGAGTCGGGTGCGCCACTGGCGGTGGGGTGGGGTATCTTTCTCCACGAGCCCGAGGCGGAGGCGGGCTGCCCCGCCATTCCCTGGCTCGGGGACGGCCGTCCGCGTCGCGCTCGATGGAGATTCGTGTCCGGCTTCGGCTGGAAGTCGGCTCTTTCTCGCGCCGCGCGCGGGTGTAACTCTTAGTCAGCGTCCGGGACGTCGCGCCGTGATCCCGACACGGGGGTGGGCTTCCCGCGCGGGCGTCGGACTCGTGCCGCTGAGCGGCCGCGTTAATCAGTTGCTGTATGCACCGTGTCATGTGGGGGAGGTTTTCGGCCTCCAAGCCGTCCAATTCGTCCACGGCCGCCTGGGCGGCGCGCAGGTTCTCGAGCGGAGTGGCGTAGACCGGGCGGTAGACTCCCAGCGCGTCGGCGATGACGGCGCCGCGTTGCCTGACAGCACCAGCCCGGCTTGGGCCAGCCGGGGCCGGCGTGCCGAAGGCGGCGCGGTCAGCTTCGCGCTGGTAAGCCTCAGTGAGGCGTCTCACGGAAGCCAGCCTCCGGCCCTCCGCGAGGAGGGCGAGACGGCGTGCCTTCAGTGCTTCGTCGTCGGTGTCAGCCGGGAGGGGGACGGACAAGTCGTGGGCCGCAGCGCGGGGGGCGTCGTGGGCGCTCTCGTCGGCCGGATCGCCATGGCCGATAACCATCACCTCAGTGGTGACAGTATCGCGATCGTCGGCCCGAGGGAGCGGGTCGTTGTAGATCGTGACGTTGGTGGGGAAGGTGTCGTAGGAGGTCGTGTCGGAGTCGACAGAGTCGACAGGCATCGGGTCGGTGGAGCCAACCGACTCCAGATCCGCAGCAGGCTCGCTGGAGACATGGAGTTGGCTAAGGAGGTTGGCGAGGTGGTCGGTGCCCGCATCGGAGGCGAGCTCGTCGGAGATGCGGGCCTCGTCGAGGAGATCAGCGAGGCTGCTTGCTGCGCAGATGCTGGCGACGCCTTGCAGCGCGTCATGCCAAGCGCCATCGGGCGTGCCGGGCTGGCTACGCTCGCTAGGGAGGAAGAGGGTTCCCGTCCAGAACAGGTCTCCGGACGACGGTGCACCTGGCCCCATGGTGGGCGCCAAATGTCGGGTGGTAGGTGCGACATATGCCAACGGGTGGCTTATCATTGTGGGAGCCAATAAGACGTCGCCGGTGCCTGGAAACGGGATGAGGCGAAGACAAGCTCGCCGGCGTACTTTACCCAGCTTCAGCGCTCTCCGTGGAGACAACACCCCTACTGCTGCTCTACGGGGTCTCCGCATGATCACTAGATGAACAAGAGGTTACACAATGCTCCTTGAGCTGTTTTGGTGGAAGGAGGAAGAAGGGCACGGCTAGCCTGCTTCCTCTCCTTGTATGGTGTCTAAGACTAGCTTGAGAGTCCAACCCTTTGCATGGGTGCACCGGGGGGTTTATATAGGCCTACCCCCCGGGGGTACAATGGTAATCCGGCTGGGCGCGGGGCCCAGCTGTCTGTGACTATGCTCACCGGCTTCCGCGCTGGCTGCTGGGGCCCGCCGACTGGTGGGTCCCGCCGGCTGCCGGCACCCTGGTCGACAGGCAGGCCCCACTGTCCAGGGCCTGGTCGGTGGCTGCTTACTGTTGCTCTGTGCTGATGACGCAGGCTTGGTCGGGGTAAGCGTGGCTACAGTACCGCCGCCCTGGCGGGCGATTACTGTAGCCCCGCCGTATCTTGTCTCCTTAATGGGCGTCTCCTTCGAGGAGGATGGCAGGCCGGCTATGGGGGGCCGACTCTCCATCGGGCCGACTTGGGAGGAGGTGCGGCCGCCTTTGGTATCTCTCTGCTCGAAGGGACCCACTGCCTCGGGGGCCACGCTGGTGGCCCGTCGTGGACGGCGTCAAGGCCGCCGTGGCCACAGTGCTGCGTCGGACGGGTCGTGGTCACCCGTACGGCGCACAGTGTTGGGCGTGCTCCGGGTTTTGGGGGTGGCAGGCTTTACTGTAGCCACGCCCTGCTTCATCATTGCTGGGTGGACGCGGACTTTGCGGGTACGATCTTGACTGCTTTATGGGAGCCGGCTTCTTGGAGTCGGCCTACTTGTTGCCGACTCCTCGAAGTCGGCCCTCCCACGGCCTCCTTCATGAGGGCTAAAGGCGGGCCGCCCCCCGAAGCCGGCCTAGAAGATAGCCGGCAGGGGGAAGGCGGCCCCAGGTCTTGAATTCTTTTGAGAGCCGGACGGGCTCGTAATTATTTCAGATGGGCCAGGGGAAGCCGGCTAGGCTACCCATGGCTATTTACTCCGACAGGAACTAGCCGGAAGAAGCAACACCGGAAAGAAGCAAACAACATAGTAAACAACCATCACATAATCATGGCATGATGCACAACCAAGTATGATGCATGTCCGGTTTAAATATGCATGGCATGGCAAAGTGCACAAACAAAACTACAAGTTAAGTGGGGCTCAATATGCAACGGAGTTGCATATTGCATATTTAAGAAAACACCACATGACTTATTTAGTTCTCTCGCGTTTAGGTACCCAACAATTTTAAATGTTATCAAACATGGCAAGAGGTGAAACATGAGCAAAATACATAGTTAGGCATTTTAAATGAGGCCGGAAACATCAAACAACAAATCCGGTAAACCCTCATGTGCATTAGTAATTTAATGCAACAACAATTTTTAAACATTTTTAATGTTATTATCATGATGCGGATGACATGTTCAAGTTTTATGCAGTATTTATGAAAATGTTGACATGATAAGATATGAGGCATTTGTCATCATGGCGGAAACGAAAGGGATGCCACGGGAACGAATCCGAACATGGTGCCACGGCAACATATAGGTGAGCCGCTAGCTCACAGGGATACCGGTGCAAAAGGAAGTGGGTGTGAGTGTGTCATGCAAGATGATGGGGTGATCCCGGTTACTGGGTTCCCACGAGTGGACGGCATGGCAACGAGGAGGAACATGCAAGATGGCAAATTCAGACACGGTGCAAACGCGAGGTTCATCTCATTCAACATACATGCATTCGGTCCACGGACGGACGTCTCGAGGTTAAACCTTTCGAAGTGTGCATTTTTGAAACGGATCAAGTTCGTAGAGGGAAGTAGGCGTTCTCGCGGCGGTGGTAGAAGTAGTGGTACACGTTCGTTTTTCGGAGAGGTACTTGACGAATCCAAGGTTTCCGGGGACGGCGCTAGTGGAACTTGGCGAATCCGAGTTCTTTAGAGGTCGTCATCGAACTTGGTACAAAAAACACGGCGTGGGTAGTCGTTCACTTGCCGGCCTTCGACGACGGTAGGCGTACACGTTCTGTAGAAGTTCGAGTCACCGGTGAAGGAACTTGGTGGTCCATGGGGTCTACAGTAGAGGTACTTGGCAAAATTCACGTTGACGGTGGTTGTATTCGTATCGTCGTGGAAATAGTCGTTCACTTGACGGTCTTTGGCAACGGTCGTCGTACACAGTTCTTAGACGTTTAGGTCTCCCGTAGATGTACTAGACGCATCTCGAATGTGTAACCGTACACGCACGTAGATAAACTTGGCGGGTCCTCGATGTCCTGGTACTTGGCGTTCGGTGTAGTACTTGCCGAGCAAGAGGCAAAGTCGTGGTTTGATGGTCTTGGCCGCAAAGGTGGTAGCAGCCACGAAAGGCCGTCGGAGAGGGAGCAGGGGCGCGAGGAGGGCCATGGCAGGTACGGGTCTGCCGGACCTGCAACTGCGGCAGTCGACGACGGCAGAGGAGTCCTTGGGGTCGGCCCTGGCATCAACTTGACCATGGAGACGACGGAGGTTGGCGGCTGGAGGTGGAGGGGAACACGACGAGGCGGACGATGGCGGAAAGCTCGCTGGCACGGCTGGTGGCGGAGGATGCCGGGCGACGGAGGCGCGACGCTGGCGAAGGGGGGCCATGGCAGATGGGGGCGGCGCGGAGCAGCAACCTGCTACTGGTCACCGGTGCAGACGAGACAAGGGGCGGCGGAGCGCCATGGCTGAGGGAGCGCCATGGTCGGCTCCGGCGACGCTGGAAGAAGGCTGTCGGCGTTCTGGGAATGGGGGTCCCCAGACTTGCCTGCCTCCGCCCTGCGGCGTGGCTCAAGTGGGGGCCCAGCGCGGCCCATCTTCATCAACACGAGGCTCAAGACCCTCGCGAGGGGCCAAGCCTCGCGAGGCGGACGACACGGCGCATCCTCAGGCACAGCCTTGTCAGGCTGGCTCGCGAGGAGGCGGAGAGTTCAAGGCGGGGTACCTCGCGAGGTGCCCATGACGCAAGCCATGACGACACGGGGCACCAGGCGGGTGCCAGCGCGTGCAGCATCCCTCTTTCCTGTTTGGTGCAAAGGGGGCAAGCGTATCAGCGTAGTACCGAGGCATCAGGCAAAGGTTGCCACTTCGGTGCAACGAGACCAAGGCCAGGAGGACCACGAGACGGAGGTCACCATGGAGCCCAACGCGGCGTCATCACCAGAGCCTTTGGCAGGCGAAGACTGCTTTTGTCAGGATAGATGTACTCGTTGTCCCCCTTCAAATTAGCACGCCATTGTTGGATCCCTTCCCGTTCAATATTTGGGGAGAGGACCAGGGCCTCTATAAATAGGACCAGCCACCCACATAACAAAGCAAGAGGACGACGAGTGAGAGAAAAAGCATAGAGAGAGAGGGTGACTGAGCTCTTCGTAGCAGTTCATCACCACAGCCAAGAATAGACCCTCGCGAGGTTGTTCTTCCTTGTATTGTTCATCCTCACCAGCCCCGGGAGGCAATCCATCCACCACACACTGGAGTAGGGTATTACACCATATCGGTGGCCCGAACCAGTATAAATCTTGTGTCTTTCGTGCAGTTCTTTTAGTAGTTTAGGTCCCATCGAGACGGAGAGGTTGAAGGCGAGATTTCCACGCGCACCCCAGTGTTCGAACCTTAAGGGTCAGCCGGAACACGAAATCTGACATTTGGCGCGCCAGGTAGGGGTGCGCCGGAATTCGTCCTCCACCGCTCCGCTCTCCTCCGACCGTCGCATCCATGTCAGACGCTCATCGAGCCCGCGCCGAGTGCCGGGCCGCCATCGCTTCTCGCGTCGCCCAGACGGCCCCCGTCGGTGGGCGTCCTCGTCGTTCCCCGTCGCCCGCCGTCAACGTCGCCACCGGCCCGGCGGGGGGCGAGTAGCAGGCATCGTCCCAGCACCCGTCTGTGCGGCAAGACGGCCGCACCGCCACTCCGTCTCTCGCACCAGCTGGTTCTTTGTCCCGTGCGCTCCGCGCACCCTTGGAGGCTCGAGCTGCGCTCCTCGCGGCAAACGAGCTCCTGCGCTACCATCCCGTCGATGATGTCTACGAAGAATGGCTCGACCGCGTCGCCAAGCTTGTCCGTGCCGCAGGGGGCTCTTCCACGCCGTTCGTCCCTCTGCGCCGCACTCCGCCCCGCGCGGGCAACGAAGCTCCGGCGGCGCACCAGCCGCCTCCTCTCCAAGAAGATGCCGTGGCTCCAAGGCGCTTGGTCCCTGGGCGGAACCCGCTCCGTCAGGCGCCATCACAACAAGAGCGAAGCTGCCAAGAAATCCCTTGCCCGCAGGGGGCTGCCCGGCCGCTCGCTGCTCCAGCACGCCGCGACCCTGCTCCAGCTCCGGCGCGTCAAGACCCCGCCCTGCTCCTAGCTGCAGTGCGAGGGGACCCTCAAGACCAAGCTCTCCACCAACCGAGGCCTTTTGTGGCCACCGCGGGCTGCCACGCCTACACCACTGAGCTGCGCAGCGTCGCGTGGCCCGGCAAGTTCAAGCCCGACCTACCTCCTCGCTACGACGGCACAACTGACCCCGCGGAATTCCTCCAGCTCTATGAGCTGGGTATCGAGGCTGCCGGCAGGGATGAAAAGGTCATGGCGAACTAGTTCCCCATGGTGCTCAAGGAGGGAGCTCGAACCTGGCTCCTGAATCTGGCTCCAGGCACGATCTCCTCCTGGGACCAGATGCGCGCCCGCTTCATCGCCAACTTCCAAGGTACTCGCGACCGGCCGCCTGCCGTGAGCGACATGCGCCGCATCAAGCAACAACCCAGAGAGACCCTGCAAAAGTACATCCAGCGCTTCAAAAGCGCGCGCCTCAAGATCCCCAGGGTGTCAGAGGAGGCCATCATCTCCGCCTTCTCTGACGGCGTGTGTGACGTCAAGATGAAGGAGGAGCTGGCGATGCACGAAGACCTCTACACCTCCCTGGAGCTGTTCAACTTGGCGAACAAGTGCGCCTGGGCTGAGGAGGGATGTCTCTCCCTCCTCGAGCTGCCTGCCGCGGACCCAGAAGAGAAGAAGCCCGAGGCCAAGGATGTGAAGCGCAAGGGGGCTGCCGTACTCGCGGCAGAACCAGACACCAAGCGGGGCAAGGATCTGCCCGAACCCTCCAGAGGCAGCCGGTACTGTGTCTACCATGACCTCCACACCCATAACACCAACGAATGTCAAGAGCTCCACGCCGTGCGAGAAGGAAGGATCGGCCGTCGCCCTGACCGTACTGACCGGGGCTACGGCCGGGGAGGAGGAAGAAACCCAGGGCGCTGGGAAGACCGCGGCCCGCGCCAGGGGTGTCGCGACCAGCCTCGCGAGGACCGCTGGCGGGACCTGCCTCGCGAGCGGGACTGGAGAGACCAGCCTCGTGAGGACCGCCCTCATGGCAACGCAGGCCTACCTCCGCTGCCGTCACCACCAAGAAGGAACGAAGACCGCCATCAAGACGAGGGGGCTGGGGGCTTCCAGGAGCCGCGCGCGATCGCCTACATCCTGGGCGGGGCTCAAGCCCCAGCCTCCCAACGTATCTTCAAGCAGTTTGCCCGCGAAGTGAATGCAGTTCTCCCCAAGCTCGTAGCAACGCGCCCCCTCAGGTGGTCGGCGTGCCCCATCACGTTCAGCTCGGCAGACCAGCTCAAGTGTGCGGCCACTGCAGGAGTCCTCCCGATGCTCTGCTCCCCGGTCATCAGCAATGTGCAGGTCACCAAGACCCTCATCGATGGCGGGGCAGGGCTCAACGTCCTGTCCGTGGAAACATTCAACAACCTCCAAGTGCCCTATGACCAGCTTCAGCCAACCAGGCCTTTCTCCGGGATCACCAACGGTTCCACAATCCCGATCGGGCAGGTCCGCCTCCCTGTCACCTTCGGGGCCCGCAGCAACTACCGCCCCGAGCTCATCGACTTCGACATCGCCCACATCCGCCTGCCGTACAACGCCATCCTCGGGTACCCAGCGCTGGCCAAGTTCATGGCCGTGACCCACCACGGCTACAACGTCCTCAAGATGCCGGGAAGCGGCGGCGTCATCACGGTGCCCTGTGAAGAAAGAGATGCAGTGTGTTCCTTGGAGCGAGTCTTTCAGGCTGCGTCGCTAGAAGACCCAGATCGCGGAAGCAGGAGGCTTCCTGAGACCACCCCCAAGAAGTAGAAGACGTCGTCAGGCTCAGCCCCTCAGGAGGCAGGCCCCCCAGGGCCCGTGCCTCCTCAGGAGGGCCCTCCATCCATCGCATAGGAAAGCGCGCCCGGCGCCCTCCTCAGGCAAGGCTCGGGGGCTCTCACTTGGAGGGCCACCGACCTAGCCAGGGTCACGGGGGAGGCGCTTGGGCACCATGTGGAGGCGTGCTTCGCAGCATGTTTCCCTCGAGAGGGAGCCAGGCGAGGAAGATCAGACCAGCAAGAGTTCATTGACGAGGCCATTCGAGAGCTACAGGAGACAAGGATCATGAGAGGTTGCCGCCGCTTGCCAGCCGTGGCCCCACATGCAGGCGAGGATGGTGGGCTGCGCGTCTGCATCAATGTACCAGGGCTCAATCAGATCGCCACAACGGAGCGCCTCTGGCCCTCGCAAGTGGGGCGCTGCGGAGGTCCACCCCACAGCTATGTTCGCATGCCTTACGGCCTGCCGAGCATGGCTGCGGCGTACCAGCACCTCATGAGGGGCATCATGGAGGCTCAGGAAGGCAGGCGTTCCGCGGCCTTGGAGGGGATGGAGGCAGCTCGCGAGGGGTCACCAGCGCCTCCGGAGCCTCCCGAGGCCCCGGGCCTGGGGGCTCGTAAGGATCGGCTTCTGCAGCCCACCAAGTCTGCCGCACCGACGCCATTACGCCGACGACATCCTCAGGTGACATCTTTCAAGTTCCGCTCTCAGCTGGGAGCACCCTCCCAGGGTTGCATCACTCCCAGGCCGCGTGGGTCCGTCCCCGCGGCATGTATCTGCATTTACCCTTCCGTCGTTAGTTTGCCTTGTTGGGGGCGCCCCTCGGGCTGCATCATCCCCAAGCCGTTCGAGCCAGACCCAGCGGCGTGTATCCCCTAGCGTTTATTTCCAACTATGCAGTGCCTATCACGCTTAGCTGCATGGAGCATGTCCGCAGCATCTTCTCTTCCCATGTCGGCCACTTGCACGTTAAAGGGGGGTGCCTGAGCATCGCGACTTAGGGCTCTTACTGGCTCTCCAACCCTCACCCTCTGGCCTTGTCCATGGCATCGCGACCTGGCATACCAGCGACGGCTGAGACAAGCTCGAGGGCCGGGACCCGAGGACGTAGAGTACCGGCATCTAACCAAATTTTGCAGGGACACATCTCAAGATATGGCCCAGTGCCGGGCGCAACCCGCCCAGAGGTAGGGCCTCGTGAGTCCCGCGCTGGCTCACGGGTGCCCAGATACACCTCACCTAGCTCTACCGTGCCGGTCACGTGTCAGGGCGGGGCTGTATATGCCCCGGGGGCTCCTCCCGGAGGGGAGCCCCCTCCCATGTACCAGTGGAAGCACCATGCTCCGCGCTGGCTGACGACACTGCCGAGGAGCGGCTATGCCCGTACACATACGGAAGCGCTATGCTCCGCGCTGGTGATAAACAACTGAGGGTGGCCTCCGGGCCGCGTTAACCTCAGGGAGCCCAGAGCACAGTGGCTGGCCTCATCGCAACGCCTCCCCTCGGGAGCGCCGTGCAAGGGGGCTGGGCACGGGGGCTACGGCTGGGTCACGCCCAGACGTACACCGCCCAGCCAGGCCCCTCGGGCCTGGTTTGCTGCGCGTCTCTCCCCGAGCGGAGCCAAGGTACGAAGGCCGTTTGCACGTCAAGGGGGACCCCTGGGCATCGCGACCTAGGGGCCTAACTGGTCCCGTAGCCCCTCACTCCTTAGTTCCGAAAGGCTATGCTGGGTGAGGTACGCGCGGGGCCGGGCTCTGCAGACGTAGAACGGTAGCCACGCTTACATCTCGCCTCATCACCCGCTGTTCGCGCGTCAAGGGGGACTCCTGAGCATCGCGACTCAGGAGCCTAACTGGCTCCGTAGCCCCTCACTCCTTAGTTCCGAAAGGCTATGCTGGGTGAGGTACGCGCGGGGTCGGGCTCTGCAGACGTAGAACGGAAAACATGCCTACATCACGCTTCCCTACTTGTTGTTCGAGCGCCAAAGGGGACTCCTGAGCATCGTGACTTAGGAGCCTAACTTTTCACATGGCCCCTCACTCCTTTGGTCCCGTCCTGGTTTCTGGTCGGGGCTGATACTGGGTGAGGCATGCGCGGGGCCGGGCCCTGCCGGCGTAGAACACAAGCAAGTAGGGAAGAAAAGCATAAAATCCAAGGAACTTAAAAGCAAACATTACAGTCCATACTGTCAATCTCAATGCCAAACGCAAGTTTAAATGCCTCTCCGAGGCGTGATGCATGTGCCGGAACCTAAAGAAGAGCAGGGACGGGACAGAGTCACTGTCGGCGCTGGTTTCGCCTTGTGGAACAGCAGGGTCGGCAGCGCCTTGCTTCGGCCTGGTGCTGAAGGCCCGGAACTTCTCCAGCAGCGCCTCCGCGCGCCCCTTCACGGCTTCGACAGCGGCAGCAGCACCCTCGCCGCTCACCGGTTCCATCAGGGCGTCGAGGTCAGTGTTGGGATCGCGGAGGTAGACGTGGGCGAGGACCCGTGTCAGCGCGGCAGAAGGCAGGACGTGCGCCTCGACCTCGGCCGCGGGGCTGATGCCGAGGACGACGTCCTCAAGAGCCTTGACCAGGAAGGGAAGCAGCTTGGCGGGGCCATCCTCGTCACCAACAAGCGGGCTATCCAAGCCGCTCTTGTAAAGCATCTTCAGCGAAGCGCGAGCGTCCTTCTCCATGTCCGCGAAGGCCACGCGATCTTTGGCGAGGACCTGAGCCTTGGCGTCCAGCTCGGCCTTCGTCGCCTCCAGCTCCTGCTTCCACACGCCTAGACGCTCACGGCGCTTCTTGAGCTTGGCCTCCAAGTCCACGAGCGCCGCCTCACGCACCTTCGCCCCCCTCTCCTGCTCTTGGCGAAGGCGAACCTCCTCCGCAAGTTGGCCCCGCAGGCCTTGCAGCTCGTCCTCCAGTGCCTTGCAGCAGTCGCGGGCCTTGACCGCTTCCCCCAGGGCCGCGTCACGAGCAATCTTCGCCTCAACGACGGCCCGCTTCTCCTCGTCGCAGGCCGTCGAAGCCTGAACCAGCGCCGCCCGGATCGAAGCATCAGAGCAAATCCACCCCGAAGCCAGTTCCAGACGCCCGGCCACCAGGCAAGGGTCGGCGCTGAGAAGGTCCTGGCGCAGCCGGTCCAGTTCAGTAGCAGCATGCTCCAAGACGGAGGAAGAAGACGGAGGAGCCTCGGCGCGCTCCAGGACGACAGGAGGAGCTGAGAGAGCAGTGGCCAGCAAAACGGGAGGAGAAGGTGGCGGCGGCAAGGCCGCCAAATCCCAAGCCAGCATCCGCTGCGTCTCCCCAGCCGTGGCAGTGGCGCCGGACGAGGACACCTCAGGAGTCACCTGGGCCATGGGGGCTGAGCTCGCCCCCGCCAGAATGGCCAGACCTCCTGAGGGCGACCGACCAGGAGAAGCCCGCGCACTGCGATCGCCCCCTTTCACGGGCGGGGGCGCTGCCGCGGATGGAGCCTCCGGAGCCCGCTTCGGTTTCTTCGCCGAAGGCGCCCGCCTACTCAAGAGAAGCCATCATCAGGCCTCGTCGGCAGAATGAGAAACAAGAGAACAAGGATCAAGCGCTTACGGGTCATCGCCGGTGAGCTCGGGCAGCTTTCGGCCCAACTTCAAGCCAAATAGCCGGCTGGAAGGGTCGACCTTGGGAGCGGAAGGCACGGCAGCGGACTGCCCCGGGGTAGGGGCAGGCCCGCGGGGGACCAGCCCGGTCCTGTCCTTCTTCGGGATCAGAGGCAAGCTCCCTCTACCCAGCACATCGTCGTCATCATCATCATCATCATCATCGCTCGGCGATAGGCGTAGAGTACGGGGCGAGCGCCGAGGGAAGGGAGCCCTCGACTCTCCGTCAGTCGCCCCAGAGTCGGGCCCCTCTCCCCGCTCCTCTTCGCCCTCCTCCTCGCTGGAGTCACTGGAGGGCACGTCCACCAGTCCTTCAGAAGGCGCCACGGGCATGAGCCCGACCCCGTTGAAAACGGGCATGGACTTCACCACCTACTCCCAGTCGCTGCGAAGAAACAAGGGCTCAGGAGCGCCCTCCAACCTTGCCACCGTGCTCCCGACCAGAGATTGAAGAACCGCGTCCACGTCCTCTTCGTCCACAGACACGGGGCTCAGATGAGGCCTCCACATCGGAGAAGAGTACTGCCGGAGTGGAGCCAGCTGCTGCTCCAAGAACTCCCTCAACAGTGACGCGCCAATCAACTTCGCCGTCGCAATGTTGGCTGGCCTCAAGTCCGCATCCATCTTCTCCAACACCGGCTTCGCGCGGGGATCCGCGAGCTCCTCCCGGCACCAGTCACTGGCGCTCACGGCCTGCTCCGTGAGTAGGATCAGCCGAGGGTGGACGCGCCCGGTGTAAACCAAGACCCACTTGCTCCGGAAGCCATCAGCCCTCTTCCCAGGATTTGAGATGGTAATGGTGCTGCCATGCGCGACGAAGCTCGCACACGCGGAAGGAGAACTGCCAGTAATCCGGAGGTAGAAGTAGTGGCGCAGCAAGGCCACCGAGGGCTGCACCCCCACGTGGGCCTCGCATTAGTAAGCAAAGATCGCCAGGAGAAGAACAGAGTTGGGGTGGAGATGCAGAGCCAGCAAGTTGTAATGGCGAAGGACAGAGAAGAAGAACTCGGAGAAGGGAGGCACCAAGCCCGCTGCGATGGCGCTCACAAAGAAAGGGTAATAGGTGCTCCCTCAACCTTCAGGGGAGGCGGAGCCGACCTTGAACACCTCCGTCCCGATGACGCCCTACACCGCCGCCATCCGGCACAGCCGGGCAAAGGTGGCCTTGGACACAGTCGGCGGGTCCAGAGTGGGGGAATACCAAGCTTCGGCCGGAGGCTTGCGAGGTGCCATGGCTTCCTAGGTCGCGCAACCGGAGTAGATCTGGAAGTTTGGAGGAAGAAAGGGGAGGCGCAAGAAAGGGGATCTGAGCAGCAACCGGAGAAAGCAAGGGCGAAGTCTGGGAAGATGCCTCTCCCTTGTCAACCCGCGTGGTTGCTAAAGCACCCACGTCCAATCAACCGCCACGCGACGTCCAGGGCTGCAGGCTCTTAGGGCCCGCGGCGCTTCGCCCTTGCCCTTTCGCCTCTCAGCACGGCCAAGTCCATGCGCGCCTTGGGCCCGGGGGCTACTGTCGGCGTTCTGGGAACGAGGGTCCCCAGACTTGCCTGCCTGCGGCCTGCGGCGTGGCTCAAGTGGGGGCCCGGCGCGGCCCATCTTCATCAACACGAGGCTCAAGACCCTCGCGAGGGGCCAAGCCTCGTGAGGCGGACGACACGGCGCATCCTCAGGCACAGCCTCGTCAGGCTGGCTCGCGAGGAGGCGGAGAGTTCAAGGCGGGGTACCTCGCGAGGTGCCCATGACGCAAGCCATGACGACACGGGGCACCAGGCGGGTGCCAGCGCATGCAGCGTCCCTCTTTCCTCTTTGGTGCAAAGGGGGCAAGCGTATCAGCGGAGTACCGAGGCATCAGGCAAAGGTTGCCACTTCGGTGCAATGAGACCAAGGCCAGGAGGACCACGAGACGGAGGTCACCATGGAGCCCAGCGCGGCGTCATCACCAGAGCCTTTGGCAGGCGAAGACTGCTTTTGTCCGGATAGATGTACTTGCTGTCCCCCTTCAAATTAGCCCGCCATTGTTGGATCCCTTCCCGCTCAATATTTGGGGAGAGGACCAGGGCCTCTATAAATAGGACCAGCCACCCACATAACAAAGCAAGAGGGCGACGAGTGAGAGAAAAGGCATAGAGAGAGAGGGTGACTGAACTCTTCGTAGCAGTTCATCACCACAGCCAAGAACAGACCCTTGCGAGGCTGTTCTTCCTTGTATTGTTCATCCTCACCAGCCCCAGGAGGCAATCCATCCACCACACACTGGACTAGGGTATTACACCATATCGGTGGCCCAAACCAGTATAAATCTTGCGTCTTTCGTCCAGTTCTTTTAGTAGTTTAGGTCCCATCAAGACGGAGAGGTTGAAGGCGAGATTTTTGCGTGCACCCCAGTGTTCGAACCTTAAGGGTCAGCCGGAACCCGAAATCCGACAAAGGCAGCAGCGGCAGGCATGTGGAAGGAGTAGGGGAGAGGCGGACGGGGACGAGGCAAGGGATCCATCCCTCTACGCATGCGTGGGAGGCCGGTCCGGGCGCCATCAGGAGGAGGATGAGGGGGATCGAGAAGGAGAGCGGGGTCGAGCGTGATGCGCTCCTCTCCTGGAGGCGCGAGGTGCGAGGGAGGGATCTAGAGGGAGAGGGTTAGGTTTAGGTGTGGGCTAGCCTAGAGTTAGAAAGGGGGCGCCTGGATCTCAGAAGTGGATGGGTCGGCCTGCAAGGAGCCCTAAGTGGCCAGCGGTGCAGGCCATCTCTCTCTCTCTCTCTCTCTCTCTCTATTTTTCTACTAATCCATGTATAATATGAATGGAACATTGGAAGAAATGCTCAGAGGGTTTGGCAGATAAGTAGAATGATATAAGGATAAATCTGAGGTCCTGGATTTATGAAGAATTTTAAAAAAATGGTTTGGGCATTTTTAAGGAAAGAAAAAGAATTCATGTTTGAATTAGATTCAAACTTGAGCGATTTTTTAATCCAACCAAAACAAGTCCCAAATGGGATCAGATTTCGTAGAGGGCTTGAGGACATGGTCTAAAATAGATAGGAAAAATATTGAACATTTCTGGAGGAATAAAAATGTCACTTGCCAAAAAAGAAAGAAAGAAGAAGGAAGGAGGAGGCGATAGTGCATTGATAGGTTGAGAGAGGAAACAAGGGGTACAATGCAACACATGGCATAACAAGTGAGATGGGCATGGTGCAAGAAGCAAAGATGGAGTTGAGAAAGAGACAATGCAGGGGGTTGATGCACTATGCAAAGAGACTCCGGTTTAGGCAAGAGGAAAAACGAAGAACAAGGTTGGACTTCGAACGGTCAACAAAAGCAAGGGGGGACACGGCATCTACGAGCGGATGCAAGTTTTAAAAACAAAGACGGCAACGAGTGCCGATGCAATGCAAATGATGACATGATGAATGCAAACAAACAAATAAATAACACAGCTGACACACAAGACATGGAAGGCACCTGGAGCATCGGTCTCGGGGCGTCACAACACTCCACCACTACAAGAGGATCTCGTCCCAAGATCTAGGATGGCACCAGGGAGAAACGGAAGAGTAAAAGGTAAAACTGAGTTGCTTCTTTGACAAATGAGTGAAACCAAAGAACCTTGAGAGGTAGAAAACTTGAAAGAAAGAATACAACAATGATGAACAGGGTTGAAAACACTCCGTTAGAAAAGAGGAACAAGGAACATTACTAGAACGTTGTAGGTTGAAAGACATAAGAAAAAGATTGCAATGGCCACGAAGTACATGCAAGCACTCCGGTTCAAACGTGATGTACAAGGAACGATAAAGATCAATTACGACAACACTCCGGTTGGAAATGGAAGGTAAGGAAATGATCTTGGCAAAATGAAAGCACTTGGATGAGACTCCGGTTAGAAGAGGAATGATAGACACAACACTCAGGTTAAAACAAGGTAGAGAAGGAATAAGACTGATATAATTTGGGCAGCACTCCGGCTGTAAATGGAAGGAATTGAACATGAACTTGACAAAAATGGGATGATGGGTGAAGAGAGCAACATCACAATGCCTCTAGAACGAAAGAATAGAAGTTGGATCGTTGGAAAGGAAAGAATTGAGAAGAAAATGACAACTTCTGCCACAAATGACTTTGGAAAGCACCCTTCCAAGAAGGTTATAACAGAGTTGTTGGAAAACCAGCAACGAAAAAGAACAAGCTTGTAGTGGGCTTATGGAGAACATCTCAAAACTATGAGGTGAAATTCTGCCACTAACAGAAACAATAGATTGGATTGATATCAACAAGGAGACGAGAAACTTATCTCACCGGGAGGATAAGGAATACTTGGGTCATTGATAGGCACCACAATTAGCGACATTCCTTAGGGAAAGCTTTAGGTGAAATCTAACCCAATATACTCCAATGAAGAGATTGATGGGATGCAAAGGATCTAATGAACGAATTGAAAATGACGGGTTTAAAATATGTCATTCCGGACAACTTGTGAATCATGAAACACGAAGAGAAATTGTCAAGAGTGACATAACACCATCTCAAAATATAAGTTAGAAAGAATTGCACTTCGGAATGCAAGATGAAGAATACTTGAGCTCCTCTGAAAAGAATCTCGATGAACACTTCGAGAAGGAATTACGTCCTTGATGAACCAACATGTAGAGCCTCCATGAAGAACTCCGGTAATAAAAAAATGATCAAACGAGAGGAAAGAGAAGTTGAAAACACAAGGTGAAGACTTGCGATGATTAGATGGATCTTCATGACGAGAAAATTGAGAGAGCTTGGAACTTCGGGAAAAGAAAAGATGAATCAAGTGAAACCGAGAATTTGATGAGCCTCCTGAATAAAGGATTAATCATTTGGGTGAATCAAGAATAAGAATTATGTTATGCTCATCCTTCACCAATTTAGATTGATGGCAAGCAACGGATTTGCCATACTACTTATTCTCGTAGAAAGGATTAAGATAGATATAGCGCAAACTTGAGAAGGTCTTCAATGAACCACCGGTAGGATTTGACAGAACGAATGAATTGCTATGATAAACGAAAGAAGAAGAATCTTGAAAGAACCACCGTAAGAATTGAAAACGAACGAAGTAAAAGGGATGAATCACCAGTAAGAATTGAAAACGAGCAAAGATACTTGAGGAAATTTAGATACATGAGAACGGAGGGATCATGAACTAATTAGAGGATATTTGAATGATGCACCAGTAAGATTTGGAGAACGAGAGCTGAAAGCTGAGAATGAGTAATTCTGAGATGATGGGCTTCGGATGATCGAGAAAGGAACGCAACTCCTGAAATGCGTCGGATGGGTGAAAAGAATTCTCATGATCGAAAACAATTATGAGAGGATGGTATAAAGCTAGAACCATGAATCTTCAAGAGGACAAATATGATTGAAGAGAAAACTCTTCTTCGGTCTTCAAAATCCAAGAATGACGACGAAAAAACACCATCAAGAATTGTTGAGGCACTCTGGGATGAAGAATAGATGTGTTGAACCAACAATGAAAAGAATTTGAAGGATCTTGGAGAAAGACATATGACTGATGATAATTCATTCTCACGTCAAACTTAGAAATGAATTTGAAAAGCTCCAGGAAAATTAGAAGAGTCAGGTAAGATCATGGGAAAAGACCTGTGGGTTAGGGCCCACTCAAAAGATACACCGTTGAAGAGATTGCTTGAAAAGAGAGATTGCACTGCTGAATTAGATGGCTTGAAAGAGATACCAATCTCGAAAGAGCTTGAACAAAAGTAGAGTTGAAACACGAATCTTCGACATATCTTGAACACTCCGGAACAATTGAATAGTAAGAGGGGAATGATTATGAGGTGCAACGGCATGTGGAAAGCATTTGAAACAAAGAAAAGAATATGATCAACACTAAAAAACTCGAATTGAATCCACCGGAGAAGGAAAGGAACGAAGAATGATGAACTTGAGTCTCCGTTAGAATCTTCCTGAGAATCACCGAATAAGACTATAGACGGAAAAGAATGGAGAGACTTCATATTAATAAAAATGGATAGATGATTAAGAAATCTGAGTCCTTGAAGAAAAAGGGTGGGAGGGTGGGAAAACAAAAGCAACTTGGAGACGGATGAAACAAACACCGTTGACGAAAACTGAGATTGGATCTTGGAAATGTTGAAATGATCGGATCCACTTGAAGGGAAGCTCACCGGTTGAGAAGAAATTGAAATGACAAACTCGATGATCAAGAAGGATTAGTATTCACCTAGGAACATGAGAACACTGCTTCGGAAAGGTATGGAATCAACACTTGACTTCGAAGAAACTCGAATACCACAACAAAAAACAAAACAAAGGATTGGCTTGTAGAATAAGCCGGAAACAAACATATGATAGAGATTTCGTCCGAAGTTTTTGTGGTGGGGCCCACACGGGCTCGATCATACAACACCATCATGTACAAGGCAGTGCAGATGACATACGAAGCATCCCTGAGTCAGCATAGCCAAGGACTCTTTAAGACACAACGAGACCACTATAAAACCAACCGTGGATAGGTGGACCACTAGACGTTGAACCCCAATCTCATATCATACATCTGTTGGAAACATATCCTAGGAGCTACTTGAATTCCCACTTATAAACTCTCGAAACTTTCTGGTTATGCAATCAGGTGTTGGGATACAGGGGAAGCATAATATCTCACCCAAAACTAGCAAATCCTACATCCAGCTGTATCCATCCTTCAACACATAACCAAGAAACCTTCGGAAATCATTTACCTCAACCTTCGAAAAGCATCTGTTATACGAGTTATGGCAATACTCCCTAACTCCCGCCCCAGTACTGGGTGGCGTCGAGGTTATCTCACCAACAACTGCATAAAAGATATTTTCGATGTCGGCGAACTCAGGTATTCTAGAACTGCAACTATAAAATTGTGACAACAACACCTCGGAGCTCAACTCCCCGGGACACTGCCACAACCCCTAAATGTCAGGAGGCACCAAGAACAATGTTCTCCTCACAAAACCATCGGAACGATTCCAAGATACCCGCGTGATCCTAAAAAAATTCGTGAAATTTTAGGAGAGAAGAGTCAAAACTCTACGTCAGGAGGCCTCACCAGAGTGACGAAGGGACTGAGGAGTAAAAAGAATCCTACTCTCCAATATATATAATCCTATAAGACTCAAAACATTTTTCTAGACTCAACAACGCCAGCGATTCGATCAAGCAGGGGGCTCCTAAGTCGGGGAAGGCTCTGATTACCAACTTGTAACACCCACGATGCGGCTATATCTCCCATGTGTCGGATCATGACTTAGAGGCATAACCGCATTATAGGCATGTTGCAAGAGGGGTAATCTTTACACATCCCATGTACGGAATAAGAAATGGATAAAGAGTTGGCTTACAATCGCCACTTCACACAATACATAAATATAGCATTACATCATCTAGAATACAATCAAGGTCTGACTACAGAACCAAATAAATAAAGACAACCCCTAATGCAATAGATCCCCGATCGCCCCGACTGGGCTCCACTACTGATCAACTGGAAAATGAAACAACACAACGAACAAGATCTTCATCGAGCTACTCCTTGAGCTCGGTTGCGTCACCTGCACTGGTAGCATCGGCACCTGCAACTGGTTTTGGAAGTAATGTGTGAGTCACGGGGATTCAGCAATCTCACACCCTCGCGATCATGACTATTTAAGCTTATAGGTAGGAAAAGGTAGTGAGGTGGAGCTGCAGCAAGCACTAGCATATATGGTGGCTAACATACGCAAATAAGAGCGAGCAGAGAAGCAAAGCACGGTCGTGAACTAGAAGTGATCCTGAAACTACTTACTTTCAAGCATAACACAAGAACCGTGTTCACTTCCCGGACTCCACCGCAAAGAGATCATCACGGCTACACACGCTGTTGATGCATTGTAATTAGGTTAAGTGTCAAGTTCTCTACAACCGGACATTAACAAATTCCTACCTGCCCATAATCGTGGGCGTGGCTTTCAAAAGTTCAAAACCCTGCAGGGGTGTCCCAACTTAGCCCGTCACAAGCTCTCATGGTCAGCGAAGGATATTCCTTCTCCCAGGAATACCCGATCAGACTCGGAATCCCGGTTATAAGACATTTCGACAATGGTAAAACAAGACCAGCAAAGCCGCCTGGATGTGCCGACAAATCCCGATAGGAGCTGCACATATCTCGTTCTCAGGGCACACCGGATGAGCCAGACGTCGGGTTGGCATTGACCCTAGTTGCCCAGGGGGCGCCGGACATCACTCGGGTTGGACCAACACTTAGAGAAGCACTGGCCCGGGGGTTTAAAATAAAGATGACCCTTGAGTCTGCAGAACCCAAGGGAAAAAGGCTAGGTGGCAAATGGTAAAACCAAAGGTTGGGCCTTGCTGGAGGAGTTTTATTCAAGGCGACTGTCAAGGGGTTCCCATTATAACCCAACCGTGTAAGGAACGCAAAATCTAGGAACATAACACCGATATGATGGAAACTAGGGCGGCAAGAGTGGAACAAAACACCAGGCATAAGGCCAAGCCTTCCACCCTTTACCAAGTATATAGGTGCATTAATTAAATAAGATATATTGTGATATCCCAACATATCCATGTCCCAAACATGGAAAAAACTCCATCTTCGCCTGCTACTAGCAACGCTATAAGAGGGGCTGAGCAAAGCGGTAACATAGCCAAACAACGGTTTGCTGGGAAAGGTGGGTTAGAGGCTTGACATGGCAGTATGGGAGGCATGATATAGCAAGTGGTAGGTATCGCAGCATAGCAATAGAGCGAGCAACTAGCAAGCAAAGATAGAAGTGATTTTAAGGGTATGGTCATCTTGCCTGCAATCCCGCAAGGAAGAAGAACGAGTCCATGAAGAAGACAAACAGACGTGGTCAAACGGATCCTCACAAACACGACGTTATCAGAACTAACTCGAAGAAGCAACACCGGAAAGAAGCAAACAACATAGTGAACAACCATCACATAATCACGGCATGATGCACAACCAAGTATGATGCATGTCCGGTTTAAATATGCATGGCATGGCAAAGTGCACAAACAAAACTACAAGTTAAGTGTTGCATATTGAAGAAAACACCACATGAATTATTTAGTTCTCTCTCGTTTAGGTACCCCAACAATATTAAATGTTGTCAAACATGGCAAGAGGTGAAACATGAGCAAAATACACAGTTAGGCATTTTAAATGAGGCCAGAAACATCAAACAACAAATCCGGTAAACCCTCATGTGCATTAGTAATTTAATGCAACAACAATTTTTAAACATTTTTAATGTTATTATCATGATGCGGATGACATGTTCAAGTTGTATGCAGTATTTATGAAAAATGTCGACATGATAAGATATGAGGCATTTGTCATCATGGTGAAAACGAAAGGGGTGCCACAGCAATGAATCCGAACATGGTTCCACGGCAACATATCGGTGATCCGGTAGCTCACAGGGATACCGGTGCAAAAGGAAGTGGGTGTGAGTGTGTCATGCAAGATGATGGGGTGATCCCGGTTGCTGGGTTCCCAGGATGGTCGGCATGGCAACGAGGAGGGACATGCAAGATGGCAAATTCAGACACGGTGCAAATGCGAGGTTCATTTCATACATGCATTCGGTCCACGGACAGTCGTCTCGAGGTTAAACCTTTCGAGGCGTGCATTTTCGGAATGGATCAAGATCGTAGAGGGAAATAGCGTTCTCGCAGCGGCGATAGAAGTAGTGGTACACATTCATTTTTCGGAGAGGTACTTGACGAATCCAAGGTTTCCGTGGGCGGCGCTAGTGGAACTTGGCGAATCCGAGTTCTTCAGAGGTCGTCATCGAACTTGGTACAAAAAACACGGCGTGGGTAGTCGTTCACTTGACGGCCTTCAACGACGGTAGGCGTACACGTTCCGTAGAAGTTTGAGTCACCGGTGAACGAACTTGGCGGTCCACGGGGTCGACGGTAGAGGTACTTGGAAAAATGGACGTTGACGGTGGTTGTACTCGTATCGTCGTGGAAGTAGTCGTTCACTTGACGGTCTTTGGCAACGGTCGTCGTACACAGTTCTTAGATGTTCGGGTCTCCCGTAGATATACTAGACGCATCTCGGATGTGTAACTGTACATGCACGTAGATGAACTTGGCGGGTCCTCGACGTCCTGGTACTTGGCGTTCGGTGCGGTACTTGCCGAGCAAGAGGCGAAGTCGTGGTTCGATGGTCTTGGCCGCAAAGGTGGTAGCAGCCACGAAAGGCCGTCGGAGAGGGAGCAGGGGCGCGAGGAGGGCCATGGCAGGTACGGGTCTGCCGGACCTGCAACTGCGGCTGACGACGACGGCAGAGGAGTCCTTGGGGTCGGCCCTGGCGTCAAGTTGACCATGGAGACGACGAAGGTTGGCGGCTGGAGGTGGAGGGGAACACGACGAGGTGGACGATGGCGGAAAGCTCGCTGGCACGGCTGGTGGCGGAGGGCGCCGGGCGACGGAGGCGCAGCGCTGGCGAAGGGAGGCCATGGCAGATGGGGGCGGCGCGGAGCAGCAACCTGCTGCTGGTCACCGGTGCGGACGAGACGTGGGCGGCGGAGCGCCATGGCTGAGGGAGCAGAGGGGGAGGCTTGGGCGCTGGTCATCGACGGTGAAGGGTCATGGCTCCATGGTCGGCTCTGGCGACGCTGGAAGAAGGCAGTGGCGGCAAGCACGCGGAAGGAGCAGGGGAGAGGCGGTCGGGGATGAGGCAAGGGAGCCGTCCCTCTACGTGTGCACGGGAGGCCGGTCCAGGCGCCATCGGGAGGAGGATGAGGGGGATCAAGAAGGAGAGCGGGGTCGAGCGCGATGCGCTCCTCTCCTGTTGGCGCGAGGTGCGGGGGAGGGATCGAGAGGGAGAGGGTTAGGTTTAGGTGCGGGCTGGCCTAGAGTTAGAAAGGGGGGCGCCTGGGCCTCGGAAGTGGATGAGCCGGCCTGCTAGGAGGCCTAAGCGGCCAGCGATGCAGGTCGCCTCTCTCTCTCTATTTTTCTACTAATCCATATATAATATGAATGGTTCATTGGAAGAAATGCTCAGAGGGTTTGGCAGATAAGTAGAATGATATAAGGATAAATCTGATGTCCTGGATTTATGAAGAGTTTTAAAAAAATGGTTTGGGCATTTTTAAGGATAGAAAAATAATTCATGTTTGAATTAGATTCAAACTTGAGCCATTTTTTAATCCAACCAAAACAAGTCCCAAATGGGATTAGATTTGGTAGAGGGGTTGAGGACATGGTCTAAAATAGATAGGAAAAATATTGAACATTTATGGAGGAATAAAAATGTCACTTGCCAAAAAAGAAAGAAAGAAGAAGGAAGGAGGAGGCGATAGTGCATTGATAGGTTGAGAGAGGAAACAAGGGGTACAATGCAACACATGGCATAACAAGTGAAATGGGCATGGTGCAAGAAGCAAAGATGAAGTTGAGAAAGAGACAATGCAGGGGGTTGATGCACTGTGCAAAGAGACTCTGGTTTAGGCAAGAGGGAAAACAAAGAACAAGGTTGGACTTCGAACGGTCAACAAAAGCAAGGGGGGGACGCGGCAGCTACGAGCGGATGCAAATTTTAAAAACAAAGACGGCAACGAGTGCCGATGCAATGCAAACATTACAAAAAAATACAGATCCATGACATTTTGGGCCGAACGAAAAAAAATTTGTCATACATATGGCAGTTCTATGACGATAATTGTGACAAAACCCGGTATCATCATAGATGTGGTGGGCTCCTACTTCTATGACAAAAAATTATGACAGAAAATGGGCTTTTCGTCCTGGGCGAGCCGGAGACGCTGTTGCATGGCATTCTTTGGGCCGTCCATGACTGGAAAAACCGTGGTAGAAGCGAGGGGGAGGAAAATTTCGGGGAGTTCCCGGTTACGGTGGGAGGTCGGGGGCCGAGCGATGCGTGTTTCTCTTGTACACATACGCGCGTGTGTGCGAGGCGTTGGCTCTAACTGAACCCGAGCGAGGCGTGGCATTGGGCTCTAACTGAACCCGAGCGATTGCACTGCAGGCTACGCGTTACTGAACCCGAGCGATCGATCGATGGCTGTTAACTGAACCCGATCGAGCGATTCCTTCGCTACTGCTGCTAACTGAAGCCGATCGATGCTGCCTCTGGATGAACAATGAGCGTTGCGGGGGGGGGGTGGATGAACAGTTCCCGGTGGGGGTGGATGAACAGGACCCGGTGGTGTTGCCTCTGGATGAACAGGACCCCGATCGATCGAGCCGGTTGGGGCTGCATGAACAGGACCCCGTGGAGGGCTGGATGAATAGGACCACCCCGTGGAGGGCAGGATGAACAGTAGACGGTGGACGGTAGGATGAACAGTAGCCCGTGGAGGGGTGGTTGAACAGGAGCCCGTGGAGAGGGTTGGTTGAACAGTAGCCGGTGGAGTAGCGCGCGGTGGAGGCTGGATGAACAGGAGCCCGTGGATGAACAGTCATAGGTGGAGGCTCGAGGAGGTCGACGGTGGATGAACAGTAGCTCGTGGAGGCTGGAGGGGGTCGACGGTGGAGATGAAAGTATCCCGTGGAGTCCCGTTTTGCGGTACGCCACACCCCTCCCAATGAACAGGACCCCCGTTTCGACCGTAGCGCTCCAAGACAAGTCTGTATCGTCCGTTTTGCGGTACGCCACACCCCTCCCAATCAACAGGACCCCCGTATCGACCGTAGGAGGTCCGTTTCCTCCGTTTTGCGGTACGCCAGACCCCTCCCGATCAACAGGACCCCATTCCGAATGTAGGAGGTCCGTTTCCTCCGTTGTGCGGTACGCCAGGCCTCGTTTCCATCGCCAGTTCCGTCCAAGCCCTCCCGATGAACACGACCATGCATTCCGTTCCGACCCATCCGGTTGGCTCCCACGCGTTCCGTTGCCTCCCGATGAACACGACGCATTCCGTTGCCTCCCCATGAACACGACGCATTCCGTTGCCGCCCCATGAACACGACGCATTCTGTTGCCTCCGCATGAACACGACGACGACGCTGTTTCTCTGTTCCGACCCAGCCATGTACACGAGCCCTCGCCGTAGGTATGCACGAGTAGGCGTTCGAGACCACGCCCGTATGTACACATATGTGGCCGTATTTTCTTTCTTGCACCATGGCCGCTGTACGTACGTGTACATGCTACGTGCGCGCCTCTACTACGACACGTGCGCGCCTCTACATCGACCAGTATGTACGTACACATTCGCGACCAGAATGACAATGCTACGTATGCTTCGACCAGGTGGGTCCCGACTGTCAGGCACTTCCTTGCCTGCGAAGATGTAGCTGGTGGGTCCCAGCAGTCAGGGGGCAAATCGTTTTTTTTTGCCCGGACGCACTTCCTTGCGTGTGAAGATGTAGCTGGTGGGTCCCAGCAGTCAGGGGGAAACGTTTTTTCGTGAAATACAATGGCCCCTCCGGTGGGTCCCAGCTGTCAGGTGGAGGAATCATTATTTTCCGCGTAATAAGGAGGCACTTCCTTGCTGTGGTCGTGGACCCAGCTGTCAGCCTCTCCACGTACAGTCCACGTCCGATGGAAGTCATTCCTTGACCATGTTGACCACGTCATGCTGAGAGCACCAGGGCGGTGGACGACGGCGAGGCCTAGGAAGGGGACGACACGGAGGCAGGGAAGACTCGGTAGTTGTTTCCCACGCGGAGGGGAGTATGACTGTACGAGGGTTTACTGGTTCGTCTGCCGTCGCCGGAGAATAACAGTAGGTGTGGGTGAGTAGAGGGATGGCTAGGCCAGCGATGGGAGTACGGTCGGGCGGTGAGGCATGCGCGGCAGCACAGCCGGCCGCAAGGAGGAGGGAGCAGGCAGTCCCGTCGGCGCTTGTTTGAGCGGCTGGAGCAGGAAGAGCAGAGATTGAAGAAGCACGACGGCCGTTGGATGGACATCCAACAGTCAGTGTTTGTGCGTCAACCTCTTTTTAGGAAAGCCTCAAATCTGTGGAAAACAGCATACAGCCCATCTGCTATTATTTCTAATAATTTACATCCCATTTGCTAATTCTTAAGGGTTTTTTTGGAGCCCATATTCTTTTTGTTAGCATTACAGCCCATATTGTGGCAACGGTCAAAAAATTATACGAAATTTTGCATATTTCGGTGCGGTCCGTACTGTTTTTAATCCCGAAATTTCGAATCACATTCAAACTGATTTTAAAAATAAATGTATATCAATATAAAATCCAAAAAATTCTCCACGCATAAAATTAATGTAATTTAAAATCTTGAAATGAAAAAAAAAAGATATTTGAAACTAATTGTCGGTTTGATGTGTTTTAAAAATGTACAACCCATTTCTCATTACTGATGGGCCATTTTCTCGGCCAGCCGAATGAAAGCTCTCCTCGTCTTGAAAGATTTGCAGCCCAACAGGCCTGACAAAGCGACTTACTTGGAAAATCACAAAAAAACTGGGCTGTGGCCGTGGACCCAACTGTCAGCCTCTCCATGTACAGTACTCTTCCGATGGAAGTCGTTCCTTGACCACGTTGACCACGCCGCGCGGAGAGCACCACGGCGGTGGACGACGGCAAGGCCTAGGAAGGGGACGACGCAGTAGTGGAAGCCCGTGCGGAGAGGACTACGAGGGTTCACTGGTTCAACTGCAGTGTGAGGCTGCCATCACCGCAGGGACTGGCCAGCGGTGGGAATAGTAGGGGGCGGTGAGCCCTCTGTGGTAGCACAGCCGGCCATGGGAGGCAGGAGCATGCGGCACGACCGGCGCTGCTTTGGGCAGCTGGAGCAAGAAGACTAGAGGTTGAAGAAGCACTACGGCCGTTGGATGGACATCGTACGGTCAGTGGAGCTAGAATCGTTCATATTGACTAAGTTGACAAAGCCCTTCATCCCCATCAACTTAGTAGGCCCACAAGTCAGCCTCCCAGCAAGATGGGTCTCAGCTAGCCGGGGGAGTATTCATTTTTTTGTGCGTAATAAGGAGGCACTTCCGGTGGGTTCGAGCTGATAGCGGGGGGATGTTTTTTCACGAAATACGGTGGCCCGTCCGGTGGGTCCCAGCAGTCAGGGGGAAAAGATTTTTTTTTGCAAAATACTGGTGGCTCGTTCGGTGGGTCCCCGCTGTCAGGTGGAGGAATAATTATTTTGCACGTAATAAGGAGGCACTTCTTTGCTACGGCCATGGACCCAGCTGTCAGCCTCTCCACGTACAGTCCACGTCCGATGGAAGCCGTTCCTTGACCACGTTGACCACGCCACGCCGAGAGCACCAGGGCGGTGGACGACGGTGAGGCCAGGAAGGGGACGACGCGGAGCCGGGGAAGACGCGGCAGTGGATGCCCACGCGTAGAGGAGTACGAGGGTTCACTGGTTCGCTGCGGTGTGAGGCTGCCGTCGCCGCAGAATAACAGGGGGTGTGGGTGAGTAGAGGGATGGCCTGGCCAGCGGTGGGAGTAGTAGGGGCGGTGAGGCCTCCGCCGCATCGCAGCCGGCCACGGGAGGCAGGAGCACGAGGCACGACCAGCACTGGTTTGGGCGGCTGGAGCAAGAAGACCAGAGGTTGAAGAAGCACTACGGCCGTTGGATGGACATCGTACGGTCACTGGAGCTAGAATCATGCATATTGACTAAGTTGACAAAGCCCTCCGTCCCCGTCAACTTAGTAGACTCACAAGTCAGCCTGCCACTAAGGTGGGTCCCAGCTAGCAGGGGGTATTCATTTTTTGTGCGTAATAAGGAGGCACTTCCGGTGGGTCCGAGCTGACAGCAGGGGGACTTTTTTTCGCGAAATACGGTGGCCCGTCGGGTGGGTCCCAGCAGTCAGGGGAAAATGTTTTTTCGCGATATACTGGTGGGCGTCCGGTGGGTCCCTGCTATGAGGTGGAGGAATAATTATTTTCCGCGTAATAAGGAGGCACTTCCTTGCGGCTGCTGTGGACCCAGCTGTCAGCCTCTCCACGTATAGTATTCTTCCAATGGAATTCGGTCGTTGACCACGCTGCGCCGACAGCACCATGGCGGTGGACGACGGCGAGGCCTAGGAAGGGGACGACGCGGAGCCGGGGAAGACGCGGCAGTGGATGCCCACGCGGAGAGGAGTACGAGGGTTCACTGGTTCGGCTGCGCTGCCGTCGCCACAGAATAACAGGGGGTGTGTGTGAGTGGAGTTGAGGGATGGCCTGGCCAGCGGTGGGAGTAGTATGGGGGCGGTGAGGCCTCCGCGGCAGCACAGCCGACCACGGGAGGCAGGAGCTGGCGGCACGACCGGCGCTACTTTGTGCGGCTGGAGCAAGAAGACCAGAGGTTGAAGAAGCACTACGGCCGTTGGATGGACAACGTACGGTCAGTCGAGCTAAAATCGTGCATATTGACTAAGTTGACAAAGCCCTTCGTCCCCGTCAACTTAGTAGGCCCACTATACTGGGTCCCAGCTAGCAGGGGGAGTATTCATTTTTTTGTGCGTAATAAGGAGGCACTTCCTTGCGTGCGAAGATATAGCTGGTGGGTCCGAGCTGTCAGTGGCGGTAACTTTTTTTCGCGAAATACAGAGGCCGTTTCGGTGGGTCCCAGATGTCAGGTGGAGGAAATCGTTATTTTGCGCGTAATAAGGAGGCATTTCCTTGCGTGCGGCCATGGACCCAGCTGTCGGCCTCTCCACATACAGTCCACTTCAGATGCATGTCGGTCATTGACCATGCTGACCACGCCACGCCAAGAGCACCAGGGCGGTGGACGACGGCGAGGCCTAGGAAGGGAACGACACGGAGGCAGGGATGACTCGGCCGTTGTTTTTGTTTCCCACGCGGAGGGTAGTACGACTGTACGAGGGTTTACTGGTTCGTCTACCGTCGCCGGAGAATAACAACAGGTGTGGGTGAGTAGAGGGATGGCTAGGCCAGCGATG
This sequence comes from Triticum monococcum, assembly GCA_034509565.1. Lineage (NCBI taxonomy): Eukaryota > Viridiplantae > Streptophyta > Magnoliopsida > Poales > Poaceae > Triticum > Triticum monococcum. The sequence continues at coordinate 596,165,420 of CM067843.1, read as the reverse complement.
GGAGTATGGTGGGGCGGTGAGGCCTGCCCGGCAGCACAGCCGGCCGCGGGGAGGAGGGAGCAGGCAGTTCCGCCGATGCTTGTTTGAGCGGCTGGAGCAGGAAGAGCAGAGATTGAAGAAGCACGACGGTCGTTGGATGGACATCCAACAGTATACAAGCCATCTATGGAAAGCCTCAAATCTATGGAAAACAGCATACAACCCATCTGCCATTATTTCAAATAATTTACAGCCCATTTGCTAATTCTTACGGGTTTTTTTGGAGCCCATATTCTTTATGTTAGCATTACAGCCCATATTGTGGCCATGGTTCAAAAATTATAAGAAATTTTGCATATATCGGTGCGGTCTGAACTGTTTTTAATCCCAAAATTTCGAGTCACTTTCAGAATGATTTTAAAAATAAATGTATATCAATATAAAATCCAATAAATTGTCCACGCATAAAAATCAATGCAATTTAAAATCTCGAAATGAAAAAAAAAAGATATTTGAAAATAATTGCCGGTTTGATGTGTTTTAAAAATGTACAGCCCATTTCTCATTACTGATAGGCCATTTTCTCGGCCAGCCGAATGAAGCTCTCCTCGTCTTGAAAGATTTGCAGCCCAGCAGGCCTGATAAAGCGACTTACTTGACAAATCACAAAAGAACTGGGCTAGCCATTTTCAGAAATAAAAAATCTACTGGGCTGGTCTGTGGTAAACATAAAAGAAAAGGCTGTCTAGACAGGCCAGAGTGTCCCGCACAGCCCAGTATTTCCGAATGGACGTGTAGGCCGGGGCGCCTCTTTGTGAACCGTGGCAAACTCACAACCGTCCACCGACTCTTCGCCTTTCCCTCTCGATTTGGAACTGCTGTCGCACGCTCTTCCTCTCCCTCCTCCATTTTCCTTCAGCCCTTCACCCTTTCTTCTGGCATTGTTCGATCGTCTTCTCCATGGAGGGAACAGGCCGGAAACGACCCCGTTATTCTTGCCCCGATCTGAAAGATGACGTGGTGGAGGAACTCATTGAACGGTGCGACATCATCACCTCGGCTAGCATGGCAGGTTCGTTCAAGCCCATTCTCGACTCAACTAATAACATCATTACAAAGAACCCAAGAGTCAAGGAGTGGTTTGATCTCCCCTATCTTCTTTGCCGTGACCCTGATGACTACCGCTGGCACGACGGAGGCCTCGCCCTATGCCAGTTGATGCCGCTTGATAATGATATGTATGATGTTAAGATGCCATCGCTCGAGGGCAAGGCTTGGGCGGGCGCAAATGGAGATTGGGTTGTTTACATTGGGTCCAACTGCGAGTGGGAACTTGTGAATGTGTACACTCGTCACCGGGTTCCACTTCCAAAAATCTTAGCACACTGCCCAGAGGTTGAACACACCGGTAATGTACGCACGTTCAAATACGATCATGGTGACTGTCTTCTACAGAAGATAGCAATTTGTCGAGTTCCCAACCGCTCTTGGAATTACAACAACTATCAAGTTGTTGCTATCTTCGACAAGCTTGTTGCCGTCCTTCGTGGTTCGACTCGATGGATATTGTTCAAAAATCAGTTTCTGTACACGGATGAGTACTGTGATGCAATTCAATACGAGGGCCTTGTGTTTGCTGCCACCACTCGTGGCACTGTTTTTGCATGGCATGCTAGTAGTTTCGGTACGTTTGTCTTCCACCGTAATTATAATTGTTTCATCCACACGCATGCGGGTTAGCAAGTTCCCCTTTACTAATTAACCTTCTTCTTGTGTTTCCAAGGTCCTATGAACATCCCACCACCTATACTTGAAAAATTTTATAACCAAGGGGGAGATGACGATAGTGATGATCACGAGCATGAGGACGAGCAGCACCGATATACTCTGTGGCGCCTGGCAACTAATTCCGATGGATCACCTCTTCTTGTGTGTATACAACCCACTGATGATGTTACTGGTAAGGAAGTAGGTGTCTCCCATGGTCGCACTCTCCGGACCTATTCCAACACTTGTTCCATGGTATTCGGGATGGATACTAGTGTGCTAGCGCCAACTCCTCCCTGGCACAGAATTGATAGTCTTGGAGAAAACTCGCTCTTCCTTGGACAAAACTATCCGATGATGGTGAAAGGCGATCCAACTGCTGGTGACACATTTATGAGAAGCAACGGTGTCTATACCTCGGACATTTGGGTGGTTCCCTACCCTCGTACTGATATAGTAGGCCGCTTCAGCCTGGATGATCAGTCCTGCGTTGGTCTCCAGATCGACAACATATGGCCCGTCCCAGAGAATCAGTTGTGGTTCAAAGCAAGCGTTTCCAACGCCACGGAATGGTTGAGTTGAAGTTCATTTCATGGCTTGTTATTTGTTGTGTGGTGAAAACTTTAGTATTTATAATGTATCCTCGTTGTTGATGTGGGTTGATGACCTATTGTATGTAATAAAATGATATGCCTGTGATAAACTTACTAAATTTATGAATGGCTTTCAAGTCGCTTCTCTAAATTTGTACTAGCTTCACATGCTTCGCGTGTCGGGAGGGTGTTTTTATTGTAGCCATATGTTAATGTGTTCGTTGTACGTAACCAGCACCTCAAATCCTCGATACTAGTATACTATATACTAGTAGGAGTAAGTAGTAGGAGTAGTAGGGTGGCATGGGCCAGAACAAGCATTCACGTCCAGGAGTATGGCACACGCCACCACCACGACATCCATCTGACACCATATTATTTCTTGGAGTCCCTGCTAGAGCAATCTCTTCAACCTCGTCGTTTCTCTAAGGCTGGTTATAGTGGGGAGTAACTTAGACTAGTGTCATGCATATGACACTAGTCTTTGTTACTACCTTCATAGTGCAAAGTAACATACAAGTAGTATCATAGATGATTGCATTTATTACATTATAGACTCATTTTGCTTTGGTTTGTGTTATGTTATAGTAACATATTATGTTACTCCACACATTTCTCTCCTCATTAACTATATGCCACATAAGCAAACTTGTCTTGAAATGCACTATGTTACTTGCTAAGTTACTCCCACTATGACCAGCCTAACTTCAGCCATTGCGCGGCGGGCGAGGTGGGGGTTTGCCGATAGTCGGTTTCCTTAACTGTGGTCCCACTTGTAAGGCCAACTCCAACGCACGACCCCAAACGGACCTCCATTTTACACGAACTCCAATGATAATTTTGACTCGAAAAGCAAGACCAAAGAAAACAAGAACCATGAGAATACATTTTACTACTCCTGTAAGTTGGATTAGTGCCTTCTCGATGCATTCATTGTTGATCTGCGGAGGCTCGATCTTGCGTGCTTCTTTCTTCTTCGAGTGTAAAGAAGTAGACGTTGCTTCCTCGCATCTAGTCTCATGTCTAGCCTCTATTCTAGTAGGAGTATCAATAAGTGCACTAATCTCATCCGAGAGCAGAACAGAAGATTTGGTCGGGTTCTTCCTCCTTTTGCCGACACGTGGGACATCCAGCATCCAGGTCGTGTCATCAAAGAAAATAGAGTGGTAGTTGAAGCCACGAGATGTGCATCTTGGGTTAAACTGTAAATAGAATCTTACTACTCTTGAGTAACTCCAAAAGCGGCCACCGAAGATCTTCATTGGATTTGTTTTTCATCACCAGCACGTCGAGGTGAAAGATGTGTAGGTTCAGTGGGTCCTCTTGCGTTTTCACTAACATGTGGGGCCGCATGTGAGCAAACAGACGATGGGCTCCGCGCGTCCGCTGGCTGGCTGAGAAGAGAGATAGAGGAGGGCTGAGCACGGACTGCAGGAAATTTGTTCTACGTACCTCGATATAGGCTCGATATAGTGGGGTGGCATGGGCCATAACTCAGTAGCATTCACGTCTAGCAGTACGGCACACACCACCCACACGAGTCCCATCCGACACCAATTTTCTTGGAGTCCATGCTACAGCCATCTCTTCTCCCTCCTGTTTTCTTAGCCATGACGCGGTGGGCGGGGTGGGGGTTTGCCGATAGTCGGTTTGCTCAACTGCGGTCCCACTTGTAAGTGAAAATGCAACACCACACGCATTCCTGCTTGAGCGGCGTGCCGGACCAACCGTGTGGGGGTGCGACACGAACACGACAGGCTTTTCCTTTTGAACTCGTAACTTGTAAATTTTGGTTGTGCTCCATGGCGCGTCCGATAGATAGAAAATAACGATTTTGCCTAGAGTAATGAGAAGTTTGGTTCTGGCGCCGTTCATGCATGGAGTACGTACGAAAATTATGAAGTTTATGCAAAAGGTAAGATAATTACCGTAGTATCATATACTACTACATGGATTTGACGGGAAGATAAAAATACATACGGATCCATCAACGTTCAACGACATCCTCACACCCTAGTGCACCGGGTCACCAACCGACGTGTGAGGAGCAGCGGCGTTGGCGGCGAGCTCAACGTGCTTATGAACAGTGCCGTCTAAGGTTGCCCTATGCTCCAAGAAGGCCAGCATCCTATCGTCCTCCTCTTGCATGTAGTAGTCCTTGTGGACGATTTGCGTGTAGACGTGGGTGATTATGTCGATGGTGTCTTGCTGCGCGGCGAGCGCGACCTCGAGGTGGACATTCTCCGGCACGACGACGAGCAGTCGCACGGCCACCAGTGCGTCGAAGAGGTTGTTACCATAGTGGCCGTTGAGGGTGGCGGGCATCGCAGAGCCTGGGCGCGTTGGCTGGAGGCTTACGTCAAAGTCGTCCGCAGGCTTCTTGGCGGCGGTGAACTTGTCGAGGAAACCGACGAGGACCTCGTCCAACAAGGAGAAGAAGCTGTCGTCCAAGCGGCCCCTCGCCCTGGCAGCCTCAAGCAATACTACCTGGAGACGTTCCTCGGTGCCAGGCCACAGGCCGGCGTCGTGGACCATTTGGCACAGCCAGTTGATGCTCGCACTCATCGCCTCCATGGGTCTAGCGTAGCTTCTAGTCAACTGATCTTGCGATTTGAGTGATCACTTAGCCCTTGGTTAGCGTGCGTAGGTGCGTAGGATTTCGTACTACTCCTCGGCCATCTACTGCACCTGCCTTTGGCTGTATGATAGGTGGGCCAGCCACCCCCTGGGGCCACGTTTCATTCACCCAAAGGCAGTTGCCGTAAGTCAATGAAGTTGCGTCCCCCTCCGTGCGGGTGCAGTATAGTCATCTCACCGGACCTCTAGTTGGGGCTAAACGAGAGAAGTTTGATGTTTACTGGTTTATTGGTCCCCTTTGCATTTTGCGCCAAGTTTTGACCTTTGATTTAACTATTAAATGTTAATGCATGTAAACAAAAACATTGTGTAAGTCACCTTACGAAAACCAAATAATCCCAAAATACTTAGGCACGGTGCATTAACTCCCTCCTTGTTTCTTATTTCGTGACATATCAACCAATGAGAGATGTGGGTCGTGCATGCTTTCAATGACTTGAGACTACCAAACATGACATGCAGTGTTTAGTTCATTGCATGTAATCCTATTAGTACTCTAGTTAGGAGTAGCAAAAAACATTTAAGTTCTCTCGCCGATAGGAATAAAACACCATGTATTTATTTACAGAGGGAGTAGTACATTTTTGGCGACATGCATTACTAGATATTGCTAGTCAAATACTAAAATCCAGATGGACATGGTAGTACTCCTAAATCCAGACGGTGGTGCTACTAGTACTAGTAGTAGTACTACCAATGTAGTAGTAGGAGTACTAGCACTGTACTATCCGTTGGTCAAATTATTACGTGCTGCTCCTCACAGTGAAGTGACAAGACCATGCGCCAGAGATGACACCTAAGTATAGGCGCCGTGTTCGGCATACCATAGTCAGCCTCACCGTCTGCAGTCACTATCATCATGGCTATAGAGCTAGCCTGCTTACAACTAGCCCTGTTCGACATAATTTCCCGTGCGTAGATGCCCGTGGATTGCACGGAACACCAAGATTGGGGGTGGACGGCTCCGGCAGCGGCCATCGCGCCAGATTTTTCCACGGCCTTCTCCTAGATGTGGTGGGGAGGAGATGAGGCTGATTGTGAGAGACAAGGAGTTGTTTGTAAATAGGGAACAAGTGCGGGCATCTTTTTGCAAAAATGGAGAAGCTTGGTTTGTACGCGTCAGATCTAGATCCGACGGCTATTGGTGAAAGATGGGAGGCACAACATCATCACCAACTCAGGACCTGTTTGATTCGCAGGATTTTGAAAACGCAGGAATAGCCGAATAGGACACGGCAATATTACAAGTTTCAAACTGATATTACAAATGTTAGGAGTAATGCTGCACCTACCAAGAGGGAATTACTAGGAAGTTTACGTAAGAACTTTCGTTACTTTAGGTGGATGCAGCATTATCGTACAAACTAAAATCCACCGCCCTGACAAGTCACTAATGGGCAAATAAGTTTTCGAGTCTCTGGCCACTTGATGTTTCAAAAACAAATTCAGCTTCTGCGGAGAAATGAGCTCCACCGTGTACCCGCGCGGGTGTGGCCGGGCATGAAGCGTGAGTACGTGCACGGTGCACCTATTCTCTTCTTGTATACGTACACCACCTACATGGGGTTGTGTGAGAGAGATACAAACCTAGAGAGATATAGTGTGTGGGTTCTTGAGAGTTTTTTTTGTGGGGGAGGGGGTCAATCAAAAATTTTAACATATGCAATGTGTGTGAAATAGAGTCCTGGATATAACATATATATAGAGGGGGCGATCCACGGGAAGAGAGTGGAGGTATCATCGGCTTGAGGTGTCCATAGAATCAAAGAGAGGGATGATGTGTGTGTGTGCGCGCGCGCGATCGATAAAGAGTGCCATCGAATTTGTGTGTGCCCACGTCAAAGATATAGAGTGGCTGGCCAACTAGAACATGAGATGGGACATGTGCACTTTGTCTCTGTCGCATGGATACCTACCTGCACCGCTCGACTATTGGTGTGTGGTGGGGGAAGAGGGAGGCCCAGTTAACTATAGAGGTACAATGGCTGGTATATGTGTGGAGGAGGAGAGAGGTGTTGGGGAACGTAGTAAATTCAAATTTTTCCTACGCACACGCAAGATCATGGTGATGCATAGCAACGAGAGGGGAGAGTGTTGTCTACGTACCCTCGTAGAACGGAAGCGGAAGCGTTAGCACAACGCGGTTGATGTAGTCGTACATCTTCACGGCTCGACTGATCAAGCACTGAAACTACGGCACCTCCGAGTTCTGGCACACGTTCAGCTCGATGATGATCCCCGGACTCAGATCCAGCAAAGTGTCGGGGATGAGTTCCGTCAGCACGACGGCGTGGTGACAATCTTGATGTTTTACCGTCGCAGGGCTTCGCCTAAGCACCACTACAATATTATCGAGGACTATGGTGGAGGGGGGCACCGCACACGGCTAAGAGATCAATGATCAACTGTTGTGTCTCTGGGGTGCCCCCTGCCCCCGTATATAAAGGAGTGGAAGAGGGGGCCGGCCAAGGAGGGTGGCGCGCCCTAGGGGGGAGTCCAACTCCCACAGGGAGTAGGACTCCCCTTTTTCCTATTAGGAGTAGGATAGGGAAGGAAGAGGAAGGAAGGAGGAAGGAAAGGGGGGCCGGCCCCCTTCCCAATTCGGATTGGGCTTGGGGGGGCGCCCCCTCCCTTGCTCCTTTCTCCTCCTTTCCACTAAGGCCCAATAAGGCCCATATACCTCCCGGGGGGTTCCGATAACCTCCCGGTGATCTGATATTGTCCCAATCTCACCCGGAACCTTTCCAGTGTCCAAATATAGTCGTCCAATATATCGATCTTTATGTCTCAACCATTTCAAGACTCCTCGTCAAGTCCATGATCACATCCAGGACTCCGAACAACCTTCGGTACATCAAAATATATAAACTCATAATGAAACTATCATCGTAACGTTAAGCATGCGGACCCTACGGGTTCGAGAACAATGTAGACATGACCGAGACACGTCTCCAGTCAATAACCAATAGCGGAACTTGGATGCTCATATTGGCTCCTACATATTCTACGAAGATCTTTATCGGTCAGACCGTATAACAACATATGTTTGTTCCCTTTGTCATCGGTATGTTACTTGCCCGAGATTCGATCGTCGGTATCTCAATACCTAGTTCAATCTCGTTACCGGCAAGTCTCTTTACTCGTTCTGTAATACATCATCTTGCAACTAACTTATTAGTTGCATAGCTTGCAAGGCTTAAGTGATGTGCATTACCGAGAGGGCCCAGAGATACCTCTCCGACAATCGGAGTGACAAATCCTAATCTCGAAATACGCCAACCCAACATGTACCATTGGAGACACCTGTAGAGCACCTTTATAATCACCCAGTTACGTTGTGACGTTTGATAGCACACAAAGTGTTCCTCCGGTAAACGAGAGTTGCATAATCTCATAGTCATAGGAACATGTATAAGTCATGAAGAAAGCAATAGCAACATACTAAACGATCGGGTGCTAAGCAAATGGAATGGGTCATGTCAATCACATCATTCTCCTAATGATGTGATCCCGTTAATCAAATGAAAACTCATGTCTATGGTTAGGAAACATAACCATCTTTGATTAACGAGCTAGTCAAGTAGAGGCATACTAGTGACACTTTGTTTGTCTATGTATTCACACAAGTATTACGTTTCCGGTTAATACAATTCTAGCATGAATAATAAACATTTATCATGATATAAGGAAATAAATAATAACTTTATTATTGCCTCTAGGGCATATTTCCTTCAGTCTCCCACTTGCACTAGAGTCAATAATCTAGATTACACAGTAATGATTCTAACACCCATGGAGCCTTGGTGCTGATCATGTGTTGCTCATGGAAGAGTCTTAGTCAATGGGTCTGCTACATTCAGATCTGTATGTATCTTGCAAATCTCTATGTCTCCCACCTGGACTAGATCCCGGATGGAATTGAAGCGTCTCTTGATGTGCTTGGTTCTCTTGTGAAATCTGGATTCCTTTCCCAAGGCAATTGCACCAGTATTGTCACAAAAGATTTTCATTGGACCCGATGCACTAGGTATGACACCTAGATCGGATATGAACTCCTTCATCCAGACTCCTTCGTTTGCTGCTTCTGAAGCAGCTATGTACTCCGCTTCACATGTAGATCCCGCCACGACGCTTTGTTTAGAACTGCACCAACTGACAGCTCCACCATTTAATGTAAATACGTATCCGGTTTGTGATTTAGAATCGTCCGGATCAGTGTCAAAGCTTGCATCAACGTAACCATTTACGATGAGCTCTTTGTCACCTCCATATACGAGAAACATATCCTTAGTCCTTTTCAGGTATTTCAGGATGTTCTTGACTGCTGTCCAGTGATCCACTCATGGATTACTTTGGTACCTCCCTGCTAGACTTATAGCAAGGCACACATCAGGTCTGGTACACAGCATTGCATACATGATAGAGCCTATGGCTGAAGCATAGGGAACATCTTTCATTTTCTCTCTATCTTCTGCAGTGGTCGGGCATTGAGTCTTACTCAACTTCACACCTTGTAACACAGGCAAGAATCCTTTCTTTGCTTGATCCATCTTGAAATTTTTCAAAACTTTGTCAAGGTATGTGCTTTGTGAAAGTCCAATTAAGCGTCTTGATCTATCTCTATAGATCTTAATGCCCAATATGTAAGCAGCTTCACCAAGGTCTTTCATTGAAAAACTTTTATTCAAGTATCCCTTTATGCTATCCAGAAATTCTATATCATTTCCGATTAGTAATATGTCATCCACATATAATATCAGAAATGCTACAGAGATCCCACTCACTTTCTTGTAAATACAGGCTTCTCCAAAAGTCCGTATAAAACCAAATGCTTTGATCACACTATCAAAGCGTTTATTCCAACTCCGAGATACTTGCACCAGTCCATAAATGGATCGCTGGAGCTTGCACACTTTGTTAGCTCCCTTTGGATCGACAATACCATCCGGCTGCATCATATACAACTCTTCTACCAGAAATCCATTCAGGAATGCAGTTTTGACATCCATCTGCCAAATTTCATAATCATAAAATGCGGCAATTGCTAACATGATTCGGAAAAACTTAAGCATCGCTACGGGTGAGAAGGTCTCATCGTAGTCAATCCCTTGAACTTGTCGAAAACCTTTTGCGACAAGTCGAGCTTTGTAGACAGTAACATTACCATCAGAATCAGTCTTCTTCTTGAAGATCAATTTATTATCAATTGCTTGCCGATCATTGGGCAAGTCAACCAAAGTCCACACTTTGTTCTCATACATGGATCCCATCTCAGATTTCATTGCTTCAAGCCATTTTGCGGAATCTGGGCTCACCATCGCTTCTTCATAGTTCGTAGGTTCATCATGATCTAGTAGCATGACTTCCAGAACAGGATTACCGTACCACTCTGGTGCGGATCTTACTCTGGTTGATCTACGAGGTTCAGTAGTAACTTGTTCTGAAGTTTCATGATCATCATCATGTAACACCCTCGATGCGACTATATCTCCCACGTGTCGAGGCACGACTTAGAGGCATAATCGCATTGAAGGCATAAGTCGCAAATGAGGCAATCTTCACACAACCCATGTACATATAAATATGAAGGGGGAATAATAATAATAGTTGGCTTACACTCGCCACGTCACATCAAGGTACATAAATAGCATCCATCATACAAACACTCATGGCCCGACTACGGTGCCAAAATAGAAAAGACCCCCCAACATGCGACTAAACCCTGGATCGAACCCCGAGCAGGCACCACTACTGATCATCAGGAAAAGAAACATAGTATCACTGAGAGTCCTCGTCGTACTCCCACTTCAGCTCGAACGCGCCAACTGGAGGAGCATCATCGGTCCCTGCATCTGGTATAATAGTAATCTGTGAGCCACAAGGACTCAGCAATCTCGCACCCTTGCGATCAAGACTATTTAAGCTTAATAGGTTAGGAAGGGGTAATGTGAGTGGAGCTGTAGCAAGCGACTAGCATATATGGTGGCTAACTTATTCGCAAAAGAGAGCGAGAAGAGAAGGCAAGGCACGAGCGGTAACTAAATAGAGCAGACTACGCAAGCATAACTCCAACGCCGTGTCCACTTCCCGGGCTCCGCCGAGAAGAGGCCATCACGGCAACACACGCAGTTGATTCATTTTAATTAATTAAGTTCAAGTTATCTACAACCGGACATTAACAAATTCCCATCTGCCCATAACCGCGGGCACGGCTTTCGAAAGATCAATCCCTGCAGGGGGGTCCCAACTTAGCCCATAACAAGCTCTCACGGCCAACGAAGGAATAGACCTCCACCCAGGACCCACCGATCAGACTCGGTATCCCGGTACAACAAGATGATTCGACAGGTCAAAACTAGTCCAGCAACACCGCCCGAATGCGCCGACAAATCCCGATAGGAGCTGCACATATCTCTTTCTCAGGGCACACTCAGATAAGCAATCCGTACAACTAAAACCAGCCCTCGGGTTCCCCCGAGGTGGCGCTGCAAGGGGCTCTAGTTCGGACCAACACTCAGAGGAGCACTGGCCTGTGGGGGGGCTAAAATAAAGATGACCCTCGGGCTCCGGAAACCCAAGGGAAAGAAAAAGGTAGGTGGCAAATGGTAAAACCAATGTTGGACATTGCTGGAAAAGCTTTAATCAAGGCGAACTATCAAGGGGTTCCCATTATAGCCCAACCGCGTAAGGGACGCAACAAACCGGGAACATAACACCGATATGACGGAAAACTAGGGCGGCAAGAGTGGAACAAAACACTAGGCGAGAGGCCGAGCCTTCCACCCTTTACCAAGTATATAGATGAGTAAAGATAACATGGCAATATAGTGATATCCCAACAAGTAAATAAGTGTTCCAACAAGGAACGACTCCAATCTTCACCTGCAACTAATAACGCTATAAGAAGGGCTGAGCAAAGTGGTAACATAGCCAATCAATGGTTTGCTAGGACAAAGGTGGGTTAGAGGCTCAAACATGGCAATTGGGAGGCTGACAAGCAAGTGGTAGGCATCGTAGCATTGGCAAGGCAAAAGAGCGAGCAAACTAGCATAGCAAAGATAGTAGTGATTTCAAGGGTGTGATCATCTTGCCTGCACAGTTGTCAGAATTGACTGGATCCTCAAAAGCAAACTCAACGGGCTCCTCGTTAGCGAACTCGTCTCCCGGCTCTACCCAACAACACAAACAAGCAACAAGGATACAATCAACCACGTGCAAGGGCAACCAATACGATGCAAAGATGATATGCTATGCGGGATGCGATGCGGGATGCAAGAATGCAACAAGTAACAGGAAATGCATGAACCTGGCCTCAACTTGGAAATCCAAGTGTGCCACTGGATAGAGGGGAAGAAATCCCCTGAAAACGATATAAAGATCATGGCAATCGGAGCTACGGTTAAGAAATGGCAAGCGTTTTACTAAACGAACCGATCTGCGATTTACAGCAACATGCCTCCTAAATGCAGCAAAATGAACATGCTACAGCCACCCAACATGAAAACAAAATACATGGCAGTGATGTACTCATCAATATTAACAAATCATCATGACTGAGGCATGGGCAAATTCATCCATTAAGGGCTTCAAACAAGCATGGCAAAACTGAATAAGCAAAACAGATTTCAGACTTAGCGAAATTAACGCTAGTCTGGAATTTCAGACCACGATGCCCTCTTCGGAGCAGCAAAACAACATGAAGGATAACCTGAACATGGCAAGTAAGAGCATGGCATGGAGCTACTCAACAAGCTTAACAAAACACCCAAAATGACCTGGGGTCAAAAGGGTCCACAAAATACTCTACCGAGCACACGAACATCGATGAAACACAATCAGTTTTCAGACAGTGAAAACTGGGACATGCTGAAATAATAACTCACGGAGGCATATAAACGAGCTCGGTGCTCTCACTACGGTGCAAGTCACGGCAAGGCAAGCATATATCCATTAAGAAGGTACAAAATTCTAGCTAGGCATGGCAAGAACAATGGCATAGCATGCATGGATCACTAGCAATCACTCCGGCAAAATCGCAAAAGAGTTAACGATCTGCCCAAAACAGCAACTATCCAAAAGTTGAGCTCGATTGAGTCAACCTAGAGTGCTCCAACACAACAAGTAAAGACATGGATGGATTAAGCACAACAAGCATAACAAATCATTCTTACTGATCATCCTCAAAAGAGGCACGGATCACTAGGAAGCAAGCCGGACATATAGCATCGTGAACTAAAACGGCTCAGACTTAGTGAAAATCACTAAGTCCCTGAAATCTGAAATCTCAGGTAGCCCTCTTCGCAAGCTTGCACAAGACAACACACACCTCCTAAAAATACATGGAAGGCACCTCTGGAAAGAAGACAACGTGCTTAACAATTCATCCCAAAGGGGCACAGGCATATCATGCACGGATTAAATATGGCAAAAATGACAAAACTGCATGATGAACTAACGGATCTGCAATTTAACTCAACATGCCTCCTTCCAACACCATTTTGGGCAACCAGATGACCTCAAATGCAAATGATGCAATGGAATGAAATTATGTACTCGTAGAGTCGAAGAATTTGACATATCATACACCCAAATCGGAGCTACGGATGCAAAGTTATGGCAGGTCAAACATGAGCATATGGAGCAAAATTCCTGTGACTTAGAAAAAAACGCAACCCTAGGGTTTACTGTAGCAGCGCGATCCGGATCCGGATCCGACGGGCACTGTAGCTCGGACCCGAGCCGGCGATGGCGGCGGCCGCCGGCGGAGGCGGCGGGGAACGCCGGTGAGGGGTGACGGCGAGGGGCGCCGGGGTGGCGCGGGGAGCCCCGGGGGAGGGCCGGCGAGGTCCGGCCGGACCGGGCGAGGGGAACCGCGGGCACGGCGGCGGCGGGGCCACCGGAGTGGCTCGGGCGAGGCGGCGCCCTCACCGGAGACGGCGCGCGGCGGCGGGGCTCGCAGCGCCGGCGGGGAGGCGGCGCGGCTGCGGGGAAGAAGGCGCGGGCGAGGTGCGCGACCTCTGACCCGGATCGGCGGCGGGCGGGCCGGCCTCGGGCCCGAGTGGGCCTGCGGCGGCGAGCGGCGATGTGGTCCGGGGCGCGCCACGTGGCGGCTCCCGGTTGGTGGAGGCGGATCGGGCGGACGTGTCCGGCCCGATTCGGACACGTCCGGCGGCGAGGGGAGCTGATTTAGGGTTTCGGGGGGGGAGGAAGAGATCCGAAAACAGAGGTCTATTTATAGAGGTAGAGGGAGCTAGGAGTGTCCAAATGAGGTGCGGTTTTCGCCCACACGATCGTGATCGAACGACCGAGACGATGGAGCTGAGTTTGGTGGGTTTTGGGCCAAAATGGAGGGGTGTTGGGCTGCACACACACGAGGCCTTTTCGGTCCCTCGGTTAACCGTTGGAGTATCAAACGAAGTCCAAATGACCCGAAACTTGACAGGCGGTCTACTGGTAGTAAACCAAGGCCGCATGGCAAGTCTCGGTCCAATCCGGAAATGTTTAATCCCCACACACGAAAGAAAGCTAGAAATGGCCACCGGAGGAGAACGAAGCGCCGGAATGCAAAACGGACAACGGGGAAAATGCTCGAATGCATGAGATGACCATGTATGCAAATGCAATGCACGTGACGACATGATATGAGATGCACGAAAACAAAAACAACACACGGAGACAGAGACCCGAACCCGAGAATTAAATATAACTTAATGCCAGAAACGGCATGAGTCGGAGTACAATTGAGGAAGGTTACATATGGGGCGTTACAACACTCCACCACTACGAAAAGATCTCGTCCCGAGATCTAAGACTGAAAGAACTCCGGGTACTCAGAACGGAGGTGATCCTCGCATTCCCAGGTAGCTTCACGGTCGGAATGGTGTGACCACTTGACTTTGAGAAACTTGATTGACTTGTTGCGAGTTTTTCGTTCAGTCTCTTCAAGGATTGCAACTGGGTGCTCACGGTAGGAGAGATCTTCTTGGAGCTCAATGTCCTCGAAGTTGACGGTGCGCTCAGGCGTCTTGAAGCACTTACGGAGTTGCGAGACGTGGAACACATCATGAACATTGGCAAAGGTTGCAGGAAGCTCGAGTTGATAGGCGAGGTCGCCTCTCTTACTGACGATCTTGAAAGGCCCGACATATCTTGGGGCAAGCTTCCCTTTGATACCGAAGCGACGAGTCCCTTTCATTGGAGAGACGCGGAGGTAGACATGGTCTCCGATCTCGAAAGCCAAATCACGGTGCTTGCTGTCGTAATAGCTCTTCTGACGAGACTGGGCTGCTTTGAGGTTATCACGAATGACCTTGCACATTTCTTCTGCTTCTGTGATTAGGTCATTACCCAGCAGCTGACGTTCACCGGTTTCAGACCAGTTGAGAGGTGTACGGCACTTCCTACCATACAGAATTTCAAACGGGGCCTTGCCGGAACTTGCTTGGAAACTGTTGTTGTATGAGAATTCAGCATAAGGAAGGCAATCCTCCCACTTCATGCCGAAGGAGATAACACAAGCCCTGAGCATATCTTCAAGAATCTGGTTGACACGCTCGACTTGACCGCTTGTTTGAGGGTGGAAAGCAGTGCTGAAACGAATGCTGGTGCCCATGGCCTTCTGAAAAGAATCCCAGAACTTGGAGGTAAAGATGCTGCCACGGTCTGAAGATATCACTTGAGGAATACCGTGCAGAGAGACAATGCGATAGGTGTAGAGCTCCGCCAATTGAGCTGCAGTGATTGACTCTTTGATAGGCAGGAAATGAGCCACTTTGGTCAGCTTGTCGATGACAACGAATATAGCATCATTGCCACGCTTGGACTTAGGAAACCCAGTCACGAAGTCCATTTCAATGTGGTCAAACTTCCATTCTGGAATGGCGAGAGGTTGGAGGAGACCTGCTGGCCTTTGGTGTTCTGCTTTCACTCTTCTGCAGACATCACATTCATTCACGAACTGAGCGATCTCGCGCTTCATTCGAGTCCACCAATAAGTTTGCTTCAGGTCTTGATACATCTTCGTGCTCCCAGGGTGGATGGAGAGGAGAGAGTTGTGAGCCTCATTCATGATCACTTTACGAAGTTCACCTTTGGGCACAACAATTCTATCCTCGAAGAAGAGAGTGTCCTTGTCATCAAGTCGGTAGCACTTGTACTTGGACTGACTCTTTGCAATACCAATCTTCACCTTTTTCACCATAGCATCAAGAAGCTGGGCTTGGCGAATCTGGTCTTCCAAGGTAGGAGAAACTTGAAGGTTGGCGAGGAAACCTTGAGGAACAACTTGCAGACTAAGTTTGCGGAAGGCTTCACAAAGCTCGGGTTGATAAGGCTTGAGAATCAGACTGTTGCAATATGCTTTTCTGCTCAAAGCGTCAGCAATCACATTAGCCTTGCCTGGAGTATACTCGATACTCGGATTGTACTCTTGAATCATTTCGACCCATCGAGTCTGCCTGAGGTTGAGATTAGGCTGAGTGAAGATGTACTTGAGACTTTTGTGATCAGTGAAAATGTCCACTTTCCTTCCCAAGAGAAGATGTCTCCAAGTCAACAATGCGTGCACAACTGCCGCCAACTCGAGATCATGAGTGGGGTAGTTCTTCTCATTTGGCTTCAACTGGCGAGAGGTATAAGCAACAACTTTTTTCTCTTGCATCAGTACTGCACCGAGACCTTGGAGAGAGGCATCACAAAAGACCTCGTACGGCTTGGTTTCATCAGGCGGAGTTAGAACTGGAGCAGTGATCAATTTCTCTTTCAAAGCGTTGAAAGCAACATCACACTCCGGAGACCAAACGTACTTGACGTGCTTCTGAAGAAGATTTGAGAGAGGCTTCGCGATCTTGGAGAAGTTTTCAACGAATCTTCGGCAATAACTTGCAAGACCGAGGAAGCTACGGAGTTGCTTCACATTCTGAGGAGGTTCCCAATTAACAATTGCAGACACCTTCTCAGGATCCACGGAAATGCCCTTGGCAGAGATAATATGACCAAGATAAAGAACCTCATCGAGCCAAAACTCACACTTAGAGAACTTGGCATAGAATTGATGTTCCCTTAGCTTGTCAAGAACCAAACGCAAGTGTTTGGCATGATCTTCCTTGTTCTTCGAGAAAACCAGGATATCATCGAGATAGACCAAAACAAAGTCGTTGGTGTAGGGGTTGAAGATGAAGTTCATCATGCGAGAGAACGTCGGAGGAGCATTGGCGAGGCCAAAAGACATAACAGTGTATTCATATGACCCATAGCTTGTTCTGAACGCTGTCTTCGGAATATCTTGTTCACGAATGCGAATTTGATGATAACCCATACGGAGATCAAGCTTGGAGAATACTTGGGCACCCTTGAGTTGTTCGAATAGCTCATTAATGTTGGGAAGTGGATACTTGTTCTTGATGGTCTTCTTGTTCAATGGACGATAATCAACACAAAGTCGGTCCGTTCCATCCTTCTTCTTCACAAAAAGAACACCACAACCCCACGGAGAAGTACTAGGCCGAATGAGACCCATACTTTCTTGCTTATCAAGTTGTTTCTTCAACTCCTTCAACTCTTCGGGGCCGAGCTTGTAAGGCCGCTTGCACACCGGTTCCGTGCCGGGCTCAAGTTCAATAACGAATTCAACAGGCCGGTTTGGAGGCATGCCTGGGAGTTCTTCAGGGAAGACATCTTGATACTCACAAACAACCGGAATCTGCGAAATAGCATCCAATTCACCCTTCTCATTGAGAGAGAATAACCGGATGGTATTATCCCGAGCAGCAAAGACAATGACATCTTCAGAAGAATGAGTCAGTTGAATCTGCCTGGCTGCACAATCGAGCTGAGCTTTATGTTTAGAGAGCCAGTCCATCCCAAGAATGAGGTCGATATCAGAATCGCCGAGAACATTTGGAGAAGCCAAGAACTTATGATTGCCCAAAGTGATAGTGACATCCGGGACACATACTCGAGATGTCATTTGACGGGCCGGAGAAACAATAGCCAATGGTCTCGACAACACTTGAGTAACAAAATCATGCTTAGATGCAAAAGGTCTCGACATAAAACAATGCGATGCACCAGTGTCAAAAAGAACCCTTGCAGGAATATCGTTAACAGGAAGGTTACCCATGATCACATCTGACGAATCCTCTGCTTGAGCTGCATTCACCATATTGACCTTGGCGTGCTTGGAATTATGCTTGACCACAGTTGTACTTGCCGATCTGACAGGAGGAGGAGGAGGAAGACGCCTCTGGTTGAAACACTTGTTAGCGTAGTGACCCTTCTGTTGGCACTTGTTGCACGTGACCTCTGAGAGCGGACGGTGGTACGGAGCACTCGATCTTGGAGCTTGAGACGAAGTCTTGTTCTGAAAGCCTGGGTTGGGTGGGTGGGACGAACCACTGCCACCTTTGCTCTTTTGCTGATACGGCTGACAGAACGGAGGAGGAGGAAGCCAATACTTCTGCTGCTTGGCCACTTGAGTAGAGGACGAAGACGAAGTGTCTCTGACTCGCTTCCTGGAAGCATCACACCTGAGCTGAGCAGCCTCTTGCTTCAGTGCCATGTTGTAGAACTCATCGTATCTCAGCGGCTCGAAGAGGACAAGAGCGAGCTGAATTTCTTCACGAAGACCACCCCTGAACTGATAGATCATGCTCTTCTCATCAGGAACATCCTGCTTGGCAAAACGGGCGAGCTTCTGGAACAACTTGTTGTAGTCATAGACAGACAAAGAGCCTTGCTTCAGATTGCGGAATTCTTCACGTTTGCTTTCAGTCACACTTTGAGGAATGTGATGAGCGCGGAAATCACGATGGAAATCATCCCAAGTGATCAAACGTCCACCTCTGGAATCCCGGTACTGCTGAAACCACTCTGCGGCCTGATCCTTGAGCTGGAAAGACGCGAACTTGACGAAATCTTCAGGTCTGACGTTGCTACATTCAAAATGCTTGCCCAGATCGACTAACCAATCATCAGCATCGGTAGCCTCAACGCAGTTACTGAACATCTTTGGACCATTTGCGAGGAACTGATTCAGAGTTGCAAACTGGTTCTGGTTGCTGCCTTGATTCGCTTGACTGCTTTGATTCCGCTCTTGGATGATTTGCATGATCAGCTGAGTATTTGCATTAGTAGCAGCCATCACAGCCTGCCATGCTTCCGGAGGAGGCGGAGGTGGCGGAGGATCTGGGTTCGGAGTCGTGCGCGTTGGAGGAGCCATCCTGAAGAGGTTGACCACCATTAGCACACAAATAGAGAAATATAGAAGGTGAAACCAACGGAATGAAAAATTGCAACATAAGTCTTCACATCCGAACAAAATGAATGAATGCACTTCTCTTGAAGTGGTCACATGTTCCTAAATTGCGAAGCCACGAAGAATCAGGTAGAAGAGGTACATCAACGAGGGATGGAATCAATATATGACGTCGGAGAAGAACGAATACCACAACTCGAAATAAAACCAAGGGTTGGCTTGCGGAATAAGCCGGAACAAACACATGATAGAAATTTCGTCCGAAGAGTTCGTGGTAGGACCTACACGGGCTCGACCGTACAGCACCATCATGTACAAGGCAGTGCACATGACATACGAAGCGTCCCCGAGTCAGCATAGCCAAGGACTCTTTAAGACACAACGAGGCCACTGTAAATTCGACCGTGAATAGGCGAACCACTAGACGTCGAACCCCAATTTCATATCACACATCTGTTGGAAAGATATCCTAAGGCTACTAGAATTCCCACCTATGAAATTCCCGAAACTTTCCGGTTATGCAATCAGGTGTTGAGGATACAGGGGAAGCATAATATCTCACCCAAGCTAGCAAATCCTACATCCAGCTGCATCCATCCTTCAACACATAACCAAGAAACCTTCGGAAACCATCTATCTCAACCTTCGAAAAGCATCCGTTATACAAGTTATGGCGATACTCCCGAACTCCCGCCCCAGTACTGGGTGGCGTCGAGGTTATCTCACCAACGAACTGCATAAAGGAGATTTTCGATGTCGCGCACATATCTCAAGTATGCCAGAATTGCACGATAGAATTATGATGACAACACCTCAGAGCTCAACTCCCCGGGACACTTCCACTAAACCCCTGACAGGAGGCACCAAGACAGTATTCTCATCATAAGCCATCGGAACAAAACTAAGATACTCGCGTGATCCTAAAAAAAAATTTTAGTGAAATTTGAAAAGAGAAGAGTCAAAACTCTATGTCAGGATGCCTTACCAGAGAGATGAGGAGACTGGGAAGTAAAAAGAATTCCTAAGCTCTCCGATATATAATTCCTAAGGACTCAAAACATTTTTCTAGACACAACTCGGCTGCTAGAAACGATCAAGCAATGGGGCTCCTAAGGTCGGGGAAGGCTCTGATTACCAACTTGTAACACCCTCGATGCGACTATATCTCCCACGTGTCGAGGCACGACTTAGAGGCATAATCGCATTGAAGGCATAAGTCGCAAGTGAGGCAATCTTCACACAACCCATGTACATATAAATATGAAGGGGGAATAATAATAATAGTTGGCTTACACTCGCCACGTCACATCAAGGTACATAAATAGCATCCATCATACAAACACTCATGGCCCGACTACGGCGCCAAAATAGAAAAGACCCCCCAACATGCGACTAAACCCTGGATCGAACCCCGAGCAGGCACCACTACTGATCATCAGGAAAAGAAACATAGTATCGCTGAGAGTCCTCGTCGTACTCCCACTTCAGCTCGAACGCGCCAACCGGAGGAGCATCATCGGTCCCTGCATCTGGTATAATAGTAATCTGTGAGCCACAAGGACTCAGCAATCTCGCACCCTTGCGATCAAGACTATTTAAGCTTAATAGGTTAGGAAGGGGTAATGTGAGTGGAGCTGTAGCAAGCGACTAGCATATATGGTGGCTAACTTATTCGCAAAAGAGAGCGAGAAGAGAAGGCAAGGCACGAGCGGTAACTAAATAGAGCAGACTACGCAAGCATAACTCCAACGTCGTGTCCACTTCCCGGGCTCCGCCGAGAAGAGGCCATCACGGCAACACACGCAGTTGATTCATTTTAATTAATTAAGTTCAAGTTATCTACAACCGGACATTAACAAATTCCCATCTGCCCATAACCGCGGGCACGGCTTTCGAAAGATCAATCCCTGCAGGGGGGTCCCAACTTAGCCCATAACAAGCTCTCACGGTCAACGAAGGAATAGACCTCCACCCAGGACCCACCGATCAGACTCGGTATCCCGGTACAACAAGATGATTCGACAGGTCAAAACTAGTCCAGCAACACCGCCCGAATGCGCCGACAAATCCCGATAGGAGCTGCACATATCTCTTTCTCAGGGCACACTCAGATAAGCAATCCGTACAACTAAAACCAGCCCTCGGGTTCCCCCGAGGTGGCGCTGCAAGGGGCTCTAGTTCGGACCAACACTCAGAGGAGCACTGGCCTGTGGGGGGGCTAAAATAAAGATGACCCTCGGGCTCCGGAAACCCAAGGGAAAGAAAAAGGTAGGTGGCAAATGGTAAAACCAATGTTGGACATTGCTGGAAAAGCTTTAATCAAGGCGAACTATCAAGGGGTTCCCATTATAGCCCAACCGCGTAAGGGACGCAACAAACCGGGAACATAACACCGATATGACGGAAAACTAGGGCGGCAAGAGTGGAACAAAACACTAGGCGAGAGGCCGAGCCTTCCACCCTTTACCAAGTATATAGATGAGTAAAGATAACATGGCAATATAGTGATATCCCAACAAGTAAATAAGTGTTCCAACAAGGAACGACTCCAATCTTCACCTGCAACTAATAACGCTATAAGAAGGGCTGAGCAAAGTGGTAACATAGCCAATCAATGGTTTGCTAGGACAAAGGTGGGTTAGAGGCTCAAACATGGCAATTGGGAGGCTGACAAGCAAGTGGTAGGCATCGTAGCATTGGCAAGGCAAAAGAGCGAGCAAACTAGCATAGCAAAGATAGTAGTGATTTCAAGGGTGTGATCATCTTGCCTGCACAGTTGTCAGAATTGACTGGATCCTCAAAAGCAAACTCAACGGGCTCCTCGTTAGCGAACTCGTCTCCCGGCTCTACCCAACAACACAAACAAGCAACAAGGATACAATCAACCACGTGCAAGGGCAACCAATACGATGCAAAGATGATATGCTATGCGGGATGCGATGCGGGATGCAAGAATGCAACAAGTAACAGGAAATGCATGAACCTGGCCTCAACTTGGAAATCCAAGTGTGCCACTGGATAGAGGGGAAGAAATCCCCTGAAAACGATATAAAGATCATGGCAATCGGAGCTACGGTTAAGAAATGGCAAGCGTTTTACTAAACGAACCGATCTGCGATTTACAGCAACATGCCTCCTAAATGCAGCAAAATGAACATGCTACAGCCACCCAACATGAAAACAAAATACAAGGCAGTGATGTACTCATCAAGATTAACAAATCATCATGACTGAGGCATGGGCAAATTCATCCATTAAGGGCTTCAAACAAGCATGGCAAAACTGAATAAGCAAAACAGATTTCAGACTTAGCGAAATTAACGCTAGTCTGGAATTTCAGACCACGATGCCCTCTTCGGAGCAGCAAAACAACATGAACGAAAACCTGAACATGGCAAGTAAGAGCATGGCATGGAGCTACTCAACAAGCTTAACAAAACACCCAAAATGACCTGGGGTCAAAAGGGTCCACAAAATACTCTACCGAGCACACGAACATCGATGAAACACAATCAGTTTTCAGACTTAGTGAAAACTGGGACATGCTGAAATAATAACTCACGGAGGCATATAAACGAGCTCGGTGCTCTCACTACGGTGCAAGTCACGGCAAGGCAAGCATATATCCATTAAGAAGGTACACAATGCTAGCTAGGCATGGCAAGAACAATGGCATAGCATGCATGGATCACTAGCAATCACTCCGGCAAAATCGCAAAAGAGTTAACGATCTGCCCAAAACAGCAACTATCCAAAAGTTGAGCTCGATTGAGTCAACCTAGAGTGCTCCAACGCAACAAGTAAAGACATGGATGGATTAAGCACAACAAGCATAACAAATCACTCTTACTGATCATCCTCAAAAGAGGCACGGATCACTAGGAAGCAAGCCGGACATATAGCATCGTGAACTAAAACGGCTCAGACTTAGTGAAAATCACTAAGTCCCTGAAATCTGAAATCTCAGGTAGCCCTCTTCGCAAGCTTGCACAAGACAACACACACCTCCTAAAAATACATGGAAGGCACCTCTGGAAAGAAGACAACGTGCTTAACAATTCATCCCAAAGGGGCACAGGCATATCATGCACGGATTAAATATGGCAAAAATGACAAAAGTGCATGATGAACTAACGGATCTGCAATTTAACTCAACATGCCTCCTTCCAACACCATTTTGGGCAACCAGATGACCTCAAATGCAAATGATGCAATGGAATGAAATGATGTACTCGTCGAGACGAAGAATTTGACATATCATACACCCAAATCGGAGCTACGGATGCAAAGTTATGGCAGGTCAAACATGAGCGTATGGAGCAAAATTCCTGTGACTTAGAAAAAAACGCAACCCTAGGTTTACTGTAGCAGCGCGATCCGGATCTGGATCCGACGGGCACTGTAGCTCGGACCCGAGCCGGCTATGGCGGCGGCCGCCGGCGGAGGCGGCGGGGAACGCCGGCGAGGGGTGACGGCGAGGGGCGCCGGGGTGGCGCGGGGAGCCCCGGGGGAGGGCCGGCGAGGTCCGGCCGGACCGGGCGAGGGGAACCGCGGGCACGGCGGCGGCGGGGCCACCGGAGCGGCTCGGGCGAGGCGGCGCCCTCACCGGAGACGGCGTACGGCGGCGGGGCTCGCAGCGCCGGCGGGGAGGCGGCACGGCTGCGGGGAAGAAGGCGCGGGCGAGGCGCGCGACCTCTGACCCGGATCGGCGGCGGGCGGGCCGGCCTCGGGCCCGAGTGGGCCTGCGGCGGCGAGCGGCGATGTGGTCCGGGGCGCGCCACGTGGCGGCTCCCGGTTGGTGGAGGCGGATCAGGCGGACGTGTCCGGCCCGATTCGGACACGTCTGGCGGCGAGGGGAGCTGATTTAGGGTTTCGGGGGGGGGGAAGAGATCCGAAAACGGAGGTCTATTTATAGAGGTAGAGGGAGCTAGGAGTGTCCAAATGAGGTGCGGTTTTCGCCCACACGATCGTGATCGAACGACCGAGACGATGGAGCTGAGTTTGGTGGGTTTTGGGCCAAAATGGAGGGGTGTTGGGCTGCACACACACGAGGCCTTTTCGGTCCCTCGGTTAACCGTTGGAGTATCAAACGAAGTCCAAATGACCCGAAACTTGACAGGCGGTCTACTGGTAGTAAACCAAGGCCGCATGGCAAGTCTCGGTCCAATCCGGAAATGTTTAATCCCCACACATGAAAGAAAGCTAGAAATGGCCACCGGAGGAGAACGAAGCGCCGGAATGCAAAACGGACAACGGGGAAAATGCTCGAATGCATGAGATGAATATGTATGCAAATGCAATGCACGTGACGACATGATATGAGATGCACGAAAACAAAAACAACACACGGAGACAGAGACCCGAACCCGAGAATTGAATATAACTTAATGCCAGAAACGGCATGAGTCGGAGTACAATTGAGGATGGTTACATATGGGGCGTTACACATCATTAGCTTCCTCACTAATTGGTGTAGGTGTCACAGAAACCGGTTTCTGTGATGTGCTACTTTCCAATAAGGGGGCAGGTACAGTTACCTCATCAAGTTCTACTTTCCTCCCACTCACTTCTTTTGAGAGAAACTCCTTCTCTAGAAAGGATCCATTCTTAGCAACAAATGTCTTTCCTTTGGATCTGTGATAGAAGGTGTACCCAATACTCTCCTTCGGGTATCCTATGAAGACACATTTCTCCGATTTGGGTTCGAGCTTATCAGGTTGAAGATTTTCACATAAGCATCGCAGCCCCAAACTTTCAGAAACGACAACTTTGGTTTCTTGCCAAACCATAGTTCATAAGGCGTCATCTCAACGGATTTTGATGGTGCTCTATTTAACGTGAATGCGGCCGTCTCTAAAGCATAACCCCAAAACAAGAGCTGTAAATCTGTAAGAGACATCATAGATCGCACCATATCAAGTAAAGTACGATTACGACGTTCGGACACACCATTACGCTGTGGTGTTCCGGGAGGCGTGAGTTGCGAAACTATTCCGTATTGTTTCAAATGTAATCCAAACTCGTAACTCAAATATTCTCCTCCACGATCAGATCGTAGAAACTTTATTTTCTTGTTACGATGATTTTCAACTTCACTCTGAAATTCTTGGAACTTTTCAAATGTTTCAGACTTGTTTCATTAAGTAGATATACCCATATCTGCTTAAATCATCTGTGAAGGTGAGAAAATAACGATATCCGCCACGAGCTTCAGCATTCATTGGACCACATACATGTGTATGTATGATTTCCAACAAATCTGTTGCTCTCTCCATAGTACCGGAGAATGGCGGTTTAGTCATTTTGCCCATGAGGCATGGTTCGCAAGTACCAAGTGATTCATAATCAAGTGATTCCAAAAGTCCATCAGTATGGAGTTTCTTCATGCGTTTTACACCGATATGACCTAAACGGCAGTGCCACAAATAAGTTGCACTATCATTATCAACTCTGCATCTTTTGGCTTCAACATTATGAATATGTGTATCACTACTATCAAGATTCATCAAAATAGACCACTCTTCAAGGGTGCATGACCATAAAAGATATTACTCATATAAATAGAACAACCATTATTCTCTGATTTAAATGAATAACTGTCTCGCATCAAACAAGATCTAGATATAATGTTCATGCTCAACGCTGGCACCAAATAACAATTATTTAGGTCTAATACTAATCCCGATGGTAGATGTAGAGGTAGCGTGCCGACCGCGATCACATCGACTTTGGAACATTTCCCACGTGCATCGTCACCTCGTCCTTTGCGAGTGTTCACTTAATCTGTAGTCCCTGTTTCGAGTTGCAAATATTAGCAACGGAACCAATATCAAATACCCAGGTGCTACTGCGAGCTCTAGTAAGGTACACATCAATAACATGTATATCACATATACCTTTGTTCACCTTGCCATCATTCTTATCCGCCAAATACTTGGGGCAGTTCCGCTTCCAGTGACCAGTCTGCTTGCAGTAGAAGCACTCAGTTTCAGGCTTAGGTCCAGACTTGGGTTTCTTCTCCTGAGCAACAACTTGCTTACTGTTCTTTTTTAAGTTCCCCTTCTTCTTCCCTTTGCCCTTTTTCTTGAAACTGGTGGTCTTGTTGACCATCAACACTTGATGCTCCTTCTTGATTTCTACCTCCGCAGCCTTTAGCATTGCGAAGAGCTCGGGAATTGTCTTATTCATCCCTTGCATATTATAGTTCATCACGAAGCTCTTGTAGCTAGGTGGAAGTGATTGGAGAATTCTGTCAATGACACAATCATCTGGAAGATTACCTCCCAGTTGAATTAAGTGATTATTATACCCAGACATTTTGAGTATATGCTCACTGACAGAACTGTTCTCCTCCATCTTGCAGCTATAAAACTTATTGGAGACTTCATATCTCTCAATCCGGGCATTTGCTTGAAATATTAGCTTCAACTCCTGGAACATCTCATATGCTCCATGACGTTCAAAATGTCGTTGAAGTCCCGATTCTAAGCCGTAAAGCATGGCACACTGAACTATCGAGTAGTCATCAGCTTTGCTCTACCAGACATTCATAACATCTGGTGTTGCTCCAGCCGCAGGCCTGGCACCTAGCGGTGCTTCCAGGACGTAATTCTTCTGTGCAGCAATGAGAATTATCCTCAAGTTATGGACCCAGTCCGTATAATTGCTACCATCATCTTTCAACTTTGCTTTCTCAAGGAACGCATTTAAATTCAATGGAACAACAGCACGGGCCATCTATCTACAATCAAACATAAACAAGCAAGATACTATCAGGTACTAAGTTCATGATAAATTTAAGTTCAATTAATCATATACCTTAAGAACTCCCACTTAGAAAGACATCCCTCTAATCTGTTGATCATCACGCGATCCAAATTAACTAAACCATAACCGATCATCACGTGAAATGGAGTAGCTTTCAATGGTGAACAACAATATGTTGATCATATCTACTATATGATTCACGCTCGACCTTTCGGTCTCAGTGTTCCAAGGTCATATCTGCATATGCTAGGCTCGTCAAGTTTAACCTGAGTATTATGCGTGTGCAAAACTGGCTTGCACCCGTTGTAGATGGACGTAGAGCTTATCACACCCGATCATCATGTGGTGTCTGGGCACGACGAACTTTGGCAATGGTGCATACTCAGGGAGAACACTTTTATCTTGAAATTTAGTGAGAGATCATCTTATAATGCTACCGTCAACCAAAGCAAGATAAGATGCATAAAAGATAAACATCACATGCAATCAATATAAGTGATATGGTATGGCCATCATCATCTTGTGCTTGTGATCTCCATCTCCGAAGCATCGTCATGATCACCATCATCACCGGCGCGACACCTTGATCTCCATCGTAGCATCGTTGTCGTCTCGCCAATCTTATGCTTCCAAGACTATCGCTACCACTTAGTGATAAAGTAAAGCATTACAGCGCGATTGCATTGCATACAATAAAGCGACAACCATATGGCTCCTGCCAGTTGCCGATAACTCGGTTACAAAACATGATCATCTCATACAATAAAATTTAGCATCATGTCTTGACCATATCACATCACAACATGCCCTGCAAAAACAAGTTAGACATCCTCTACTTTGTTGTTGCAAGTTTTACGTGGCTGCTACGGGCTTAGCAAGAACCGTTCTTACCTATGCATCAAAAACCACAACGATAGTTTGTCAAGTTGGTGCTGTTTTAACCTTCGCAAGGACCGGGCGTAGCCATACTCGGTTCAACTAAAGTTGGAGAAACTGACACCCGCCAGCCACCTGTGTGCAAAGCACGTCGGTAGAACCAGTCTCGCGTAAGCGTACGTGTAATGTCGGTCCGGGCCGCTTCATCCAACAATACCGCCGAACCAAAGTATGACATGCTGGTAAGCAGTATGACTTATATCACCCACAACTCACTTGTGTTCTACTTGTGCATATAACATCAACGCATAAAACCTAGGCTCGGATGCCACTGTTATGGAACGTAGTAATTTCAAAATTTTCCTACGCACACGCAAGATCATGGTGATGCATAGCAACGAGAGGGGAGAGTGTTGTCTACGTACCCTCATAGACCGGAAGCGGAAGCGTTAGCACAACACGGTTGATGTAGTCGTACGTCTTCACGGCTCGACCGATCAAGCAGCGAAACTACGGCACCTCCGAGTTCTAGCACACGTTCAGCTCGATGACGATCCCCGGACTCCGATCCAGCAAAGTGTCGGGGATGAGTTCCGTCAGCACAACGGCGTGGTGACGATCTTGATGTTTTACCGTCGCAGGGCTTCGCCTAAGCACCGTTACAATATTATCAAGGACTATGGTGGAGGGGCGCACCGCACACGGCTAAGAGATCAATGGTCAATTGTTGTGTCTCTGGGGTGCCCCATGCCCCCGTATATAAAGGAGTGGAGGAGGGGCCGGCCAAGGATGATGGCACGCCCTAGGGGGAGTCCAACTCCCACAGGGAGTAGGACTCCCCTTTTTCCTATTAGGAGTAGGAGAGGGAAGGAAGAGGAAGGAAGGAGGAAGGAAAGGGGGGTCGGCCCCCTTCCCAATTCGGATTGGGGTTGGGGGGGCGCCCCCTCCCTTGCTCCTTTCCTCTCCTTTCCACTAAGGCCCAATAAGGCCCATATACCTCCCGGGGGGTTCCGATAACCTCCCGGTGATCCGGTATTGTCCCAATCTCACCCGGAACCTTTCCGGTGTCCAAATATAGTCGTCCAATATATCGATATTTATGTCTCGACCATTTCGAGACTCCTCGTCAAGTCCATGATCACATCCAGGACTCCGAACAACCTTCGGTACATCAAAATATATAAACTCATAATGAAATTGTCATCGTAACTTTAAGTGTGCGGATCCTACGGGTTCGAGAACAATGCAGACATGACCAAGACACGTCTCTGGTCAATAACCAATAGCGGAACCTGGATGCTCATATTGGCTCCTACATATTCTACGAAGATGTTTATCGGTCAGACCGCATAACAACATACGTTTGTTCCCTTTGTCATCGGTATGTTACTTGCCCGAGATTCGATCGTCGGTATCTCAATACCTAGTTCAATCTCGTTACCGGCAAGTCTCTTTACTAGTTCTGTAATACATCATCTTGCAACTAACTTATTAGTTGCATTGCTTGCAAGGCTTAAGTGATGTGCATTACCGAGAGGGCCCAGAGATACCTCTCCGACAATCGGAGTGACAAATCCTAATCTCGAAATATGCCAACCCAACATGTACCTTTGGAGACACCTGTAGAGCACCTTCATAATCACCCAGTTACGTTGTGACGTTTGGTAGCACACAAAGTGTTCCTCCGGTAAACGGGAGTTGCATAATCTCATAGTCATAGGAACATGTATAAGTCATGAAGAAAGCAATAGCAACATACTAAACGATCGGGTGCTAAGATAATGGAATGGGTCATGTCAATCACATCATTCTCCTAATGATGTGATCCCGTTAATCAAATGACAACTCATGTCTATGGTTAGGAAACATAACCATCTTTGATTAACGAGCTAGTCAAGTAGAGGCATACTAGTGACACTTTGTTTGTCTATGTATTCACACAAGTATTACGTTTCCGGTTAATACAATTCTAGCATGAATAATAAACATTTATCATGATATAAGGAAATAAATAATAACTTTATTATTGCCTCTAGGGCATATTTCCTTCAGCTTGCTTATAACGCGCCCCCCTCGGGCATGTCGACGAACTCATCAGGAGCTCCTCAAAAACCCGCAATCTCTCGGGCCGGTTTTGGGCTCGCCCAAGCTAAGGTAAACCGCAATAACAACCTTGCCCCGGCATGAGTAAGCTCGTGGAGACGCGTACCCAATTTGACACATAAGGATGAAATCAGCAATTTGTTTACATGAGGGGATCCCCCTATCAAAATGCTCTTACAATCTTCCAGGGCCATGCCCAAGTTTTTACAGGGTAAATAACAGGGAAACGAGGAATCAGCCAGATACGTCGCTCGCTGCGTCCCCCATGTCATCTTCAGACACGCCGTTGGCGTTGCTGTCACCATCGTCGGTGTTGCCTCCACCTTCGTCGGCGCCGACGTCGCCGTCATCAACCACGTCGCCTTCGTCCGCCGCAACCACTACCCCGTCATCATTAGAAGCGAAGGCCCTGACCAGCGCATCCACGTGATCTTCAACCCATCATGCCAAGTCACCCCGGATGGCTTCCGGCATGGGAGCAATGGCGGCGTCAAAATCGAAGTTGTGATCAATGTTTCGGAGGTGGTTGAAGACGCAGGAGAACGCGTGCCCAAGCAGACTGCGACTTCTCTCTTCCACAAGCTGGCGAGCCCTATTATACCAGGCTTACAGGTGCGTCACCACGTTGGTGAAGAAGTCCAGGTGACTGGCGTAGTCATTCGAGTGGGGCGCGGTGCATTCTCATCATAGATGAAGCCCAGGGCGGTATTAGCCCTCTTCCGGTGGCCCTGAAGCATTGGGGCGTGCTCGCGCTCCAGCGTCCGCCGTTGAAGCACTTCCTCCCTGTTTTGCTGCGCGACGGCCTCGGCATCATCAACCTGTTTCCGAAGAGAAAGCAGCTCGGTGCGGGCGGAGGCCAAGTCCGCCTCCGCCATGACCAGGGCGGCAGCCATGGCCTCCTCACGCCTCTCCGCCTCATCTAACCTGGGCCTAAGAGCGGCGGTCCTGCCCGCTGCCTCAGTTCCCGCAAGCTTCAGATTCAGGTCGTGCCAACCTTCAAGATCCGTGTGAACCTCGGTCACCCGGTGGTTGACTTCCTCCTGGACCTTGGCCTCACGAGCCCTGACGGCATCTTCCGCTTTGGAAACTTGACGCTCCCTCGTCTCCAGTTGCTCAAGCTCGAGGCTACGCTCCACGGCTTCCAGAGCCAACGCCTCCTCACGCCTCTGTACCTCCCCTTCCTCGGCAGGTGTCCCCTCAGCGACGCGAGGGCGGCTTTGTGCGCCTCCACTTGCTGCTCGAGGGACGCACTCCAAGCGTGGAGATCCCACGCGCGCTTCTCTGCAGCCTCGCGATGGCGGTCAGCTTCACGAGCCTCCTCCAGAGCTTGGGAGCAGGCCTCACGGGAGGCTGCAAGGGAGGCCTCAGCCTTCATGTTATCTAGCTCGCGCTGGTGCCGCTCGAGGTTGATGGCCACTTTCAGCTTGTGCCACTCCTGCGCCAACCGAAGACCCTCGGCCTCAAGGCGCGTCGACACCCTCAAGTTCTTCGCCGAGTCGGTCATCGCGTCCATCGCCTCCTGGAAGAGCTCATGGCGAACGACACTCCGCCCACGCTCGAAGTCGAGCGCATGGCCTATCTTGCCCTCTGCTACGGGGGCTATGGGCGACGCCTGGCGCGGCGCGCCCCCTCTCGGCAGGGGGCTGGGGGCTCGCGCGGCCCCAGGCGTCAGTCGGCCCTCGCGAGGGGCCCGAACCGAACAAGGCCCGCTGCTTGAAGAAGACCCCAGGGTCGAGGCCAGCCAGCTGCCGACCGTGACCAGGGGAGGAGCCCTTGGCATGCCTGTTGTGCTCTGAGCAACGCTGCGAATAAGGACGGCGAAGGCGCAAGCTCGGGGCGCCTTGATGATGGACCAACTCCCACGGCTGACCCCACGCCATGGTCAGCGCCCGAGCCTGCGGTGCTACAGCTTGGCGGGTGCAACGGGATGAGAGGGAGCTGCTTCTCAGGAGATTTCACAGCCTTGGCAGAAGGGGTCCTGAGGGGAGAATCGTAAGGAAAGGAAGGCGGCACACAGATGATCACCAAGATAAGGTACTTACTCATCGATGGCGATGTACTTTCGTCGCTTCAACGGCCCGAAGATACCGATGCCGCTCGGAGATCCTTTCCTCTTGCGGAGCTCCTCGAAGTCCATGCAAAGTCGACCGAAGCGCTGAACGTGGCGGCCAGTACGGGGTGTAGCCGAAGAAGTGCTCGAGAGAACAACTTCAGGGGTGCCTGGCTACGGAGAATAGTCGGGCGCCGTCTCACCGCGACTTCCTGAGGCCTCCGGAGTTTCGGCCTCGGGAGCCGCATGGTGCATTGCCTCAGTGACCGACGTCCCAGAATCACAGGATCCTAAGGACGACGCCCCAGGAGCCCCAGGCGGCGTCCGCACATCAGCACTCGTGCCGCCAGCCACTAACGGTGCTCGTCCTCTTGCACCCACATTCGGGACGAGCTCGGCGCCAGCAACGAAGAGGGGAACCACGCTGGCAGGGTTCTCGCAGGACCCCACCAGGCCGCCCGGACATAGCCCCCACTCATCAAATGGAGGCATGCTCCCTGCGAATTCAGCCTTGTTCCTGCAGCGGTACAGCAGACAGTTCTTCCCAGGCAAGTCGTCCAGCGAAGGGACACCTGTCAGGACCTTGAGCACCATTTGCCGCGTCCCAAGGGGGAGCCCGGACTCCTGAAACCTCATATGGTCCTGACTGCTGAGCAAGGTCCACATCGGGCGAGAATGGCGCTGAAGCGGAGCAACCCGATGCTTGATGAACTCGTTCACCACCATCAATGTGGTCACATCGCGGTCCTTCAGCATCCTTAGCCTGAGCCAGACGGGGACAAGACGGGGGCTCGCGAGCCTCTCGTAGGCCCAGCCGGACTAGGAAACGGCAGGCGCTGACGAGGCGTGGAGCAAAGGGCTGAGCACACCAGCGTCGACAAATACCCACCCTGTCCGAAACTCGCTCATGGATGGAGGAAGCTCGAAGTGGATCCCCGCGCCCGCCGTCGCGGCCACGGCCTGGAAGCTCACGCACCCCAAGCTTTGCCGGGGATCAGTCAGATGCAACAAGAAGAAATGGCGGAGAAGGGCCACAGAAGGAGCGATGCCCACCATGGCTTCACACACAAAGGCGAAGACGGCGAGGAGAGTCACGGATTGGGGGTCGAGATGCAACATATGGATCTGGTAATGTTCAAGCACCATGTTGAAGAAGGCGGAGAAAGGGGAGATCAGGCCTGCCCAAAGGGCATCAATGAAGATTGGGACCTCGGTGACCGCCCGAGCAATGCGAGCGTGAGACGCAGGCCAAGCCACCGTCTCCCCCCCACTTGTTGAAACTGGTGGCGAGCATGGGACGCACCTTGTCCATGGCCTCGTCGTTGAGCACCAAGGATTGGCCGACTGCAGGCTCGGTGGCTGGAGGCGCACTTGGTGAAGACAGAGGCTTCTTTCCCTTATCTGCTTGTTTTGGCGCCATGCCTATGAAGCAGGCGGAGTGCAGGTCAGATTGGAGAGGAGGAGCAGAGTCTCAAGGAAGCAGAAGGACTAGGGAAGCAAGGCGTGGGCGATGGGAGAATAACTGTGTAGGTTGCGAGGGCCGCATAGCCAGGCGGATTCAAAGGCAGCGTGGGAAAGCGGAGACGCCCACGTCCAATCAACCGCCACATGTCAACCGAGGCCGCAAGCTTTTGGGGCCCGTGGCGCTCCGCGCTTGACCTTTGGCTTCGCCTCGAAGCCAAGCCTAAGCATGCCTTGGGCCCAGGGGCTACTGTCGGCGTTCTGGGAACGGGAGTCCCTAGACTTGCCTGCCTGCGGCCCACGGCGTGGCTGGGCTAGCGGGTCTGTACGGCCCATCTTCATCGACGAGGTATTCAAGACCCTCGCGAGGGGCCAAGCCTCGCGAGGCGGACCTCCTCAGGAGCGGCCTCGCCAGGCAGGTTCACGAGGGGCGGAGAGATCAAGGCAAGGCAAACCTCACGAGGTCCTCGTGACGTGAGCCATGATGATCGAGACCAGGCGGGCGCCAGCGCACGTAGTGTCCTTGCTTCCTCTTTGGTGCTAAGGGGGCAAGCGCAGGCGCGGAGTACCGAGGCATCAAGGAAAGGTTTCCATATCGGTGCAACGAGACCAAGACCAGCAGGATGGCAAGACAGAGGTCACCATGGAGCCCAAGACAGCGTCACCACTAGAGCCTTTTGCAGGCGAAGACTACTTTTGTCAGGATAAGCTGTACTAGTTGTCCCCTTTCAAATTTGCTGTTGTTGGCTCCCTTCCCGCTCAATATTTGGGGAGAGGAGCAGGGCCTATATAAGTAGAACTAGCCACCATAGAGAGAGGACAGATTCAGAGAGAGACAAGAGAAAGAGAGAGAGAACTCATTCAGAGGCATCTCACCCACACAAGTTCTCCAAGCACAAGAACACCTCAACCTCAGGAGGCTGTTCTTCCCCTTGTATTGTTCATCGTCAGCCCAAGAGGCAATCCACCACCACCACACTGGAGTAGGGTATTACACCACAACAGTGGCCCAAACCAGTATAAATCTTGTATCTTTCTGTGTTGTGAGTTCGTCGAGTTTGTCCATGAGATCTTAGAGAGCTAGGGCGTGGATCGATAGGGAGAAAACCTTCGTGCGCACCCCAGTGTTCGAACCTTGAGGTTTTGCCGGAACCCGTGATCCGACATTTTCCTTCCTCTAATGGGTATACACATATTTTGGTTGATGCTGATTATGTTACTAAATGGGTAGAAGCTATTCCAACCAGTAGTGCTGATCACAACACCTCTATTAAAATGATTAAGGAAGTTATTTTCCCAAGGCTTGGAGTCCCTAGATATTTAATAATTGATGGTGGTTCACACTTTATTCATCGTGCTTTCTATAAAATGCTTGCCAAGTATGATGTTAACCATACAATTGCATCACCTTATCATCCTCGGTCTAGTGGTCAAGTTGAACTTAGCAATAGAGAAATAAAATTAATTTTGCAAAAGACTGTCAATAGGTCCAGGAAGAATTGGTCTAAGAAATTAGATGATGCACTTTGGGCTTATAGAACAACATATAAAAATCCTATGGGTATGTCTCCTTATAAAATGGTTTATGGAAAAGCATGTCATTTGCCTCTTGAGTTAGAACATAAAGCATATTGGGCAATCAAAGATCTCAATTATGATTTCAAACTTGCTGGTGAAAAGAGGTTATTGGATATTAGCTCACTAGATGAATGGAGAACCCAAGCTTATGAAAATGCAAAATTATTTAAAGAAAAAGTTAAAAGATGGCATGACAAAAGAATTCAAAAGCGTGAGTTTAAAGTCGGAGAATATGTTCTTTTGTACAACTCTCGTTTCAGATTCTTTGCAGGAAAAATCCTCTCAAAATGGGAAGGTCCATACGTCATCAAGGAGGTTTACCGGTCTGGAGCCATCAAAATAAATAATTCCGAAGGTACTAACCCGAAGGTTGTCAATGGGCAACGAATAAAGCATTATATCTCAGGTATGCATATTAATGTTGAAAGTAATATTATCCAAACTATGACACTGAAAGAACACATAAAAGAGTCCTTCTGGAACACTCCTGAATCATGAAAATAAGGAGGTACGTGATACGGTAAGTAAACGGACTCCGAAAAATCCGCAAAAATATTTTTTATCAGTTTTGGAAGATTTTATAATTTTGGAAATAAAGAAACTTCCAGGAAGTGTCCCCTGGTGGGCACAAGACACCAGGGCGCGCCAGGCTACCTGGCGCGCGCATGTGGGTCATGCCCACCTGGGACACCTCCCGTACTCCATTTTTCTACCATATACTTGTCCTCGAAGATAAAAAAATTATATATACTCCCTGAACTTGTTGATCACCGTAATCCTCTGTTCTCTTTTCTTGTTGTTTCCTGAGCAGTTTTGAAAATATGTCGTCCCAAGACTCTGAGGGTGAGAGTTATGTTGCTGATCTCATCGCAAACCCCAGTTCCTATGGGGATGAGGGGCATTATAGCTGGACCTCCGAAGAAGAAGAAGATGAATCGGTTCCTCCCCGGTTAAAAAACGAGAGCATGGAGGCGTTATGCAAGAGGATAATAAAACTCGAGATAGATAATTGCGAGTTGATGATGGGAAATTTTATTCTTCGTCAGAAGCTGGAGGAAGCGAAGGGCAAATCTTCTACCTTCTCACCACCACCATTACCTTCATATTCATCACCATCATCTTCTTCACCACCAAAGGAGAATTGAGTATGGGGTATGGGCACTCCCCTTGGCTTCCGCCAAGCTTGGGGGAGGTGCCCCGGTATCGTATCATCCCACTATCTTTTTGCTTTTACTTATTTTAGTTCGATCCTTTTGCTTTAGATAAATAAAAGTTTAGTTCGATCCTTTCTTCTTTGAGAGTTTGCTTAGTGATCTATCCTTGTAATCGTGTGCAAGTTATATAATAAAGTTTAGTATGAGTTTCTGCTTTCTTTACTTTGATGTTGCAAATAAAAGAAAATAAATAAGAAAGGAAACAAAAAAAGAAAGGAAATAAATAAAGAAAGAAAATATTATATACTAATCCTATGGTAGGTGATGGCACCACATAAGGAAAAGTATAAGTAGAAATTTTTATTAGAGATTGACAAACATAGCATTAGTCAATGATGTAACTCATGAAAGAATTAATAAGGGAAGAGAAGATTCACATATAAATATACTATCCTAGAAATCTTTTGATTGTGAGCCCTCATCAAAATATTATATGCCAAAATTGTTGACGTTGGAAAAGGAAGACAACTTAATGATTTACGTTTGTTCATATTCACATAGAAGTCATATTGTCATAGATCATTTAACATGTGGTGCTTGCCCCCTATATTTGCTAGCCAAAAATTCCGCACTAAGTAGAGATACTACTTGTGCATCCAAAAACCCTTAAACCCGAATCTTATGTTCAAGTGTCCACCATACCTACCACAAGGGACAATGTGAGATCATTTAGTGTAAGAGAAAATTGCTTCTAAAAGTGTGAGGTCATTTAGTGTAAGAGAAAATTGAGCGTTGCACAAACTTGTGGTGGTGAAGAATAAAAGCGACAGACTGCATAATAAAGGCCGCTATCACAAGGGACAATGTAACGTGACATTCTTTTGCACTAAGGGGTTGAGCATACAAACAAATAAGCGCATGGCAACCTCTGCTTCCCTCTGCGAAGGGCCTATCTTTTACTCTTATGCAAAGAGTCAAAGTTTTTCTCTCTATTCCTTTTATTTTTTCTCTTTTCGCAAGCATCATGTGGTGAGGAAAGATCTAGGCACATATGTCCAGTTGAATATGGGTGGCATGAGTTACTATCGTTGACATCACCCTTGAGCTGAGTATGTTGGGAGGCAAAACCATAAGCCCATATCTTTCTATGTGTCCGATTGAAACGTTTTGCTCATGGGTACGAGGTGAGTGTTAGAAATCATACAAGACTATATGATGGTTGAGCATGTGGACTTGCCTAAAGGCTCCGACACGTCACCCTTCCTGAAAAGATGATGAATTGTAGTTGCAAAGTTGACTGAGAACATAGTTTGTTGGTTTCTAATAGAGTTTTTGCTTTATACTTCGGTTGTGTGACAAACTATTACTTATTCATGAGAAGTATATGATGAAAGTTCTATGATAAAATTCATATGTTTAATTTTGTTGTTGTTATAATAATCAACATGATGCTTCTATGTCCGTATTTTGTTTTTATCGACACCTCTCTCTCTCAAAGCATGTGGACATGTTTTTCGATTTTGGTTTTCGCTTGAGGACAAGCAAGATCTAAGCTTGGGGAGTTGATACATCCATTTTGCATCATGTTTTCTTACTGTTATTTATAATGTTTTTATCCACAATAATGCTTTTTGGAGTAATTCTAATGCCTTTTCTCTCATAAATTGCAAGGTACACACCAAGAGGGAGAATTCTGGCAGCTGGAAATCTGGACCTGGAAAAGCTACATCAGGCCACCTATTCTGCACAACTCTAAACAAGCTGAAACTTCACGGAGATTTTTTATGGATTATTTAAGAACTATTGGAGCAAATAACTACCAGAGGGGGCCCACCAGGTGGCACAACCCACCTGGGCGCACCAGGGAGCCTAGGCATGCCCTGGTGGGTTGTGCCCTCCTCGGCCCACCTCTGGTGCCCATCTTTTGGTATATAAGTCATTTTGACCTAGAAAAAATAAGGAGGAGACTTTCGGGATGAAGCGCCACCGCCTCGAGGCAGAACTTGGGCAGGAGCACTTTTGCCCTCTGGCGGAGCGATTCCGCCGGGGGAACTTCCCTCCCGGAGGGGGAAAGCATCATCATTATCATCACAAACAACTCTCCCATCTTGGGGAGGGCAATCTCCACCAACATCTTCAATAGCACCATCTCCTCTCAAACCCTAGTTCATCTCTTGTGCTCAATCTTGTTACCACAACTATAGATTGGTACTTGTGGGTGACTAGTAGTGTTGATTACATCTTGTAGTTGATTACTATATAGTTTATTTGGTGGAAGATTATATGTTCAGATCCAATATGCTATTTAATACCCCTCTGATCATGAGCATGTTTATCATTTGTGAGTAGTTACCTTTGTGCTTGAGGTCACGGGAGAAATCATGTTGCAAGTAATCATGTGAATTTGATATGTGTTCGATATTTTGATAGTATGTATGTTGTGATTATCTTAGTGGTGTCATGTGAACGTCGACTACATGACACTTCACCATATTTGGGCCTAAGGGAATGCATTGTGGAGTAGCAATTAGATGATGGGTTGCGAGAGTGACAGAAGCTTAAACCCCAGTTTATGCGCTATTCCGTAAGGGACCGATTGGATCCAAAAGTTTAATGCTATGGTTAGAATTTATTCTTAATACTTTTCTCGTAGTTGCGGATGCTTGCGGGAGGGTTAATCATAAGTAGGAGGTTTGTACAAGTAAGAACAGCACCTAAGCACCAGTCCACTCACATATCAAATTATCGAAGTAGCGAACACAAATCGAACCGACATGGTGAAAGTGACTAGATGAAATTCCCGTGTACCCTCAAGAATGCTTTGCTTATCACAAGAGACCGTTTTGGCATGTCCTTTACATCAAAAGGATTGGGCTACCTTGCTGCACTTTTGTCACTACTATCGTTACTTGCTCATTACAAATTATCTTGCTATCAAACTACTCTACTACTTACAATTTCAGCACTTGCACACATTACCTTACTGAAAACTACTTGTCATTTCCTTCTGCTCCTCGTTGGGTCTGACACTCTTACTTATCGAAAAGAGCTACAATTGATCAGTATCTTCATACCTAGTTCAATCTCTTTACCGGCAAGTCTCTTTACTCGTTCCGCAATGCCTCATCCCGCAACTAGCTCATTAGTCACATTGCTTGCAAGGCTTATTATGATGTGCATTACCAAGAGGGCCCAGAGATACCTCTCTGATACTCGGAGTGACAAATCCTAATCTCGATCTATGCCAACCCAACTAACACCTTCGGATATACCTGTAGAGCATCTTTATAATCACCTAGTTACGTTGTGATGTTTGATAGCACACAAGGTATTCCTCCAGTATCCGGGAGTTGCATAATCTCATAGTCAAAGGAACATGTATATGACATGAAGAAAGCTACATCAATAAAATTGAAAAATCAACATGCTAAGCTAACGGATGGATCTTGTACATCACATCATTCTCCTAATGATGTGATCCCATTTATCAAATGACAACACATGTCTATGGTTAGGAAACTTAACCATCTTTTAATTAACGATCTAGTCTAGTAGAGGCTTACTAGGGACATTGTGTTTTGTCTATGTATCCACACATGTATCAAGTTTCTGGTTAATACAATTCTAGCATGAATAATAAACATTTATCATGATATAAGTAAATATTAAATAACAACTTTATTATTGCCTCTAGGGCATATTTCCTTCAGTCTCCCACTTGCACTAGAAACAATAATCTAGATTAGATTGTAATGATTCTAACACCCATGGAGTCTTGGTGTTGATCACGTTTTGCTCGTGGAAGAGGTTTAGTCAACGGGTCTGCAAATTTTAGATCCGTATGTATTTTGCAAATCTCTATGTCTCCCTCCTTGACTTGATCACAGATGGAGTTGAAGGGTCTCTTGATGTGTTTGGTATTTTTATGAAATCTGATTCCTTCGCCAAGGAAATTGCTCCTATATTGTCACAAAAGATTTTCATTGGACCCGACGCACTAGGTATTACACCTAGATCGGATATGAACTCCTTCATCCAGACTCCTTCATTCGCTGCTTCAGAAGCAGCTATGTACTCCACTTCACACATAGATCCCGCCACGACGCTTTGCTTGGAACTGCACCAACTGATAGCTCCACCATTCAATATAAATACGTATCCGGTTGATACGTCTCCAATGTATATATAATTTTTTATTGTTCCATGCTATTATATTATCAATCTTGAATGTTTTATAATCATTTTATATCATTTTTTGGTACTAACCAGTTGACATAGTGCCAAGTGCCAGTTGCTGTTTTTGCATGTTTTTTACATCGTAGAAAATCCATTCCAAATGGAATTCAAATTCAATGAAACTTTACGGAGATATTTTATTGACCAGAAGACACCTAATGGGCCCTGGCTGCGCCTGGGGGTGCTCCGAGGAGAGCACAACTCACCAGGGCGCGCTAGGACGCCCAGGCGCGCCCTGGTGGGTTGTGCCCACCTCGGGTGCCCCCGGACCGCCTCTTTGCTCTATCCCCAATATTCCAAAAACCCTAGGGGAGTCGATGAAATATGGATCCAGCCACCGCTGAGTCCAGAACCACCAAATCCAATCTAGACACCATCTCGGATGGGCTTCACCACCTCCATTGGTGCCTCTCGATGATGCGTGAGTACTTCTTTGTAGACCTTTGGGTCCGTAGTTAGTAGCTAGATGACTTCCTCTCTCTTGTTTGATTCTCAATACAATGGTCTCTTAGAGATCCATATGATGTAACTCTTTTTGTGGTGTGTTTGCAAGAAGGATCTCAGATTTTCTTAGAAGAAGGCAACATTCCACATAAAAAATTCTGTTTTTATCACTTACCTACTCGAGGACGAGTAGCAGTTAAGCTTGGGTATGCTGATACGTCTCCAACGTGTCTATAATTTTTGATTGTTCCATGCTGTTATATTATCAATCTTGGATGTTTAATAATCATTTTATAGTCATTTTATATCATTTTTGGTACTAACCTATTGACATAGTGCCAAGTGCCAACTGCTGTTTTTTGTATTTTCTACATCACAGAAAATCAATACCAAACGGAGTCCAAATGCCACGCAACTTTATGAAGATTTTTTATGGACCAGAAGACACCTAATGGGCCCTGGCTG
Source organism: Triticum monococcum (assembly GCA_034509565.1). NCBI lineage: Eukaryota > Viridiplantae > Streptophyta > Magnoliopsida > Poales > Poaceae > Triticum > Triticum monococcum. The sequence goes on along the minus strand of CM067843.1, from coordinate 596,124,056 downwards.
CGCCTGGGGGTGCTCCGAGGAGAGCACAACCCACCAGGGCGCGCCAGGAGGCCCAGGCGTGCCCTGGTGGGTTGCGCCCACCTCGGGTGCCCCCCGGACCGCCTCTTTGCTCTATAAATACCCCAATATTCCCAAAACCCTAGGGGAGTCAAGAAAATATTGATCCAGCCGCCGCAGAGTCCAGAACCACCAGATGCAATTTAGACACCATCTCGGATGGGGTTCACCACCTCCATTGGCGCCTCTCCAATGATGCGTGAGTAGTTCTTTGTAGACCTTCGGGTCCGTAGTTAGTAGCTAGATGACTTCCTCTCTCTAGTTTGATTCTTAATACAATGGTCTCTTGGAGATCCATATGATGCAACTCTTTTTGCGGTGTGTTTGTTGGGATCGGATGAACTTTGAGTTTATGATCAGATCTATCTTTTTATGTCCATGAAAGCATTTGAGTATCTTTGATATCTTTTATGCATGATCTCTTATAGCCTTGTATTTCTTCTCTAATATTTGGGTTTTGTTTGGCCAACTTGATCTATTTATATTGCAATGGGAAGAGGTGCTTTGTAGTAGGTTCGATCTTACGGTGCTTGATCCCAGTGACAGAAGGGGAACTGACACGTGTGTATCGTTGCTACTAAGGATAAAATGATGGGGTCTATCTGTACATAGATAGATCCTGTCTACATCATGTCATCGTTCGTATTGAATTACTCCATTTCTCCATGAACTTAATACACTAGATGCATGTTGGATAGCGGTCGATTTGTGGAGTAATAGTAGTAGATGCAGGCAGGAGTCGGTCTACTAATCTTGGACGTGATGCCTATATAATGATCATTACCTAGATATCGTCATGATTAGTTGAAGTTCTATCAATTTCCCAACAGTAATTTGTTCACCCACCATTTGCTATTTTTCTCGAGAGAAGCCATTAGTGAAACCTACGGCCCCCGGGTCTCTTTCTCATATATTTGCCTTTGCGGTCTACTTTTCCTTTGCATTTATTTTCAGATCTATTAAACCAAACATACAAAAATCCTTTGCTGCACTTTATTTTATTTACGATCTATTTATTCAATCTATTACAATTTTCTCCCATCCACACACCAATTTCTGGCGCCGTTACTCGAAAGGGATTGACAACCCCTTTAACACATTGGGTTGCGAGTGGTTGTTATTTGTGTGCAGGGGCTATTTACGTTGTGTTCCTTGGTTCTCCTACTGGTTCGATAACTGATACGTCTCCAATGTATCTATAATTTTTGATTGCTCCATGCTATTATATTATCTATTTTGGATGTTAATGGGCTTTATTTTACACTTTTATATCATTTTTGGGACTAACCTACTAACCGGAGGCCCAGCCCAAATTGTTTTTTTGCCTATTCTAGGGTTTCGAAGAAAAGGAATATCAAACGGAATCCAAACGGAATGTAACCTTCGGGAACGTGATTTTCTCAACAAACGTGATCCAGGAGACTTGGAGTGGCCGTCAAGAAACAAGGGAGGAAGGCACGAGGCAGGGGCACACCTACCCCCCTCGGCGCGCCCTCCTTCCTCGTGGGCCCTCCGTTGCTCCACCGACGTACTTCTTCCTCCTATATATATCCATGTACCCCCCAAATATCCAGGACACCATGAAAACCTAATTCCACCACCGCAACCTTCTATACTCGAGAGATCCCATCTCGGGGCCTTTTTCGGAGCTCCACCGGAGGGGGCATTGATCACAAAGGGCCTCTACATCAACTCCATGGCCTCTTCGGTGATGTGTGAGTAGTCTACTTCAGACCTACGGGTCCATAGTTATTAGCTAGATGGCTTCTTCTCTCTCTTTGAATCTCAATACAAAGTTCTCCTCGATTTTCTTGGAGATCTATTCGATGTAATCTTCTTTTGTGGTGTGTTTGTCGAGATCCGATGAATTGTGGGTTTATGATCCAGATTATCTATGAACAATATTTGATTCTCCTCTGAATTCTTTTATGTATGATTGCTTTATCTTTGCAAGTCTCTTTGAATTATCAGTTTGGTTTGGCCTACTAGATTGATATTTCTTGCAATGGGAGAAGTGCTTAGCTTTGGGTTCAATCTTGTGGTGTTCGATCCCAGTGACAGAAAGGGAACCGATACGTATTGTATTGTTGCCATCGAGGATAAAAAGATGGGGTTTATATCATATTGCATGAGTTTATCCCTCTACATCATGTCATCTTCCTTAAAGCATTACTTTGTTCTCTTGAACTTAATACTCTAGATGCATGCTAGATAGCGGTCGATGTGTGGAGTAATAGTACTGGATGCAGAATCGTTTCGATCTACTTGTCTCGGACGTGATGCCTATATACATGATCATACCTAGATATTCTCATAACTATGCTCAATTCTATCAATTGCTCGATAGTAATTCGTTTACCCACCATAATACTTATGCTCTTGAGAGAAGCCACTAGTGAAACCTATGGCCCCCGGGTCTATCTTTCATCATATTAATCTTCCAATACTTAGTTATTTCCTTTGCCGTTTATTTTACTTTGCATCTTTATTTCTCTTTATCATAAAAAATACCAAAAAATTATCTTATCATATCTATCAGATCACACTCTCGTAAGTGATCGAGAAGGGCTTGACAACCCCTTTATCGTGTTGGTTGCGAGGTTCTTATTTGTTTGTGTAGGTGTGTGGGACTTGAGCGTGATCTCCTACTGGATTGATACCTTGGTTCTCAAAAATAGAGGGAAATACTTATGCTGCTTTACTGCATCACCCTTTCCTCTTCAAGGGAAAACCAACGCAGTGCTCAAGAGGTAGCAAGAAGGATTTCTGGCGCCGTTGTCGGGGAGATTCGCGCCAAGTCAAGTCATGATTTGACTCCCACAACGAGTCATTTCTGGCGCCATTACCAAGTCAAAATATACCAAGTACCATCACAAACTCTTATCCCTCGCATTACATTATTTGCCACTTGCCTCTTGTTTTCCTCTCCCCCACTTCACCCTTGCCGTTCTATTCGCCCTCTTTTTCGCTCTCCTTTATTTTGCCATGTCGGAATCAAAAAGGGTTGGGGGTTCTCTCCCTAGTTTTAGTACTTTTGACAATCCTTCTATTCTCTCTAAACTCATAAAAAATGATGCTATGGAAATACCTACCGAAGTTATCAATGAGAATCTTAATAATTTCGACAAAGATGATTCCGGAATTTTTCGTTATTTACTTGATGAATCTTTGAAAGATGCTTGGGATAGACTATTAAGGATCCGGGTCAGCTATGTGCCCCAATACCAAATTGAAATTTACTTAAAGAGCTTTTATGTTGCCCTACCTTCTTCATTTAAGCATGTCCTAGATTCTATTTTTGAAGAAGGTTTTCTTGAAGGGGATGTTGTGGATACTTATGAAAAGATGAAAACCATATTTGGGCGCCCCATGAATGAGAGGTTTGAATCCACATCTCTTTTGCTCTCCTACCAAAACAAATCTATCAAAGAGATGAAAGCTAGCTTAGATGCAAATTTCCGTAAAATGCTTAATATTTCTTCTACCATTAACAATCATGTGCTTTATCAAAATAGAAATATTAATTCCATAGATTATAAGTTTTCTCTTTTCTTCCCTAAAAGCAAAGATGGCAATACCTAGATCTATCTTCGTTTTTATGCCTAGCTAGGGGCGTTAAACGATAGCACTTGTTGGGAGGCAACCCAATTTTATTTTTATTCCTTGCTTTTTTTCTCCTGTTTAGTAATAAATAATTTACCTAGACTCTGTTTTGGTTGTTTTTTTGTGTTTAATTAGTGTTTGTGCCAAGTAGAACCGTTGGGAAGACTTGGGGAAAGTCTTTTTGATCTTGCTGTAAAAAAATAGAAACTTTAGCGCTCACGAGAATCACTGCCATTTTTATTTGGAAGGTGCTATTTAGTTAATTATTTTTGCATATATTAATATATAAATTCCTCACGTCTAGCAATTTATTTTAGAATTTTTGGGGATCCAGAACTTGCGTTAGCTACAGATTACTACGGACTGTTCTGTTTTTGTCAGATTCTGTTTTCTTGTGTTGCTTGCTCATTTTGAGGAATCTATGGCTAGTAAAAGAGTTTATATACCATAGATATGTTGGAATAAAGTAGTTTTAACACAAATATAAATAAATAATGAGTTCATTACAGTGCCTTGAAGTGGTGTTTTGTTTTCTTTCGCTAACGGAGCTCGCGAGATTTTCTATTTTGAGTTTTGTGTTGTGAAGTTTTCAAGTTTTGGGTAAAGATTTGATGGATTATGGAACAAAGAGTGGCAAGAGCTTAAGCTTGGGGATGCCCATGGCACCCCAAGGTAAAATCCAAGGATACCAAAAAGCCTAAGCTTCGGGATGCCCCGGAAGGCATCCCCTCTTTCGTCTTCGTCTATCGGTAACTTTACCTGGAGCTATATTTTTATTCACCACATGATATGTGTTTTGCTTGGAGCATCTTGTATGATTTGAGTCTTTGCTTTTTAGTTTACCACAATCATCCTTTCTGTACACACCTTTTTAGAGAGACTCACATGATTTGAAATTTATTAGAATACTCTATGTGCTTCACTTATATCTTTTGAGCTATATAGTTTTTGCTCTAGTGCTTCACTTATATCTTTTAGAGCATGGTGGTGGATTTGTTTTATAGAAACTATTGTTCTCTCATGCTTCACTTATATTATTTTGAGAGTCCTTTAGAACAACATGGCAATAATAAAAACTTTCATATAAGTGCATTGAATACTATGAGAAGTTTGATACTTGGTAATTGTTTTGAGATATGGAGATGGTGATATTAGAGTCATGCTAGTTGAGTAGTTGTGAATTTGATAAATACTTGTGTTGAAGTTTGTGATTCCCGTAGCATGCACGTATGGTGAACCGTTATGTGATGAAGTCGGAGCATGATTTATTTATTGATTGTCTTCCTTATGAGTGGCGGTCGGGGACGAGCGATGGTCTTTTCCTACCAATCTATCCCCCTAGGAGCATGCGCCTAATACTTTGTTTCGATAACTAATAGATTTTTGCAATAAGTATGTGAGTTCTTTATGACTGATGTTGAGTCCATGGATTATACGCACTCTCACCCTTCCACCATTGATAGCCTCTCTAGTATCGCGCAACATTCGCCGGTACCATAAACCCACCATATACCTTCCTCAAAACAGGCACCATACCTACCTATTATGGCATTTCCATAGCCATTCCGAGATATATTGCCATGCAACTTTCCATCGTTCCATCATTATGACATGCTTCACCATTGTCATATTTCTTGCATGATCATGTACTTGACATCGTATTTGTGGCAAAGCCACCATTCATAATTCTTCGTACATGTCACTCATGCATCATTGCACATCCCAGTACACCGCCGAAGGCATTCACATAGAGTCATATTCTGTTCTAAGTATTGAGTTGTAATTCTTGAGTTGTAAGTAAATAAAGTGTGATGATCATCATTATTAGAGCATTGTCCCAAGTGAGGAAAGGATGATGGAGACTATGATTCCCCCACAAGTCGGGATGAGACTCCGGACAAAAAAATAAAAAAAATAAAAGAGAAAAGAGGCCAAAAAGAAAAAAAGAGAAAGAAGGCCCAAATAAAAAATGAGAGAAAAAGAGAGAAGGGACAATGTTACTATCCTTTTTCCACACTTGTGCTTCAAAGTAGCACCATGTTCTTCATATAGAGAGTCTCCTATGATATCACTTTCATATACTAGTGGGAATTTTTCATTATAGAACATGGCTTGTATATTCCAATGATGGGCTTCCTCAAAATGCCCTAGGTCTTCGTGAGCAAGTAAGTTGGATGCACACCCACTTAGTTTCTTTGTTGAGCTTTCATATACTTATAGCTCTAGTGCATCCATTTAATGGCAATCCCTACTCACTCACATTGATATCTATTAATGGGCATCTCCATAGCCCGTTGATACGCCTAGTTGATGTGGGACTATCTTCTCCTTTTTGTCTTCTCCACAACCACCATTCTATTCCACCATAGTGCTATATCCATGGCCCACGCTCATATATTGCGTGAATATTGAAAAAGTTTGAGAACATCAAAAGTATGAAACAATTGATTGGCTTGTCATCGGGGTTGTGCATGATTTAAATATTTTGTGTGGTGAAGATAGAGCATAGCCAGATTATATGATTTTGTAGGGATAACTTTCTTTGGCCATGTTATTTTGAGAAGACATAATTGCTTAGTTAGTATGCTTGAAGTATTATTATTTTTATGTCAATATTAAACTTTTATCTTGAATCTTATGGATCTGAACATTCATGCCACAATAAAGAAAAATTACATTGAGAAATATGTTAGAAAGCATTCCACATCAAAAATTCTTCTTTTATCATTTACATACTCGAGGACATGCAGGAATTAAGCTTGGGGATGCTTGATATGTCTCCAAAGTATCTATAATTTTTGATTGCTCCATGCTATTATATTATCTATTTTGGATGTTAATGGGCTTTATTTTACACTTTTATATCATTTTTGGCACGAACCTACTAACCGGAGGCCCAGCCCAAATTGCTTTTTTTGCCTATTTTAGGGTTTCGAAGAAAAGGAATATCAAACGGAGTCCAAATGGAATGAAACCTTCGGGAACGTGATTTTCTCAACAAACGTGATCCAGGAGACTTGGAGTGGCCGTCAAGAAACAAGGGAGGAAGGCGCGAGGCAAGGGGCGTGCCTACCCCCCTGGGCGCGCCCTCCACCCTCGTGGGCCCTCCATTGCTCCACCGACGTACTTCTTCCTCCTATATATATCCACATACCCACCAAACATCCAGGAGCACCACAAAAACCTAATTCCACTACCGCAACCTTCTGTACTCAAGAGATCCCATCTCGGGGCCTTTTCCGGAGCTCCACCGGAGGGGGAATTTATCACGGAGGGTCTCTACATCAACTCCATGCCCTCTCTGGTGATGTGTGAGTAGTCTACTTCAGACCTATGGCTCCATAGTTATTAGCTAGATGGCTTCTTCTCTCTCTTTGGATCTCAATACAAAGTTCTCCTCGGTTTTCTTGGAGATCTATTCGATATAATATTCTTTTGCGGTGTGTTTGTCGAGATCCGATGAATTTTGGGTTTATGATCCAGATTATCTATGAATAATATTTGATTCTCCTCTAAATTCCTTTATCTATGATTGGTTTATCTTTGCAAGTCTCTTCAAATTATCAGTTTGGTTTGGCCTACTAGATTGATCTTTCTTGCAATGGGAGAAGTGCTTAGCTTTGGGTTCAATCTTGCGGTGTTCGATCCCAGTGACAGAAAGGGAACCGATACGTATTGTATTGTTGCCATCGAGGATAAAAAGATGGGGTTTATATCATATTACATGAGTTTATCCCTCTACATCATGTCATCTTCCTTAAAGCATTACTCTGTTCTCTTGAACTTAATACTCTAGATGCATGTTGGATAGCGGTTGGTGTGTGGAGTAATAGTAGTAGATGCAGAATCGTTTTGGTCTACTTGTCTCGGACATGATGCCTATATACATGATCATACCTAGATATTCTCATAGCTATGCTCAATTCTATCAATTACTCGACAGTAATTCGTTTACCCACCGTAATACTTATGCTCTTGAGAGAAGCCATTAGTGAAACCTATGGCCCCGGGGTCTATCTTTCATCATATTAATCTTCCAATACTTAGTTATTTCCTTTGTCGTTTATTTTACTTTGCATCTTTATTTCTCTTTATCATAAAAATACCAAAAAAATTATCTTATCATATCTATCAGATCTCACTCTCGTAAGTGATCGAGAAGGGCTTGACAACCCCTTTATCGCGTTGGTTGCGAGGTTCTTATTTGTTTGTGTAGGTGCATGGGACTTGAGCGTGATCTCCTACTGGATTGATACCTTTGTTCTCAAAAACTGAGGGAAATACTTACGCTGCTTTACTGCATCACCCTTTCCTCTTCAAGGGAAAACCAACGCAGTGGTTAAGAGGTAGCAATAACCTTGGTTTCATCACTGAGGGAAATACCTACCGTCGATGTGCTGCATCATCCCTTCCTCTTTGGGGAAATACTGACGTAGTCCTAGCCGACATCACCGGTTTGTGACTTAGAGTCATCCGGATCAGTGTCAAAGCTAGCATCGACATAACCATTTACGACGAGCTCTTTGTCACCTCCATAAACGAGAAACATATCCTTAGTCCTTTTCAGGTACTTCAGGATGTTCTTGACCGCTGTCCAGTGATCCACTCCTGGATTACTTTGGTACCTCCCTGCTAGACTTATAGCAAGACACATATCAGGTCTGGTACATAGCATTGCATACATGATAGAACCTATGGTTGAGGCATAGGGAATGACATTCATTTTCTCTCTATCTTCTGAAGTGGTCAGGCATTGAGTCTGACTCAAATTCACACCTTGTAACACAGGTAAGAACCCTTTCTTTAACTGGTCCATTTTGAACTTCTTCAAAACTTTATCAAGGTATGTGCTCTGTGAAAGCCCAATTAAGCATCTTGATCTATCTCTATAGATCCTGATGCCAAATATATAAGCAGCTTCACCGAGGTCTTCCATTGAAAAACTCTTATTCAAATATCCTTTTATGCTATCCAGAAATTCTATATCATTTCCAATCAATAATATGTCATCCACATATAATATTAGAAATGCTACATACCTCCCACTCACTTTCTTGTAAATACAGGCTTCTCCGAAAGTCTGTATAAAACCATATGCTTTGATCACATTATCAAATCGTATATTCCAACTCTGAGATGCTTGCACCAGTCCATAAATGGATCGCTGGAGCTTGCACACTTTGTTAGCACCTTTACGATCGACAAAACCTTCTGGTTGCATCATATACAACTCTTCTTTAAGAAATCCATTAAGGAATGCAGTTTTGACATCCATTTGCCAGATTTCATAAAATGCGGCAACTGCTAACATGATTCGGACAGACTTTTAAGCATCGATACGAGTGAGAAAAACTCATCATAGTCAACACCTTGATCTTGTCGAAAACCTTTCATGACAAGTCGAGCTTCATAGACAGTAACATTACCATCAGCGTCAGTCTTCTTCTTGAAGATCCATTTATTCTCTATGGCTCGCCGATCATCTCAACCAAAGTCCATACTTTGTTGTCATACATGGATCATATCTTAGATTTCATGGCATCAAGCCATTTATCAGAATCTGGGCTCATCATCGCTTCCTCATAGTTCGTAGGTTCGTCATGGTCTATTAACATGACTTCCAGAACAGGATTACCGTACCACTCTGGTGCGGAATGTGCTCTGGTTGACCTATGAGGTTCGGTAGTAACTTGATCTGAAGTTTCATGATCATTATCATTAGCTTCCTCTCTAGTTGATGTAGGCATCACTGGAACTGATTTCTGTGATGAGCTACTTTCCAATTTGAGAGAAGGTACAGTTACCTCATCAAGTTCTACTTTCCTCCCACACACTTCTTACGAGAGAAACTCCTTCTCTAGAAAGGATCCATTCTTAGCAACAAAGATCTTGCCTTAAGATCTGTGATAGAAGGTGTACCCAATGGTTTGTTTTGGGTATCCTATGAAGACGTACTTCTACGATTTGGGTTTGAGCTTATCAGGCTGAAGCTTTTTCACATAAGCATTGCAACCCCAAACTTTAAGAAACGACAGCTTAGGTTTCTTGCCAAACCACAGTTCATACGGTGTCATCTCAACGGATTTAGATGGTGCCCTATTTAAAGTGAATGCAGCTGTCTCTAATGCATAACCCCTAAATGATAGTGGTAAATAGTTAAGGGACATCATAGATCACACCGTATCTAATGAACTATGGTTACGATGTTCGGACACACCATTACGTTGTGGTGTTCCAGGTGGCGTGAGTTGTGAAACTACTCCATATTGTGTTAAATGAAGGCCAAACTCATAACTCAAATATTTGCCTCTGCGATCAGATCATAGAAACTTTATTTTCTTGTTACGATGATTCTCCACTTCATTCTGAAATTCTTTGAACTTTTCAAATGTTTCAGACTTGTGTTTCATTAAGTAGATATACCGATATCTGCTCAAATCATCTGTGTAGGTCAGAAAATAACAATACCCGCCGCGAGCCTTAACACTCATCGGACTGCATACATCAGTATGTATTATTTCCAATAAGTCGGTGGCTTGCCCCATTGTCCGGAGAATGGAGTCTTAGTCATCTTGCCCATGAGGCATGGTTCGCAAACATCAAATGATTCATAATCATGTGATTCCAGAAGTCCATCCGCATGGAGTTTCTTCATGCGCTTTACACTAATATGACCTAAATGGCAGTGCCACAAATATGTTTCACTATCATTATCAACTTTGCATCTTTTGGCATCAATATTATGAATATGTGTATCACCACGATCGAGATTCAACAAAAATAGACCACTCTTCAAGGGTGCATGACCATAAAAGATATCACTCATATAAATAGAACAACCATTATTCTCTGATTTAAATGAATAACCGTCTCGCATCAAACAAGATCCAGATATAATGTTCATGCTCAATGCTGGCACCAAATAACAATTATTCAGGTCTAAAACTAATCCCAAAGGTAGATGTAGAGGTAGTGTGCCGACGATGATCACATCGACCTTGGAACCATTCCCGGCACGCATCGTCACCTCGTCCTTAGCCAATCTTCGTTTAATCTGTAGCCCCTGTTTCGAGTTGCAAATATGAGCAACAAAATCGGTATCAAATACCCAGGCGCTACTACGAGCATTAGTAAGGTACACATCAATAACATGTATATCAAAAATACCTTTGTTCACTTTGCCATCCTTCTTATCTGCTAAATACTTGGGCAGTTTCGCTTCCAGTGACCAGTCCCTTTGCAGTAGAAGCACTCAGTTTCAGGCTTGGGACCAGACTTGGGCTTCTTCCCAGGAGTGGCAACTTGCTTGCCATTCTTCTTGAAGTTCCCCTTCTTTCCCTTGCCCATTTTCTTGAAACTAGTGGTCTTGGTAACCATCAACACTTGGTGCTCCTTCTTGATTTCTACCTCCGCAGCTTTGAGCATAGCGAAGAGCTCGGGAATTGTCTTATCCATCCCTTGCATATTATAGTTCATCACGAATCCTTTGTAGCTTGGTGCGGTGATTGAAGAACTCTGTCAATAACACTATCATATGGAAGATTAACTCCTAGCTGAGTCAAGTGGTTATAATATCCAGACATTCTGAGTATGTGTTCACTGACAGAACTGTTCTCCTCCATCTTGCAGCTATAGAACTTGTTGGAGACTTCATATCTCTCAACTCGGACATTTTCTTAAAATATTAACTCTTATTCCTGGAACATCTCATATGGTCCATGACGTTCAAAACGTCTTTGAAGTCCCGATTCTAAGCCGTAAAGCATGGCACACTGAACTATCGAGTAGTCATCAGATCGAGCTTGCCAAACGTTCATAACATCAGCATCTGCTCCTGCAGCAGGCCTTTCACCTAGCGGTGCATCAAGGACATAATTCTTTTGTGCAGCAATGAGGATAATCCTCAAGTTATAGACCCAGTCCATGTAGTTGCTAGCATCATATTTCGACTTAGCTTTCTCTAGGAATGCATTAAAATTCAAGGGAACGGTAGCACGGGACATTGATCTACAACATAGATATGCAAAAACTATCAGAACTAATTTCATGATAAATTAAGTTCAATTAATCATATTACTTAAGAACTCCCACTTAGATAGACATCCCTCGAGTCATCTAAATGATCACGTGATCCAAATGAACTAAACCATGTCTGATCATCATGTGAGATGGAGTAGTCTTCAATGGTTAACAACTCTATGTTGATCATATCTACTATATGATCCACGTTTGACCTTTCGATCTCCAGTGTTCCGAGGCCATGTTTGTACATGCTAGGCTCGTCAAGTTTTACCCGAGTATTCTGCATGTGCAAAACTGTCTTGCACCCACTGTATGTGAACGTATAGCTTATCACACCCGATCATCACCTGGTGTCTTAGCACGATGAACTATCGCAACGGTGCATACTCAGCGAGAACACTTATACCTTGAAATTTTAGTGAGGGATCATCTTATAATGCTACCGCCGTACTCAGCAAAATAAGATGCATAAAAGATAAACATCACATGCAATCAAAATATGTGACATGATATGGCCATCATCATCTTGTGCCTTTGATCTCCATCTCCAAAGCATCATCATGCTCTGCATCATCACCGGCTTGACACCTTGATCTCCATCGTAGCACTGTGGTCGTCTCGCCAACTATTGCTTCTACAACTATCACTAATGCATAGTGATAAAGTAAAGCAATTACATGGTGTTTGCATTTCATATAATAAGCGACAACCATAAGCCTCCTGCCAGTTGGTCTTGACCATATCACATCACAACATGCCCTGCAAAAACAAGTTAGACATCCTCTACTTTGTTGTTGCAAGTTTTATGTGGCTGCTATGAGCTTCTAGCAAGAACCGTTCTTACCTACGCATCAAAACCACAACGGTGATTTATCAAGTTTGTTGTTTTAACCTTCAACAAGGACCCGCCACAGTCAAATTCGATCCAACTAAAGTTGGAGAAACAAACACCCGCCAGCCACCTTTATGCAAAACTAGTTGCATGTCTGTCGGTGGAACCGGTCTCATGGACGTGGTCATATAAGGTTGGTCCGGGCCGCTTCATCCAAAATACCGCCGAATCAAAATAAGACATTGGTGGTAAGTAGTATGATGATCACCGCACACAACACTTTGTGTTCTACTCGTGCATATCATCTACCCAAGACCTGGCTCGGATGCCACTGTTCGGAAACGTATTATGCAATTTCAAAAAAAAATCCTACGCTCACGCGAGATCTATCTAGGAGATGCATAGCAACGAGAGGGGAAGAGTGTGTCCATGTACCCTCATAGACCAAAAGCAGAAGCGTTTGACAATGCGGTTGATGTAGTTGAACTTCTTCTCGTTCCGACTGATCAAGCACCGAACGTACGACACCTCCGAGTTTTGTACACGTTCAACTTGATTACGTCCCTCGAGCTCTTGATTCAGCAAAGTGTCGAGGGAGAGTTTCGTCAGCACGGCGACATGGTGACGGTGATGGTGAAGTTATCCACGTAGGGTTTCGCCTAAGCACTACGTGAATATGATCGGAGGAGTAAACTATGGAGGGGGGCGCCGCACACAGCTAACAACTGTTGATGTGTGTTCTAGCGGTGCCCCCCCCCCACACACACACACATATATATAGGTTGGAGGGGAGAAGAGGTTGCCAAGGGGGCGCCCCAAGTAGGAGGAATCCTACTTGGGCGCCTCCCAAGTCGGCCTCCCCCCTTCCATATTCATCCGGAGGGGGGAAAGAAGGAGGAGGCCGAATCTCTCCCCTTCTTTCTCTCTTCCCCCTCTTTCCTTCTCCTCCTATTCGGCCTATAAGGGGGCGCACCAGCCTCTCAGGGGTTGGTCTTGTTGGGGAACGCAGTATTTCAAAAAAAATCCTACGACCACGCAAGATCTATCTAGGAGATGCATAGCAACGAGAGGGGAGAGTGTGTCCACTTACCCTCGTAGACCGAAAGCGGAAGCGTTAAGCAACGCGGTTGATGTAGTCGAACGTCTTCGCGATCCAACCGATCAAGTACCGAACGCACAACACCTCCGCGATTTGCACACGTTCAGCTCGATGACGTCCCTCGTACTCTTGATCCAGTTGAGGCCGAGGGAGAGTTTATTCAGCACGACGGCGTGATGATGGTGACGATGAAGTTACCGATGCAGGGCTTCGCCTAAGCACTACAACGATATGACCGAGGTGGAAATCTATCGAGGGGGGCACAGCACACGGCTAAGACAACTGTCAACTTGTTTGTTCTAGGGTGCCCCCATGCCCCGTATATAAAGGAGCAAGGGGGAGGCCGGTCGGCCGTCATGAAGCACACCCCCAAGTAGGATTCCTACTAGGAATAGGAATCCTATTCCTAGTAGTTTTCCAACAAGGGAAGAAAGGGGGAGGAAGGAGAGGGAGAGAGGGAGAAGGAAAGAGAGGAGGGTGCTGATATGTCTCCAACATATCTATAATTTTTGATTGCTCCATGCTATATTATCTACTGTTTTTGGGCAATATTGGGCTTTATTTTCCACTTTTATATTATCTTTGGGACTAACCTATTAATCGGAGGCCCAGCCCAGATTTGCTGTTTTATGCCTATTTTAGTGTTTCGAGGAAAAGCAATATCCAACGGAGTCAAAACGGAACAAAATCAACTAGAGAAGTTATTTTTGGAAGGAAACCTACCGGATAGACTTGGACCCTACGTCAGAAGATGAAGGAGGTGCTCACGAGGGTAGGGGCGCGCCCACCCCCCTAGGGCGCGCCCCCCTGCCTCGTGGCCCCTCCTTCGGTCCACCGACGTACCCCTTGTACCCATATATACCTATGTATCATAAAACTTCCAGGACGGAGATTAGATCGGGAGTTCCGCCGCCAGAAGCCTCCATAGCCACCGAAAACCAATCTAGACCCATTCCGGCACCCTGCCGGAGGGGGAATCCTTCTTCGGTGGCCATCTTCATCATCCCGGTGCTCTCCATGACAAGGAGGGAGTAGTTCTCCCTCGGGGATGAGGGTATGTACCAGTAGCTATGTTTGATCTCTCTCTCTCTCTCTCGTGTTCTTGATTTGGCACGATCTTGATGTATCGCGAGCTTTGCTATTATAGTTGGATCTTATGTTTCTCCTCCCCCTCTTCTCTCTTGTAATGAATTGATTTTCCCCTTTGAAGTAATCTTATCGGATTGAGTCTTTAAAGATTTGAGAACACTTGATGTATGTCTTGCCGTGCGTATCTATGGTGACAATGTGATACCACGTGATTCACTTGATGTATGTTTTGGTGATCAACTTGCGGGTTCCGCCCATGAACCTATGCATAGGGGTTGGCACACGTTTTCGTCGTGATTCTCCGGTAGAAACTTTGGGGCACTCTTTGAGGTTCTATGTGTTGGTTGAATAGATGAATCTGAGATTGTGTGATGCATATCGTATAATCATACCCACGGATACTTGAGGTGACATTGGAGTATCTAGGTGACATTAGGGTTTTGGTTGATTTGTGTCTTAAGGTGTTATTCTAGTACGAACTCTAGGGCTGTTTGTGACACTTATAGGAATAGCCCAACGGATTGATTGGAAAGAATAACTTTGAGGTCGTTTCGTACCCTACCATAATCTCTTCGTTTGTTCTCCGCTATTAGTGACTTTGGAGTGACTCTTTGTTGCATGTTGAGGGATAGTTATATGATCCAATTATGTTATTATTGTTGAGAGAACTTGCACTAGTGAAATTATGAACCCTAGGCCTTATCTCCTATCATTGCAATACCGTTTACGCTCACTTTTATCATTAGTTACCTTGCTGTTTTTATATTTTCAGATTACAAAAACTATTATCTACTATCCATATTGCACTTGTATCACCATCTCTTCGCCGAACTAGTGCACCTATACAATTTACCATTGTATTGGGTGTGTTGAGGACATAAGAGACTCTTTGTTATTTGGTTGCAGGGTTGCTTGAGAGAGACCATCTTCATCCTATGCCTCCTACGGATTGATAAACCTTAGGTCATCCACTTGAGGGAAATTTGCTACTGTCCTACAAACCTCTGTACTTGGAGGCCCAACAACGTCTACAAGAAGAAGCTTGTGTAGTAGACATCAAGCTCTTTTCTGGCGCCGTTGCCGGGGAGGTGAGTGCTTGAAGGTATATCTTTAGATCTTGCAATCGAGTCTTTTAGTTTCTTGTTTTATCACTAGTTTAGTTTATAAAATAAAACTATAAAAAATGGAATTGAGTTTGTCTCATACGCTTCACCTTTTTAATATCTTTCGTGGGTATGATGGAAAGGATAATTGTGCTCAAGTGCTAGAAGAAGAAATCTATAAAATGTTTGGCACTAAATATTTTGATGATGGGCATGATTGCAATGTTGTTAGTATGAATTCCTTGAATATCCATGATGCTAATGATATGCAAAGCCACAAGCTTGGGGAAGCTATGTTTGATGAAGATGATATTTTTTGTCCCCCAAGTTTTGTTGAGAAAATTTATTATGATGAAAGCATGCCTCCTATCTATGATGATTATTGTGATGACATGTATGCTTTAGAGAATAATGATAACCATGAAACTTGTCATCTTGATCTTAATTTTCAATCACATGATAGTTATTTTGTTGAGTCTCCTCCCACTATTATTCATGAGAAGAATCTTGCTTATGTGGAGAGTAGTAAATTTTCTATGCTTGTGGATCATGAAAAGAATGCTTTAGGTGCTGGTTATATTGTTGAATTCATTCATGATGCTACTGAAAATTATTATGAGGGAGGAATATATGCTTGTAGGAATTGCAATAATATCAAGTTTCCTCTCTATGTGCTTAAAATTTTTGAAGTTATGCTTGGTTTACCTTCCTATGCAAGTTGATTATTGTTCCCACAAGTTGTTTGCTCACAAAATCCCTATGCATAGGAAGTATGTTAGACTTAAATGTGCTAGTCATATTCTTCATGATGCTCTCTTTATGTTTCAATTCTTATCCTTTATGTGAGCATCATTGAAATCATCATGCCTAGCTAGGGGCGTTAAACGATAGCGCTTGTTGGGAGGCAACCCAACTTTTTTTTGTTCCTTGCTTTTTGTTCATGTTTAGTAAAAACTAATTCATCTAGACTCTGTTTATATGTGGTTTTATGTGTTTAATTAGTATTTGTGCCAACTAGAACCTTTGGGAAGACTTGGGGAAAGTCTTGTTGATCATGCTGTCAAAAACAGAAACTTTAGTGCTAATGAGAATTGCTGCCATTTTTATTTGGAGAGTGCTATTTAGTCCATTCTTTTTGCGGATGATTAATAGATAAATTCTTAAGGTCCAGCAATTTATTTTATAATTTTTGGGGTTCCATAAGTATACGTTTGATCCAGATTACTACAGACTGTTCTGTTTTTGACAGATTCTGTTTTTCATGTGTTGTTTACTTATTTTGATGAATCTATGGCTAGTAAAATAGTTTATAAACCATAGAGAAGTTGGAATACAGTAGGTTTAAAACCAATATAAATAAAGAATAAGTTCATTACAGTACCTTGAAGTGGTGATTTATTTTCTTATACCAACGGAGCTTACGAGTTTTCTGTTAAGTTTTGTGTTGTGAAGTTTTCAAGTTTTGGGTAAGGATTCGATGGACTATGGAATAAGGAGTGGCAAGAGTCTAATATTGGGGATGCCCCGGAAGGCATCCCCTCTTTCGTCTTCGTTCATCGGTAACTTTACTTGGAGCTATATTTTCATTTACCACATGATATGTGTTTTGCTTGGAGCATCAATTTATTTTGTTAGGATTTGCTTGCTGTTATTTAGAACAATGTTTTGCATCTTTTATTTCAATAAAAGTGGCATTGATAGCCTTTACTATGCCTATGTTACAAGTATACATGTTGCTGTTTGAAAACAGAAAGTTTACCGATGTTGCAATAATTCCCTAGAAAAGTCAGAATGTGATAAAATGTTGAAACCTTTTGCATATTAAGCTCTGATAAATTTAATACAGTGGGAATTTTATTTCATAATTTTTGGAGCTAGGGAAGTATGTATGTTGCAGCATTCTTTACAGACTATCCTGTTTAGGCAGATTGCTGTTATGTTTGCATTGCTTGCATATGTTTGCTTCTTTAATGATTCTATTTGAGGATAGGACTATTAAATATGCAGAGGCATTTAGTATTCAATGTTGAATAATAATTTTAGTCATTTTCTACAGTAGAGTATGATAAGGTTTTGGCAATGGTTTATACTAACTTATCTCACGAGTCCTTGTTGAGTTTGGTATGGATGAAGCTTTTGAGATTTAGGGAGACTGTGATATGAGAGGAATTAAGGAGACACAAAAGCTCAATCTTGGGGATGCCCAAGGCACCCCAAGATAATATTTCAATAATTCTCAAGCATCTAAGCTTGGGGATGCCCCGGTTGGCATCCCACCTTTCTTCTTCAACAATTATCGGTTAGTATCGGTTGATCCTAAGTTTTTTGCTTCTTCACATGATGTTTGCTATTCTTAGATGTCATTTTATTTTTCTTTGCTTGCTGTTTGAATAGAATACCAAGATCTGAAATTATTAAATGTTAGAGAGTCTTCACATAGTTGCATAATTATTCGACTACTCATTGATCTTCACTTATATCTTTCGGAGTAGTTTGTTGTTGCTCTAGTGCTTCACTTATATCTTTTAGAGCATGGTGGTAGTTTTATTTTGAAGAAATAGATGAACTCTCATGATTCACATATATTATTTTGAGAGTCTTAAATAGCATGGTAATGTGCTTAAAGATCCTAATATGCTAAGCATACAAGATTTGTAAGAATTCTTATGAGTATGTTGAATACTAAGAAAAGTTTGATGCTTGATGATTGTTTTGAGATATGGAGGTGATAATATCGAAGTCGTGCTAGTTGAGTAGTTGTGAATTTGAGAAATGCTTGTGTTGAAGTTTGCAAGTCCCGTAGCATGCATGTATGGTAAACATTATGTAACAAATTTGAAACATGAGGTGTTATTTGATTGTCCTCCTTATGAGTGGCGGTCGGGGACGAGCGATGGTCTTTTCCTACAAATCTATCCCCCTAGGAGCATGCGCGTAATGCTTTGGTTTTTGATGGCTTGTAGATTTTTGCAATAAGTATATGAGTTCTTTATGACTAATGTTGAGTCCATGGATTATACGCACTCTCACCCTTCCATCCTTGCTAGCCTCTTCGGTACTGTGCATTGCCCTTTCTCACATTGAGAGTTGGCACAAACTTCGCCAGTGCATCCAAACCCTGTGATATGATACGCTCTTTCACACATAAACCTCCTTATATCTTCCTCAAAACAGCCACCATACCTACCTATTATGGCATTTCCATAGCCATTCCGAGATATATTGCCATGCAACTTTCCACCATCCAGTTTATCATGACACATTCATCATTGTCATATTGCTAGCATGATCATGTAGTTGACATAGTATTTGTGGCAAAGCCATGGTTCATAATTTTTTCATACTTGTCACTCTTGATTCATTGCATATCCCGGTACACCGCCGGAGGCATCCATATAGAGTCATACTTTGTTCTAGTATCGAGTTGTAATCATTGAGTTGTAAATAAATAGAAGTGTGATGATCATCATTCAATAGAGCATTGTCCCAAAAAAAGGGAGAAAGGCCAAAGAAAAAAAGGCCCAAAATAAAAAAAAGGGGCAATGCTACTATCCTTTTTTCCACACTTGTGCTTAAAAGTAGCACCATAATATAGCGAGTCTCATATATTGTGCTTCAAAGTAGCACCATGTTCTTCATATAGAGAGTCTCATATGTTGTCACTTTCATATACTAGTGGGAATTTTTCATTATAGAACTTGGCTTGTATATTCCAACAATGGGCCTCCTCAAGTGCCCTAGGTCTTCATGAGCAAGCAAGTTGGATGCACACCCACTTAGTTTCTTTTGTTCAGCTTTCATACATTTATAGCTCTAGTGCATCCGTTGCATGGCAATCCCTACTCCTCGCATTAACATCAATCGATGGGCATCTCCACAGCCCATTGATTAGCCTCGTTGATGTGAGACTTTCTCCTTTTTGTCTTCTCCACATAACCTCCATTATCATTATTCTATTCCACCCATAGTGCTATATCCATGGCTCACGCTCATGTATTGCGTGAAGCTTTATAAGTTTGAGATTACTAGAGTATGAAACAATTGCTTGGCTTGTCATCGGGGTTGTGCATGATGATAGCATTATTGTGTGACGAAAATGGAGCATGACTAAACTATATGATTTTGTAGGGATGAACTTTCTTTGGCCATGTTATTTTGAGAAGACCTAATTGCTTAGTTAGTATGCTTGAAGTATTATTACTTTTATGTCAATATGAACTTTTGTCTTGAATCTTTCGGATCTGAATATTCATATCACAAGTAAGAAGAATTACATTGAAATTATGCCAACTAGAATTCCACATCAAAAATTATCTTTTTTATCATTTACCTACTCGAGGACAAGCAGGAATTAAGCTTGGGGATGCTTGATACGTCTCCAACGTATCTATAATTTTTGATTGCTCCATGCTATATTATTTACTGTTTTGGGCAATACTGGGCTTTATTTTCCACTTTTATATTATTTTTGGGACTAACCTATTAACCGGAGGCCCAGCCCAGATTTGCTGTTTTATGCATATTTCAGTGTTTCGAGGAAAAGGAATATCAAACGGAGTCAAAACGGAACGAAATCAACTGGAGAAGTTATTTTTGGAAGGAAACCTACCGGATAGACTTGGACCCTACGTCAGAAGATGAAGGAGGTGCTCACGAGGGTAGGGGCGCGCCCCCTGCCTCGTGGCCCCTCCTTCGGTCCACCGACGTACCCCTTGTACCCATATATACCTACGTATCGTAAAACTTCCAGGACGGAGATTAGATCGGGAGTTCCGCCGCCAGAAGCCTCCGTAGCCACCGAAAACCAATCTAGACCCGTTCCGGCACCCTGCCGGAGGGGGAATCCTTCTTCGGTGGCCATCTTCATCATCCCGGTGCTCTCCATGACGAGGAGGGAGTAGTTCTCCCTCGGGGCTGAGGGTATGTACCAGTAGCTATGTGTTTGATCTCTCTCTCTCTCTCTCGTGTTCTTGATTTGGCACGATCTTGATGTATCGCGAGCTTTACTATTATAGTTGGATCTTATGTTTCTCCTCCCCCTCTTCTCTCTTGTAATGAATTGAGTTTCCCCTTTGAAGTAATCTTATCGGATTGAGTCTTTAAAGATTTGAGAACACTTGATGTATGTCTTGCCATGCGTATCTGTGGTGACAATGGGATACCACGTGATTCACTTGATGTATGTTTTGGTGATCAACTTGCGGGTTCCGCCCATGAACCTATGCATAGGGGTTGGCACACGTTTTCGTCGTGATTCTCCGGTAGAAACTTTGGGGCACTCTTTGAGGTTCTATGTGTTGGTTGAATAGATGAATCTGAGATTGTGTGATGCATATCGTATAATCATACCCACGGATACTTGAGGTGACATTGGAGTATCTAGGTGACATTAGGGTTTTGGTTGATTTGTGTCTTAAGGTGTTATTCTAGTACGAACTCTAGGGCTGTTTGTGACACTTATAGGAATAGCCCAACGGATTGATTGGAAAGAATAACTTTGAGGTGGTTTCGTACCCTACCATAATCTCTTCGTTTGTTCTCCGCTATTAGTGACTTTGGAGTGACTCTTTGTTGCATGTTGCGGGATAGTTATATGATCCAATTATGTTATTATTGTTGAGAGAACTTGCACTAGTGAAAGTATGAACCCTAGGCCTTATTTCCTATCATTGCAATACCGTTTATGCTCACTTTTATCATTAGTTACCTTGCTGTTTTTATATTTTCAGATTACAAAAACTATTATCTACTATCCATATTGCACTTGTATCACCATCTCTTCGCCGAACTAGTGCACCTATACAATTTACCATTGTATTGGATGTGTTGGGGACACAAGAGACTCTTTGTTATTTGGTTGCAGGGTTGCTTGAGAGAGACCATCTTCATCCTACGCCTCCTACGGATTGATAAACCTTAGGTCATCCACTTGAGGAAAATTTGCTACTGTCCTACAAACCTCTGCACTTGGAGGCCCAACAACGTCTACAAGAAGAAGGTTGTGTAGTAGACATCAGGCGCCGCCCCCTCCTAGTCCAATTCGGACTCCTCAAGGGGGGGGCAGCCCTACGGCCCTATCCTCTCTCACACACACAAGGCCCATGTTGGCCCATTAGTTCCCCCGGGGTTTCCGATAACCCACGACACTCTGATATTTATCCGGTGACCCCGGAACTCATCCGGTGTCCGAATAACATCGTCCAATATATCAATCTTTATGTCTCGACCATTTCAAGACTCCTTGTCATGTCTGTGATCACATCCGGGACTCCGAACTACCTTTGGTACATCAAAACACATAAACTCATAATACCGATCGCCATCGAACGTTAAACGTGCGGACTGTCGTGGAATTGTCACGGCAGATGTCCTAGTGTGAGGACTTAGTCGTGGATCCATCGCACTAGGTTAGCTTAAAGGGGTTAAATGGGACAAAGGACGCGGGAGTTTATACTGGTTCGGCCCCTTGCGGTGAAGGTAAAGGCCTACTCCAGTTGAGGTGGTATTGCTTATGTCTCGATTACCAGGGAGCGAATATGCTTGGCCTAGCTTTTGATCTGTTGTCTCTTTCCCTAAACCGCCGCTGGTTCATCCCTTTATATACACAGGTTGACACCCACCGGCTTTACAGAGTCCCGGCCGGCTCATATAACGTATCTGGCTCGGTGACCAAATACACATGCCTTACAATACAAGTCATACATATATGGCGGTTTACGCTTATGGGCTTTAAGCCGCCTATGGTCCTTGGGCCTTTTAACAAGTCTTCATAATGAACCGCCATCTTTAGCGCCTTTATGGGCTTTGTCTTGATAGACCGCCGTGGCTTAACCCGGCCCCTCCTGGGCGGGTTAACCCAATAGTTACATCCCCAACATTAGGCCCCAGGTTGATTTGAACTTGTTCATGTCAATCTTCAACACTTAAGAAAAAATCCTTCTTCCTTTGTTCTTCACAACATATTGTAACCCGCCATGACGTCATCACCTGGAATTACGGAAACTTGCCATGATGTCATCTGCCATTAATTTCTCATGAGACACGGCATATATTAATGGATCTTTATCTTTAATTAACCACCCCTAAAATCGATGCGTCGAAATGGCTGGATAATCATCTTTTGGCCTCCTCGTTTCTCACGCCTGCCTACTAACCCTTTCCTTATAAATAGGCCCCGACAGCCCATCCATTCTCCCCTTCTTTCCTTCTCATCTTCCTCCTCTCTCCGCGACGCCTCCGCACATCTGAGCACTGTCGCTGCCGCGAAGCTCATCATCGTCCTCGACCTCGGCCGCTGCATCAACCTGATTGGGACCAGAGAAAAACTACAACGCCTCTCCATTGCTCAACGGTTCCGGTAAGTACCTTATCTTCTCCACCATAGATCTTCATTAGGGTTTCTTCAATTCTTATGAGTTCATCATCGTTGTTCATCACGCTTCTATTTAACCCTTACTTGGATCCAAAACTAGCCTTTGAAATATGAAATCCTTTGCTTTAATCACTGAACATGCCCTTTAGCCACAGAATCTCACCAATGTGTTAGTTCCTCCACTGCTGGAATATTTAGGTTTTAATTTTCCTTTTTCGCACAGCGCTAGATCCAAATACCCTACTCCAGTCTATAAAACCTGTTTGTCCCAACACTTAGTAAAAATTCTCTCTTGCCAGAGCTTGAATATCAGTGCTTGTCATGGTGGCTTACATCACTGACTTATAATTACCCATATATCATTAGGCCCCATTTAAGCCGCCATTCGGAGTACATGTTGTAGTTTTTTATTTCCAGCTTTAATGAACCAGCTTAACATGGCAAAAAAAATCTTTTCTTTAGGCTTTTCTCTTCATAATGCCGCCAAAGACAGTCACTTCATGCAACTGGGTTAAGTCCATTATTACCGAAGATACTCTCAAAGATTTTGTCAAAATCAGGTACTTGCTAGCAAAGAATGTTATGCATTATCGTGCCCCCAATCCAGGCGAAGAAATACCTCAACCAAAGGATGGTGAGGTCATTGCTTTCACTGGCCACATGAACCGGGGCTTCTCACCGCCTGGCTCTAAATTTTTCTGAGATGTTCTGCACTTCTTTCAACTCCATTCGCAAGACATTGGACCCAGTTCCGTGTCAAACATTTGCAACTTTCAAGTCTTCTGCGAAGTATACCTTCAAGAGGAGCCTAGTGTGGAACTTTTCAGAGAATATTTTTATTTGAACCGCCAAAACAAATTCACAAACGGACCCGGCTTGGAGCTCGGTGCAATCTCAATTCAAGGAAGAAGAGATGCTAACTTCCCCTATGCTTGTTTACCGAGTCATCCCAAGGACTGGAACGAGACATGGTTTTATTGCAAAGATACCTCTCCGGCTGACGATAATCCAATGTCAGGTTATTGTGTCGAGCGCCTGGACCCAAAACATTTTCTTCCTGAGAAACTTACCGCTGCCGAACGTGCAAAGCTTGCCCCTATCACTGCAAAGGTCAAAGCTCTGCTGGGAAACAGTTTAACTGGCATTGACTTGGTTCGGTGCTGGGTCTCTTGGCGAATTATACCCTTGAGCCGCCGGCCTAGCTTAATATGCACTTACACTGGTGGTATAAAGGATCCGTTGCGCCATAGTTCTATACGTTTAACTGACGAGGCAATCAGCAAAATGACCAAGTCCCTTCTGAATGAAGATCTGGAAGATTGTAGCAAAGTGGGTCTGAACCCTTTCTGCAAACTTAACCCGCCACCAGATGTGAGTCTCCAATTTTCTTACCTTTACCTCATCATTTAATCATTTTATTAACTCAACTTTGATGACTTTCACAGGCTGATTCTGATTTTTGGAAGAAGAAGTACGATCATGAAGCTGCCAAGAAAGCCGCCAACAAAAGCACTAAGAAAAATAAGAAGAAACCAAGTGCCTCCAACATGTTTGAACATGATGACAGCTCTGAGTTGGAGGTAGCCCTTGACTCCCTTGGCCCCTTTTTCAATCACCTTATTGACACTAATTATGCTCAGGATGACACGGGGGCCAGCCAAGCAGCTGAATAAGAGGTAACTATTATTTTGTCTGACTCAGAGCCTTTGCCAAGACAGAAAATTCGACGAGTAACCCAGAAAGTAAGCTTTTCGCACCCCTTAGCTCATTTGGATCCTCACTTTCTTTTGAAGCAATAGCAGCACGAGAACCGGCGACAAACTCAGACCAGTGGAGGTGGATAGTTATCATCCGGCTTATCAAATACTCCAGCCCCACGAAAACGGCAAAACGAGGTCTTTCCCAAACTTAACTCTTTTTACCCCCTGGCGGGTCTCATTCATCAGCCACTTACTCCTTCCAATTCAAATTATCAGGAGGTTTCTCACTCTTCTTCCGGCGACTCATCCCAAACTTAGCTGTCGGATTTCAAGACTGCCCCTAGGTAACATCTCTTTTATTTCCTATCTCCTTATTCTCTTATACTTATACTGATCTCTCATGAACCATGCAGTGGAAAAGCCAAGCCTAACAAGAGGGTAAAGGTGATCAAGCCGGCTGAAGACCCCAAAGTTCCTGAGCCGGAACAACAAATTCCAGCATCTAATACCTCCGTGGTACCACCCGACGAGCATGTCTTTAACGATGCACTAGAAATTCCTGACCTCTCCAGCGACCAGACAAGACTCAACCCTTTGAACACTAAATCGTCAACCCCACTTAAAGCATCAGAGACTCATACTCATGATGTTATGATTACTGGCACCGGCTTTACAGAGCCGAGAAATCCAACTGTGTTGGCTCAACACTCCGCTAAACAGGAATTTATTAAAAAGCGGAAAGTGAGGTTTGATGTTACCCATTATTCTCAATTGAGAAGCAGTGAAGTACTCTCTAGCTACCTCAACCAAGTACATACCAGCTGATATCTTGAAATTGATATGGTGAAGCAAATGCATCAAAAATATGAGGTATGAATCCTGGCTTAAATACATTATGCATATCCTGTCAACCCCAAAGTCTATTGTGTAGAATAGAATTGAATATGTTGTAGACTTTAGAATAGCAATGAGTAGAAAGTATCTTTTACTTAAACCGTATTTTAATGATCAACATTGCATCCATAGCCCCCAAGAGCCGGTTTAATCAGCATGAATAAACCAGTACTTATCAGTGTTTATAGATCAGAACTTACTCATGTAGCCCCATGAGCTGGCTGTGGTTGTCCATGGCACTGCCGGGTCATCATAAAGTAGTAATGAAATATGAACATATATGCATTAGCCCTCAAGTGCTAAGTAATTTTGCTTGCAAAGTGCTTGGGACTTAGCCATATAAATCAATGTAGAAAGAATTCGTCGGTAGGCATTAGCCCCCAAGTGTCAAGTGTTGTTGCTTGGAAAAGGCTTCGGACTTATATTCCTGTGACCCAGATATAGATGTGTTTGTAACTCTGTGTTTATACAGGAAGCCACCGCTGAACTTCAATCACAACTGGCTGATGTAAAGACCCGGTTGGAGATTCAAGAGTCTGAGACCCGTGAAGCCGATTTAAAATTCAAGTTTAGTTTGGAGGAAACGGAAAAGTTGAAGACCGGTTTTCCTGCTGAAGGAAACTCCTGGGCCGAAGAGAAAAACGCTCTAACACAGCGCACCAAAAAAGCTGAAGCTGATCTGGAAAAGGTGACCTCTGAGCTTACCGGTTTAAAACACCGGGTGTCTCAGATGGTTTCTGCTATCTTTGGTAAGTCACTGTGTGAATATTGTAATTGAATCTCTTCCGTGATGGTATAAACCGCCACTGATTACTTCCATGGTTGTCACACAGGTCCAAGGAGCAGTAATCTGAATCAAGATGTTTTGGTGAAGCTTAAAGCCGTATATACCCTGGTTGAACAGCTATATACCGGAACTCAGCGCACATTAGCCACAATTTCTCCAACAAATCAAGGACCCAACCTGCTAAGCGACGTGTTGAAAACATTGTCAATTCTGCCTGCGAGGATTCAAGAGATAAAATGGTCATGTGCGAGAGCCAGCGCCATGACGGCCTTGAGCTGTGCCAAGGCATGGGTACCCGAGCTAGACCCGGTCGAAGTAGCTACCGGGTATCGCAGCCTGAAAGAAGATGGCACTCCTTTTGATCAGCAAGACTTCGCCGCCTGCGTTAAAGAAATTCATCCTCATGCGATAGTAATTGCTGATGAAACCAATCTCTCAAAATATCAGCCGACTTATGATGCAGAGAACCAAAAGATGTTCACGCCTGCTTATAAAGTGATGGATCTAATTCCTCCAATTCGTAAGCATACTTTCGCCCCTGAAGTTGACCCGTCAAATCTTATTGATGATGAAGTTGAATTCCATGCCCTACGTGGCATTGATTGGTCAACACCAAACTTCCAGACGGCAGAGGAGGACGAAGAACTGGAGAAGGATGATCCGGAAGGCTCAAGTCGGCAAGGCCAGGATGAATGATCTGCCGGGCGGTTTATATATTTCATCCTTTGAAAACACTTGATCTTGTTTGGCTTACAGAGTCATGTAATAGGCCAGTAAACTTTGATGTGTCGTGCCATCATGCGCGTTCTTTGCTTTGTGCTACATCATTTGATCCACTGTCTAAAGAGCGTATCACTTTATGCTTATGATAACATCAATTTATGCAGAAGGATCTTTATCATTATCCTGCACACAAGTAAATCACAAGTTCCTCGGTGGTTTACCGCGGGGCGGGTCATGATACCATATATAAACCACTGGCAACTAAAATAAGTCATAATCAGGGCCGATTTAACCATGACTAAATATATATATGAAATATCATACCTGTGATATTCAATTAAGCTGTCGGTTCATCATACCAACGCAGTAAGAGGTAATATCCCAAGATTTGGAATATAATACTTCCAAGCACCTTAATACATATTGGCGATTTACAATTTGTCATCCTGGTGGGTTAAAAAACTCCGGATACGCTTCAAATATGAGCCACATGGATGAAGATTATACAGCCTGAATTTTCTCCGGCCATATGTTAATATGGCCTAAATATATAAATTCCAAAAAACTCTCAGAGAACAGAGAACGGATAAAAATCGAGAAAACGAGGTTTTCATAAACCGCCAAGCTCAAAAATTCAAAAGTTTTCATGGTGTATGAGCCGGACCAAGAGGGATTTATGGCTAAGATTCAAATATGACCAGGAAGCCCCCAAGTGGCTTGCGGCCATAAGTGTTAGTATTGAGCCGGTTAAAAGGGATGTTTTACATCTATGCTTTGAATACGAGCAGGAAGCCCCAATTAACCGTAATTGTGGCATTGCGCCGATCAAGAGGGATATTCATAGCTATGATTCGAATACGATCAGGAAGCCCCCAAGTGACCATAAGTGTGGCATTGTGCTGATCAAGAGGGATATTCACAGCTATGATTCGAATATGATCAGGAAGCCCCCAAGTGACCATAATTGTGGCATTGCGGCGATCAAGAGGGATATTCACAGCTATGATTCGAATACAATCAGGAAGCCCCCAAGTGACCATAATTGTGTGGCGTTGCACCGATCAAGAGGGATATTCACAGCTATGATTCGAATACGATCAGGAAGCCCCCAAGTGAGCAGAAGTGTGTGACATTGCGCCGATCAAGAGGGTAGTAACGCTATGTTCTCCTTGGTGAGTACACCTATGTTTGAACAGGAAGCTCCCAAGTGATCTTTCTGTAATGACAAAGACTCATTATTCTTGAAATGAAATGACAGATGCCCTGATTTATTAGGGATGCCGGCTTTATTATATTCTTTATAATATATACATCGTCAAAATATGTACATCACAAGAGCCGGTGGCTTCAGGTGTAGTAAGGCCAAAGATGAGCAATATTCCATGGTCGGCGGGTCTCCTCCTCCGACGTGCGTGAGTCCTTGTGGTCTCGAACATCGATAAGGTAGTATGAGCCGTTGTTCAGATTCTTGCTGACCACAAAGGGTCCTTCCCAAGGTAGGGATAACCTGTGCATATCCGTCTGATCCTAGATAAGCCGGAGCACGAGGTCCCCTTCTTGAAAGGTTCTGGTTTTGACCCGGCGGCTGTGATAAGGGCGCAAATCTTGCTGGTAAATCGCCGAACGAGCCGCCGCGAGGTCACGCTCCTCATCCAACAAGTCAAGTGCATCCTGACACGCTTTCTCATTATCAGCTTCTACATAAGCCGCCACTCGAGGTGAATCATGACGAATGTCACTAGGGAGAAGTGCCTCTGCTCCGTAAACCATGAAGAAAGGCGTATAACTCGTAGATCTGTTGGGGTAGTATTGATGCTCCATAACACAGAAGGTAACTCCTCCACCCAACAACCCGACATCCTCTGTAAAGGAACCATAAGTCGGGGCTTGATGCCTTTCAAGATCTATTGATTAGCTCTCTCTGCTTGACCATTAGACTGGGGGTGAGCCACTGATGATACATCAAGCCAGATGTGTTCACGTTGACAAAATTCCTCCACGGCACCCTTGGATAGATTAGTGCCATTATCAGTTATAATACTATGGGGAAAACCAAAGCAGAAAATCACCTTTTTCACGAATTGAAACGTCGTTGCTGCATCACATTTACTGACCGGCTCTGCTTCAATCCACTTTGTAAACTTATCGACTGCCACCAGGAGATGCGTCCTTTTGTCTTTGGACCTTTTGAAAGGTCCAACCATATCAAGCCCCCAGACTGCAAATGGCCAAGTAATTGGAATCATCCACAGCTCTTGAGCCGGCACATGGGCGTGTCGTGCAAACTTCTGACAACCATCACATCTACTGACTAGATCCACTACATCAGCGTGCGCCGTCAGCCAATAGAACCCATGACGAAAAGCTTTGGCTACGAGAGATTTAGACCCGGCATGATGACCACAATGTTGGGGAACGCAGTAATTTCAAAAAAAATCCTACGCACACGCAAGATATATCATGGTGATGCATATCAACGAGAGAGGAAGAGTGTTTTCCACATACCCTCGTAGACCGTAAGCGGAAGCATTATGACAACGCGGTTGATGTAGTCGTACGTTTTCACGATCCGATCGGTCCTAGTACCGAAAGTACGGCACCTTCGTGATCTGCACACATCTAGCTCAGTGACATCCCACGAACTCTCGATCCAGCTGAGTGTCGAGGGAGAGCTTCATCAGCAAGACGGCATGATGACGGTGATGATGATACTACCGGAATAGGGCTTCACCTAACCACCGCTACGATATGACCGAGGTGGGTTATGGTGGAGGGGGGCATCGCACATGTCTAAGGGGTCAATGATCAACTTGTGTGTCCATGGGGTGCCCCCCTACCCCGTATATAAAGGAGGGGAGGGGCCGGCTCTCTCTATGGCATGCCCTCGGGGAGTCCTACTCCCACCGGGAGTAGGATTCCCCCCTTCCCTAGTTGGAGTAGGAGAGGAAGGGAAGGAGGAGTAGGAGAGAAAGAAAGGGGCCCCCCAAACCTATTCCAATTCAGCCTCCTGCCCAAGGGGGGTGCACCAGCCCCTTGTGGGCTGGTGTGATTCCTTCTTATGGCCCATAAGGCCCATAACTTCTCCCGGGGGGTTCCGGTAACCTCCCGGTACTCCGAAAAAATGCCTGAACCACTCGGAACCATTTAGATGTCCAAACATAGGCTTACAATATATTGATCTTTATGTCTCAACCATTTCGAGACTCCTCGTCATGCCCGTGATCACATCCGGGACTCCGAACAACCTTCGGTTCATCAAAGCACACAAACTCATAATACCGATCGTCACCGAACGTTAAGCGTATGAACCCTACGGGTTCGAGAACTATGTAGACATGACCGAGACTCACTTCTGGTCAATAACCAATAGCGGAACCTAGATGCTCATATTAGTTCCTACATATTCTATGAAGATCTTTATCGGTCAAACCGCATAACAACATACGTTGTTCCCTTCCTCATCGGTATGTTACTTGCCCGAGATTCGATCATCGGTATCTCAATACCTAGTTCAATCTCGTTATCGGCAAGTCTCTTTACTCGTTCCGTAATGCATCATGCCGCAACTAACTCATTTGTCATGATGCTTGCAAGGCTTATAGTGATGTGCATTACCGAGAGGGCCCAAAGATACCTCTCCGATACTCTGAGTGACAAATCCTAATCTTGATCTATGCCAACTCAACAAACACCATTGGAGACACCTGTAGAGCATCTTTATAATCACCCAGTTACGTTGTGACATTTCATAGCACACAAGGTGTTCCTCCGGTATTCGGGAGTTGCATAATCTCATAGTCAGAGGAACATGTATAAGTCACGAAGAAAGAAGAAGCAATAAAACTGAACGATCATTATGCTAAGCTAACGGATGGGTCTTGTCCATCACATCATTCTCTAATGATGTGGTCTCGTTCATCAAATGACAACACATGTCCATGGCTAGGAAACTTAACCATCTTTGATTAACGAGCTAGTCAAGTAGAGGCATACTAGGGACACTTTGTTTGTCTATGTATTCACACATGTACTAAGTTTCTGGTTAATAAAATCCTAGCATGAATAATAAACATTTATCATGATATAAGGAAATATAAATAACAACTTTATTATTGCCTCTAGGGCATATTTCCTTCAGTCTCCCACTTGCACTAGAGTCAATAATCTAGTTCACATCGTCATGTGCTTTAACACCAATAGTTCACATCTTTATGTGATCAGTTCACATCTCCATGTGACTAACACCCAAAGGGTTTACTAGAGTCAATAATCTAGTTCACATCGCTATGTGATTAACACCCAAAGATTGATCATGTTTTGCTTGTGAGAGAAATTTGGTCAACGGGTCTGTCACATTCAGAGCCATATGTATTTTGCAAATTTTCTATGTCTGCAATGCTTTGCACGGAGCTACTCTTTCTAATTGCTCCCACTTTCAATATGCATCTAGATCGAGACTTAGAGTCATCCAGATCGGTATCAAAGCTTGCATCGATGTAACTCTTTATGACAAACTCTTTGTCACCTCCATAACCGAGAAATATTTCCTTATTCCACTAAGGATAATTTTTGACCGTTGTCCAGTGATCCGCTCATGGATCACTATTATACCCTCTTGCCGAACTTATGGTGAGGTACACAATAGGTCTGGTACACATCATAGCATATTTTATAGAACCTATGACTGAGGCATAGGGAATGACTTTTCATTCTCTTTCTATTTTTTGCCTGGTCGGGTTTTGAGTCTTTACTCAACTTCACACCTGGCAACACAGGCAAGAACTCCTTCTTTGACTGTTTTATTTTGAACTACTTCAAAATCTTGTCAAGGTATGTACTTATTGAAAATATATCAAGCGTCCTGATCTATCTCTATAGATCTTGATGCTCAATATGTAAGTAGGTTCACCGAGCTCTTTCTTTGAAAAACTCCTTTCAAACACTCCTTTATGCTTTCCAGAAAATTCTACATTATTTCTAACAATATGTCATTCACATATACTTATCAGAAATGATGTAGTGCTCCCACTCACTTTCTTGTAAATATAGGCTTCACCGCAAGTCTATATAAAACCATATGCTTTAATCACATTATCAAAGCATATATTCCAACTCCGAGATGCTTGCACCAGTCCATAGAAGGATCGCTGGAGCTTGCTCACTTTGTTAGCACCTTTAGGATTTACAAAACCTTCTGGTTGCATCATATACAACTCTTCTTTAAGAAATCCATTAAGGAATGCAGTTTTGACATCCATTTGCCAGATTTCATAAAATGCGGCAACTGCTAACATGATTCGGACAGACTTTTAAGCATCGATACGAGTGAGAAAATCTTATCATAGTCAACACCTTGATCTTGTCGAAAACGTTTTGCGACAATTCAAGCTTTGTAGATAGTAACACTACTATCATCGTACGTCTTTCTCTTGAAGATCCATTTATTCTCAATGACTCACCGATCATTGGGCAAGTCAATCAAAGTCCATATTTTGTTCTCATACATGGATCCCATCTCAGATTTCATGGCCTCAAGCCATTTTGCGAAATCTAGGCTCATAATAGTTCATAGGTTCGTCATGGTCTAGTAACATGACTACCAGAACAGGATTACAGTACCACTCTGGTGCGGACCGTACTCTGGTTGACCTACAAGGTTCGGTAGTAACTTGATCTAAAGTTTCATGATCATCATCATTAGCTTCCTCACTAATTGGTGTAGGAATCACTGGAACTGATTTTTGTGATGAACTACTTTCCAATTCGGGAGAAGGTACAATTACCTCATCAAGTTCTACTTTCCTCCCATTCACTTCTTTCGAGAGAAACTCCTTCTCTAGAAAGGATCCATTCTTAGCAACAAACTATCTTGCCTTCGTATCTGTGATAGAAGGTGTACCCAACAATTTCTTTTGGGTATCCTATGAAGATACACTACTCCGATTTGGGTTCAAGCTTATCAGTTTGAAACTTTTTCACATAAGCAGCGCAACCCCGAACTTTAAGAAACGACAGCTTTTGTTTCTTGCCAAACCATAGTTCATACGGTGTCATCTCAACGGATTTAGATGGTGCCTTATTTAACGTGAATGTAGTTGTCTCTAATGCATAACCCCAAAACGATAGTGGTAAATCGGTAAGAGACATCATAGATCACACCATGTAGCGACCAGACCTCAAACAGTCTGATCTCTGTGCTCCGGTGTCATCCCTGGATCAGTAATGCTGACACCACACAGTACTCGGAGGATTTATAGCAGAGTAGCAATCACACACTTATTACATCGGATGTCTCAAAAGAGAACTTATTACAATAAATATGGCTTAAGGCCATCTAATAACGATAACAGCGGAAGGCTTGGAAGATAAGTGAGTCCATCAACTCCAACGGCATCACTGAGTATAGAACCACGACCTAAACTCCTTAATCGTCGTCTGAAAAGTCTACAACATTAACGTTGCAGCCCGAAAATGGGTTAGCACATGGAATATGCTGGCAAGGTAACACATAGAGAGTAATGGAATGCAACAGCTATACTATATGCATATTTGGCTGGTGTAAAGCTCTATGGTTACAGTTTTTGCGTAAAGCCAATTTTTCCCTACTTCAAAGGAATAAATTTATTTACTATTATGGTGGTTGTTAAACATTGAGAATGGTTGACAGCATCCTCAATCCCAATTATAAATCATCATTAAACAAACCCATCAAAATTAATTTTAAAGTAACATGTTGAGATTCACATGATAATCCAAGTACCAGATACTCAAGTTGTCCATAACCGGGGACACGGCTAATCATGATTAGTTTATTACACTCTGCAGAGGTTTGCGCACTTTTCCCCACAAGACTCGATCGCCTCCGTTGGATTTCTCGCACTACATGGTGTTTGAGAAACGGATGATCGAGACATAGCCTTTCAGAAGCGCTAGCACCTTACGATCGGGTAGACCGTACCACCTACATCCCCTACATCTGCTAGTCTACCACTGTAAGAGTTCGCACAACTTAATCAACTATGCCAGAGCCCATAATGGCTTGTGGCTGCACACGGAAGTTTCTAGTATGAATAATCTCATGATCCCTTTAAGCCTGGGTGGCGGTCCAAAAGAAAACAGGCAAGTCCTGATAGAAACTAGGTGCCTCAATCCACCCAGATGTGTATTTAAGTTGCCACCTTAAATAAACCATTAAAAATTATCAAACTCACATCTGTCATGGATATCACTCACCCAATCCACGTCTACTAGCATAGCATGGCATAATAAGCAAACATAGAAGTAACTCCCAAAGGTTTCATAATAAATAGGTGATAGGTACTACCTCATCTACTTCCCATCCCACAATTTAATTAGATCCTAATCATGCAATGTGTGAAGATTGATCTAATGCAATAAAACTGGGTTGTAGAAAAGGTATGATCAAAGTGTTACTTGCCTTGCTGATGATCCACGAAACCTAGAGATTCGAAGTAACAGGCGGTGCACTCCGGGTATTCTATCACAGACAAACAAACAAGCATACAATAAGTACTCATCTAATGCACAGGTAAAACTCAAATAGAAGATCTAACCACAAAGTTCAACTTAAGAACCCTGGTTTGCAAAAAGAATCAAACCGAACGAAGCAAAAGAAATCAAACGACGAAAGAAAACAACTTCGTTCTAGTAATCTGGATCTAGGTCAAATTTTACTGTAGCAAAAACTTGTTCAAGTTGGTTATTCAGAAAGAGAGTTTTGAGACGAAACTCCAGGCGCTTGAATCGCCTGATTCCGATAAACGAGCGAAAAGTTATACTAAAACAAAAATCGGATCAGAAATCGCGATCAGAAAATAACCGCGGAAAATCCGACGAAAAAGACAAGCGACGAACAGAAAACAAAAAAAATCGCACGGAAAACGAGGCGCGTCGGCGAACCTTGGAAAGCGCGCTCCGGCGGCGGCGGCGTCCGGCGGCAGCGGCGTCCGGCGGCGGCGGCGGCGGCGTCCGGCGGCGGCAGCGGCGGCGACGGTGGGGCTGGGGCGGTTGTGGGCTTCTCTGGCCCGGGGGCGCGGGTATTTAAAGGCTGCCCCGGGCGGTGTCCCGCTCGGATACGGCCCGGAGTCGGTTCCTTTTTTTTAAATAATTCCGCTCGGAAAAAAATAAAAAGAAATACTAAACGGACTCCAAAAATCGTGAAATAAATTTTGCCGGGTTCCTAAAATCAAGCCCGATAAAGTGAACATTTATTTGGGCCCAAACTACAACTTTGAAAAACGCGTATTTTTCCTAAATTAAATAAAAATACCGGAAAACTCCGAAATAAATCTTATTTGATTTTTTTATTAAATCCTCAATATTTCTATATTTTGGGAAAGTCATTTTATTCCCTCTCTCATATTTTTGTAATAGAAATAATTGATGATAAAATAAATAAAATCAAATGATCCTGTTTACATAATTTGAGAAAACTCAAATACGTAAATAACGAAATCCCCAACTCTCTCCGTGGGTCCTTGAGTTGCTTAGGATTTTCTAGGATCAAAATCAAAGGCAAATAAAATATGATATGCATGATGATCTAATGTATAACAATCCAAATTGAAATTTTGGGATGTTACAAACCTACCCCCTTAAGATGAATCTCGCCCTTGAGATTCGGGTTGGCTAGAAAATAGGTAAGGGTGGTCTTTGAGCAAATCTTCCTCTCGTTCCCAGGTGGCTTCATCCTCCGTGTGGTGGCTCCACTGAACTTTACAAAACTTGATAACCTTGCTGCGAGTAACTCGGCTGGCAAACTCGAGAATCTTGACTGGTTTCTCCTCGTAGGTCAAATCGTTATCCAACTGAATTGCTTCCAATGGCACTGTATCTCTCAAAGGTATGTCATCCATCTCCGCGTGACACTTCTTCAACTGAGAAATGTGGAACACATCATGAACTCCTGACAATCCTGCTGGCAATTCCAACTTGTAGGCCACTTCTCCCATACGCTCCAAAACTCGATATGGCCCTACAAATCGTGGCGCTAACTTCCCTTTAACTCCAAAACGCTTAATCCCTCGAAGTGGGGATACTCGAAGATACGCTCTATCTCCGACTTCGTAAACTGTCTCCTTGCGTTTAGAATCTGCATAGCTCTTCTGCCTAGACTGGGCTACCTTGAGCCTATCGCGAATCAACTTCACCTTCTATTCAGACTCTTTAATCAGATCTGGTCCAAACAACTGGCGGTCTCCAACTTCGTCCCATGACAACGGTGTCATGCACCTCCTTCCGTATAAAGCTTCTAAAGGGGCCATCTTCAAACTGGTCTGATAACTATTATTGTAAGAGAACTCTGCATATGGCAAATTACCGTCCCAACTAGATCCATAATCAAGCGCACAAGCTCTCAGCATATCCTCCAAAATCTGATTGACTCTCTCGGTCTGTCCATCTGTCTGCGGATGAAAAGTTGTACTAAATTCTAGCCTAGTACCCAAAGTCTCATGCAACTGCTTCCAGAACTTTGAGGTAAACTGGGTTCCTCTATCTGATACGATACTCCTCGGAACTCCATGCAAACATACGATCCTGGTCATATATATCTTTGCCAACTTAGCACTGGTGTAAGTGGTCTTTACTGGGATGAAATGAGCTACTTTCGTCAATCGATCGACTACAACCCAAATCGAGTCATAGCCTGAACGAGTCCTCGGTAAATCCCGTGATAAAATCCATGCCTATCTTATCCCACTTCCATTCAGGTATCGGCAATGGTTGCAACAATCCTGCTGGCTTCTGATGCTCTGCCTTTACTCTCTGACATACGTCACAAACTGCTACATACTCCGCAATATCCTTCTTCATTCATGTCCACCAGAAAATCTCCTTCAAATCCAAATACATCTTGGTATTCCCTGGGTGAATCGAATACGGTGAATCATGAGCCTCTCGCAAAATCAACTTTCTAATATCCAGGTCATTGGGCACATAAACACGGTCTTCAAACCATAGGATGTCGTGCTCATCCTCATGAAATCCTTTAGCTTTTCCTTTGCTCAGTTTCTCCTTTATAGAAGCAATCTCCTTGTCAGTTTTCTGAGCTTCTCTGATTTTATCCATCAGTGTTGACTGAATCTCCAATGCTGCCACATAGCCTCTCGGAACTATCTCCAAACATAGCTCACGAAGGTTATCTGCTAACTCCTTGGGTATTCCTCCCGTCATTAATGTATTGACATGGCTCTTACGGCTTAATGCGTTAGCTACTACATTAGCTTTTCCGGGATGGTAATGCAATATCATATCATAATCTTTGATGAGCTCCAACCATCTCCTTTGTCTGAGATTCAACTCCTTCTGCGTGAAAATGTACTTCAAACTCTTGTGATCCGTGAACACCTCACAATGATTTCCAGTGAGGAAATGTTTCCATGTCTTCAATGCATGCACTACGGCTGCTAACTCCAAATCATGTGTGGCATAATTCAATTCGTGAGGCTTCAGTTGTCGTGAAGCATACGAAACAACTCTACCTTCCTGCATAAGCACTGCTCCAAGTCCTCGACGTGAAGCGTCGCAATACACCTCATAATCCTTGGTCTGATCTGGCAAAATCAATATTGGTGAGGTAACCAAACGTTTCTTCAACTCCTGGAAACTAGCCTCACACTCCTCAGTCCATTTGAATTTAGTATCCTTCTTCAATAACTCCGTCATAGGCTTCGCAATCTTTGAAAGTTCTCAATAAATCTTCGGTAGTATCCTGCGAGTCCAAGAAAACTCCGGATCTCTCCAACTGTTGTTGGTGCTTCCCACTTGGTCACAGTATCTACTTTAGTGGGATCTACTGCTATACCTTCTCCAGATATAACATGTCCGAGGAATCCTACTTCCTTCAACCAAAACTCACATTTGCTGAACTTGGCATATAATTGATGTTCTCTGAGCTTCCCAAGTACCAAACGCAAATGGTCCTTATGCTCCTCTTCATTCTTTGAATAAACCAGGATATCATCGATGAACACTACGACGAACTTATCCAAAAACTCCATAAACACTTTGTTCATCATGTTCATAAAATAGGCAGGCGCGTTAGTCAGTCCAAATGACATAACGGTATACTCATACAGCCCATACCTGGTGGTAAAAGCTGTCTTCGGAATATCCTGTTCTCGAATCTTCAACTGATGGTACCCCGATCGCAAATCGATCTTGGAAAACACTTTAGCTCCTTGCAATCGATCAAACAGATCATTGATCATTGGTAGTGGGTACTTGTTTTTTATTGTTACTTCGTTCAATCCTCGATAGTCAACAACCATTCTTAACGATCCATCCTTCTTCTCCACTAGAAGTACTGGTGATCCCCAAGGCGAAGAACTTGGGCGAATATATCCCTTATCCAGTAACTCCTTAATCTGCTTCTTAATTTCCACCAAATCCTTTGCTGGCATCCTATATGGTCTCTTTGATATTGGCCTAGTGCCTGTCAATAGCTCAATCAAAAACTCAATATCTCTATCCGGTGGCATGCCTGGCAACTCTTCTGGAAATACATCAGGAAAATCCTTTACCACTGGTACTTCCTCCTGCACAACTCCTGTTAGGCAATTTACTTGTGTCCTTTTTGGCACATGCCGGGATACATACTTGATCCTTCTCCCTTCTGGTGTGGTAAGCAAAATTGACTTACTATCACACTCAATATTCCCTTCATACTTTGATAACCAATCCATGCCTAATATCACATCCAATCCTTGAGATTCCAATACTATTAGGTCTGAGGGAAATACATAGTTACCAATCCTTAATGGTAACCGATCACACCATAGACTAGCCACATACTCTGCTCCTGGCGAGGTTACTAACATGGGTGACCTAAGGGCTTGGGTTGGTAGGTTATACTTATCCACAAATCCCCTTGAGATGTATGAATGCGATGCACCAGTATCAAAAAGAACGAGTGCAGTAAATGACTTAACCAAAAACTTACCTATTACTGCATCGGGCTGAGCTTCAACCTCCTCCACACTAACGTGGTTCACCTGTCCCCTGTTGAAAGGGTTCGGCTTCTTTCCAGAGCTTCCATTACCGTTTTGGCCTTCAGGACATTCATTTGCATAATGTCCGGTCTTCTGACACTTAAAACAAGTGACTTGGCTCAGGTCCTTCTTGGCTGGGGTTGATGGGGTGCTGCGGTTCTGTCCATTGCTTCCTCCATTCCCATTACCATTCTTGGTGCCATTGTGATTGTGCGAGCTACCTACTCCATGGGTATGCTGAAAATGTCCTCCCGGTCTAGGGGTAAAGCGAGGCTTTTGCTGAGCTCCTGAATTATACTTTCCTTGTCCATACTTCCTCTTGCGGTTCTCAATTTGCTGCTGCTTCCCTTCAATCATAAGAGCACGATCTACCAACTCCTGGTAGTTGTTGAAGGTGGCTACCATCAACTGCATACTCAATTCATCATTCAGTCCTTCCAGGAATTTCTCCTGCTTAGCTGCATCCGTAGCAACGTCATCTGGGGCATAACGTGCTAGCTTACTAAACTCCTCCACATACTGGCCAACTGTCCGTCCTCCTTGGTGCAAGTTACGAAACTCACGCTTCTTCATGGCCATTGCTCCTGATGATACATGGGCAGTACGAAAAGCCTGCTAAAACTGGTCCCATGTGACAGTGTCAACTGGGAAGGTGGCTGTGAAATTCTCCCACCATGATGCTGCGGGTCCTTCCAGCTGATGTGCGGCAAACTTCACCTTCTCCGCATATGTGCATCCTGCTGTGGTCAACTCCCTAGCTATCTTGCGGAGCCAATCATCTGCTACTATCAGCTCGGTGCTACTGGAAAACACCGGCGGATTCAGCCTAAGAAAACGGGCTAAGTGGTCAACAGGTGGTGGTGGTGGTGGTGGGTTGTTGTTGTTGTTGTTGTTGTTGTTGTTGTTGTTCCCCTGGTTCTGATTCTGAACTAGCAACTGCATCAAGGTGTTCTGCTGCTGGATCAACTGGGTGAGCTCCGGCAGAAAGGCAAATCCGGGGTCACGTCTCGGAGGCATCTGAGGGTTTAGAAAAGATGAGATATGAGAATAGAGGGGGTCTAAAGAGAAAACACTACCCATATGCACATGAGGCAAAAGCACACAATTCACTTCATTCAATCAAACAAAGGCATACAATCGATCTAGCTATCGCAAAGGTGCTCGGACTACTAAATTTACATGGTGGACTACTACTATTGGTGAGGTGGTCTACTAGAAATATTCTACGGTTGTAGACTCCATGATATCGGCTCCAGCTTCATCAACATAGGTGTCATCGCTACTATCTGCTTCCGGGTCGGTGCCGTCGATGATGATGTAGTCTTCCGGGCTAATCTCCTTGGGTTCTTCGTCTTCATCTACTGGTGTCGGATCTCCCATAAATATTCCAATCTTCTTGATCAGGTCGTCATTCTTCTCCACCAATACTTCAATTTCTTCTTCATAATCTTCATGTGTAGCCTTGAGTTCTTCCTCCAGTTCCTTGATTCTAGTTTTAGCCTTCTTCAGATCTATCATGTCAGCGCACATCTGATCCTCCTGGCATCGAATGTGCTGGTTCAACTCCTGTATAAACGCTGTAATTGATCTATCTTTCCTAGTGCTGATCATCTCCCATTGTTCATCTTGGCGTCCGCAAATCTGGTAGATAGTATCCTTGAGATCCTTGCGGTAGACTTCTCCAATGCGTCCCATGGCGATGTGAGCTGCCATACTCTTTCCTAGACTCCAAGTTGGTGCATCAAAAGAAAACTCTATGGGCTCAGTGACTGGCATGAACGTCCTTCCTGGAACTTGAACTTGAATCATCTAGCGCTCTTCTTTGGGTAAAGTGGCGTTGTAGGTTCCCATGAAGCTTGGTACTCCTATGTTCAGGTATCTAGTGACTTCCTTCAAGTGGCGTCCAAAGGGTGTATCTTCATCTGGTTGTGTGAACTTGTTCCTTGCATCCGCCATCCTAAAGAGTAGAAAAGATGAGAAGTCAGAAGAGAAAGAGAGTGAATAGTGATCTAGGTCTTTAGCTTAGTGGTCGTGTCCTACAGTCAGCGTGTGCTCTGATACCATCTGTGTAGCGACCAGACCTCAAACAGTCTGATCTCTGTGCTCCGGTGTCATCCCTGGATCAGTAATGCTGACACCACACAGTACTCGGAGGATTTATAGCAGAGTAGAAATCACACACTTATTACATCGGATGTCTCAAAATAGAACTTATTACAATAAATATGGCTTAAGGCCATCTAATAACGATAACAGCGGAAGGCTTGGAAGATAAGTGAGTCCATCAACTCCAACGGCATCACTGAGTATAGAACCACGACCTAAACTCCTTAATCATCGTCTGAAAAGTCTGCAACATTAACGCTGCAACCCGAAAACGGGTCAGCACATGGAATATGCTGGCAAGGTAACACATGGAGAGTAATGGAATGCAACAGCTATACTATATGCATATTTGGCTGGTGTAAAGCTCTATGGTTACAGTTTTTGCGTAAAGCCATTTTTTCCCTACTTCAAAGGAATAAATTTATTTACTATTATGGTGGTTGTTAAACATTGAGAATGGTTGACAGCATCCTCAATCCCAATTATAAATCATCATTAAACAAACCCATCAAAATTAATTTTAAAGTAACATGTTGAGATTCACATGATAATCCAAGTACCACATACTCAAGTTGTCCATAACCGGGGACACGACTAATCATGATTAGTTTATTACACTCTGCAGAGGTTTGCGCACTTTTCCCCACAAGACTCGATCGCCTCCGTTGGATTTCTCGCACTACATGGTGTTTGAGAAACGGATGACCGAGACATAGCCTTTCAGAAGCGCTAGCACCTTACGATCGGGTAGACCGTACCACCTACATCCCCTACATCTGCTAGTCTACCACTGTAAGAGTTCGCACAACTTAATCAACTATGCTAGAGCCCATAATGGCTTGTGGCTGCACACGGAAGTTTCTAGTATGAATAATCTCATGAACCCTTTGAGCCTGGGTGGCGGTCCAAAAGAAAACAGGCAAGTCCTGATAGAAACCAGGTGCCTCAGTCCACCCAGATGTGTATTTAAGTTGCCACCTTAAATAAACCATTAAAAATTATCAAACTCACATCTGTCATGGATATCACTCACCCAATCCACGTCTACTAGCATAGCATGGCATAATAAGAAAACGTAGAAGTAACTCCCAAAGGTTTC
This sequence comes from Triticum monococcum, assembly GCA_034509565.1. Classification (NCBI taxonomy): domain Eukaryota; kingdom Viridiplantae; phylum Streptophyta; class Magnoliopsida; order Poales; family Poaceae; genus Triticum; species Triticum monococcum. The sequence goes on along the minus strand of CM067843.1, from coordinate 596,081,559 downwards.
ATAATAAATAGGTGATAGGTACTACCTCATCTACTTCCCATCCCACAATTTAATTAGATCCTAATCATGCAATGTGTGAAGATTGATCTAATGCAATAAAACTGGGTTGTAGAAAAGGTATGATCAAAGTGTTATTTGCCTTGCTGATGATCCGCGAAACCTAGAGATTCGAAGTAACAGGCGGCGCACTCCGGGTATTCTATCGCAGACAAACAAACAAGCATACAATAAGTACTCATCTAATGCACAGGTAAAACTCAAATAGAAGATCTAACTAGAAAGTTCAACTTAAGAACCCTGGTTTGCAAAAAGAATCAAATCGAACGAAGCAAAAGAAATCAAACAACGAAAGAAAACAACTTCGTTCTAGTAATATGAATCTAGGTCAAATTTTAATGTAGCAAAAACTTGTTCAAGTTGGTTATTCGGAAAGAGGGTTTCGAGACGAAACTCCAGGCGCTTGAATCGCCTTATTCCGATAAACGAGTGAAAAGTTATACTAAAACGAAAATCGGATCAGAAATCGCGATCAGAAAATAACCGCAGAAAATCCGACGAAAAAGACAAGCGATGAACAGAAAAGAAAAAAATTTCCCTCTCTTTTTTTTTGCACGGAAAATGAGGCGCATCGGCGAACCTTGGAAAGCGTGCTCCGGCGGCGGCGGCGTCCGGCGGCGGCGGTGGGGCTGGGGCGGTTGTGGGCTTCTCTGGCCCGGGGGCGCGGGTATTTAAATGCTGCCTCGGGCGATGTCCCGCTCAGGTACGGCCCGGAGTCGGTTCCTTTTATTTTAAATAATTCTGCTCGGAAAAAAAATAAAAAAATACTAAACGGACTCCAAAAATCGCGAAATAAATTTTGCCGGGTTCCTAAAATCAAGCCCGATAAGTGAACATTTATTTGGGCCCAAACTACAACTTTGAAAAACGCGTATTTTTCCTAAATTCAAATAAAAATACCGAAAAACTTCGAAATAAATCTTATTTATTTTTTTATTAAATCCTCAATATTTCTATATTTTGGGAAAGTCATTTTATTCCCTCTCTAATATTTTTGTAATAGAAATAATTGATGATAAAATAAATAAAATCAAATGATCTTGTTTACATAATTTGAGAATACTCAAATACGTAAATAACGAAATCCCCAACTCTCTCCGTGGGTCCTTGAGTTGCTTAGGATTTTCTAGGATCAAAATCAAAGGCAAATAAAATATGATATGCATGATGATCTAATGTATAACATTCCAAATTGAAAATTTGGGATGTTACACACCATATCCAACAAAGTATGATTACAACGTTCAGACACACCATTATGTTGTGGTGTTCCAGATGGCGTGAGTTGCGAAACTATTCCACATTGTTTCAAATGAAGACCAAACTCGTAAATTAAATATTCACCTCCGCGATCAGATCGTAGAAACTTTATTTTCTTGTTACGATGATTTTCCACTTCACTCTGAAATTCTTTGAACTTTTCAAATGTTTCAGACTTATGTTTCATTAAGTAGATATACCCATATATGCTCAAATCATCTGTGAAGGTCAGAAAATAATGATACCCGCCGCGAGCCTCAACACTTGTCGGATCGCATACATCAGTATATATTATTTCCAATAAGTCAGTTGCTCGCTCAAATGTTCTGGAGAACGGAGTCTTAGTCATCTTGCCCATGAGGCATGGTTCACAAGCATCAAGTGATTCCAAAAGTCCATCAGCATGGAGTTATTTATGCGCTTTACACCAATATGACCTAAACGGCAAGGCCACAAATAGGTTGCACTATCATTATTAACTTTGCATCTTTTGACTTCAATATTATGAATATGTGTATCACTGTGATCGAGATTCAATAAGCCATTCACCTTGGGTGTATGACCATAGAAGGTTTTATTCATGTAAACAGAATAACAATTATTCTTTGACTTAAATGAATAATTGTATTGAAATAAACATGATCCAATCATATTATGCTCAACGCAAACACCATATAACATTTATTTTAGGTTCAACACTAATCCCGAATGTAAAGGGAGTGTGTGATGGTGATCTTATCAACCTTGGAATCATTTCCAACACACATCGTCACCTTGTCCTCAACTAGTCTTTGTTTATTTTGCAACTCCCCTTTCGAGTTACTACTCTTAGCAAATGAACTAGTATAAAATACAGAGGGGTTTGCTATAAACACTAGTAAAGTACACATCAATAACATGTATATCAAATATACGTTTGTTCACTTTGCCATCCTTCTTACCCGCCAAGTATCTAGGGCAGTTCCACTTCCAGTGACCATTTCCTTTGCAGTAGAAGCACTCAGTTTCAGGCTTGGGTCTAGCTTTGGGCTTCTTCATGGGAGTGGCAACTTGCTTGCCATTCTTCTTGAAGTTCCCTTTCTTTCCCTTGCCCTTTTACTTGAAACTACTGGTCTTGTCAACCATCAACACTTGATGCTTTTTCTTGTTTTCTACCTTCGCTGATTTCAGCATCACGAAGAGCTTTGGGAATCGTTTCCGTTATCCCTTGCATATTATAGTTCATCACAAAGTTCTAGTAACTTGGTGATAGTGACTAGAGAACTCTGTCAATCACTATCTTATCGGGAAGATTAACTCCCACTTGATTCAAGTGATTGTAGTAGTCATACATTCTGAGCACATGCTCACTCGTTGAGCTATTCTCCTCCATCTTGTAGGCAAAGTATTGTCAGAGGTCTCATACCTCTTGACACGGGCATGAGTATGAGATATCAATTTCAACTCTTGGAACATCTTATATGCTCTGTGGCGTTCAAGACATTTTTGAAGTCCCGTTTATAAGCCGTAAAGCATGGTGCACTAAACTATCAAGTAGTCATCATACCGAGCTTGTCAAACGTTCATAACGTCTGCATATGCTCCTGCAATAGGTCTATCACCTAGCGGTGCATCAAGGACATAATTCTTCTGTGCAGCAATGAGGATCATCCTCAGATCATGTACCTAGTCCGCATCATTGCTACTATCATCTTTCAACATAGTTTTTCTCTAGGAACATATCAAAAATAAACGGGGAGCTACATCGCGAGCTATTGATCTACAACATAATTATGCAAATACTATCAAGACTAAGTTCATGATAAATTAAAGTTCAATTAATCATATTACTTAAGAACTCCCACTTAGATAGACATCCTCTAGTCATCTAAATGATCACGTGATCCAAATCAACTAAACCATGTCCGATCATCACGTGAGATGGAGTAGTTTTCAATGGTGAACATTGCTATGTTGATCATATCTACTATATGATTCATGCTCGACCTTTCGGTCTCCAGTGTTCCGAGGCCATATCTGCATATGATAGGCTCGTCAAGTTTAACATGAGTATTCCGCGTGTGCAAAACTGGCTTGCACCCGTTATATGTGAACGTATAGCTTATCACACCCGATCATCATGTGGTGTCTCGGCATGATGAACTATCGCAACGGTGCATACTCAGGGAGAACACTTATACCTTGAAATTTAGTGAGAGATCATCTTATAATGCTACCGCCGAACTAAGAAAAATAAGATGCATAATGGATAAACATCACATGCAATCAAAATATGTGACATGATATGGCCATGATCATCTTGCGCCTTTGATCTCCATCTCCAAAGTACCGACATGATCTCTATCGTCACCGGCATGACACCATGATCTCCATCATCTTGATCTCTATCAACATATCATCACATGGTCGTCTTGCCAACTATTGCTCTTGCAACTATTGCTATCGCATAGCGATAAAGTAAAGCAATTATTTGGCGCTTGCATCTTATGCAATAAAGAGACAACCATAAGGCTTCCGCCAGTTGCCGATAACTTCAACAAAAACATGATCATCTCATACAACAACTTATATCTCATCATGTCTTGACCATATCACATCACAACAAGCCCTGCAAAAAACAAGTTAGACGTCCTCTACTTGGTTGTTGAAAGTTTTACGTGGCTGCTATGGGCTGAGCAAGAACCATTCTTACCTACGCATCAAAAACCACAATGCGGCATAGTGATTGCTTTTTGATCTTCAGAAAGAACATTGTTCATCGAATCCGATTCAACTAAAGTTGGAGAAACTGACACCCACCAGCCACCTGTGTGCGAAGCACGTCGGTAGAACCAGTCTCGCGTAAGCGTACGCGTAATGTCGGTCTGGGCCGCTTCATCCAACAATACCACCGAATCAAGAATCAACTAGTGACGGCAAGCAATATGTATACACCGACGCCCACAACTCCTTTCTGTTCTACTCGTGCATATAACATCTACGCATAGACCTGGCTCGGATGCCACTGTTGGGGAATGCAGTAATTTTAAAAAAATCCTACGCACACGCAAGATCTATCATGGTGATGCATAGCAACGAGAGGGGAAGAGTGTTGTCCACGTACCCTCATAGACCGTAAGCGGAAGCATTATGACAACGCGGTTGATGTAGTCGTACGTTTTCACGATCCGACCGATCCTAGTACCGAAAGTACAGCACCTCCACAATCTACACATGTTCAGCTCGGTGACGTCACATGAACTCTCGATCCAGCTGAGTGTCGAGGGAGAGCTTCATCAGCACGATGGCGTGATGACGGTGATGATGATATGCTACCGGAATAGGGCTTCACCTAAGCACCGCTATGATATGACTGAGATGGATTATGGTGGAGGGGGCACCGCAGACGGCTAGGGGATCAATGATCAACTTGTGTGTCCATGGGGTTCCCCCTCCCCTGTATATAAAGTGGTGGAGGAGGGGAGGAGCCGACCCTCTCTATGGCGCGCCCTCGGGGAGTCCTACTCCCACCGGGAGTAGGATTCCCCCCCTTCCCTAGTTGGAGTACGAGAGGAAGGGAAGGAGGAGTAGGAGAGAAGGAAAGGGGGGCCAACCCCCAAACCTATTCCAATTCGGCCTCCTGCCCAAGGGGGCGCACCAGCCCCTTTGTGGGCTGGTGTGCTTCCTTCTTATGGCCCATAAGGCCCATAACTTCTCCCGGGGGGTTCCGGTAACCTCCCAGTACTCCGGAAAAATGCCTGAACCACTCAGAACCATTCCGATAGCCAAACATAGGCTTCCAATATATTGATCTTTATGTCTCAACAATTTCGAGACTCCTCGTCATGCCCGTGATCACATCCGGGACTCCAAACAACCTTCGGTTCATCAAAACACATAAACTCATAATACCGATCGTCACCGAACGTTAAGCGTGCGGACCTACGGGTTCGAGAACTATGTAGACATGACCGAGACTCACTTCCAGTCAATAACCAATAGCGGAACATGGGTGCTCATATTGGTTCCTACATATTCTACGAAGATCTTTATCGGTCAAACCGCATAACAACATATGTTGTTCCCTTTGTCATCGGTATGTTACTTCCCGAGATTCGATCGTCGGTATCTCAATACCTAGTTCAATCTCGTTACCGGCAAGTCTATTTACTTGTTCCGTAATGCATCATCCCGCAACTAACTCATTAGTCATGATGCTTGCAAGGCTTATAGTGATGTGCATTACCGAGAGGGCCTAGAGATACCTCTCCGATACTCGGACTGACAAATCCTAATCTCGATCTATGCCAACTCAACAATCACCATTGGAGACACCTATAGAGCATCTTTATAATCACCCAGTTACGTTGTGACGTTTGATAGCACACAATGTGTTCCTCCGGTATTCGGGAGTTGCATAATCTCATAGTCAGAGGAACATGTATAAGTCATGAAGAAAGCAGTAGCAATAAAACTGAACCATCATTATGCTAAGCTAATGGATGGGTCTTGTCCATCACATCATTCTCTAATGATATGGTCCCGTTCATCAAATGACAACACATGTCCATGGCTAGGAAACTTAACCATATTTGATTAACAAGCTAGTCAAGTAGAGGCATACTAGGGACACTCTGTTTGTCTATGTATTCACACATGTACTACGTTTCCGGTTAATACAATTCTAGCATGAATAATAAACATTTATCATGATATAAGGAAATATAAATAACAACTTTATTATTGCCTCTAGGGCATATTTCCTTCACACAATCCCCTTCATGAATCTCTGGTAGAATCTCACAGCCTTGTTCAGGAGAAACACAATGTTGAAACGCCCCTGTGACACTATGATGATGCAATTCTCCATTGATAATAGTCATTGACTTAGACCGCTGGGTTATCTGTCTGGGCAAAGTTTCATCCTCTGGTAACTCTCCCCGGGTTATATAAGCCAAATATGGTACTGTCCAATCAGGAATCACATGAAGAGCCGCCACCAGTTGTGCTTCCAGGCCAAATCCTCCTTTGTAGGTAATTTAACAAAAGGGTTATGCAGAATATCTAGGAAAGTGTTAGGTGGTACCGGCTTATGCTGCGACCCTAACCGGCTTAAAGCATCAGCCGCCTCATTTTTCCTGTGATCAACATGTTCAACTTGATAACCTTTAAAGTGACCCACAATAGCATCAACCTATCGACGGTAAGCCGCCATGAGTGGATCTTTGGAATCCCAAGTGCCAGAAACTTGCTGAGCCACGAGAACTGAGTCGCCGAAACACCGCATCTGGCTTAAACTCATCTCCTTAGCCATCCGAAGACCATGGAGCAAGGCCTCATACTCAGTTGCATTGTTAGTACAAGGGAACATCAGCCGGAGAACATAAGAAAATTTGTCACCTCGTGGGGAGGTCAATACAACTCCAGCCCCCGAGCCTTCCAACTGCCTGGATCCATCGAAATGAATAGTCCAATATGTGTTGTCTGGCTTCTCCTCAGGCGTCTGTAACTCTATCCAATCATTGATAAAATCCACAAGTGCTTGAGACTTGATGGATGTACGGGGCACATACTTTAAACCATGAGGCCCGAGCTCAATGGCCCACTTGGCTACCCGACCTGTGGCTTCTCTGTTTTGAATGATATCTCCTAAGGGGGCAGAACTAACCATAGTGATAGGATGGCCCAAAAAATATTGCTTGAGCTTTCGGCCGGCCATGAAAACCCCATACACAAGCTTATGCCAATGTGGATACCTCGGTTTGGACTCAATAAGGACCTCACTGATAATAGTAAACCGGCCGTTGAACCGGATATTCCTTGCCTATCTCCTTCCTTTCCACCACAATAGCTAGGTTGACAGCTCGGCTGTTGGCAGCCACATATAACAGCAATGGCTCCTTATCAATGGGAGCAACCAGAATGGGCGGCTCAGCCAACTGTTTCTTCAAATCCTCAAATGCTTGATTAGCCGCATCACTCTAGACAAAGTGATTTGTTTTCTTCATCATCTGGTACAACGGTATAGCTTTTTCACCTAACCGGCTTAAGGCTGCAATACGACCTGCCAGACGTTGAACATAATTGATACATGCCGGCTTAACCAAAAAAGTAATGGCCTTGATCTTCTCTGGGTTAGCTTCAATGCCTCTGTTAGAAACCAGAAAGCCCAAAAGCTTACCAGTTGGCACACCAAACACACACTTGTCCGGGTTAAGCATCATCTTATAAACCCGGAGATTATCAAAGGTCTCCTTTAAATCATCAATCAGGGTTTCCTTCTCTATGGATTTCACCACAACGTCATCCACATAAGCATGAACATTACGCCCGATCTAATTATGAAGGCAATTTTGCACACACACCGTTGGTAAGTCGCTTGGGAACTCTTGAGCCCAAAAGGCATGGACACATAGCAGAAGGCTCCAAACGGAGTAATGAAAGCTGTTTTCTCCTGGTCCTTAACTGCCATCTTGATCTGATGATAACCAGAATACGCATCCAAAAAGCTCAAACGCTCACAGCCCGTTGTAGCATCAATAATTTGATCAATATGGGGAAGAGCGAAAGGATCAGCCGGACAAGCCTTGTTCAAATCCGTGTAATCCACACACATATGCCAAGTGTTGTTCTTCTTAAGCACTAGTACCGGGTTAGCCAACCACTCAGGATGAAAAACTTCAACAATGAACCCAGCCGCCAAGAGCCGGGCCACTTCTTCACCAATGGCTTTATGCCTCTCTTCATTAAAACGACGAAGAAACTGCTTAATCGGTTTAAACTTCGGGTCAATATTAAGAGTGTGCTCAGCGAGTTCCCTCGGTACACCTGGCATGTCAGGTTTCCATGCAAAGATTCCCCGGTTCTCATGGATGAACTTGATGAGCGCGCTTTCCTATTTTGGATCCAGATTAGCATTGATGCTGAACTGCTTGGATGAATCACCAGGAATGAAATCAACTAGCTTAGTGTCATCCGCCGACTTAAACTTCATGACCGGATCATGCTCCATAGTTGGCTTCTTCAAAGATGTCATATCAGCCGGGTCAACATTATCTTTGTAAAACTTCACTCCTCTATTGCGCAGACGGACTCAGCATAGGCTGCATCACCTTCCTTGCACTGCAAAGCTATCTTCCGGCTTCCATGCGCCGTGATGATCCCCTTGTGACCCGACATTTTGAGATGTAGATAAACATAACAAGGCCTTGCCATAAACTTAGCATAAGTTGGTCGTCCAAACAGAGCATGGTAAGGGCTCTTGATCTTCACCACTTCAAAGGTCAACATCTCAGACCTGGAATCATAATCATCCCCAAATGCAACCTCCAAAGCTATTTTTTCAACCGGGTACGCCAACTTACCAGGCACCACACCGTGAAAGACAGTGTTCGATGGCTTAAGATTTTTATGAGTTAACCCCATGCGACAGAAGGTTTCATAATAAAGGATATTGATGTTGCTCCCTCCATCCGTGAGTACCTTAATGAATTTATATCCTCCAACCTGAGGCCCTACCACCAAAGCCAAGTGACCCGGATTATCAACCCGGGGCGGGTGATCCTCACGACTCCACACAATGGGATGCTCAGACCAACGCAAGTAACGGGGAACTGCCGGCTCAACGACGATCACAACCCTTTTATGGAGCTTTTGATCCCGCTTGCATAAATTCATGGTGAAGACGTGGTACTGCCCACTATTCAATTGCTTTGGGTTACTCTGATGTCCAGATTGTTGTTGCTGATTCCCCTGACCGGACTGTTGATGATAACCGCCCTGATTGCCTTGATTGCCTTGGTTACCCTGAAAACCAGTATTAGAACCGCCACCACCGTAACCCGGGCCATAAGAACCGGAACCTGGCCCGCTGCCTGGCCCATGATTGTCTTGGAACAAGTTGGAATTTTTGAACTCTTTTGTAATATGGCAGTCCTTCCAAAGGTGACTGGACGGTCTTTCCTACGTGCCATGCTTTGGGCAGGGTTGATTCAGCAACCGCTCAAGATTGACACATGATCCTCCCGTCTGAGGAGGTGGTTTTCCCTTATGTCGCTGGCCATTATTTTGCGTATTGGTGTTAGCCACAAAGTCAGAATTATTATCAGCCTTGCGCTTACCATTGTTCCCTTAACTCGCCGGATTATTGGGCTGCCCCTTGGTGCTGCTACTCTTCTTCCCCTTACCCGACTTTTCCTCATCATACTCGGGGTCCTTGGTACTGTCAGAGTCGGCATATTTAACCAGAGCCGCCATGAGCGTCCGCATGTCATTGCAGTGGCGTTTGAGTCAGCCTAATTTCTGATTCAGGGGTATGAAACGACAATTGTTTTCCAACATTAGGACTGCCGAATCAGCCTTGATACGATCTGATGAGTGCAGAATTGCTGAGACCCGGCGCACCCAATGGGTTGTCGACTCACCCTCTTCTTGAACACAGGCAGCCAAGTCTACAATCGACATAGGCTACTTGCATGTGTCTTTGAACTGCTGGATAAACTGGGCCCTTAACTCGGCCCATGATCCAATGGAGTTGGCTGGTAGCCCCTTCAACCAGGTACGAGCCATTCCTTCCAACATCATGGTGAAATACTTAGTACATGCAGCATCATCGACGTCCAACAACTCCATCGCCATCTCATAACTTTCCACCCACGTTTCAGGGGGTAAGTCAGCTGTGTAGTTGGGCACTTTACAAGGACCCTTGAAATCCTTGGGCAGACATACGTTACGTAGAGCCGGTACCAAACATGGTACTCCCAAGGATATGGAAGTCACGCCTAACTCCACCGTAGTTATCGGATGAATCAGAGACGGCTGACGAGTCGCGTTCTGAGCCGCTAGCTAAGCATCGCGACGTACTCTATCCTGATCCACCAGGACCCGAGTATTATGGGGCGGGTCATGTCCATGGGGCGGGTTACGATGCTGATCGCTGCTTGACACCGCTGGAGAGTCCATGTGTCTGATGTAACTCTGGCTTGGGCGAGGGGTTGAATGGACCCTCTCACGACTGTAAGAATAAGCTTCCTACTGCACCAATGTTGTCTGAAGAAGCTCTCTAGCCCTCCGTGTTTCAACCGCAGCTGGAGACTCGCCTTCGACTGAGAGAGCCGCCAATCGCGCCGCCGCAGCAATCATGTTATCCAAAGGGTTAGAGTAATGACCCAGTTGTGTCGGCACATGTTGTAGCATATTATTCTGACGAGGTAGACCTGTCGCGTGTGGTTGAGCCGGCGCTCCAGTCCCAGTCAGAGTTACTGCCAGGTTTACCCCTGGCGGGTCACTGGTCCCTACACCGGGTGTGTTGAAGAGATTTCTTGCCTCGTAAACCGGAGGCAGACGACTTCGGTGCCTTCTCCTCAAGACTTCATTTGATGCGTTCTGATCCAACAAGAGCCGGAAGGAATTGGCCTGGATTCTTTGCACCTGAGCCTCCAAGGCAGTTCTTTCTGCGGTCATCCTCACGTCCTCTGCTGCCAGATCCTCCCAGGCTTGAGCTATCTCATCTCGCAGCTTCGCAACTTCTGCGTTATGCTGATCTTGATTTGCCGGGTTAATCTCTGTTGTCAACAATGTTGTTGAAGTGTCCAGTAAATTGGACAGGACCTGAGCCGACGGCGCACGGAGCCTCCTGCCCCGGCCGCTGTCGCCGCTGCTGACCTGGAAACCATTGTTGTCGTAGATGAAGAATTCTGTACTGGCTGCATACTTGCCATAAAAATCGCGACCCGGATCGGCGGCCCATAGGGGTCCGGAATACTGTCGCCATCGGAACAGCCCCCAAGCCTGCCGTCCTGTAGTTGATACAACAAAGTAGTCTCGCCCGCGGACGACTCACCATCAGAGTAGATCTCCGTCTCACCGCTAGACACGGATCCTTCCTCAAATTCTGCTCCATGGATGAATCCCAGGAAGGCACGTTTCACGGCGGGCTGAACTCGGGCGGGTCTCGCACGCTGAGCCGTCTTGATGATGTCAGTGCAGATGTCCGGCTCAGGGACCGGTTCACCGATCTTGCCAATGAAAACGTGGATTCCGCCGAAGGGGACCCGGTACCCGTACTCAATTGAGCCGGCCTCGGGGCCCCAGCCTGCATCGTCGATGTAGAGCTTGCCACGACGACTCTTGGTCATCTGGCCCACAGCGTATCCCTTGATCCCTTCGAAGTTGCCCTTCAAGAACTCAAAACCACCATGTGCTGGCCCCATGGTGGGTGCCAACTGTCGTGGAATTGTCACGACAGATGTCCTAGTGTGAGGACTTAGTCGTGGAGCCATCGCACTAGGTTAACTTAAAGGGGTTAAAAGGGACAAAGGACACGGGAGTTTATACTAGTTCAGCCCCTTGCGGTGAAGGTAAAGGCCTACTCCAGTTGAGGTGGTATTGCTTATGTCTCGATTACCAGGGAGCGAATACGCTTGACCTAGCTTTCGATCTGTTGTCTCTTGCCCTAAACCGCCGCTGGGTCGTCCCTTTATATACATAGGTTGACGCCCACCGGCTTTACAGAGTCTCAGCCGGCTCATATAACGTGTCTGGCTCGGTGACCAAATACACATGCCTTACAATACAAGTCATACATATATGGCGGTTTACGCTTATGGGCTTTAAGCCGCCTATGGTCCTTGGGCCTTTTAACGAGTCTTCATAGTGAACCGCCATCATCAGTGCCTTTATGGGCTTTGTCTTGATAGACCGCCGTGGCTTAACCCGGCCCCTCCTGGGCGGGTTAACCCAATAGTTACATCCCCAACAGGGACCCTACGGGTTCGAGAACTATGTAGACATGACCGAGACTCATCTCCGATCAATAACCAATAGCGAAACCTAGATGCTCATATTGGTTCCTACATATTCTACAAAGATATTTATCGGTCAAACCGCATAAAACATACATTGTTCCCTTTGTCATCGGTATGTTACTTGCCCGAGATTCGATCGTCGGTATCTCAATACCTAGTTCCATCTCGTTACCGGCAAGTCTCTTTACTCGTTCCATAATGCAACATCCCGCAACTAACTCATTAGTCACATTGCTTACAAGGCTTATAGTGTTGTGCATTACCGAGAGGACCCAGAGATACCGACCGTATATAAAGGAGCAAGGGGGGAGGCCGACCTGCCCTCATGGGGCGCGCCCCCAAGTAGGATTCCTACTAGGAATAGGAATGGGTTTCCAACAAGGGAAGAGAGGAGGGAGGAAGGAGAGGGAGAAGGAAAGGGAGGGGGGCGCCGCCCCCTCCTAGTCCAATTCGGACTCCTCAAGGCGGGGCCATCCCTAGGGCCCTCTCCTCTCTCTCATAAGGCCCATGTTGGCCCATTAGTTCCCCGGGGGTTTCCGATAACCCCCGGCACTCCGATATTTATCCGGTGACCCTGGAACTCACCCGGTGTCCGAATAACATTGTCCAATATATCAATATTTATGTCTCAACCATTTCGAGACTCCTCGTCATGTCCATGATCACATCCGGGACTCCGAACTACCTTCGGTACATCAAAACGCATAAACTCATAATACCGATCGTCATTGAACGTTAAGCGTGCGGACCCTACGGGTTCGAGAGCTATGTAGACATGACCGAGACTCATCTCCGGTCAATAACCAATAGCGGAACCTGGATGCTCATATTGGTTCCTACATATTCTACAAAGATCTTTATCGTTCAAACCGCATAACAACATACGTTGTTCCCTTTGTCATCGATATGTTACTTGCCTGAGATTCGATCGTCGGTATCTCAATACCTAGTTCCATATCGTTACCGGCAAGCCTCTTTACTCGTTCCGTAATGCAATATCCTGCAACTAACTCATTAGTCATATTGCTTGCAAGGTTTATAGTGATGTGCATTACCGAGAGGGCCCAGAGATACCTCTCCGATACACAGAGTGACAAATCCTAATCTCGATCTATGCCAACTCAACAAACACTATTAGAGACACCTGTAGAGCATCTTTGTAGTCACACAGTTACGTTGTGACGTTTGATAGCACACTAAGTGTTCCTCCGGTATTCAGGAGTTGCATAATCTCATAGTCATAGGAACATGTATAAGTCATGAAGAAAGCAATGGCAATAAACTAAACGATCATAGTGCTAAGCTAACGGATGGGTCAAGTCAATCACATCATTCTCTAATGATGTGATCCCGTTCATCAAATGACAACTCATGTCTATGGTTAGGAAACTTAACCATCTTTGATTAACGAGCTAGCCAAGTAGAGGCATACTAGTGACACTTTGTTTGTCTATGTATTCGCACATGTACTAAGTTTTCGGTTAATACAATTCTAGCATGAATAATAAGCATTTATCATGATATAAGGAAATATAAATAACAACTTTATTATTGTCTCTAGGGCATATTTCCTTCAGGTCTACCCCCTTCTTGGCCCATTAGGCCCATATAGTTGCCGGGGGGTGCCCGGAACCCCTTCCGGTGACCCGATATGTACCCGGTACCCCCAAAACACTTCTGTTATCCGAATATCATCGTCCTATATATGAATCTTTACATCTTGACCATTTCGAGACTCCTCGTCATGTCCGTGATCTCATCCAGGACTCCGAACAACATTTGGTCACCAAATCACATAACTAATATAATACAAAATCGTCATCGAACGTTAAGCGTGTGGACCCTACGGGTTCGAGAACTATTTAGACATGACCGAGACACCACTCCGGTCAATAACCAACAGCGGAACATGGATGCTCATATTGGTTCCCACATATTCTACGAAGATCTTTATCGTCGTACCTAATGACAACATACGTTATTCCCTTTGTCATCGGTACGTTACTTGCCCGAGATTCGATCGTCGGTATCTTCATACCTAGTTCAATCTCGTTACCGACAAGTCTCTTTACTCATTCTGTAATGCATCATCCCACAACTAACTCACTAGTCACATTGCTTGCAAGGCTTATTATGATGTGCATTACTGAGAGGGCCCAGAGATACCTCTCCAATACTCGGAGTGACAAATCCTAATCTCGATCTATGCCAATCCAACAAACACCTTCGGAGATACCTGTAAAGCGTCTTTATAATCACGCAGTTACGTTGTGTCGTTTGATAGCACACAAGGTATTGCTCCAGTATCCGGGAGTTGCATAATCTCATAGTCAAAGGAATATGTATGTGACATGAAGAAGATACCTCTCCAATACTCGGAGTGACAAATCCTAATCTCGATCTATGCCAATCCAACAAACACCTTCGGAGATACCTGTAAAGCGTCTTTATAATCACGCAGTTACGTTGTGTCGTTTGATAGCACACAAGGTATTGCTCCAGTATCCGGGAGTTGCATAATCTCATAGTCAAAGGAATATGTATGTGACATGAAGAAAGCTATAGCAATAAAATTGAACGATCAACATGCTAAGCTAATGGATGGGTCTTGTCCATCACATCATTCTCCTAATGATATGATCCCATTTATCAAATGACAACACATGTCTATGGTTAGGAAATTTAACCATCTTTGATTAACGAGCTAGTCTAGTAGAGGCTTACTAGGGACACCGTGTTTTGTTTATGTATCAAGTTTCCGGTTAATACAATTCTAGCATGAATAATAAGCATTTATCATGATATAAGTAAATATTAAATAACAACTTTATTATTGTCTCCAGGGCATATTTCCTTCATTACTTTGCTACTGATCATATTGCTACAGATAATTAATCTTCAGGTGTGGTTGAATTGACAACTCAACTGCTAATACTTACAAATACTCTTTGGTTCCCCTTGTGTCGAATCAATAAATTTGGGTTGAATATTTTACCCTCGAAAATTGTTGCGATCCCCTGTACTTGTGGGTTATCACGCTGACGCCCGGTCGGAGGAACAGGGGGGCAAACGCGGCCGGGTGGGAGAGTCGGGGGGCAGGGGGCTTTGGCCTTTTCTTTTTCTTTTTGGTTATATATATATATATATAACTTTTCTATTTTCTTTTTAAACATTTTAGCTTTATCAAATATAAAACTTGCAACTAAAATAGCACAATAAATTAGGCCACTGCCACAAGTAGTTTAGCACTTAAATAAATTACTTTAGTATTTTTATAAATTAAAAGCATTTAAATAATTATTTTATCCACTGCTTTAAATATTTAAGGGCATTAAAGCCCTCTAGAAAAATGTTGGTTCACCACCATAATTAGTTATGGAAAATTTGCCACAAGATGAACATTTTAGTTTTCATGTTTGGTGAAATTTTGAATTTCACTTATTATTTGAATTTGAATTCAAGTGGAATTTGAAAAGAGATATTGATTAAGGTGACTAAGGACTATTTTAGCAAAATGATTAGCTTACCCTTAGGGGTTACTATAGCTCGTTAGTACAGGGGTGTTACACCCTTTCATCGTGTTTGGTCCTATGTTGCTCCAAAACACGTGTAGACACAAAAAAACAAATAAAACAAAAATAAAAACACTAATATGCAATGCTCACAATGAAAAGTGTAAAAACCAATAATCATGCATAATGGAAACATATTTGAGTCAATGAGACACGAAATATAAAGAAAACATGCAACAAACGAGTTCAAAAAATGCGTAAAATATAAAGTCATCATTGATCATTTCACATTTTCTTTCTCAGTAGAAGGTACGTAATACAAATGCCACTAATTCATTCTTTAGAAAACTTCATATTTTGATTTGTTTAGTTTATTTTGTTTTTTCTTTCATTTCTTTCTTCTTAAATGTATTGTCACTAATTCATTCTTTCTTAGAAAATTTCTTTATTTTGATTCTTGTAGTTTATATTTCATTTTCTTTATTCTTTAAGGGTAATACGAATGCCACTAATTCATCCCTTCTTAGGAAACATCTTTTTGCAAAAATTCTACTATTATATGCTTATTTTTGCATATTATAGAAAAACACAAATTTTGTGTAAACTGTGTGCAATTTTTGACATTGTTTGTTTTAGATTATTTTCCATTTTCTTTCTTCGTAAAGGGTAATACAAATGGCAGTAATTCATTCTTCCTTAGAAAACATTGTATTTTGATTTTTTTTGGTTTTTGTTTCATTTTATTTATTTTATAAAAGGGTAATACCAATGGCACTAATTCTTTTTTCCTTATAAACTTTATTGTTTTGATGTTGATTTTGTTTTATTTTCTTTCTTTTTTAATGTTAATGCCGATGTCACTAATTCATACCTTATTTGAAAACTTTTTTTTTGTGAAACTTTCACTATTATGTGCTTATTTTTGCAAATTATAAAAAGCCCAATTCATGTGTAAATTTTGCCATTATTTGGATTTGTAATACTTTCTTTCTTCTCAAATGGTATAACCAATGCCACTAATTCATCCTTCCTTAGAAACTTCGTTCATTTATTATTTACTATTTATTTTTGTTCATTTATCCTATATACATAAGAAGTTGATCCCCACTATTCTATTTATCTCAACATGCACACATGCCACCTCATCAAAGGCCCACCACTACATGCATGAGAAAAAGTTTTTCATTATTAGTTGATCTCATGCACACCACACATGCCACCTCATCAAAGGTCCACTCAAAATGCATGAAAAAAGTTTTCCATTACGTTATGCCACTTATATTCAAAATATTTTCTGACTACACAATAATCAAATACTCCCTCCATTTCAAAATAAGTGCCTCAACTTTATACGAACTTTGTCCCAAAATAAGTGTCTCAATCTTAATACAACTTTGTACTAAAGTTCGTATAAAGTTGAGGCACTTATTTTGAGATGGAGGGCGTAGAATATATTTTATTTATTTTTAGCTTTAGTTCATATATTATTAATTCAACTATGGAAACTTCATACAATCAATCACTGGAATATATTGTAATCGATTCCCGCAGCAACGCGCGGGGTATTCTCTAGTTCTTTAAGGTGACACCACCACAAGTATTGGAATTTCAGGCGACCAACCATTTTTATTCTTTTGGTTATTGTGTTAAGAGTTCACAGTAATTAAAAACCATGAAACTAAAAATACTATGATATTCTAAAAATACTTAGAAAGTATGTTGCTACCAAACCAGGCCTTGGTTATATATGATAGGATCTCGCATTCACGTAGCTAGCTACCTAACCTGCTACTCGTCGAGAATACGCGTGGCTACCTCAAGTGAACGGTTGATGAATTAGAAAACATCTAGTTGTAAATTAGGAAAAATACTGTTCAAAAAAAATTTGGGCAAACTAGCAAATACCGTCATTCATATTATAAGCTGATAAGCAGACTAGAGTGATGTACATGGGCCACAATTATGATAAAGAAAATGAAAACCAAGATTTATACAACAAGCTTATGAAAGTACAGGGCCGGCCCTGAGGGGGGGCAGAGGGGGCGGCCGCCCCGGGCCCCCAAGATGCAGGGGCCCCCACCCAGGTACTACGTACACAGCCTGCTAGGCCCACGTACACGAACGCGTCTAGCACTAGGCCATGGGCTGGACGTATAGACGCAGGCAGCCGCTCGCTCCAATCCTCTCCGATGTATTCCTAATTCCCTTCCGAGATGGCCAGATCTGATCACGAGTTCGCATCTTCAGGATGATCGTGATCCTGTCCCAGCCCCCGGCTCCAATCGCGGGTCGCCGTTTCACCCGCGGACTCGGCTCTCCAATCTCCATTCGAGGTGTGATCCGCCGTCGCCAAGAGTCTGACGCACTCAAGGTACATCGAGCTGCCGATCCATCCCCATCCTATGAGTGGCTGATCATCAGACCATCACCGATGGCAATCCCGCATATTCAAGGTATACCATATTCTCCGTATTACTATTCCATATTAGCTAATTAAGTAATTAATCTTTGCATACAATGCCGTGTAGCTTTTGCACGTTCAACTTATGATGTATTTTATATTTTCAAAATTGTGTGTATTTGCCTGTATAAACGATTCCATACAAATATTGTTTTGGATGGATCTAGATGTATATATATATACACACAGGAACTAGCAAAGTGACCATGCATTGCAATGGATTCATAATATACTAATAATAAAAATCATCCAATTTTTGATTATAAAAATATGGTAAGTTTCACCCAAGTATATTCCTCTTATTTGTTGGATGATCTGTGGAAGGGTTGTGTCTTGTTTGGAGAGACCAAAGAATTTTCTGCAAACGTCAAGGCAGAGTAGCGGGGTCCTTTCGCAATACCAAAACCTTCCTCGCATACAGTAGAAGCAAATCGGATGGGTCGAAATGGAAGAACACCGACACTGTAGAGGTACTAATTATAACTGTTATGAATTTACGATGGTTCAAGTAAAGGGTCCCGAGTTTTCGTTTCGCCCCGGGCCCCCAAAATCTCAGGACCGGCCCTGTAAAAGTAGTGCGTTCCCGAAAGGCCTCACAATGCATCTTGCACCGGCCAACCTCCAGTATTATTCCATGGTCCGCCTACCAATAATTCCATTAGCATATATCGACTCAAACAATTTTTGGTCAGTCTCAGTCGACTGACCTCTAGCCGAGTGTCTCGGTATTTGGTTAGTTGTGCAACTTTTTTGAGCGTGCGTACAGGTAGAGGGGGAGAGCAGTGAACACTTCGTCTATCTAAAGAAAAATAAATCAAATGAACAAATGTGCTCTTTCATCTTTCTGTCACTTATTTCCGGCCAAAAAAATATATGTGTCTCTCTCAGCGTCTCTGCATTCTGTTTGTTCCCAGCACTCATGTACTCAACCTCTTTTACGAATCGAGAAGCTTCTGAGAATTTTTCTGGTCATGTTGGTTACCTAAAGCGCACAACGGCAAGCATGTTAGTGCTAACACGCATACGTCTCCCTGCCATCACCGCGGAAACGGGCGCAACGGAATCCGATCCAGGCCACGAAAGGACGTCCCGTTAGCTTCTGCATATATGCAGTCGGCACAGCGCCGGCTTAGCAACCAACCAATCATGTTAGGCGGCGAAAACATGCCGCAAAAACCTCCTTGGAGAGGCGCGCAAGCCATCTAAGCGGTTGCTAAACCAGCAAAATTACGCCTAGACAGAGTGGAGTACTCTTCCCGGAGCTTCCGCGCACACATGGCGACCTCAAACGCGGCCTAAAACGGGGTCTCTACAGGCAGGTCCCTGTCGTTGCTTTACGGGCGGGTCAATTCGTAGCAGGAAAAAACTTGAAGAAAATTCCCGATGCGTGCTTGTCCGGTCGCGCAAGGCAAGGGAGTGACGCTGACACCCGCGCCACAAATGTAGGAGGCCAATTATATTCCATTCGGTTCGTTTTCGTGGCCTGTTCGCCTGTTCCGGCGTCCATCCTTTTCCCCCCTTTGCGTATCTACGGGAGCCTCGAAAGGCCGGTCCAGCCGCGCCCATGTATGGCAATGGCATTCGTCGAGAAGTTCGGTCCGGCGCTGGAATCTCGTATGAAGCGAACGAACGAACGAACCCCATGCGCTTCAGCTGGCTAGCCAGCCCAGGTGTACGGAGAACGTGAGAAGAACCATTTTTGCAGTATTTATTCGTCTCTTTCCACTTGGTAAAAGTGGAGCGCGACCATGGATAGATGACCGGGAACTCGAGTTGGCACGATGCTGGAGTTACCGGCACGTCTAGGGGTGGTCTGCGGGCCGCACGTTCGCTCCGTTGCTTGCCTCGTTCGTGCGCTACTGGGTAGCGGTAGGCAGCTTCGTCCGGGCGCCGGTGGTCCACGCGAACGCGCGGCGCCGGGCCGGTTCACGCGGCCGAACCCGCGCCTCCCGGCCGGGCAGGCGCACCGCCTCCGGGTTCGCCGGGGCGACGTGATGGGCTAGCTTTGTTTATGCGTCCCTATGCGCCGCTGTTGCTGCCGTGCAAGGAGCGAGCGGTTGAAAAATCCCAGCTACTACTACCCGCGACCGTCACGCCGCACCCGCCGACTTGGCGCACTCGCGCGTCGCGCACCCACCCCGGGGAAAGCTCCACCTGTCCGCTCGGCGCCAGCGCGACGGCTGACCGTGCTCCACGTCGCCTCCGCGCCATCTCTCCTTCAAACCGCGCCATCACTTTTGACGAGCGGAGGACGACCTGCACTTTCTTTCGATCAAGAAAGAGATCTCGGCTAGTAAGATCTTTATAAAATCTTGGATTCTTTTGCTGAAAATATACTGCTATTGGAATTCGTTTTTGGGAGTGAACTATGAGCGGACGCGAGGATCTTGCGTGAGAGGAGCTGACAATTTGGGCGCTGCCGGCAGAATGGCTTATTCTGTGCTGCACTAACTTCGTATATGCATATTTTTTTGGAAGGATCAGATCTATCACAGAGATTCACCGAAAATACATAGCGCATCAAACATAATAAAAAATGCATAGAGGTTCATACACCTTCGAACAATCACTTCCGCCATCAGAACGAGTTGTCGACGCACCGTTTTCATACTGGAGCCGGCCTGCCATTATCAATGATAGCGGGAAGTTTTTGTGCATGTGCTCCAAGAAGGAGCCCCCGAAACATCCAGTCAGGTCGTTGATCTGAAGAACCTGACACTAAATTTTGAATCGATCTAAAGAACCTGACACTAAGAGCATCTCCAGCCGTTGGCCCCTCAGGGGGCGTCTAAAAGCGCCGCCTGGGGGTGAGCCGGCGCAAAAAATGGCCCTGAGGGCGAGTCGGTCCCCAGCCGTCGGCCCCCAGGGCCGCCCCCAGGCGCGTATTAAAATAAAAAAAGAAGGACCGTTCAGCGAAGTTATAATAAAAACTAGTTAAATTTCGGTCAAACATGGCAAATTTCGGTGAAATTCGTGCATTTTCATTACATTAACCTAATCTAAAAAAGAAAGGGGCTGAAGTCGTCGCCGCCATCGTCGTAGTCGGCCTTCTCCTCCTTGACGCGGGCGCCCCTGCTGGACCCCTGCCCGGCATCGCCATGGTGGACTGGCGGCGGCGCGTCGTCGTCGTCGCTGTCGCATAAGACGACTACCCCGTCTTCATCGCGGCCGCGTCGGCGCTCCTCGAAGCGGCGCAGGGCGGCACGCTGGCGCTCCTTCTCCTTCTTCCGGCGTGCCTTCTCCATCGCAATGGAGTCCTGGCGTGCCCATTCTAGGGCCGCGTCGTCGTCGTCGAACTCCGCCTTCACCGGCGCCAGCCCCGGCTCCATCTTTGGCTTGACGAAGCGCGAAGGAGCCGACGAGGAGGAGGCGCGCCGGCCGCCCTCGTTGATGACGATGCCGACGCTGCGAGTGCGCCGACCGGTTGACGTCTCCGCCGCGGGCTCGGCCTTGACGCCGAGAAGCGCCGGAGAACCGGAGGAGTGGCAAGATGAGCGAGAGGAGGAAGACGAGGAGGAGGCGAACCTCCTTGGCGCCCATGCGCGTCGGTGTTGCGACGGGGCGGCCCCCGTCGCAGAATAGGTCAACGGCGGGTTGTTGCCGCCGTCGTGGTACGCAGCACGCCATCCAGCGTGCGGCCGGGGACGCCCCACAACAGGTGGCGCCCCTCGCTGTTCTTCACGCCGCCGACCACCGGCGCGCCGTTGGTGGAGGCTAGGCGCTGCTGCTGGCGGCGCTGGAAGTACGCCGCCCAAGCCGCGTGATTGCCGCCGGCGTACTGGGGGAGGGAGCGCTCGTTGTCGGTCAGGAAGGCGCGCGCGACCTCGACCTCCTCGGCGAAGTACCTGGGCTTCGCCACGGCGTCGGGTAACGGGGGAACGGGCACTCCCCCGTCGTTGAGCCGCCACCCCGTCGGCCCGGCGCGCATGTCCGGCGGCGCCGGGATGTTCGCTTGGAACAGGAGTCAGGACTCCTGTTCGCGGAGCGAACGGCGGCCGAAGCCGTTCGTCGCCGCCTCATCTCCGGGGAAGCGCTCTGCCATGGTGACGGGCTCGGCGGTGGTAGAGAGGGAGAGAGAGGGGCTGCTGGTGGCGCTCGGGAGAGGAAGACGGAGACGGAGATGGAGGGGTTGGGCGGCGGCGAGGGGCGAGTCTGGTGTGGGCACAGGCGACTGAGAGACCGCCGACTTTTATAGCCGCTCCGCGCCCGTGTGTACGCGTGCGAGGGAGGGGAGGCGTCGGCGCGCCGTCGCGTGACGCGCCGCCCGTGAGGAATCAATTTCAAGACTGACCGGCAGCAGCCTTGGCATTGATTCTCCGCGGGAATCGAGGCAGTTGGGGGAAGACGAGCCGCCATGTCCCTGACGCGGCTGGCCCGCGGCTTTTTCGTGCCAAAACAGTTCGCCCCGGTGCCCCTGGGCGCCCCCCAGCGCGCCGGGTTCGGCCTGGGTCCGCCGGCGCTGTTTTCGGCCCAGGCCGACGAAAGTTGGGCTCCTGGAGGCGTGACTAGGCCGTTTTTTCGGCGCCGGCGCAAAAAAAACGCCTGGGGAAGCCTTCCTGGGGCGCGGCTGGAGATGCCCTAAGGGCCCGTTCGGAAGCTCGTCGGCTTCCAAAGCTAGCCAGCTTCTGAAGGGAGCCAGCGTAGCCAGCTTCCCACGGGAGCCAGGTGCGTTCGGTGGCAAAGGAGAGGAGTTGCGTGAGACGCTGTGGTCGGGGCCACCAGGCTGGTCTTTGAGCGAAGAGAAAAACGTTTCGACCAGTACGAGCATTGGGGTGTAATTTTGAGGAACTTCTACTTCTGCCTTTTGCGAAGCTAGTCTTCTGTCGCTCCTCAAAATTGCACTACACGATATTTTTCTCCACAGAGTGGGCTTCTTGGAGCAGGAGTGTTGGGCTGGCTTGATGCCGTGATTTTACGAAGTTGGCTCGTGGAGCACTTCCGAACGAGCCCTAAATCTCGCCGTCACATATACACAACGAGAAACCATAGCTTCCCCGCCTGAGGAGTTGACGGGAATCTACGCCGGAGCTCTGTCTCATCAGTCCCGAGAGAAGAACTTGACGAGGATCAAATCACCAAAAACTGACTCGAAAAAGAAGCGTCGCCATCCGTTCGAGCGTTGCCCTTGCGAGCACTAAAACCCTATCTATCTACTAGCTGGAGCCAAGGCACCAGAATCCCCCTCCATGCCACCGGACGCGTGAGTGGCAGGCGGAGAGGAGAAGAAGCAACGGAATCGCTGGAGAAGATTGAGGGGAGGAATGCTTTCTCCTAACCGCCTTGCGGGAGAGGGAAAAAAAGACATGATTTCCCTCCCCGCCATCGATGCGGGCATACGGACCATTTTCTTGTATAGCATGTATGCCCTTGGGAGATAGAAAAGTTCATTTGGAGCAAGGGCACTATGAGCCCCCTTTTTTAAGTTCAATTTTTTTATGGCTGAAACTTCAAAAAAAATGTGTACATGCATATATGGAGGTGCAGTATAGCTTATACTACACGAAATTTCATCAATATATGTGCTTGTATGTGTATACAAAAAAGATAATGCGTGCAAAAAATGGGCTTTTGTTTTGTTGATTTTGGGCATTTTTTTGTGTTGCGTATAACACGACGTATTATTGAACGGAAACTAAAATATATTTGGAACACATGCATATGTATTTGTGTAAAAAAATCAACATTTTAACAAACTTTTAGGTGCATTTTCTGAGTTGCTTCAAAACCGCGCTCCATTGCTTTTTTCAAATGCTTTGAAAATAAGCCATTCCAGAGTGTTATTTTTTCATGAGCACATCAAATGTTACTTCTTCACTAATTTTTGCTTGAGAGTACAACAATCAAACATGTATGTTACAAACAAATAGAATTTTTATTTTTTACTAACTTTTTAAATTTTATTGTTCATCTAGGTGCATGTGCAGAGCAGAAACTCCATGTTTGATGAGAGATAGCATATTCACATGAAGGTGTTTTTAAAGAATAAGGAACCATCATGACCAATAAACTTCTTTTGAAACAAATATTGTTAAGATAGTAATTGCAGTGCACGCTCATACAAAGTATAGTCGAAAGTTTCATGTGGACTTGCTTGTGAACAATCTAAAGCATGGATGGAGTATTTTTCTTCCGAATAACATTATAGTTTCGTGGCATCCAGCCAAAAGGGTAGGAACCCTTGAAGAAAAATGATAAGGGTGACATGATTAAGTGATCATATTCAATAAAAAAGGACATAGTGGCAAGGTTATATGCGTTGTTATTACAATATGACTTCTATGGTTTTAGTAAAGTTTTGAAATATCAGTTACTTATGACAAAACAAATATAACATACATAGGATGAAAAATGTATAATCGTGCAATAAATCATTCGGCTTGGAGGATTTTTAGAGGGTTCCACTAAAAGAGAAGATGTCTCCTCTAATTTAGTTTAGTTTCGTTCACTTGGACATCGTGGAATCATAACAAATTTGTGATTGCCTGTGAACTTCTACGACAAATCGACTTGTGATTGCCCGTGAACATCTACGACAAATCGGCAATGCTACCAGCGTGATTTTTAAACTCATTGCTTTCATGCAACAATGGTTGTTGCTCGCTGGACCCAAGGGTCGGAACTCCACCAACTCATTTGTCAGCAGGCTTCAGGGAGTGGCTCATCATCTTGCGTATGCTATTTAGCGACTTTTGTCTGTTTAATTTGCCTCCTCGGGTCTGTTTATGCTATGACTTCAACGGATTTTATTTGTGTTGAACCTACTATCTATGTCCTATGTTTAGATCTTGTGGATGCTTGCCTTATCTATAAAGCGGAGTCACATATGCTACTATGAATTTGTTTGGACCAACTAATATGACATATTTTTTTGGAAGGAGAATAGGTAGTGGTACAAATTATATCCACAACGAAACAATATGGAGAATGAGAAATACAAGTCGGCTACTTGATTAGCATGTATAGCTGCTTGAGAGTTGGCAGGGCCAGGTTGAATATTTTAAACTCTTTCTAGATAAAACACAATCATACTTGCCAACAAGTGAACACTTTAATGTTAAGAAATACAACTCCTCTTGAAATACGCCTTCGTCTCACTTTATAAATAAAACGACCGCCATGTCTATACAAGCAGTGCAAGTGCAGGAAAGTAAATATGAGGTATTGTGGTAAATGCACAAACAAACACAAAAGTAAAAGAATTGCAACTCCTATTTGAGATGAAATATACAACATGCAACCCAAAATGCTTTGAAAATGAGCCTTTTCAGAGTATCATTTTTTTCATGAGCACATCAAATGTTACTTCTTCTTTTTGCCTCAGAGTACAACATTCAAACATGTCTATTAGAAAAAAACAGATTTTTTTACTGATTTTTAAAGTATTGTTGTTCACCTGGGTGCATGTGCACGTGGGAGCAGAAATTCCATGTTTGATGGGAGATGCCATATTCACTTGAAGGTGTTTCTAAAGCATAAGGAATCGTCATGACTAGTAAACTTCTTGTGAAACAAATATTGTTAAGATAGTAATTGCAGTGCTCGCTCATACGAAGTATAGTCAAAAGTTTCATATCGACTTGCTTGCAAACAATTTAAAGCATGGATTGAGTATTTTCTTCTGCACAACATTATAGCTTTATGGCATCCAACCAAAAGGGGAGGAACCCTTGAAGGAAAATGATAAGGATGGCAGGATTAAGTGGTCATATTGAACAAAAAAAGATCGAGTGGCAGGATTGTAGGCGCTGTTATTACAGTATGACTTCTATGGATTTAGTAAAGTTTTGAAACATCCGATTACTTATGACAAAATAAGTATACCATACATCACGGGATGAAAAATGTATAAGCATGCAATTTTAAAATTATATAAGTACTTAGTAGAATATAAGTCATAGACAACCTTTAGGTCATTTGGTTTGAACGATTTTTAGAGGGTTGCTACACTCACTAGAAGGAGAAGACGCCTCCACTGGTTTAGTTTTGTTTCATTCACCTGGACATCATGGACTCATGACAAACTTGTGATTGCTCGTGAGCGTCTATGACAATGCTACTGATGTGTTCTTTAAACCAATGTTTTCGTGCGGCAATGGAGTTGCTCGCTGAACCCAAGGACCGGACCTCCATCAACTCATTTGTTGGCAGGCTTCAGAGAGTGGCTTGTCGTCTATCGTCGGTGATTTAACTGCTTTTGTTTGTTTATTTTGCGTCCTTGGGGTCATTTTACGCTATGACTCCAACGGACTTTGTTTGTGTTGAACCTACTATATGTGTTGTACGTTTAGATCTTGTGGGTGCTTGCTTTCTCTATGAAGTGGATGCACTCTTACTTTTATGAATTCTTCTGACAAAACAAACTAATATGACATATTTTTTTGGAAAGAGAGTAGCTAATGATACAAATTGTATCCATGACGAAACCATATAAAAGAACAAGAAGTACACGTCGGCAACTTGATAACATCTACATTTTTTTGAGAGTTGCCAGATCAAACATTTTGAACACCTTCTAGATAGAACTCAATCAGAATTGCAGCAACTCGAAGACTCGTTGTTAACACCGCAAACGCTTGAATGTTTAGAAATACAACTTATCTTGAAATAGATTTTTGTCCGGCTTTATAAATAAAGCAACTACCACGTCTATATAAGCAATGCAAATGCAATAATAATGTTAATATAAGGTTTTGCGGGGCAAAAGCACAAACAAATCTAAAAGTAAAGAAATACAACTCTTATTTGGAGAGAGAAGTTAGTGAGCAAATTGAGCCCTGAGAGTATGTTGTCAATTTCATCTCCACATGACCCCGCAAAAAAAAATTCATCTCCACATGTAAATTGTGAATGACTCCAGTGAAATAATAAAAGTGCTGCTTATAAAACAAAAGTACCCCTGGAGCTTTCTTCCTTTTGTGTGTGGCAAACTTATTTACAGCTGGTACACCGGCTCCCAATCCACCGTTTGCTTTGCTCGGCAACAGCCAGAGCTTTACGCAAAAAAGAATCCTCGAAATATGGCACAAAAGCTGTGCACGAAGAGACTCCAGCAACTGGGTGAAACAAACCCATAAATAAAAATACAAAAAAATTGCGAGGAGACGGGGAAAAAATATCTGCCCTCCCAAGCCGAGAGCCCCAGCCCAACCATGCTCCACGGAGCAGAGCCATAGAGAAGGCGGAGAGCAAAGCAAACGAGAAATAGTTTCCGCAGAGCCGTTAAGCTCACCTCCTTCGAGGCCGGCTGCTGCACCTCCACCTCCACCCAATCCCCTTCGCCTCGCCTCCCCGCCCACCGCCACCACCCGTCGATGGCGGCCACCAAGCCGCCGCCGCGTGACCCGTCGCCGCAGGCCGCGCGGCTGCCGTCCCCTTCCTCCTCCTCCTCCTCGGCGGCGGCGGCGTCGGCCAAGCGAGGCGGCACAGGCTCCCGCGGGCTGCTCATGGGGCGCTACGAGCTGGGCCGCGTCCTGGGCAAGGGCACCTTCGCCAAGGTGTACCACGCGCGGCACCTGCAGACCGGCGAGAGCGTCGCCATCAAGGTGCTCGACCGGGAGAAGGCCGTGCGGAGCGGCCTCGTCTCGCACATCAAGCGCGAGATCGCCGTGCTCCGCCGCGTGCGCCACCCCAACATCGTGCACCTCTTCGAGGTCATGGCCACCAAGACCAAGATCTACTTCGTCATGGAGCTCGTCCGCGGCGGCGAGCTCTTCTCCCGCGTCTCCAAGGGCCGCCTCAAGGAGGACATTGCGCGCCGCTACTTCCAGCACCTCATCTCCGCCGTCGGATTCTGCCACACCCGCGGGGTCTTCCACCGGGACCTCAAGCCGGAGAACCTCCTCGTCGACGAGGCGGGCAACCTCAAGGTCTCCGACTTCGGCCTCTCCGCCGTCGCCGAGCCGTTCCAGCCAGAGGGTCTCCTCCACACCTTCTGCGGCACGCCGGCCTACGTCGCGCCCGAGGTCCTCGCCCGCCGTGGATACGAAGGCGCCAAGGCCGACATATGGTCCTGCGGCGTCATCCTCTTTGTTCTCATGGCCGGATACCTCCCTTTCCATGACCAGAACCTCATGGCCATGTACCGTAAGGTTTACAAGGGAGAGTTCCGGTGTCCAAGGTGGTTCTCCAAGGACCTTACTAGCCTGATCATGCGTTTTCTTGACACAAACCCAAGCACCAGGATCACCTTGCCGGAGGTCATGGAGAGCCGGTGGTTCAAGAAAGGTTTCCGGCCAGTCAAGTTCTATATCGAAGATGACCAGCTGTACAACGTCATAGATGCCGAGAATGATATGCTCGACCTGGGTCTCTCTGACCCTCTTCCTCAACCATTGCCGCCTCCACCTCCATCTCCATCTCCATCCCCACAAGAAGTTGATGGAGACGACTCAGGGTCAGAGTCCGACGCATCAGTCGTGTCCTGCCCTGCCACATCGTCATTTGAAGAGCGCCACAGGCTCCGCGGGCCGCTCCCACGCCCCGCAAGCCTTAATGCGTTCGACATCATATCATTCTCAAGGGGATTCAACTTGTCGGGGCTGTTCGAGGAAAAAGGGGACGAGGTGAGATTCATCTCGAGTGAACCTATGTCGGACATTATAACGAAATTGGAGGAGATCGCAAATGTGAAGAGCTTCGCGGTGCGGAAGAAGGATTGGCGGGTGAGCCTGGAGGGCACACGGGAAGGGGTCAAGGGGCCACTAACAATCTGCGCAGAGATATTTGAACTCACACCCTCCCTTGTAGTAGTGGAGGTAAAAAAGAAGGCGGGGGATAAGGAAGAGTATGATGATTTCTGCAACAAGGAACTGAAGCCTGGAATGCAGCATCTTGTGCACCAGATGGTCCCAGTTCCAAATACACCTACCATTTCTGAGTAGGCCGAAAGGTACTAAATTTTCCTTGCTTTTTCTCTTGTGTTGGAGGTAAATATGAAATAATGAAAGGTGTTTCTTAAACATGATATGTTGCGTGGAAAATGGTATTATTTGATCCTTGGGTGTGTAGTTTTTGTATCTTAAAATCACATGCTCAATCGATTCTATCTTGTGCACCACATGCTAGGTAATACTGTTCTTGCCTGATTAAACTTTCTGTATCATAAAATTGCAAATTTTGTCCATATATGTTTTCTTTTGCTAATTATGTTCTCCTGCCAAATAATTGTAATTTTAACACAAGTAATTGGAAGATTTTGATCTGTAATCCGATGCAGTTTGATCTACTCACCTCATCCTTTGAAAACTGTCAACGATTGAAATCTCTACTACACACAAGAAAGATCTGAAATAGTTTTTGATTTGATTGTTCGTAGTTCTAATCAGATGTACGAGTACTTGATGAAAACAAAGTGAAATTGATTGTTCGTAGTTCTAATCAACCTAGTTTGTGGCTGTTGAAACGATTACAAATTGTTTCATTTGTTCCTTAAGCATAAGCACACAATATTTGCTCGAGAGAGACAGAGTGGTTCTGCATTTCTCCAACAAAGCTTGTCAATTATACAACAGTGGTCCTTTTTCCAATGCATTACCACAAATTTTCGTGGATGTATATTTTTCATCACCTAAGTAGAGTGGAGAATCAGAGGGGTTGCTTGGTTAGTACTCATTAAGGGTAGAAACACCTTTATTTTCACCTAAAGACCTGCGCTTCGCATGATTTTGTGCTTTCATATTTACCTCTGAAGAGGAGAGGGGCTGGAGCCACATTTAAATAGCATAGATTTTTGTGGTGTGGTACGTGTGTGTCTGTCTGCGATCACTATAACTGGCCGCTAAAAGGTCTGCTGCACTTTGTCCACTTAATTTGGTGCAAAGAAAAATAGATATAATTGCATCCTAGTTATGGAAATATCTAGCAAATATAATCAATTATATGGTACTCACTCGATCAAACGTTTTAGTTATTGTTCCCTTCTCTGTAATTGATGATAACATACCGTGTTAGATCCTTATTAACCACTTGATATGATCCGGACGTTGGGTGCACAATTATGATTCGGTTCTGCTGAATTTTTGTTGTTAGTTCGACAAACCTTACATATCTACCCACTGCCCGACACTCTAAAAATTACCCCTTCATTGTATCCAGCCTGGCAAAATTGATGGTATAGATCCATGACTTTACTCAGATAGAATTTATAGAGCTTTCATATAGAGCTGAAGCTAACACCAGGGTGTTCCTGCAAGATTTGTTATTATTCTGGTCGACCTTCATTTGAGAAGCACTTCCGGAATTTGTTGGGACATCTTTGGTTTGAGCCAAGCCTAGCCTACCAAATATTTGGGTAGCTAGAATTTGGCAAATGCTGGCAAGAAAAATGAACCGGGGTTTTGGGCATGCGAAAAATTTGGCACCCATCCAAACAATTACCAAAAAATTGGTAGGGTTGGTTTTAGACCACCGACCAAACACTACCCTTAGCATCCAAACGTTGAACTGTGTTTGATTGCTCACCTGAAGGCTGAGGGTGTTCTTATGGTATATATATATATATTGCAGGGGGCTCGAATTTTCGAATTTTGATGTGAATGTGATGTGTCGAAGTATGTAAATTGCCCCATGTATAAGCATATTGCATTGTACATGCTCTAACTGATGTACTGGGAGGTAACATTCATTTCTTTGCTTGATGCAGGCCTTGAAGGTAACATGCGCCACCGCCCCTAGAGCTAACGGGGATAGGGGGAGCGACTCTCCAAGCTAGAAAGAAACAGGAATCGGGTGCAACTGACAGGAGCAAGAGTTCTTGTGGTCTCGGGCACTGACGGTGATGAGCGCGGTTACTTGGTTAACCCTGGAGAGCATACATAATGTTATCCGAGACGGGAGCTAGATTGTGGCTGTATATGGTGTCACCCTAGCTGCTGTTTAAATGTTGTACTTTCTCTACTTAATTAGCTGATGATTGTGTATGTACTCCCGCTGTTGGTTTATCAGCAGAACCGAATAATTTTGGGTAATCGTTAATTCAAGGACCGAACTGATTGAGGAATAAATTGGGTGCAACATGCATCGCATGCATGCACAACCTTTGGCCACCAGGCACATGCAGACGTGCTTGGATTCCGAATCTTGCATTCTCTGATCCGCATAATTGTGTGCAAAAGTCCAGATCCCTGCCATTGCCTCGGACCTGCGCTGTCCGTCCATGGAAATGGCACGCACGAGGCATCGTCGTCGCCGCCGCGCACGTGAATGAGCACTGAGCAGCACGGCGTAGGTGATGATGGATGGCCATGGCCTACCTCGGCAGGTCGGCACGCGTGGTCGACCGTCGGCTGCTCGGGCTGGGGCAGGGCGCGGGGGACAGGAGGGGCCGGCGTTCGGCCACGAAAGCGCCGTGTGCGGCCTGGAGTTGGCGGCCTGGGCCATGGTCGCGCATCATCTGCGTGCGGAGATAAAGATTTCGCATTATGCATCGTCGTCGTGTCCCCATCGTATCTCCGCCCGTGTTCTTTTCCCTGGATCCGACGATGAGCGCCGACAGCGACTGACGGAGACGACAACATCGTTGGACGATGGGTGTCGACCATTAATACGATCGGCAAAATACTACAGCTTGTTTATTTGTGGAATATTTGAAAAGACGTTTGATATATTCATGACCGTCGTGTTTGATGTGTCTCGGCACTGAGAGTGAAAGCACATATCCCGGCGTCTGGGTATTATTGCCGTGGGTTTCCCGTGTGTAAGTTTAGCTTTTCTTTGAAAGCAAGTCACATTTGTGACGTTTCAAAAACAAAAAAAACACTTGTGGCCACTTGATCTGCTTACTTTAGCAGTGTAGTAGCATATGTGCAGTTGAACTTTTTCTTCCAGTATAGTTATAAAAAAAGAGAACTTTTCTTTCAGTGGCAACACATGAACTTCACTTCAGAGAAAATATCAGGATGTACTGGTCAAGTGAATTTGTAAGGGCATCTTCAATAAGGGCAGTACCATGCCTTAGCCTCGTTAATCCACATTAGAAGAGTGATGAAATATTATTTTCATCTAGTCCTTAAAGAAGTTCTCTCTCCATCCTTTTCACCTTTTCTCTATCCATGGTGGCCCTTTCTTCCTTTTTCCCTCTCACTTCCTCAACAAAGTAGCTACCTTTTCCATCTTAATTTATGAACACCAATAGTGCGTTGACGTTCCATGGAGGTACCTGAGCGAACGATCATTCCCACAACAAGGTAGACATGAGCCAACATATTCGTTCACTCGCAAATACCCCCCAACGCGACCCAAAAAGCGCGCGCCCCAGGCCACTCGACCTCTCCCTCTGCTTCTTCCCCTGCTCTGGCAAATGGATTAGTTGGCAAAAATCATGTCTGGTCTGTCAGGGCTGGATACATGCAATTTACCTATACAAAAAATTGATTGCCATTGAAAAAAAGGGAAGATTTTTTTTTGAGAAAAAAAGGAAGATTAGCAGTGTAAAGATTTGCCATGACAAGAAGCATTCAAATAGATTATAAAAAAATGGAAAAACATATATCTCCCCCTTACCTATTTCATAGTTTGAATTTTGTTAAGCTAATTCTGTTGGAAAATCACACACACTTCCTCCTACCCCCTACCCCTACAACCCATGCTCTCCTTCCCCGCCTTCGTGGAGATGAGAGCAGAATTCAAAGATGAGATGAATAGAGAGAAGAAGAAAGGTGATTCTCCCCGTCCCTACATCTTTCCACCCAGAAAACAAGAATCAATGAAGTGAATAATTATTATCCAGATCTAGAGAACACACCCTTTCGTCCCCCGCGTCGCCCGCATCTGGCGACACAGGGGAGAACTAGTACCGCCGCCTAGCTCTCTCCCCCCCCCCCCACCGCTCCCCGCTACGCCACTGCCGGAGGGCCGGCCGGCGAAGCCACGCCGCGCCTAGTGAAGGTGGCGGCGGGGCGGTCTCGTCCCCCTCCCCCCACGCCAGAGCCCTTCCCCCAACCCTCCATCTGGCCGGAGCCCCTTCACCACTGCGCCCCC
The DNA here is from genome assembly GCA_034509565.1 of Triticum monococcum. Classification (NCBI taxonomy): domain Eukaryota; kingdom Viridiplantae; phylum Streptophyta; class Magnoliopsida; order Poales; family Poaceae; genus Triticum; species Triticum monococcum. The sequence continues at coordinate 596,048,509 of CM067843.1, read as the reverse complement.
AGCGCCGCCTCCCTCGTCTCCGATGACGACACTCATCCCCTCCCTGGCCGGATCTGCGGTGGCGGCACCCCGGTGTCTCCCCCGTGTGCATGGCCCGACCCCGCCCATATTCGTTCTGGAGAAGCTGATCCCCACCCCTCCCTCCGGCTGCTGCGTCCTCCGGCCCGGTGCGGCTGCATGAGCTCGGTCTGCTCCTCCCCAAGCCGCTTCCTCCCGTGCTATTGCTGATGGTGTGAGCGCGGCTCTAGGTGGTGGAGGAGGCAGGCGATCCGAGGCTCTGGCCCTGCCCTGTTGCATGCTACTCCTCATCTTCGCGTGATGCCTTCTCCGAGCTATGGTGTTGTCTCCGTCCAATTTGTGTGGTCACGGTGGTCTCCCTTGGCGGGTCTGGTTGCGGCCTCGTGGTGGACCCTTTGTCGGCACCGCTCTGGTCCTAGCGAGCATGGACTTGCGTTCTCAAGTGTCCACAGCTTGCTAGCGTCCTCTGTCAGCGTGGTTCCGGCCCCGACGGTCCAATTGTTGCGTCCTCTACAACACTTGTCTCACCGGTGTCCCGACAGTTCTATCCCCGGCAGTTTGGATCTGCGCTCCTTTTTGGCTCCTAGCTTGTCGGTGGCGTCGGTCGCCATTGAGGGAGTCCTGGATTAGGGGGTGTCCGGATGGCCGGACTATACCTTCAGCCGGACTCCTGGATTATGAAGATACAAGATTGAAGACTTCGTCCCGTGTCCGGAAGGGACTTTCCTTGGCGTGGAAGGTAAGCTTGGCGATACGGATATATAAATCTCCTACCATTGTAACCGACTTTGTGTAACCCTAACCCTCTCCGGTGTCTATATAAACCGGAGGGTTTTAGTCCGTAGGAGAACATACAGAACAACAATCATACCGTAGGCTAGCTTCTAGGGTTTAGCATCTCCGATCTCATGGTAGATCTACTCTTGTACTACCCATATTATCAATATTAATCAAGCAGGACGTAGGGTTTTACCTCCATCAAGAGGGCCCGAACCTGGGTAAAACTTCGTGTCCCTTGCCTCCTGTTACCATTCGGCCTAGACGCACAGTTCGGGACCCCCTACCCGAGATCCGTCGGTTTTGACACCGACATTGGTGCTTTCATTGAGAGTTCCTCTGTGTCGTCGCCATTAGGAAGGATGCCTCGCCCCGTCTTTAAAGATGGCACCGTTGCTAAGGGAGCTTTGGCTGTCGGCCAAACCCTCCGGCTAGGTGGTTTTCTCATGACCACCTGTTCGGTTTCTGCGCCGTCGATGACCTCTCGAGCCATCGAAAACAATCTTCATGTCAGCTCGGAACTCGCCGAGCAGTTAGATCCAATGGAGCTCTCCTCCATAAACGATCTTTTGGATCGCATCGCCGCCCTGGGAGTCGCTACGGATTACGACCAGATTGGGCCTAAGCCCGATCTGAGAGAGATTAACTCTCCCCAAGTCACCCATCATGTTGCCGTGGTAGAGGGACAGTGCGGCAACCCTTCATCTATCTTAAGGACTAGCTACGTCGGGATTCCCGATCCCTCCAAGCCGGATACCCGCGAAGAGGAGGATATCACTCAAGACCTGAACTTAGAGTCAGGCGACGGGTTGAATTCATTAGACAACATCCAGGAATCCAAATTTTCGAGTTCGGAAATTCCTCGGCCTCTGAGCCTCAGATGGGGTGAGGCTTTGGATTTAATTCCACCCACCCACCCGAACATAAGCGATCTATCCCAAATCAGGCAAGAGCCCGAAGAAACAGTACATGGCCAGATTCCTCCTGGTTAGGAACAGGATAAGGGACTGCCGCGAGGAAGACGCAATCTCAATCTTCTGCAATAATTGCACGGACAAGGGAATCCTCAACGCCATAAGTCGCCGTGATATTACATGCTTCGCTGACTTAGCGTCCATTGTACGAAAATACTGTGCGATGGAAAGCGCCTGGAAAACCAAAATAAAATTTTGGAACGATCCGGCCCTGAATACAAACCCAGTCCGAAATAAAAGGGTGCATCATCGCCAGACACCCGGGTCAAACACCAAACAGCAAAAACCCTCTACAGGGCATGGAACCGTACTGGAAGGATGGCTTAATGGACCCTGTAAAATTCACAGTACAGAGGACGCCACACCAACTCACAGCCTTATAACATGTTGGATACTTCGGCAGGTGGCCAAAATTGGCGAAGATCTCCTAATTCCGGAGGCCACGGAAAGCCACCCCAGAGACACCAATACGGTATTAACAGTCTTCGAGACTTCCGCATCAAATAATAATATGGTATTACCTGGTAATGGTACCAAAGAAGGACAAATCCTGGCGCCTGTGCGTTGATTTTAAAGACCTTAACAAGGCTTGCCCAAAGGATCCCTTCCCCCTCCCCCGCATCGATCAAATTATTGACGCTACCGCAGGACACGATTCGTTGTGTTTCCTCGACCCATATTCCGGCTACCATCAAATCAAGATGGCAGAATAAGACCAAGCTGCAACGACATTTATTACACCATACAACCCATTCTGCTTCAACACAATGCCCTTCGGGCTCAAAAACACCGGCGCAACATATCAGCGCATGATTCAGACATGTCTGGCAAACCAGATCAGCAAAACAGTGGAGGCATATGTAGATGATGTGGTCGTCAAAATAAGACATGTCGAATCTCTAGTAGACGACTTGAGGCTCATATTTGGTAACCTCTGAACATACGACATCAAGCTCAACCCGGAAAAATGCGTTTTCGGCGTCCCAGCCGGAAAGCTCTTGGGCTTCATTGTATCCGGTAGAGGAATTGAAGCAAATCCAGCCAAGATCCGAGCTCTGTCACAATTGGATATCCCAAAGGACCTCAAACAAATACAAAAGTTAACTGGATGCGTGGCGGCTCTAAGCCGCTTTATCTCCCGCTTGGGAGAAAAGGCCCTACCCCTTTACCGCCTCCTTCAGCGCACCGAACACTTCGAATAGACGGATGCAGCCACGGCCGGACTCGACGAAATAAAAGCCATATTGGCAACAAACCCTGTCCTAGCCGCGCCAAACATTGGCGAACCAATGCTATTGTACATTGCAACAACACATCAGGTTGTAAGCGCAGTGCTCGTCGTCGAACGAGAAACAGACGGACACAAATTCCCCCTTCAAAAACCGGTCTATTATGTGACTGTCCTCACTCCGTGCAAATCACAGTACCCGCATTATCAAAAGATCGCTTACGCGGTATTCATGGCATCCCGGAAGCTACGACACTACTTTCAAGAGTGTTCAATAACAGTAGCCTCGGAAGTACCACTTAACGATATTATAAACAACCGTGACGCAACGGGCCGGATTGCAAAATGGGCCATTGAGCTCCTCCCGTTCGACATAACTTATAAGCCATGGCGAGCCATCAAGTCGCAAGTTTTGGCCGACTTCGTCGCAGAATGGACGGAGGTCGAACTCCCTAAAGAGTACAACACATATTCAAATTGGATCATGCATTTCGACGGCTCCAAGATGTTGGCCGGACTAGGGGCTGGCGTCGTTTTGACGTCCCCCACAGGAGACACAGTTCAATACGTACTCCAGATTATGTACACAAACTCCAACAATGCAGCCGAATATGAGGCCCTTTTACATGGTCTCCGGATGGCAGTATCCATGGGCATTCAACGCCTAGAGGTGCGCGGGGACTCGAACCTCGCAATGTCCCAAATAAATGGAGACTTCGATGCCAAGGATCCAAAAATGGCAGCTTACCGCAACACCGTCCTAAAAATGTCAGCTCAGTTCGAAGGGCTTGAATTTCACCATATAGTCCGGGAAAATAATCAGGCGGCAGATGTCCTGGCACGCATCGGCGCAAAACGCGATGTAGTCCCCCCAACATCTTCTTGGAAAGGCTGTTCAAGCCATCCATAGTATGGGAAGGGGAGCCGAACAATAACAGCCCGGACCCAACCACACAGCCCGACACCGAACATTCTGACACAATCGGAGGCTCTGCCAATGAAGTAACACCTTCAGCCCACGTAATAATGACCGTCATCGCCCCGTGGATAGAACCATTCCTCGCCTACCTTACTAGTCAGGAACTCCCCGAGGACCAAAATGAGGCACGCTGCATAGAGAGGCGATCCAAAGCCTACAAAGTCCACAAGGAAGAGCTTTATAAGAAAAGCACTACCGGAGTCCTTCAAAGGTGCATCTCCGAAGAGGAAGGGCGGAACCTCCTGGCTGAAATTCATGCCGGACTCGGCAGTCATCACGCTGCAGTCCGGTCCCTTGTAAGCAAGGCCTTCCGTACAGGCTTTTATTGGCCGACGGCCCGGGCAAACGCCCAGGACTTAGTCCAGCGATGCGTCGGTAGCCAGCTCTTTGCAAACCAAAGCCATATGCCACCCACCGCCCTCCAAACTATCCCCATCACTTGGCCCTTCGTGGTCTGGGGGCTTGACATGGTGGGACCCCTTAAAGGCGGAACCCACAAGCAAAAATACTTACTGGTCATGGTGGATAAGTTCACCAAATGGATAGAAGCCAAGCCTGTTAAGACGGCCGAATCCGGACCGGTGATAGACTTTATATCCGGGGTTGTACACTGTTACGGCGTCCCCCACAGCATCATCACTGATAACGGCACGAACTTTACGGCCGATGAGGTAAAACTCTGGTGCAAAAACATGGGCATCAAGCTCGATTATGCTTCCGTCTATCACCCACAAACTAACGGCCAGGTCGAACATACAAATGGTCTTATCATGAGCGGCATCAAACCCAGATTAGTGCGGTCCCTCAAGGAATATAACACGCACTGGGTAGAGGAGCTCGACTCCGTACTCTGGGGGCTGCGGACCACGCCGAATCGCACCACCGGATACACACCATTCTTTATGGTGTACGGCGCAGAGGCAATTTTGCCTTGCGACATAATTCATGACTCACCTCGAGTGCACATTTACGAAGAAAGAGAAGCCGAACTCGATCGGCAGGACAGTTTGGACGCATTGGAGGAGGAGCGTGACATGGCAAAAGCCCGTTCCGCATTCTATCAACAGCAGGCTCGAAGATACCAAAGCAGAGAAGTACGGGCCAAAAATTACAACGTTGGCGAATTAGTTCTACGCCTACCGGACAAGAAAAAGGACAAATTCAAGCCCAAGTGGGAAGGTCCCTTCATAATTGACCAAGTCCTGACTGGTGGAGCGTACCGCCTGCGAGATGCATCGGATAACCGACTCGAGCCAAACCCATGGAACGCAGCCCGTCTCCGGAGATTCTATGCCTAGCGCCGGACTCTGTGTTCGTCTTCTTCCTCTGTCCATTTTTTATATACTGTCTGTCTTATATTTCTCTCCTTCTCCCCTTCCTTTCTCTTATAGCCTTTAAAGGCTCATCAAATGACGTGCTATTCGCACTCATTAAACCCCGGGGCTTCTTTTACCAGAAGCTTATTTATATGGGCTTCATGTCCAACACATGTGTGACACTTCCGCATGTACCTTTTATTTCACCATTATATGCATCGATATGACTTAAGTTTTAGCCAAGCTGGGTTGCCTGGCTCCTGTGCTTACCCCTACGTTCCCGATTATTCGGCTAGGCGGTAAAGGGAGCACCTCTGCGATTGTTACTGCCGGATCAGCCGGATGTGTACCTCAGACTGGGTGAAGCCGAAAGCTAGCATTCTTAAGGGAATATTCGGTTGGTGACCTAAAAGATGATCTTTTTGCTTATTCATTTATGCGCCCCCCGATGCTTTTTCCTGCGTCTTTTTCGCAGAATGGGCATGCACTTTAGGGCATGCCTCCCAGGGAAAGGAACCCCTAACGGAACTATTCTCCCTGGAAGATGTTTCTTACTAACCATGTAATATAACATAACTAGTCGGGCACTTGTCTGTTCACGCACTAATGATCCCTACGCCTGGTCTCCATGCATTCCCTGGTTCTTATATAACTGCATGGGAATTCGGACACACCCCGAACCGTCAGGTCCCGAGACTGAAGCGAAAAGGTCGGCCATGACAAACAATCTACAATCCGGCTAGAAGGCATTATAAATGTCAATTAAATTACATAGTCATTCTGACTGATTGTATTCCTCTTCAATACCATCTAACGGGCTGTCTAATTTATAGTCCTGCTGGGAATACTTTGTGGCCAATTCTACTTGGCCGTATACTAAGCTTACAGGGATCTCCTTCCCATCGGGCCCCACAGGACCGACCTCGGCCATGTGGTTGGGGTCAGCCTTTGTGTACCGCATCTTCACCATGGCCCAGGCCTCCCTAGCGCCTTGACGGCAGGCCGATATCTTCCACAATCGGAAGCGCCGCCGTGCTCACTTTAGCTTCTCCGCAAGCTCTCCAAGACCTTCGGGCACGGAGATGGATGGCCACAGGGCCTGGGCGACGCCTCGCATCGCCTTCCGAACTCGCTCAAGCAGCTGCGAGAGCTCGGGAAGAAGCTCACCCATAGAACCGGGCATCTCCTCTGCAGGACGACCTGTTAGCACACCTACAGATATTACTCTGTTAGTCGACTTCCCCGCCGAACTATTTTTTTCTCCAAAGGTTCGTTCAAGCACTTACTAAATATGTCGCGCCGAAGCCGCTGATTCTCCTTAACGGAGTCTGACAGCTGGGCACGAACATCTTTCAGCTCGACGCCCAGCTTGGTGTTGGCATCTTGGAGATCGTTCTTCTCCCACCTCACCTTTGTCAGCACCTTCTCACCAGCCTTCAGCTGGCATAGGAGGTGTTGCCTTTCTGGATTCAATCCAGCGCCATTTGCAATTTCATTTGTCAGATTTGCACCCATGCCGTGCTTCGCAAAATACTTATCTTTCGAAGTGTATATTACCAGAGAGGGTCTCCTTGGGCTCCCCTGCCGCGGCTAGTGCGGCCTCAAGTTGGGCTTTGCACTCTTCCAGCTCCTGGGACAATAGGGAATTCTTTTCTATAAGAACTCGCATAACATATGATCCTTAAATCAATTATTCTAACTGTTTCAAGTCTCGGGGGCTACTGGTATATATATAATTACCAAAATTTTCTTATCCGCATATCTTTTACATATTGCTCCGTGGCTCTGGCTAGACCATTTTGAGCGGCACGAAGGTACGCATCTCCCGAATTGAAGGCATCTAATGCCTCTCAAGAGAAACAAGCGCCGCGAAGAATTGTCCGGCGACGCCTGTGGTTCATGCCACTCTCCACCTCAGAGTTGGTGGCAGACAACCTGTCCACGTCCTCCGTCGGAGGAGCGTCCGGTGCGCGCCTTGTGTTCGCCTCCGCCTCCGGACCAGGCTTTGGAGCCTGGCTGGTGGAGGCGCGATTGGCAGCCTCTCCGGATATAGTCCGGCGAGGTCTCTTTGTCCTGAAGAGAGCACGAATGTTAACATGCCTTGAAGGTATAACACCTGGGATAAGGGGGCGCGCCATACCTTTGCGCTGACGTCTCTATCCGGACTGCACCTCTTTTCTGCCCACGGGGCCCTGCGACCCCTCGTTGGCTTGTCGCCGCAGGTTCGGCCTCCCGTCTCAAAAACCTCCCCTGCAAAGCTCGGTTGTAATCATGAAACTGAAAACATGAGAGGGCGGACCCCTATTCGGGATACTGGGACTTCGATCTCAGTTACCTGGGAGGCCGGGATTATCCCTGGTTAATCGGCCGTAATGGCCACCAAGGCGTTGTCCTTGCTCAATTGATGAAACACTCCATCAATCAGCTCCACAGATAAGTCCGGATCTCTTGAGAGGCCGGGTCGAGGGACCGCCCTGGGTCCTCGGGTTGTGGAGGAGGGCTGTTTATTTCTTTAACAGCCTGGCGCAATTCCTGCATTAAAGTCGTTAGACTGAATATTTCATAATGGGAATATAAAACGGATGGGCAAGTAAACCACTTACCCAGCTTGGGGGATTGTACATAGAAAATCCACCCTGCGGGTTGACGCGGAGAAATTCCTCCTCTTCTCCCTTGTACAAAGCGGACAAGGTCTTTGTTAGGGCCGCAGCCAAATCCGGTCCCTTACGACCGTAGCGGGTGGCGGCGTCCTCCCCGTTGAAATCCCACATGGGGTGGCCTCTGTACTGTAGCGGCTCCACCCCTCGCATGATGCATGCGGCCATGACCCCGATCATAGTCAGTCCGGAATGAGCTAACAATCTTATCCGGCTCATCAGGTAACGGACGTCCTTATCACTTTCCCTCTGAGGGCTCCGTGGACGCCAACTTAGGCGCTTCTTTAGTGGAGCACTGTCGAACTCAGGGAGGCCGATCCAGACATGATCCGACAGCGGGACGTCCTCTATGTAAAACCATTCCGAAGGCCAGTCCTCGGACGCCTTCTTTGGGGTTCCAGATAGATATCCGGTCCCGGCGATGCGCCACACTTCGGCTCCGCCCACTTGATATATCGACCCCTTCTGAGAGCGGGGCACAAGGCAGAATAGCTCTTTCCACAGCCCGAAATGAGCCTCAACACCCAAGAACAGCCCGCGGAGGGCTACGAAGCCCGCGATATGCAATACGGAGGCAGGCGTAAGATTGTGTAGCTGGAGGCCATAGAACTCCAGGAGCCCCTGGAGAAACGGATGGATTGGAAATCCGAGCCCTCTTATTAAATAAGGGACGAGGCATACCCGCTCTCCTTTGGAGGGATTAGGGGCACTCTCCGCCATTATAGATGGCAAGACCGGCTCGAATCGGGACCATATAGGCCGGGGGGAGAAATCCCTTGGTCTGGAGCGTCACTAGCTCGCTATGCGGGATGGAGCATCTCTCCCAATATCCAGGCTGAGGGCTGGAGGAGCGAAAGGAGGAGTTGCGACGGCTGGCCATGGTGGTATGAACCTTTGTCGGATGCGCTCTGATGAACACTCGCGAAAGGGAGAAGGTGTGGTTTGGATCTAAATCCTCATCCCCTTAAATGGGCAGCTCATTTACGCGGCTAGGGGTGTGGATGTACACGGAATTTGAAGGAGAACCCGCCTTGCAATGTCGAAGACAATCTGCGCGCCGGACTCATCGTCATTGAAGCCTGGTTCGGGGGCTACTAAGGGAGTCCTGGATTAGGGGGTGTCCGGATGGCCGGACTATACCTTCAGCCGGACTCCTGGATTATGAAGATACAAGATTGAAGACTTCGTCTCATGTCCGGAAGGGACTTTCCTTGGCGTGGAAGGCAAGCTTGGCGATACGAATATATAGATCTCCTACCATTGTAACCGACTTTGTGTAACCCTAACCCTCTCCGGTGTCTATATAAACCGGAGGGTTTTAGTCCGTAGGAGAACATACAGAACAACAATCATACCATAGGCTAGCTTCTAGGGTTTAGCCTCTCCGATCTCGTGGTAGATCTACTCTTGTACTACCCATATCATCAGTATTAATCAAGCAGGACGTAGGGTTTTACCTCCATCAAGAGGGCCCGAACCTGGGTAAAACTTCGTGTCCCTTGCCTCCTGTTACCATCCGGCCTAGACGCACAGTTCGGGACCTCCTACCTGAGATCCACCGGTTTTGACACCGACAGCCATCCTCTCCTCCGCGTCGGCTCTCTTCGCCCCTGCCGCATTTTGACCCCATCCACCGTCACGACGTGCCAATCCCAGAGCTAACGTCTTTTGCGTCGCCCGATGCCACCCTCCGGCGGCAGGCGCAATGATACGTCTCCAACGTATCTATAATTTTTTATTGCCCCATGCTATATTATCTTCTGTTTTGGACATTATTGGGCTTTATTATTCACTTTTATATTATTTTTGGGACTAACCTATTAACCGGAGGCCCAACCTAGAATTGCTATTTTTTTTTGCCTATTTTAGGGTTTTGAAGAAAAGGAATATCAAACAGAGTCCAAACGGAGTGAAATCTTCGGGAACGTGATTTTTGGAACGAACAAGATCCAGGAGACTTGGACCCTACATTAAGCAACCAACAGGGAAGCCACGAGGTAGGGGGCGCGCCTACATCCCCCTCCCCAGGCGCGCCCTCCACCCTCGTGGGCCCCTTCTTGCTCCACCGACGTACTCCTTCCTTCTATATATACCTGCATACCCCCAAACGATCAGATACGGAGCCAAAACCCTAATTCCACCGCTGTAACTTTCTATATCCACGAGATCCCATCTTGGGGCCTGTTACGGAGCTCTGCCGGAGGGGGCATCAATCACGGAGGGCTTCTACATCAACACCATAGCCTCTCCGATGAAGTGTGAGTAGTTTACCTCAGACCTTCGGGTCCATAGTTATTAACTAGATGGCTTCTTCTCTCTTTTTAGATCTCAATACAAAGTTCTCCCCCTCTCTTGTGGAGATCTATTCGATGTAATCTTCTTTTGCGGTGTGTTTGTTGAGACTGATGAATTGTGGGTTTATGATCAAGTTTATCTATGAACAATATTTGAATCTTCTCTGAATTCTTTTATGTATGATTGGTTATCTTTGCAAGTCTCTTCGAATTATCAGTTTGGTTTGGCCTACTAGATTGATCTTTCTTGCAATGGGAGAAGTGCTTAGTTTTGGATTCAATCTTGCGGTGTCCTTTCCCAGTGACAGTAGGGGCAGCAAGACACGTATTGTATTGTTGCCCTCGAGGATAACAAGATGTTTTTTTATCATATTGCATGAATTTATCACTCTACATCATGTCATCTTGTTTAAGGTGTTACTCTGTTCTTATGAACTTAATACTCTAGATGCATGCTGGATAGCGGTCAATGTGTGGAGTAATAGTAGTAGATGCAGGCAGGAGTCGGTCTACTTGTCTCGGACGTGATGCCTATATACATGATCATACCTAGATATTCTCATAACTATGCTCAATTCTGTCAATTGCTCAACAGTAATTTTTTCACCCACCGTAAAATACTTATGCTCTTGAGAGAAGCCACTAGTGAAACCTATGGCCCCCGGGTCTATCTTCATCATATTAATCTTCCAACACTTAGTTATTTCCTTTGCTTTTATTTTACTTTGCATCTTTATCATAAAAATACCAAAAATATTATCTTATCATATCTATCAGATCTCACTCTCGTAAGTGACCATGTAGGGATTGACAACCCCTTATCGCGTTGGTTGCGAGGATTTATTTGTTTTGTGTAGGTGCGAGGGACTCGCGCGTAGCCTCCTACTGGATTGATACCTTGGTTCTCAAAAACTGAGGGAAATAATTACGCTACTTTGCTGCATCACCCTTTTCTCTTCAAAGGAAAACCAACGCAGTGCTCAAGAGGTAGCACGCAACCCCATCCACCATATCTTGGTGTGGTGATCTTGACCAGCAAAGCGACTTCCTCATCTCTGGACCCTGATCTGTGGCAATGGGATCGCTCGGAATTAGGCCAGGGTGAAATCCCTACTCGTCTCGTCGAAGCTGGCAGCGGCAGCACCCGCGGATGTCATTTCCCTTCTTGGAGGCGCTGCCATGGCCTCTATCCGTGCCCTTCTTCGAGCAACGGGGAAAAACCTTGGTATGACTCTTTGGATCGGATGGCGGAGGCGTCACGACATCGCTCCCCTTCTTGAACGCACCACCTTGCATGCTCGCGGCGTCCCCGATGTTGGATTTAGAGATGTTTGATGTTTGGCCGGTTTGGCTTGCCCCTCTACTTGGGTCTGGCTTGGTGGTTTAGGTGTGATCTTTTCTTTTGTTGGTTGAGCATCATGTGTCTCTCTGCTCTGGGTCCCATGTCCACGCCTTCTCATGTATGCGTCCGTGTTATGTGTTGTACCCTCCTATGTACTTTTCTGCTTTCCTTCTATCAATGCAATGATACGCAAGCTTTGCGTATTCGCGAAAAAAAATCAATGAAGTAGGAGACACATGTTACCATACTCATACCTTTTGAATAAAACAAGGGATAAGTATATTTTTCGTCCTTGAACTCTGGCGATAGTGTAGGAATCGTCCCTCAACTCCGAAACCGGTAAAACCCAGTCCCTCAACTATTTAAACCGGATACTTTTCGTCCCTCGCGGCATTTTAAGTGGTTTTGGTATGACCTGGACCCGATTTTGACTAAAACTGTATACGTGGCTGGTTTTGACCGCCATGTCACTGAAGTGTCCCGAAATCTCTCTCTCTCTCTCCTGTGCATTCTCTCGATCCCCATCTCACACACGAACCCTAAACCTAGCAGCGGCGGCGGCGAATCGCTCATGGGCTGCGGCGGTCGGCGGTGAGGTGGAACTACGGCGGCGCGACGGCGGGGCCTGTGAGGCGCGGCGGTTGCTCCTGTGAGGCGCGACGGTGGCTGGCTGGCTGGGCACGGGAGCAACGACAGCGCGATTTAGGCGGCGATGGCGATTCAGGCTATGGTCGCCCGTTGAATCCCTTGGCTGGGCAAGCAGATGGCAACCTCGCTCACTTCAAGTCGCTCCCGTGGGTCTTGTTCTTCACCATCGATCCCTCTCGGTCGCTCCTCCCCCATTCCCTACCGTGAGGGGCCATTGGATTATCAGCCGGCGATTAAGTGTGACTGTGGCAACAAGGCAGCAAGATGGATATCATGGAGCAATGCTAATCCTGGAAGGGGGTATGTGAAATGCATGAGAGATCGGGTGAGTAAAATTCTGTACAAATTTTCACATGATTTGTTGCTTATTCTGTACATTGTGAAGGGGATTAATTCAGGTTTTCTGTTGGCAGTTTCCCAACAGGTGCAACTTGTTCGAATTTGTCGACGATCCAACTCCTCCTCACCTCGCCCAACTGATTATCGATCTCCGAGATGCTGTTTTCTCACTGAAGAAGGAGAAGCAAGTGGTATGTAGTGAAAGAGATGACCTTGAGATGGCAAGGATTGCTGATTATGCTGAAATGGAGCCCCTAAGGCGTGCATTGCGTAAGAAGGACCAGATGTTGATGGAGAAGGATGAGCTGCTGTTGCACAAGACAACTGAATTAAATGTGCAAAAGAAGAGGAATGTGATGTTGTTTGTTGTACTTATGTGTTTTATCAGTGTTGTTCTGTATCGTGTCATGTAGCAATTGTAGACAAGTAGATGAGAACTGAATGTGCCATGTAAATTGACCTATGTTATTTATGAAAATTTGGGTTTGCTCAGAACATTTCAGTCGCATGTTTGTCCAGTTTGGACAGAGTACAAAACAGATTTCAAGACAAACATAATCTGACATAACCACAAACATAGTACTGATTAGTCTTACAAGCAAACCACAAGGGAATTTCTCAAAGTCTGACAAAGCAAATGAGAGATAGTACTGATTAGTCTTACAAGCAACCACAAACATGAATTCTGACATAACCACAAGGGAACATCAGTACAAGTACAGTACTAGTCCAGTAGTTTTGCTGGGACTTTCTTTGCTCTTTTATTTCCTCCAACTTGAGCACTTGCAGCACCAGATGTAACATTAACTGTAAATGATGAACTAGACTGCACGTTCACTGTCACATTTTTTACAGCAATATTGGAGGAAGCCTTCATCTTGTGCTTAGGCAGTCCTAGGGATTTATTTGCCCTCTTTTGCACAGGACCAAGGTTCTCATCAGTTGTAGATACTCTTTTTCGGCTGGTGCTTTGTTGGGATGTTTTCACATTTGCCTGACAAGGGAAGAAAGATTTAACATCAACAAAAAAATCATTTACAAGATTTAACATCAGCATGGTTATGTGTATTGTACCTGGGAACTAGACATTTTGGAGGCTTTTGCATTGCTTCTCGACTTGGTAAATGATCTAGCGGCATTTCCTGAAGCTGCATTTTGTCCAACAGTAGCTGCTCCATTTGAACTTGAAGCGGCATTTCCTGGACATGTAGTTTTATTGTGACCAGTGCACTTGCATTTCCTGCATCTAATCAAAGTTCCAACCCTCGAAACTTTGGTAGCTTTTGGTTTTTCAGTACCCTCTCTTTTTCTCTCTTTCCGAGGCCTTCCTGGCATCTTAACATATCCAGGGGCCAGTGGTTTAGGCTTGTCTGATTTTGGCCAACCTTGGGGTCCTTCAACTGGTTGCAGGCAATATGCATAGGTTTTCTTGAATGCTTCCACTGAGTAACAACTAGCCACATAACCATGTAACTGATTGGTGTGTTGATGGATTGCAGAGACGGCATGAGCACAAACTATACCAGATAACTGCCAATATCTACAGCTACATGTCATTTGATTGAGATCAACTGTAAACCTTTGAGATCCATGTTGCACCTCAAAACAGTTATTTCCATTGCTAACTGCATGACATATACCAGATACATCGATGGCCTTGCTTAATTTCTTGTTTATATTAGGACATATAGGATCATCCCATTTCTCACACTTGTCTCTGTTCTCTTGTATTCTAACCATCACCATTCTCCTAATTGTCTCTAGCATGAAAAGAATTGGGAGAAACCTAGCTTCTACTATCCACTTGTTAAAACTTTCGCACATATTATTGTCGACAGAGTCACAATTGCTACCTAATTTGAACCATGCTCTACACCAATGCTTTGGATCGGTTTTCAACATTGCTCTAGATCCAAGGACTGTAAGTTGAGCAAGCTTGGCTCTGCAATAGTTGAAAAAGCTTACACTTGCAGCCTTTGCACAAGCCCAGAATGGCTTCTGCCATTCCTTGTTCTTGAACTTCATCCTCCAGTTGGCATAAATATGCATGGCACAATTCCTATGTTCAGCCCTCGGTGCCCTGTTTGAAACTGCGGTGATGATACCCTTCTGTTGATCTGATATAATCACCCAACCTTCACCATCTAGCACATTCACATCTCTGAAAAGTAATGAACAAAACCAGTCCCAACTATCATTGTTCTCTTTTTCAACAACTGCCCAAGCCAAAGGGTACATCTGGTTGTTGGCATCCCTCCCTACTGCACATAAAAGCTCTCCATTGGTTGCTCCCTTGAAAAAGCAGCCATCAAGTCCAATAACCTTCCTACAGCCAGCCATGAACCCTTTTTTGCATGCCTCTAAGCAAATATATATCCTTTGGAAGATAGGCTTCACTTGATTTGGTTCCAATTTAACCACTACTGCGCTACCTGGGTTACTCCTTAACAGCTCCAACTGATAGTCAAATATTCTGCTATATTGACCTTTCCTTGCATCCAGCCACTTTTTCATCACAATCTTCTTAGCTCTCTTCACCTGAGCAATAGTCACATTGGCAAACATATCTTCTTGAATGTGTTGTTTCAAGCTTGAAATCTTCCACATTGGATTAGATCTAATTAGCTTGTCATACTTGGCAGCAATTCTTGTTGAGTTAACTAACTTATTGTCCTTCCTTTTTGGGCATAAATGAACATCATGAAAAGAGCTGATCTGCCAACTACATGATCTAGTGGTTTTACTCAAAAGACATACCCAAGGACATGTTGGCCAATCACACTTTTCCCTAACTCTTGCCTTGTCATTTTTGGGAAATCTGATAAGCTTCTTGTGATGCAGACCATATCTGATAATTGCTTGCCTAAATTCTTCCTTGCCATCAAACTTCATACCAAGAGTAAACTCTGGTACATCCCCTTTGTCCTTGAACCTTCTATATCTAGACTTGAATGTCTTTACTTCACCATCACTGCCGATCTCATCGAAAGAATCATACAAATCAGAGCTATCTTCATATGCAGTACCATTTCCATCATTTTCCTCCCCCACCTTATTTGATGACCCTATTGCAGGCCCACCATCCAGCATAGCATCATCAAGGTGCTCTAATTGTCCAGCCTTCATCTTTGCCTTATACTCCTTATATTTCTTGTTGATCTCGACAGCCTCTTCATCTTCATCGGAAATGATGTCATCATCAGGGCAGTAATCACTCTCGCTGCTATCCTTGTCTTCATCTTCTTTTGAATTTTCATGCGCAGCATCCGAATTTCCATTTGCAGCATCTGAATTTTCCTCTTCAGGCTCTTTTGAGTTACTGATTGCAACACAATCATTGTCTGCAGGTGGACAAGTAGCCAATGCGACAAAATGATCTACATCTCCCTCTGATTCACTACTAGCATTCGGACCCATCAGAAGCTCAACATCTCTGCCTGGATCCCTGTCGTGTTCGTCGTTTTCAGAATTTGGATATAGCTCCACATATATTTCAGCTATACTTCCAACAGCAACACAATCTCTAATCTGCTTGCAATCGGTGTCTAAAGCAACCATTTTCAGACCACAAACCATCTCTTTTCCAGGATATAACCAATGAAACATCTTGTCATCCTTTGTTTGGCAGTGCATACCAAAACTCTGAACCAGATCAAAAAAAACAGAAGTTCTTGCGATAAACAAATGACATGGCCTCTTTTCCCCCACTATATTCAAGTGTTTTCCCATCATTCAAAAACTGGCCTTCAAAATGAAATCTGATGAATAGCACGTCTCCAGGATCCATTTGACTGGCCTAGTTCATACAAGAGACAAGCACAACGTGAGGCCTGCCCTTGCTCCTGAATGTAAGATTTCAATGAGTGCACACACAAATTACCTCCGGCAATCGAGCTCCTTGTCATGGGTCAAGGCCGTCGCCGCCTGAATCGCCGTTGCCGCCGCTCCCCTACCCAGCCGGCCAGCAACCGCCGCGCCTCACAGGCCCCGCCGTCGCGCCGCCGTAGTTCCACCTCACCGCCGGCCGCCGCAGCCCATGAGCGATTCGCCGCCGCCGCTGCTAGGTTTAGGGTTCGTGTGTGAGATGGGGATCGAGAGAATGCACAGGAGAGAGAGAGAGAGAGATTTCGGGACACTTAAGTGACATGGCGGTCAAAACCAGCCACGTATACAGTTTTAGTCAAAACCGGGTCCAGGTCATACCAAAACCACTTAAAATGCCGCGAGGGACGAAAAGTATCCGGTTTAAATAATTGAGGGACTGGGTTTTACCGGTTTCGGAGTTGAGGGACGATTCCTATACTATCGCCAGAGTTTGAGGACGAAAAATATACTTATCCCATAAAACAACCAGTTGGTGGAGAGTATGTTTTGTACCTAAGTTTGCCGTATGTAATACACACACACACACACACACAGAGAGAGAGAGAGAGAACTAGCCATGATGTGTGAACCCAAATAGCCATCAATGAAAATCCAGATTTGCAATGCATGAGAAACTAAAATTGCCATAACTTAAAATGTAGATGAAAAGGTAGCAATGATGTTCGTACTAAAGTAGCCATCTATGCTTTAATTGCCATGTTTTAATTAATAAAAATGACATGCGTTAATTAATAAAATTGCCATCCTATAATTATAAATTACCATGCTATAATTAATAAACTTTCCAGGACCTATGTAATAAAATTGCTATGTTCTACAAAATGAATATAAAATTTCATTATATGAAATGTTGTATTTGTGCCTAGGTGGCCGCTAACAATCATGACACATTTAAGAGGATTTTCATGATTGTAATCTCAACATGGCAAATTAAGAGAATTTTGTTATCTCAACATGGCAACTTTTGTAAAATTGTAATGGTCACATGAAAAAAATTAGGAGTTGTGCTTAAGTGGCTGCTAACAATGATGGCAAATTTAGAAAATTTTGTAGTTGTTCGCATGAAAAAGGTGGGAACTTTGGTATATAAAAGTAGCATAGTGCATGTGCGTTGCTACAGAGGCAAAAAATAACTTGCTCCTACTTACTATATGAACAACACAAAATAAACATAATTTCCCAAATAAGTTCACTTATTTTGTATCAATCATTAGTTATGTGCAGTGTCATAATGGCAACCAAGACTATGACATAGCTATTCAATGCAAGATCATTGACAAAACGATAACATCAGTTATGGCTTGTTGAGCTCAATTCCAAATTTCTTGTACTTAGTCTAAAACGATGTTCAAATGTTTCACCATGCTAGCCGCTGAAATGACCAAAGTTTTCTCATCATTCTAACATTGCAATGCATGCTCGATACTACGAGTAATACAAGTAGGAAATGTCGTACCTAGCTAATTTGCCCGATAAATCTGCGTCATCTGATGACACATAACTTGACTTTCTGGATGGAATATGCTAGAGCTTTCGGCATAACATAGCGGTGAAACATCTTTGGTTTATCATGTTCATTCGCCACCGTTACAAATTTAGAATAGTCCAATGTTAATTATCATATTCTACATGAACCGTCTACGTCACCCGTGTCGCCCCTACTTGGGCGACTCAGGCGGAGATCTCAACCGTGCCTCCGGGCCGCCTCCACCGCACCCTCCCCTCCGTCACCGCTGGAGGAAGCCGTCAAGGGAAGCCTCGGCCGGCCGACGGCGGCGGCGGAGGACCACTTCCCTACCACGTCTGGATCGGGTGAGGTAGGTCTCCCATCGGCGCCGGGGCATCTCATCCTGATCTGGTTCATGGCGGCACGGAGGCTCGCCTCTGGCGATGGTGCAAGGCGGCGACGTGGTAGTGGGCAGAGGCGGCGGAGCTGCAGGGTGACGAGGAAGATCGGGTGGTGCGGGCCGTTGGGCGCGTTTGCGTGGTCACGACGGCCATGGTTGCGGTGGCCAGCGGCTCGGCGATAGCGGAACGTGGCCGGTGGCGGCGGCGACGTTCGGCCTAGATCCTGGGGCGACATCCCTGGAAGGTGGCGGCAGGTGAAGCTTGGGCTGCCCACAACCGCATGGCGTGGCGTTATCCCTGTCTAAAGTGGATCTTCACCGATGATCTGGTGGCCTTGGCTCTGGATTGGTTCGGACCAGAGATGGTGACGAGCGCCCGGGATCCCTCTCGACGGCTATCATGGTTTGGCGAGGTGGGGTGGCTGCGCTCCTCCCAGGTAGTGGCCGGTGTGGCCAGTGTGTCAGGGCCCCCGCGGTGACAATGTTGTTGTGGATGGTTGCTGATCTAGGCAGCTAGATCTGGGGCTTTGAAGGTGACCGATACAGTGCACAGGTTGTCGGCTGAATTTTTTGGAACAGATCCGGGTGAAAACCTGGTCTTCGACCGGTGGTTGGAGCCGGTGATGGCAACACCCTTGTGCCATTTCCTTTTGGAAGGCATCATTGAGGGGAAGCTCCTAGCTCCTCCCGCTACCTCCAGAGGAAACCCTTGATCAGTTGATCGGATGATGGCGGCGCTCTTGAGTCGTTTCCTCCTTGGGGGCATCATTCTTGGAGGTGTGCATTGGATCGAGGGACCAGTAGACGGTTTTAGTGGTGGAGCGGCGTTTCATGTCACACATCAATGATGTGGAGTCTCGGCGGCGTGGTGCAGCAGGGTCTTGGCGGCGGATGTGTAATGATCGACACACGTAGGAAGGTGGCTTTGTCTGGCGCGATGGTGGCGTCGGCTGCAGGCCTGACAATTGATGCGTCGGTACCTGCTTAGAAGATGGACCGGTGAAAGACGGCGGCGGCAACCACTCAGAGGGCTCCAGACTGGTGTGTGCCCCAGACCTGACAGTGTGGCTTGGTTGGGTCCTCAGGTTTTAGATGTTAGGCTTTGGTGCGAGGTCGGTTTGGTATTCGACTCGGACTATTGGCACCCCTTCATCAGTTAGTTAGGAGTAGCGACAGATGTTGCGAAGATGGTGGCTTCAGACTTATAGATGTATTTCTTTGTAAGGTATTTATGAATAATTAATAAAATGACTGCATGCATCGTCCGGATGTAGAGGCTGGGGGCCATCCTCCTTTTCTAAAAATTATAATGATAATAAGTCATCATATTCTACAAATTTACAATACAAGAACTTTCTTCATGTAATATAATTTCCCATGCTGCCTTTTTCAGTTAGACGCGTGTATATAATTATTACGCACTCTCTCCATTTTAATGTGCTTCACATATTAGCTTTGTCTTGAGTGAAACTCTCTAAACTTTGACCAAGTTTATATATATAAAAAAGTAACATCCACAACACCAAGTTAATACCATTAACATCATTATTCAATACAATTTCATATTATATAATTTTTTGTTACGAAAGTTTAGATTGTTTCGATAAACTTAGTCAAACTTTATAAAATTTTATTTAGGTCAAACCTAATATGTAGAGTAAATAAAAACAAAAGAAGTACAATCTCCGGCCAGGTGTTATTTGACTAACTTGAATATGAAATGCCAAGTTAGCCACCGAGCTTTCTTTTTTACGGTAGCCGCCTAGATAGGGGAAGTCAGTGGCGTGAGCTCTAGGGTGCTGGTGGCCCATTAGGTTCGAACAGTACGTCCATGAGGCAGAAGAGATAAGGACCGACGGCTACAGATGGTGCACGAACATGGGCTGGAGGCCGAGCTGCTGGCTTCAGGCTGAAGCAGCGCTCCAACGAAGGGCGTCGACATGCTCGCAGGGTTGTATAAAGAGAGAAAGATAATCGGGAGAACTGAAAAATACTGATGCTATGCGTACAATGCTTTTTTTTAACATGGTACAGACGCAAACACTCATATATATATATATATATATATATATATATATATATATATATATATATATATAGGGTGGCGCTATTCGTCCTCCTGGGTGAGGCATAGTTATTCTTCATCCTCCTTTATTTTACCATCAATGCACCGTAAATTTACGTTCCGTAAGTTTTGTCTTATTTCCGACGCAAAAAGGGACCATAAGAAAATATATAATCGCCGTAAAAAATATTTTATGTTATGTAAAATTACAAACATAAAAACATAGTCTAAAATACACATAAACTGCAAATTTTCTTGTCTTATGACCTATATTTTTATTTTCTTATGTCAAATTTTACGTAGTGAATCAATAGGAATGTAACTATTTGAATTCAAAATGTAATTTAATTATGAAATAATCGTAAAATTACTTCGGGTGAAGAATAACTTATTCTGCACCCTGGTTGATGAATAGTAACACTATATATATATATATATATATATGATACAGTATACACTCATTTATATGAACGCATACCTTTACGTCATATCTTTATATATGAGCACCTCCAAAAGACTGAGCCGACATATATCTTAAGATTGAATAAAGTCATCGTAGATGCATCGCCGAAAATCCAACTCAGATGAGCTAGGGATATCACTGTCCATCTAACAATCCAATTACAGATAAGTTCACCTACCTGTACGATATTTGATGTGTGATTCTTTTTTCCGCAACGATGTATGATATTTGTACAACGCCCGGTCATGTATTCATCCCCACACCTTACTATTCCTAAAAGAAAAATAAATAGATCATGTTTAACCATGCTATGTCGTTCGCTCCGGAAGAAATGTTAAGATTCAAGAACATGAAAAGGAGATAAGGACCATGTAGGGCCTGCATGCATGCAGGAACCTGGGTCTGTCCAAATTCCGCATTCCACCGCATGTACCACGTGTGTCGACAGTGGCATCAGTTTATTTATCAGATACACTATAGCAAATAGTAAGTATGTGTGTTAGCAGGGAGAATATCCAGTGATACCACCCCCTAAATGTTCCCAGGATACCATTTCAAAAAATTCAATTTTAAATATTTCAAAAAATTCTAAAAAAAATCATGAATGTTCACAAGGAATGTGTCTACATCCCCTAAAAATTTTAGCTTCAAATTCGAAATGTACATTGAGAAACAAAAAAAAGACAAATTCAAATGTGAATAGTATCAATTTTGCTTTTGCCCTTTTGTGACACTATTCATGCTAGATTTGTCATTTTTTGTTTCTCGATGTGTATTTCAATTTGGATCTGATTTTTTAAGGGGTTGTAGTCACATATGTTGTTAAAATTCACAAAAATATCAAATTGATTTTTTGAAATTGGTACGTATCATGGGAGCATTTTAGGTGTGGTATCACCTGATACTCTCCTGTGTGAGCAGTAGCATTATTTTATCTATCAGGTGTTTGAACAGTTCCTACGTCTGTGCAGTCTAGAGTAGAACACTAGTAGCAATCATTTTTTATTTGGGCTCCCATCAGGCACATTTTTTTATTTGGGTTGATGTTGTAGCAGTCTCGCGCCTAGGGTGGTGGTGGTGGTTGGTGAACTCACCACCAACTTAAACTTTTAAGTAGAAAGGAAAACATGACAATTTTTTGATAAATGTAAATGGGTTACATGAAAAATCTAGAATCTTTTGTATTCTAAAAATCATGGCAAAATTAGAGAATATTGTGATGGTCATATGGCATATGTAGGAATTTTTTACTCTGAAGCACAAAAAATTCAGTAAAAAATATTTGTACTGGTCCACATGGAAAATTTAGAAAATTAATTTCCATGAATGAAAGGCAATGTTGGGAAATTTGTAAATGGCCACATGGATTTTTTTAGAAAACTGAAATTACTAAATCATGGTAAACTTAGGACAAAAATATGTAATTGTTAGATGGCACGTTCTGGATTTTTTTGCACTATAAACATGACAAGTTTTGGAAAATATGTAAAAATGGTTACATGAGCAACTTAGAAATTATTGTGTCCTAAATCATGGCAAAAAATAGAGAATAGAGATGGCAACATGGAAAATGTATAATTTTTTTACTATGAAGCATGGAAAAACTTGGAAAATGATTGTACTGATAATGAAGAATAACCTATGAAGCATGGAAAATTTTGTACTCATTAATCGGGACAACAACACAAAAAAAACATGACAAATTTTTGTGCTATGAAATTCATGGCAATAACTTCTTTGTTGCGATTTATGATACCATCAATAAACAACAATGTAATTGCCATGAATCAAAAACACACATACATAGTATTACCTGTTATGCAGAGATTTGCCATCAAATGTATTTTGACATCCTAGCCTATATATATAGTCTTACTTGTTATGTACATATTTGCCATCAATCTATGTTGTCATCCTATCCTATCATGTGAAAATTTGGCAGCTATATAAATTCATGTCTCCTAGGAAAATCGACAACTATACAAAGTCCCTAAAGTTGTCATTTGAACATTAAAATAATTTCTTAATTTGTCATGTTATGGAAAAAAATGTTTTGAATTTTCCATGTGGAGATTGCAACCATTCTTCAAAAGTTGCCATGTGTACAAAACAATTTTTCTTAGAAGTTTTCAGGCATTCAGGGTAGAACATTTGCCGTGGTCAACACCCACTACACTGACCACCCCCCCCCCCCCCCCTTAAAATTTGCGACCTAGGTCAAAAAAGTAACCACTTTATGAGTAGCAAAATGATTTGTAGAAACATGGCAATATTAGAGGTGACTAGCATCACAAGTTGCTGGAATTAATCTAATCAACACAGCATCACAAGCAAGTCTATGTGATTGAGAGAAAGAGGGCAAGGCTGAGAGCTTGCATACCCCGGACCTATAGGTTGTCTTGTGGGGGGGGGGGGGGGGGAGCTCGGAGATGCTGCCAGATACCAATGTGACCAGCAATCTACCTGCATCAACAAGCAACGACTCCTAGCTCGCTGCGTCAATGGTTGTGTTATCCCCAGCGTCACACGGCGACGAGAGGAGTGGATTGGGATCCGACCGATGCGGCCTCCATCGCACTGCCAACACAACATCCATCTTAGGAGGGTGAAGGTCTACTATAGCCAGGGGCACGATAGCCGTTGCGTTCTCCAAAAGTGCGGCAGCTGGGCATGGTCTCGGGGGACAAGGTCTATGGAGGGCCGCAACCACATCCCGCATCCCCTCTCTCCCTGCTCCATGACAACAATGAAAAATGAGAATAAGGCCGCGAATGAGGTGAATGGAGGGTGAACTATAACCAGCATGTTCGCACCCTAGAGCGATTTGCATTCGCTGATATGGCAATGGGTCGTGCTATAGGATTCGTGCGCCTCATCCAACGAGCAGCATGGGGGCTACTTGAATTGAAGTGAGTTGAATAACATTGTTATAACTTATTAGCCCCTTTGTATTTTAGTCATGAACATAAATTTGACTAGTGAAATATGAGATATACTCCCTCTGTAATAAATGTCATGGTTTTAGTTCATAGTGTCATGGTCTCAATTCATATCTATATCTATACCTTATATACCTTCCATATCTATACCTACTAATAAAGCAAGATGCGTTTCCCGGATTTTTTCATCCGTTCACCGTCGAAATTTATTTTTCTATCCGAGGTGGTACTAAATTTTTGTGCATCCGTCAGTTTTTTTAGCAATCCAGAATTTCGTATTTGCCCCGCACACGCTATGGCCCAGCGAAGCCAGCCCATTTATTTGCCTGCCCGTGTAGCTGCAAAAAGCCTATTTCTCGCCATGTGCGGTAGATAGTCAGAGTTCTACAGGGCGCCCAAGTCTAGGCCGGTCCGTTTTTTTCATCAAATTTATTTTTATTTTTAACTTATTTAGTAACTAAATATTTTCAAAAAGTTCATAATTTGAATTATTATCTAGTTTTCGAAAAATATTCGAATTACAATATTGTCCTCTCATTTCCCCCTTTTCAAAAATGTTTGGAACATTACTTTATTTTCTCATTTCATTTTTTAAATTCAGAAATATTCCAAATGTTTTTGTGATTTAAAAAACATGTATTTTAGAAAATATTTGAAATTTGAAAAATATTCTTGTTTTAGTAAAATATTTAGAGATTCAAAATAATGTCCGCGTTTAAAAACACATTTTATAAAATTGTTCTGAATGTTCAAAACATGTTCCGTTTTCAAAAGTCGGTCACAAATTAAAAAATTGTTTGGGTTTTGATACAAGATTCATGTCTTCAAAAAATGATATTATTTCAACTCTTGTTCATGTTTTTTTTCCAAAATGGACGAAATATTAAACACATTGTTTCAAAAAAATGACCATTCATATTTCTAAAAATGTTTTAAAAAAAGTTCTGAATCTGACGTTTCACTATGTTCTTAAATATTTACGCTGGCCATGGTTAGCAGTAGGCGTTTGTTGCCGTGACTAGCGGCACGTGGTCGAGTCTCTAAGGTCATGTGTTCGATCGTTTAGCACGTCGTTTTTTTGGATTATTACTGGTGCCTTGAAAACACAGGTTATTTCGGTGCCTGCCAATGGGCTGGCCCAGACGCGAACCGTTGTACGTCCCACACGCTATTTGACACAACTAGCGTCATATTGTAGCTCCGTGCAGTTGCCCTACGAAAGGAAAAAACATATGTATAGATTTGTTTGGTCCATTCCACATGTCGCTTCCCAATTTTTTTCGGTTATCCTCCGGGTGAGTCAAACTGGACCTACCACGCATTTCTTTTTCTGTCGGATGAACAAGCAACAAAAAATAAAGGGCGTGAGGGGATTGAACTATGTGCCTTGCCTATTGTGCCGGTGAAGAAAACCAATTCAGCTAGTTTGCAATTATAATAGGAACAGTCCCATCTTGGAACTTATACTAAATCACACTAGTTTTTATATATCCCTAAGTTGTCTGGAAACAAGGAGATTGTGTGAGAATAAAGAAGCTGTCTCGAGAATTATGAGCAGAACGGGGGACTCCACAAATTTATTGCTGGAGGTAACTTGCACGTGCAAATAAAAGACAATATCTTGGTTGGTTATAACGGAAAAAAATTGTAGACACATGCTAATAAGAGAGAATATACTGATTTTGCTCTAATTAATAAAATTTATGGGCACTTAAGTGCAAAAATAGTTGAAGAGAATAAACCTGATAATGAAGGAACATTCATGCCTGGTTATGCGCTAATTATGCTAATGAAATATTGAAACATAATTTATGTGCTGCAATTAGTAATCCATCCGGTTACGTCATGGTCGGAAAAATTGGTCGAAGCAACCATGCCACGAAGGTCACCGCGCAACAACCAAATAAGAACACAACCACAACTCCTAAACATAGGTGGGCCCGGAGAAAAAAAATGGTACCAGTTGGGTGGTCGCTGCCACACCGACCAACCCCACCACTATCAAGATCTCGCGGGCCAAACATGACCTGTGAGAAGTCCACAGCTCCTCGCTCTGTCGCCCACCGCCGGGGAGACCGTTTTGAATAAACACATCAATTATCTCTCCCGCTGCTTGTTGTAAAAAAAATTATCTTCTCGTTGCAACGCACCAGCATATGTGTTAGTCTAAGCTAAAACGATAACATTTATTTAGGACCGGATGGAGTATTTAGCAAAAAATTGCACCCTTAGAAACTTCTTTCAAATACAAATCCAATAGTATAACGTTTTTGACATATAAATTATATTTTGGTAACAAAATCTACCGTTAAAGGCTGACCCAAAACATGAAGGGGGCGTTTAGCTTTGGAAGCATCATTTTTTTTTCTCACTCTCTTGCTCCTCCACATTAGCTACACCTCTAAACTAGGTCAACCGCGCAATTGCGCGCTCCGAGCCAAACCGCAAGTATCACAATTATATATGTGCCTTAAAGTAGGCGTGTTTACATTATTTAGATTTAGTTGATAAACTAAGAACTTCTAAAATTAGCTAAAGATGTTCCTCATTTGGTTCGCCTCCACCATCACTGGCCAATAATCACCTATCTGTTTGCAGCCACAGATCCCGTCAGAACAGGCATATCAAACCCCAGCTACTCTTTCCGATGATCCTCCATCGTCTTGAGCGCTACGCAGGTGTGGAGTCTCCGTCCGGCCGTTTGCCCAGCCGGACCCTCGCTGATGATCACTTGAAACAACACTCTTTCTCCCCATCGCCATGGCCATGGAGAAGAACCAAGATTCCAAAGTGATCATGGGCCGGTACAAGCTGGGCCGTCTTCTAGGCCGCGGCACCTTCGCCAAGGTTTACAAGGCCCATAACATCTCCACCGGCGAGGTCGTGGCCATCAAGGTGTTCGACAAGGAAGCCGTGCGCCGGTCCGGCACGGTGGAGCAGGTGAGGCGCGAGGTGGACGTGATGAGGCGGGTGCACCACCCAAACGTCGTCCGCCTCCACGAGGTGATGGCCACGCGCTCCAGGATCTACTTCGTCATGGAGTACGCGAGCGGCGGCGAGCTCTTCGCTCGCCTCGCCGAGAGCACGCGCTTCCCGGAGCCGGTCGCTCGACGCTACTTTCAGCAGCTGATCACGGCCGTCGAGTTCTGCCATAGCCGTGGCGTGTACCACCGTGACCTCAAGGCCGAGAACCTCCTCCTCGACGCGCACGGCAACCTTAAGGTCTCCGACTTCGGGCTCAGCGCGCTCGCGGACGGCGCCTCCCGCCATCGCGGTGACGCCCTCTTGCACACGACGTGCGGCACGCCGGCGTACGTCGCTCCCGAGGTTGAGAATATGTTCCACACGCACGCACGTGTTAACTAGCTTGTCCGTTTTCTCTTTGCGTCATTGACGATGCCCAGCCCAATGTGTGCATGTACGTAGGTGATCCTGAAGCGTGGCTATGACGGCGCAAAGGCGGACATCTGGTCGTGCGGCGTGATCCTCTTTGTGCTCCTGGCAGGCCGCCTCCCTTTCCACGACACCAACCTCGTGCTCCTGTACAAGCGGATCGCACGGAGCGACTACCAGTGCCCCGCATGGTTCTCCATCGACGCGCGCAAGCTCCTTGCCCGGCTGCTCGACCCGAACCCCAATACCCGGATCACCATCACCAAGCTCATGGCCCGTACCTGGTTCCAGAAAGACTCCTGCCCCCTCAGCGACAAGCCCCTCGACACAAGCGAAACGGCGGTGTTCCTTGGCCAGGAAGCCGGGGGACATCACGACGACGACCAACCGGAGGGTGCCACCCGGAAGAGGAAGAGATCCAAGGTGACCGCGTCGTCGCCAACCATCAACGTGAGGCCATCGAGCATGAACGCCTTCGACATCATCTCGCGGTCGAGCGTGCTGGACCTGGCCAAGATGTTCGACGCGGAGCACAAGACGTCGGAGGCCCGGTTCTCCAGCAAGGAGACCACGACGGTG
The DNA here is from genome assembly GCA_034509565.1 of Triticum monococcum. NCBI lineage: Eukaryota > Viridiplantae > Streptophyta > Magnoliopsida > Poales > Poaceae > Triticum > Triticum monococcum. The sequence continues at coordinate 596,020,766 of CM067843.1, read as the reverse complement.
ATCGTGTCCAAGCTGGGGAAGATCGCGGAGGCGGGGAGGTTCAGCTTTAAGCTGAACAAGGAGAAGGGGAGAGTGGAGCTGGAGGGGAGCCAGGACGGCCGGAAAAGGGCGCTGGCCCTGGAGGCGGAGATCTTCGAGGTGGCGCCGTCGGTGCACGTGGTGGAGATGAGGAAGACGGGCGGCGACTCGCTGGAGTTCCAGAACTTCTACAAGCAGGAGCTCAAGCCGTCGCTGGGCGATATCGTGTGGGCGTGGCAGGGAGGTGACTCGCCGCCACCAACGCTCACGACGGCGGTGCCTAGGTCAAACACGAATTCCTGAGTTCATTCACCAACCGCTTGGCATTTCATGCGTGGGACGAGGATCCTTTGCTTCCGCGCGACCCTCTTGTGTAACTGATCTGGCCTCTGCCTTGATCGGACGATCGCCACGCCTCTGTCGGGGTTTTCGAAAACGTGAATCGGTACAGAACCGGAGCGTGCTTGCTGTTCTGCAGTACTATAGGAACTGCGGAGAAACTATTTGAAAAAAAAAGCGTGGTTAGGTCTCAGTCGGCTCAGATTTAACCAAATCTCAATCAAACGATCATAGTATATAAGAAGAAGAAAAAAGCTAAAAAAATAATTGCATGGATCTTAACACAAGATCAAACGAATATAGCATCGCCTGAAATATAACCAAGTCTCGGACTTAGCAAAACTGAAAAAAAGAAGCAGCTAAGCTACAGCTGCCTAATATTTTTTAGATATTCCTTGTGAGCCATCGGATCGCTCATCTTCCTCCTCCGAGAGAGCAACGGATTATGTCTGGGACTGAGCTAGCTTGAGCAATGAATTTTCATGATTTTTTATACATTGTAAGAAGGAATCACAACTTCAAAAGGGGTGTTGTTATTAGGGCTAGGGCGATAGCCATAGTTGCCCTATGCATGTCTTCACATTGCCCGTATTGTTATTCTTCCCCGAACGCGACCTAAACGATTTTTACTCTTCTCCACCCACCTTCGGCCCAATCTTCTGTTGCCGTCACCCGCGTCCGGGGCGCACGTGCATCACGGTCCGCCCTACTCCCCCCACGGCCATTACCAGCCATCCCTCTACCTGCCACGATATGTGTCGCCATCAACCTCCCCGCACCCCCCGCACACAAACAATCGAACCTCTGATTCGGCTCCACATGCGACGCCTGTGCCGTGTCATAGCTGGCTCCATCTAGTTGCCGGCTCGACCCCGCACCTTGCTCTCACTCGTCGTGGCATTCATGTCTCGGTCTTTGGGATAGACACAAGAATCTTTTTGAGTGCTCGTTCAAGAACTATGATCTTTGGCTCTAGAAAGTGACGCGGAAAAAAGAAATGTGCCACTCAAAACCGATTCAGTCATTGAAAGAAACACCACTTACTAATCTCGACGAGCACTCGAAATGGACGACGACGTGGTGCTGAGCGAGCGCCAGCAAGGCCCACAGACGTCGGCGAGGCCTTGGCCAGGAGGTACCTGAAGCCATCACCGATGCGACAACAACCTGAAAGATGGAGGGGATCGAAGGTGACTAGTTCGAATTGGCGTGCGGGCTCACCCGTGAAAAATTGCCGCCCGAAGAGATTTAGAGGGATTATCAAAGCGGCGGCAAGACGACTAAGGGGGCAACTCGATATAGCGGGGCAGCAAGGCATGGTGCAACAACCACAACGACGACCATCGCCTACCGCTGCTAAGATTCTGGAGAGAACAATGGCGGCCACGGCCTGCTGCACATGCCGCAACAACTGCTATGCAACAAGCATAGGAAGAACTGGGGCTACTTGTCGCACTGCTGCGAAGCAGGTGCCCGAGACGGCTATTGCTCCCCACTACCGCTGCAATGCAACACCAAGAGGTAGGCCGGAGGCGGGTGCCACTCCTCGTTGGTGCTGCAACGCAACATAAAGATGCAATTGCTAGAGGCGGGCGCCGCTTGCCGCCTGTGCTGCAACACATCAGGAAGAAGAAGGCCGTTGCTCGACATCAGCGCTGCAACGCAACATGAAGAGGGGGCCAGAGGTGGAGCGACACCCTGTCAATGATGCAACGCAGCACAGAGGGAAGGCACAGTTATCTGAGGGTGCCGCTGCTCGCCGTCGGTGCTACAACACAACGGACAAGGAAGACAGGGCCGCGACACAAGAGGGAGCCACCTGGTGCTAGGATGTAACTTCGACGACTTGGTGTTGTTGGTGTTGTGATGCAGCATGCCAGACGTTGTGAGCATGTGTCGCTACGACGGCTTGCCGGCGATGATGCAACACAATAGACAAGGAAGGCGGGGGCACGACGTGCTGTTTCTTGAGATTGCGTTGGTTTTTCCCTTGAAGAGGAAAGGGTGATGCAACAAAGTAGAGATAAGTATTTTCCTCAGTTAAGAACCAAGAAATCAATCTAGTAGGAGATACAAGAAAGTCCCCAATATATGCACCTACACAAACAATCAAACACTTGCACCCAACACGATAAAGGTGTTGTAATCCCTTCACGGTCACTTGCAAAGGTGAGATCTGATAGAGATAGATATAAAAGATTACTAAAATGTAAAACTAAATAAAAGTAAACAAATTGCAGCAAAATATTTTTGGTATTTTTGATTTATAGATATGAAAATACAAGATGGAAAATAGACCCGGGGGTCATAGGTTTCATTAGTCTCTTGAAGGCAAATACTATGATGGGTGAACAAATTATTGTTGAGCAATTGATAGAAAAGCGCAAAGTTATGACGATATCTAAGGTAATGATTATGCATATAGGCATCACGTCCGTGTCAAGTAGACCGAAACGATTCTGCATCTACTATTGTTACTCCACACATCGACCGCTATCCATCATGCATCTAGAGTATTAAGTTCATAAGAACGGAGTAACGCCTTAAGTAAGATGACATGATGTAGAGGGATAAACTCAAGCAATATGATGAAAACCCCAACTTTTTACCCTTGATGGCAACAATACAAATACGTGCCTCGCTACCCCTACTTTGTCACTGGGTTAGGACACCGCAAGATTGAAACCAAAACTAAGCTAAACAAAACCGATAATTCGAAGAGAAATACAAAGATATCAAATCATGCATATAAGAATTCAGAGAAAATTCAAATAATATTCATAGACAATCTGATTATAAATCCACAATGCATCGGATCTCGACAAACACACCGCAAAAGAAGATTACATCAGATAGATCACCAAGAACATCGAGGAGAACATGGTATTGAGGATCAAAGAGAGAGAAGAAGCCATCTAGCTACATGCTATGGACTCGTAGGTCTGTGGTAAACTACTTACGCTTCATCGGAATGGCAATAGAGTTGATGTAGAAGCCCTCCGTGATCGAAGCCCCCTCCGACAGGGTGCCGGAAAAGGTCCTAAGATGGGATCTCACGGGTACAGAAGGTTACGGCGGCGGAAAAGTATTTTGATAGACGCTTCTGATTGTTTGGGAATATTTGGCAATTTATATGCCAAGAATTAGGGTTAGAGGACTTCCGAGGGGCCCACAAGCTAGGGGTCTCCCCTCCTAGGGCGCGCCCTGGAGGCTTGTGGCCTCCTCGGGACTCCTCTGATTTCATCTCCAAGTCCTACGTGTGTCTTCTGGTCTAAAAAAAATCATCGTAAATTTTTATTCCGTTTGAACTCAGTTTGATATTCCTTTTCTGTAAAAGTCAAAAACACACTAGGCTCTAGGTTAATAAGTCAGTGCCAAAAATAATATAAAATAGCATATTAATGCATATAAAACATCCAAAAAGATAATATAATAACATGGAACAATTAAAAACCACAGATACGTTGGAGACGTATCAAGCATCCCCAAGCTTAATTCTTGCTCGTCCTCGAGTAGGTAATGATAAAAACAGAATTTTTGATGTGGAATGCTACCTAACATATTTATCCATGTAATTTTCTTCATTGTGGCATGAATATTTAGATCCATAAGGTTCAAAATAAAAGTTTAATATTGACATAAAAACAATAATACTTCAACCATACTAATCAAATAATCGTGTCTTCTCAAAATAACATGACCAAAGAAAGTTATCCCTACAAAATCATATAGTCTGGCTATGCTCCATCTTCATCACACAAAGTATTAAATCATGCACAACCCCGATGACAAGCCAAGCAATTGTTTCATACTTTTGATGTTCTCAAACTTTTTCAACTTTCACGCAATACATGAGCGTGAGCCATGGATATAACACTATGGGTGGAATAGAATATGGTGGTTGTGGAGAAGACAAAAAGAAGGAGATAGTCTCACATCAACTAGGTGTATCAACGAGCTATGGAGATGCCCAACAATAGATATCAATGTGAGTGAGTAGGGATTTCCATACAATAGATGCACTAGAGCCATAAGTTTATGAAATCTCAAAAGGAAACTAAGTGGGTGTGCATCCAACTCGCTTGCTCACGAAGACCTAGGGAAATTTGAGGAAGCCCATCATTGGAATATACAAGCCAAGATCTATAATGAAAAATTCCCACTAGTATATGAAAGTGACAACATAGGGGACTCTCTATCATGAAGATCATGGTGCTACTTTGAAGCACAAGTGTGGAAAAAGGATAGTAGCATTGCCCCTTCTCTCTTTTCTCTCAATTTTTTGGTGGGCTTCTTTGGCCTCTTTTATTTTTTTGTGGGATTCTTTGGCCTCTTTTATTTTTTGTAAAGTCCGGAGACTCATCCCAACTTGTGAGGGAATCATAGCTTCCTTCATCTTTTTCTCGCATGGGAAAATGCTCTAATAATGATGATCATCACACTTTTATTCACTTACAACTCAAGAATTACAATTCGATACCTAGAACAAAATATGACTCTATATGAATGCCTCCGGCGGTGTACTGGGATGTGTAATGATCTAGCGTAGCAAATGACACCAAAAAAGGACAAGCCATGAAAACATCATGCTAGCTATCTTATGATCCTACAAAGCAATTTGACAATGATGGTGCGTGTCATAATAAACGGAACGGTGAAAGTTGCATGGCAATATAACTCGGAATGGCTATGGAAATGCCATAATAGGTATGTATGGTGGATGTTTTGAGGAAGGGTAAATGGTGGGTTTAATGTGCCGGTGAAAGTTGGGCGGTACTAGAGAGGCTAACAATGATGGAAGGGTGAGAGTGTGTATAATCCATGGACTCAACATTAGTCATAAAGAACTCACATACTTATTGCAAAAATTCATTAGTTATCGAAACAAAGTAATAGACACATGCTCCTAGGGGGATAGATTGGTAGGAAAAGACCATCGCTCGTCCCCGACCGCCACTCATAAGGAAGACAATCAATAAAAAAAATCATGTTCCGACTTCATCACATAACTGTTCACCATACGTGCATGCTACGGGAATCACAAACTTTAACACAAGTGTTTCTACCAATCCATAATTACTCACTAGCATGATTCTAATATCATCATCTTTATATCTCAAAACAATCATAAGGAATCAAACTTCTCATAGTATTCAATGCACTTTATATGAAAGTTTTTATTATAGGGATGCCCATCATATTATGACTAAATTCATAACCAAAGCAAATTACCATGCTATTTAGAGATACTCTCAAAATAATATAAGTGAAGCATGAGAGTTCAACAATTTCTGTAAAATAAAACTACCGCCATGCTCTAAAAAGATATAAGTGAAGCACTAAAGAAAAATTAGCTATCTCAAAAGGTATAAGTGAAGCACATAGAGTATTATAATATATCACGATTCATGCGTGTCCCTATCAAAATGGTGTGTACAACAAGGATGATTGTGGCAAAACTAAAAAGCAAAGACTCATATCATACAAAACGCTCCAAGCAAAACACATATCATGTGGTGAAGAAAAATATAGCCTCAAGTAAATTTACCGATAGACGAAGACGAAAGAGGGGATCCCCAAGCTTAGGGTTTTGCTACTCCTTATTCCATAGTCCATCAAATCTTTACCCAAAACTTGAAATCTTCACAACACAAAACTCAACAGAAAACTCATGAGATCCATTAGTATAAGAAAATAAATCACCATTTTTGGTACTGTTGTGAACTCATTCATTATTTATATTGGTGTAATATATACTATATTCCAACTTCTCAATGGTTCATATGCCCCGATACTACCCATAGATTCATTAAATAAGCAAACAACACATAGAAAACAGAATCTGTCAAAAACAGAACAATCTGTAGCAATCTGGAAACTTCGAATACTTCTGTAACTCCAACAATTCTGAAAAATTAGGACAACAGAGGCAGATTGTATATCAATCTTGTTCAAAATGAATCAGTATTTTATCACGCTTCTATCAAAAATGGAAATTATTTTACTAGGCACAAAAGTTTCAGTTTTTCAGCAAGATCAAATCAACTATCACCATAAGCCATCCTAAAGGTCTTACTTGGCACAAACACTAATTAAAACACTAAAACACATCTAACCAGAGGCAAGATAATAAATTTATCTAAAAATAGGAAATAAAAATATTGGGTTGTCTCCCAAGAAGGGCTTTTCTTTAAAGCCTTTTAGCTAGGCATTGAGATTTCGATGATGCTCACATGAAAGACAAGAATTGAAGCACAAAGAGAGCATCATAAAACTCATGAGAAACACATCTAATTCTAACATACTTCCTATGCATAGGCATTCTATAAGCAAACAAATTATCAAGGCGAGCAAAAACTAGCATATGCATGGAAGAAGAGTGAAGCTTTAACAATCTAAGCATTAAGAGAGATAATTCAGTAACATAAAGATTTCCACAACCATATTTTCCTCTCTCATAATAATTGCATGTAGGATCATATTCAAACTCAACAATATAGCTATCACATAACATATTCTCTACATAATCCATATTCATGCAAAGTTGTCACTTTTCCAAAATAGTGGGGTTATCATCAAATAAAGTCATGACCTTTCCAAACCCACCTTTATCAAAAAAATCATAAGATTGAACATTATCCAAATATGTGGGACCTAAAGTTGACACTCTTCCAAACCCACTTTCAACATTATTGCAAACATTATTATCAATCTCATATTCATCATGGGGCTTAAAAAAATTTGAAGATCACAAGAAGAATCGCCCCAATCATGATCATTGCAACAAGTAGTAGACAGAGCAAAATTAGCATCCCCAAGCTTAGGGTTTTGCATATCATTACAACACTTGAAATTAATGGAATTTATAATAACATCAGTGCAATCATGCTTTTCATTCAAGGCACTATCGTGAATCACTTTATAATTTTCTTCTTTCAACACTTCATCGCAATTTTCAGATTCACGAATTTCAAGCAAAACCTCATAAACATAATCTAGTGCACTCAATTCACTAGAAATTGGTTCATCATAATTGGATCTTTTAAAAATATTAGAAAGTGGATGTGGATCCATAAATCTCTTTGCTCCTAAATTTGAATAAACACAATTATGCCAAGTAAATGAGCAAACAAACCAAGTAAGACATAAAGGCAAACGGAAAGAAGGCGAATAAAAAGGCAAATATTTTTGTATTTTTCTGAAAACATTTTAGAAGTGGAGGAGAGGAAATGTAACACCCCAAAATTCTAAATTTTGGAATGTTATATTAAATAAATAGTTTTTATTGATTGTTTGATTGTGGTGTCATTGCTTTTGTGAAATTGAGTGAAATTTGAAACTTTTCGAAAGTTGAATGAGAGGGAATAAAAGGACTTTCCCAAACTTTCATTTTGAATTTATGATCTCCATGAATTCAAATTCATTTCATCACAAAACCCTAGAGTGAAGATGATATGTCATCTTCCATTTAATTAAAATGAAAAGGGTTTTTGAAAATATTTGAATTTCATTTGGAAATATTTCAAATTCGAAAACTTTATGCAACTCAATGAGTTTCAGGAGAGAAGATAAAATGACTTCTTCAAATACTAAGAAAAGAGAGTTGGAAGTTTCAAATAATCAAATTTGAAAGTCCCTTTGAAGTTATTTTAAAACCCACTTTCAATTTGGAGTTATTTGATTTTTATTCAAGTTATTTTTCTCCAAAATAAAATAATTGTAAAATAGGGTAACATGATTCCCTACATTATAAAAGTGGAGAAAAATGAGTTTGAAATAATTTTGGTATTTTAAAATATTTTTATTTTGTTTTTAAATGAACAAGTAGCACTATTTGCTTTATTTAATTTTTTGTGGAACTTATTTGCTGCTGAAAATATGTTCATGGTTTAGGAAATCTTTTTCTGAAAAGATTGATATATAATATGCCTATATAATGTTTTTTCATTAATCAGTTTTCCTTTCTAGTTCTATTAAAAAAATATACAGCAGGCCATAATTATTTGTCGCCCACATGTGTAGCGTAGTGGCAGCAGGCGCCCCATCTTTTTTTTTCCTACATGGGCCAGGCCCAGGCAGCCATTTTTTTCTTCCCAGTTTTTTTTCTTTTTTCCACTTTGGTCGAAATAAAAAAACCGCAGCGGTGGTGCATGCACGTGGTCGGCCGAACCTTTTGGCCCATGACGCACCTCTTCTCTCTTTTCTATTTTTTGTCTATGTTTAGTCCCACATTGCCTAGCCTTTGACCCCTAAGCCTCTCTTTCACCTATAAAAATAGACCCATAGAGCCTCCAAAAACCATCCGATTTGGATTAAATCAATATTTTGGTTTGACTAAATTCACTAAAGAAAAATATACATTTTCTCTCCGGCGAGACTTCTGGAATTTGTCTCCTCTCTCTGAAGTCGTCTTTTCTCTGCCTTATAAAGATATCTTTCTTCGTATTTTTTATATACTCCCGTAGCTTATTATTGAAGGAAATATGCCCTAGAGGCAATAATAAAGTTGTTATTTATATTTCCTTATATCATGATAAATGTTTATTATTCATGCTAGAATTGTATTAACCAGAAACTTAGTACATATGTGAATACATAGACAAACAGAGTGTCCCTGGTATGTCTCTACTTGACTAGCTCGTTAATCAAAGATGATTAAGTTTCCTAGCCATAGACATGTGTTGTCATTTGATGAACGGGATCACATCATTAGAGATAGGCAGTTGGACAAGACCCATCCGTTAGCTTAGCACTATGATCGTTTAGTTTATTGCTATTGCTTTCTTCATGACTTATACATGTTCCTCAGACTATGAGATTATGCAACTGCCGAATACCGGAGGAACACCTTTTGTGCTATCAAACGTCACAACGTAACTGGCTGATTATAAAGATGCTCTACAGGTGTCTCCAATGGTGTTTGAGTTGGCATAGATCGAGATTAGGATTTGTCACTCCGTGTATCGGAGAGGTATCTTTGGGCCCTCTCGGTAATGCACATCAGTATGAGCCTTGCAAGCAATGTGACTAATGAGTTGCGGGATGATGCATTACGAAACGAGTAAAGAGACTTGCCGGTAATAAGATTGAACTAGGTATGATGATACCGGCGATCAAATCTCGGGCAAGTAACATACCGATGACAAAGGGAACATCGTATTTTGTTATGCGGTTTGACCGATAAAGATCTTCGTAGAATATGTAGGAGCCAATATGAGCATCCAGGTTCCGCTATTGGTTATTGACCAGAGATGTGTCTCAGTCATGTCTACATAGATCACGGACATGACGAGGTGTCTGGAAATGGTCAATAGGTAAATATTCATATATTGGAAGGTTGCATTTGGACATCGGAATGGTTCCGAGTGGTTCATGCATTTTTCCGGAGTACCAGGAGGTTACCGGAACCCCCCGGGAGAAGTTATGGGCCTTATGGGCCATAAGAGGGAAGCACACCAGCCCACAAGGGGCTAGTGCGCCCCCTTGGGCAGGAGGCCGATTAGGACTAGGAGAAGGGGGCCGGCCCCCCTTTCCTTCTCCTTCTCCCTTTCCCCTTTCCTATTCCGTGTGGGAGGTGGAATCCTACTAGGACTAGGGAGTCCTAGTAGGACTCCACAACTTGGCGGCCCCCTAGGGCCGGCTGCCTCTCCCTCTCCCTCCTTTATATACGGATGTAGGGGGCACCCCAAAGACATAGAAGTTGATCTTTATCGTGTGCGGTGCCCCCTCCACAGTTTTCCACCTCGGTCATATTGTCGTAGCGCTTAGGAGAAGCCCTGCGTCGGTAACTTCATCATCACGGTCAACACGCCATCGTGCTGACGCAACTCACCCTCGGCCTCAGCTGGATCAAGAGTACGAGGGACGTCACCGAGCTGAACGTGTGCAGATCGCGGAGGTGCCGTGCGTTCGGTACATGATCGATCGAATTGCGAAGACGTCCGACTACATCAACTGTGTTACTAAATGTTTCCGCTTTCGGTCTACGAGGGTACGTAGACATACTCTCCCCTCTCATTGCTATGCATCTCCTAGATAGATCTTGCGTGATCGTAGGAAAACAATTAAATACTGCATTCCCCAACAATTATTTCTAGACTAGTATGATAGAATAATTAGATTATCATTTAGTCTCTGTATTTACACTTTAGGCGTAGAAATCTTTTAGCAATAGCTCTTTTTCTTCCGTAAAACATCTTGGTCTTGATTTTTCAAATAGCCATAACTTTTTACTCGTTCATTCAAATTAGATAAAACCAACGCCTACATTTTCGTCTTGATTTTGCCTATCTAGTGAATCTATCAAATAATTTGCAACTTCTAAATTTCGAAATTTGTTTAGATTCATATTCAAACTTTTTTTGATTATATCTTTTTATTCGTAACTCTGTTTCCGATGAACCCAACTGCTTCGGATTCGTATTGAAGTAAACTTTCCGTTCGCACAGTTAGTGTCATCTTTCCAACATATAATTTTGATCATAGTCAGATTACTCTGCTAGTCCACAAAGAGTTATCACACAACATTCTAAGCAAATTCAATGCTATGTTGAATTACTTGTATCTTTTGATCCGTTATTTCCAATCTAGTAATTCTTCTTCCTACATGTTCCTATTGACTTCCTACATCCAGTAGCATCATTAGTTTCAACTTTGGAACCTTTCAAACTATTCGAACCTTCATTTGATCATATCTTGTAAACAATAGCGCATTTTCAATTAATTCCTTATTGCAATCGAATCCCTAGACGTAATCTATCATCTTGAGCCATCACCACACTTTTTCACCGAAATTAGGATCTGACCTTGCAAAATAATTTGATTTAGTTCTTTTGGAGTTCTTGCAATCTTCCTTTGCATTTTCTTTTGGGTCTTTGAGTGATTGCTTATGTGTGGATAAAATCACTTGCTTACGATAGAATGATCGAAGTGTGACGAGTAGAACTATCTGGAATTATGAGTGCGAATAATCTTCATCAACAGTACAAGGCAAGTTCACAATTTGATCATACTCTTCCTATACCCAGTTTTACTTGCATTAGATACACCCCTCAAATATTTGCATGAGTAGGATTTGGGAACATGTGGTTATGCTATGTAGTTGATGAGGTAGGAACATATTACCTTCGATCACCCCGGGATTATATGCTATGCTCTTATTGCTTAGCCATGCTCATAGACGTGGATTGGTATGTGAGAATCATGCAAGTTGTGAGAGATAATAACCAAGGGAAACTTTAAGGTGACAACATTAACACACATATGGGTGGAATGGTTGGGGCACCCTGGAGAACCCAGTGGCTTGGCCGGGCACCTGGAGAACCCAGTGCTTGCCCAAGGGGATCCCGGAGAACCAGTGTGATTACCCTATGGAATGCCACCCAGGCTCAAATGGATCATAAGATTATTCATGCTACAAACTTCTGTGTGCAGCCACAAGCCACTATGGGCTCTGGCATAGTTGAGTAAGTTGTGGGAATCCTTTCCATGATGGGCTAGCAGATGTAGGGGAATTGTAGGTGTATCGGCCTATCTATCGGTTAAGGTGACCTCTTCGGAAAGACTGTGTCTCGGTCATCAGTTTCTCAAACATCATGTAGTACGAGAAATACAACGAAGGAGATCGAGTCTTGTGGGGAAAAGTGCGCAAACCTTTGCAGAGTGTACAAACTAATCATGATTAGCCGTGTCTCCGGCTATGGACATTTTGAGTATCTGGTATTTGAATTATGGGTTGATCTCATCACTCTATTTAATGAAATTGTTGGGTTATTAATGATTTGGTGATTTTTGGGATTGATTTGGGGTTACCTTCTCAATATGGGTAATTTAACTTAGTAGTAAATAAAATTTATTCCTTTGTTGTAGGGAAAAATTAGCTTTATGCAAAATTAAACTTAGAGGCTCCATCAGCCAAATATGCATGTAGAGATAGATATTCTCCTTACTATTCTATGGTGTGAAATTGCCAGTACATTCAATGTACTGACCTATATGGCTGCAACATCTCATGTTGCAGGATTCTTATGAGGAGTAAGTGATACGTTAGGGTTACGATGTCTACACTCAACTTTGTCGTTGGTGTGGTTGGGACTCCACAGGTTTGTTGTTTCTTCCGCTATATGGATTGATTTAATAGCATTTACGTTACCTTATACATGTGATTTACCTCTGTTATAAATCCTCGAGTACCGTGTGTGTCAGCATACCGATCCAGGGATGTCACTTAAGCATGGAGACTTCGATCCATTCGGGTCGGGTCGCTACAGGAAAATGAGAGACAAATGGAAAATATTGTAATCCAAGAGATGAGAGTTTATGATGGGTACTTGGTAGGCTTGATGTAGATCTCCCCGGCAACGGCGCCAGAAATTCTTCCTGCTACTTATTTGGCATGCGTTGGTTTTTCCCTTGAAGAGGAAAGGGTGATGCAACAAAGTAGAGATAAGTATTTTCCTCAGTTAAGAACCAAGGTATCAATCCAGTAGGAGATACAAGAAAGTCCCCAATATATGCACCTACACAAACAATCAAACACTTGCACCCAATGCGATAAAGGGGTTGTAATCCCTTCACGGTCACTTGCGAAGGTGAGATCTGATAGAGATAGATATAAAAGATTACTAAAACATAAAACAAAATAAAAGTAAATAAATTGCGGCAAGATATTTTAAGGTATTTTTGATTTATAGATCTGAAAATATAAGAGCCATAAGTTTCACTAGAGGTTTCTCTCTTGAAGGCAAATAATATGGTGGGTGGACAAATTACTATCGAGCAATTGATAGAAAAGCGCAAAGTTATGACAATATCCAAGGCAATGATTATGCATATAGGCATCACGTTCGTGTCAAGTAGGCCGGAACGATTCTGCATCTACTACTATTACTCCACACATCGACCGCTATCCAGCATGCATCTAGGGTATTAAGTTCATAAGAACAGAGTAACGCCTTAAGTAAGATGACATGATGTAGAGGGATAAACTCAAGCAATATATGATGAAAACCCCATATTTTTACCCTTGATGGCAACAATACAAATACGTGCCTCGCTACCCCTACTTTGTCAATGGGTGAGGACACTGCAAGATTGAACACAAAACTAAGCACTGATATTCCACAAGTATAGGGAATCAATCGTAGTCCTTTCGATAAGTAAGAGTGTTAAACCCAACGAGGAGCAGAAGGAAATGAGAAGTGGTTCTCAGCAAGGTAATGTCTACAAGCACTGAAATTGTAAGTAACGAGTAGTTTGATAGCAAGATAATTTGTAACAAGCAAGTAACGATAATAGTAACAAAAGTGCAGCAAGGTAGCCCAATCCTTTTGAGGCAATGGACATGCCAAAATGGTCTCTTATGATAAGCAAAGTGTTCTTGTGGGTACATGGGAATTTCACCTAGTCACTTTCATCATGTTGGTTCGATTTGTGTTCGCTACTTTGATAATTTGATATGTGGGTGGACCGGTGCTTAGGTGTTGTTCTTACTTGAACAAGCCTACTACTTATGATTAACCCCCTCGCAAGCATCCGCAACTACAAGAAAAGTATTAAGAATAAATTCTAACCATAGCATTAAACTTTTGGATCCAATCGGCCCCTTACGGAATAACACATAAACTAGGGTTTAACCTTCTTTCACTCTCGCAACCCATCATCTAATAACTACTCCACAATGCATTCCCTTAGGCCCAAATATGGTGAAGTGTCATGTAGTCGACGTTCACATGACACCACTAAGGGAATCACAACATACATACCATCAAAATATCGAACACATATAACATTCACATGATTACTTGCAACAAGATGTAACGACCCGACCCGAATGGATCAAGTCTCTATGCTTAAGTGTCATCCCTGGATCGGTATGCTGACACACACAGTACTCGAGGATTTATAACAGAGATAAATCACATGTAAAAGTAACGTAAATACTATTACCTCAAATCCAAAATAGCGGAAGTAACAAGGTTGTGGATTCCCATCAACACCAACAGCAAAGTTGAGTGCAGAAATCGTAACCCTAACGTATCACTTACTCGTCGTAAGAAATCCTGCAACATGAGACGTTGCAGCCACAAAGGGTCAGTACATTGAATGTACTGGCAAATTCACACCATAGAGAATGATGAACAATGGCTATCACTACATGCATATATGGCTGGTGGAAAAGCTCTATGGTTATAAGGTTTTTGCGAAAAGCCAATTTTTCCCTACTACAAAGGAATAAAATTTATTTAACTATCATGGTGGTTGTTAATCATTGAGAATGGTTGATAGCATCCTCAATCCCAATTAAGTAACATCATTAAACCCAACAAACTTAATTTAAAGTAACATGATGAGATTCACATGATAATCCAAGAACTAGATACTCAAGATGTCCATAACCGGGGACACGGCTAATCATGATTAGTTTATACACTCTGCAAAGGTTTGCGCACTTTTCCCCACAAGACTCGATCGCCTCCGTTTGGTTTCTCGCACTACATGGTGTTTGAGAAGACGGATGACCGAGACACAGTCTTTCAGAAGCGCTAGCACCTTACGATGGATAGACCGTTACACATACTTTCCCCTACATCTGCTATTCTACCATGTAAGAATTCGCACGACTTAATCAACTATGCTAGAGCCCATAATAGCTTGTGGCTGCACACGGAAGTTTCTAGTATGAAAAATCTCATGATCCCTTTAAGCCTGGATGGTGGTCCATAAAAAAAGGCAATCCTGGTCTACCTAGGTGCCTAGACAGGCAATCCTGGAATACCCAGGTACCTCAATCCACCCAGATGTGTGTTTAAGTTGCCACCTTAAGTAAACCATTAATTAACAATCTCACATCTGTCATGAATACTCTCAAAAACCCAATCCACGTCTACGAGCATAGCATGGCAATGTAAGCATAACATAATAGTAACTCCCAAGGGTTTGATAATAAACAGTAATAGGTATTACCTCATCAACTACTTCCCAATACCCACATGTTATCAATCCTACTCATGCAATGTTTGAGGGTGGAACTAATGCATAAAAACTGGATATGAAAGGGATATGATCAAAGTGTGAACTTGCCTGCAATGTTGATGAAGATGATTCACACTCAAAACTCTTGATAGATCTATTCGTCACACTCCGGTCAATCAATATTAAGGAAGCAATAGTAACCACACATAAGCAATCACTCAAAAGATCAGAAAGAACGAAGAAGACGATTCGGAAAACATCAAAACCAAGCAAATAACTCTTGCAACATAAAACAATTTCTAACAGTACCAAAATTATGTGAATTTGGCCTTATCAGAAAGTTTAGGTCAAGAGCTTCGATTTGCAAAAAGAACAACTCAAACGGAGCTACGAAACTCAAGTTATGATGAAACGAAGTTTGAATTCAAATCTGATCTAATTTAAATTTTAAACTTTTCAAAAACATGCTTGAGTTGGATTACTGGATAGAGGAGGTCATAACGAAGAAGTGGGCGTTGGTTTCGTTGGATTTGGACAAACGAGTAAAAAGTTATGGCTATTTGAAAAATCAGGGTCAAGCTGTTTTACGGAAGAAAAAATAGCTACGGGCTAGGGTCTAATGTATAAATACGTAGACTAATTGATAATCTAATTATTTTATCATATTAGTCTAAAAATAATAAAGTACGAATGTATAAGAAGAAAAAAAACAAAGAAATATACCTTTATGAGGGAGAGAAAAGACAACTTTAGAGAGAAGAGACAATTTCCACAAGTCGCGCCGGAGAGGAGAAATATATTTTTTTAAATGAATCTAGTCAAACCAAAATATTGATTTAACCCAAATCGGATGATTTTTGGAGGCTCTATGGGTCTATATTTATTGATGGAAAAGAGGCTTAGGGGTCAAAGGCTAGGCAATGTGGGACTAAACATAGACGAAAATATACGAAATAGAGAAGAAAAGAAGCGGATGGGCCTAAAGGCCTTCGGCCGGCCGCGCGCGCACACTGCGGAAAAAAAACGAAATGGCTGGCTGGGCCTGGCCTATTTAAGAGAGAAAAAACAATAGGGCGCCAGAAACTACTATACTGTGCATGTAGGCGATAAATAAATATGGGCCGCACGTAGAGTTTTTTTTTGTTTTTTTAGAAACAGAAGGAAAACCGAATAACAAAAATAAAATAAAATTTTTATATAGGCATATTATATATTAAAATTTTCAGAAATAGATTTTCTACGACATGGACATTTTTATAATGCCCAATAAAATCCACACAAATTTAGATAATTCAAAGAGTGCTAGTGGTCTAATAAAATCTAATAAAAATCATTTTAAAAATATCAGTATGATTTCAAATTTATTTCTCTCCAATTTTCTGTTGTAGGGAATCATGTTACCCTAATTTCCATATATTTTATTTTTGGAGAAAAATAATTGAATAAAACTCAAATAACTCCAAATTGAAAAATAATTCCAAAAAGACTTTGAATTTGATCCTTTGAAACTCCCAACTCATATTTCATATAATTTGAAGAAGTCATTTTATCTCCTCTTGTGAAAATCATTGAGTTGCATAAAGTTTCAGAATTGGAAATATTTTCCAAATGAAATTTAAATATTTGCAACACCCCTTGTCATTTAAATAAATGGAAGAAGTCATGTCATCTTCTTTCCAGGAATTCGTGGTGAAAAGAATTTGAATTCACGGAGATCACGAATGAAAAATGAAAGTTTGGGAAAGTCCTTTTATTCACTCTCATTTAACTTTCAAAAAGGTTTCGAATTTTGCTCACTTTCAGACAATCAATCAAACAATCAATCAAATCTATTTATTTATTATAACATTCCAAAATTTAGAATTTTGGGATGTTACAAACCTACCACCCTTAAAATGAATGTCGTCCTCGAGATTCGGAGAGGCTAGCAAGAAATAGGTTAGGTTTGGGGTCTCCTCAAAATCCATCGATCGTCTCCGGGGTCTGGGGTGCTACCACCCTTAGAAACACTGTTACGGTCCCATCAATACTCATATACTCCATCCTTATTCTTGATGGGGTCGGTCTTCTCCGATTCTCGGCAAATTCCTTCTCCGGGCTCTTCCGGTAGTGGCATAACCTTTTCCTCAATTCTTCTGTCCTTTCCTCTTGGTAAGGTTATTCCGAGACTGGGTCTTCTTAGCTGTCGGGTCTGGTGCCAATACTAACTAACTATCGATATCTCATGGTGGTTAACAATTTAGGGTTTCTCCTGCACGAAATGGGTTTGGTTGATCCTCACCGTATAACCTA
Organism: Triticum monococcum; assembly: GCA_034509565.1. Taxonomy (NCBI): domain Eukaryota; kingdom Viridiplantae; phylum Streptophyta; class Magnoliopsida; order Poales; family Poaceae; genus Triticum; species Triticum monococcum. The sequence continues at coordinate 596,003,144 of CM067843.1, read as the reverse complement.
CGGTTGGCAAAGCTGCCTTGTACAAGGGAAAAATACCTATACCATTCTAAGGCTTAAACAAGGTTTTGATCGTCGTGTCTCTACTATAGGTAAGTCACTCAGATTTACCATCCCACATAGCAAGGCTAATAATAAGAGTAAGTCGGTATGGTGATCAATCCATTTCGCACCCAAATCATTACCCTGTATACGGTTTAGCGAATCTCGCATTCTAACACGCAGTCATCCTCACAAGTATTGCAGAATTTCTCTTGTCAATGAACCAAGGTTTGGATAAATCCATTGATTCTGCAAGCCAAACAAACATCTATCGTTCCTTCACAATCTCTCAGGTTTTGCATTACTCCTATAAAATCGTCTGCCGATAAACGTCGTATCTTCCTCCAGGGTTTTTCCTTCAGCAAGAATGTGCTTGCTTCTTGGCAGGTCCTGGGGCCTGTGGGTTATGGCCCATCTCATCACTTGTAGTCCTTGAACTTATCATCGGGCAACTGATCATTATTTCAACTTCCAACTTCCTAGTATTCTTAAATCCATCCAATTGTACTGTCTTCCTTCCTTCTATTGGCACCAAACTAAGACATGATTACTCAGACTCATCATGGAGTTTCCATTGATCCATATTTCCAACATCATACCTCCTTTATATCCAATAGTAATTCATCTCTTCATCCTCGTGGGATATCCCACATACCGAGATAAAAACTTTTACTTATGGAGTCCATATTCCACTTCATGGAACATCATTATCCTTTCCAGGGTCAAGCGTCCTTACAGGGGAATTTGGCCATCTCTGCATGGCACTTCTTCAACTGGGAACCGTGAAACACATCATGAACTCCTGACAGTCCTTCAGGTGACTCCAACTTGTTGGCCACTTCTCCCATACGCTTCAAAACTCGGTATGGTCCTACAAATCTCAGGGCTAACTTTCCCTTAACTCTAATTCTTTTAACTCCTCACAGAGGGGACATACGAAGACATGCTCTGTCTCCAATTTCATAGACTACCTCCTTGCGTTTTTGAGTCTGCATAACTCTTCTGCCTAGACTGAGCTACCTTCAGTCTATCTCGAAACTTAACATTCTCTTCTGACTCTTTGATCAAATCTGGTCCAAACAACTGACGGTCTCCAACTTCATCCCACATACTCTTGGGGCATCACACATATCGAGACAAAACTCGTATTCATTTTGTCCGAAATCCACTTAGTGGAGTATCCTTATCTTTTCCAGGGGTCAATAGTTCTTACAGGGTACTACCACCCTTAAAATGCACAAATCTTCCATAGACCATATTTCTCATATCCTCAGAAATGGTCAAAATCCTTCTTCATAGAGTAACAACTCATAAAATCCATATCAGTACCAATGATGCTAACTTTATTCATTCTCAAGTGATTACAATCTCTCGCTTTCCCATTACATGTCTCAACTCAACACCTCAATATAAAAGAAAATGTTCTCACTTCTACTACTCCATTACTTTTGTTGCAAACTCAACTATCTAGCACAAGTTTCCTTCTCCTTGGGGCATTCTCTGGCAAATTGCTCTGCTCCATTACAACTAAAACATATTACTTCTGACAAGTCTTGAGGTTTCCTTTTTGGGCAATTGTTGAGGTAATGCCCTGACTCCTTGCACCTGTAACAGGTGATATGACTCAAGTCCTTCCTGGTATCCAATCTACTTCTCTTCCTGGACCTTTCCGTTCCAATCATGGATTCTATTTCTTGTGGGTCGTACTCTACTTCCTCTGTCGGGAATTCTACTAGATCCCCATTCAAACAATTTTGGGAGATGTGACCTTCTTCTCCACATGAATAGCAAGATTTAGTGCAGGGTTTACTCGGGTCCTCTTTAGGTGTGTCCCCCATCTCTTTCTTCATCATGGGTTCTTCTAAAATTTCCATAAGGGCTCCTTCCTTTACTTCTTTCTTCTACTGGATGGTTCGTTGTACCATGGGGTAAATGTGACACTGAGCAGGATAGTGGGTAGTCCCTTCACACAAGAAACAAGTAATCGGCCTAGTTGGGCATTCTTCAACTGGGTGACTTCCTTCACAATCAGGGCATTCATCCTTGTGTTCTTTATGGGTGTGTTCGATTTCTCCACAAATCTTGCATGCACAAGGTTTCCTCATATCCTTTCCATAAGGCTTCAACTTCTGGGACACAAGGTGAGATCTTTGCAGAGTCAACTTTAATTCTCTCAAAGTGGTTACTCCTTGCCATCCATTCATGGTTTGATACATCCTCCACCAAGTAGCAGCACCTCTTTCAAAGCACTGAAAAGCATGATGGGTCATATCCTTTCCGACTATAAGGTTTTTCTTCATGTGATCCTCCATGTTCTGAATCAATTGGTCCTTCTCCAATTGACTCATTAGTCCAGAAAATATAAGCTCATCTTCATTCATCCTCTATTGGTTCCAAGGGTTTGGGGTGAGATAAGAGAGATAGAGAGGGATACACACAATACAAAACAAAAGTTTTGAAAAGACGGATTTTATTTGTGGCTGTCGGGAAAAACATCAAACAAATGACAGCTCACAAACGTCGCATCTAACGTAGGTATATAACAGGGGTTTGGTCTTCTAAAGGTCAATAAATCTTCAACGTCGTCTAACTCTTCAGGTCTTGTTCATGCCTCCAATGGCTTGTTTCGATCATGCTTGTCTTTCTCGAATCCTTCTTCCAGAGTCATCTCTGTTGACGCAAAGTCTCTCGTGACCTCCTTTAATATTCTGGAGTTGCGTTCCAAACTTCTGGTTTCAACATCCTTCACATGAACCATGGTCATACTGTCCTTCAGTTCCTGACAAATCTCCGGTATCTCGAGGTTGTAGCTCCTCCAGCTTGGCTACTTTCAGCTTTTGGTTCCTGAGTTCTTCACGAAATGCTTCCTTGTCTAATACGGCTTCCTAGAGCTCCACCTTAAACTTCTTGATGTACTACTCCAAATCCCGGTGATACGCCGACTAAGGTTAAAACTTCATCTTACTGATAGGTGCTCCATCAGCCTTCTTCCATCCAATCCATTCTGAAGAAATGCATCCTTAACTCAGCACGGTGATAATAGCATGGGCGGGCAATAACATCATGGATAGCTGGGTTTCTGCTCTTGTCATTTCCATGAGCTATCATTCCATAGTTGATATCTCCTGCCTTAGGGTTTTCTTGACAGAACTTCAAGTTTTTAACTCTCCATGCTCCGGTCTTTCTCCGATACACCTTGATCTCGGGTATTGACAACTTCCATAGTCTGCCAGGTTCCATAAGGGTAGCCTTCCTAGGTCATACAAATCTGGGAATTCTTTGGAGCCTTCAAATTCTACTTGTCTTCGGTCTTCAACCGTTGTAGTTTCCATTATTCAGATGTACGGAAAATACTCTTCATTTCGAAGTGGTCTTAGTTGTCCGATATCTTGTACTTCTTGGAGTGGTCTCATCAGTCAAATCTTCGTGTGGTCAAAAGGGGAAAGGGGTATGGTCTCACTAAAGGGAATTTTTTGAATAAGCTCAGAAGAGAAGAGAGGTAAAAGATCTTTTTGAAAGGGAAAGTTGTAGAGAAAAATATTTGCTATGGGCTTTCCAGTTTCTAGGGTCACGTCCTACAGTCAACATGTGCTCTGATACCATCTTGTAACAACCCGATCCGAATGGATCAAGTCTCTGTGCTTAAGTGTCATCCCTGGATCGGTATGCTGACACACACAGTACTCGAGGATTTATAACAGAGGTAAATCGCATGTAAAAGTAACGTAAATACTATTACCTCAAATCCAAAATAGCGGAAGTAACAAGGTTGTGGATTCCCATCAACACCAACGGCAAAGTTGAGTGTAGAAATCGTAACCCTAATGTATCACTTACTCGTCGTAAGAAATCCTGCAACATGAGACATTGCAACCACAAAGGGTCAGTACATTGAATGTACTGACAAATTCACACCATAGAGAATGATGAACAATGGCTATCACTACATGCATATATGGCTGGTGGAAAAGCTCTATGGTTATAAGGTTTTTGCGAAAAGCCAATTTTTCCCTACTACAAAGGAATAAATTTTATTTAACTATCATGGTGGTTGTTAATCATTGAGAATGGTTGACAGCATCCTCAATCCCAATTAAGTAACATCATTAAACCCAACAAACTTAATTTAAAGTATCATGATGAGATTCACATGATAATCCAAGAAGTAGATACTCAAGATGCCCATAACCGGGGACACGGCTAATCATGATTAGTTTATACACTCTGCAGAGGTTTGCACACTTTTCCCCACAAGACTCAATCGCCTCTGTTTGGTTTCTCGCACTACATGGTGTTTGAGAAGACGGATGACTGAGACACAGTCTTTCAGAAGCGCTAGCACCTTACGATGGATAGACCATTACACGTACTTTCCCCTACATCTGCTAGTCTACCCTGTAAGAGTTCGCACGACTTAATCAACTATGCTAGAGCCCATAATAGCTTGTGGCTGCACACAGAAGTTTCTAGTATGAAAAATCTCATGATCCCTTTGAGCCTGGGTGTCGGTCCATAAAAAAAAGGCAATCCTGGTCTACCCAGGTGCCTAGACAGGCAATCCTGGAATACCCAGGTACCTCAATCCACCCAGATGTGTGTTTAAGTTGCCACCTTAAGTAAACCATTAATTAACAATTTCACATCTGTCATGAATACTCTCAAAAACCCAATCCACGTCTACGAGCATAGCATGGCAAAGTAAGCATAACATAATAGTAACTCCCAAGGGTTTGATAATAAACAGGTAATAGGTACTACCTCATCAACTACTTCCCAATACCCACATGTCATCAATCCTACTCATGCAATGTTTAAGGGTGGAACTAATGCATAAAAACTGGGTATGAAAGGGATATGATCAAAGTGTGAACTTGCCTGCAATGTTGATGAAGATGATTCGCACTCAAAACTCTTAATAGATCTACTCTTCACACTCCGGTCAATCTATCGTAAGCAAGCTATAGTAACCACACATAAGCAATCACTCAAAAGATCAGAAAGAACGAAGAAGACGATTCAGAAAACATCAAAACCAAGCAAATAACTCTTGCAACATAAAACAATTTCTAACAGTACCAAAATTATGTGAATTTGGCCTTATCAGAAAGTTTAGGTCAAGAGCTTCGATTTGCAAAAAGAATCAACTCAAACGGAGCTACGAAACTCAAGTTATGATCAAACGAAGTTTGAATTCAAATCTGATCTAATTTAAATTTTAAACTTTTCAAAAACATGTTTGAGTTGGATTACTGGATATAGGAGATCATAATGAAGAAGTGGGCATTGGTTTCGTTGGATTTGGACAAACGAGTAAAAAGTTATGGCTATTTGAAAAATCAGGGCCAAACTGTTTTACGGAAGAAAAAATAACTACGGGTTAGGGTCTAATGTATAAATACATAGACTAATTGATAATCTAACTATTTTATCATATTAGTCTAAAAATAATAAACTACGAAGGTATAAGAAGAAAAAAAAGAAACATACATTTATAAGGCAGAGAAAAGACAACTTTGGAAGAGAAGAGACAATCTCCACAAGTCGCGCCAGAGAGGAGAAATATATTTTTTTAAATGAATCTAGTCAAACCAAAATATTGATTTAACCCGAATCTGATGATTTTTGGAGGCTCTATGTGTCTATATTTATTGGTGGAAAAGAGGCTTAGGGGCCAAAGACTAGGCAATGTGGGACTAATGGTAGACGAAAATATACGAAATAGAGAAGAAAAGAAGCGGATGGGCCTAAAGGCCTTCGGCCGGCCTCGCACGCACACTGCGGAAAAAAAAGAAAAAAAACGAAAAGGCTGGCTGGGCCTGGCCTATTTAAGAGAGAAGAAAAACAATGGGGCGCCAGAAGGTACTATATTGGGCATGTAGGCGATAAATAAATATGGGCCGCACGTACAGTTTTTTTTTACTTTTTTATAAACAGAAGGAAAACCGAATAACAAAAATAAAATAAAAATTTTATATAGGCATATTATATATCAAAATTTTCAGAAAAAGATTTTCTACGACATGGACATTTTTATAATGCCGAATAAAATCCACACAAATTTAGATAATTCAAAGAGTGCTACTGATCTAATAAAATCCGATAAAAATCATTTTAAAAATATCAAAATGATTTCAAATTTATTTCTCTCCAATTTTCTGTTGTAGGGAATCATGTTACCCTAATTTCCATATATTTTATTTTTGGAGAAAAATAATTTGAATAAAACTCAAATAACTCCAAATTGAAAAATAATTCCAAAAAGACTTTGAATTTGATCCTTTGAAACTCCCAACTCATATTTCATATAATTTGAAGAAGTCATTTTATCTCCTCTCGTGAAAATCATTGAGTTGCATAAAGTTTCATAATTGGAAATATTTTCCGAATGAGATTCAAATATTTTCAACACCCCTTGTTATTTAAATAAATGGAAGAAGTCATGTCATCTTCTCTCCGGGGTTTCGTGGTGAAAATAATTTGAATTCACGGAGATCATGAATGAAAAATGAAAGTTTGGGAAAGCCCTTTTATTCCCGCTCATTTAACTTTCAAAAAGTTTTCGAATTTCACTCACTTTCAGACAATCAATCAATCAAATCTATCTATTTATTATAACATTCCAAAATTTAGAATTTTGGGATGTTACACAAGATTTCTCCCGTGACCTCAAGAACAAAAATTAACTACTCACAAATGATAATTATGCTCAAGATCAGAGGGGTATTACCGTATTAAATAGCATATTGGATCTGAACATATAATCTTCCACCAAATAAACCATATAGTAATCAACTACAAGATGTAATCAACACTACTAGTCACCCACAAGTACCAATCTATGGTTCCGGTACGAAGATTGAACACAAGAGTTGAACTAGGGTTTGAGAGGAGATGGTGCTGTTGAAGATGTTGATGGAGATTGCCCTCCCCAAGATGTGAGAGTTGTTGGCGATGATGACAATGATTTCCCCCTCCGGGAGGGAAGTTCCCCTGGCGAAATCGCTTTGCTGGAGGGCAAAAGTGCTCCTGCTCAAGTTCTGCCTCGAGACGGTGGCGCTTCATCCCGAAAGTCCTCCTCTTATTTTTCCTAGGTCAAAATGACTTATATACTAGAAGATGGGCACCGGAGGTGGGCTGGGCTGAGCACAACCCACCAGGGCGCGCCTGGGGGCCAGGTCCGCCCTGGTGTCTTGTGCTCACCAGGTGGCCCCCCTTCGACGGTTATTTGCTCCAGCATTTCTTATGTATTCCATGTAAACTCCCCGTGAAGTTTCAACTCATTTGGAGTTGTGCAGAATAGGTAGCCTGGCATAGCTTTTTCAGGTCCAGATTTTCAGCTGCCGAAATTCTCCCTCTTTGTGTGAACCTTGCATATTATGAGACAAAAGGCATTAGAATTACTCCAAAAAGCAGTATTATGCATAAAACATTATAAATAATAGTAGGTAAACATGATGCAAAATGTGCGCATCAACTCCCCCAAGCTTAGACCTCGCTTGTCCTCAAGCGAAAACCCAAATCGAAAAACATGTTCACATGCTTAGAGAGAGAGAGGTGTCGATAAAAACAAAATACAGACATAAAAGCATCATGCATATTATTATAACAACAACAAACTCTAACATAAAACTTTTATCATAGACTTCTCATGAATAAGTAACAATTCATCACAACATCAAAGTATAAAGCATAAACTCTACTGGAAACCAATAAACCACGTTCTCAGTCAACTTTGCAACTACAATTCATCATATTTTCAGGAAGGGTCACGTATCAGAGCCTTTAGGCAAGTCCACATAATCAACCATCATATAGTCTTCTATGATTGCTAACACTCACCGCATACACATGAGAAAAACGTTTCAACTGGACACATAGAAAGATAGGGGCTTATAATTTGGCCTCCCAACGTATTCACCTCAAGGGTAATGTCAACAAAAATAACGCATGCTACCCATATCCAACTGGATATATGTGCCTAGATCTTTCCTCAACACATGATGCTTGCCAAAATAGAAAATAAAAAGGAATATAAAGAAGAACTTTGACTCTTGCATACAAGTAAATACATAAAAGTAAAAGATAGGCCCTTCGTAGAGGGAAGCAGAGGTTGCCATGCACTTTTTGTTTGTATGCTCAATCCCTTAGTGCAAAAGAATGTCACGTTATATTGCCCCTTGGGATAGCAACCTTTATGCAGTCTATCGCTTTTATTCTTTGCCATCACAAGTTCGTACAACGCTCAATTTTGTATTACACTAAATGATCTAACACTTTTAGAAGCAATTTTTATTGCCTTATTGCATTGATGACAACTTACTTGAAGGATCTTACTCAATCCTTAGGTAGGTATGGTGGACTCTTGAAAATAAGATTTGGGTTTAAGGGTTTTGGATGCACAAGTAGTATCTCTACTTAGTGCAAAATTTTTGGCTAGCAAAGATGGGGGGGGGGGGGGGCAAGCACCACATGTTAAAGGATCTATGACGATATAACTTCTTTGTGAATATGAAAAAACATAAATCATTACGTTGTATTCCTTGTCCAATGTCAACAATTTTGGCATATAATATTTTGATGGGGGCTCACAATCACGAAAGATTTCCAAGATAGTGTATTTGCATGTGAATCTTCTCTTCCCTTATTAATTCTTTCATGTATTTCATCATTGACTAATGCTATGTTTGTCAATCTGCAATAAAATTTTCTACTTGTACTTTTCCTTATGTGGTGTCATTACTTACCATAAGATTAGCATATGATCCTTTTCATTTATTTCCTTTCTTTTTAATGAAATATGAAAGTAAAGAAAACAAAGCTCAAACTAAACTTTATTATGTATCTCGTACACGATTACAAATATAGATCACTAAGCAAACTCTTGAAGAGAAAGGATCGAACTAAACTTTTATTCATCTAAAGCAAAAGATAACTATGGATCGAACTAAGATAAGCAAAGGTAAAAGATAGTGGAGGTGATACGATACCGGGGCACCTCCCCCAAGCTTGGCAGAAGCCAAGGGGAGTGCCCATATCCGATACTCAATTTTCTTTTGGTGATGAAGAAGGAGGTGGTGGCGATGAAGTGGAGGGTTTGTCCTTCTTTTCCTCCAACTTACGCCGGAGGATAGAGTTATCTATCCTCAACTCCTCATTCGCTGTCATGAGCTTTATTATCCTCCTGCATAACGCCTCCATGCTCTCATTCTTGAAACAAGGAAGGACTGGTTCATCTTCATCTTCCTCATCGGTGTACCACATATAGGGATAGGTATCCTTGAAGATGTTCTTATCTAGAGGCTGATAAGTAATTGGACAATCCTCCTCAGAACTTTGAGACGACATATTTTCAAATCTGGTAGAGAACAACAAGGAAAAGAAAACAAGAGATTTATCCGTGATACGGTGGTCAATAGGTTCGGGGGGGGGGGCATATAAACATTTTTTATCTTGGGAAGCAAGCAAACAGAAGAAAAACGGAGTCCGGAAGGTACTCGAGGTGGGCACAACCCAGCTGGGTGCACCTGGCAAGCCTGACGCGCCCTGGTGTCTTGTGCCCACTAGGGTCACCTTCCTGGTAGTTTCTTATTTTCCTAATTTCTTTAATATTCCAAAACTGACAAAAAATATTTTTGCAGATTTTTTGTAGTCCAATTAGTTACCGTATCACGTACCTCCTCTTTTTCACAATTCTAGAGTGTTACGGAAGGTTTCTTTTATGTGTTCTTCTGGTGTTATTGTTTGGATAATATTACTTTCAACGTTAATGGGCGTACCTGAGATATAATGTTTTGTTCGTTGCCCATTAACAACCTTCGGGTTAGTACCTTCGGCATTATTTATTTTGAAAGCTCCAGATCGATAAACCTCCTCGATAACATAGGGTCCTTCCCATTTGGAGAGGAGTTTTCCTGCAAAGAATCTGAAACGAGAGTTGTACAAAAGAACATATTCTCCAACCTTGAACTCACTCTTTTGGATTCTTTTATCATGCCATCTTTTAACATTTTCTTTAAATAACTTGGCATTTTCATAAGCTTGGGTTCCCCATTCATCTAGTGAGCTAATATCAAATAACCTCTTTTCACCGGCAAGTTTGAAATCATAGTTGAGTTCTTTAATTGCCCAATAAGCTTTATGTTCTAACTCAAGAGGCAAATGCCAAGCTTTTCCATAACCATTTTATAAGGAGACACACCCATAGGATTTTTATATGCTATTCTATAAGGCCAAAGTGCATCATCTAATTTCTTAGACCAATTCTTCCGGGACCTATTGACAATATTTTCTAAAATTAATTTTCTTTCTCTATTGCTAAGTTCAACTTGATCACTACACTGAGGATGATAAGGTGATGCAATTCCATGGTTAACATCATACTTGGCAATCATTTTGTGGAAAGCACTATGAATAAAGTGTGAACCACCATCAGTGATTAAATATCTAGGGACTCCAAACCTTGGGAAAATAACTTCCTTAAGCATTTTAATAGAGGTGTTGTGATCAACACTACTAGTTGGAATAGCGTCTCCCTAGTTAGTAACATAATCAACAACAACCAAAATATTAGTATACTCATTAAAGGAAGGAAAGGGTCCAATGTAATAAAATCCCCAAACATCAAATGGTTCAACAAGAAGTGAATAATTCATAGGCATTTTTTGACGCTTACTGATATTACCTATTCTTTGACATTCATCACAAGATGAGACAAACTTACGAGGATCCTTGAAGAGAGTAGGCCAATAAAACACAGATTGCAATACCTTGTGAGCAGTTCTGTCTCCCACATGATGTCCTCCATAAGCTTTGGAGTGACATTTCCATAGGATTTGTCCCTGTTCATGCTCAGGTACACAACGTCTAATAATACCATCTACTCCTTCTTTATAAAGATGTGGGTCATCCCAAAAGTAATGTCTTAAATCATAAAAGAATTTTTTTTCTTTTGTTGGTATGTAAAGCTAGGTGGTATGTATTTAGCAACAATATAATTAGCATAGTCAGCATACCAAGGTGTGTTATGAGAGACATTTATTGCAGCTAATTGCTCAACAGAAAACTATCATTAATAGGTTTTGGGTCATCAAGATTATTTTCAAGCCTAGACAAGTTATCAACTACGGGGTTCTCCGCTCCTTTTCTATTAGTTATATGCAAATCAAATTCTTGTAACAGGAGAACCCACTTAATGAATCTAGGTTTAACATCTTTCTTTTCCATAAGATATTTTATAGTAGCATGATCAGTGTGAACAATAACTTTAGAATCAACAATGTAAGACCTGAATTTATCAGAAGCAAACACCACTGCTATGAATTCTTTTTCAGTAGTAGCATAATGAATAACATTTAGTTTCTTATCAACTCTTTGTCCTAGAACAGCACCAACAACATAATCACTAGCATCACACATAATTTCAAAAGGCAAGTTCCAATCAGGTGGTTGAACAATCAGTGTAGAAATTAATGATTTCTTGAGTGTTTCAAAGGCTTCTAAACAATCATCATAAAAAATAAATGGAATATCCTTTTGCAAAAGATTTGTAAGAGTCCTAGAAATTTTAGAAAAGTTTTAATAAACCTCCGATAGAAACCAACATGACTGAGGAAACTACGAATACCTTTGATATCTTTAGGACATGGCATTTTCTCAATTGCATCAACCTTAGCTTTGTCCACCTCAATACCTCTTTCAGAAATTTTATGGCCCAAAACAATACCTTCGTTAACCATAAAGTGCCACTTCTCCCAATTCAAGACAAGATTTGTTTGTTCACATCTTTGCAAAACTCGATCAAGATTGCTCAAACAATCATCAAAAGACTTCCCATAAACAGTAAAGTCATCCATGAAAACCTCAACAATCTTTTCACAGAAGTCATAGAATATAGCAGTCATACATCTTTGAAAAGTAGTAGGTGCATTGCATAAACCAAAAGGCATATGTCTATAAGCATAAGTTCCAAAAGGGCAAGTAAAAGTGGTCTTTTCTTGACCAGGTTGAGAAACAGGTATTTGTGAAAAACCAGAATACCCATCAAGGAAGCAAAAATGTGTGTGCTTAGATAATCTTTCTAGCATTCGATCAATAAAAGGCAGAGGGTAATGATCTTTTCTAGTTGCTTTATTTAGTTTTCTAAAATCAATTACCATTCTATAGCCTATAACAATTCTCTATGGAATAAGTTCATTTTTATCGTTGGGAACAACAGTAATACCTCCTTTCTTAGGGACACAATGAACAAGACTTACCCATCTACTATCAGCTATAGGATAGATTATACATGCTTCCAGAAGTTTTAATATTTCCGTTCTTACCATTTCTTTCATTTTCGAATTTAACCGACGTTGGTGATCAACAACGGGTTTAGCATCAGGTTCCATATTAATCTTGTGCTGACATAGAGTGGGACTGATGACCTTAAGATCATCAAGAGTATATCCAATAGTAGCTCGGTTCTTCCTCAGGACTTTCAATAATCTTTCTTCTTCATGTTCTGAAAGGTTAGCACTAATAATAACATGATATATCTTCTTCTCATCAAGATAAGCATATTTCAAAGTGTCTGCCAATTGTTTTAATTCAAACACAGTATCACCTTTAGGTGGAGGAGGACTTCCTAGAGTTTTAATAGGCAAACTATGTTTAAGCAGAGGATGTTGTTCAAAGAAAATCTTATCTATTTCGTTTCTTTCATGCATATGCATATCATTTTCATGGTCTAGCAAATATTGTTCTAAAGGATTAGTAGGAGGTACAACAATAGAAGCAAGACCAATAATTTCATCCTTACTAGGCAATTCTTTTTATGAGGTTTTCTACTAAACTTGGAAAAATTAAATTCATGAGACTCATCACCAAAGCTAACACCGACAGTTTGTTTCTCACAATCTATTTTAGCATTAATGGTGTTCAAGAAAGGTCTACCAAAGATAATGGGACAAAATTCATCTTGTGGGGAACCAAGAACAAGAAAATCAGTAGGGTATTTTATTTTCCACACAAGACTTCAACATCTCTAACAATCCCAAGTGGTGTGATGGTGTCTCTATTAGCAAGTTTAATAGTAACATCTATGTCTTCTATTTCAGCGGGTGCTATATCGTTCATAATTTTTTGATATAAGGTAAAAGGAATAGAACTCACACTAGCACCTATGTCACATAAACCATGATAACAGTGATCTCCTATCTTAACCGAGACAAGAGGAATGCCAACAACAGGTCTATGTTTATCTTTTTCATCGGGTTTGGCAATTCTAGCAGCTTCATCAAAGAAGTAAATAACACACCAATCTATATTTTCAACCAGGAGATCCTTAACCATAGAAACACTAGGTTCTACCTTGATTTGTTCAGCTGGTTTAGGTGTTATAATATAACTTTTATTGACCACAGTTGAAACTTTAGCATCTTCCTTTATCCTAACATGGAAAGGTGGGTTTTTAATATAAGAAGTAGGAACAACTGGATCAACATTATAGATAATAGTTTCATCTTTAGCAACTAATGGTTCTTTAATTTCTTCTTTAATAGGTGGGTTGTATTTGAACCACTTCTCTTTAGGGAGATCAACGTGAGTAGTAAAAGATTCACAAAAGGAGGCTACTATCTCAGAGTCAAGTCCATATTTAGTGTTAAACTTTTGAAAAGCATCGGTATTCATAAAAGATTTGACACAATCAAACTTAAGCTTAATACCTGACTCTTTACCTTCGTCGAGTTCCCAATCTTCAGAGTTGCGTTTAATTCTTTCCAAAAGATCCCACTGGAATTCAATAGTCTTCTTCATAAAGGAACCAGGATGAGAAGTATCAAGCATGGATCGATCGTCATGAGAAAGCCGAGCATAAAAATTCTGAATGATACTTTCCTTGGAGAGCTCATGATTGGGGCATGAATATAACATTGACTTAAGCCTCCCCCAAGCTAGAGCAATACTTTCTCCTTCACGAGGCCAAAAATTATATATATAATTCCGATCACGATGAACTAGATGCATAGGATAATTCTTTTGGTGAAATTTCAATTTCAATCAATTCCAACTCCAAGATTCAATATCATCGCATAGCCTATTCCATGCCAATGCTTTTCCCTTCAAAGATAAAGGGAAAAATGTTGGGGAACACAATAATTTCAAAAAATTTCCTACGCACACACAAGATCTATCATGGTAATGCATAGCAACGAGAGGGAAGAGTGTTGTCCACGTACCCTCGTAGACCGTAAGCGGAAGCGTTATGACAACGCGGTTGATGTAGTCGTACGTCTTCATGATCCGACTGATCCTAGCACCGAAAGTACGGCACCTCCGTGATCTGCACATGTTCGGCTCGGTGATGTCCCACGAACTCTCGATACAGCTAAGTGTCGAGGGAGAGTTTCGTCAGCACGACGGCATGATGATGGTGATGATGAAGCTACCGGCACAGGGCTTCGCCTAAGCACTACGACGATATGACCGAGGTGGGTTATGGTGGAGGGGGGCACCGCACACGGCTAAGAGATCAATGATCAACTTGTGTGTTCTAGGGTGCCCCTGCCCCCGTATATAAAGGAGCAAGGGGGGAGGCCGGCCGGCCCCTGGGGCGCGCCAAGGAGGGGAGGAGTCCTCCTCCTAGTAGGAGTAGGGCTCCCCCTTTCCTAGTCCAACTAGGAGGAGGAATGGGAAAGGAAGGAGAGGGGGAGCGGGAGGGAAAGAGGGGGCGCCGCCCCCTCCTTGTCCAATTCGGACTCCTCAGGGGGCAGCCCTAAGGCTCCCTCGTCTCTCTCTCACAAGGCCCATGTTGGCCCATTAGTTCCCCCGGGGGTTCCGATAACCCCCCGGCACTCCGATAATTATCCGGTGACCCCCGGAACTCATCCGGTGTCCGAATGTAGTCATCCAATATATCAATCTTTATGTCTCAACCACTTCGAGACTCCTCGTCATGTCCGTGATCGCATCCGGGGCTCCGAACTATCTTCGGTACATCAAAACACATAAACTCATAATACCGATCGTTACCGAACGTTAAGCATGCGGACCCTACGTGTTCGAGAACTATATAGACATGACCGAGACACGTCTCCGGTCAATAACCAATAGCGGAACCTGGATGTTCTTATTGGCTCCCACATATTCTACGAAGATCTTTATCGGTTAAACCGCATAACGATATACGTTGTTCCCTTTGTCATCAGTATGTTACTTGCCCGAGATTCGATCGTCGGTATCTCAATACCTAGTTCAATCTCGTTACCGGCAAGTCTCTTTACTCATTCCGTAATGCTACATCTCGTAACTAACTCATTAGTTACATTGCTTGCAAGGCTTATAGTGATGTACATTACCGAGAGGGCCCACAGATACCTCTCCGATACTCGGAGTGACAAATCCTAATCTTGATCTATGCCAACTCAACAAACACCATCGGATACACCTGTAGAGCATCTTTATAGTCACCCAGTTACCTTCTGACGTTTGATAGTACACTAAGTGTTCCTCCGGTATTCTGGAGTTGCATGATCTCATAGTCATAGGAACATGTATAAGTTATGGAGAAAGCAATAGCACCAAACTAAACGATCATCATGCTAAGCTAACGGATGGGTCAAGTCAATCACATCATTCTCTAATAATGTGATCCCGTTAATCAAGTGATAGCTCTTGTCTATGGTTAGGAAGCATAACCATCATTGATTCAATGAGCTAGTCAAGTAGAGGCATACTAGTGACACTCTGTTTGTCTGTGTATTCACACATGTACTAATTTTCCGGTTAATACAATTCTAGCATGAATAATAAACATTTATCATGATATAAGGAAATATAAATAACAACTTTATTATTGCCTCTAGGGCATATTTCCTCCAGTCTCCCACTTGCACTAGAGTCAATAATCTTGACTACATTGTAATGATTCTAACACCCATGGAGTCTTGGTGTTGATCATGTTTGGCTCGTGAGAGAGGCTTAGTTAACGGGTCTGCAACATTCAGATCCGTATGTATCTTGCAAATCTCTATGTATCCCTCCTTGACTTGATCGCGGATGAAATTGAAGCGTCTCTTGATGTGCTTGGTTCTCTTGTGAAATCTGGATTCCTTTGCCAAGGCAATTGCACCAGTATTGTCACAAAAGATTTTCATTAGACCCGATGCACTAGTTATGACACCTAGATCGGATATGAACTCCTTCATCTAGACTGCTTCAGTTGCTGCTTCCGAAGCAACTATGTACTCCGCTTCACATGTAGATCCTGCCACGATGCTCTGCTTGGAACTACACCAATTGACAGCTCCACCATTTAAAAAATATGTATCCGGTTTGTGACTTAGAGTCATCCGGATCAGTGTCAAAGCTTGGAGCAACATAACTATTTACGACGAGCTCTTTGTCACCTCCATAAACGAGAAACATATCCTTAGTCCTTTTTAGGTATTTCAGGATGTTCTTGACCGCTGTCTAGTGATCCACTCCTAGATTACTTTGGTACCTCCCTGTTAAACTAATAGCAAGGCACACATCAGGTCTGGTACACAGCATTGCATACATGATAGAACCTATGGATGAAGCATAGGGAATGACTTCCATTTTCTCTCTATCTTCTGCAGTGGTCGGGCATTGAGTCTGACTCAACTTCACACCTTGTAACACATGCAAGAACCCTTTCTTTGCTTGTTCCATTTTGAACTTCTTCAAAACTTTATCAAGGTATGTGCTTTGTGAAAGTCCAATTAAGCATCTTGATCTATCTCTATAGATCTTGATGCCCAATATATAAGTAGCTTCACCGAGGTCTTTCATTGAAAAATTCTTATTCAAGTATCCTTTTATGTTATTCAGAAATTCAGTATCATTTCCGATCAGCAATATGTCATCCAGATATAATATAAGAAATGCTACAGAGCTCCCACTCACTTTCTTGTAAATACAGGCTTCTCCAAAAGTCTTTATAAAACCATATGCTTTGATCACACTATCAAACCGTATATTCCAACTCCGAGAGGCTTGCACCAATCCATAAATGGATCACTAGAGCTTGCACACTTTGTTAGCACCTTTTGGATCGACAAAACCTTCTAGTTGTATCATATACAACTCTTCTTTAAGATATCCATTAAGGAATGCAGTTTTGACATCCATTTGCCAAATTTCATAATCATAAAATGCGGCAATTGCTAACATGATTCAGGCGGACTTAAGCATCTCTACGGGTGAGAAGGTCTCATCGTAGTCAACTCCTTGAACTTGTTGAAAACCTTTTGCAACAAGTCGAGCTTTGTAGACAATAACATTACCGTCAACGTCAGTCTTCTTCTTGAAGATCCATTTATTCTCTATGGCCTGCCGATCAACGGGCAAGTCAACCAAAGTCCACACTTTGTTCTCATACATGGATCCCATCTCAGATTTCATGGCCTCAAGCCATTTTGCGGAATCTGGGCTCATCATCGCTTCCTCATATTTCGTACATTCGTTATGGTCAAGTAACATGACCTCCAGAACAGGATTACCGTACCACTCTGGTGCGGATCTTACTCTGGTTGACCTATGATGTTCGGTAGTAACTTGATCAGAAGTTTTATGATCATCATCATTAGCTTCCTCACTCATTGGTGTAGGAATCACTGGAACTGATTTCAGTGATGAACTACTTTCCAATAAGGGAGCATGTAGAATTACCTCATCAAGTTCTACTTTCCTCCCACTCACTTCTTTCAAGAGAAACTCCTTCTCTAGAAAGGATCCATTCTTAGCACCGAATATCTTGCCTTCGGATCTGTGATAGAAGGCTACCCAACAGTCTCCTTTGGGATCCTACGAAGACACATTTCTCCGATTTGGGTTCGAGCTTATCAGGTTGAAGCTTTTTCACATAAGCATCACAGACCCAAAATTTAAGAAATGACAACTTGGGTTACTTGCCAAACCACAATTGAGGGAGTCCTGGACTAAGGGGTTCTTGGGCGTCCGGCCCATGTGACGTGGGCCGGACTATTGGGCCATGAAGATACAAGATAGAAGACTTCCTCCCGTGTCCGGATAGGACTCTCCTTTTCGTGGAAGGCAAGCTAGGCGGCCGGATGTACTATTTCCTTTCTCTGTAACCGACTTTGTACAACCCTAGTCCCCTCCGATGTCTATATAAAACGGAGGGTTTAGTCCGTAGAGGCAATCATAATCATATAGGCTAGACTTCTAGGGTTTTAGCCATCATGATCTCGTGGTAGATCAATTTTTGTAACCCCCATACTCATCAATATTAATCAAGCAAAACATAGGGTATTACCTCCATCGAGAGGGCCCGAACCTGGGTAAAACTTCATGTTCCTTGTCTCCTGTTACCATCAACCTCAGACGCACAGTTCGAGACCCCCTACCCGAGATCCGCCAGTTTTGACACCGACATTGGTGCTTTCATTAAGAGTTCCACTGTGTCGCCGTCAGAAGGTTCCATGGCTTCATCCATCATCTGCAACAATGCTGCCCTAGGGGAGGTTTTTCTCCCTCGCCAGATCTTTGTATTCGGAGGCTTCGCTCTGCGGGCCAACTCGCTTGGCCATCTGGAGCAGATCGACAGCTACGCCCCAAGTCACCATATTAGTTTTGGAAACCTGGATTATGTCGCTGATATCCGAGGAGACTTGATCTTCCAAGGATTCACGACCCCAACCTCCGCTCTGGCCTTAGAGCCGGAGTGCCTTGCTCGTACCGAAGACGGGATTCCTAAGCCCGCCGGACTATCATTGGCCACTAGGCCCAGTAGGGGAGAGTCGGAGGAAGCAGTGTCACCAGCATCCATCACCAAGCCGGACTCTTCCTCGGACGCCGGCTCCAAACTCTTGGAGTTAGCATCGTGTGAGCTCGGCCAGGGAATTCCCTTCCCGCCATAATCCACAAATTCTTTTCTCCCTCAACAAACCTCGCCTTTAAGCAAGGCTCTAGACTTGATGCGATCCCTCGTGATTACGGAGGAATAACGTCCGAACTACGCCCAGCCCGGACTAGGGGCTGAGAGCAGGGAATTTTACGTCCCACCCACCACTCACTTCATCGCCACAGTAGAGGACTTAACTGAAATGCTCGATTATGGCTCCGAAGACATCGACGGTATGGACGACGACACCAGAGAGGAGCAGGATGAAAACCCGCCATTTACCATACGCTGGACGGCCACCTCTTCATATGACGTGTACATGGTGGATGCACCGAAGGAGGGTGATAGCGACAAAGAGAAAAATCTAGTAGAGGATAAACCTCCCAAGATACAACAAAAGCGCTGACGACGCCGCTCTTATTCTTGCCGCGGCAAAGACAGCAATACCGGCACGAGAGACAACAACACCCCGGATGATGCCGAAGACCAAGAAAACCCCGTTGAGCAAAACTCCGAACAAGACAATCGGGAGTATGGGCGAGTTAGCCCTGATGAACAGGCTGCAAACGAAGACTCGGAGGACAGTAATTATCTTCCACCCTCCGAGGATGAGGTGAGCCTCAGCGAAGAAGCCTTTATCGTGCCCGAGAAACCTCTCGAACAGGAGCGCTTTAAGCAATGGCTAATAGCCACTGCAAGGAGCCGGAAAAAGAAGCAGCAGTAGCTTCAAGCTGATCAAGATCTGCTCAATGATAGATGGACTGATGTCCTGGCAGCAGAAGAATACAGCCTCAAGCGCCCAACCAAAAGCTACCCGAAGCGCAAATTGCTACCTCAATTCGATGATGAGGTGTTGGAGCCAGTACCGTCACCGCACAATGCGGCTGACCGACCACCACGTGGCCGGGACAAAGCGGCAACTCGAGTCGAACACCAACCCATAATACCTCGCCGTGAAGGTAGAGATGAAACAACCCGGGGATATACATACCACCCGCGGCAAGACCTGGAGAGTAGAGCAGGACATACCAAATCGATCTACGAATCGCGGGGCGTGCCACGACACGCGACGACAACTATCTATTCGGACGTGACAAATCTAATCACGCCCAGGCCGAATGTCGCAGGCGGACTCCATCCGAACTACATCATGATGTGGCCTGATATAGAGGCACCGCACACCCCCTCTGCTTCATTGATGAAGTAATGGGGCATGAATTCTCCGAAGGATTTAAACCCATGAACATCGAATCATACGATGGGACAACTGACCCCGCGGTATGGATCGAGGATTTTCTTCTCCATATTCATATGGCCCGCGGTGATGATCTTCATGCCATCAAATACCTCCCCCTAAAACTCAAGGGGCCAGCCTGACACTGGCTGAACAACCTGCCTGAAAACTCCATTTGCAGCTAGGAGGACTTGGAAGAAGCCTTCCTTGACAACTTCCAAGGTACATATGTTTGACCTCCGGATGCCGACGACTTAACTCACATAATTCAATAGCCCGGAGAGTCAGCCAGGAAATTCTGGACTATGTTCTTAACCAAAAAGAACCAGATTGTCAACTGTCCAGATGCCGAAGCCCCAACGGCCTTTAAACATAGCATCCGGGACGAATGGCTCGCCCGACACCTCAGCCAAGAAAAGCCAAAGTCCATGGCAGCCCTCATGGCGCTTATGACCCGCTTTTGCGCAGGCGAAGATAGTTGGCTAGCCCGTAGCAATAACAATGCAAGTGAACCTGACACTTCGGAAGCCAGAAATAGCAACGACAAGCCCTGATGCAATAGGCACAAGTGTCGAAACAATGGTGACAATACCGATGACACGACGGTCAACGCCTGTTTCAGTGGCTCCAAGTTCGGTCAGCGGAAGAAGCCATATAAAAGAAATAATCAGGGCCCTTCCAGCCTAGACCGCATACTCGATCATCCATGTTAGATCCATGGCACCCCTGATAAACCAACCAATCATACTCACCGGAGTTGTTGGGTCTTGAAACAGGCCGACAAGTTAAATGCCGAAGACAAGGAGAAGGAGTCACAAAGCAAGAATGACAACGAGGAGCCCCGTCCACTGAACATAGGGGGACAAAAGAAGTTTCCCCCTCAAGTCAAAACGGTGAACATGATATACACTACCCATATCCCTAAGAGGGAGCGCAAGCGCGCGCTCAGGGACATATATGCGATAGAGCCAGTCGCCCCAAAATTTAACCCATGGTCATCATGCCCGATCACCTTCGATCGCATGGACCATCCGACCAGTATCCATCATGGCGATTCAGACGCACTAGTCCTCGGCCCAATAATTGATGGATTCCACCTCACACGAGTCCTCATGGACGGTGGCAGCAACCTCAACCTGCTCTATCAGGATACAATGCGCAAAATGGGCATCGATCCATCAAGGATCAAGCCCACTAAAACTACCTTTAAAGGAGTTATACCAGGTGTAGAGGCCTGCTAGTTGGGCTCAATCACATTGGAGGTCGTCTTCGGATCTCCGGACAACTTCCGAAGCGAAGAGTTAATCTTCGATATCGCCCCCTTCCGCAGCAGCTATCTGATACGTCTCCAACGTATCTATAATTTTTGATTGTTCCATGCTATTATATTATCAACCTTGGATGTTTTATATGCATTTATATGCTATTTTATATGATTTTTGGGACTAACCTATTAACCTAGAGCCCAGTGCCAGTGCCAATTTCTGTTTTTTCTTTGTTTTAGAGTATCGCAGAAAAGGAAAATCAAATGGAGTCCAATTGACCTGAAACTTCACATAACTTATTTTTGGACCAGAAGAAGCCCACGGAGTATCGGAGTTGGACCAGGAGAGTCCCGGGCTGCCCAAGAGGGTGGGGGGCGCGCCCACCCCCTGGGCGCGCCCCCTGCCTCGTGGACAGCCCGGAGGTCCACCGACGTACTTCTTCCTCCCATATATACCCATATACCCTAAAAACTTCGGGGAGCACAATAGATCGGGAGTTCCGCCACCATAAGCCTTCGTAGCCACCGAAAACCAATCTAGACCCGTTCCGACACCTTGCCGGAGGGGGGGATCCCTCTTCGGTGGCCATCTTCATCATCCCAACGCTCTCCATGATGAGGAGGGAGTAGTTCTCCCTCGGGGCTAAGGGTATGTACCAGTAGCTATGTGTTTGACCTCTCTCTCTCTCTTGTGTTCTTGAGGTGATATGATCTTGATGTATCACAAGCTTTGCTATTATAGTTGGATCTTATGATGTTTCTCCCCCTCTACTCTCCTTGTAATGGATTGAGTTTTCCCTTTGAAGTTATCTTATCGGATTGAGTCTTTAAGGATTTGAGAACACTTGATGTATGTCTTGCGTGGGATACCCGTGGTGACAATGGGGTATTCTATTGATCCACTTGATGTATGTTTTGGTGATCAACTTGCGGGTTCCGCCCATGAACCTATGCATAGGGGTTGGCACATGTTTTCGTCTTGACTCTCCGGTAGAAACTTTAGGGCACTCTTCGAAGTACTTTGTGTTGGTTTGAATAGATGAATCTGAGATTGTGTGATGCATATCGTATAATCATACCCATGGATACTAGAGGTGACATTGGAGTATCTAGGTGACATTAGGGTTTTGGTTGATTTGTGTCTTATGGTGTTATTCTAGTAGGAACTCTATGATAGATTGAACGGAAAGAATAGCTTCATGTTATTTTACTACGGACTCTTGAATAGATCGATCAGAAAGGATAACTTTGAGGTGGTTTCGTACCCTACCATAATCTCTTCGTTTGTTCACCGCTATTAGTGACTTTGATGTGACTCTTTGTTGCATGTTGAGGGATAGTTATATGATCCAATTATGTTATTATTGTTGAGAGAACTTGCACTTGTGAAAGTATGAACCCCAGGCCTTGTTTCAACGCATTGCAATATCGTTTACGCTCACTTCTACCATTAGTTACCTTGCTGTTTTTATATTTTCAGATTACAAAAACCTATATCTACCATCCATATACCACTTGTATCACCATCTCTTCGCCAAACTAGTGCACTTATACAATTTACCATTGTATTGGGTGTGTTGGGGACACAAGAGACTCTTTGTTATTTGGTTGCAGGGTTGCTTGAGAGAGACCATCTTCATCCTATGCCTCCTATGGATTGATAAACCTTAGGTCATCCACTTGAGGAAAATTTGCTACTGTCCTACAAACCTCTGCACTTGGAGGCCAACAACGTCTAGAAGAAGAAGGTTGTGTAGTAGACATCAAGCTCTTTTCTGGCGCTGTTGTCGGGGAGGTGAGTGGTTGAAGGTATATATTTAGATCTTGCAATCGAGTCTTTCAGTTTCTTGTTTTAGCACTAGTTTAGTTTATAAAAGAAAATTACAAAAAAATGGAATTGAGTTTGCCTCATACGCTTCATCTTTTTAATATCTTTCGTGAGTATGATGGAAAGGAAAATTGTGCCAAATTGTTAGAAGAAGAATGCATCAAAATGTTTGGCACTAAATATTTGAATGATGAGCATGATTGCAATGTTGTTAGTATGAATTCCTTGAATATCTATGATGTTAATGATATGCAAATCCACAAGCTTGGGGAAGCTATGTTTGATGAAGATGATATTTTCTGTCCCCCAAGTTTTGATGAGCAAATTTATTATGATGAAAGCATGCCTCCTATTTATGATGATTATATTGATGAAAGTGGATTTGGAGAGGTCATGACTTTATTTAGTAATGATTCCACTATTTCGGAAGAGGTTCCAATTGATTATGAGAACAAAGTTGCTATCTATGATGATTATTGTGATGACTTGTATGCTATAAATAATAATGATATCCATGAAACTTGTCATCATGATTTTAATTTTCAATTGGATTATGCCTCACATGATAGTTATTTCATTAAGTTTGCTCCCACTACTATTGATGAGAAGAAATTTGCTTATGTGGAGAGTAATAAATTTCTATGCTTGTGCATCATGAAAATAGTGCTTTATGTGATAGTTATATTGTTAAATTCATTCATGATGCAACTAAAAATTATTATGAGGGAGGAATATATGCTTGTAGGAGTTGCAATAATATCAAGTTTCCTCTTTATGGGCTTAAAGTTTTGAAGTTATCTTTGTTTTGCCTTCCTATGCTAGTTGATTATTTCTCCGATAAGTTGTTTGCTCACAAAATACCTATGCATAGGAAGTGGGTTATACTTAAATGTGCTAGTCATATTCTTCAAGATGCTCTCTTTGTGTTACAATTCTTATCTTTTATGTGAGCACCATTGAAATCATCATGCCTAGCTAGGGGCGTTAAACGATAGCGCTTGTTGGGAGGCAACCCAATTTTATTTTTGTCCCTTACTTTTTCCTACTGTTTAGTAATAAATAATTCATATGTACTCTGTTATTATTGAGTTTTTATGTTTTAGTTAGTGTTTGTGCCAAGTAGAACCGTTGGGAAGACTTGGGGAAAGTCTTGTTGATCTTGCTGTAAAAAAACAGAAACTTTAGCGCTCACGAGAATTGCTTCCATTTTTATTTGGAAAGTGTTATTTAGTTAATTCTTTTTGCAGATTCTTAATAGATAAATTCCACAGGTCCAGAAATTTATTTTAGAATTTTTGGGGTTCCAGAAGTTTGCGTTAGTTGCAGATTACTAAAGACTGTTTTGTTTTTGACAGATTCTGTTTTTCATGTGTTGTTTGCTTATTTTGATGAATCTATGAGTAGTATCGGAGGGTATGAACCATAGAGAAGTTGGAATACAGTATATATTACACCAATATGAATTTAGAATGAGTTCACAACAGTACCTACATGGTGATTTATTTTCTTATACTAAAGGAGCTTACGAGTTTTCTGTTAAGTTTTGTGTTGTGAAGTTTTCAAGTTTTGGGTAAAGATTCAATGGACTATGGAATAAGGAGTGACAAGAGCCTAAGATTGGGGATGCCCAAGGCACCCCAAGGTAATATTCAAGGACAACCAAAAGCCTAATCTTGGGGATGCCCCGGAAGGCATCCACTCTTTCGTCTTCGTTCATCGGTAACTTTACTTGGAGCTATATTTTTATTCACCACATGATATGTGTTTTGCTTGGAGCGTCAATTTATTTTATTTTGTTTTGCTTGCTTTTTGAATAAAGTATCAAGATATGAAATTCTTAAATCTTAGAGAGTCTTCACATAGTTGCATAATTATTCGACTACTCATTGATCTTCACTTACATCTTTCAGAGTAGTTTGTCATTTGCTCTAGTGCTTCACTTAAATCTCTTTAGAGCACGGTGGTGGTTTTATTTTATAGAAATTAATGAACTCTCATGATTCACTTATACAATAGATCGGGAGTTCTGCCGTCAAAAGCCTCCGTAGCCACCGAAAACCAATCTAGACCCGTTCCGGCAGCCTGCCGGAGGGGGAATCCCTCTCCGGTGGCCATCTTCATCATCCCGGTGCTCTCCATGACAAGGAGGGAGTAGTTCTCCCTCGGGGCTGAGGGTATGTACCAGTAGCTATGTGTTTGATCTCTCTCTCTCTCTCTCGTATTGTTGAGGTGATACGATCTTGATGTATGACGAGCTTTGCTATTATAGTTGGATCTTATGATGTTTCTCCCCCTCTACTCTCCTTGTAATGGATTGAGTTTTCCCTTTGAAGTTATCTTATAGGATTGAGTCTTTAAGGATTTGAGAACACTTGATGTATGTCTTGCATGGGATACCCGTGGTGACAATGGGGTATTCTATTGATTCACTTGATGTATGTTTTGGTGATCAACTTGCGGGTTCCGCCCATGAACCTATGCATAGGGGTTGGCACATGTTTTCGTCTTGACTCTTCGGTAGAAACTTTGGGGCACTCTTTTAAGTACTTTGTGTTGGTTTGAATAGATGAATCTGAGATTGTGTGATGCATATCGTATAATCATACCCACGGATACTTGAGGTGACATTGGAGTATCTAGGTGACATTAGGGTTTTGGTTGATTTGTGTCTTAAGGTGTTATTCTAGTACGAAATCTATGATAGATTGAACGGAAAGAATAGCTTCATGTTATTTTACTACGGACTCTTGAATAGATCGATCAGAAAGGATAACTTTGAGGTGGTTTCGTACCCTACCATAATCTCTTCGTTTGTTCTCCGCTATTAGTGACTTTGGAGTGACCCTTTGTTGCATGTTGTGGGATAGTTATATGATCCAATCATGTTATTATTGTTGAGAGAACTTGCACTAGTGAAAGTATGAACCCTAGGCCTTGTTTCAACGCATTGCAATACCATTTACGCTCACTTTTACCATTAGTTACCTTGCTGTTTTTATATTTTCAGATTACAAAAACCTATATCTACCATCCATATACCACTTGTATCACCGTCTCTTCGCTGAACTAGTGCACCTATACAATTTACCATTGTATTGGGTGTGTTGGGGACACAAGAGACTCTTTGTTATTTGGTTACAGGGTTGCTTGAGAGAGACCATCTTCATCCTACGCCTCCTACGGATTGATAAACCTTAGGTCATCCACTTGAGGGAAATTTGCTACTGTCCTACAAACCTCTTCACTTGGAGGCCCAACAACGTCTACAAGAAGAAGGTTGTGTAGTAGACATCACTATCATGCACTGCTCGAACGAACCGCGTTTGCCCGATTCAATGCGGTATCGCACTATGCTTATCTCAAGCTCAAGATGCCCCGACCACGTGGTGTCATAACAGTCAATGGAACCACGGAGCGCTTCCTCTGGACCGAGGAGCACACTGCTGCCCTGGCAGCAGAGGTATAGAGCGGCCTTCACAAGCAGAACCTTAATTCAGCGGCCATGCCCCCGGATATTGTCAAACGAGTCCGGACTACTCTGCGGCAGGACAGTCCAGCTCATCAGGAGCTCGATTAGCAATTCGACCTTCGTCTCAGTCCCGACCAAGTGGCGGCATACGTACCGTGCGTACATAACTACGCACTAAAAATACCATGGGCAGAGACGGAGGCATAACCAGACTATGAGCATACTTTTCTTTTTATCGTTTTTAGGTTTCTTTTCCGCAGGCCCCTCTCGACGGCCTTATAATCAATCCTTTCAAAGGACGGATATACCAAGATGGCAAGTAGCACAGACGTTTGGGGGAATCTCTAGATGTTCTTCTTAACGATCATTCTACTTACTTTGAGGACCCGTACGCAGCTCGCCCTTGGTCGCGGCATGTTAAATAGCCCTATTGCTTATCGCACTACCTGTACAAATATGCTTTGACGGATTAATCAAAATCATAATGGAAATAGTTTGCGGCCCAGTTGATGTGGCATTAGCTTACTACTTCATTTTTTCATTATCCTGATTTGCACCCGTACACTTTGGTACGCCATAATTCGCCAGGGGCTTTATTGCGCCCCATACTATGGCAACAAGTCCAGACAGTTTTACAGTACAGTTCGGCACCCCGAATTTTAGCATTATATGCATTGGCTCCGAATCATGTCTTTGGTCAATAGTTGGGTTGCCCGGCTCCTGTTCTTACTACCTTATGTTCCTCTCTATCGGCTAGGGTAGTAAAGGGAGAACTACTGCGATTGTGTCTTGGTATATCCGGATGAGCACCTCAGTAGAGAAAGCCGAAAATTGACTATCTTGATGCGGCGTGAGCCGGTCAGCTATTCGGAGGTTAGAAATCTTTTACGATTTTTTCCGCATTATGCGACGAATCGGTCTTTATCCGATCAGGTGTTTACATCACCCTAGTTCGGACTCACAAATACTAGGGGCTGCGCGTAAAATTCTATTGTCAAACTCCTCTGGCTAAGTGAGGGTGATAAAGCCACATAGTCCGATTGCCTGGTTCGTTGCGCTAAACACCTCCTTGATACGTCTCCATCATATCTACTTTTCTAAACACTTTTTGCCCTTGTTTTGGACTCTAACTTGTATGATTTGAATGGAACTAACCCGGACTGACGCTGTTTTCAGTAGAATTGCCATGCTGTTGTTTTATGTGCAGAAAACAAATATTCTCGGAATGACCTGAAACTCCACGGAACATCTTAGAAAAAACAATAAAAAATCCTCGCCAAAGATGAAGTCCAGGGGCCCACACCCTTCTCACGAGGGTGGGGGGCGCGCCCCACCTAGGGCGCGCCCCCTACCTCGTGGGCCCCCTGGATGCCCTCTGACGCCAACTCCAACTCTATATATTTGCTTTGGGAGAGAAAAAAAATCAGGGAGAAGAAATCATCGCGTTTTATGATATGGAGCCACCGCCAAGCCCTAAAACCTCTCGGGAGGGCTGATCTAGAGTCCGTTCGGGGCTCCGGAGAGGGGGATTCATCGCCGTCATCATCATCAACCATCCTCCATCACCAATTTCATGATGCTCACCGCCGTGCGTGAGTAATTCCATCATAGACTTGTTGGACGGTGATGGGTTGGATGAGATTTATCATGTAATCGAGTTAGTTTTGTTAGGGTTTGATCCCTAGTATCCATTATGTTCTGAGATTGATGTTGCTATGACTTTGCTATGCTTAATGCTTACCACTAGGGCCCGAGTGCCATGATTTCAGATCTGAACCTATTATGTTTTCATGAATATATGTGAGTTCTGGATCCTATCTTGCAAGTCTATAGTCACCTACTATGTGTTATGATCTGGCAACCCCGAAGTGACAATAATCGGGACCACTCCCGGTGATGACCATAGTTTGAGGAGTTCATGCATTCACTATGTGCTAATGCTTTGTTTCGGTTCTCTATTAAAAGGAGGCCTTAATATCCCTTAGTTTCCAATAGGACCCCGCTGCCACAGGAGGGTAGGACAAAAGATGTCATGCAAGTTCTTTTCCATAAGCACGTATGACTATATACGGAATACATGCCTACATTACATTGATGAATTGGAGCTAGTTCTGTGTCACCCTATGTTATGACTGTTACATGATGAACTGCATCCGGCATAATTATCCATCACTGATCCGGTGCCTACGAGTTTTCCATATACTGGTTCTTTCTTATTTACTTTTCTGCTGCTACTGTTACAATCACTACAAAATACCAAAAACATTACTTTTGCTGTATTTACTTTTGTTGCCGCTACCACCACTATCATATTACTTTGCTACTAAACACTTTGCTGCAGATACTAAGTTTCCAGGTGTGGTTGAATTGACAACTCAGCTGCTAATACTTGAGAATATTCTTTGGCTCCCCTTGTGTCGAATCAATAAATTTGGGTTGAATACTCTACCCTCGAAAGCTGTTGCGATCCCCTATACTTGTGGGTTATCACTCCTTCAAGGACCAAACTTTTGGATAAAGCGTGTTTTAGATTCATCCCGAACACCCCCGTACTACCTACGTGGGGGCTGAAGCCGACGATTGGCCAAATCTCAGACTTAATAAAATGGCCGCACAGGAGGTAAAATTTTAAATAATAAACAACAAAGCACTATATTACATATCAACCTTGTTTTCATCATACAGGAAGGGACAATATGAATGATTTCATTCAAAGATAATGTCTTTTGAATACTGCCCTTCTACAATACGGGATCCCTTCAGGACATCTTCAAAATACCGCTCGGGCGGGCGGTGCTCCTTGCCCACGGGTGGTCCTTCGGTTGCAAGCTTGACGGCGTCCATCTTCGCCCATTGTATCTTGACATGAACGAAGGCCATCCGTGCACCTTCTATGTAGACCAATCGCTTGATGGCATCAAGCCGAGGGCAAGCATCGACCAGTCGCTTCACGAGTCCGAAGTAGCTGCTGGGTACGGCTTCGGCAGGCCATAGCCGGATTATCAAATCCTTCATGGCTAGTTCGGCTACCCTATGCAACTCGACCAACTGTTTAAGCTGATCGCTAAAGGGCACCAGATGTTCTGGCGTAAGGTACTGCGACCAGAATAGCTTCTCCGTTGAGCTCCCCTCTTCGGCTCGGAAGAATTCCGCAGCGTCAGAAATATTGCGCGGCAGATCCGCCAATGCCCCTGGAGTAACTCCAAATCCGGGTCAGTAAGAGATACCTCTTCTTCACCTACTTGTGTTGCATAATGAAAGCCTT
The DNA here is from genome assembly GCA_034509565.1 of Triticum monococcum. Lineage (NCBI taxonomy): Eukaryota > Viridiplantae > Streptophyta > Magnoliopsida > Poales > Poaceae > Triticum > Triticum monococcum. The sequence goes on along the minus strand of CM067843.1, from coordinate 595,973,180 downwards.
ACCCACCGCGATTTTCTTGTCCTCTTGGATTTCCTGGAGGGCGCCTTGGGCTTCGGTCCGGGCCTCTTGTGCGCTTTGGCGGGCCTTCGCAAGTTCGGACTCTTGGTCCGCATTCTGGCGCTCCAAGGACTCACATTTCTTCACGGCATCCTGGAGCTCCTGCTGGACCTCACCGACCCTAGCCTCATGCCTTTCATGGGCGGCTTGTTCCTTTGCCGCTCTCTCCTCTGCCTCGGCCAACGCCTTCTTGAGGACCTCCACCTCGGTCGCCGCCCTAATAAATATCATAGCACTGTGGTAAGCACAAAAACATTCACCCCTTCCGGACACGCACAAGGTCATTGCATACCTTGGGTGTCCTCCAGCTGCTTTTTCACACGGCCGAGCTCTTGCTCGGTCCGCTCCAGCCTATGCTTCAGTCCAGAGACTTCGGCAGCATGAGAAGTCACGGCTAGCAGCGATGCCTGCTTCTTCACAACGACATATATGGTTAGTCTCCTACGAAAAACTATTCGATCCTCTATTCGGCTCTTCCTTCCGAACACCGGACAGAGTCTCAGGGGTTATTGACTATACTGTAACTTTCTTTTCACATAAATGAAGTGCTTACCTCAAAGCCTGTTAGAAGGCTTGCGCAGGCTTTGATCAGTCCACTCTTCGCGGACTGAATCTTCTCAATCACCGCACCCATGAGGGTACGGTGTTCCTCGACAATGGAAGCACTTCACAGCGCTTCTAGTAGAGTATCCGGTGCCTCTGGTTGGACAAAGGTCACCGGCAGAATAGGTATACCATCTTCTTTCAAAGAAGGCTGCTTGCCGGATTCTGGAGCCATATAAGTCTCCGGGGCCGTATTCGGCTGGGGGCCGAATTGGATATGGCCCCCATCGCCAGTCTCCATGGCGATTTGCTCTCCCATGTGTCCGGCGGCCGAGATTTCACCCTCTGGCGCCACCCTGACGGCCTCCTGCGTCTCTCCCTGGCCTGGGGCCCTTCGGGACAGTACCTCGGTGTTATTCATGGCCCTGGGAAAAGAGGCCGCCTGAAGGGACCCGTTGTTCGTCACCTTCGGGTCCACCAAATTCCCCGAAGGTGAGGATCGCTCGAGGTCGGAACGAGCCGGACTGCAAGTGCATGATTCAACATGTCAAAATTATGAAGTAAGGAGGCTGATATATGAATGCGTCAGGGTCTCTGGATACTCACAATTCGGCCAGGGGCTTATCTCGGGGGTGCCGCTCTGGGATGCTATCGATATCCCACGCGGAGTCATCCGCGAGGGAGACTTTCCCCTTCTTGGACGCCTCTACTTCCAGAGTTGTGGAGGCCGCCCTCCTCTTCCTCCCCCCTCAGGGGGAGAGTCGCTTTCCTCCTCCTCCTCGTCATCTTCGGCGACAGAGGAGTGAGTTTTGGCGTCTTTGGACGTCATGTCCGAAGCGCCATTGTAACGGAGGCCACCTCTGGTCCCCTTGGCCTTCTTCTCGGGCGCCTGGTAGGGTGCCGGAACCAGCATCTTCGTCAGAAGCGGGATGGCTGGTTCCTCGGGTAGTAGAGTGATACGTCTCCAATGTATCTATAATTTTTGATTGTTCCATGCTATTATATTATCTGTTTTGGATGTTTATGGGCTTTATTATACACTTCTATATTATTTTTGGGACTAACCTATTAACCGGAGGCCCAGCCCAAATTGCTGTTTTCTTGCCTATTTCAGTGTTTCGAAGAAAAGGAATATCAAGTGGAGTCCAAACGGAATGAAACCTTCGGGAGAGTTATTTTTGGAACGGAAGCAATCCAGGAGACTTGGAGTAGACGTCTGGGAAGCTTCGAGGTGGCCACGAGGCAGGGAGGCGCACTTGCCCCGTGGGCGCGCCCCCACCCTCGTGGGCCCCTCGTGGCTCCCCTGACTGACTTCTTTCGCCTATATATGTCCATATACCGTAAAAACATCGGGGGGGGGGGGGGGGCGGAATAGATCGGGAGTTCCGCTGCCAGAAGCCTCCGTAGCCACCGAAAGCCAATCTAGACCCATTCCGGCACCCTGCCAAAGGGGGGAATCCCTCTCGGGTGGCCATCTTTATCATCCCGGTGCTCTCCACGACGAGGAGGGAGTAGTTCACCCTCGGGGCTGAGGGTATGTACCAGTAGCTATGTGTTTGATCTCTCTCTCTCTCTCTCTATCTCTCATGTTCTTGAGGTGATACGATCTTGATGTATCGCGAGCTTTGCTATTATAGTTGGATCTTATGATGTTTCTCCCCCTCCGCTCTCTTGTAATGGATTGAGTTTTCCCTTTGAAGTGATCTTATCAGATTGAGTCTTTAAGGATTTGAGAACACTTGATGTATGTCTTGCATGTGCTTATCTGTGGTGACAGTGGGTTATCATGTGATCCACTTGATGTATGTTTTTGTGATCAACTTGCGAGTTCTGTGACCTCGTGAACTTATGCATAGGGGTTGGCACACGTTTTCGTCTTGACTCTCCGGTAGAAACTTTGGGGCACTCTTTGAAGTTCTTTGTGTTGGTTGAATAGATGAATCTGAGATTGTGTGATGCATATCGTATAATCATACCCACGGATACTTGAGGTGACATTGGAGTATCTAGGTGACATTAGGGTGTTGGTTGATTTGTGTCTTAAGATGTTATTCTAGTATGAACTCTATGATAGATTGAACGGAAAGAATAGCTTCATGTTATTTTACTACGGACTCTTGAATAGATCGATCAAAAAGGATAACTTCCAAGGTGGTTTCGTACCCTACAATAATCTCTTCATTTGTTCTCCGCTATTAGTGACTTTGGAGTAACTCTTTGTTGCATGTTGAGGGATAGTTATATGATCCAATTATGTTATTATCGTTGAGAGAACTTGCACTAGTGAAAGTATGAACCCTAGGCCTTGTTTCCTAGCATTGCAATAGCGTTTACGCTCACTTTTACCATTAGTTACCTTGCTGTTTTTATATTTTCAGATAACAAAAACCTTTATCTACCATCCATATCGCACTTGTATCACCATCTCTTCGCCGAACTAGTGCACCTATACAATTTACGATTGTATTGGGTGTGTTGGGGACACAAGAGACTCTTTGTTATTTGGTTACAGGGTTGCTTGAGAGAGACCATCTTCATCCTACGCCTCCTATGGATTGATAAACCTTAGGTCATCCACTTGAGGGAAATTTGCTACTGTCCTACAAACCTCTATACTTGGAGGCCCAACAACGTCAACAAGAAGAAGGTTGTGTAGTAGACATCAAGCTCTTTTCTGGCGCCGTTGCCGGGGAGGTTAGCACTTGAAGGTATATCTTTAGATCTTGAAATCGAATCTTTTTGTTTCTTGTTTTAGCACTAGTTTAGTTTATAAAATAAAATTACGAAAAAATGGAATTAAGTTTGCCTCATACGCTTCATCTTTTTAATATCTTTCGTGAGTATGACGGAAAGGAAAATTGTGCCAAAGTGTTAGAAGTAGAATGCATTAAAATGTTTGGCACCAAATCTTTGAATGATGAGCATGATTGCAATGTTGTTAGTATGAACTCCTTGAATATCCATAGTACTAATGATGATTGCACTAGTTATGATGAAAATGTCTCCTATAAACACGTCAATTTTTGTGGAGTGCATTGGGTTTGCAAGTACACACCAAATAGGGAAGATAGATATTGCAAGAGGCATAAGCATTTAGAAACTAAATTGTTGCAAGAAAGGCTAGATGTTTGTGATGAAAGATTCAATATTTATCGCCATCCTTGTGAACTTTGCAATGAACATGGTCATTTAAAGCTCCAATGCTATTTGTTTCATGATCAAGTCATGTCCAAAAATTGTGATAACTTGATTACCCTTGAGCATCATAAAGAGCTTAGTCTTCTTTTGGGTTATGAAGAAATGAAACGTATAACTAAGGGTATTCCAAAATTTAATCTCGATAAATTTCTTGATATTGATCTAGAGGAAATTTATATGTATTGTGCGGTGAATTGCATTGAAAACCCTTATATTGCCAATTACATAAAGAAAACAAAAAAAATAGAGGATGAAGAGAATACTAATGAAAGGGAAGAGACTTCCCAATATCCTCCTATTATTTCTTATGATGAATCAGGTAACGAGGAGGAGCCTTCTATTCAACCAATCTCATTAATAAGGAGCTCCAAAAAGAAGATTAAACCCACACATGATGTGAAGAAGAAAAATAAAAGACGGAGAAGCAAAGGTAGAAAGGTATCTCTCCCAAATAATGTTGCTCCTATTACTCATTGTGATGATGATAATTTCTATACTATCGGTGCTATCCATAGTATTGATGATGAGAGCGATTATGCTTATGATATGAAAAGGCCCAAGCTTGGGGATGCTATGTTTGATGAAGATGATGTTTTTGAGAATATATTTGATGCAATTAATGTTTGTCCCAAGCTTGGGGATGCTACGTTTAATGAATATGATATTTTTAGTCTCCCAAGTTTTGATATGAAAATTTATAATGATGATAGCATGCCTCCAACTTATCATGATTATATTGTTGAAAGTGGATTTGGAGAGGTCATGACTTTATTTAGTAATGATTCCACTATCTTGGAAGAGGTTTCAATCGATTATGATGAGAACAATGTTGCTACTTATGATGATTATTGTGATGACACTTATGCTATAAAAAGTAGTGATGATTATATTTATAAAACTTGTCATGATTATGATTACCCTTTTTCTGAACATTCCTCTTTTAATGTGGAAACAATTTATAGTATTCGAGTCTCTTATGATACTCCCACTATTCCGAATGAGAAGAATTTTGCTTCTGTGCAGAGTACTAAAATTTCTTTGCTTGTAGATCATGAAGAGAATGCTTTAGGTGCTGGTTATATTGTTGGATGCTACTGAAAATTATTATGAGGGAGGAATATATGCTTGTAGGAATTGCAATAATATCAAGTTTCCTCTCTATGTGCTTAAAGTTATGAAGTTATGCTTGTTTTACCTTCCTATGCAAGTTGATTCTTGTTCTCATAAGTTGTTTGCTCACAAAATCCCTATGCATAGGAAGTGGGTTAGGCTTAAATGTGCTAGTCATATTCTTCATGATGCCCTATTTATGTTACAACTCTTATCTTTTATGTGAGAATCACTTAAATCATCATGCCTAGCTAGGGGTGAGGGAGTCCTGGATTAGGGGGTCTCCGGACAACCAGACTATATCCTTTGGCTGGACTGTTGGAGTATGAAGATACAAGATTGAAGACTTCGTCTCGTGTCTGGATGGGACTCTACTTGGCGTGGAAGGCGAGCTAGGCAATACGAATGTGTAGATCTCCTCCTTTGTAACTGACCTTGTGTAACCCTAGCCCCCTCCAGTGTCTATAAACCGGAGGGTTTTAGTCCATAGGACAACATACAATCGTACCATAGGCTAGCTTCTAGGGTTTAGCCTCTTTGATCTCGTGGTAGATCAACTCTTATAATACTCATATCATCAAGAACAATCAAGCATGACGTAGGGTATTATCTCCATCAAGAGGGACCGAACCTGGGTAAACATCGTGTCCCATGCCTCCTGTTACCATCCGCCTTAGACGCACAATTCGGGACCCCCTACCCGAGATCCGCCGGTTTTGACACCGACATTGGTGCTTTCATTGGGAGTTCCGACGTGTCATCATCATAAGAAGGATGGCTTGCCTCGTTGTCAAGGAGAACGTCACCTCTGGGGGAGCCCTGGCTGTAGGCCAAACTCTCCGATTAGGCAGCTTCGTCATAACTGCCCGCTCGGCCACGACACCGACGATGACTTCTCGGGCCATCGAAAATAGCCTCCACATCGGCTCGAAATTCGCCGAGCATATGGATCCAATGGAGCTCTCCTCTTTGAATGAGCACTTGGATTGCATCGCCGCTCTGGGAGTCACTACGGACTACGATCGGATCAGGCTTAAACCCGACCAAAGGGAGATTAACTCTCTGCCGTTCACCCATCAAATAGCAGTGGTGGAGGAGCAATGCGGCGATACTCCCTCTATCCTAAGGATGAACTATGTTCGGATTCCTGAGCTCCCCGAGCCGGATACTCACTCGCGGGAGGACACCGTCCTAACCCTGAATCCAGAATCAGGTCGCATACCGAACCCACAGGGCAACATCCCAGAGCCCGAACTTCCAAGATCGGAAACTCTCCTGCCCCAGGACCACATATTGGGTCAAGGTCTGGACTTAAATCCACCCACCCACCCAGGTACAAATGATCTTTCCCACATTTGGCAAGCGCCCCAAGAGACAGTACATCACTATTGGGCCAGATTCCTCCTTGCAATGAAAAAGGTCAAGGACTGTCGCGAGGAAGACGCAATTTCGTTCTTTTGCAACAATTGCATGGATAAGGGAGTCCTCAACGCCATTAGTCGCCGTTACATAACACACTTCGCTGACTTGGCGGCCATAGTACGGAAATACTGTGTGATGGAAAGTGCCTGGAAAACCCAAACACAATTTTGGGATAATCTGGCTCTGACAAATCCCCTAGTCCGGACTAAAAGGGTGCACTCTCATAAGTCGCCCGACTCAATTACAAAGAAGCAAAAGCCCACTACAGGGCGTGGAACCGTATTGGAGGGATGGTTTAACGGGCCCTGCAAAATCCATAGTACAGCGGATACCATATCAACACACATCCTTAGAGCATGTTGGGTACTCCGGCAGGTGGCCAAAAGCGGTGAGGATCTCCTCACCCAAAATACCTTAGAGCACCTTCCCACGGATAACAATACAGTATTAGCGGTCTTCGAGACCTTCGCCTCAAATAATAGGCATAAGCGAGCACTCCGCAGCCTCGCCGAAGTCTGCCACGTGGCAGCAATAAATCCATGGAGCGACATGGCTATCACCTTCAATGCCAATGACAAACCTAACTTCTGAATAGCCCGAACACCAGCCGCTTTGGTCCTCAGTCCAATTGTGGACGGCTTTCGGCTCAATAAGGTGCTCATGGACGGCAGCAGCGGATTAAACCTCATTTATGAGGAAACTCTCCAAAAATGGAAACAGACAGCAACCGTATTGAGCAAATAAGTACGACCTTCCGAGGAATCATCCCTAGCTGGGAGGCACGTTGCGCTGGGAAAATCACACTTGATGTGGTATTCGACACTCCAGAGAATTACAGGTCCGAAGAAATTACATTCCAAGTGGCCCCGTTCAGTAGCGGTTACCACGCCCTTCTAGGGTGGGAGGCATTCACGATTTTTTAAGCCATACCCCATTACGGGTACATGAACTCAAAATGCCCGGACCCAATGGAATCATCACTCTAGTTAGTGATCCGGACATAGCACTCCGCGCCGAAGACAAAACAGCCGCACTAGCCCTCGAGGCATTATCCGAAGCCCTTGTGGCGGAGGAGTTAACCGCGCTGTGCTCCACGGTGGACAGGGATGACGTGATACAAGACAAAAGATCCAAGTCCACCTCCTTTAAACCAGCGGACGAAATAGTCAAATTCCAAGTCTATCCAACGGACCGCACAAAAACAGCAGCCATCAGGGCACAGTTAAACCCCGCTGTAGACACCGCACTACGGGAGTTTCTGCGCGAGAATTGGGATATATTCGCCTGACATCATTCAGACATGCCTGGAATCCCACACAGATTGGCCGAGCATAGCCTTAATGTTCTAAAAAGATTCAAGCTGGTCAAGCAGACTCTTCGTCGTTTCTCTGAACCTAAGCGACAAGCCATGGGAGCGGAGCTAGCCAAGCTACCGGAGGCCGAATTTATTAGAGAAATAAAACATCCGGACTCGCTAGCAAACCTGGTGATGATACCAAAGAAGGACAAATCCTGGCGCCTATGCGTCGACTTCAATGACCTTAATAAGGCTTGCCCAAAGGACCCCTTTCCACTCCCCCGCATCGATGAAATCATCGACGCTACCGCAGGACACGAATCATCGTGCTTCCTCCGGTTACCACCAGATTAAGATGGCGGAGTCTGATCAAGCTGCAACGGCATTTATCACGCCATACGGCCACTTCTGTTTTAACACAATGCCATTCGGGCTCAAAAACGCCGGCGCAACATATCAGCGCATGATCCAGACATGTTTGGAAAAGCATATCGGCAAGACTGTGGAGGCATATGTAGACGATGTGGCCATTAAAACCAGACACGTCGACCCTTTAATAGACGACTTGAGGCTCACGTTCACCAATCTCAGAACATACGACATTAAGCTCAATCCGGAAAAATGCGTTTTCGTCGTTCCTGCCGGAATGCTCCTGGGTTTCATCGTCTCCAGTAGAGGAATTGAAGCAAATCCGGCTAAAATCCAAGCTCTGTCGCAGTTGGCTATCCCAACTGACCTCAAGCAAATCCAGAAATTAACTGGATGTGTGGCGGCTTTAAGCCGCTTTATCTCCTGATTAGGTGAAAAGGCACTTCTCCTTTATCGCCTTCTTCGGTGCACCGAACACTTCGAGTGGACGGACACAGCCACGGCCGGACTGGAAGAAATAAAAGCCATCCTGGCCACCAACCCAATCTTGGCCGCGCCAACTTTTGGCGAACCAATGCTATTATATATAGCGGCAACTCACCAAGTTGTAAGTGCAGTGCTCGTCATCGAACGAGAGATGGATGGACATTAATTCCCACTTCAAAAGCCGGTATATTATGTATCCACCGTCCTCACTCCATGCAAATCACGGTACCCACATTACCAAAAGATAGCATACGCGGTATTTATGGCATCCCGGAAATTACGGCACTACTTTCAAGAGTGTTCAATTATGGTGGCCTCCGAAGTACCACTCAATGACATAATAAACAACCACGATGCCACGGGACGGATTGCCAAATGGGCTATAATGCTCCTCCCGTTCGACATAACATATAAGCCACGACGAGCCATTAAGTCGCAAGTACTGGCCGATTTCGTAGCCGAATGGACAGAAGCCGAACTCCCTAAAGAGTACGGTGCATACCCAATTGGATCATGCACTTCGACGACTCTAAAATGGTGGCTGGTCTGGGGGCTGGCGTCGTCCTGACGTCCCCCACCGGAGATGCAGTACAATACGTGCTCCAAATACTATATACAGACTCCAATAACGCAGCCGAATACGAGGCCCTATTACACGGTCTCCAGATGGCAGTCTCTATGGGCATCCAACGCCTAGAGGTGCGCGGGGACTCGAACCTCGCAATATCCCAAATAAATGGAGACTTTGATGCCAATGATCCAAAAATGGCGGCATATTGCAACGCCGTCCTCAAAATGTCAGCTCAGTTCGAGGGGCTTGAATTCCACCATGTGGCTCGGGAAAACAAGTAGGCGGCGGACATCCTCGCCCGTATCGGCGCTAAACGCGACACTGTCCCACTGAACATCTTCTTGGAAAGACTGTTTAAACCATCTGTGGCATGGGAAGGGGACACCAGCAAATATAGTCCGAACCCGGCCACAACCCCAGATACCGAACACTCTGACACAATCAGAGGCTCTGCCACCGAAATAACACCTTCAGCCCACATGATAATGGCCGTCATCGCCCCGTGGACAGAACCATTCCTGGCCTACCGAACTAAACAGGAATTACCCGAGGACCAAAATGAGGCACGCTGCATAGTGCGGCGATCTAAAGCCTACAAGGTCCACGAGGGTGAGCTTTATAAGAAAAGCACAAGCGGAGTCCTTCAAAGGTGCATCTCCGAAGAGGAAGGGCGGAAGCTTTTGGCAGAAATCCATGTCGGACTCGGCGGCCACCACGCCGCAGCCCGGGCCCTTGTAAGTAAGGCCTTCCATACATGTTTTTATTGGCCGATGGCCCGGGCAGATGCATAGCTGATAACCCACAAGTATACGGGATCGCAACAGTTTTTGAGGGTAGAGTATTTAACCCAAATTTATTGATTCGACACAAGGGGAGCCAGAGAATATTCTCAAGTATTAGCAGCCGAGTTGTCAATTCAACCACACCTGGAAACTTAATATCTGCAGCAAAGTGTTTAGTAGCAAAGTAATATGATAGTAGTGGTAACAGTAGCAAAAGTAATGTTTTTGGTATTTTGTAGTGATGATAGCAATAGCAATGGAAAAGTAAATAAGCGAAGAACAATATATGGAAAGCTCATAGGCAATGGATCGATGATGGAGAATTATGCCGGATGCGGTTCATCATGTAACAGTCATAACCTAGGGTGACACAGAACTAGCTCCAATTCATTGATATAACGTAGGCGGCTCCATATCGTAAAACGCGATGAATTCTTCTCTCTAATTTTTTTTCTCCCCGAATACCAATATATGGAGTTGGACTTGGAGTCAGAGAGGCATCATGGGGCCCACGAGGTTGGGGGCGCATCCTAGGGGGGCAAGCGTGCCCCCACCCTCGTGGACAGGTGCTGGCCCCCCCGGCCTTCATCTTTTGCAGGTATTTTTCATATTTTCTGAAAAGTTGCTCCGTGAAGTTTTAGGTCATTCTGAGAACGTTTGTTTCTGCACATAAATAACACCATGGTAATTCTGCTGAAAGCAACGTCAGTCCGGGTTAGTTCCATTCAAATCATGCAAGTTAGAGTCCAAAACAAGGGCAAAAGGGTTTGGAAAAGTAGATACGACGGAGACGTATTGAGGGAGTCCTGGATTAGGGGGTGTCCGGATGGCCGGACTATACCTTCAACCGGACTCCTAGACTATGAAGATACAAGATTGAAAACTTCGTCCCGTGTCCGGAAGGGACTTTCCTTGGCGTGGAAGGCAAGCTTGGCGATACGGATATGTAGATCTCCTACCATTGTAACCGACTTTGTGTAACCCTAACCCTCTCCGGTGTCTATATAAACCGGAGGGTTTTAGTCCGTAGGACAACATATAGAACAAAAATCATACCATAGGCTAGCGTCTAGGGTTTAGCATCTCTGATCTCATGGTAGACCTACTCTTGTACTACCCATATCATCAATATTAAATCAAGCAGGACGTAGGGTTTTACCTCCATCAAGAGGGCCCGAACCTGGGTAAAACTTCGTGTCCCTTGCCTCCTGTTACCATCCGGCCTAGACGCACAGTTCGGGACCCCCTACCCGAGATCCGCCGGTTTTGACACCGACATTGGTGCTTTCATTGAGAGTTCCTCTGTGTCGTCGCCGTTAGGCTTGATGGCTCCTACGATCATCAATAGCGATGCAGTCCAGGGAGAGACCTTCCTCCCTGAACAGATCTTCGTCTTCGGCGGCTTCGCACTGCGGGCCAATTCACTTGGCCATCTGGAGCAGATCGAAAGCTATGCCCCTGGCCGTCAGGTCAGATTTGGAAGTTTAAACTACACGGCTGACATCCGCGGGGACTTGATCTTCGATGGATTCGAGCCACTGCCGAGCGCGCCGCATTGACAAGACGAGCATGATCTAGCTCTGCCGCCGAACAGTGCCCTGGAGGCCGCACCTGCATCGGCTTCGACCCTTAGTTCGGAGCCAACTGCGCCGATCGAGGATGGGTGGTTGGACGCCGCCTCGGGGGCTGCGATCCCGACAGCGATCGAGCTGAACACCAGCCCCGCACTTTGCGAGACTCGTGACTCCAAGGAGCCGGACTCCTCTCCGGACTCCGAACCCGCCGCGCCCCTGCCGATCGATTCCGATTGGGTGCCGATCATGGAGTTTACTGCCGCAGACATCTTTCAGCACTCGCCTTTCGGCGATATTCTGAAGACACTAAAGTCTCTCTCTTTATCAGGAGATCCCTAGCTGGACTACGGTCAGCAAGGTTGGGATACGGACAATGAAGAAATTCAAAGCCCACCCACACCCACTTTGTAGCCACTGTCGACGATTTAACCAACATGCTCGACTTTGACTCCGAAGACATCGATGGTATGGACGCCGATGAAAGAGACGATGAAGAACCAGCGCCTATTGGGCCATGGAAAGCCACCTCGTCATATGATGTATACATGGTGGACGCACCAAAAGATGACGATGAGGAGCGGAAGGACGCACCGAAGGCTTGTTCCTTCGAGAAGCAGTCAAAGCGGCGACGCAAGCGCCGCCCCAAATCCCGCCTCGACAGAAATAACGATCACACAGACCCAGCGCTGGAGCAGGGCGAACCGCTGCCAGACAACGGCAATCCGGATAATCAAACCGAACAAACAAATTCTATCAAGGATAATGGTCCGGACGACATAACGCCGGACAGGTTCCCGGAGCAGCAGAATGCCCGTAAAAGGCTTGTTGCCACTGCGAGGAGTCTTAAAAAGCAGAAGCAAAGGCTCAAGGCTACGCAAGACACACTCCAAATCAGATGGAGTAAAATACTCAACACAGCAGCGAGGTACGGCAACAATCGCCCCTCCAAGAGCTACCCAAAGCGGAAGCTGCTACCTGAATTCGATGAGGAGGCCTCAGACCCCCCACAACCAAATATCAAAGCAGCCACTTGGCCGGATAGATGACCCCTCTACCAACACAGAGCGGCATACAACGCCACTCACAATACAGCACGCGACCCATGCGAGGGCTCGCACCCAAAGGACGGCGCAACAAGATCCCTCTATGGACCACGCAAGTGCGCCCTAGCATACAATGCAACACAACAAACATCCGAACAACGCGGTACACCCAGCTACAGGGGTGCCGCACACCCCTTATGTTTCACCGATGAGGTGCTGGACCATGAATTTCCAGAGGGATTCAAACCTGTAAACATAGAGACATACGACGGAACAACAGACCCTGGGGTCTGTATTGAGGACTACATCCTTCATATCCATATGGCTCGAGGAGATGATCTCCATGCCATCAAGTACTTACCCCTCAAGCTCAAAGGGCCAGCTCGTCACTGGCTTAAAGGCCTCCCTGAAAGCTCCATTGGAAGTTGGGAAGAGCTCGAAGACGCCTTTCGGGCAAATTTTCAAGGGACTTATGTCCGACCTCCGGATGCGGACGATTTGAGTCATATAACTCAACAGCCCGGAGAGTCAGCCCGAAAGCTTTGGAATAGGTTTCTTACTAAAAAGAACTAGATTGTCGACTGTCCGGACGCCGAAGCCTTGGCAGCTTTTAAGCATAGCGTCCGTGACGAATGGCTCGCCAGACACCTCGGCCAAAATAAGCTGAGAACGATGGCCGCATTAACAAGCTTCATGACCCGCTTTTGCGCGGGTGAGGACATCTGGCTAGCCAGATTCAGCACCAGCGACCCCAGTACATCTGAAGTTAGAGATGGAAACGGGAAATCACGGCGCAACAGCAATAACAAATGCCGGAATAAAGAAGACAACACGAAGGGCACGACAGTAAACGTCGGATTCAAAAGCTCTAGGCTAGGTCAGCAAAAGCTGCCCTCTAAAGGCACCAGGGATGAACAGTCCCGCCTCAACAAAATTCTGGACCAAGTATGTCAGATCCATAGTACCCCTGGTAAACCTGCTAATCATACCCACAGAGAATGTTGGGTCTTCAAGCAGTCTGGCAAGCTCAACGCCGTACACAAGGGGGAGGATACACCAAGTGAAGACGAGGACGAGCCTCCCAAGCAAGACACTGGGGAACAAAAGAAATTTCCACCAGAAGTCAAAACAGTAAACGTGTTACACATGATCAAGGGAAAAAACAACGCGGTACTCCCAGGAAAATATACCCAAGTGCCTGTCACCGCGAAGTCCTGCCACTGGTCATCTCAACCGATCACTTTCGACCATCGAGATTACTCAGCAAGTATCCGACACGCAGGATGGGCTGCCCTGGTACTAGACCCAATAATTGGCGGATATCACTTCGCACGAGTCTTGATGGACAGTGGCAGCAATCTAAACCTAATATATCAGGATACAATCCTCGGGATGGGGTTAGACCCAACAAAAATTCACCATAGCAATACTACCTTTAAAGGAGTAACGCTAGGCTTAGGGGCTCGTTGTACGGGCTCCCTCCTAGTACAAGTTATATTTGGCTCCCCCGATCACTTCCGTCGCGAGCATTTAGCCTTCCACATCGCTCCGTTCCAAAGTGGCTATCAAGCACTGCTCGGACGCGAAGCTTTCGCTCGCTTTAATGCAATACCACACTACGCCTCCCTCACACTCAAGATGCCCTGTCCACGTGGCATCTTTCAGTGAGCGGAAATATCAAGCGATCTATGCGCGCCGAAGAGAGTGCGGCTGCCTTGGCAGCCGCACACTAAAGGCGCCCGGACCAGCGAAAGCATCCAATAGGTCGTCAAGACCTCAGACACAACTAATCAAGTCCGGCGCCGCTATTTATACCGGACAAATGGCCACACCCCTATTTGTCAATACAAGGGGCTCAACGCGCGCAGACAAACGATCATCGTGCTACACCCATCCAGGATACGGCACAACGGAGACAGAGGCGCAGACGTGCAGCAGGGACCCGCTCCAAGGATTCTTTTTAGATTAAGACCCTGCGTAAACCTTTTTTACTGTCTCTTGTTGATACATATCCACCGTTGAGAAGGATGCTGACGTCTTGGCATGTGGCCACGCCAGAACAATGCACGTACCTGGACACAAGGGGCTTCTTACAAAGGCCATTATTTAGGCCCGGTTTATACCACAAAGACCGAATACCTTAGGGAGTGTTCGACGTCGCGAGTTTGGCCCTATATGCATTAGATCCGAATCATTGTCTTTGGTCAAATGTTGGGTTTGCCCGGCTCCAGTGTTTTGGTACCTTACGTTCCGCTTTATCGGCTAAGGTAGCACCAGGAGAACTATTGCGATTGTGCCCTGGTTCATCCGGACGAGCACCTCAGTAGAGAAAGCTGAAAACTGACTGTCATGATATAGCGTCAGACTGGTCAACCACTCGATGACCTGTTGGAATGTTAGAATTCCTCCGCCTTAAGGAAGGTCCGTTTTCCGTCCAGGCATGTACGCACCCTGGGATCGGGAGAGTGCGGAGCCACCAGGGGCTATCTAGTAGCCCCACTGTCAAACTCCTATGGCTAAGTGAAAGTGCTAATGCATTATAGTCCGGTTGCCTCGCTCGCTCCGCTATCACCTCCTTAATAGGACCAAGACATTGGGTTAAGTGTGAACGCGTGTCTTTTGTGAGCACCTCCACATTATATGCGTGGGGGTTGAAGCCGACGGCTGCAATCTTTCAGGTTATACACATGTATACATAAACAGCCGCCCAGGAGGCATCATATTACTTTCAGGCAAAAGTATAAAAATAGCCTTATAAAAATTTATAAAAGCATTTCGCTTACAATGAGATTACATGTCACTAAAACATAATATTTTTTGAGCACTGGGTCTCTATCAAACGAGGACCCTCAAGAACTTCTTCAAAGTAGTGCTCAGCAGCCATTCGGCCTATGGCCGAATCTCGCGCTGCAACAGTGGTAGCATCCATCTCCGCCCAGTATGCTTTAACACGGGCAAAGGCCATCTGTGAGCCCTCTATGCACGCCGACCTCTTCATCGCATTAATGCGCGGCACCGCGTCAAGGAACTACTGCACCAAGCTGAAATAGCTGTTCGGTTTTGGCCTTTCCGGCCATAGCTGATCCACAACAGACCTCATGGCGAGTCCAGACAACCTATTCAGTTCGGCCCATTCGGCTAATTGGTCAATCAATGAAAGCGGACGCTCGGGAGAATGGAATTGTGTCCAAAACAGCTGGTCCACTTCACGGTCCGTCTGACCCTGGAAGTACTTGACCGCATTGGCAGCGCTCGCCGCCAAATCCATATACACATCCTCCAAACTCCACACCCGATCCAGAGAGGCATGCCGTGGATCTCCAAACTTCCTCCGCAACATAAAGGATTTCCCGGCTACAATATCCCCGGCTTCCCGCAGCTCCTCCTTCTTCGCC
Organism: Triticum monococcum; assembly: GCA_034509565.1. Taxonomy (NCBI): domain Eukaryota; kingdom Viridiplantae; phylum Streptophyta; class Magnoliopsida; order Poales; family Poaceae; genus Triticum; species Triticum monococcum. The sequence continues at coordinate 595,957,333 of CM067843.1, read as the reverse complement.
CTCATAGCAGAGCGGATGTCTTTTCTCCTCGCAGCAGCCTTCTTGAGGTCCGATGCCTTCGCTAGGTTTCCCTTTTCAAGAACCCGGCAACGGTCGACGGCAGCTTTTAATTCTATGGCCATCTTGGCCATCTTATCTCGGCTCTCGCCATGCGCGGCCTTCTCGGCTTTCAACTCTTCAGCCACCTTCAAAGCAGCCGCATTACCAAACCTCGCTTGTTCCTTGGCTTGGGCAAGTTCTGCCCGCAAGGCTTCAACAGTGGCAGCTCCATCTGCAGTCACAACATATTAAAGATGCTAGCATCATGCTGCTCTTACTATGTGGCATTTACCAGATAATGACACTTACCTTGTGCCTCGTCAAGCCTTTCGTTAACAAGCTCGATGTCGGCGTCTGCCGCATCCAACTGCCGTTTTAAATGGGCAAACTCGCTAGTTCGGCTAGCCACCAGAGCTTCCATCACCTGCACATAGAGGCAGTATGGTTATTACCTAGGAATATGATCCTCTGTTTGTCATCATTTCCGATGACAACCAGAGTCTCAGGGGCTACTATCTACACAGGGCACACTTAGCATGTGGAGGACTATCATACATTATTTTACGTACCTCAAAGCCTGTCAGTAGACTCATAAAAGCTTTATGCAATCCGCTTTCGGCAGACGAGTTCTCTCCATCACCGTATTCATCAGCACACGGTGTTCATCTGAGATGGCCGCTCGCCCCACCAACTCCCTCAGAACATCCGATCGCACACCAGACGGCGCCGGACTCTTTTGTCCGCTCTCTTTGGGAGCCGGACACTGGGAGCTTCGGTGGTCAATGGGATTATCTTCTGGCCTCACCGGACTCGGAGAGGCCCTCCGCGATGACACTTCGGGGTCGCCCGCTTCCGGAGCAGAGGAGTCCGAAGGAGGCGTTTCGCTCTCCATCATCTTTGGAAGAAGATCCCCTGAAGACGAGCTCATTTGAGAGGGGCTAAGGCCCGAATTGCAAAGATATATGCGGTGGTTATTTTCTTAGAAGAAAAATATGGCATACCTATACTATTAAAGTATTTCGGGTCACTTACGACTCGTTGGAGAATTGATCCCCTCGCGGACTTTGTGCGGCAAAAGCACCCCCAAGGTAGGACCCTCTATGGGGGACTTCTCCCGTTTGGAAGCTTCGGCTTCCGAATCCCCGGGCGCAGTCCTTTTCCTCCTCCGGTCGTCTTCCTTCATGGGGACGCTCGCTCCGTCGGTTAGAATGGGCAGCGGTGGGGGCCCGCGTCCGCCCGTATTATCCTTCCTAGTATCTTCCTTCAAGGGCTCCGAGCAAGGTGCGACCTAGAGCATCTTTTCCAATACCGGATTGTCCAAACCCTCAGGGAGGGGGGCCGAACACCGAATCAACTTCGCCTTTGTTAGCCAGTCCTGGTCAAAAAGCGAACTCTCAGAAATAACTTCGTAACAAATGAGAGATAGTATGTTCGGCCGGAAGATTCCTTACCTGTTTGGTGGCGCGGTTACTGCTCAGGCCCACGTCCTCGGTGATTTCCGGACACTCTACCTGAGGTCCGAAGAATGACTTGTACAACTCCTTGTGCGTCAGGCCGAGGAAATTTTGAATGACATGCGGTCCCTCGGGATTGAACTCCCACAAGCAAAGGGGCCGGCGTTTGCAAGGCTGGACTTGACGAACCAGCATAACTTGTATTACTGCAACCAAACTAAAATCTCCATTGAAGAGATCTCGAATGCGGCTTTGCAGTATAGGCACGTCCTTGGCTGGACCCCAGCTCAGACCTCTGCTGTTCCATGACATCAGCTGTGGTGAAGGGCCCAAGCGGAAAATAGGGGCGGCCGCCCACTTGGCACTTCTAGGAGCCGTGATGTAGAACCACTCCTGTTGCCACAATTCAGACACCTCTAGAATGGAACCTTTGGGCCATGGAGCTCCTGTCATCTTGCGTATTGAGGCACCTCCACACGCTGCATGTTGCCCCTCGATCATGTTCGGCTTTATTTCAAAGGTCTTGAGCCACAGGACAAAGTGAGGTGTAACCTGGAGGAAGGCCTCACACACAACAATAAATGTCGTGATATGAAGAAAGGAGTCCGGAGCTAGATCATGGAAATCTAGCCCGTAATAAAACATCAAACCCCTTATGAAAGGATCCAGAGCAAGGCCTAGACCTCAGAGGAAGTGGGAGACGAACACGGCGTTCTCGTTGGGTTCGGGGGAGGGGACGGCCTGCCCTCGGGCAGGCACCCAATGCAAAACCTCGGCGGTCAGATATCTGGCCTCCCTCAACTTTTTGATGTCTTCTTCCGTGACAGAGGAAGGCACCCATCGGCCTTGAAGGCTAGATCCGGACATGATTGAAGGTTCGGAGCACCTGACCTAAACTTTGGGTGTTTGAGCTTGAGGTGGGGGAAGGATTCGATTGAGCACGGGAGGGAAAGGAGTAAAAGCCTTGTCCCTTTATAAAGAGGGTGAATATCAAGCGTCCTCTCCATGGCCGTTTGGACTTGCCTATAGTCTAGGAGTCCTAGAAGCGGTTGGGTTACCCACGCCCGTATTGATGAGAATCCCGGAATAAGGGGACACGATCTCTGCTTTAACAAGACGTGCCAAGGAAACCGCCTCGCATGCCATGCTGAGGTGGGACAATAAAACGATTCGAATAAAGGCTTGGCCGTGGTGCGATGTCACACTATGGAATACGTCAGCAGATTAGATTTGTGTAAATATTATTCTCTCTATGGCAATATGTGGAAACTTATTTTGCAAAGCCGGACACTATCTTTGTGTTCAAAATCTTCTATGAAGTACTTGGAGGAGGAACCCGTCTTGCAATGCCGAAGACAATCTGCGCGCCGGACTCGTTGTCATTGAAGCTTGGTTCAGGGGCTACTGAGGGAGTCCTGGATTAGGGGGTGTACGGATGGCCGGACTATACCTTCAGCCGGACTCCTGGACTATGAAGATACAAGATTGAAGACTTCGTCCTGTGTCTGGAAGGGACTTTCCTTGGCGTGGAAGGCAAGCTTGGCGATACGGATATGTAGATCTCCTACCATTGTAACCGACTTTGTGTAACCCTAACCCTCTCCGGTGTCTATATAAACCAGAGGGTTTTAGTCCGTAGGACAACATATAGAACAACAATCATACCATAGGCTAGCTTCTAGGGTTTAGCCTCTCTGATCTCGTGGTAGATCTACTCCTGTACTACCCATATCATCAATATTAATCAAGCAGGACGTAGGGTTTTACCTCCATCAAGAGGACCCGAACCTGGGTTAAACTTCGTGTCCCTTGTCTCCTGTTACCATTCGGCCTAGACTCATAGTTCAGGACCCCCTACCGAGATCCGCCAGTTTTGACACCGCCACGTATCAACTCCCCCAAGGTTAAACCTTTGCTTGTCCTCAAGCAATTCAGTTGATAAACTGAAAGTGATAAAGAAAAACTTTTACAAACTATGTTTGCTCTTGTTGTTGTAAATATGTAAAGTCAGCATTCAAGCTTTCAGCAAAGATTATAACTAACCACATTCACAATAACGCTTAGGTCTCAAGTTTGCTCATATCAATAGCATAATCAACTAGCGAGCAATAATAATAAATTTCGGATGACAACACTTTCTCAAAACAATCATAATATGATATAACAAGGTGGTATCTCGCTAACCCTTTCTGAGACCGCAAAACATAAATGCAGAACACCTTTAAAGACCAAGGACTGAATAGACATTGTAATTCATGGTAAAAGAGATCCAGTCAAGTCATACTCAATGTAGAATAACAATAATGAATGCAAATAACAGCGGTGCTCTCCAACTGGTGCCTTTTAATTATAGGGTGATGACTCAGCATAAAAGTAAATAGATAGGCCCTTCGCAGAGGGAAGCAGGGATTTGTAGAGGTGCCAGAGCTCGGTTTTGAAATAGAGGTGAATAATATTTTGAGCGGTATACTTTCATTGTCAACATAACAACCAAGAGATGGCGATATCTTCCATGCTACACACATTATAGGCGGTTCCCAAACATAATGGTAAAGTTTATACTCCCCCTTCCACCAACAAGCATCAATCAATGGGTTGCTCGAAACAACGAGTGCCTCCAACTAACAAGAGTCCCAGGGGGTGTTTTGTTTGCAATTATTTTGATTTAGTTTGCTTAAAGCATGGGACTGGGCATCCCGGTGACCAGCCATTTATCTCATGAGTGTGGAGCGGAGTCCACCCCTCTTGAGAATAACCCGCCTAACATGGAAGATACGGACAACCCTAGTTGATACATGAGCTATTCAAGCATACAAAACAGGATATTTATTTGAAGGTTTAGAGTTTGGCACATACAAATTTACTTGGAACGGCAGGTAGATACCGTATATAGGTAGGTATGGTGGACTCATATGGAATAACTTTGGGGTTTATGGAGTTTGGATGCACAAGCAGTATCCCTGCTTAGTACATGTGAAGGCTAGCAAAAGACTGGGAAGCGATCAGCTAGAGAGCGACAACATTCATGAACATGCATTAAAATTAATCAACACCGAATGCAAGCATGAGTAGGATATAATCCACCATGAACATAAATATCGTGAAGGCTATGTTGATTTTGTTTCAACTACATGCGTGAACATGCGCCAAGTCAAGTCACTTAAATCATTCAGAGGTGGATACCACCCTATCATACCACATCACAACCATTTTAATAGCATGTTGGTATGCAAGGTAAACCATTATAGCTCATAGCTAATCAAGCATGGCACAAGAAACTATGATCTCTAGTTGTCATTGCAAACATGTTTATTCATAATAGGCTGAATCAGGAACGATGAACCAATCATATTTACAAAAACAAAAGAGGTCGAGTTCATACCAGCCTTTCTTATCTCAGTCAGTCCATCATATGTCGTCATAATTGCCTTTCACTTGCATGACCGAACGATGTGAATAATAGTAATAGTGCACGTGCATTGGACTAAGCTGGAATCTGCAAGCATTCAATAAACAGGAGAAGACAAGGCAATATGGGCTCTTTTGTTAGATCAACAATAATGCATATAATAGCCACTTTAACAATTTAATTATGGTCTTCTCCTATCGACCCCCAAAGAAAAGAAAAGAAATAAAACTATTTACACGGGAGAGCTCCCAACAAGTAAAAGAAGAACAAGAAATCTTTTTGGGTTTTCTTTTTAATTACTACTACAAGCATGGAAATTAAACTAACTAAAAGCTACAACTAATTGTTTTTGATTTTTCTTAAGGTTTATTAAACACACAAGAAGAAAGCATAAAAAGGAAAATAAACTAGCATGGATGATATAATGAAAAAGTATGAGCACCGACATCTAGTAATGAGTGTGTGAACATAAATGTAATGTCGGTGGAAAATAGGTACTCCCCCAAGCTTAGGCTTTTGGCCTAAGTTGTTCTATGGCCAGGACTGGCCTGGCGGATATCCATAATAGTAGTTGGGGTCGTACTGCAATGTAGCGGCTATCGCCTGCTAAGATGCAGCGTGGCAATGAGCGGCCTCCGCTCTCCTCTCATACTCATCCGCCTCCTCTCTGGTAATAGTATATCTTCCTTTTCCCTGATGATCAAATAAGGCAGGAGCAGGGAGAGTAATATGGACAACACGACGTCTGTCAAAGATTAGTCGATACTGGAGAGGTGATTCATTCCTCTCGGCAAACTGGTGGTGAACCATAGCATTAAAGTCCTGGTAAGTAGGAGGTAATTCAATATCATATTCGCGTATGGCTATACCAAGAAAATTAGCTATGCAGGTTGCATAAATTCCTCCAAGGAAATGTCCATTAAATCTATTAAGATGCAACCTACGTGCAACAATGGCTCCCAAATTATAAGATTTATCTCCTAACACAGCACTCCTAAGAATACTGAGGTCAGGGACACACATATGACATGCCTCATCTTTACCAATTGTCAGAGTAAATAACCACGGGTAGCCTAGCCGGCTCCCCCCTGACCCTTATGAAAAAATTACGAGCCGATCCGGCCCTCAAGAATCCAAGACGTGGGGCCGCCTTCCCCTTGCCGGCTGTCTCCCAGGCCGACTATCGGAAGGCGGCCCGACTTTAGCCCTCATGAAGAAAGGCGCGGGAGGGCCGGCTCCGAGAAGCCGGCCACGGGAAGGCCGAATCCAAGAGGCCGGCTCCCGCCAAGCGGTCAAGATCGTACCCTCGAAGTCTGCATCCACATAACGGCGGTGTGACGGGGTGTGGCTACAGTAAAGCCTGCCACCCCGAATCCCGGAGCACGCCTGGCACAGTGCGCCATAGGCCATGACCTGTCCGGCGCGGCACTGTTGCCATGCTGACCCTGATGTCATCCACGACGGGCTGCCAGCGCGGCCCACGGGCAGTGGGCCCTTTCAGGCAGAGAGACGCCCGAAGGCGGCCAGGCCTCCCCCAGTCGGCCCGAGACGGGGCCGGCTCCCCGCAGCCGGCCTGCCCCCTCCCTTGAAGGAGACGCCCCATTAAGGAGACAAGACGCGGTGAGGCTACAGCGATCGCCCGCCGGGCGGCGGCGCTGTAGCCACGCTCACCTCAGCGAAGCCCTCGTCACCAGGTCGAGGCAATAGTAACCAGCCACCGACAAGGCCCTGGACAGTGGGGCCTGCCTGTCGACCAAGGAGCCGGCAGCCGGCGGGATACACCAGCCGGCAGGCCCCAGTAGCCGGCGCAGAAGCCGGCAAGCGTAGACACAGACGGCTGGGGCCCATACCCAGCCGGGTTACCATTGTACCCCCGGGGGGTGAGTCTATATAAACCCCTGGGGCACCCATGCAAAGGGTTGATCCATGCTAGTTTTAGACACCACATAGGGAGGAGAAGAGAGCGAGCCGTGCCCTTCTTCCTCCTCTCGCCAAACAGCTCAAGGAGCACCTTGTAGCCACTCATTTCATCTAGTGATCATGCAGAGACCCCGCAGAGCAGCAGTAGGGGTGTTATCTCGACGGAGAGCCCCGAAGCTGGGTAAGATTCGCCGGCGTGCATGTCTTCGCCTCATCAAGTTTCCAGGCACCGACGATGTCTTACTGGCTCCCACAATGATAAGCCACCCATTGGCATATGTCGCACCAACCACTCGACATTTGGCGCTCACCATGGGGCCAGGTGCACCGTCGTCCGGAGACCTGTTCTGGACGGGAACCCTCTTCCTCCCCAGCGAGCGTAGCCAACCCGGCATGCCCGATGGCGCTTGCCGCGACGCGCTGCAAGGCGTCACCAGCATCTGTGCAGCGAGCGGCCTCGCCGATCTCCTTGACAAGACCCTCATCTCCGACGAGATCGCCTCTGACGCGGGCACCGACCACCTCGTCAACCTCCTCGGCCAGCTCCACGTCTCCGGCGAGCCTGCTGTGGACTTGGAGTCTGTTGGCTCCACCGATCCGATGCCTGTCGACTCCGACACGGCCTCGCTCGACACTTTCCCCATCGACGTCACGATCTACAACGACCCGCTTCCCCGGGCCGATGGCTGCGACGTTGTCACCACCAAGGTGATGGTCATCGGCCACGGCGGCGCTTCTGGCGAGAGCGCCCATGATGCCCCACATGCGGCGGTCCACGACTTGTCCATCCTCCTCCCAGCCGATGGCGACGCTGAAGAACTGGAGGCTCGCTGCCTCACCCTCCTCGCGGAGGGCCGGAAGTTGGTTTCCATGAGACGCCTCACCGAGGCCCACCCGCGCGAAGCCGACCGCGCCGCCTTTGGCACGCCGTCCCCAGGCGGGCCAAGTCGAGCCGGCATTGTCAGACAGCGCGGCGCTGCCCTCGCCGACACGCTAGGAGTCGATCGCCCAGTCTACGCCACTCCACTCGAGAATCTGCGGGCCGCCCAGGCGGCCGTAGACGAGTTAGGCAGACTAGGGGCCGAAGAACTCCCCCACATGACTAGACGCATCCAGCAGCTAATCGATGCAGCCGCGCAGCGGCACGAAGCCGACGCTCGTGCGGAAAGCCCACCCCCGCGCCGAGATCATGGCGCGACATCTCGGACACCGACTACGGGTAAAACCCACGCATGGCACGAGAAAGAGCCGGCTGCCAGCCGAAGCCGAACCCGGATCTCCATCGAGCGAGACGCAGAAGGCCGTCCCCGAGCCGTGGAGTGGCGGGGCAACCCGCCTCCGCCTCGGCCCCGTGGGGAGAGATATCCCACCCCACCGCCTATTGTGCATCCGACTCTCAGCGGCCGACTAGGTCGCCGCGAAGGAGTCGACGAGAACGCCGCCCGCCATCGGATCGACCGCCTAGCGCGATCCGTGGCACTAGAAGAAGAAGATGACGTCGGCCCGCCTTGCTTCGGCCCCCGCAACCGCGACGAGCCTTTCCCCAAAGGGTTCTCGCTCCCAAGAGACACGCCCAAGTACAACGGCTCCGTGAAGCCGGAAGATTGGTTGATTGACTACTCCACAGCGGTTAGCATAGCAAATGGCAACAGGCGCGTTGCCGTGAAGTACGTGCCCCTCATGCTGCAAGGCACGGTGCGGACCTGGCTCAACAGCCTCAAGCCATACAGCATCAACAGCTAGCTAGACTTCACAGAAACCTTCATCCGCAACTTCACCAGCACCTACAAGCGGGCTCCCAAGCCCAGACAGCTCTCCTTGTGCGTACAAGGCCCCACCGAGTCCACTCGCGACTACCTCACGCGTTGGGCCGAGGTCCGCAACTCTTGCGAAGGGGTGCACAAGGTGCAAGCCATAGAATACTTCACTGCCGGGTGCCGAGAAGGCACCCTCCTCAAGCACAAGCTCCTCTGCGATGAGCCGACTACCCTCGACGAGCTTCTGGTCATAGCGGACAAGTACGCCACCGCCGACTCCTCAATGAAGACTGAACTCCGGGTAGACGTGTCCGGGAAGGTACTCAACCCAGCGCCCAAGACGCCGGCTGGGGACTCCGGCCGATGCCCACACCAGAACGATCACAAATGCAAGGGCCCCGTGCCACCCTCCACCAGTCGGTAGGTGGCCACAGTCGAAGACGAGCAGCCCGAAGGGCGGCCCGCACCCAAGAAGCAGAGGGGCGGCAAGCCGGCTTGGCAGCCGGCCTTCTCCTACGAGCAAACTCTCGACGCCCCATGCAAGTTCCACAGCGGCGCGAAGCCATCCAACCACACAACCCGAAAGTGCCATTGGCTCACCCGAATCTCCAAAGGCGAAGGGCTCGCGCCGCCTCTGCCTATTGGTCCGCCGCCTCCGGCCCCGCAGCCGCCGGCCGCTCAGCCAGCAGTTGGAGCTGTGCACGATGAGTTCCCTGACGAGCATGCCGCCTATGTCGTCTTTACAAGCCAGCCCGAAGACCGGCGCAGCAGACGCCGAGAGCACCAGGAAGTCAGCATGGTCGCTGCCAACCCCGCCGAGCACATGCACTGGTCGGAAAAACCCATCAGCTGGAGCCGGGCCGACCACCCAGAGGTGATGCCATCTCCCGGCTCTTATGCGTTGGTTTTGGATGCCACCCTTGCAACGGACAGACGCGCCGCCCATTTCTCCCCGTGCTGATAGATGGCGGGAGCAGCATCAACATCCTGTACCATGACACCCTGGAGAAGCTGAACGTCAAGACGAGGCAACTCATGCCTACTCGGACTGTGTTCCATGGCATTGTACCTGGCCTTTCCTGCGCCCCCATTGGCAAGATCAAGATTGATGTACTCTTTGGGGATAAGGATCATTTCTGCCGGGAAGCGATCTGGTTTGAAGTGGTGGACCTGGAGAGCCCCTACCATGCATTACTTGGCCACCCTGCCTTGGCCAGGTTCATGGCTGTTCCCCACTATGCTTACCTCAAGATGAAGATGGCGAGCACAGGGCATCATCACCATAGTCGGCGATTAGAAGAAATCTTCCGAGTGCGCCGCAGCCAGCAGCCGGCTGGCCGAGTCCCTTGTGATTGCCGAAGAAAAGAAGATGTTGGACCGAGTCGTGGCCATGGCCGGCAAACAGTCGGCCTTGTCCCCCGATCCCAAGGAGTATGATGCCCAAGGATCTTTCCAGCCGGCCAAGGAGACGAAGAAGATACCTCTTGACCCCGAGCACCCAGAGAGGTTTGCCGTCATTGGGGCAAACCTAAACAGCAAATAGGAAGGCGAGCTCGCCGATTTCCTCCGTGAGAATCGGGACATCTTTGCATGGTCCCCCAAGGACATGCCGGGTGTTCCGAAGGAATTCACCGAGCACAAGCTACACGTCCGAGAAGACGCAAAACCAGTCAAACAAACCCTCCACCGACTGTCGGAGGAGAAAATAAGGATTGTGGGAGAGGAGATAGCCCGGCTTCTGGCAGCCGGCTTCATTATGGAGGTTTTCTTTCCAGAATGGCTCGCCAACCCGGTCCTCGTGTTAAAGAAGAACAACAAGTGGCGCATGTGCATAGACTACACAAGCCTCAACAAAGCCTGCCCCAAAGATCCCTTTGCCCTGCCAAGGATTGAGCAAGTGATAGACTCCATGGCCGGATGCGAGCTGTTGAGTTTCTTGGATGCTTACTCAAGATACCACCAGATAAAGTTAGATCAGGCAGACCGCCTGAAGACCGCATTCATCACGCCATTCAGAGCCTTCTCCTACCTGACTATGACATTCGGCTTAAGAAATGCCGGTGCCACTTTTCAGCGTTGCATGCAGAAGTGCCTCCTCAAGCAGCTCGGCAGAAATGCCCATGTCTACATAGACGACATTGTGGTGAAGACAGAGAAGCGCGACACCTTGCTGGAAGATCTCAAGGAAACATTTGAGAACCTGCGCCAGTTCCAGATCAAGCTCAACCCCGAGAAATGGGTGTTCGAAGTGCCAGCCGGCTAGCTCCTAGGCTTCCTGGTGTCCGAACGCGGCATCGAATGCAACCCAATAAAGATCAAGGCCATTGAGAGAATGGCGATTCCCACCAAACTTCGAGACGTCCAAAAGTTCACCGGATGCTTGGCCTCCCTGAACCGTTTCATCAGCCGACTCGGAGAGAAAGCTCTCCCCCTCTACCGCCTCATGAAGAAGACCAATCACTTCGAATGGAATGACCAAGCCGACTAAGCTTTTCATGAGCTAAAGAAGATGCTGGCCACGCCGCCTGTCCTGGCGGCGCCGACTGAGAAAGAGCCCATGCTCCTCTACATTGCTGCAACCAGCCGGGTGGTCAGCATCGTCATCGTAGTCCAGCACCCAGGAGAGGGCCGAGCCCAGCCGTTCCAGAGGCCGGTGTACTATTTGAGTGAGGTGCTGTCTACCTCGAAGCAGAACTACCTGCACTACCAAAAGATGTGCTATGGCGTGTACTTCGCCGCCAAGAAGCTGAAGCCCTACTTCCAAGAGCACCCCATCACGGTCGTATGCACCGCCCCGCTTGCCGAAATCATAGGCAGCCGGGATGCATCCGGCCGGGTGGTGAAATGGGCCATCGAGCTGGCCCCCTACACGATCTTCTACCAGCCTCGCACCGCCATCAAGTCCCAAGCATTGGCCGACTTCCTCATCGACTGGGCCGAGACCCAGTACCTGCCGCCAGCTCCCGATTCCACTCATTGGCGCATGCACTTCGACGGGTCCAAGATGCGCACCGGCTTGGGAGCCGGCGTCATCCTCACCTCTCCCAAAGGCGACAAGCTCAGATAGACGCTGCAAATTCACTTTGCCGCCTCCAACAACGTGGCCGAGTACGAGGCGCTCATACACGGGCTCCGGCTTGCCAACTCGGCATTCGCCGGATCCTATGTTATGGCGACTCGGACTTGGTAGTCCAGCAATCATCCGGCGACTGGGATGCCAAGGACGCAAATATGGCAAGCTATTGCTTCCTCGTTCAGCAGATCAGTGGGTACTTTGAAGGATGCGAGTTCCTCCACGTACTGGGAGCCGACAACGAGCCAGCTGATGCCCTAGCTCGAATAGGCTCCACTCGGCAAGCAATACCAACCGGTGTCTCTCTACAACGCCTCCTCAAGCCGTCTATCAAGCCGTCTCCAGAGTCCGATTCCATCTTCGTGCCGCCTGACCCCGACGCAGCCGGGTCTGGCTCGAAGAACCAAGCGGGTGACCCGGGGACTTCGATAGTAGGCCCGGGGACATCAGCAGGCGGCTCGGGGACTTCCATAGTTACGCCCGACCCGAGGACTGCCACACCCGGCTCGAGGACTGCGGTAGTCGGCCCGGAGACTGCACCAACACAACAGGTGGCGGCCGACTCCAGCATTTCACCACCCAGCCCGCCCGCCCTGGTCGCAGTAGCAGTGTTGGCAATAGAAGAAGTCGCAGCTCCATCATGGGCTCTGTCTATCCTCAACTTCCTAATAAACCAAGATCTACCGGCTGACGAAACAGAGGCAAGACAAGTCCAACGCCGAGCCGGAGCATACACAATCGTCAACAGAGAGCTCGTCAAGCGCAGCATCACTGGAGTCCTCCAGCGATGCGTCGAGCAAGAGAAGGGCATTGCAATCCTCAGATACATCCACCAAGGAGAATGCGGCCACCATGCGGCCTCAAGATCACTCGTCGCCAAAGCTTTCCGCCATGGTTTCTTTTGGCCGACTGCTTTGGATGACGCCAAGCAGTTAGTTAAACATTGCAAAGGGTGCCAACTCTTGAGCTCCAAGCAACACATGCCAGCTTCGGCACTCAAGACCATTCCGCTCACTTGGCCCTTCGCCATTTGGCGACTGGACATGGTGGGCCCATTCAAGAGGGCGCGCGGCGGCATGACACATCTGCTTGTCGCCATGGACAAATTCACCAAATGGATTGAGGCAAAGCCGATCAATAAGCTGAATGGGCCGACTGCCTTGACATTCATTGCAGATATAACAACTCGGTACGGCGTGCCACACAACATCATCACCGACAACGGCACGAATTTCGCCAAGGGAGCATTGGCACGTTTCTGTGCGACGCAGGGCATCCGGTTGGACTTAGCGTCCGTTGCCCACCTGCAGTCAAACGGCCAAGTCGAGCGAGCCAACGGCCTCATCCTTTCCGGCATCAAGCCCGACTGGTCGTACAATTGGAACGTTCGGCCGACTGTTGGCTCGATGAGCTGCCAGCCGTCCTCTGGAGCCTGCGCACTACCCCAAACAAGTCAACCGGCTTCACTCCTTTCTTCCTCGTGTATGGTGCCGAGGCGGTCATCCCAACTGACATCGAGTTCGACTCGCCACGGGTAACCATGTACACGGAGGTGGAGGCCAAGGAAGCACGAGAAGACGGCGTCGACCTGCTGGAAGAAGGCCGGCTATTAGCCCTCAACCGGTCCGCCATCTATCAGCAGAGCCTGCGCCGCTACCACAGCCGGAAGGTCAAGCCAAGATCCTTCCAAGAGGGCGATCTTGTGCTCCGGCTGATCCAGCAAACAGCCGGCCAGCACAAGCTCTCAGCCCCTTGGGAGGGCCCCTTCGTCATCAGCAGAGCTTTAGGCAACGACTCCTACTACCTGATCGACGCGCAGAAGCCGAAGGCACGAAAGAGAGACGACTCCGGAAAGGAGTCGGAACGACCATGGAATGCCAACCTCCTCCGAAGATTTTACAGTTGAAATGCAGTATGTATCATGCTAACTTTTGTACTAAGTACGAGACAATAGGCCCCCCCGAGGAGAGCTCGGGGACTGCCGTCTTTTAGAAATAAATGAAGAGTATCAAGCCTATGATCATGTCATTACATTCACTTTTTTCGTCCGGCGCCGGGTTCGACTAGTCGGCCCGGGGATTGGCCGCCTTGAGTTATATTAAAAGTCCTACCCGCGGTCAGACAAGTAGTGTGCCGGCACCCAAGCCTTCTCTTGCCAAAAGTCGCAGTTCGAAGAACCGGCTATCCGGATGGCAAGATTTAAAGGCAGGAAAGGGCGCCCACACGAAAAACGGCTAGGGACTAACAGACTAATATAACAAAAGCCGGTTTTTCTCCTACCACCGACCGACTACCAGAGTAGCCGGCCGGCCGGCTTCCATTCACCTCGCTTCAATCTAAGAAAGCTCGAGTACTTGCCTTCCCAAAAGGGGAAGGCGGCAAAGGAAACAACCCAAGGATAAAAAGCATACGCGAATGGAAGCCAAACACACACACGATCATATTTACACAAAAGACCTTCGAAAGGCCAGCATACAACATAGTTTGAATACACCCCCAGTGGGTGGAACTGCGCAAGTTTAATAAAAATTGTTCAAAAAGTAACAAGCAGGAAAAGCAAGGATGGCAGATTAAGCCAAGGGAGCAACTGGCGAGTCGGGCAGGTCGGTGGAGATGGCAGCGCTGGCTAGAGGAGTGGCCGGCTGGCGAACCTCGGCATGATCACCACCTCCCGCAGAGGGCGCGCTAGCATGCGCCTCGTTGCTGCAGGCACAGTCAGGCTGGGGCTGGCTGGCCGCTTCACTGGCCGGCTCGATGTCTTCGCCTTCCTCCCCTTCGTCGTCTTCACCTTCATCACTGGAAGCGATCTCCTCTGCCGAGTCCTCACTTGCTGCTGGGTCCAGCCCGAACCACTCCTCCAGCTGGGCAACGCCGTCGTCATTTATTTCAGGAGCGAAGACGCTGATGTCAGTGCACTCGGCGATCGTCGAGGCACGCTGAGCGATAGCTGGCCGCACCTCCTCCATCTCCTCGTCGGCCTCCAGCCGCCAGGTGCGCAGCTGGTCCAGGTTCAGCCCAGGATACCAGGCTCGGACGAACTCCAGCGCTCGCCCAGCTCCAAGCCGGGCCGCCGATTCCTTCCAGGCCTCAAAGCGGCCAACCGCAACCTCCAGCCAGTCGGCAGTCCGACTCGGGGCACGGGAAATCATTTCGCCTGGCCAGAGGGCGGCCAACACCTGTGCCCCGGCGCGCTGGAGGCGGCGGAGCATGCGGTGAGCCGGCTGCAGCCGGGCTTGGACCGCCAAGAGTTGCTCCTCAAGCATCCGGCTCGCGTCCGGCGCAATTTCAGCCCCTGCCTGCCGACGCGCTTCGTGATGGGCCTCGATTGTTTGGGTGGCGAAGACGGAGTAGCCGGGAAAGTAGTCTGCACAAAGAACAAAAAGCAGCACAAGTCAGAACACAAATCAGGGGGCAAGGGGCAAGCAAGGAGTGAGGAAGGCGGCTTACCATCGATCAGATCCTCAATCCGACCGAAGCCCTCGCTCAGTGCTTGTCTTGTCTCAGCCCAGCCCGCCGCTTCGGTCTTGAACTCGGCCTTCAGGGCGTCCTCGCTGTCCTGCTCCTTCCTCAGGGCCGCCTTGTGGCTCTCCTCCTGTTCGGCCAATTTCTTGGCCAGGCGGTCATGCTCCAGGACCAAGGCGTTGTACTCGGCTTCCTTGGCGCGAAGGGCGGCCTGGGCCCCGCTGAGCTGCCCCTCAAGTCGGCATTGGCTCCTGCAAGCATGAAGACAAAGGAAAAATCAATAAGGAAGAAGTCGTCAAGGAAAATCCGACCCGACTGCTCAGCAGTCGGCCTGAATCTCGGGGACTACACCCAGCGGGTGCACTGACGCGCCCCCACAGGAGATGAACGAAACAAAGCACGCACTTCGGCTGCTGGTCAGGTCCTCGGTTTTCCGGCCCAGCTCCTGAGCCTGGGAGTTGAAGGCAGCAGCGCGGAGGTTATGATACTCCTGGAAGATCAGACAGGAGGCGAGGATAAGATAGTTGTCAGGACCTAGTAAGTTCCAAGCCGCCTGCGCAGCAGCCGACTCGGAACTCGGGGACTACACCCAGTGGGTGCGCTGACGCGCCCCCATGGAAGAAATCAAAAAAGCCAAACAACCAAGGCCAGAAGACTCACCCGGATGACGGCCCGCATCGCGAGGAACTCTTGGGTGTATCGCTGCAGCGAGGCGGCCTGGGCTTGAAGCCGGTTCCGGACCTCCTGGGTCGCCGCGTTCAGCTCGCCCGTCCCCCCGCTAGGAGTCCACTCGGACGTGCTGGCGCTGGCCGCCTCCAGGGCCTCCGCCGTCTGGCTGGCGCACGCAGCTCGGTGCGGCTCCGGCACAGAGGTGCCTCCCCCTGTGCGCCGGCGCAATGCCGGCTGCACCTCGAGGCCGGCCCCTACCTCCGGCTCGCCCCGGCCGGCTGCTCTGGCGCCGTGGCTGGTTGGCCGCTTTGGCCCGCTCCAGTCGGCGCCGTCTGTGGCGCCCCCTCCACGAAGACCACATGGTCCTCCCTCCTCTCCATCACCGGCGGGTCTTGGTTGACCTCCTCCGATGGGGGCACGGGGATGTCGGGGGCCACGGCGCGGAGGGGAACGACGAGCAGCGGAGGCTGGTTGTGCGAGGCCTCCGCCTCCGTCTCCGCGGCTGCCGCCTCCGCCCGGGCCTTGGCCGCCGCGTCGGCCTTCTCCTTCGCCACCTGGGCGGTCCTTCGCTCCGCCGCCTCCCGCGCCTCCCGTGCGTTCTGCTCCATGGCCTCCCTAAGGTCGGCGCGGGGATCCATGCGGTGGGAGCTTGAGGACCCTCCAGTCGGCCCGACTGCGGAGCCGCCAGGACCTCGCTCAAGGGAAAGCGGTGCCCTGCCCGGCGAGCAAAGAAAGGTTTAGAAGAGCTTCAATCGAAGAGGACAACAAAAAAATATACAAGATGTTCGACGACTTATGCCGAGATCGCTTGTGGCTATTTCACCGCCTTGCGGACGCGGGCCGCCTTCACGGCCGCCTCATCCCGCTTAGTCGCCGCCGTGGAAGCCTTGGATTTCTTCGGCCGGCTGCCCAAGAAGGTCGACGCAGCCCGGCGCTTCTGCGCGCCGCCACGGGCAGCCGGCATGGCAGACGGGCCCGCGCCTTGATGATCATGCGCCGGCTGGCGGGGCGGGGTGGCTTCGACCTCGTCGACATCCGCCCAGTCCTCTAGGCCGGCCCCGAGCCCCGCGCCTCCTGCCTCGTCACCTTCCCCCATGATGGAATCTTCCATGGCGGCCGCTCCCAGGTTCGAATCATCGACGTCGTCCACCGTGCAATCGGGGAGGAGCTGGCGCTCTACCCCTACGGCCCCGGCCGTCGGCGGAAGAAGAGGGTTCTGCCAAGGGCAAACCAATCAATCAGAAGTCGGCCATCATGAGGCCGGCTACCAAAGGAAGAAAAGAAGAAAAAACTTACAACAGGCGGGGGGTTGGCGCGAGAATACGGCCCCTTGCCGTATCGCCAATCCTCGGCGAGCTTGTAGTTGGAGATGTAGTTCACCATATAAGACACCTCGACATGAGGCATCTCCCTTGTGCTTAGCCGGCACGGGTCGAAGCGGCCGCTCATCTAACAAATCATGTGGGGCCGGCCTTGGAGCGGAAGTATTTGGCGCTCCACGAAGGCGGCCACCAGGTCAGCTCCGGTCAGGCCCTCCGACTGGATCATCACCCGGAGCTGGGCGACGGCTGCATTCCCAGCCTGAGACAACGACCTGGCCCGGTAGCTCCATGAGGGTTGCCTCCCAGCCGGCGGGCCGGCTACATAAGCCGGCAGGTTGACGAAGTCGCCTTGCTGGGCGGCGTTCTTCATGTAGAAATAAGACTTCTGCCAAAGCTTCACCGACTTGATCATTGGGATGGACGGGAACGGATTGTTCTCGCTCGCCCGCCTCATGGTGATGAAGGCTCCGTAGGGGGCGGGCACGCCTGCGATGACGGTGCCGAGTTTGCACTGGAAGAATTCTCCCCAAAGCTCGAGAGTGGGGAGAACCCCAAGAAAGCCCTCGCACAGGGTGATGAAAGCCGACAGCAGCATTACCGTGTTGGGGTGAGGTGATGCGGCTGGAGGTGGTAGAACTCAAGAAAGGCACGAAGGAATACGCTCGCCGGGAGGACGAAGCCGCGCAGGCAGTGCGAGCGGAAGATGACCCGCTCGCCCTCCTCCGGTGCCGGCGAAATCTCCCTCGCCGGCGCACGACGAACCTGCACGTAGTTCTCGCCCGATAGGCACCGCGTCCAGCGGAGGAACTCGACGTGGTCCTCGTGGACATTGGAGCCATCCCACGAGCTCGGCAACGCCATGGGAGCGACGCGGCGAGGAGCAAGACGATGCGACGGCGGAGACGCGCACGACCCCACTACAGCGGGATCAAAGGAACCAAGAGGTCCGACGGCGGAGCGGCGTGGCAATGGGTTGCTGCGGCGGCGTAGGGAAGAAGAAGGAAGGCGACAAGGGGTAGAGTGAGGGAGAGCATGCGAGCCTCTGCCGCTCCCCCTCCTCCCCCTACTTATAGACCCGCGCGGCGGAGCCGAGGAGGCGTGGTGTGGGGGAACGTGGGATCAACTACGCCCACTCCCCCACGTCCCGCGATTATTCCGCCCTGATGGCGCAATAAAACCACCACGGGAAGGCGAGCGGTCCGTGTGGGCCGCAGAAGATCCGCGCTCGGGCCAAGGCCTAGGAGTGGCGGGTGCGGGCCTGCGGCGGCGTCCCATCGTGCGCGTGCGTTGGCAGGTTTTCCTTGCCACGTGGCTAGCGGGATGGCGCGCGGTCAGCTCGCAGGCCGACCCGCGTTCCCGCCTATGAGAAACGGAGCTTTCTGAAGACGGCGCACAAGCAAAGCTGGCTCCTCAGGATAGGAAGCTGACCAAGCTTCTCATCCCTTTGTCAGCCTTGAAGCTCGATCAGCTTCGGGGACTACTGTTGGAGTAAATAACCACGGGTAGCCTAGCCGGCTCCCCCTGGCCCTTCTAAAAAAATTACGAGCCGATCCGGCCCTCAAGAATCCAGGACGTGGGGCCGCCTTCCCCTTGCTGGCTGTCTCCCAGGCCGACTATCGGAAGGCGGCCCGACTTTAGCCCTCATGAAGAAAGCCGCGGGAGGGCCGGCTCCGAGAAGCCGGCCACGGGAAGGCCGACTCCAAGAGGCCGGCTCCTGCCAAGCGGTCAAGATCGTACCCTCGAAGTCTGCATCCACATAATGACGGTGTGACGGGGCGTGGCTACAGTAAAGCCTGCCACCCTCGAATCCCGGAGCACGCCTAGCACAGTGTGCCATACGGGGTGGCCATGACCCGTCCGACATGACACTGTTGCCATGTTGGCCCTGATGTCATCCACGATGGGCTGCCAGCGCGGCCCACGGGCGGTGGGCCCTTTCAGGCAGAGAGACGCCCGAAGGCGGCCAGGCCTCCCCAGTCGGCCCGAGACGGGGCCGGCTCCCCACAGCCGGCCTACCCCGTCCCTCGAAGGAGACGCCCCATTAAGGAGACGCGACGTGGTGAGGCTACAGTGATCGCCCGCCGGGCGGCGGCGCTGTAGCCACGCTCACCTCAGCGAAGCCCTCGTCACCAGGTCAAGGCAACAGTAACCAGCCACCGACAAGGCCCTGGACGGTGGGGCCTGCCTGTCGACCAAGGAGCCGGCAGCTGGCGGGACCCACCAGCTGGCGGGCCCCAGCAGTTGGCGCAGAAGCCGGCGAGCGTAGACACAGACGGCTGGGGCCCATGCCCAGCTGGGTTACCATTGTACCCCCGGGGGGTGAGTCTATATAACCCCCCCGGGGCACCCATGCAAAGGGTTGATCCATGCTAGTTTTAGACACCACATAGGGAGGAGAAGAGAGCGAGCCGTGCCCTTCTTCCTCCTCTCGCCAAACAGCTCAAGGAGCACCTTGTAGCCACTCATATCATCAAGAAAAATCAAGCAGGACGTAGGGTATTATCTCCATCAAGACGGCCCGAACCTGGGTAAACATCGTGTCCCCTGCCTCCTGTTACCATCCGCCTTAGACGCACAATTCGGGACCCCCTACCCGAGATCCGCCGGTTTTGACACCGACATTGGTGGTTTCTTTGAGAGTTCCGATGTGTCATCGTCATAAGAAGGATGGCTTGCCTCGTTGTCAAGGACAACGTCACCTCTGGGGGAGCCCTGGCTGTAGGCCAAACTCTCCGATTAGGCAGCTTCGTCATAACCAACCGCTCGGCCGCGGCGCCAATGATGACTTCTCGGGCCATCGAAAATAGACTCCGCATCGGCTCGAAATTCGCCGAGCAGATGGATCCAATGGAGCTCTCCTCTTTGAACGAGCTCTTGGATCGCATCACCGCTCTGGGAGTCACTACGGACTAAGATCGGATCAGGCTTAAACCCGACCAAAGGGAGATTAACTCTCCGCCGGTCACCCATCAAATAGCAGTGGTGGAGGAGCAATGCGGTGATACTCCCTCTATCCTGAGGACGAACTATGTTCGGATTCCCGAGCTCCCCGAGCCGGATACTCGCTCGCGGGAGGACACCGCCCTAACCCTGAATCCAGAATCAGGCCGCATAACGAACCCACAGGGCAACATCCCGGAGCCCGAACTTCCAATATTGGAAACTCCCCTGCCCCAGGACCACAGATTGGGTCAAGGTCTGGACTTAAATCCACCCACCCACCCAGATACAAACGATCTTTCCCACATTTGGCAAGCGCCCCAAGAGACAGTACATCACTATTGGGCCAGATTCCTCCTTGTAATGAACAAGGTCAAGGACTGTCATGAGGAAGACGCAATTTCGTTCTTTTGTAACAATTGCACGGATAAGGGAGTCCTGAACGCCATAAGTCGCCGTGACATAACACACTTCGCCGACTTGGCGGCCATAGTACGGAAATACTGTGCGATGGAAAGTGCCTGGAAAACCCAAACACAATTTTGGGATAATCCGGCTCTGACAAAACCCCCAGTCCGGACTAAAAGGGTGCACTCTCATAAGTCGCCTGACTCAATTACAAAGAAGCAAAAGCCCACTACAGGGCATGGAACCGTATTGGAGGGATGGTTTAACGGGCCCTGCAAAATCCATAGTACAGCGGATACAATATCAACACACATCCTTAGAGCATGTTGGGTACTCCGGCAGGTGGTCAAAAGCGATGAGGATCTCCTCACCCAAAATACCTCAGAGCACCTTCCCACGGATAACAATACAGTATTAGCGGTCTTTGAGACCTTCGCCTCAAATAATAGGCGTAAGCGAGCACTCCGCAGCCTCGCCGAAGTCTGCCATGTGGCAGCAATAAATCCATGGAGCGACATGGCTATCACCTTCAATGCCAATGACAAACCTAACTTCCGAATAGCCCGAACACCAGCCGCTTTGGTCCTCAGTCCAATTGTGGATGGCTTTCGGCTCAATAAGGTGCTCATGGACGGCAGCAGCGGATTAAACCTCATTTATGAGGAAACTCTCCAAAAAATGGAAACAGACAGCAACCGTATTGAGCAAAGCAGTACGACCTTCCGAGGAATCATCCCTAGTCGGGAGGCACGTTGAGCTGGGAAAATCACACTTGATGTGGTATTCGGCACTCCAGAGAATTACAGGTCCGAAGAAATTACATTCCAAGTGGCCCCGTTCAGTAGCAGACACCACGCCCTTCTAGGGCGGGAGGCATTCACGATTTTTTAAGCCATACCCCATTATGGGTACATGAAGCTCAAAATGCCCGGACCCAATGGAATCATCACTCTAGTTAGTGATCCGGACATAGCACTCCGCGCCGAAGACAAAACAGCCGCACTAGCCCTCGAGGCATTATCCGAAGCCCTTGTGGCGGAGGAGTTAACCGCGCTGCGCTCCACGGTGGACAGGGACGACGTGATACAAGACAAAAGATCCAAGTCCACCTCCTTTAAACCAGCGGACGAAATAGTCAAATTCCAAGTCTATCCAACGGACCGCACAAAAACAGCAGCCATCGGGGCACAGTTAAACCCCGCTATAGACGCCGCACTACGGGAGTTTCTGCGTGAGAATTGGGATATATTCGCCTGGCATCCTTCAGACATGCCAGGAATCCCACGCAGATTGGCCGAGCATAGCCTTAATGTTCTAAAACGATTCAAGCCGGTCAAGCAGACTCTTCGTCGTTTCTCTGAACCTAAGTGACAAGCCATGGGAGAGGAGCTAGCCAAGCTACTGGAGGCCGAATTTATTAGAGAAATAAAACATCTGGACTGGCTAGCAAACCTGGTGATGGTACCAAAGAAGGACAAATCCTGGCGCCTATGCGTTGACTTCAATGACCTTAATAAGGCTTGCTCCAGTTACCACCAGAAATCATCGACGCTACCGCAGGACACGAATCATCGACGCTACCGCAGGACACGAATCATCGTGCTTCCTCCAGTTACCACCAGATTAAGATGGCGGAGTCTGATCAAGCTGCAATGGCATTTATCACGCCATACGGCCCCTTCTGTTTTAACACAATGCCCTTCGGGCTCAAAAACGCCAGTGCAACATATCAGCGCATGATCCGGACATGTCTGGAAAAGCATATCGGCAAGACTGTGGAGGCATATGTAGACGATGTGGTCATTAAAACCAGACACGTCGACCCTTTAATAGACGACTTGAGGCTCACGTTCACCAATCTCAGAGCATACGACATTAAGCTCAATCCGGAAAAATGCGTTTCGGCGTTCCCGCCGGAATGCTCTTGGGTTTCATCGTCTCCAGTAGAGGAATTGAAGCATATCCGGCTAAAATCCGAGCTCTGTCGCAGTTGGCTATCCCAACTGACCTCAAGCAAATCCAGAAATTAACTGGATGTGTGGCGGCTTTAAGCCGCTTTATCTCCCGATTAGGCGAAAAGGCACTTCCCCTTTATCGCCTTCTTCGGCGCACCAAACACTTCGAGTGGACGGACGCAGCCACGGCCGGACTGGAAGAAATAAAATCCATCCTGGCCACCAACCCAATCTTGGCCGCGCCAACTGTTGGCGAACCAATGCTATTATATATAGCGGCAACTCACCAAGTTGTAAGCGTAGTGCTCGTCATCGAACGAGAGATGGATGGACATAAATTCCCACTTCAAAAGCCAGTATATTATATATCCACCATCCTCACTCCATGCAAATCACGGTACCCACATTACCAAAAGATAGCATATGCGGTATTTATAGTATCCAGGAAATTACGACACTACTTTCAAGAGTGTTCGATTACGGTGGCCTCCAAGTACCACTCAATGTCATAATAAACAACCACGATGCCACGGGCCGGATTGCCAAATGGGCTATCATGCTCTTCCCGTTCGACATAACATATAAGCCACGACGAGCCATTAAGTCGCAAGTACTGGCCGATTTCATAGCCGAATGGACAGAAGCCGAACTCCCTAAAGAGTACGGTGCATACTCCAATTGGATCATGCACTTCGACGGCTCTAAAATGGTGGCTGGTTTGGGGGCTGGCGTCGTCCTGACGTCCCCCACCAGAGATACAGTGCAATACGTGCTCCAAATACTATATACAGACTCCAATAACGCAGTCGAATACGAGGCCCTATTACACGTTCTACAGATGGCAGTCTCTATGGGCATCCAACGCCTAGAGGTGCGTGGGGACTCGAACCTCGCAATATCCGAAATAAATGGAGACTTCGATGCCAATGATCCGAAAATGGCGGCATATCACAATGCCGTCCTCAAAATGTCAGCTCGGTTCGAGGGGCTTGAATTCCACCATGTGGCTCGGGAAAACAACTAGGCGGCGGACATCCTCGCCCGTATCGGTGCTAAATGCGACCCTGTCCCACCGAACATCTTCTTGGAAAGACTGTTTAAACCATCTGTGGTATGGGAAGGGGACACCAGCAAAAATATTCCGAACCCGGCCACAACCCCAGATACCGAACACTCTGACACAATCAGAGGCTCTGCCACCGAAATAACACCTTCAGCCCACGTGATAATGGCCGTCATCGCCCCGTGGACAGAACCATTCCTGGCCTACCTAACTAAACATGAATTACCCAAGGACCAAAATGAGGCACGCTGCATAGTGCGGCGATCTAAAGCCTACAAGGTCCACGAGGGAGAGCTTTATAAGAAAAGCACAACCGGAGTCCTTCAAAGGTGCATCTCCGAAGAGGAAGGGCGGAAGCTTTTGGCAGAAATCCATGCCGGACTCGGCGGCCACCATGCCGCAGCCCGGGCCCTTGTAAGTAAGGCCTTCCGTAGAGGTTTTTATTGGCCGACGGCCTGGGCAGATGCATAGCTGATAACCCACAAGTATAGGGGATCGCAACTGTTTTCGAGGGTAGAGTATTTAACCCAAATTTATTGATTCGACACAAGGGGAGCCAAAGAATATTCTCAAGTATTAGCAGCCGAGTTGTCAATTCAACCACACCTGGAAACTAAATATCTGCAGCAAAGTGTTTAGTAGCAAAGTAATATGATAGTAGTGGTAATGGTAGCAAAAGTATTGTTTTTGGTATTTTGTAGTGATGATAGCCATAGCAATGGAAAAGTAAATAAGCGACGAACAATACATGGAAAGCTCATAGGCAATGGATCGGTGATGGAGAATTATGCCGGATGCGGTTCATCATGTAACAGTCATAACCTAGGCTGACACAGAACTAGCTCCACTTCATTGATATAACGTAGGCATGTATTCTGAACATAGCCATAGGTGCTTACGGAAAATAACTTGCATGGCATCTTTTGTCCTACCCTCCCGTGGCAGTGGGGTCCTTACGGAAACTAAGGGATATTAAGGTCTCCTTTAATAGAGAACCGTGACAAAGCATTAACACATAGTGAATACATTAACTCCTCAAACTACGGTCATCACTTGTAAGTATCCCGATTATTGTCACTTCGGGGTTAACGGATCAAAACACATAGTAGGTGACTATAGACTTGCAAGATAGGATCAAGAACACTCATATATTGATGAAAACATAATAGGTTCAGATCTGAAATCATGGCACTCGGGCCCTAGTGACAAGCATTAAGCATACCAAAGTCATAGCAACATCAATCTCAGAACATAATGGATACTAGGGATCAAACCCTAACAAAACTAACTCGATTACATGATAGATCCCATCCAACCCATCACCGTCCAGCAAGCCTACGATGAAATTACTCACGCACGGCGGTGAGCATCATGAAATTGGCGATGGAGGATGGTTGATGATGACGATGATGACGGATTCCCCTCTCCGGAGCCCCGAACGGACTCCAGATCAGCCCTCCTGAGAGGTCTTAGGGCTTGGCGGCGGCTCCGTATCGTAAAACGCGATGAATTCTTCTCTCTAATTTTTTCTCCCCGAAACACAATATATGGAGTTGGACTTGGAGTCGGAGAGGCATCATGGGGCCCACGAGGTTGGGGGCGCGTCCTAGGGGGGCAGGCATGCCCCCACCCTCGTGGACAGGTGCTGGCCCCCCGGCCTTCATCTTTTGCAGGTATTTTTCATATTTTCTGAAAAGTTTCTCCATGAAGTTTTAGGTCATTCTGAGAACGTTTGTTTCTGCACATAAATAACACCATGGTAATTCTGCTGAAAGCAACGTCAGTCCGGGTTAGTTCCATTCAAATCATGCAAGTTAGAGTCCAAAACAAGGGCAAAAGGGTTTGGAAAAGTAGATACGACGGAGACGTATTGAGGGAGTCCTGGATTAGGGGGTGTCCGGATGGCCGGACTATACCTTCAACCGGACTCCTAGACTATGAAGATACAAGATTGAAAACTTCGTCCCGTGTCCGGAAGGGACTTTCCTTGGCGTGGAAGGCAAGCTTGGCGATACGGATATGTAGATCTCCTACCATTGTAACCGACTTTGTGTAACCCTAACCCTCTCCGGTGTCTATATAAACCGGAGGGTTTTAGTCCGTAGGACAACATATAGAACAAAAATCATACCATAGGCTAGCGTCTAGGGTTTAGCTTCTCTGATCTCATGGTAGACCTACTCTTGTACTACCCATATCATCAATATTAAATCAAGCAGGACGTAGGGTTTTACCTCCATCAAGAGGGCCCGAACCTGGGTAAAACTTCATGTCCCTTGCCTCCTGTTACCATCCGGCCTAGACGCACAGTTCGGGACCCCCTACCCGAGATCCGCCGGTTTTGACACCGACATTGGTGCTTTCATTGAGAGTTCCTCTGTGTCGTCGCCGTTAGGCTTGATGGCTCCTACGATCATCAATAGCGATGCAGTCCAGGGAGAGACCTTCCTCCCTGAACAGATCTTCGTCTTCGGCGGCTTCGCACTGCGGGCCAATTCACTTGGCCATCTGGAGCAGATCGAAAGCTATGCCCCTGGCCGTCAGGTCAGATTTGGAAGTTTAAACTACACGGCTGACATCCGCGGGGACTTGATCTTCGACGGATTCGAGCCACTGCCGAGCGCGCCGCATTGACACGACGAGCATGATCTAGCTCTGCCGCCGAACAGTGCCCTGGAGGCCGCACCTGCATCGGCTTCGACCCTTAGTTCGGAGCCAACTGCGCCGATCGAGGATGGGTGGTTGGACGCCGCCTCGGGGGCTGCGATCCCGACAGCGATCGAGCTGAACACCAGCCCCGCACTTTGCGAGACTCGTGACTCCAAGGAGCCGGACTCCTCTCCGGACTCCGAACCCGCCGCGCCCCTGCCGATCGATTCCGATTGGGTGCCGATCATGGAGTTTACTGCCGCAGACATCTTTCAGCACTCGCCTTTCGGCGATATTCTGAAGACACTAAAGTCTCTCTCTTTATCAGGAGATCCCTAGCTGGACTACGGTCAGCAAGGTTGGGATACGGACAATGAAGAAATTCAAAGCCCACCCACACCCACTTTGTAGCCACTGTCGACGATTTAACCAACATGCTCGACTTTGACTCCGAAGACATCGATGGTATGGACGCCGATGAAAGAGACGATGAAGAACCAGCGCCTATTGGGCCATGGAAAGCCACCTCGTCATATGATGTATACATGGTGGACGCACCAAAAGATGACGATGAGGAGCGGAAGGACGCACCGAAGGCTTGTTCCTTCGAGAAGCAGTCAAAGCGGCGACGCAAGCGCCGCCCCAAATCCCACCTCGACAGAAATAACAATCACATAGCCCAACGCTGGAGCAGGGCAAACCGCTGCCGGACAATGGCAATCCGGATAGTCAAACCGAACAAACAAATTCTATCAAGGATAATGGTCCGGACGACATAACGCCGGACAGGCACCCGGAGCAGCAGAATGCCCGTAAAAGTCTTGTTGCCACTGCGAGGAGTCTTAAAAAGCAGAAGCAAAGGCTCAAGGCTACGCAAGACACACTCCAAATCAGATGGAGTAAAATACTCAACACAACAGCGAGGTACGGCGACAATCGCCCCTCCAAGAGCTACCCAAAGCGGAAGCTGCAACCTGAATTCGATGAGGAGGCCTCAGACCCCCCACAACCAAATATCAAGGCAGCCACCTGACCGGACAGACGACCCCTCTACCAACATAGAGCGGCATAGAACGCCACTCACAATACAACACACGACCCATGCGAGGGCTCGCACCCAAAGGACGGCGCAACAAGATCCATCTATGGACTACACAAGTGTGCCCCAGCATACAATGCAACACAACAAACATCCGAACAACGCGGTACACCCAGCTACAGGGGTGCCGCACACCCCTTATGTTTCACCGATGAGGTGCTGGACCATGAATTTCCAGAGGTATTCAAACCCGTAAACATAGACATACGATGGAACAACAGACCCTGGGGTCTGGATTGAGGACTACATCCTTCATATCCATATGGCTCGAGGAGATGATCTCCATGCCATCAAGTACTTACCCCTCAAGCTCAAAGGGCCAGCTCATCACTAGCTTAAAGGCCTCCCCGAAAGCTCCATTGGAAGTTGGGAAGAGCTCGAAGACGCCTTTCGGGCAAATTTTCAAGGGACTTATGTCCGACCTCCGGATGCGGACGATTTGAGTCATATAACTCAACAGCCCGGAGAGTCAGCCCGAAAGCTTTGGAACAGGTTTCTTACTAAAAAGAACCAGATTGTCGACTGTCCGGACGCCGAAGCCTTGGCAGCTTTTAAGCATAGCGTCCATGACGAATGGCTCGCCAGACACCTCGGCCAAAATAAGCTGAGAACGATGGCCGCATTAACAAGCCTCATGACTCGCTTTTGCGCGGGTGAGGATAGCTGGCTAGCCAGATGCAGCACCAGCGACCCCAGTACATCTGAAGTTAGAGATGGAAATGGGAAATCACGGCGCAACAGCAATAACAAACGCCGGAATAAAGAAGACAGCACGAAGGGCACGACAGTAAACGCCGGATTCAAAAGCTCTCGGCCAGGTCAGCAAAAGCCGCCCTCTAAAGGCACCGGGGGTGAACTGTCCAGCCTCAACAAAATTCTAGACCAAGTATGTCAGATCCATAGTACCCCTGGTAAACCTGCTAATCATACCCACAGAGAATGTTGGGTCTTCAAGCAGTCCGGCAAGCTCAACGCCATACACAAGGGGGAGGATACACCAAGTGAAGACGAGGACGAGCCTCCCAAGCAAGACACTGGGGAACAAAAGAAATTTCCACCAGAAGTCAAAACAGTAAACGTGTTACACATGATCAAGGGAAAAAACAACATGGCACTCCCAGGAAAATATACCGAAGTGCTCGTCACCGCGAAGTCCTGCCACTGGTCGTCTCAACCGATCACTTTCGACCATCGAGATTACTCAGCAAGTATCCGACACGCAGGATGGGCTGCCCTGGTACTAGACCCAGTAATTGGTGGATATCACTTCACACGAGTCTTGATGGACGGTGGCAGCAATCTAAACCTAATATATCAGGATACAATCCGCGGGATGGGGTTAGACCCAACAAAAATTCGCCATAGCAATACTACCTTTAAAGGAGTAACGCCAGGCCCAGGGGCTCATTGTACAGTCTCCCTCCTACTACACGTTATATTCGGCTCCCCCGATAACTTCCGTCGTGAGCATTTAGCCTTCCACATCGCTCCGTTCCAAAGTGGCTATCAAGCACTGCTCGGACGCGAAGCTTTCGCTCGCTTTAATGCAATACCACACTACGCCTCCCTCACACTCAAGATGCCCGTTCAACGTGGCATCATTTCAGTGAACGGAAATATCAAGCGATCTCTGCGCGCCGAAGAGATTGCGGCTGCCTTGGCAGCCACACACTAAAGGCGCCCGGACCAGCGAAAGCATCCAATAGGTCATCAAGACCTCAGACACAACTAATCAAGTCGGGCACCGCTATTTATACCGGACAAATAGCCACACCCCTATTTGTCAATACAGGGGGCTCAACGCGCGCAGACAAATGATCATCGTGCTACATCCTTCCAGGATACGGCACAACGGAGACACAGGCGCAGACGTGCAGCAGGGACTCGCTCCAAGGATTCTTTTTAGATTAAGACCCTGCGTAAACCTTTTATACTGTCTCTTGTTGATACATATCCACCAGTGAGAAGGATGCTGACGTCTTGGCATGTGGCCACGCCAGAACAATGCACGTACCTCGACACAAGGGGCTTCTTACAAAGGCCATTATTTAGGCCCGGTTTATACCACAAAGACCAAATACCTTAGGGAGTGTTTGGCGTCGCGAGTTTGGCCCTATATGCATCAGCTCTGAATCAATGTCTTTGGTCAAATGTTGGGATTGCCAGGCTCATGTGTTTTGGTACCTTACGTTCCGCTTTACCGGCTAAGGTAGCACTAGGAGAACTACTGCGATTGTGCCCTGGTTCATCCGGACGAGCACCTCAGTAGAGAAAGCCGAAAACTGACTGTCATGATATAGCGTGAGACTGGTCAACCACTCGATGACCTGTTGGAATGTTAGAATTCCTCCACCTTAATGAAGGGCCGTTTTTTGGCCAGGCATGTACGCACCCCGGGATCGGGAGAGTGCGGAGCCACCAGGGGCTATCTAGTAGCCCCACTGTCAAACTCCTATGGCTAAGTGAAAGTGCTAAAGCATTATAGTCCGATTGCCTTGCTCGCTCCACTATCACCTCCTTAATAGGACCAAGACATTGGGTTAAGTGTGAACGTGTGTATTTTGCGAGCACCTCCACATTATATGCATGGGGGTTGAAGCCGACGGCTGCAATCTTTTAGGTTATACACATGTATACATAAGCAGCCGCCCAGGAGGCATCATATTACTTTCAGGAAAAAGTATAAAAATAGCCTTATAAAAATTTATAAAAGCATTTTGCTTACAATGAGATTACATGTCACTCAAACATAATATTTTTTGAGCACTGGGTCTCTATCAAATGAGGACCCTCAAGAACTTCTTCAAAGTAGTGCTCAGCAGCCATTCGGCCTATGGCCGAATCCCGCGCTGCAATAGTGGTAGCATCCATCTCCGCCCAGTATGCTTTGACATGGGCAAAGGCCATCCGTGAGCCCTCTATGCACGCCGACCTCTTCATCGCATTAATGCGCGACACCGCGTCAAGGAACTACCGCACCAAGCTGAAATAGCTGTTCGGTTTTGGCCTTTCCGGCCATAGCTGATCCACAATAGACCTCATGACGAGTCCGGACAACCTATTCAGTTCGGCCCATTCGGCTAATTGGTCAATCAATGAAAGCGGACGCTCGGGAGAATGGAATTGTGTCCAAAACAGCTGGTCCACTTCACGGTCCGTTTGACCCTGGAAGTACTTGACCGCATCGGCAGCCCTCGCCGCAAAATCCATATACACATCCTCCGAACTCCACAGCCGATACAGAGAGGCATACCATGGATCTCCAAACTTCCTCCGCAACATAAAGGATTTCCCAGCTACAATATCCCCGGCTTCCCGCAGCTCCTCCTTCTTCGCCCTCATAGCAGAGCGGATGTCTTTTCTCCTCGCAGCAGCCTTCTCGAGGTCCGATGCCTTCGCTAGGTTTCCTTTTCAAGAACCTGGCAATGGTCGACGGCAGCTTTTAATTCTATGGCCATCTTGGCCATCTTATCTCGGCTCTTGCCATGTGCGGTCTTCTCGGCTTTCAACTCTTCGGCCGCCTTCAAAGCACCCGCATTACCAAACCTCGCTTGTTCCTTGGCTTGCGCAAGTTCTGCCCACAAGGCTTCAACAGTGGTAGCTCCATCTGCAGTCACAACATATTAAAGATGCTGGCATCATGCTGCTCTTACTATGTGGCGTTTACCAGATAATGACACTTACCCTATGCCTCGTCAAGCCTTTCGTTAACAAGCTTGATGTTGGCGTCTGTCACATCCAACTGCCGTTTTAAATGGGCAAACTTGCTAGTTCGGCTAGCCACCGGAGCTTCCATCACCTGCAAATAGAGGCAGTATGGTTATTACCTGGGAATATGATCCTCTGTTTGTAATCATTTCCGACGACAACCAGAGTCTCAGGGGCTACTATCCACACAGGGCACACTTAGCATGTGCAGGACTATCATACCTTATTTTACGTACCTCAAAGCCTGTCAGTAGACTCATAAAAGCTTCATGCAATCCGCTTTCGGCAGACGAGATTCTCTCCATCACCGTATTCATTAGCACACGGTGTTCATCTAAGATGGCCGCTCGCCCCACCAACTCCCTCAGAACATCCGATCGCACACCAGACGGTGCCGGACTCTTTTGTCCGCTCTCTTCGGGAGCCGGACACTGGGAGCTTCTGTGGTCAATGGGATTATCTTCTGGCCTCACCGGACTCGGAGAGGCCCTCCGCGACGACACTTTGGGGTTGCCCGCTTCCGGAGCAGAGGAGTCCGAAGGAGGCATTTTGCTCTCCATCATCTCTGGAAGAAGATCTCCCGAAGACGAGCTCATTTGAGAGGGGCTAAGGCCCGAACTGCAAAGATATATGCGGTGGTTATTTTCTCAGAAGAAAAAGATGGCATACCTGTACTATTAAAGTATTTCGGGTCACTTACGACTCGCTGGAGAATTGATCCCCTCGCGTACTTTGTGCGGCAAAAGCACCCCCCAAGGTAGGGCCCTCTGTGGGAGACTTCTTCTCCCGTTTGGAAGCTTCGGCTTCCGAATCCCCGGGCGCAGTCCTTTTCCTCCTCCGGTCGTCTTCCTTCATGGGGACGCTCGCTCCCTCGGTTAGAATGGGCAGTGTTGGGGGCCTGCGTCCGCTTGTATTATCCTTCCCAGTATCTTCCTTCAAGGGCTCCGGGCAAGGTGCGACCTGGAGCATCTTTTCCAATACCGGATTGTCCAAACCCTCAGGGAGGGGGGCCGAACACCGAATCAACTTCGCCTTTGTTAGCCAGTCCTGGTCAAAAATCAAACTCTCAGAAATTACTTCGTAACAAATGAGAGATGGTATGTTCGTCCAGAAGATTCCTTACCTGTTCGGTGGCGCGGTTACTGCTCAGGCCCACGTCCTCGGTGATTTCCGGACACTCTACCTGAGGTCCGAAGAATGACTTGTACATCTCCTTGTGCGTCAGGCCGAGGAAATTTTGAATGACACGCGGTCCCTCGGGATTGAACTCCCACAAGCGAAGGGGTCGGTGTTTGCAAGGCTGGACCTGACGAACAACATAACTTGTATTATCGCAACCAAACTAAAATCTCCATTGAGGAGATCTCGAATGCGGCTTTGCAGTATAGGCACGTCCTTGGCTGGACCCCAGCTCAGACCTCTGCTGATCCATGACATCAGCTGTGGTGAAGGGCCCGAGCGGAAAACAGGGGCGGCTACCCACTTGGCACTTCTAGGAGCCGTGATGTAGAACCACTCCTGTTGCCACAATCCAGACACCTCTGGAATGGAACCTTTGGGCCATGGAACTCCCGTCATCTTGCGTATTGAGGCACCTCCACACGCTGCATGTTGCCCCTCGATCATGTTCGGCTTTACTTCAAAGGTCTTGAGCCATAGGCCAAAGTGAGGGGTAACCCGGAGGAAGGCCTCACACACGACAATAAATGTTGTGATATGAAGAAAGGAGTCCGGAGCTAGATCATGGAAATCTAGCCCGTAATAAAACATCAAACCCCTGACAAAAGGATCTAGAGCAAGGCCTAGACCTCGGAGGAAGTGGGAGACGAACATGACGTTCTCGTTGGGTTCGGGGGAGGGGACGACCTGCCCTCGGGCAGGCAGCCGATGCAAAAGCTCGGCGGTCAGATATCTAGCCTCCCTCAACTTTTTGATGTCTTCTTCTGTGACGGAGGAAGGCACCCATCGGCCTTGAAGGCTAGATCCGGACATGATTGAAGGTTCGGAGCACCTGACGTGAACTTTGGGTGTTTGAGCTTGAGGTGGGGGAAGGATTTGATTGAGCACGGGAGGGAAAGGAGTAAAAGCCTTGTCCCTTTATAAAGAGGGTGAATATCAAGCGTCCTCTCCGTGGCCGTTTGGACTTGCCTATAGTCTAGGAGTCCTAGAAGCGGTTGGGTTACTCACGCCCGTATTGATGAGAATCACGGAATAAGGGGACACGATCTCTGCTTTAACAAGACGTGCCAAGGAAACCGCCTCGCATGACATGCTGAGGTGGGACAATAAAACGATTCGAATAAAGGCTTGGCCGTGGTGCGATGTCACACTACGGAATACGTCAGCAGATTAGATTTGTGTAAATATTATTCTCTCTATGGCAATATGTGGAAACTTATTTTGCAGAGCCGGACACTATCTTTGTGTTCAAAATCTTC
This sequence comes from Triticum monococcum, assembly GCA_034509565.1. Taxonomy (NCBI): domain Eukaryota; kingdom Viridiplantae; phylum Streptophyta; class Magnoliopsida; order Poales; family Poaceae; genus Triticum; species Triticum monococcum. The sequence continues at coordinate 595,923,968 of CM067843.1, read as the reverse complement.
TATGAAGTACTTGGAGGAGGAACCCTCCTTGCAATGCCGAAGAAAATCTGCGCGCCGGACTTGTCGTCATTGAAGCCTGGTTCAGGGGCTACTGAGGGAGTCCTGGATTAGGGGGTGTTCGGATGGCCGGACTATACCTTCAGCCGGACTCCTGGACTATGAAGATACAAGATTGAAGACTTCGTCCCGCGTCCGGGAGGGACTTTCCTTGGCGTGGAAGGCAAGCTTGGCGTACGGATATGTAGATCTCCTACCATTGTAACCGACTTTGTGTAACCCTAACCCTCTCCGATGTCTATATAAACCGGAGGGTTTTAGTCCGTAGGACAACATATAGAACAACAATCATACCATAGGCTAGCTTCTAGGGTTTAGCCTCTCTGATCTCGTGGTAGATCTACTCTTGTACTACCCATATCATCAATATTAATCAAGCAGGACATAGGGTTTTACCTCCATCAAGAGGGCCCAAACCTGGGTAAAACTTCGTGTCCCTTGCCTCCTGTTACCATCCGGCCTAGACGCACAATTCAGGACCCCCTACCCGAGATCCGCCAGTTTTGACACCGACACGTATCAACTCCCCCAAGCTTAAACCTTTGCTTGTCCTCAAGCAATTCAGTTGATAAACTGAAAGTGATAAAGAAAAACTTTTACAAACTCTGTTTGCTCTTGTTGTTGTAAATATGTAAAGCCAGCATTCATGTTTTCAGCAAAGATTATAACTAACCACATTCACAATAATACTTAGGTCTCAAGTTTACTCATATCAATAGCATAATCAACTAGCGAGCAATAATAATAAATCTCGGATGACAACACTTTCTCAAAACAATCATAATATGATATAACAAGGTGGTATCTCGCTAACCCTTTCTGAGACCGCAAACCATAAATGCAGAACACCTTTAAAGACCAAGGACTGACTAGACATTGTAATTCATGGTAAAAGAGATCCAGTCAAGTCATACTCAATGTAGAATAACAATAATGAATGCAAATAACAGCGGTGCTCTCCAACTGGTGCATTTTAATTAGAGGGTGATGACTCATCATAAAAGTAAATAGATAGGCCCTTCGCAGAGGGAAGCAGGGATTTGTAGAGGTGCCAGAGCTCGGTTTTGAAATAGAGGTGAATAATATTTTGAGCGGTATACTTTCATTGTCAACATAACAACCAAGAGATGGCGATATCTTCCATGCTACACACATTATAGGCGGTTCCCAAACAGAATGGTAAAGTTTATACCCGTCCTTCCACCAACAAGCATCAATCAATGGGTTGCTCGAAACAACGAGTGCCTCCAACTAACAAGAGTCCCAGGGGGTGTTTTGTTTGCAATTATTTTGATTTAGTTTGCATAAAGCATGGGACTGGGCATCCCGGTGACCAGCCATTTATCTCGTGAGTGTGGAGCGGAGTCCACTCCTCTTGAGAATAACCCGCCTAACATGGAAGATACGGACAGCCGTAGTTGATACATGAGCTATTCGAGCATACAAAACAGGATATTTATTTGAAGGTTTAGAGTTTGGCACATACAAATTTACTTGGAATGGCAGGTAGATACCGTATATAGGTAGGTATGGTGGACTCATATGGAATAACTTTGGGGTTTATGGAGTTTGGATGCACAAGCAGTATTCCCGCTTAGTACAGGTGAAGGCTAGCAAAAGACTGGGAAGCGATCAGCTAGAGAGCGACAACATTCATGAACATGCATTAAAATTAATCAACACCGAATACAAGCATGAGTAGGATATAACCCACCATGAACATAAATATCGTGAAGGCTATGTTGATTTTGTTTCAACTACATGCATGAACATGCGCCAAGTCAAGTCACTTAAATCATTCAGAGGTGGATACCACCCTATCATACAACATCACAACCATTTTAATAGCATGTTGGCATGCAAGGTAAACCATTATAGCTCATAGCTAATCAAGCATGGCACAAGAAACTATGATCTCTAGTTGTCATTGCAAACATGTTTATTCATAATAGGTTGAATCAGGAACGATGAACCAATCATATTTACAAAAACAGAAGAGGTCGAGTTCATACCAGCCTTTCTTATCTCAGTCAGTCCATCATATGTCGTCATAATTGCCTTTCACTTGCACGACCGAACGATGTGAATAATAATAATAGTGCACGTGCATTGGACTAAGCTGGAATCTGCAAGCATTCAATAAACAGGAGAAGACAAGGCAATATGGGCTCTTTTGTTAGATCAACAATAATGCATATGATAGACACTTCAACAATTTAATTATGGTCTTCTCCTATCGACCCCCAAAGAAAAGAAAAGAAATAAAACTATTTACACGGGAGAGCTCCCAACAAGTAAAAGAAGAACATGAAATCTTTTTGGGTTTTCTTTTTAATTACTACTACAAGCATGGAAATTAAACTAACTAAAAGCTACAACTAATTGTTTTTGATTTTTCTTAAGGTTTATTAAACACACAAGAAGAAAGTATAAAAAGGAAAATAAACTAGCATGGATGATATAATGAAAAAGTATGAGCACCGCCATCTAGCAATGGGTGTGTGAACATAAATGTAATGTCGGCGGGAAATACGTACTCCCCCAAGCTTAGGCTTTTGGCCTAAGTTGGTCTATGGCCACAGCTGGCCTGGCGGATATCCATAATAGTAGTTGGGGTCGTACTGCGATGTAGCGGCTATCGCCTGCTGAGATGCAGCGTGGCAATGAGCGGCCTCCGCTCTCCTCTCGTACTCATCCGCCTCCTCTCGGGTAATAGTATATCTTCCTTTTGCCTGATGATCAAATAAGGCAGGAGCGGGGAGAGTAATATGGACAACACGGCGTCTGTCAAAGATTAGTCGATACTGGAGAGGTGATTCATTCCTCTCGACAAACTGGTGGTGAACCATAGCATTAAAGTCCAGGTAAGCAGGAGGTAATTCAATATCATATTCGCGTATGGCTATACCAAGAAAATTAGCTATGCAGGTTGCATAAATTCCTCCAAAGAAATCTCCATTAAATCTTAAGATGCAACCTACGTGCAACAATGGCTCCCAAATTATAAGATTTTTCTCCTAACACAGCACTCCTAAGAATACTGAGGTCAGGGACACACATATGACATGCCTCATCTTTACCATTAATGCATCTACCTATGAAGAGAGCAAAATAATGTATAGCTGGAAAGTGAATGCTCCCTATGGTAGCTTGTGTAATATCTCTAGATTCTCCCACAGTTATGCTAGCAAGAAAATCTCTAAATTCAGATTTGTGAGGATCCCTTATACTACCCCATTGTGGAAGTTTGCAAGCAGTGGTAAAGTCCTCTAAGTCCATAGTATAAGAATTTTCATAAAGATCAAACAGGACAGTGGGAGAATTACGTGAAGTTGAAAATTCAAACCTCCTCACAAAGGTACTGGTGAGGTTGTGATACTGACTGCACTTCTCTTCCTCGAAGCTCACACGATCGGCGTTACACAAATATGCGTTGAATTCTTCTTTAATTCCTGCTCCATCCATAAAATTTTCAGAAGGCCACTCACAAGGACGCACTGGAGCGTCTCTTGGTGGCTCTTCATCAGCATCACGTATCGCAAGCCTGGGTCTTTTCTTCCTTGAGGAACCACCTTGGAACATTTTCCTAAGCATTTTTCTTCCTCTAAAAAATTCTGAAAATTTCTAGTAACTTCAAAATAAAAGTAAACCAAACTCAATAATTTTGATAGCAACTACTCCTACAAGTGCCTAGGGCCTAAATCATGCATCAAAACTACTTTTGACCAAATAAATTTGACATGCAAGCTCAAGAACAGGGTCACCTAAGCAGCAAAAATTTGCAATGAATAAAGCACTAGAACAAAAAATAATTGGACCAATGGAGGAGTCACATACCAAGGAACAATCTCCCCAAGCAATTTTGTGAGAGGTGCTTTGAGAAAAGAGAACGAAAATGACAGCAAGATGTACTAGAACTCGTGCTTGAGCTGGATATTCGTGTTGGTGGGAGGAAGAAGAACTGTGTGGGTGCAGGAATAAGTGGAGGAGGGCCACCATGGGCCCATGAGGTAGGGGGCGCGCCCAGGGGGTAGGGCGCGCCCTCCACCCTCGTGGGCAGGTGGTTGACCCCCCTGCTGTGTTCTCAGTGCCAAATACTCTCAAATATTCTGAAAAAAAATCATATTTAAATTTCAGGGCATTTGGAGAACTTTTATTTTCACGGTATTTTTATATTGCACGGATAATCAGATAACAGACAGAAAAATATTTATTTTTATTTTATTTAATATAAATAACAGAAAGTAAAAGTGGGGTACAGAAGGTTGTGCCTTCTAGTTTCATCCATCTCATGATCATCAAAAGGAATCCACTAACAAGGTTGATCAAGTCTTGTTAACGAACTCATTCCGAATAACATGGAACCGGAGAAATTTCGAATAACACTATGTTACCTCAACGGGCATATGCACATCCCCAGTAATAAGAATATCATATTTCTTCTTGACAGTAGGAAGAGGAAATTCAAAACCTCCAAATATAATCGGTGGAATTTTTCCAATAGAGTTGATACTATGAACTTGAGGTTGTTTCCTCAGAAAGTGTACCGTGTGCTCATTACCATTAACATGAAAAGTGACATTGCCTTTAGTGCAATCTATAACAGCCCCTGCAGTATTCAAAAAGGGTCTTCCAAGAATAATAGACATACTATCGTCCTTGGGAATATCAAGAATAACAAAGTCTGTTAAAATAGTAACATTTGCAACTACAACAGGCACATCCTCACAAATACCGACATGTATAGCAGTTGATTTATCAGCCATTTGCAAAGATATTTCAGTAGGTGTTAACTTATTCAATTCAAGTCTATGACATAAAGAGAGAGGCATAACACTGACACCGGCTCCAAGATCACATAAAGCAGTTTTAACATAGTTTCTTTTAATGGAGCATGGTGTAGTGGGTACTCCTGGATCTCCAAGTTTCTTTGGTATTCCACCCTCAAAAGTATAATTAGCAAGCATGGTGGAAATTTCAGCTTCAGGTATCTTTCTTTTATTTGTAATTATATCTTTCATGTACTTAGCATAAGGATTTGTTTTGAGCATATCAGTTAATCGCATACGCAAAAAGATAGGTCTAATCATTTCAGCAAAGCACTCAAAATCCTCATCATCCTTTTTCTTGGATGGTTTGGGAGGAAAAGGCATGGGTTTCTGAACCCATGGTTCTCTTTCTTTACCATGTTTCCTAGCAACAAAGTCTTTCTTATCATAACGTTGATTCTTTGATTGTGGGTTATCAAGATCAACAGCAGGTTCAGTTTCTATATCATTATCATTACTAGGTTGAGCATCATCATGAACATTATCATTAACCTTATCACTAGTTTCAGGTTAATTACCAGATTGAGTTTCAGCATCAGAAATAGAAAGATCATTTGGATTCTCAGGTGTTTCAATAACAGGTTCACTAGAAGCATGCAAAGTCCCATCATTTTTATTTTTCTACTTTTTAGAAGGACTAGGGGCATCCAAATTATTTCTCTGAGAATCTTGCTCAATTCTCTTAGGGTGGCCTTCAGGATACAAAGGTTCCTGAGTCATTTTACCACCTCTAGTCATAACTCTAACAACATTATCATTATATTTACTATTCAATTCCTTGAGCAAATCATTTTGAGCTTTAAGTACTTGTTCTACTTGAGTGGTAACCATAGAAGCATGTTTACTAATAAGTTTAAGTTCACCTTTAACACTAGCCATATAATCACCCAAGTGTTCAAGCATATTTGAATTGTATTTCAACTGTCTACCAAAATAAGCATTAAAGTCTTCTTGCTTAGCCATAAATTTATCAAACTCATCTAAGCATGGGCTAGCAAACTTAGTAAATGGGATTACAACTTTATCATATCTATAGAGAGAATTTACCTTTACTACCTGTGTCGAGTTATCAAGACCATGAGCTTCTTCAATATGTAATGGATTAAGATCATATGTTTATTCAATAGGCGGTAAATTAAGACCATGTATTTCTTCAATAGGAGGTAAATTCTTAACATCTTCAGCTTTAATACCTTTTTCTTTCATAGATTTCTTTGCCTCTTGCATATCTTCAGGATTGAGAAATAGAATACTCCTCTTCTTCGGAGTTGGTTTAGGAATAGGCTCGGGAATTGGCTCCAGAGGTGTCCAATTATTTTCATTTGTCAACATATTATTCAATAGAATTTCAGCTTCATCTGGTATTCTTTCCCTGAAAACAGAACCAGCATAACTATCCAGGTAATCTCTGGAGGCATCGGTTTGTCCATTATAAAAGATATCAAGTATTTCATTTTTCTTAAGAGGATGACCAGGCAAAGCATTAAGTAATTGGAGAAGCCTCCCCCAAGCTTGTGGGAGACTCTCTTCTTCAAATTGCACAAAATTATATATATCCCTTAAAGCAGCTTGTTTCTTATGAGCAGGGAAATATTTAGTAGAGAAGTAATAAATCATATCCTGGGACTACTCACACAACCAGGATCAAGAGAATTAAACCATGTCTTAGCATCACCCTTTAATGAGAACGGAAATATTTTAAGGATATAAAAGTAGCAAGTTCTCTCATCTTTAGTGAACATGGTGGCTATATCATTCAGTTTAGTAAGATGTGCTACAACAGTTTCCGATTCATAACCATGAAAAGGATCAAGAGAATTCATAATCCTTATCAGTAACATAGATAGGTGAAGTAGCAAAAGGTTTCTAGCATTTAGAGATTGCTTATTCCATTTAGCTAATAACCACTTTACTTCGTTTCTATTTGTGCAAGCTAAAATAGCTAAAGAAGCTTCTTGATCAAAAACATAACCCTCAGGAATAACAAGTGGTTCTTCATCATCACTTTCATCAGTATTATCAAATTCAATATTTTCAATTTCTCTAGCCCTAGCAAGTTCTTCATCAAGAAATTTACCAAGTGGCACAGTAGTATCAAGCATAGAAGTAGTTTCATCATAAGTATCATGCATAGCAGAAGTGGCATCATCAATAACATGGGACATATCAGAACGAATAGCAGAAGCAGTTTTAGGTGTCGCAAGCTTACTCAAAACAGAAGGTGAATCAAGTGCAGAGCTAGATGGCAGTTCCTTACCTCCCCTCTTAGTTGAGGGATAAATCTTGGTTCTTGGATCTTTCAAGTTCTTCATAATGATAAGCAGATATAAATCCCAAGTGACTCAAAGAATAGAGCTATGCTCCCCGGCAACGGCGCCAGAAAATGGTCTTGATAACCCACAAGTATAGGGGATCGCAATAGTTATCGAGGGTAGAGTATTCAACCCAAATTTATTGATTCGACACAAGGGGAGCCAAAGAACATTCTCAAGTATTAGCAGCTGAGTTGTCAATTCAACCACACCTGGAAACTTAATATCTGCAACAAAGGTAATATGATAGTAGTGGTAACGATAGCAAAAGGTAATGGTAGCAAAAGTAATGTTTTTGGTATTTTTAGTGATGATAGCAATAGCAACGGAAAAGTAAATAAGCGAAGAACAATATATGGAAAGCTCGTAGGCAATGGATCGGTGATGGAGAATTATGCCGGATGCGGTTCATCATGTAACAGTCATAACCTAGGGTGACACAGAACTAGCTCCAGCTCATTGATATAATGTAGGCATGTATTCCGAACATAGTCATACGTGCTTATGGAAAAGAACTTGCATGACATCTTTTGTCCTACCCTCCCGTGGCAGCGGGGTCCTTACGGAAACTAAGGGATATTAAGGCCTCCTTTTAATAGAGAACCAGAACAAAGCATTAACACATAGTGAATACATGAACTCCTCAAACTACGGTCATCACCGGTAAGTATCCCCATTATTGTCACTTCGGGGTTAATGGATCATAACACATAATAGGTGACTACAGACTTGCAAGATAGGATCAAGAGCACTCATATATTGATGAAAACATAATAGGTTCAGATCTGAAATCATGCCACTCGGGCCCTAGTCACAAGCATTAAGCATAGCAAAGTCATAGCAACATCAATCTCAGAACATAATGGATACCAGGGATCAAACCCTAACAAAACTAACTCGATTACATGATAGATCCCATCCAACCCATCACCGTCCATCAAGCCTACGACGAAATTACTCACGCACGGCGGTGAGCATCATGAAATTGGTGATGGATGATGGTTGATGATGACGATGGCGACGGATTCCCCTCTCCGGAGCCCCGAACGGACTCCAGATCAGCCCTCCCGAGAGGTTTTAGGGCTTGGCGGCGGCTCCGTATCGTAAAACGCGATGAATTCTTCTCTTTGATTTTTTTCTCCCCGAAACACAATATATGGAGTTGGAGTTGGAGTCGGAGAGGCATCAGGGGGCCCACGAGGTAGGGGTGTGCGCCCTAGGGGGCAGGCGCGCCCCCACCCTCGTGGACAGGTCGTGGGCCCCTGGCCTTCATCTTTTGCAGGTATTTTTCATATTTTCTGAAAAGTTGCTCCGTGAAGTTTCAGGTCATTCCGAGAACGTTTGTTTCTGCACATAAATAACACCATGGCAATTCTGCTGAAAACAACGTTAGTCCGGGTTAGTTCCATTAAAATCATGCAAGTTAGAGTCCAAAACAAGGGCAAATGTGTTTGGAAAAGTATATACGACGGAGACGTATCAACAACATCTGGTACAACGTTGTGTCGAATGCCAGCTTTTGGCAAACCAAAGCCACATGCCACCTACCGCGCTCCAAACAATCCCCATTACTTGGCCTTTGCGGTCTGCGGGCTTGATATGGTCGGACCCCTCAAAGGGGGAACCCATAAGAAAAAATACTTACTTGTCATGGTGGATAAATTCACCAAATGGATAGAAGCCAAATCTGTCAAAACGGCTGAACCCGGACCGGTGATAGACTTCATATCCGGGGTTGTGCACCGTTATGGCATCCCCCACAGCAACATCACTAACAACGGCATGAACTTTACAGCCGACGAGGTGAAACTTTGGTGCAGCAACATGGGCATCAAGCTCAATTATGCTTCTGTCTATCATCCGCAAAATAACGATCAAGTCGAACGAGCGAATGGTCTTATCATGAGCGGCATTAACCCCAGATTAGTCTGATCCTTAAAGGAATAAGACACTCATTGGGTAGAGGAGCTTGACTCCGTACTATGGGGGCTGCGGACCACGCCGAATTGCACTACCAGATACACACCGTTTTTATGGTGTACGGCGCTGAGGCGGTGCTGCCTTGTGACATAATTCATGACTCACCTCGAGTGCGCATGTACGAAGAAAGAGAGGCCGAGCTCGATCGGCAGGACAGTTTGGATGCCCTGGAGGAGGAGCGCGACGTGGCAAAAGCCCATTCTGCATTCTATCAGCAACAGGCTCGAAGGTATCAAAGCAAAGAAGTGCGGGCCAAAACCTATAATGTCGGCGAACTAGTTCTACGCCTACCGGGGAAGAAAAAGAACAAGCTCAAGCCCAAATGGGAAAGTCCCTTCATTATCGACCAGGTTCTGACCGGTGGAGCATACCATCTGCGGGATGCATCGGATAATCGACTCGAGCCAACCCATGGATTGCAGCTAGACTCCGATGATTCTACGCCTAGCGCCGGACTCTATGTTTGTCTCCTTACCTCCATCAATTTTTTGCACATCTGTTTTTTCTCTCTTTCTTTCTCTTTTTTCTCTTTAAAGCCCTAAAGGGCTACACTTGTGTCTTGGTTACACAATCTTGACGCGCTAACCGTGCTCAATATACCTGGGGGCTTCTTATACAGAAGCTTAATCTAATTATCTTTCCGGGCTTTATGCCCCGCACATGTGTTATTCTTCCGCATGTACCTTTTTTCGCCATTATATGCATCGATATGGCTCAAGTTTTGGCCAAGCTGGGTTGCCTGGCTCTTGTATTTATGCCCTACGTTCCCATTAATTCGGCTAGGGCATAAGGGGAGCACCTCTGCGATTGTTGCTGCCGGGTCGGCCGGACGTGTACCTCAGACTAGGGGAAGCCGAAAGCTAGCATTCTTAAGGGAATATTCGGTCGGTGAATAAAAGACGACTTTCATTTAATTTACTACACGCCCCCAGATGTTTTCAGCCTACGTCTCGTAGTTCGGACATGCACATTAGGGCATGCGTACCCAGGGAAAGGAACCCTTAATGGAACTATTCTCCCTCGAAGATGTTTCTTACTATCCATGTAATATAACATAACTAGTTGGGTACTTGTCTGTTCAAGCACTTATGACCCCTGCGCCTGGTTTCCATGCATACCCCGGTTTTTACATAACCAACTGGGTATTCGGATACACTCCGGACTATCGGGTCCAGAGGTCGAAGCGAAAAGGTCCGCCATGACAAATGATTTACAATCTGGCTAGGGACATTACATATGTCACTTGAAGTACACAGTCACTAAGACTGATTAAATTCTTCCTCTATACCATCCAACAGGCTGTCTAGCCTACAATCCTATTGGGGATACTTTGCGGCTAATTCTACTTGATCATGCACTAAACTCACGGGGATCTCTTTCCCATCGGGCCCCACAGGTCCGACCTCGGCCATGTGGTTTGGGTCAGCCTTGGTATATCATGTCTTCACCATAGCCCAGGCTTCCCATGCACCTTGTCGGCCGGCTGATATCTTCCATAATCGGAAGCGCCGCTGCGCTCCCTTGAGCTTCTCTATAAGCTCCCCCATGCCTCCTGGCGGGGACGCGGATGGCCACAAGGCTTGGGTAATACCCTGCATCACCTGCCGAACTTGTTTGTGCAGTTGTGAGAGCTCTAGTAGAACATCACCCGAAGACCCGGGCATCTCCTCCGCGGGACGACCCATCAGAATACCTGTAGACATAACGTTGTTAGCAGGCTTCTTCACTAAACTCCTTTAAAAAGTTCATTCAAGCACTTACTAAAAATGCTGTGCCGAAGCAGTTTATTCTCCTTCACGGAGTCCGCAAGCTGGGCTCGGACATCCTTCAGTTCCACGCCCAGCCGGATATTGGCGTCTTTGAGATCATTTTTCTCCTGCCTGACTCGCGTCAGCACGCGCTCACCAGCATTTCGCTGTCGATTATCATGTGCCGTATCCGCCTCCACGGCCTCCGGATTCACTCCGGGCCACTTGCAACATCTATTGTTAGGTGTGCATACATGTCGCATACTACCTGGTACCCATATTCTTTTCAATAGACAAAAGTGTTACCAGGAGGACCCTTTTTGGACTCCTTCAATGCGGCAACAACGGCATCCAGCTGGGCCTTGCACTCGTCCAGCTCTTGATACAATTGGGAATTCTTCTTGGTAAGAACCTGCACAAATAATGATCCTTAAATTAGTTGCGTCAACTGTTTCAAGTCTCAGGGGCTACTGATACATATAATCTTCATATTTTCTTACAAGTATATCCCTTACATACTGGTCCGTGGCTCTGGCTAGACCATTTTGAGCAGCACGGATGTACGCGTCTCCGGAATTGAAGGCATCAAATGCCTCTAGCGAGAAACAAGCGTCACGGAGTACAGTCCGGCGACGCCTGTGATTCATGGCGCTATCCACTTCTGAATTTGTAGCGGATAGTCCATCTGCATCCTCGGTAGGAGGAGCATCCGGCGTCCGCCCCATGTTGGCTTCCGCCTCTATGTACGGCCCTAGAGCCCGACTGGTGGAGGCGTGATCGACAGCCTCTCCGGATATAGTCCGGCGAGCATTTTTTCTATTAAAGAAACATGGACGTCATTACATTTTGAGAAAGACGACAACCACGGAGCGAGGTTTTGTGGCATACCTCTGCGCCGGCATCTCCGTCCTGACCGCCTTCCTTTTTGGCCTACCCGGCTTCGGTGCCTCTTGTTGGCGAGTTGCTGCGGGTTCGACACGGCGTCCCAAATGCCTTCCCTGTAAAACACCATATGTGTACGGTAGGTGAAGTGTCTAAAAGGGGATCCTATTTTTGGAGTTGGGATTTTGGTTTTTCTTACGTGCGACGCAGGGAGCAGTCCGGGATAGTCGGTCGTTATGGACACCATGGCGTCATCATAGCTCAATTGATAGAATTGCATGTCTATCAGCTCCACGAATATGTCCGGATCCTCTTCGAGTCCGGGACCGAGGGCCCGACTAGGGTCCTCTGGTTGTGGAGATGGGTTGTTGACCTCCCTTACAGCTTTTCGCAGTTCCTGCCGTAAAATGGCAAGGTGAGTACCTACGACGAAGAATGCGGGAAGAATGGGAGTAAAAAGGTTTAATTCACCCAGCTTGGAGGGTTGTACATGGAGAATCCATCCCGTGGCTTGATACGGATGAACTCCTCTTCCTCTCCCTTGAATAACTCGGACAGAATTTTTGCTAATGTAGCAGCAGAGTCCGATCCCTTAGGCCCGCAATGGGTGGCATCATCTTCCCCGTTAAAACACCACAGGGGTGCCCTCGATGTTGAAGTGACTACACTCCCCGCACTATTTATATTGACATAACCTCAATTATTGTCAAACCTGATTGAGCCAGCGCTTTAATCCGGTTCATCAGGTAAAGGACTTCTCCGTTGTCTTCCTCCTGGGGGCTCCGTGGGCGCAAGCTTCGGCGTTTCTTCAGAGGAGCATTGTTGAACTCAGGAAGACCCCGCCGAACAGGGTCTGTAAGGGGGACGTCCTCCATATAAAACCACTCCGAAGGCCAGTCTTTGGACGTCTTCTTCGGAGTGCGGATAGGTATCCAGTCTCGGCGATGCGCCATATTTTGACCCCTTCTGTGTGCGGGGCACAAGGCAAAATAACCTCTTCCACATCTCGAATTGAGCCTCGCAGCCCATAAACAACTCACAAAGGGCAACATAACCGGCGATGTGTAGTATGGAAGCAGGGGTGAAATTATGCAGTTGGAGGCCGTAGAACTCCAGGAGCCCGCGGAGGAATGGATGAATTGGAAATCCGAGTCCCCTTAGTAAGTAAGGGACGAGGCATACCCGCTCCCCCTTAGAGGGGCTGGGGAAGCTCTCCGCTTGCTTCCCGCCATTATAAGTGGCGAGCCCGGCTCGAACGGGGACCATATACATTGGAGGGAGAAATCCCTGAGTCTGCAGCTCTACTAATTGACTGTGCAGGACGGAACACCTCTCCCAATCACCGGTCTTAGGGCTACAGGGGCGGGAGGAGGAGCTGCGGTGGTCGGCCATGTTGGAATGGATTTTTCCCGAGCGCGCTCCGATGGATTCTCGCCGTGGGACGATGGTGTGGATTGGATCTAAGAATCCCCATCCCTTTAATAGACAATTTATTTACCTGGCTAGGGGGGTGAGGGAGTCCTGGATTAGGGGTCTCCGGACAGCCGGACTATATCCTTTGGCCGGACTGTTAGACTATGAAGATACAAGATTGAAGACTTCGTCTCGTGTCCGGATGGGACTCTACTTGGCGTGGAAGGAAAGCTTAGGCAATACGGATATGTATATTTCCTCCTTTGTAACCGACCTTGTGTAACCCTAACCCTCTCCGGTGTCTATATAAACCGGAGGGTTTTAGTCTGTAGGACACAATAACATACAATCATACCATAGGCTAGCTTGTAGGGTTTAGCCTCTCTGATCTCGTGGTAGATCTACTCTTGTACTACCCATATCATCCATATTAATCAAGTAGGACGTAGGGTTTTACCTCCATCAAGAGGGCCCGAACCTGGGTAAAACATCGTGTTCCCTGCCTCCTGTTACCATCCACCTTAGACGCACAGTTCGGGACCCCCTACCCGAGATCCACCGGTTTTGACACCGACATTGGTGCTTTCATTGAGAGTTCCTCTGTGTCGTCGCCGTTAGGCTTGATGGCTCCTACTATCATCGATAGCGATGCAGTCCAGGGTGAGGCTTTTCTCCCCGGACAGATCTTTCTGTTCGGCGGCTTCGCACTGCGGCCAACTCGCTTGGCCATCTGGAGCAGATCGAAAGTTACGCCCCTGGCCACCAGGTCAGGTTTGGAAGCTTAAACTACACGGCCGATATCCGCGGAGACTTCATCTTTGATGGATTCGAGCCTCTGCCTTGTGCGTCACGCGGTCACGATGAGTATGATTTAGCTCTACCATCAGACAGCGTCCGGGAGATCGCACGGGCAGCCGCTCCGACCCTCAATTCGGAGCCAGTTGCGCCGACCGTGGACGGGTGGATAGACCCCGCCACGGAGGCCTTACCCTCAGCGGCGATCGAGCCGAATATCGATCTTACCCTTCACAAGAGCCGTGTTGTCAAACTGTCGGATCCTTCTCCGGCCATGGACTCCGAACCGCCTGCGCCCGTTCCTATCGAATCCGGTTGGCGCCGATTGTCGGATTTCGGGTTCCGGCAGACCCTTAAGGTTCAAACACTAGGGTGCGCGCGGAAATCACGTCCTCAACCTCCCCGTCTCACAAAGATATAAACTACTAAAGGAATCACACAAGAGACACGAGATTTATACTGGTTCGGGCCACCATTGTGGTGTAATACCCTACTCCAGTGTGCGGTGGATGGATTGCCTCCTGGGCTGGTGATGATGAACAATACAAGGAAGAACAGCCTCGCGAGGGTCTGTTCCTGGCTGGGGCGATGAACTGCTAGGAGGAGTTCAGTCGCCATTCTCTCTCTTTCTCTTTCTGCTTGTCGATCCTGACCTACCAACTGATCAAACCGAACCCTTCGAACCCCTTGAACCGATCCAACCCCTTGCTACGTGGGTGGCCGGTCCCTATTTATAGAGGCCCTGGTCCTCTTCCCAAATATTGAGCGGGAAGGGAGTCAACAACGGCGGGCTAATTTGAAGGGGGACAGCAAGTACATCTATCCTGACTAAAGGTGGTCTTCGCCTGCGAAAGACTCTGCGGTGACGCCGTGTTGGGCTCCATGGTGACCTCCGTCTCGTAGTCCGCTTGTTCCTGGTCTTGTTGCACCGAAATGGCAACCTTTGCCTGATGCCTCGGTACCCCGCGGCTGCGCTTGCCCCCTTTGCACCAAAGAGGAAAGAAGGACGCTGCATGCGCTGGCGCCCGCCTGGCGCCCTCGATCGTCATGGCTTGCGTCACGGGAGCCTCACGAGGCACCCCGCCTTGTTATCTCCGCCTCCTCGCGAGCCAGCCTGAGGAGGCTGCGCCTGAGGATGCGTCATGTCGTCCGCCTCGCGAGGCTTGGCTCCTCGCAAGGGTCTTGAGTCTTGTGCTTGATGAAGATGGGCCATGTTGGGCCCCCATTCGAGCCACGCCGTAGGCCGCAGGCAGGCAAGTCTGGGGACCCCTGTTCCCAGAACGCCGACAGTAGCCCCCGGGCCCGTGGCGCGCATGGGTTTGGCCGTGCCGAGAGGCAAAAGGGCAAGGGTGAAGCGCCACGGGCCCTAATAGACTGCGGCCTTGGGCGTCGCGTGGTGGTTGACGGGACGTGGGTGCTTCAGCAACCACGCAGGTTGGTAAAGGAGCGGCATCTGTCCAGACTTCGCCATTTGCTCTCTCCGGTCGTCGCTCAGATCCCCTTTCTTGCGCCTTCCCTTTCTTCCTCAACTTCCAGATCTACTCCAGCTGCATGACCTAGGAAGCCATGGCGCCTCGCCAGCCTCCGGCCAAAGCCTGGTACTCCCCTGCTCTGGATCCGCCGAATGTGTCCAAGGCGAGCTTCGCCCGGCTGTGCCGGATGGCGATGGCGCATGGCGTCAATGGGACGGAGGTGTTCAAGGCCGGATCCGCCACCCCTGAGGACCGAGGGAGCACCTTTTATCCTCTCTTTGTAAGCTCCATTGCTGCGGGCCTGGTGCCTCCCTTCTCCGAATTCTTCTTCTCTGTCCTCCGCCACTACAAATTGCAGGCTTTGCATCTCCACCCCAACTCTGTCCTCCTTCTGGCGATCCTCGCTTACTACTGCGAGGCCCACGTAGGGGTGCAGCCTTCGGTGGCCCTGCTGCGCCACTACTTCTACCTCCGGATCACCGGCAACTCTCTTTCTGCGTGTGCGGGCTTCGTCGCGTATAGCGGCACCATTGCCATCTCGAACCCCGGGAAGAGGATCGAGGGCTTCAGGAGCAAGTGGGTCTTGGCAGATGTCGGGCGCATCCACCCTCGGCTGATCTTGCCTACGGAGCAACCCGTGAGCACCAGCGACTGGTGCCGAGCGGAGCTTACGGATCCCCGCGCGAAGCCGGTGTTGGAGAAGATGGACGCGGACCTGAGGCCGGCCAACATGGCGACAGCGAAGTTGACCGGTGCGTCGCTGCTGAAGGAGTTCCTGGAGCACCAGCTGGCCCCGCTCTGGGAGTACTGTCCTCCAATGTGGAGTCCTCATCCGTGCCCCGAGGTTGTGGACGAAGAGGATGTGACCGCGGTTCTCCAATCTCTGGTCGGGGGCGAGGTGGCAAGGCCGAAGGGCACTCCCGAGCCCTTGTTCCTTCGTGACGACTGGAAGCAGGTGGTGAAGTCCATGCCTGTTTTTAACGGGGACAGGCTCATGCCCGCAGTGGCTTCTGAAGGACCGGTGGACGTGCCCTCCGGCGATTCCAGCGATGAGGAGGAGGGCGAAGAGGAGCGGGGAGAGGGGCCCGACTCTGGGGCGACCGACGGAGAGTCGAGGGCTCCCCTCCCTCGGCGCTCGCCCCGTACTCTCCGCCTTTCGCCGAGCGATGATGATGATGATGATGATGATGATGATGTGCTGGGCAGCGGGAGCTCGCCCCCGATTCCGAAGAAGGACAGGACCGCGTTGATCTCCCGCGGGCCCGTCCTGACTCCGGGGCGAACCGTGGACGCGCCTTCTGCTTCTGGGGTCGACCCTTCCAGCCGGCTGTCAGGCTTCAAGTTAGGCCGGAGGCTGCCCGAGCTCGCCGGCGAAGACCCGTAAGTGCTGGATCCTTGCTCTTTTGTTTCTCGTTCCGCCGACGAGGCTTGATGATTGCTTCTCTTGAACAGGCTGGCACCCACGGCGAAGAAACCGAAGGGGGCTCCTGAGGTCCCACCTGCGGCGACGCCTTCGCCTGCAGGGGATGGAGATCGTGCCGCGCGGGCCTCTCCTGCCTGTTCATCCTTGCGAGGCTTGGCTGAGCTGGCTGGGGCGAGCTCAGCCCCCACGGCCCAAGTGGCTCCGGAGGTGGCATCGTCTGGCGCCGCAACTATGGCTGCGGAGGCGCAGCGGTCTCTGCTTCAGGAAACTGCGGCCTCGCCGCCGCTACCTTCTCCTCCCATTCCAGTGACCGTTGCTTCCACGGCCCTTCCTGTTGTCTTGGGGCGTACCGACGTTTTTCTGCCTCCTTCTTCCATCTTGGAGCGTGCCATCGCCGAACTGGACCGGCTGCGGCAGGATCTTCTCGGCGCCGACCCTCGCCTGGTGGCCGGGCGCCTGGAACTGGCTTCAGGGTGGATTCGCTCTGATGCTTCGATTCGGGAGGCGTTGGTTCAGGCCTCAACGGCCTGTGACGGAGAGAGGGAGGCCACCCTCGAGGCGAAGGCTGCTCAAGACGCGGCCCTGGGAGAGGTGGTCGAAGTCCGCGGCCATTACAAGGCGCTGGAGGACGAGCTGCGAGGCCAGCTTGCGGAGGAGGTTCGCCTGCACCAAGAGCTGGAGAAGGGGGCGAAGGCGCGCGAGGCGGCGCTCGAGGACCAGGAGGCCAAGCTCAAGAAGCGCCGCGACCACCTAGGCGCGTTGAAGAAGGAGTTGGAGGTGACGAAGGCCGAGCTGGACGCCAAGGCCCGGGTTCTTGCCGAGGATCGCGTGGCCTTCGCAGACATGGAGAAGGACGCCCGCACTTCGCTGAAGATGTTGTACGAGAGCGGCCTGGACTACCCGCTAGCTGGTGATGAGGACGGCCCCGCCAAGCTGCTTCCCTTCCTGGTTAAGGCTCTTGGGGATGTCGCCCTCAGCATCGGCCCCGCGGCCGAGGCCGAGGCGCATGTCTTGTCTTCTGCTGCGCTGACGCGGGTCTTCGCCCACGTATATCTTCGTGATCCCAACGCCGACCTTGACGGCCTGCTGGAACCGGTGAGCGGCGAGGGTGCTGCCGCCGCTGTCGAAGCCATGAAAGGGCGTGTGGAGGCGCTGCTGGAGAAGTTCTGGGCCTTCAGCACCAAGCCAAGGCAAGGCGCTGCCGGCCCCGCTGCTCCATGAGACGAAGCCGCTCCGCACAGCTTCACCACCGCCAAGTGACTCCGTTCCATCCCTGTTCTTCTTTCAGTTCCTGCACATGCATCACGCCTCGGGGAGGCATTTAAACTTGTGTTTGGCATCGAGATGACAGTATGGACTGTAATATTTGCTTTTAAATTTCTTGGATTTTATGCTTTTCTTCCCTACTTGCTTGTGTTCTACGCCGGCAGAGCCCGGCCCCATGCATGCCTCACCCAGCATTAGCCCCGACCGGAAACCAGGACGGGACCAAAGGAGTGAGGGGCCACGTGACAAGTTAGGCTCCTGAGTCGCGATGCTCAGGAGTCCCCCTTGGCGCGCGAACAACAAGTAGGGAAACGTGATGTAGGTGTGTCTTCCATTCTACGTCTGCAGAGCCCGACTCCGAGCGTACCTCACCCAGCATAGCCTTTCGGAAGTAACGAGTGAGGGGCTACGGAGCCAGTTAGGCCGCTGAGTCGCGATGCTCAGGAGTCCACCTTGACACACAAACAGCGGGTGACGAGGTGCGATGTAAGTGGGACTACCGTTCTACGTTTGCAGAGCCCGGCCCCGCGCGTACCTCACCCAGCATAGCCTTTTGGAACTAAGGAGTGAGGGGCTACGGGACCAGTTAGGCCCCTGAGTCGCGATGCTCAGGGGTCCCCCTTGACGCGCAAACGGCCTTCATACCTTGGCTCCGCTCAGGGAGTACGCCTGGGCGTGACCCAGTCATAGCCCCCGTGCCTAGCCCCCTCGCGCGGCACTCCCGAGGGTAGGCGTTGCGACGAGGCCAGCCACTGAGCTCTGGGCTCCCTGAGGTTAATGCGGCCAAGAGGCCACCCCCAGTTGTTTATAACCAGCGCGGAGCATAGCGCTTCCGTATGTGTATGGGCATAGCCGCGCCTCGGCAGTGTCATCAGCCAGCGCGGAGCATGGTGCTTCCACTGGTACGTGGGAGGGGGCTCCCCTCCGGGAGGAGCCCCCGGGGCGTATACAGCCCCTTCCTGACACGTGACCGACATGGTAGAGCTAGGTGAGGTGTATCTAGGCACCCGTGAGCCAGCGCGGGACTCACGAGGCCCTACCTCTGGGCGGGTTGCGCCCGGCACTAGGCCGTATCTTGAGATGTGTCCCTGCAAAATTTGGTTAGATGCCGGTACTCTACGTCCTCGGGTCCCGGCCCTCGAGCTTGTCTCAGCCGTCGCTGGTATGCCAGGTCGCGATGCCATCGACAAGGCTAGAGGGTGAGGGCTGGAGAGCCAGTAAGAGCCCTGAGTCGCGATGCTCAGGCACCCCCCCCTTTAACGTGCAAGTGGCCGACATGGGAAGAAAGGATGCCGCGGACGGGCACCATGCAGTTAAGCATGATAGGCAAATGCATAGTTGGAAATAAACGCTAGGGAGATACACGCCGCTAGGTCTGGCCCGAGCGCCTTGGGGATGATGCAGCCCGAGGGGCGCCCCCAATCAAGGCAATCTAACGACCGAAAAGTTAATGCAGATACATGCCGCGGGGACGGACCCACGCGACCTGGGAGTGATGCAACCCTGGAAGGGTGCTCCCAGCTGAGAATGGAACTTGAAAGATGTCACCTGAGGATGTCGTCAGCGTAGTGGCGTTGGTGCAGCAGACTTGACGGGCTGCAGAAGCCCATCCTCATGAGCCCCCAGGCCCCGGGGCCTCGGGAGGCTCCGGAGGCGCTGGTGACTCCTTGCGAGCTGCCTCCATCTCTGCCAAGGCCGCGGAACGCCTGTCTTCCTGAGTCTCCATGATGCCCCTCATGAGGCGCTAGTACGCCGCAGCCATGCTCGGCAGGCCGTAAGGCATCCGAACATAGCTGTGGGGTGGACCTCCGCAGCGCCCCACCTGCGAGGGCCAGAGGCGCTCCATTGTGGCGATCTGATTGAGCCCTGGTATGTCGACGCAGGCGTGCAGCCCACCATCCTCACCTGGATGTGGGGCCACAGCTGGTAGGCGGTGGCAACCTCTCATGATCCTTGACTCCTGTAGTTCTTGAATGGCCTTGTCAACGAACTCGTGCTGGTCCGGCCTTCCTTGCTTGGCTCCTTCCCGAGGGAAACGTGCTTCGAAGCACGCCTCCACATGGTGCCCAAGCGCCTCCCTCGTGACCCTGGCTAGGTCGGTGGCCCTCCAGGTGAGAGCCCCCGAGCCCTGCCTGAGGAGGGTGCCGGGCGCGCTTTCCTATGCGATGGAAGGAGGGTCCCCCTGGGCAGACGGGGGCCCTAAGGGGCCTGCCTCCTGAGGGGCCGAGCCTGATGATGTCTTCTTCTTCTTGGGGGTGGTCTCAGGAAGCCTCCTGCTTCCGCGATCTAGGTCTTCTAGCGACGCAGCCTGATAGGCCCGCTCCAGGGAACACACTGCATCCTTCTCTTCATAGGGCACCGTGATGACGCCGCCACTTCCTGGCATCTTGAGGACGTTGTAGCCGTGGTGAGTCACAGCCATGAACTTGGCCAGCGCTGGGTACCCGAGGATGGCGTTGGACGGCAAGCGGATGTGGGCGACGCCGAAGTCGATGAGCTCGGTGCGGTAGTTGCTGCGGGCCCCAAAGGTGACAGGGAGGCGGACCTGCCCGATCGGGACTGTGGAACCATCGGTGATCCCGGAGAAGAGCTTGGTCGGCTGCAGCTGGTCATAGGGCACTTGGAGATTGTTGAATGTTTCCACGGACAGGACGTTGAGCCCTGCCCCGCCATCGATGAGGGTCTTGGTGCCCAGCACATTGCTGATGACTGGTGAGCAGAGCATCGGGAGGACTCCTGCCGTGGCCGCGCACTTGAGCTGGTCTGCCGAGTTGAACGTGCTAGGGCACGCCGACCACCTGAGGGGGCGCGTTGCTTCGAGCTTGGGGAGAACTGCATTCACTTCACGGGCAAACTGCTTGAAGATACGTTGGGAGGCTGGGGCTTGAGCTCCACCCAGGATGCATGCGATTGCGCGCGGCTCCTGGAAGCCCCCAGCCCCCTCATCTTGATGGCGGTCTTCGTTCCTTCTTGGCTGAGGCGGCAGCGGAGGTAGGCCTGCATTGCCATGAGGGCGATCCTCACGCGGCTGATCCCTCTAGTCTCCCTCGCGAGGCAGGTCCCGCCAGCGGTCCTCGCGAGGCTGGTCGCGCCACCCCGGGCGCGGACTGCGATCTTCCCAGCGTCCTGGGTTTCTTCCTCCTCCTCGGCCGTAGCCCCAGTCAGCACGGTTAGGGCGGCGGCCGATCCTTCCTTCTCGCACGGCGCGGAGTTCTTGACAATCGTTGGTGTTGTGGGTGTGGAGGTCGTGGTACACGCAGTACCGGCTGCCTCTGGAGGGTTCGGGCAGGTCCTTGCCCCGCTTTGTGTCTGGTTCTGCCGCGAGTACGGCAGCCCCCTTGCGCTTCACGTCCTTGGCCTTCGGCTTCTTCTCTTCTGGGTCCGCGGCAGGCAGCTCGAGGAGGGAGAGACGTCCCTCCTCAGACCTGGCGCACTTGTTCGCCAAGTTGAACAGCTCCAGGGAGGTGCAGAGGTCTTCATGCATCGCCAGCTCTTCCTTCATCTTGATGTCGCGCACGCCGTCAGAGAAGGCCGAGATGATGGCCTCCTCGGACACCTTGGGGATCTTGAGGCTCGCGCTGTTAAAGCGCTGAATGTACTTTTGCAGGGTCTCTCTGGGTTGCTGCTTGATGCGGCGCATGTCGCTCACGGCGGGCGGCCGGTCGCGAGTACCTTGGTAGTTGGCGATGAAGCGGGCGCGCATATGGTCCCAGGAGGAGATCGTGCCTGGAGCCAGATTCAGGAGCTAGGTTCGAGCTCCGTCCTTGAGCGCCATGGGGAACCAGTTCGCCATGACCTATTCATCCCCGCCGGCAGCCTCGATGGCCAGCTCGTAGAGCTGGAGGAATTCTGCGGGATCGGTTGTGCCGTCGTAGCGAGGAGGCAGGTCGGGCTTGAACTTGCTGGGCCACGTGACGCTGCGCAGCTTAGTGGTGTAGGCGTGGCAGCCCGCGGTGGCCACAAAAGGCCTCGGTTGGTGGAAAGCTTGGTCTTGAGGGTCCCCACGCGCTGCAGCTTGGAGCAGGGCGGGGTCTTGGCGCGCCGGAGCTGCAGCAGGGTCACGGCGCGCCGGAGCAGGGAGCGTCCTGGCAGCCCCTTGCGGGCGAGGAACTTCTTGGCAGCTCCGCTCTTGCTGCGTTGGCGCCTGACGGAGCGGGTTCCGCCCAGGGGCCAAGCGCCTTGGAGCCATGGCATCTTCTTGGAGGGGAGGCGGCTGGTGCGACTCTGGAGCTTCGTTGCCCGCGCGGAGCGGAGTGTGGCACGGAGGGACGGACGGCGCAGAAGAGCCCCCTGCGGCGCGGACAAGCTCGGCGACGCGGTCGAGCCACTCTTCGTAGACGTCGTCGACGGGGAGGTAGCGTAGGAGCTCGTTTGCCGCGAGGAGCGCAGCTCGAGCCTCCAAGGCTGCGCGGAACGCGCGGGACGAAGAGCTGGCCGAAGCGAGTGACGGAGTGGCAGTGCGGCCGTCTTGCCGCACGGACGGGTGCTGAGATGATGCTTGCTGCTCGCCCCCCGCCGGGCCAGTGGCTGCGTTGACGGCGGGCGACGGGGAACGACGAGGACGCCCACCGACGGGGGCGGTCTGGGCGACACGAGAACGGAGCGGTGGAAGACGAATTCCGGCGCACCCCTACCTGGCGCGCCAAATGTCGGATTTCGGGTTCCGGCAGACCCTTATGGTTCGAACACTGGTGTGCACGTGGAAATCACGTCCTCAACCTCCCCGTCTCACAAAGATCTAAACTACTAAAGGAATCACACAAGAGATACGAGATTTATACTGGTTCGGGCCACCATTGTGGTGTAATACCCTACTCCAGTGTGCGGTGGATGGATTGCCTCCTGGGGCTGGTGATGATGAACAATACAAGGAAGAACAGCCTCGCGAGGGTCTGTTCTTGTCTGGGGCGATGAACTGCTAGGAGGAGTTCAGTCGCCCTTCTCTCTCTCTCTTTCTGCTTGTCGATCCTGACCTACCAACTGATCGAACCGAACCCTTCGAACCCCTTGAACCGATCCAACCCCTTGCTACGTGGGTGGCCGGTCCCTATTTATAGAGGCCCTGGTCCTCTTCCCAAATATTGAGCGGGAAGGGAGCCAACAATGGCGGGCTAATTTGAAGGGGGACAGCAAGTACATCTATCCTGACTAAAGGTGGTCTTCGCCCGCGAAAGACTCTGCGGTGACGCCATGCTAGGCTCCATGGTGACCTCCTTCTCATAGTCCGCTTGGTCCTGGTCTTGTTGCACCGAAATGGCAACGTTTTCCTGATGCCTCGGTACCTCGCGGCTGCGCTTGCCCCCTTTGCACCAAAGAGGAAAGAAGGACGTTGCGTGCGCTGGTGCCCGCCTGGCGCCCTCGATCGTCATGGCTTGCGTCACGGGCGCCTCATGAGGCACCCCGCCTTGTTATCTCCGCCTCCTCGCGAGCCAGCCTGAGGAGGCTGCGCCTGAGGATGCGCCGTGTCGTCCGCCTCGCGAGGCTTGGCCCCTCGCGAGGGTCTTGAGTCTTCTGCTTGATGAAGGTGGGCCATGTTGGGCCCCCATTCGAGCCACGCCGCAGGCCGTAGGCAGGCAAGTCTGGGGACCCCCGTTCCCAGAACGCCGACACCGATCATGGAGTTTACCTCCACGGATATCTTTCAGCACTCGACCTTCGGCGACATACTGAACTCATTAAAGTCTCTCTCCTTGTCAGGAGAGTCCTGGCCAAACTATGTCCGACAGGATTGGGATGCGGATGACGAAGAAATTCACTGCCCATCCACCACCCACTTAGTTGCCACTGTCGATGACTTAACCGACATGCTCAACTCTGACTCCGAAGACATCGACGGTATGGACGACGATGCAGGAGACGAACAGGAACCACTGGCCACAGGGCACTTGACGCCCACTTCATCAAATGACGTATACATGGTGGACACACCAAAAGACGACGACGACGAGGAAGAGAAGGACGCAACGAAGGGTTGTCCCCTCGAGAAGTAGTCAAAGCGGCGGCGTAAGCGCCGCTCCAAATCACGCCTCGATAGAAACAATGATCATATAGACCTAGCGTTAGAGCAGGGTGAACCATCGCCGGACCACGGCAACACGGAGAATCAAACCGAACAACCCGACTCTGTCAAAGATAATAGTCCGGACGACATCACACCAGACAGACACCCGGAGCAACATAATGCCCGTAAAAGGCTTGTTGCCACCGCGAGGAGTCTAAAAAAGCAGAAGCAAAGGCTCAAGGCTGCGCAAGACACATTCCGAATCAGATGGAGTAAAGTACTCAACTCAGCAGCGAAGTACGGCGGTAATCGCCACACCAAGAGCTACCTGAAGTGGAAGTTGCTACCTGAATTCGATGAGGAGGCCTTAGATCCCCCGCAACCAAAAATTAAAACGGCCATCTGGCCGGATAGACGACCTCACGGCCAACATAGAGCAGCAAACAACGCCGCACATAAGCCAATACGCGATCCATGCGAGGGCTCGCATCAAAAGGACGGCGCAACCAGATCCATCTATGGACCACGCAAGCGCGCTCCAGCATACGATGGAACACAACAAACATCCGAACAATGCGGTACACCCAGATACAGGGGTGCCGCACACCCCCTATGTTTTACCGATGAGGTGCTGGACCATGAATTTCCAGAGGGATTCAAACCCGTAAACATAGAGGCATACAACGGAACAACAGACCCTGGGGTCTGGATTGAGGACTATATCCTCCATATCCATATGGCTTGAGGAGATGATCTCCACGCCATTAAGTATTTACCCCTCAAACTCAAAGGGCCAGCTCGGCACTGGCTTAAAAGCCTCCCCGAAAGCTCCATTGGAAGCTAGGAAGAGCTCGAAGATGCTTTTCGGGCAAATTTTCAAGGGACTTATGTCCGACCTCCGGACACGGACGATTTGAGTCATATAACTCAATAGGCCGGAGAGTCAGCCCGAAAGCTTTGGAACAGGCTTCTTACTAAAAAGAACCAAATAGTCAACTGTCCGGATGCCGAAGCCTTGGTAGCTTTTAAGCATAGCATCCATGACGAATGGCTTGCCAGACACCTCGGCCAAGAAAAGCGGAGAACAATGGCAGCATTAACAAGCCTCATGACCCGCTTTTGCGCGGGTGAGGATAGCTGGCTAGCCAGATGCAGCACCAACGACCCAGTACATCCGACGTTAGAGAAGGAAACGGGAAATCATGGCACAGCAAAAATAATAAGCGCCGGAATAAAGAAGACATCCCGAAGAGCACTGCTGTAAACGCCGGATTCAGAAGTTCTCGGCCAGGTCAGCAAAAGCCGCCCTCTAAAGGCGCCAGAGATGAACTGTCCAGCCTAAACAAAATTTTGGACCAAATATGTCAGATCCATAGCACCCCCGATAAACCTGCAAATCATACCCACAGAGAATGTTGGGTCTTCAAGCAGTGCGGCAAGCTCAACGCCGTACACAAGGGGGAGGATACACCAAGCGAAGACGAGGATGAGCCTCTCAAGCAAGACACTGGGGAACAAAAGAAATTTCCACCAGAAGTCAAAATAGTGAACGTGTTACACGTGATCAAGGGGAGAAACAAAGCGTCACTCCTAGAGAAATATGCCCAAGGGCCTATCACCGTAGAGTCCTGCCACTGGTCGTCTCAACCGATCAGTTTCGGCCATCGGGATTACTCAGCAAGTATCCGGCATGCAGGATGGCTGCCTTGGTATTAGACCCAATAATTGATGGATACCATTTCACACGAGTCCTGATGGACGTTGGCAGCAGTCTAAACCTGATATATCAAGACACAATCCGCAAAATGGGGATAGACCCAACGAAAATTTGCCACAACAATACTACCTTTAAAGGAGTAACGCCAGGCCCAGGGGCTCATTGCACGGGCTCCCTGCTACTAGAGGTTATATTCGGCTTCCCCGATAACTTTTGTAGCGAAAATTTAACCTTCCACATTGCTCCGTTCCAAAGTGGCTATCAAGCACTACTTGGACGCGAAGCTTTCGATCGCTTTAATGCAATACCGCATTACGCTTCCCTCATGCTTAAGATGCCCGGTCCACGTGGCATCATTACAGTAAATGGGAATATTGAGCGATCCCTGCGCGCCGAAGAGAGTGTGGCTGCCTTGGCAGCCGCACACTAGAACGACCTCACCAAGTAAAGAATTCGATAGGTCGTCAAGACTACGGACACGGTTAGACCAGTCCAACGCAGCTATATGTAATTCGTACAGGTTTGATGGCCACACCCCTATTACAAATACAAGGGGCTCAACGTGCGTAGACAAGTGGCAATTTTTACTCATATTGAATTGTACATGGTTTCTTTAATACAACCTACCTTTTTGCACGACAACTTTTCACCTAAGTTCCTCTCTTTTACAGATGACCATCGTGCTACACCCGTCTAGGATACGGCACAATGGAGACAGGTGCAGGCGTGCAGCAGGGACCCGTTCCAAGGATTCTTTTTAGATTAAGACCCTGCATCGACCTTTTTTACTGCCTCTTGTTGATTCACATCCTTCGGATTCTCAGTATAATTGAGAAGGATGCTGATGTCTTGGCATGTGGCCACGTCAGAATAATGCATGTACCTGGACACCAGGGGCTTCTTACAAAGGGCACTATTTAGGCCCGGTTTATACCATAAAGACCGAATACCTTAGGGAGTGTACGGCGTCGCGAGTTTGGCCTTATATGCATCAACTCCGAATCATGTCTTTGGTCAAATGTTGGGTTTGCCTGGCTCCTGTGTTTTCCTTCCTTACGTTCCGCTCTATCGGCTAGGGCGGCACCAGGAGAACTACTGCGATTGTGCCCCGGGTCATCCGGACGGGCACCTCAGTAGAGAAAGCCGAAAACTGACTGTCATGATGTAGCGTGAGACTGGTCAACCACTCGATGACCTATCGGAATGTTAGAATTCCTCCGCCTTAATGAAGGGCCGTTTCCCGGCCAGGCATGTACGCACCCCGAATTCGGGAGAGTGCGGAGCCACCAGGGGCTATATAGTAGCCCCACAGTCAAACTCCTATGGCTAAGTGAAAGTGTTAAAGCATTATAGTTCGGTTGCCTCGTTCGCTGCGCTATCACCTCCTTAATAGGACCAAGACGTTGGGTTAAGTGTGAACACGCGTCTTCTGTGAACACCTCCGCAATATATGCGTGGGGGTTGAAGCCGATGACTGCAATCTTTCAGGTTATATACATATATACATGAATGGCCGCACAAGAGGCATCATATCACTTTCAGGCAAAAGTATAAATACAGCCTTAATAAACTTCATAAACATTGTCTTTACAATGGGAATACATGTCACTCAAACATAACATTCTTCGAGCACTGGGCCTCTATCAAACGAGCACCCTCGAGAACTTCTTCGAAATAGTGCTCGGCAGCCACTCGGCCTATGGCCGAACCCTGCGCCGCAATAGTGGTAGCATCCATCTCCGCCCAGTATGCTTTAACACGGGCAAGGGCCATCCACGAGCCTTCTATGCACGTCGATATCTTCATCACATTGATGCACGGCACCGCACCAAGGAACTGCTGCACTAAGCTGAAATAGCTGTTCGGCTTCGGCTTTTCCGGCCACAGATGATCTACGACGGACCTCATGGCAAGTCCGAACAATCTATTGAGTTCGTCCCATTCGGCAAGCCGATCAGTCAGTGGAAGCGGATGCTCTGGAACGTTAAACTGCGACCACAATAGCTTGTCCACTTCACGATCTGTTTGATCTCGGAAGTATTCGGCCGCATCGACAGCACTCGCCGTCAAATCCAGATATGCGTCTCCCGAATTCCATAGCGGATCCAGAGGGGCATACCGCGGATCTCCGAACTTCCTCCACAGCAAAAAGGGCTTCCCAGCCACAATATCATCGGCTTCACGCAGCTCATCCTTCTTCGCTCTCATAGCAGAGCGGGTGTCTTTGGTCGCCATCATGGCCTTATCAAGGTCCGTCGCCTTCGCTCGATTTTCTTCTTGAAGGAAATGGCAACGGTTGGCAGTGTTCTTTAACTTTACAGCCATCTTGGCCATTTTCTCTTTGCTCTCACAATGCACGGCCTTCTCGGCTCTCAACTCTTCGGCCGCCTTCAAAGCAGCCGCATTACTACTCCTTGCTTGTTCTTTGGCTCGGGCAAGTTCTGCCCGAAGGGTCTCCATGGTGGCAGCTCCATCTGCAGTCACAACATATTAAAGATACTGGCATCAGGCTGCTCTTACTATGTGACATTCACAAGAAAACATTACTTACCCTGTGCCTCGTCAAGCCGCTTGTTAACAAGCTCGATGTCGGCATCTGCCGCATCCAGTTGCCGCTTTAGTTCGGAAAACTCATTAGTCCGGCTAGCCGTCGGAGCTTCCACCACCTGCACATAAAGGCGATTTGGTTATTACCTAGGACTACAATCCTCTGTTTGTCGCCGTTCTCGACAACAACCAGAGTCTCAGGGGCTATTATCTACACAGGGCACACCTAAAAATGTGTTGTACTATCAAAAAGTATATCATTTCATGTACCTCAAAGCCCGTCAGTAGACTCATAAAGGCTTCATGCAATCCGCTTTCGGCGGGCAAAATTCTTTCCATCGTTGTACCCATCAACGTACGGTGTTCTTCTGAGATGGCCGCTCGCTCCAACAGCTCCCTCAGTATGTCCGACCGCATACCAGGTGGTGTCGGACTCTTTTGTTTGCTCTCTTCAAGAGCCAGACGCTGGGGACTTTGGGTGACTATAGGATTATCTTCTGGCCTCACCGGATCCGGAGAGGCCCTCGGTGATGACACTTCAAGGTCTGCTGAGAAGGGCTAAGATCCGAACTGCAAGATAAACACTTCGGTTATTTTCCTCAGAGGTAAGGTAGTATATCTCCACTATTAAAGTACTTTTTGATTACTTACAGCTCGTTGGAGGGCTGATCCTCGCGCGTACTTTGTGCGGCAAGAGCATCCTGTAGGATCGAAAGTATGTCTAGAGGGGGGGGGGTGATTAGACTACTTGACCAAATAAAAACTTAACCTTTTCCCAATTTTAGTTCTTGGCAGATTTTAGCTATTTTAGGACAAGTCAAGCAATCATCACACAATTCAAGCAAGCATGCAAAGAGTATATTGGCAGCGGAAAGTAAAGCATGCAACTTGCAAGAATGTAAAGGGAAGGGTTTGGAGAATTCAAACGCAATTGGAGACACGGATGTTTTTCCCATGGTTCGGATAGGTGGTGCTATCCTACATCCACGTTGATGGAGACTTCAACCCACGAAGGGTAACGGTTGCGCGAGTCCACGGAGGGCTCCACCCACGAAGGGTCTGTCGGTGTTCTGGGAACGGGGGTCCCTAGACTTGCCTGCCTGCGGCCTGCGGCGTGGCTCAAAGGAGGCCCAGTGCGGCCCATCTTCATCAACACAAGACTCAAGACCCTCGCGAGGGGCCAAGCCTCGCAGGGCGGACGACACGGCGCATCCTCAGGCGCAGCCTCCTCAGGCTGGCTCGCGAGGAGGCGGAGAGATCAAGGCAGGGTACCTCGCGAGGTGCCCATGACACAAGCCATCACGATTGAGGGTGCCAGGCGGGCGCCAGCGCGCGCAGCGTCCTTCTTTCCTCTTTGGTGCAAAGGGGGCAAGCGCAGCCGCGGAGTACAGAGGCATTAGGCAAAGGTTGCCATTTTGGTGCAACGAGACCGAGACCAAGCGGACTACGAGACGGAGGTCACCATGGAGCCCAGCACGGCGTCACCACAGAGCCTTTGGCAGGCGAAGACCAACTTTAGTCAGGATAAGTGTACTAGATGTTCCCCTTCGAATTGGCCAATTGTTGGCGCCCTTCCCGCTCAATATTTGGGAAGAGGCCCAGGGCCTTTGCCTATAAATAGGACTAGCCAACCCAGGGTAGGGGGATGAGAAGAAAGATGGTCGACAAGTGAGAGCAAAACAGAGAGAGAGAGAGAGAGAGGTGACTGAACTCCCCCTAGCAGTTTATCACCCCAGCCAAGAGCAGACCCTCGCGAGGCTGTTCTTCCTTGTACTGTTCATCATCACCAGCCCCAGGAGGCAATCCACCAACCACACACTGGAGTAGGGTATTACACCACAACGGTGGCCCAAACCAGTATAAACCTTGTGTCTCTTGTGCAGTTCTTTCAGTAGTTTACATCTTTGCGAGCCGGGGAGGTAGAAGGCGTGATCTCCGCGCGCACCCCAGTGTTCGAACCTTAAGGGTCTACCGGAACCCCTGATCCGACATTTGGCGCGCCAGGTAGGGGTGCGCCGGAATCTGTCTTCCACCACTCCGCTCTCCTCTGACCATCGCATCCATGTCTGACGCTCGTCGGGCCCGCGCCGAGCGCCGGGCCGCCATCGCTTCCCGCGTCACCCAGACGGCCCCCGTCGGTGGGCGTCCTCGTCGTTCCCCGTCGCCCGCCGTCAACGCCGCCACCGTCCCGGCGGGGGGCGAGCAGCAAGCGTCGTCTCAGCATCCACCCGTGCAGCAAGACGGCCGCACCGCTACTCGATCGCTCACCCCAGCCGGCTCTTCGTCCCGCGCGCTACGCACACCCTTGGAGGCTCGAGCTGCGCTCATCGCGGCAAACGAACTCCTGTGCTACCGCCCCGTCGATGACGTCTACGAGGAGTGGCTCGGCCGCGTCGCCGAGCTCGTCCGCGCCGCAGGGGGCTCTCCTGCGCCGTCCGCTCCGCTGCGCCGCACCCCGCCCCGCGCGGGGAGTGAAGCTCCGGGGGCGTACCAGCCGCCTCCTCTCCAAGACGATGCCATGGCTCCAAGGCGCGTGGCCCCTAGGTGGAACCCGCTCCGTCAGGTGCCAGCGCAACAAGAACGGAGCTGCCAAGAAGTCCCTCGCCCGCAAGGAGCTGCCCGAGCGCTCCCTGCTCTGGCACGCCGCGGACCTGCTCCAGCTCCGGCACGCCAAGACCCCGCGCTGCTCCTAGCTGCAGCGTGTGGGGACCCTCAAGACCAAGCTCTCCACCAGCCGAAGCCTTTCGTGGCCACCGCAAGCTGCCGCGCCTACACCACCGAGCTGCGCAGCGTCGGGTGGCCCGGCAAGTTCAAGGCAGACCTGCCTCCTCGCTACGACGGCGCAACTGATCCCGCAGAGTTCCTCCAGCTCTATGAGCTGGGCATCGAGGCTGCCAGCGGGGATGAAAAGGTCATGGCGAACTGGTTCCCCATGGCGCTCAAGGAAGGAGCTCGCACCTGGCTCCTGAATCTGGCTCCAGGCACGATCTCCTCCTGGGACCAGATGCACACTCGCTTCATCGCCAACTTCCAAGGTACCCGCGACCGGCCGCCCGCCGTGAGCGACATGCGCCGCATCAAGCAGCAACCTGGGGAGACCCTGCAAAAGCACATCTAGCGCTTCAACAGTGCGCGCCTCAAGATCCCCAAGGTGTTCGAGGAGGCCATCATCTCGGCATTCTCCAATGGCATGCGCGATGTCAAGATTAAAGAGGACCTGGCGATGCATGAAGACCTCTGCACCTCCCTGGAGTTGTTCAACTTGGCGAACAAGTGCGCCAGGGCTGAGGAGGGACGTCTCTCCCTCCTCGAGCTGCCTGCCGCGGACCCAGAAGAGAAGAAGCCCAAGGCCAAGGACGTGAACCACAAGGGGGCTGCTGTACTCGCAGTAGAACCAGACACCAAGCGGGGCAAGGATTTGCCCGAACCCTCCAGGGCCAGCCGGTACTGTGTGTACCACGACCTCCATACCCACAACACCAACGAATGTCAAGAACTCCGTGCCGTGCGAGAAGGAAGGATCGGCCGTCGCCCTGACCGTGCCGACCGGGGCTACGGCCGAGGAGGAGGAAGAAACCCAGGACGCTGGGAAGATCGCGGCCCGCGCCAGGGGTGGCGCGACCAACCTCGCGAGGACCGCTGGCGGGACCTGCCTCACGAGGGGGACTGGAGGGATCAGCCTCGTGAGGATCGCCCTCATGGCAATGCAGGCCTACCTCCGCTGCCGCCTCAGCGAAGGAGGAACGAAGACCGCCATCAAGACGAGGGGGCTGGGGGCTTCCAAGAGCCGCGCGCAATCGCCTGTATCCTGGGCGGAGCTCAAGCCCCAGCCTCTCAACGTATCTTCAAGCAGTTTGCCTGCGAAGTGAATGCAGTTCTCCTCAAGCTCGAAGCAATGCACCCCCTCAGGTGGTCGGCATGCGCCATCACGTTCAGCTCAGCAGACCAGCTCAAGTGCACGGCCATGGCCGGAGTCCTCCCGATGCTTTGCTCCCCAGTCATTAGCAACGTGCTGGTCACCAGGACCCTCATCGATGGAGGGGCAGGGCTCAACGTCGGGTCCGTGGAAACATTCAAGAACCTCCAAGTGCCCTATGACCAGCTTCAGCCAACCAAGCCTTTCTCCGGAGTCACCAACGGTTCCACAGTCCCAATCGGGCAGGTCCGCCTCCCTGTCACCTTCGGGGCCCGCAGCAACTACCGCACCGAGCTCATCGACTTCGACGTCGCCCACATCCGCCCGCCGTACAACGCCATCCTCGGGTACCCAGCGCTGGCCAAGTTCATGGCCGTGACTCACCACGGCTACAACGTCCTCAAGATGCCAGGAAGTGGCGGCGTCATCATGGTGCCCTGTGAAGAGAAGGATGCAGTGTATTCCCTGGAG
Organism: Triticum monococcum; assembly: GCA_034509565.1. NCBI lineage: Eukaryota > Viridiplantae > Streptophyta > Magnoliopsida > Poales > Poaceae > Triticum > Triticum monococcum. The sequence goes on along the minus strand of CM067843.1, from coordinate 595,891,139 downwards.
CGAGCCTATCAGGCCGCGTTACTAGAAGACCCAGATCACGGAAGCAGGAGGCTTCCTGAGACCACCCCCAAGAAGAAAAAGACATCATCAGGCTCAGCCCCTCAGGAGGCAGGCCCTTCAGGGCCCGTGTCTGCCCAAGGGGACCTCCCTTCCATCGCATAGGAAAGTGCGCCCGGCGCCCTCCTCAGGCAGGGCTTGGGGGCTCTCACCTGGAGGGCCACCGACCTAGCCATGGTCACGAGTGAGGCGCTTGGGCACCATGTGGAGGCGTGCTTCGAAGCACATTTCTCTCGAGAAGGAGCCAGACAAGGAAGGTCAGACTAGCCGGAGTTTGTTGACAAGGCCATTCAAGAACTACAGGAGTCAAGGATCATGAGAGGTTGCCGTTGTCTACCAGCTGTGGCCCCACATCTATGCGAGGATGGTGGGCTGCGCGTCTGCGTCGACGTACCAGGGCTCAATTGGATCGCCACGACGGAGCGTCTCTGGCCCTGGTGAGTGGGGCGCTGCAGGGGTCCACCCCACAGCTATGTTCGCATGCCTTACGGCCTGCCGAGCATGGTTGCAGCGTACCAGCGCCTCATGAGGGGCATCATGGAGGCTCAGGAAGACAGGCGTTCCGCGGCCCTGGCGGAGATGAAGACAACTCCCGAGGAGCCACCAATGCCTCCGGAGCCTCCTGAGGCCCCGGGGCCTGGGGGCTCATGAGGATTCGCTTCCGCAGCCCACCGAGTCCGCTGCACCAACGCCACTTCGCCGACAACATCCTCAGGTGACATGTTTCAAGCTTCATTCCCAGCTGGGAGCGCCCTCCCAAGGTTGCATCACTCCCAGGCCGCGTGGGTCCGCCCTGCGGCGTGTATCCCCTTTTATTTTTCAGTCGTTAGTTTGCCTTGTTGGGGCGCCCCTCGGGCTGCATCATCCCCAAGCCGCTCGGGCTAGGCCCAGCGGTGTGTATCTCCCTCGCGTTTATTTCCAACTATGCATTCGCCTATCACACTTGATTGCTTGATGCCTGTCCGCAGCATCCCTTCTTCCCCATGTCAGCCACTTGCATGTTAAAGGGGGGGTGCCTGAGCATCGCGACTCAGGGCTCTTACTGGCTCTCCAGCCCTCAGCCTCTGGCCTTGTCCACGGCATCGTGACCTGGCATACCAGCGACGGCTGAGACAAGCTCGAGGGCCGGGACCCGAGGACGTAGAGTACTGGCATCTAACCAAATTTTGCAGGGACACATCTCAAGATACGGCCCAGTGCCAGGCGCAACCCGCCTAGAGGTAGGGCCTCGTGAGTCCCGCGCTGGCTCACGGGTGCCCTAATACACCTCACCTGCTCCAACCAGCGAGCTCTTGAGCGACTAATGATCTACTGATGACTGCCATGGCAACCCCATCTTCTTTCTGTGATGAACCTGCAAGATCCTTGGAGAGAACTGCGCTAGCCAAGGCCCTCACGGAGTTCCCTTCACCCTCGCCCGCGCGAACCGCTTGCACGTTAACGGGGGGGGGGGGGGGGTGAGCATCGCGACTCAGGGCTCTTACTGGCTCTCCAGCCCTCACCCTCTGGCCTTGTCCACGGCATCGCGACCTGGCATACCAGCGACGGCTGAGACTAGCTCGAGGGCCGGGACCCGAGGATGTAGAGCAGAAAGGGGAGCAGAGGCGAGGGAGAAGGGGCGCGCTAGGACCTCGCTGAGCAACTCGATCCCAACTACCCCACGGACCCGATGATGCGCTGGGGGCAATCCCCGATTCTCAAGATAAGTCACCACCCAAAGCACTGGCTACCGTGGCACTACCCCCGCACCTAAAGCAATTCTGTACTAGCGACGTTGCTTCCCTTTCTCACCAAGCGACGGCTGCTTGGGCACCAAAGGGGACCTCCTGAGCATCGCGACTCAGGGGCTCTTACCGGACCCCGGGTCGCTCACCTCCTGGCCTTGACCACGGCATCACGACCTGGCATACCAGCGACGGCTGACGCCGCCTTGGGACTGGGACCTGTCGACGCAGAGCACCAAGCCCTCACGAGGTTCGAAAGGGAGAACTGAGCTAGGACGGAATCAGCAACTCACACAGCTCTGCAGCAAAGGTTATGTATTAACAAACGGGACTACAGGCACCTTACAAGCCCCCGTGGGGCGCATTTTGATTCCTCGCAGGGAACGGATCCTAAGGGATGCTAACTACACGAGCTCCTGCAAAAGACACCATCATCAACAGTGGGCCGTTAGGCGCCGGCGCCAACCCCATCCAGATCAGGGTCGGCGATGGCCTGACGAGCCCGCCCTGCTCCGGGAGCGGCGCCGACTCGGGGGCTCATAGCTGTCGTTGCTCGTCTCCGGAGTCGCGAAGATTTCGCCGGAGTCACGGGACCCTCCAGCGCCTCCGCCAAGGGAGCGGTCAACGGGCCTAGCCCTCACCAGGGCAAGGTCCTGGCCACCTCTCCCGGGGCAACACTCCAGCTGGCGCCCGTTCGCGTCGAAGACCTTGAAGAACATCACCACAGCACCATCATACTCCAGGTGGACCGCGAAGACGCCCCTTTCCCTGCAAACCCCGGCGATCTCTCTCCAGCCGCGGGACATGTAGACCTCGCCTGGGGCAGCGACCACGACCTCTGCCTCGGTTGCGAGGGCGCTGCAACCGGCGTGCTGCAGCCAGAGCTCCAGGGGCCCTCCTCGAGGGACGATGGAGGCGAAGAAGGGAGGCAGACGGATCCAAGACTGGAGAGGAATGGCGATGTGGAGCATGAACTCTTGGGAGGAGCCCTCGGCATGGACTCCAGGAGGAACAACCCACGCCTTCGTGACCCGACGGAGCCTACGACGGCGTCGACCGCGGAGATTGGCATGGACACCTTCGGGGCCCTCGACGTGGGCATACAAGGGAAGTGGGAGCCCAGGCGGAGCCCGCTCGCACCAGGGCCTCGGCACCACCTGACGGTCTTCCTCGCCCCGGCTGCAAAGGGCGAGCTGTTTCTTCGGCGGGAGCGGGTCTGGCCCCTCTCGAGGAGCCTTTCCCTTCTCCGCTGCAGAGAACAGGCGGACCGGAGCCATCGCAGCAAGACGGAGCAAGGATCGGGAAGAAGGAGAAGCCAGGAGGAATGGACTGGAAGGGCATGCGCGGTGCCGTACTTATAGCCGGCGAAGACCAACCGCCGGCCTCCACGATCACAGGTAATCATGACACGATCTGCATGCAGGGACTTGTCCAACTCGCGCGATCACCGAGGCATCATGGGGAAGTGGAGACGCCCACGTCCCATCAACCGCCACGTGGCGCCCAAGGCCGCAGGCTGTTAGGGCCCGCGGCGCTTCACCCTTGCCCTTTCGCCTCTCGGCATATCCAAGTCCATGCGCGCCTTGGGCCCGGGGGCTACTGTCGGTGTTCTCGGAACGGGGGTCCCCAGACTTGCCTGCCTGCGGCCTGCGGCGTCGCTCAAAGGAGGCCCAGTGCGGCCCATCTTCATCAACACAAGACTCAAGACCCTCGCGAGGGGCCAAGCCTCGCGGGGCGGACGACACGGCGCATCCTCAGGCGCAGCCTCCTCAGGCTGGCTCGCGAGGAGGTGGAGAGATCAAGGCAGGGTACCTCGCAAGGTGCCCATGACACAAGCCATGACGATCGAGGGTGCCAGGCGGGCGCTAGCGCACGAAGCGTCCTTCTTTTCTCTTTGGTGCAAAGGGGGCAAGCGCAGCCGCGGAGTACCGAGGCATTAGGCAAAGGTTGCCATTTCCGTGCAACGAGACCGAGACCAAGCGGACTACGAGACGAAGGTCACCATGGAGCCCAGCACGGCGTCACCACAGAGCCTTTGGCAGGCGAAGACCAACTTTAGTCAGGATAAGTGTACTAGATGTTCCCCTTTGAATTGGCCAATTGTTGACGCCGTTCCCGCTCAATATTTGGGAAGAGGCCCAGGGCCTTTGCCTATAAATAGGACTAGCCACCCCCAAGGTAGGGGGATGAGAAGAAAGACGGTCGACAAGTGAGAGCAAAACACACACAGAGAGAGAGAGAGGTGACTGAACTCCCCCTAGCAGTTCATCACCCCAGCCAACAACAGACCCTCGTGAGGCTGTTCTTCCTTGTATTGTACATCATCACCAGCCCAGGAGGCAATCCACCAACCACACACTGGAGTAGGGTATTACACCACAACGGTGGCCCGAACCAGTATAAACATTGTGTCTCTTGTGCAGTTCTTTAAGTAGTTTAGATCTCTGTGAGACGGGGAGGTAGAAGGCGTGATCTCCGTGTGCACCCCAGTGTTCGAACCTTAAGGGTCTGCCAGAACCCGTGATCCGACCGGGTCAACGAAGAAGCAACCTTGTCTATCCCACCATGGCCATCGCCCACGAAGGACTTGCCTCACTAGCAGTAGATCTTCACGAAGTAGGCGATCTCCTTGCCCTTACAAACTCCTTGGTTCAACTCCACAATCTTGTCGGAGGCTCCCAAGTGACACCTAGCCAATCTAGGAGACACCACTCTCCAAGAAGTAACAAATGGTGTGTTGATGATGAACTCCTTGCTCTTGTGCTTCAAATGATAGTCTCCCCAACACTCAACTCTCTCTCACGGGATTTGGATTTGGTGGAAAGAAGATTTGAGTGGAAAGCAACTTGGGGAAGGCTAGAGATCAAGATTCATATGGTAGGAATGGAAATCTTGGCCTCAACACAAGGGTAGGTGGTTCTCTCTCAGAACATATGAGTTGGAAGTGTAGATGTGTTCTGATGGCTCTCTCCACGAGTGAAGAGGAGGTGGAGGAATATATATAGCCTCCACACAAAATCCAACCGTTACACACAATTTACCAATCTCGGTGGGACCGAATCAACAAACTCGGTCGGACCGAAATGGTAAACCTAGTGACCGTTAGAGATTTTCGGTGGGACTAACATGCAACTCGGTAGGACCGATATGGTTAGGGTTTGGGCATAACGTAATCTCGGTGAGACCGATTACACAAACTCGGTGAGACCGATTTTGGTAATAAGCTAACCAGAGAGTTGGTCAGGAAAACTCGATGGGACCGATTCGCTCTTCTCGGTGAGACCAAAAAGTTACGAAAAGGAAACAGAGAGTTTACATTGCAATCTCGGTGGGACCGATCCACTCTTTTGGTGAGACCGAAAAGTTACGAAAAGGAAACAGAGAGTTTGCAATCCCATCTTGGTGTAACCGAGATCCCTATCGGTAGAACCGATTTGCTAGGGTTTGGCAATGGCTATGACAAGTGAAACTCGGTGGTGCCGGATTGAAAGAATCGGTAGGGCCGAGTTTGGCTTTGGGTTTAGGTCAAATGTGGATATGGGAAAGTAGTTGAGGGTTTTGGAGCATATCACTAAGCACATGAAGCAAGAGGCTTATTAAGCAACACCTCATCCCTCCTTGATAGTATTGGCTTTTCCTAAAGACTCAATGTGATCTTGGATCACTAAAATATAAAATGAAGAGTCTTGAGCTTTTGAGCTTGAGCCAATCTTTTGTCCTTAGCATTTTGAGGGATGCACTTTCAACATCCATGCCATGCCAATCATTGAGCTTTCCTGAAATAATCATCTTGGAATAGCATTAGCTCAATGAGCTATATGTTGTTATGAATTACCAAAACCACCTAGGGATAGTTGCACTTTCAATCTCCCCCTTTTTGGTAATTGATGACAACATATAGATCAAAGCTTCGACAAATAATAAAAAGAATGAAATATATCGTCGCTTTGAGAAGTATGTGATAAGTAAGAGCTCCCCCTAAATTTGTGCATATTTAAAATTTGCTTTGGACTGCAAATGCACAAAGAGTTAGAGTCATGGGTTACTCTTCCATGTCACATACATCTTGGTGGAGCGCTCAAAAAGATAAGAATTAAATACATGCACTCATCACCAAAGAAAGTGAATGATCACATAAGATAGATAAGATAATAGCATTCAACAAGCATTAAGTGTAGCTTATGATCAAACACATGATCATCAATGTCTCACAAGCATATCAAAGTACCTCAACCAAAAGGAAACAAAGTTTGAAAAACCACCAAATAAAGCAAGAGAGAATAAAAGCAACACACACTCTCTCGAAGCCTATGATCTATATATTTTTCTCCCCCTTTGGCAACAAGTTACCAAAAAGTTCCTAGAAAATGCATAGTGCTAGATCGACTCTCAGGCTTGATCTTATGGTGGTGGTGGAGTCTGGATCACTCCAAGAACGAAGCCTTCTGTAGACGTGGTTGGAGTTGAAGCTGAAGTAGATGCTGGAGCTGGTTGAACTGAAGCTGTAGCTGGTGCAGAAGTGGTGGCTCTGGTGTCAGCAACTGGCACTGCAGATGATCTCTGAGCTCCGGGCACTCTGGCAAATGCATCAGTTGTAGTCTTGCCTCTCCTCTCCCGGATGTCATCATGAAGTTGCTCCACTTCGGACTGAATTTCTTTTTACTTTGACATCCAAGTCATAGAACTTTTGTTCCATGATCCTCTCTAAGCTCTGCTGATTCTAAGTGAGGGTGGCCAGTCCTTTCTCAATCCTCAGTGTGGATGCAAGCAGATAACCAAGCTGCTCTTGTTTCGTTTTCAAGAAATACTCAGATGCCTCCTCTTGAGTTGGCATCTTGGCAGCTTTCTCCTTCCTTGCCTTCTCCTTCTTTGCTTGTGCTTGTGCAGATGATGGTTCATTCTCATTCATGACAACTTGATTGTCCTCAAAATCTGGACGAATAGGCAAATGTTCCTTGTCCAATAGGTATATGCCTGTGCCCATCTTTGAGTTGATTAACTCCTGAATTTGTGGGGCATAACCACAGCTCCTCTTCTGATCAGCTGCTGTCCTCTTAATGGTCTCTACCATGAGGCTCATCACCTTGAACTTCTGTGGCACATCAAATATATGAAGCAGATTGATTGCATGGCCTTTGATCATCTTGTGATCACCTGACTTGGGCAACAGAGTGTGCCTCAAAATCCAATTAATAGTTGGCAGCCCTGACAGAAGATAATGCATTGAGCCAACCTTGAAAGTATGAAGTGCTTCATTTGGAATCTCCCTGTACATGTTGGACATAGAGTTGTGGTCCATCTTCTTCTTGGCATATATATCTAGGTCATCCTCATGCTCTTCTGGGGCATTGATCAGCTGAGCCCACTCAGCAACTGTAGATTGGTACCTCGTACCTTCAGACATCCATGTAATCCTACCATCTGGATAGAAGTGTGCTGTGGAGTAGAATTGCATAATGAGCTCCTCGTTCCACTTTGTGAGCCTCTGCCCAACAAAGTCTGCTACTCCACAAGCATTGAAGCTGTCATACACTCTAGGATAGTGTTCTTCGTTGTCCTTGATGTACTCCCAATTGACCCATCTCATGTCACAAACTATGGGCTTCTTGTCCAACAAAACTGTCTCATAGAAGTCCTGTTGTTCCTTTGTGTGGAACCTGTAATCAACAGCAGTTCTTCTCCTTGAAGCATATGGATCTGCTTCTCTCCACTTCCTGAGCCCTGAATCTCTTCTGATTTTCATGTCCTCAGCCACAGGATGAGCATCATTGTGGTCTGGAATCTTGGGCTTGAGTTTCCAGAGAACTTGGCCTTCTTCTTCCTCAGCAATGTCAGGCACTGGGGCCTTGTTCTTTTCAGTTGCAGTTATGCTTCTGGTATTCCTCTTTGGTGCTGGCTTGGGCTTGGAGGCAGCTTTGGGTGCTTCTTTGGGCTTTGGTGCAGCAGCCCCTGTCCTGATAGCATCACCCATAAGCTTAGGTGCCTTAGGTGCTGGTGCAGCAACCTCTTCTTCCTCTACCTCTTCAGAGTCTCTTATGATTGAGGATCTCCCAAGCACTCTAGCAGTGGTCTTTTTGACCCTTTCCTTCCTCTTCTTCCCTTCAGCAGCAACTGGCTCTATGGGTGCAGGCTTTTCAAGTATCTGAGTTGAAGCTCTGGCCTTTGGCATAGGCTGCCTTCCTGCTAGCCTATTGATTTTCAATCCTGGCTTTGTGCCTTGAGCTGAGCCATACTCCTTCTTGAGCACTACTTTCTTGGAAGTAGCTTCCTCTTCTTCTGCCACATAATCCTCATCCTCTGAGTCTGAGGTTCTCTTCTTCCTTTGTCTGGTGGCAGCTTTTGGCAGATTGCTTGGGGTGCTCCTGCTGCCTTCATCTGAAGAACTGGAGGGACTAGTGCCCTCACTCATGTGCACTTGCTGTTCTGACACATTCTGGCTGTCACTCTGGTCTGACATGATGAACAAGCTGACTGCTGACCCTATGAATAGTTTATAGATGAGGTCGAGTGGATGAGCATCACAAAATGCAGAGATTTTTGCAAAAGAATGATTCAAAATCTTAGTTTTAGTTTCCCACTAAAATCATTTCGGATCTACCGATTTTTAAACTCGGTGATACCGAAGCAGTTTTGGAACCTAAACTAGTGAACTCGGTCAGACCGAGTCACGGTTCGGTGGCACCGAGACTGCTAGGGTTTCACAAAGTTCCAAAATCGGTCACACCGATTAGTAATTCTTGGTCAGACCGAGTCTCACTTGTGCAATGGCATGAGCCAAATTGGTGGGACCGAGTTTTTCAACTCGGTGGGTCCGAGATGGTTTCGGCGGAAACCTAACCCTAAAATTTTCGAATCAATCCTATTCTACGAACGTATTGACTGGATAGGAGTGTTTCAATCATGGCTAGAAACAATATGATCAAAATGTGCTAGGAATCAGATTGGGGATAGCACAAAGATCGAGTCCATACCCTAGTTCGGCGGAGACTCGCTACGGCGGCAACGGCGGGGTTGAATTCCGTTGACGGCGATGGAGACCAGCGACTGGAGGCGGCTGGCAGCAAGGAGACGATCCGGAGACCATGTTGGCAAAGCAAGCTATCGCGCGGGCGAAGGGGTTCGGAGAAATTTCCAAATTTTTGCCCGTGACTATATATAGCCCGACCCTATCGATGTGACCGAGTGGAACAACTCGGTGGCACCGAGATGCAAAACTGTATATAGTTATTGCAACTCGGTGTGACCGAACGGTTCAAATCGGTTGCACCGAGATCGAAAATTTAGATCAACTTAACGATCTCGGTAGGACCGAAAGTAGGATATCGGTCAGACCGAGAATCACAAAGAGGTTTTGGAAGTTTAAGTCTATGACGAATTGGGGACTCCGAGTGCTCCTCACACAGAGTGGTTCGAATCTGACTTGATCAAATTTTGTGATGTAGCATGAATAGAGTTTGAGACGAGAAAAGCATAGATAGCTAGAGGAGGTTCTTAGGCATTCTTGTCCATCCAATTGGCAAAAGGAAGTAAAACCAAACAATCAAAACAACAAGTGGATGTCCTCGAATGAGTAAAATATGCAACCAACATGCTCACACAATAAAATGGCAATTGAAATATGTGACAAAGCATGCACAACCAATTCTAGCATCTATCAAGCAATTGGCGATGACTAGGCCATCTATATATGAGCATATTGACTTAGGAGTCAAGTGAGAACACTTGATCATAGGTCATACTCATCGTTTAAGCTCAAGTGGGGTTACCACTTTTTCATAAAGCATTGTTGTGTTCACATCTTTAGAGTTGCTTTAGCTCAAGTCTTAGAGTAAAGCTCCCCCTTGATGCGATATCCCCCCTAAGAGGGATGAACTAACCTTGGGTTTTGTCGATGATGACTTCATGTAGATGTTGAAGATGTGGATGCTCAATGTTGATGTAGATCACTTGGAGCTATCCATTTGAGTGAATTGCACTTTCAATACCTACATGGGTTAGTCCCACAAGGAACAAACAAGGATATCCATAGACATAGAGTGATGCACACACAAGACGATGTCCATGAAAACTTTTAGGTTACCTTGTCCCTTGTCTTACCAACAAGAGGGTTTGTGACTCCTTGAAATAGTGCAAGATGTGGAAGTTGATTGCACTTGTTCTTGCCAAAATGATAAGAGTGAAGTATGTTGGCGGAGTCATCCTCAAGAACTCTCTAGTTCTTCTTATTTTGGATCCACACCATCTTGATGGGAATCCTTGGAGCTGTAGTTGTACTTGATGAAGTGGAACTTGAAGTGGTCTTGGGAATCCACTTGACTAAGGTCTTAGGAGCTTCTTCAAATGCATCAATCTCCTCTTGAAGCTTGTCCTTGCCATTTTGCTTGTAGTCTTGTGGTGGAAGATCATCTTGAGCTTGTGTCCCCTTGAAAGAAGTGTCATACTTCTCTTGTTGAGGAACAAACTTTGTCTTGGGGTATTGATCTTCTTCCCACTCAACTCCATTGGCATTGAACTTTCGTTCAAAACCAACACCTTGATTCTTCCGGTGCATTCCTTGCTTGCGCACAATTTCCTCGAATTGCTTACTCCCGGCAAGGCTTTTGTACAATCCTTTCTCTATAATGCCCTTCAATAAGCTATTTTCTTGCTCAAGTGTAACTTGGCTAAGAGAATCATTAGTGGAGTCAAGAGAACTACTAGAAGCAACAATATTGGATTTAGCATGATCATTGTTACTACTAGAGGAAGAATCTTTCTTGTTCTTGTTACTAGACTTGACTTGAGGCATGCAAGTGGATAATAGTAAACGCTTGGCAATGTAAGAAGAACTTTTATTGCGGAGATCATCATTGATTGCTTTTAAGAACTCATGCTCTTGCTCAAGATTGAGCTTTTCAAAGCGTAATTTCTCATGAGCTCTTAAAAGTTCTCGATGATCTTCGAAGATAGTTTCATGAGCTAACTTAAGAGTGTTTAGTTCTTTAGTTAGAGCCTCAATCTTCTCCTTATCATTGTCATTCGTTTTATCTTGATTAGCATGATTAATTGATGATTCATCATAGTACTCATCACTAGAGTTGTCAACAAGCAAGTCACCATCACCTAACAAGTCATCTTCATCACTATTAAAATCAACATACTCGGGGTGTGATACCTTAGGACCTTTGGCCATGAAGCATCTTCCAATTCCTTCATTTGGTGAGTCAAATATGTCGTAGGAGTTGGTTGACACAAGTGCTAGACTGGCAACACCTTCATCTTGAGTATCTTCGGAGTCGGAGTGATAACTTCTCTCGGAGTGGCTGTCGGAGTCGGAGCCGGATACCCATTCACCAACATGAGCTTGATGTCTTCGTTTTGTGTAGCTCCTTGATGATTTTTCCTTCCTTTCTGAATCCTTGCTTCTCCGTGAGTATCTTCGGTCATAACGATCATCTCTACTCCTTCTCTCTCTTGGTGGTGATTCTTTGCTTCTTCTTTTTGGAGAATCTTCTCTTCTCTTGTAGGGAGCCGTACACTCATTGGAATAGTGTCCGGGTCTTCCACAATTATAGCAGTTTCGCTCTCGACTAGAAGATCTTTTGTCATTGTAGGACCTTGACTTGAAGCTTCTATCTTTGGTTCTACTCTTGTAGAACTTGTTGAAGTTCTTCACCATTAAGCTCAATTCTTCATTGAAGTTTTGTTTATCACTTAATGATGTGGGGTCTTCACATGAGGCTTTGTAGGCACCACTTGATTTGTTGTGAAGTTCCTCTTTATCCTTGAGTGACATCTCATGAGCAACAATCCTTCCAATCACTTCCGTTGGTTTGAGATCTTTGTAATTGGGCATCATTTGAATCAATGTGCACACGGTATCATATTTCCCATCCAAGGCTCTTAGGATCTTCTTGATGATGAATCTATTGGTCATCTCTTCACTTCCTAAGCCGGCAATCTCATTTGTGATGAGAGCAAGCCTAGAGTACATTTCGGCGACACCTTCACCATCCTTCATCTTGAACTTGTCAAGTTGACTTTGGAGCACATCCAACTTGGATTCCTTGACGGAGTCGGTACCTTCGTGCATATCAATCAAAGTGTCCCAAATTTCCTTTGCATTCTCAAGACGGCTGATTTTGTTGAATTCTTCGGGGAACAATCCGTTGAAGAGAATATCACAAGCTTGAGCATTGTATTGCAACATCTTCAACTCATCCGCGGTAGCTTCACGGTTTGGTTCTCTCCCATCAAAGAACTCACCTTGCAAACCAACACAAACAATAGCCCATACGGCGGGGTTATGTCCAAGAATATGCATTTTCATTTTATGCTTCCAACTAGCAAAATTAGTGCCATCAAAGTAAGGCCCTCTACGGTGATAATTTCCCTCGCTAGACGCCATACTCTCCTAGGTTGTGAAACCAAGGCTATGACCACCAAAAGCTATGGAGATCAAGGTAAATGGAGACCAAAGCTCTGATACCACTTGTAGGATCGAAAGTATGTCTAGAGGGGGGTGATTAGACTACTTGACCAAATAAAAACTTAACCTTTTCCCAATTTTAGTTCTTGGCAGATTTTAGCTATCTTAGGACAAGTCAAGCAATCATCATAGAATTCAAGCAAGCATGCAAAGAGTATATTAGCAGCGGAAAGTAAAGCATGCAACTTGCAAAAATATAAAGGGAAGGGTTTTGAGGATTCAAACGCAATCGGAGACACGGATGTTTTTCCCGTGGTTCGGATAGGTGGTGCTATCCTACATCCCGTTGATGGAGACTTCAACCCACGAAGGGTAACGGTTGCGCGAGTCCATGGAGGGCTCCACCCACGAAGGGTCCACGAAGAAGCAACCTTGTCTATCCCACCATGGCCATCGCCCACGAAGGACTTGCCTCACTAGCGGTAGATCTTCATGAAGTAGGCAATCTCCTTGCCCTTACAAACTCCTTGGTTCAACTCCACAATCTTGTCGGAGGCTCCCAAGTGACACCTAGCCAATCTAGGAGACACCACTCCCCAAGAAGTAACAAATGGTGTGTTGATGATGAATCCTTGCTCTTGTGCTTCAAATGATAGTCTCCCCAACACTCAACTCTCTCTCATAGGATTTGGATCTGATGGAAAGAAGATTTGAGTGGAAAGCAACTTGGGGAAGGCTAGATATCAAGATTCATATGGTAGGAATGGAATATCTTGGCCTCAACACATGAGTAGGTGGTTCTCTCTTAGAACATATGAGTTCGAATGGTGTATGTGTTCTGATGGCTCTCTCCACGAGTGAAGAGGAGGTGGAGGGGTATTTATAGCCTCCACACAAAATCCTACCGTTACACACAATTTACCAATCTCAGTGGGACCGAATCAAAAAACTCGGTCGGACCGAAATAGTAAGCCTAGTGACCGTTAGGAATTTCGGTGGGACTGACATGCAACTCGGTAGGACCGGTTTGGTTAGGGTTTGGGCATAACGTAATCTCAGTGAGACCGATTGCACAAACTCGGTGAGACCGAGTTCGGCAATAAGCTAACCAGAGAGTTGGTCAGGCAAACTCGGTGGGACCGACTCGCTCTTTCGGTGAGACCAAAAAGTTACAAGAAGGAAACACAATGTTTACATTGCAATCTCGGTGGGACCGATTCGCTCTTTCAGTGAGACTGAAAAGTTACGAAAGGGAAACAGAGATTTTGCAATCCCATCTCGGTGAGACCGAGATCCTTATCGGTAGGACCGAGTTGCTAGGGTTTGGCAGTGGCAAATGACAAGTGAAACTCGGTGGCGCCGGATTGAAAGAATCGGTATGACCGAGTTTGGCTTAGGGTTTAGGTCATTTGTGGATATGGGAAAGTAGCTGAGGATTTTGAAGTATATCATTAAGCACATAAAGCAAGAGGCTCATTAAGCAACACCTCATCCCTCCTTGATAGTATTGGCTTTTCCTAAAGACTCAATGTGATCTTGGATCACTAAAATATAAAATGAAGAGTCTTGAACTTTTGAGCTTGAGCCAATTCTTTGTCCTTAGCATTTTGAGGGTTCCACTTTCACATCCATGCCATGCCAATCATTGAGCTTTCCTGAAATAATCATCTTGAAATAGCATTAGCTCAATGAGCTATATGTTGTTATGAATTATCAAAACCACCTAGGGATAGTTGCACTTTCACCGCAGCCCACCGAGTCCGCTGCACCAACGCCACTTCGCCGACGACATCCTCAGGTGACATCTTTCAAGCTTCATTCCCAGCTGGGAGCGCCCTCCCAGGGTTGCATCACTCCCAGGCCGCGTGGGCCCGTCCCTGCGGCATGTATTCCCTTTTATTTTTCGGTCGTTAGTTTGCCTTGCTGGGGGCGCCCCTCGGGCTGCGTCATCCCCAAGCCGCTCGGGCTAGGCCCAGCAGCGTGCATCTCCCTCGCGTTTATTTCCAACTATGCATTCGCCTATCACGCTTGATTGCTTGATGCCTGTCCGCGGCATCCCTTCTTCCCCATGTCGGCCACTTGCACGTTAAAGGGGGGTGCCTGAGCATCGCGACTCAGGGCTCTTACTGGCTCTCCAGCCCTCACCCTCTGGCCTTGTCCACGGCATCGTGACCTGGCATACCAGCGATGGCTGAGACAAGCTCGAGGGCCGGGACCCGAGGACGTAGAGTACCGGCATCTAACCAAATTTTGCAGGGACACATCTCAAGATACGGCCCAGTGCCAGGCGCAACCCGCCTAGAGGTAGGGCCTCGTGAGTCCCGCGCTGGCTCACGGGTGCCCAGATACACCTCACCTAGCCCTATCGTGCCGGCCACGTGTCAGGGTGGGGCTGTACACGCCCCGGGGGCTCCTCCCGGAGGGGAGCCCCCGTCCCACGTACCAGTGGAAGCACCATGCTCCAGGCTGGCTGATGACACTGCCGAGGAGCGGCTATGCCCGTACACATACGGAAGCGCTATGCTCCGCGCTGGTGATAAACAACTGAGGGTGGCCTCCGGGCCGCATTAACCTCAGGGAGCCCAGAGCTCAGTGGATGGCCTCATCGCAACGCCTCCCCTCGGGAGTGCCGCACGAGGGGGCTAGGCACGGGGGCTACGACTGGGTCATGCCCAGACGTACGCCGCCCAGCCAGGCCCCTCGGGCCTGGTTCGTCGCGCGTCTCTCCCTGAGCGGAGCCAAGGTATGAAGGCCGTTTGAGCGTCAAGGGGGACCCCTGAGCATTGCGACTCAGGGGCCTAACTGGTCCCGTAGCCCCTCACCCCTTAGTTCCGAAAGGCTATGCTGGGTGAGGTACGCGCAGGGCCGGGCTCTGCAGACGTAGGATGGTAGCCCCGCTTACATTTCACCTCAGCGCCTGCTGTTTGCGTGTCAAGGGGGACTCCTGAGCATCGCGACTCAGGAGCCTAACTGGCTCCGTAGCCCCTCACTCCTTAGTTCCGAAACGCTATGCTGGGTGAGGTACGCGCGGAGTCGGGCTCTACAGACGTAGAACGGAAGATACACCTACATCACGCCTCCCTACTTGTTGTTCGCGCGCCAAGGGGGACTCCTGAGCATCGCGACTCAGGAGCCTAACTTGTCACGTAGCCCCTCACTCCTTTGGTCCCGTCCTTGTTTCCGGTCAGGGCTAATGCTGGGTGAGGCACGCGCGGGGCCGGGCTCCGCCGGCGTAGAACACAAGCAAGTAGGGAAGAAAAGCATAAAATTCAAGGAATTTAAAAGAAAATATTACAACCCATACTGCCGTCTCAGAAACAAACGCAAGTTTAAATGCCTCCCCAAGGCGTGATGCATGTGCAGGAATTGAAAGAAGAACAGGGATGGAACGGAGTCACTTGTCGGCGGTGAAGCTGTGTGGAGTGGCTTCGCCTCGTGGAGCAGGAGCTTTGGCCTAGTGCTGAAGGCCTGGAACTTCCCCAGTAGCGCCTCCGCGCGTCCCTTCACGGCTTCGACAGCGGCTGCAGCACCCTCGCCGCTCACCGGTTCCAGCAGGCCGTCGAGGTCGGCGTTGGGATCGCGAAGGTAGATGTGGGCGAAGACCCGCATCAGCGCAGCAGAAGACAGGACGTGCGGCTCGGCCTCGGCCGTGGGGCCAATGCCAAGGGCGACATCCCCAAGGGCCTTAACTAGGAAGGGAAGCAGCTTGGCGGGGCCGTCCCCGTCGTCGGCTAGCGGGCTGTCCAGGTCGCTCTCGTAAAGCGTCTTCAGCGAAGCGCGTGCATCTTTCTCCATGTCCGCAAAGGCCACGCGATCCTCGGCAAGAACCATGGCCTTGCTCTCCAGCTCGACCCTCGTCGCCTCCAGCTCCTCCCCCAGCGCACCTAGGCGGTCACGGCGCTTCTTGAGCTTGGCCTCCCGGCCCTCGATGGCCTCCTCGCGAGCTTTCATGCCTTCTTCTTGTTCTTGGCGAAGACGAACCTCCTTCGTGAGCTGGTCCCGGAGGCCTTGCAGCTCGTCCTCCAGTGCCTTGCCATGACCGCGGACTTCAGCCACCTCTCCCGGGGCCGCATCTCGGCCAGCCTTCGCCTCGAGGGTTGCCTCCCTCTCTCTGTCACAGGCCGTTGAGGCCTGAACCAACGCCACCCGAATCGAAGCATCAGAGCGAATCCACCCCGAAGCCAGTTCCAGGCGCCCGGCCACCAGGCGAGGGTTGGCGCCGAGAAGATCCTGCCGCAGCCGGTCCAGTTCAGCAGCAGCATGCTCCAGGATGGAGGAAGAAGGCGGAGAAACATCGGTGCGCTCCAAGACAACAGGAGGAGTTGGGGAAGCAACGGTCGGTGGAACGGGAGGTGAAAGTAGTGGCGGGGGGCCGCAGTGTCCCGAGGCAGAGTCCGCTGCGCCTCCACAGCCGTAGGAGCGGCGCCAGACGAGGGCACCTCGGGAGTTGTTCGAGCCATGGGGGCTGGGCTCGCCCCAGGCAGCTCAGCCAAGCCTAGCAAGGATGAGCGGGCAGGAGAGGCCCGCGCGTCACGATCTCCCTCCCCTGCAGGCGAAGGCGTCGCGGCAGATGGGGCCTCGGGGGCTCCCTTCGGCTTCTTCGCCATGGGCGCCAGCCTATTCAAGAGAAGCAATCATCAAGCCTCGTCGGCGGAACGAGAAACAAAGGATCAATGATCAAGCACTTACGGGTTGTCGCCAGAAAGCTCTAGCTGCCTCCGGCCATACTTGAAGCCTGAGAGCCGGCTGGAGGGGTCGACCTCAGAAGCAGAAGGCGCGTCCACAGTTCGCCTCGGAGTCAGGACGGACCCGCGGGGGATCGACCTGGTCCTGCCCCTCTTCGGGATCGAGGGCGAGCTCCCACTACCCATTACGTCATCGTCATCATCATCATCATCGCTCAGCGAAAGGCGGAGAGTACGGGACCTGCGCCGGGGGAGGGGAGCCCTCGACTCTCCAACGGTCGCCCCAGAGTCGGGCCCATCTCCCCGCTCCTCTTCATCCACCTCCTTGCTGGAGTCGCTGGAGGGCACATCCACCGGTCCTTAGGAAGCCGCCACGGGCACGAGCCCGTCCTCGTTAAAAACGGGCATGGACTCCACCACCTGCTCCCAGTCGTCGTGAAGGAACAAGGGCTTGGGAGCGCCCTCCAACCTTGTCACCTCGCCCCCGACCAGAGATTGGAGAACCGCGGTCACATCTTCTTCGCCCACAGCCGCAGGGCTCGGATGAGGACTCCACATTGGAGGAGAGTACTACCGGAGTGGAGCCAGCTGGTGCTCCAAGAACTCCCTCAGCAGCAACGCACCGGTCAACTTCGCCGCCGCCATGCTGGCCGGCCCCAAGTACGCGTCCATCTTCTCCAGCACTAGTTTTGCGCGAGGGTCCGTGAGCTCCACTCGGCCCCAGTTGCCAGAGCTCGCGGGCGGCTCCATGGGCAAGATCAGCCTACGATGGACGCGCCCGGCATCCACCAAGACCCACTTGCTCCTAAAGCCCTCAATCCTCTTCCCGGGATTCAAAATGGCAATGGTGCCGCCATACGCAACGAAGCCCACGCACGCGGAAAGAGAGCCGCGAGTGACCCGGAGGGAGAAGTAGTGGCGCAGCAAGGCCACCGAAGGTTGCACCCCTACGTGGGCCTCGCAGTAGTAAGCGAAGATCGCCAGAAGAAGAATGGAGTTGGGGTGGAGATGCAGAGCCTGCAAGTTGTAATGGCCGAGGACAGAGAAGAGGAGGCACCAGGCCCGCAGCAATGGAGCTTACAAAGAGAGGATAAAAGGTGCTCCCTCGGCCCTCAGGGGTGGCGGAGCCGGCCTTGAACACCTTCGTCCCGTTGATGCCCTGGCCGCCGCCATCCGGCGCAGCCGGGCAAGGCCGGCCTTGGACACATTCGGCGAGTCCAGAGCAGGAGAATACCAAGCTTCGGCCGGAGGCTAGCGACGCGCCATGGCTTCCTAGGTCGCGCAGCCGGAGTAGATCTGGAAGTTTGGAGGAAGAAAGGGAAGGCGCAAGAAAGGGGATCTGAGCAGCAACCGGAGAAAGCAAAAGGCAAAGTCTGGGCAGATGCCGCTCCTTTATCAACCTGCACGGTTGCTGGAGCACTTGCGTCCAATCAATTGCCACGCGGCGCCCAAGGCTGCAGGCTGTTAGGGCCCGCTGCGCTTCGCCCTTGCCCTTTCGCCTCTCGGCACGGCCAAGTCCATGCGCGCCTTGGGCCCGGGGGCTACTGTCGGCATTCTGGGAACAGTGGTCCCCAGACTTGCCTGCCTGCGGCCAGCGACGTGGCTCGAATGGGGGCCCGGCGCGGCCCATCTTCATCAACACAAGACTCAAGACCCTCGCAAGGGGCCAAGCCTCGCGGGGCGGATGACACGGCGCATCCTCAGGCGCAGCCTCATCAGGCTGGCTCGCGAGGAGGCGGAGAGATCAAGGCAGGGTACCTCACGAGGTGCCCATGACGCAAGCCATGACGATCGAGGGTGCCAGGCAGGCGCCAGCGCGCGCAGCGTCCTTCTTTCCTCTTTGGTGCAAAGGGGGCAAGCGCAGCCGCGGAGTAACGAGGCATCAGGCAAAGGTTGCCATTTCGGTGCAACGAGACCAAGACCAGGAGGACTACGAGACGGAGGTCACCATGGAGCCCAGCACGGCGTCACCACAGAGCCTTTGGCAGGCGAAGACCAACTTTAGTCAGGATAAGTGTACTAGATGTTCCCCTTCGAATTGGCCAATTGTTGGCGCCCTTCCCGCTCAATATTTGGGAAGAGGCCCAGGGCCTTTGCCTATAAATAGGACTAGCCACCCACAGGGTAGAGGGATCCAGAATCGGCCAACCCAGAAACTAGCCAGGATCGAAATCAGAGAGAGAGAAGGGTGACTGAACTCCTCCTAGCAGTTCATCGCCCCAGCCAAGAACAGACCCTCGCGAGGCTGTTCTTCCTTGTACTGTTCATCAGCATCAGCCCCAAGAGGCAATCCACCAACCACACACTGGAGTAGGGTATTACACCACAATGGTGGCCCGAACCAGTATAAATCTTGTGTCTCTTGTGCAGTTCTTTTAGTAGTTTAGATCTTTGCGAGACGGGGAGGTAGAAGGCGTGATCTCCGCACACACCCCAGTGTTCGAACCTTAAGGGTCTGCCGGAACCCGTGATCCGACAACCTCATCCCTCCTTGATAGTATTGGCTTTTCCTAAAGACTCAGTGTGATCTTGGATCACTAAAATATAAAATGAAGAGTCTTGAGCTTTTGAGCTTGAGCCAATCCTTTGACCTTAGCATTTTGAGGGATCCACTTTCAACATCCATGCCATGCCAATCATTGAGCTTTCCTAAAATAATCATCTTGGAATAGCATTAGCTCAATGAGCTATATGTTGTTACGAATTACCAAAACCACCTAGGGATAGTTGCACTTTCACATCCTCCAAGGCAGGACCCTCTGGTGGAGACTTCTTCTCCCGTTTGGAAGCCTTGGTTTCCGGATCTTCAGAGGCAGTCCTCTTCCTTCCCCGAAGCGGGAGGAGGTCAAATTCTTCCCCTTGGTTATCCTCCTTCACGGAGGCGCTCATGTTGGGGAACGCAGTAATTTCAAAAATTTTCCTACGCACACGCAAGATCATGGTGATGCACAGCAACGAGAGGGGAGAGTGTTGTCTACGTACCAACGCAGACCGACTGCGGAAGCGATCACACAACGTAGAGGAAGTAGTCGTACGTCTTCTTCCCGATCGACCGATCCAAGCACCGTTACTCCGGCACCTCCGAGTTCTTAGCACACGTTCAGTTCGATGACGTTCCTCGGGCTCCGATCCAGCAAAGCGTCGAGGAAGAGTTCCGTCAGCACGACGGCGTGGTGACGATCTTGATGTACTACCGACGCAGGGCTTCGCCTAAGCACTGTAGCGGTATGATCGAGGTGGAATTTGGTGGCAGGGGGCACCGCACACGGCTAAGGAACGATCTCAAGGATCAACTTGTGTGTCTTGGGGTGCCCCCTGCCTCCGTATATAAAGGTTGGAGGGAGGAGGGCTGGCCGGCCAAAGAGGTGTAGGCGCAGGAGGATTCCTACTCCCGGTGTAGGCGCAGGAGGAGTCCTACTCCCACCGGGAGTAGGACTCCCCCCTCCAATCCTATTCCAACTAGGACTCCTTGGGAAAAAGGGAGAGGAAAAGAGAGAGAGAGGTGGCCGGCCACCTCTCCTAGTCCTAATAGGACTAGGGGAGGGGGGGAGGTGCGCAGCCCTCCTTGGCAGCCCCTTTCACCTTTCCACAATGGCCCATGTAGGCCCATTTGGCTCCCGGGGGGTTCCGGTAACCCTCCCGGTAATCCGGTAAAATCCCGATTTCACCCGGAACACTTCCGATGTCCAAACATAGACTTCCAATATATCAATCTTTACGTCTTGACCATTTCGAGACTCCTCGTCATGTCCGTGATCTCATCCGGGACTCCGAACAACCTTCAGTACATCAAAATGCATAAACTCATAATAACTGTCATCGTAACGTTAAGCGTGCGGACCCTACGGTTCGAGAACAATGTAGACATGACCGAGACACGTCTCCGGTCAATAACCAATAGCGGGACCTGGATGCCCATATTGGCTCCTACATATTCTACGAAGATCTTTATCGGTCAGACCGCATAACAACATACGTTGTTCCCTTTGTCATTGGTATGTTACTTGCCCGAGATTCGATCGTCGGTATCCAATACCTAGTTCAATCTCGTTACCGGCAAGTCTCTTTACTCGTTCCGTAATACATTATCTCACAACCAACATATTAGTTGCAGTGCTTGCAAGGCTTATGTGATGTGCATTACCGAGAGGGCCCAGAGATACCTCTCCGACAATCGGAGTGACAAACCCTAATCTTGAAATACGCCAACCCAACATCTACCATTGGAGACACCTGTAGTACTCCTTTATAATCACCCAGTTACGTTGTGACGTTTGGTAGTACCCAAAGTGTTCCTCCGGTAAACGGGAGTTGCATAATCTCATAGTTATAGGAACATGTATAAGTCATGAAGAAAGCAATAGCAACATACTAAACGATCGGGTGCTAAGCTAATGGAATGGGTCATGTCAATCAGATCATTCAACTAATGATGTGACCTCGTTAATCAAATAACAACTCTTTGTTCATGGTTAGGAAACATAACCATCTTTGATTAACGAGCTAGTCTAGTAGAGGCATACTAGTGACACTCTGTTGGTCTATGTATTCACACATGTATTATGTTTCCGGTTAATACAATTCTAGCATGAATAATAAACATTTATCATGATATAAGGAAATAAATAATAACTTTGTTATTGCCTCTAGGGCATATTTCCTTCAGTCTCCCACTTGCACTAGAGTCAATAATCTAGATTACACAGTAATGATTCTAACACCCATTGAGTCTTGGTGCTGATCATGTTTTGCTCGTGGAAGAGGCTTAGTCAACGGGTCTGCAACATTCAGATCCGTATGTATCTTGCAAATCTCTATGTCTCCCACCTGGACTAAATCTCGGATGGAGTTGAAGCGTCTCTTGATGTGTTTGGTTCTTTTGTGAAATCTGGATTCCTTTGCCAAGGCAATTGCACCAGTATTGTCACAGAAGATTTTCATTGGACCCGATGCACTAGGTATGACACCTAGATCGGATATGAACTCCTTCATCCAGACTCCTTCGTTCGCTGCTTCCGAAGCAGCTATGTACTCCGCTTCACATGTAGATCCCGCTACGACGCTTTGTTTAGAACTGCACCAACTGACAGCTCCACCGTTTAAAGTAAACACGTATCCGGTTTGCGATTTAGAATCGTCCGGATCAGTGTCAAAGCTTGCATCAACGTAACCTCTTACGGTGAGCTCTTTGTCACCTCCATATACGAGAAACATATCCTTAGTCCTTTTCAGGTATTTCAGGATGTTCTTGACCGCTGTCCAGTGATCCACTCCTGGATTACTTTGGTACCTCCCTGCTAAACTTATGGCAAGGCACACATCAGGTCTGGTACATAGCATTGCATACATGATAGAGCCTATGGCTGAAGCATAGGGAACATCTTTCATTTTCTCTCTATCTTCTGCAGTGGTCGGGCATTGAGTCTGACTCAACTTCACACCTTGTAACACAGGCAAGAACCCTTTCTTTGCTTGATCCATTTTGAACTTCTTCAAAATCTTGTCAAGGTATGTGCTTTGTGAAAGTCCAATTAAGCGTTTTGATCTATCTCTATAGATTTTTATGCCTAATATGTAAGCAGCTTCCCCGAGGTCTTTCATCGAAAAACTTTCATTCAAGTATCCCTTTATGCTATCCAGAAATTCTATATCATTTCCAATGAGTAATATGTCATCCACATATAATATCAGAAATGCTACAGAGCTCCCACTCACTTTCTTGTAAATACAGGCTTCTCCAAAAGTCTGTATAAACCCAAATGCTTTGATCACACTATCAAAGCGTTTATTCCAACTCCGAGATGCTTGCACCATTCCATAAATGGATCGCTGGAGTTTGCACACTTTGTTAGCTCCCTTTGGATCGACAAAACCTTCTGGTTGCATCATATACAACTCTTCTTCCAGAAATCCATTCAGGAATGCGGTTTTTACATCCATTTGCCAAATTTCATAATCATAAAATGCGGCAATTGCTAACATGATTCTGACAGACTTAAGCATCGCTACGGGTGAGAAAGTCTCATCGTAGTCAACTCCTTGAACTTGTCGAAAACCTTTTGCGACAAGTCGAGCTTTGTAGACAGTAACATTACCATCAGCGTCAGTCTTTTTCTTAAAGATCCATTTATTCTCAATTGCTTGCCGATCATCGGGCAAGTCAACCAAAGTCCATACTTTGTTCTCATACATGGATCCCATCTCAGATTTCATGGCTTCAAGCCACTTTGCGGAATCTGGGCTCACCATCGCTTCTTCATAGTTCGTAGGTTCATCATGATCTAGTAGCATGACTTCCAGAACAGGATTACCGTACCACTCTGGTGCGGATCTTACTCTGGTTGATCTACGAGGTACAGTAGTATCTTGCTCTAAAGTTTCATGATCATCATCATTAACTTCCTCTCTTATTGGTGTAGGTCTCACAGAAACAGTTTTCTGTGATATACTATTTCCCAATAACGGAGTAGGTACAGTTACCTCGTCAAGTTCTACTTTCCTCCCACTCACTTCTTTCGAGAGAAACTCCTTCTCAAGAAAGTTTCCGAATTTAGCAACAAAAGTCTTGCCTTCGGATCTGTGATAGAAGGTGTATCCAATAGTTTCCTTTGGATATCCTATGAAGACACACTTCTCCGATTTGGGTTCGAGCTTATCAGGTTGAAGCTTTTTCACATAAGCATCGCAGCCCCAAACTTTAAGAAACGACAACTTTGGTTTCTTGCCAAACCATAGTTCATAAGGCGTCGTCTCAACGGATTTAGATGGTGCCCTATTTAACGTGAATGCGGCCGTCTCTAAAGCATAACCCCAAAATGATAGCGGTAAATCAGTAAGAGACATCATAGATCGCACCATATCTAGTAAAGTACGATTACGACGTTCGGACACACCATTACGTTGTGGTGTTCCGGGTGGCGTGAGTTGCGAAACTATTCCACAATTTTTCAAATGTACACCAAACTCGTAACTCAAATATTCTCCTCCACGATCAGATCGTAGAAACTTTATTTTCTTGTTACGATGATTTTCAACTTCACTCTGAAATTCCTTGAACTTTTCAAATGTTTCAGACTTATGTTTCATTAAGTAGATATACCCATATCTGCTTAAATCATCTGTGAAGGTGAGAAAATAACGATATCCGCCACGAGCCTCAATATTCATCGGACCACATACATCGGTATGTATGATTTCCAATAAATCTGTTGCTCTCTCCATAGTACCGGAGAACGGTGTTTTAGTCATCTTGCCCATGAGGCACGGTTCGCAAGTACCAAGTGATTCATAATCAAGTGGTTCCAAAAGCCCATCAGTATGGAGTTTCTTCATGCGCTTTACACCGATATGACCTAAACGGCAGTGCCACAAATAAGTTGCACTATCATTATCAACTCTGCATCTTTTGGCTTCAACATTATGAATATGTGTATTACTACTATCGAGATTCAATAAGAATAGACCACTTTTCAAGGGTGCATGACCATAAAAGATATTACTCATATAAATAGAACAACCATTATTCTCTGATTTAAATGAATAACCGTCTCGCATCAAACAAGATCCAGATATAATGTTCATGCTCAACGCTGGCACCAAATAACAATTATTTAGGTCTAATATTAATCCCGAAGGTAGATGTAGAGGTAGTGTGCCGACCGCGATCACATCGACTTTGGAACCGTTTCCCACGCGCATCGTCACCTCGTCCTTTGCTAGTGTCCGCTTATTCTGTAGTCCCTGTTTCGAGTTGCAAATATTAGCAACAGAACCAGTATCAAATACCCAGGTGCTACTGCGAGCATTAGTAAGGTACACATCAATAACATGTATATCACATATACCTTTGTTCACCTTGCCATCCTTCTTATCCGCCAAATACTTGGGGCAGTTCCGCTTCCAGTGACCAGTCTGCTTGCAGTAGAAGCACTCAGTTTCAGGCTTAGGTCCAGACTTGGGTTTCTTCTCTTGAGCAGCAACTTTCTTGCCGTTCTTCTTGAAGTTCCCTTTCTTCTTCCCTTTGCCCTTTTTCTTGAAACTAGTGGTTTTGTTAACCATCAACACTTGATGCTCCTTCTTGATTTCTACCTCCGCAGCTTTCAGCATAGCGAAGAGCTCGGGAATAGTCTTGTTCATCCCTTGCATATTATAGTTCATCACAAAGCTCTTGTAGCTTGGTGGCAGTGATTGGAGAATTCTGTCAATGACGCAATCATCCGGAAGTGTAACTCCCAATTGAATCAAGTGATTATTATACCCAGACATTTTGAGTATATGCTCACTGACAGAACTGTTCTCCTCCATCTTGCAGCTATAGAACTTATTGGAGACTTCATATCTCTCAATCCGGGCATTTGCTTGAAATATTAACTTCAACTCCTGGAACATCTCATATGCTCCATGACGTTCAAAACGTCGTTGAAGTCCCGGTTCTAAGCCGTAAAGCATGGCACACTGAACTATTGAGTAGTCATCAGCTTTGCTCTGCCAGACGTTCATAACTTCTGGTGTTGCTCTTGCAGCAGGCCTGGCACTCAGCGGTGCTTCCAGGACGTAATTCTTCTGTGCAGCAATGAGGATAATCCTCAGGTTACGGACCCAGTCCGTGTAATTGCTACCATCATCTTTCAACTTTGCTTTCTCAAGGAACGCATTAAAATTCAACGGAACAACAGCACGAGCCATCTATCTACAATCAACATAAACAAGCAAGATACTATCAGGTACTAAGTTCATGATAATTTTTAAGTTCAGTTAATTTACTTAAGAACTCCCACATAGATAGACATCCCTCTAATCCTCTAAGTGATCACGTGATACAAATCAACTAAACCATAACCGATCATCACGTGAGATGGAGTAGTTTTCAATGGTGAACATCAATATGTTGATCATATCTACTATATGATTCACGCTCGACCTTTCGGTCTCCGTGTTCCGAGGCCATATCTGTATATGCTTGGCTCGTCAAGTATAACCTGAGTATTCCGCGTGTGCAACTGTTTTGCACCCGTTGTATTTGAACGTAGAGCCTATCACACCCGATCATCACGTGGTGTCTCAGCACGAAGAACTTTTGCAACGGTGCATACTCAGGGAGAACACTTCTTGATAATTTAGTGAGAGATCATCTTATAATGCTACCGTCAATCAAAGCAAGATAAGATGCATAAAAGGATAAACATGACATGCAATCAATATAAGTGATATGATATGGCCATCATCATCTTGTGCTTTGTGATCTCCATCTCCGAAGCACCGTCATGATCATCATCGTCACCGGCGCGCCACCTTGATCTCCATCGTAGCAACGTTGTCGTCTTGCCAATCTTATGCTTCCACGACTATTACTACCGTTTAGTAATCTAGTAAAGCATTACATCGCGATTGCATTGCATACAATAAAGCGACAACCATATGGCTCCTGCCAGTTGCCGATAACTCGGTTACAAAACATGATCATCTCATACAATAAAATCAGCATCATGCCTTGACCATATCACATCACAACATGCCCTGCAAAAACAAGTTAGACGTCCTCTACTTTGTTGTTGCAAGTTTTACGTGGCTGCTACGGGCTTAAGTAAGAACTCATCTCACCTACGCATCAAAACCACAACGATAGTTCGTCAAATAGACTCCATTTTAACCTTCTCAAGGACCGGGCGTAGTCACACTTGGTTCAACTAAAGTTGGAGAGGCAGTCTTCCGCAAGCCATCTATGTGCAAAGCACGTCGAGGGAACCGGTCTCGCGTAAGAGTACGCGTAAGGTTGGTCCGGATCGTCTCGTCCAACAATACCGCCGAACCAAAGTATGACATGCTGGTAGGCAGTATGACTTGTATCGCCCACAACTCACTTGTGTTCTACTCGTGCATATAACATCAAACCATAAAAACCTAGGCTCGGATGCCACTGTTGGGGAACGCAGTAATTTCAAAAATTTTCCTACGCACACGCAAGATCATGGTGATGCACAGCAACGAGAGGGGAGAGTGTTGTCTATGTACCAACGCAGACCGACTGCGGAAGCGATCACACAACGTAGAGGAAGTAGTCGTACGTCTTCTTCCCGATCGACCGATCCAAGCACCGTTACTCCGGCACCTCCGAGTTCTTAGCACACGTTCAGTTCGATGACGTTCCTCGGGCTCCGATCCAGCAAAGCGTCAAGGAAGAGTTCCGTCAGCACGACGGCGTGGTGACGATCTTGATGTACTACCGACGCAGGGCTTCGCCTAAGCACAGTAACGGTATGATCGAGGTGGAATTTGGTGGCAGGGGGCACCGCACACGGCTAAGGAACGATCTCAAGGATCAACTTGTGTGTCTTGGGGTGCCCCCTGCCTCCGTATATAAAGGTTGGAGGGAGGAGGGCTGGCCGGCCAAAGAGGTGTAGGCGCAGGAGGAGTCCTACTCCCACCGGGAGTAGGACTCCCCCCTCCAATCCTATTCCAACTAGGACTCCTTGGGAAAAAGGGAGAGGAAAAGAGAGAGAGGTGGCCGGCCACCTCTCCTAGTCCTAATAGGACTAGGGGAGGGGGGGAGGTGCGCAGCCCTCCTTGGCAGCCCCTTTCACCTTTCCACAATGGCCCATGTAGGCCCATTTGGCTCCCGGGGGGTTCCGGTAACCCTCCCGGTAATCCGGTAAAATCCCGATTTCACCCGGAACACTTCCGATGTCCAAACATAGACTTCCAATATATCAATCTTTACGTCTCGACCATTTCGAGACTCCTCGTCATGTCCGTGATCTCATCCGGGACTCCGAACAACCTTCGGTACATCAAAATGCATAAACTCATAATAACTGTCATCGTAACGTTAAGCGTGCGGACCCTACGGTTCGAGAACAATGTAGACATGACCGAGACACGTCTCCGGTCAATAACCAATAGCGGGACCTGGATGCCCATATTGGATCCTACATATTCTACGAAGATCTTTATCGGTCAGACCGCATAACAACATACGTTGTTCCCTTTGTCATCGGTATGTTACTTGCCCGAGATTCGATCGTCGGTATCCAATACCTAGTTCAATCTCGTTACCGGCAAGTCTCTTTACTCGTTCCGTAATACATTATCTCACAACTAACATATTAGTTGTAGTGCTTGCAAGGCTTATGTGATGTGCATTACCGAGAGGGCCCAGAGATACCTCTCCGACAATCGGAGTGACAAACCCTAATCTTGAAATACGCCAACCCAACATCTACCATTGGAGACACCTGTAGTACTCCTTTATAATCACCCAGTTACGTTGTGATGTTTGGTAGTACCCAAAGTGTTCCTCTGGTAAACGGGAGTTGCATAATCTCATAGTTATAGGAACATGTATAAGTCATGAAGAAAGCAATAGCAACATACTAAACGATCGGGTGCTAAGCTAATGGAATGGGTCATGTCAATCAGATCATTCAACTAATGATGTGACCTCGTTAATCAAATAACAACTCTTTGTTCATGGTTAGGAAACATAACCATCTTTGATTAACGAGCTAGTCTAGTAGAGGCATACTAGTGACACTCTGTTGGTCTATGTATTCACACATGTATTATGTTTCCGGTTAATACAATTCTAGCATGAATAATAAACATTTATCATGATATAAGGAAATAAATAATAACTTTATTATTGCCTCTAGGGCATATTTCCTTCAGCTCATTCCCTCGGTTGGAATTGGTAGCGATGGGGGCCCACTTTCGACCTCATTATTCCCCCCTTTATCTTCCTTTGAGGGCTCCCAGCAAGGTGCTAGCTCAAGCATCTTTTCTAGTACCGGATTCTCCAAACCCTCAGGAAGGGGGGCTGAACACCGAATCATCTTTGCCCTTGTTAGTCAGTCCTGGTCAAAGAGCGATTTCTCAGAATGACGTCATGGTAAATGAAAGATGGTGTGTTCGGCTAAAGGATTACTTACTTGGTCGGCTGTACGGTTGCTGCTCAGGCCCAGGTCCTCGGTAGTATCCGAACACTCTATTTGGGGTCTGAAGAATGATTTGTATATCTCCTCGTGCGTTAGGTCGAGGAAATTCTAAATAGTGCACGACCCTTCTGGGTTGAACTCCCACATGCGGAGGGGCCGGCATTTGCAAGGCTGGACTCGACGAACCAGCATGACTTGCACCACCGTAACCAGACTGAAATCTCCGTCGAAGAGATCTTGAATGCGGCTTTGCAGTATAGGCACGTCCTTGGCTGGACCCTTGCTCAGCCCTCTGCTAATCCATGACATTAGTTGTGGTGGAGGGCCCGAGCGGAAAGCGGGGGCGGCCACCCACTTGGCACTTCTGGGAGCTGTGATGTAAAACCACTCCCGCTGCCATAATCCGGACACCTCTAGAAAGGAACCCTTTGGCCATGGAGCTCTAGAGATTTTACTTATTAATGCGCCTCTGCACGCTACGTGCTGCCCCTCGACCATCTTCGGCTTCACGTCAAAGGTCTTGAGCCACAGGCCGAAGTGAGGGGTAATGCGGAGGAAGGCCTCACATACGACAATAAATGCCGAGATGTGGAGAAAGGAGTCCGGGGCTAGATTGTGGAAATCTAGCCCGTAATAGAACATCAAACCCCTAACAAAGGGATCCCGGGTGAGGCCTAGGCCTCGGAGGAAGTGGGAGATGAACACAACGTTCTCGTTGGGTTCGGGAGTAGGGACGACCTGCCCCCGGGCAGGCAGCCGATGCGAAACCTCGGCGGTCAGGTATCTGGCCTCCCTCAACTTCTTGATATCTTCTTCCGTAACGGAGGAGGGCATCCACCGGCCTTGAAGGCTAGAGCCGGACATGATTGAAGGTCCGAAGCACCTGACCTGGGCTTTGGGTGTTAGAACTCGAGGCGGGGGAAGGATTCCATTGAGCACGTGAGGGAAAAAAGTAAAAGCCTTGTCCCTTTATAAAGAGGGTGAATATCAAGGGTCCTCTCCTTAGCCGTTTGGGACCTGCCTATAATCGAGGAGTCCTAGACATGGTTGGGTTACCCACGACCGTATTGATGAGAATCCCATAATTAGGGGAACACGATCTTTGCTTTGGCAAGACGTGTCAAGAAACCGCCTCGCGTTATGTGTGGAACTGGTTGAAGAAAAACAGTTCGAATAAACACCGAGTAATGGCATGATGTCATGTTGCCAAAATGTGTCAACAGATTAAGATTTGTGGAAATATTATTCTCTCTATGGTGGTATGTGGAAAACTATCCTTGTATTCAAACTATTCTGTGAT
Source organism: Triticum monococcum (assembly GCA_034509565.1). Classification (NCBI taxonomy): domain Eukaryota; kingdom Viridiplantae; phylum Streptophyta; class Magnoliopsida; order Poales; family Poaceae; genus Triticum; species Triticum monococcum. The sequence continues at coordinate 595,861,035 of CM067843.1, read as the reverse complement.
ATGTTCGGAGGAGGAACCCGCTTTGCAATGCCGAAGACAACACTGCACGCCAGACTCATCGGCATTGAAGCCTGGTTCAGGGGCTACTATGGGAGTCCTGGATTAGGGGGTGTCGGTATCAAAACCGACGGATCTCGGGTAGGGGGTCCCGAACTGTGCGTCTAGGCGGATGGTAACAGGAGGCAGGGGACACGATGTTTTACCCAGGTTCAGGCCCTCTTGATGGAGGTAAAACCCTACGTCCTACTTGATTAATATTGATGATATGGGTAGTACAAGAGTAGATCTACCACGAGATCAGAGAGGCTAAACCCTAGAAGCTAGCCTATGGTATGATTGTTGTTTTTTCCTACGGACTAAAACCCTCTGGTTTATATAGACACTGGAGAGGGCTAGGGTTACACAGAGTCGGTTACAATGGTAGGAGATCTACATATCTGTATCGCCAAGCTTGCCTTCCACGCCAAGGAAAGTCCCTTCCGGACACGGGACAAAGTCTTCAATCTTATATCTTCACAGTCCAGGAGTCCGGCCGAAGGTATAGTCCGGCTATCCAGAAACCCCCTAATCCAGGACTCCCTCAGTAGCCCCTGAACCAGGCTTCAATGACGACGAGTCCGGCGCACAGATTGTCTTCGGCATTGCAAGGCGGGTTCCTCCTCCAAGTACTTCATAGAAGATTTTGAACACAAAGGTAATGTCCGGCTCTGCAAAATAAGTTTCCACATATCGCCATAGAGGGAATAATATTTACACAAATCTAATATGCTGACGTATTTCGTAGCGTGACATCACACTATGGCCAAGCCTTTATTCGAATCGTTTTACTGTCCCACCTTAGCGTGTTTAGCGAGGCAGTTTCCATGGCACGTCTTGTCAAAGCAGAGATCGTGTCCCCTTATTCCGGGATTCTCATCAATACGGGCGTGGGTAACCCAACCGTACCCGTTGGTATGTTTTCTCGATCCAAGGCGAGTCCCAAACGGTCGTGGGGAAGGCCCTTGGTATTCAACCTCTTATAAAGAGACCAAAGCCTTACTCCTTTCTTTCAATCTCAAACGAGTTCGCCCTTCGCCTCGAGTTCCAACACCCAAGGCTCCAGATTTCAGGCACTTCGGACCTTCGACAATGTCCGGTTCGGACCTTAGAGGCCGATGGATGCCCTCCTCCATCACAGAGGAGGACGTGTTGAAGTTGAGAGAGGCCAGGTTCTTCACCAACGAAATCTCGCATAGGCTGCCTGCTCAAGGGCAGGTCATTCCCACTCCCAAGCCTGGTGAGAGTGTGGTGTTCATGTCTCACTTCCTTCGGGGGCTAGGCTTCCCGACGGATCCCTTCGTGAGGGGGCTCATGTTTTATTATGGGCTGGAATTTCACGACTTAGCTCTAGAGTCCATCCTCCATATTTCCTCATTCATCGTCGTGTGTGCCACCTTCCTCCGTATTACTCCTCACTTCGGACTATGGCTCAAGACCTTCAAAGTAGAGCTGAAGATGATCGAGGGATGACACGTGGAGTGCGGAGGTGATTTTATAAGCAAGAATGCTGGTGCTCCATGGCCCGAGGACTCTTTTCAAGGAGAGTCCAGCTTATGGCAATGAGTGGTTTTATATCATAGCTCCCAGGAGCACCAAGTGGGTGGCGCTGCCTGCTTTCCGCTCGGGTCCCCCGCCATGACTGGGGTCATGGGTCAATAAGGGGCTGGATTGGGGGCCGGCAAAGGACGTGCCCCTGTTGCAGGGCCGCATCCGAGATCTCCTAGAAAGAGACATCTGTCTGGTCGGGGTGACGCAGGTTATGTTAATTCGCGAGTTCTGCCCTGCAAACGTCACCCCCTTCGCCCGTGGGAGTTCAACCCGGAGGGACCATGAGTTCTCCAACATTTTCTTGTCATGACGCCCGCGGAGATGTACAAATTGTTCTTCGGACCAAAAGTAGTGTTTCTGGATTCTATGGAGGACGCAGGCCTGAGCTACAATTGTCCGGATACTCAAGTAAGTAGCCTTGTGCCCGGACTCGCTATCCGTATATTTATCATAAAATTGCCCCTAAAATAGCTGTCCTTCAAACATGAATGGATAGCGAAAGCAAAGCTAATCAGGTGTCCGGCCCCCTCCCCGAGACCACGACGGGTCCCGTGCTAGTCAGGATGTTGGAGGTTGTGCCTTCGGAGGAAAGCGAGGGAGGGGACAAGGAAGCTACAACCTCCTTGAAGAAGGTTGTCCGGAAGGGAGGAAGCGAAAATTCCTCTCCTCAGGGGAAGAAGAGGACCGCCTCTGACGACCCAGAGACCATGGCTTCAAAGCGGGGGAAGAAATCTTTGTTAGAGGGTCCTGCGCCGGGGGATACTTCGGCCGAATTATGCCCTCAAGGGGATCAGCCCTCCACCGAGCCGTAAGTAGAGAGGAGTTTTCTTTTTAAGAAACGAGATAAATCCTTGCTTTATATCTGAAAAAAGTAATCGGAAACTTACCTTGTAGCTCGGACCTTAGCCCTTCTCAGCAGAGCTCGTCTTCGGGGGATCTTCTTCCGGAGATGATGGAGAGCGGAACGCCTCCCCCTGCTGTACCGCCTTGCGAGGCGGGCGACCCTGAGGTATCGTCGCGGAGGGTTGCTCCGAATCCGGCGGGGCCGGAAGGTAGTCATATGCCCCCCCCCCAAAGCCCTCTGCGTCCGGCCTTCGAAAAGGGCCATCGGACGAGTCCGGCACCGTCTGGTGCACGGTCGGAGGAGCTGAAGGATCTGCTAGGGCGAGCATCTATCTCAAAGGAGCACCATGCATTGATGAGTATGGTGATTGAGAGGATTTCATCCGCGGAGAGCGGATTGCACGAGTCCGTTAGGAGTTTACTGACAGGTTTTGAGGTACGCGAAATAATGTACCCTTTTTGGACAGTTGCACATAAATAAGATGCGCCCTGTGTAGATAGTAGTCCCTGAGACTCTGTGCGTTGTCAAAAGTGACGGCACGCAGAGGATCATAATCCCAGGTCTAATATGCTGCCTTCATACGTAGGTGGCAAAGTGTCCAGTGGCCAGCCGGACTGATAAATTTGCCGAGCTAAAGCGACAACTTGACGTGGCAGATGCCGACATCATGCTTGTCAACAAGCAGCTTGACGAGGCACAAGGTATGTAATTCCTCCGGTGGCACCTGGTAAAGAGGAGCTTTATGCCAGTATCTTACAATGTGTGCGCTTGATGCAGATGGTGCCTCTGCCATGGAGAATCTTTGGGCGGAACTGGCCCGAGCCAAAGAGCAAGCCAGGAAAAGTGATGCGGCTGTCGGAAAGGCAATTGCAGAGTTGAAAGCTGAACAGGTTGCTCACTACCGAAGCAAGAAGAAAATGGCAGAGATGGCTGTGAATCTGAAGGGCGCTGCTGACCGTTGCAAGCTTCTTGAAAAAGAAAATCAGGCGGAACAGATGGACTTGGAGAAGGCCGTTGCCGATGCCAAGGATGCTCGCTCTGCGATGAGAGCTATGAAGGAGGAGCCGCGTCAGGCCGGAGAGATCGTGGCTAGAAAGCCCTTTATGCTGCGGAGGAAGTTTGGTGATTCTAAACATGCTCCGTTGGACCGGATGTGGAGTACGACGGACACCAATATGGATTTGGCAGCGAGTGCTGCAGATGCGGCCGAACCCTTCCGAGATCAAGAAGACCGCGAAGTGGAAAAGCTCTTTTGGTCGCAGTTCCACAATCTAGAGCGTCCACTGTCATTAGCCGATCGTTTGGCCGAATGGGCCGACCTAAATAGGTTGTCCGGACTTGCCATGAAGTATGTCCTGAGTCATCTGTGGCCAGAGAGGCCAGAGCCGACAAGTTATTTCAACTTGGTGTAGCAGTTCATTGGTGCGGCGCCGCATATCAATGCGATGAAGAGGTCAGCATGCATAGAGGGTGCGCGGATGGCTCTTGCCCGTGTCAAGACATACTGGGCGGAAATGGAAGCCACCGTTGTTGCATCCCCAGACTCGGGTGGAAGCCGAGTACCTGCCGAGCACTATTTTCAGGAAGTTCTGCAAGGCGCTCGTTTAATAGAGACGCAGTGCTCGAAGGATACTATATTTGAATAGCATATATTATTGTAAAACAATATTGTGATAAATTGTAGAAACTTTTTTATACTTGAGCCTACAAGTATTATAACACCTCCTGTGCGGCCGTTTAACATATATGTATATATAATCTGAAAGATGGCAGTCGTCGGCTTCAGCCCCCACGCACATAATGCAGGGGTGTTCGCAGAAGGTGCATTTTCACACTTGATCCAACGTCTTGGTCCTACAAAGGAGGTGATAGCGCGGTGAACTAGGCAATCGTACTATGATGCTTTATCACTTTCACTTAGCCATAGGAGTTTGACAGCGAGGCTACTTATATAGCCCCTGGTGGCACCTGCGCTCGCCCGAACTCGGGGCGCGTATGTGCCTGGCCGGGAAACGGCCCTTCGTTAATGCGGAGGAATCCTAAAGATTCCGGTAAGTCATCGAGTGGTTGACCAGTCTCACGCTATATCATGACAGTCAGTTTTCGGCTTCCTCTACTGAGGTGCTCGCCTGGCCGAACTGGGGCACAATCGCAGTAGTTCTCCTGGTGCTGCCTTAGTCGATAGAGTGGAATGTAAGGCAGCAAAATACAAGAGCCGGGCAAACCCAACATTTGACCAAAGACATGATTCGGAGCTGATGCATATAAGGCCAAACTCGCGACGCCGAACACTCCCTAAGGTATTCGGTCTTTATGAGGGCGTGCAGGATAACACCCTTAGTAATAAGCCCCTAGTGTCCAGGTACGCGCAAAACTCTGATGTGTCCTCCTTGGTTATAACAAGAAACCAGGGGATGTGTATCAACAAGAGACAGTAAAAAAGGTTTACGCAGGGTCTTAATCTGAAAAGAATCCTTGCAACGGGTCCCTGATGCACGTCTGCGCCTGTGTCTCTATTGTGCCGTGTCCTGGACGGGCGTAGCACGGTGTTCATCTGTAAAAGAGAGGAACTTAGTTAAAGAAAGATCGTGCCTAACATGAGTTATACTAAATAAACAAAGTATAAATTGAAATGGGTAAAATTGAGCTTTATTGTATGTTGTTTTATATGCGCGGAGCCCCTAGTACAGGGGTATACGGCTATTAAGCCTTTATCAATTGTATGTTTATGCCGGACTCGTCTAGCCGTGTCCGTGGTCTTGACGACCTGTTTAGGTGCTTTGGCCGGTGAAGCCGCTTTATTGTGGGGCTGTCGAGGCAGCCGCACTGTCTTCTGCGCGGGAGGAACACTCAATGTTTTCCCTTTAATGAGATGATGCCTCGTGGACCGGGCATCTTAATCGTAAGATATGCATAATGCTGTATTGCGTTAAAGCAGGCGAAAGCTTCGCGCCCCAGGGGGTGCTTGATAGCTACTTGAGAATGTGCCGATGTGGAAAGTTAGCTATTCACGTCGGAAGTTATCGGGGGAGCTGAACATAACTTCTAGCCGGAGAGAACCCATACAACGGGCATCCGGGCCTGGCGTTACCCCTTGAAAGGAGGTTTTGCTATGGCGAATTTTTGTTGGGTCTATCCCCATGTTGCGGATTGTGTCCTGGTATAACAGGTTTAGACCATTGTCGCCGTCCATCAGGACATTTGTAAAGTGGAGTCCGCCGATTATTGGATCTAATACCAAGGCAGTCTAGCCTGCGTTCTAGATACTTCTAGAGTAATCCTGATGGTCGAAGGTGATCGATTTTAACAACTATTGGCGAGATTCCTTTGGGATAGGCCGTATGGAGCATATCTCTGTTGGTGCCATTTTGTTCGTCACGTGAAGTAAGTTTACTGTTTTGACTTCTTGTGGGAAATCCTTTTGTTTCCTGGTGCTCTGCTTGTGGGGTTCGTCATCGTCCTCACTTGGTGTGTCGAGCCCCTTGTGTTCGGCGTTGAGTTTGCCGGATTGCTTGAAAACACAACAGTCTCTGTGGGTATGGTTCGCAGGCTTCCCGGGAGTACTGTGTATTTGACATATCTTGTCCAAGATTTTGTTGAAGTTGGATAGATCGTCCCTGTTATCCTTGATGGGCGGCTTTCTCTGATTCTGCCACGAGCTTTTGAATCCGGCGTTGACCATCATGCTGTTTGGGCTATTTCTCTTATTCCGGCACTGGTCGTTGCTGCGTCAGGGTTTTCCGTTTCCATTCCTAACTTCGGATGTACTTGGGTTGCTGGTGCTACATCTTGCCAACCAGCTGTCCTCTCCTGCGCAAAAGCGGGTCATGAGGCTTGTTAATGTGTCCATTGTTCTTGGCTTTTCTTGGCCGAGGTGTCTGGCGAGCCATTCGTCTCGAACGTTATGCTTAAAAGCTGCTAGGGCTTCGGCGTCCGGATAGTCGACTATCTGATTCTTTTTAGTAAGAAATCTGTTCCAGAATTTCCCGGCTGACTCTCCGGGCTGCTGAGTTATGTGATTGAGATCGTCTGCATCCGGAGGGCGGACATAGGTCCCTTGAAAATTTGCCCGGAAAGCATCCTCAAACTCTTCCCAACTTCGAATGGTGTTTTTGGGAAGGCTTTTGAGCCAATGCCGGGCTGGCCCTTTAAGCTTGAGGGGTAAGTATTTTATGCCGTGGAGGTCATCTCCTCTGGCCATGTGTATGTGGAGGATATAATTCTCGATCCAGACCCCAGGGTCTGTTGTTCCGTCGTACGCCTCTATGTTTACGGGCTTGAACCCTGCTGGAAATTCATGGTCCAGCACCTCATCGGTGAAACATAGGGGGTGTGCGGCACCCTTGTATTTGGGTGTGTCGTGATGTTCGGATATTTGTTGTGTTGCATTGCTTACTAGAGCTTTCTTTCTTGGCCCGTAGATAGATCTGGCTGGGCCATCTTTTTGATGCGGATCCTTTAGTGGATCGCGTGCCGGCTTGTGTGCAGCGCCGCTTGCCGCTCCATGCTGGCCATGCGGTCGTCTATCCGACCGGGTGGCTTTCCTACTTTTTGACTGCGGGGGCTCTAAGGCCTCCTTGTCAAATTCAGGCAGTAGCTTACGCTTTGGATAGCTTTTTGTGTGGCGACTGCCGCCATATTTGTTTGCGGTGCTGTGTATTTTTCTCCATCTGATTCTGAGTGCATCTTCCGCAATTTTGAGCTTCCGCTTCTGCTTTTTCAGGCTACGCACAGTGGCGACGAGCCTTTTATGGAGGTTCTTCTTCTCCATAAGCTTGTCCGGCGTAAGGTCGTCCGGACTGTCGTTTTCGCCGGGGACGGGGTGTTTGGTTTGTTTATCCAGGTTGCCCTGTTCGGACGGTTGCTCGAAGGCATGTTCATCGTCCGCCGGCTCGTCCTGCTCTATGGCTGGGTTTGTATGGCTGCTGTCTCTGTCGAGGCGGGGCTTGGAGCGGCGCTTACGTCGCCGCTTTGATTGCTTTTCGGGTGAACGATCCTTCATTGCATCCCCATGTTCCTCGTCGTCGCTTCCTTTGGGTGTGTTCACCATGTATACATCATGAGATGAGGTGGCTATCCAATGCCTTATAGGTGTTGGTTCATTTTCATCTCCTACATCGTTGTCCATACCGTCGATGTCTTCAGACTTGAAGTCGAGCACGTCGTTTAAATTATCGATAGTGGCTACGAAGTGGGTGGTGGGTGGGCTTTGAATTTCTTCATCATCCGCATCCCAACCTTGCTGACCATAGTTCGGCCAGGGCTCTCCTGATAAAGAGAGAGACTTTAGTGAATTCAGAAAATCGCCGAAGGGCGAGTGCTGAAAGATGTCCACGGCGGTGAACTCCATGATCTGCGCCCAATCGGGTTCGATCGGTAGGGGCGCGGAGGGCTTGGAGTTTGGAGAGGAGTCCAGCTCCTTGGAGTCACGGGCTTCGCAGAGAATAGGGCTGGTGTTCGGCTCGAACGCCATAGAGATTGCAGCCCCCGAGGCGGTGTCCAACCACCCATCCTCGATTGGCGCCATTGGCTCCGAATTAAGGGTCGGAGCTGGTGCGGGTGCGGCCTCCAGGGCACTATTCGGCGGCAGAGCTAGATCATGCCCATTGTGACAGTGCGGCACGCTCGGCTGTGGCTCGAATCCGTCGAAGATCAAGTCTCCGCGGATGTCGGCCGTGTAGTTCAAACTTCCAAATCTGACCTAATGGCTAGGAGCATAGTTTTCGATCTGCTCCAGATGACCAAGCGAATTGGCCCGCAGTGCAAAGTCGCCGAATACGAAGATCTGTCCGGGGAGAAAAGTCTCACCCTGGATCGCATCGCTGTTGATGATCGGAGAAGCCATCGGGCCTAAAAGTGACGACACAGAGGAACTCTCAATGAAAGCACCAATGTCGGTGTCAAAACCGGCGGATCTCGGGTAGGGGGTCCCGAACCGTGCGTCTAGGCGGATGGTAACAGGAGGCAGGGGACACGATGTTTTACCCAGGTTCGGGCCCTCTTGATGGAGGTAAAACCCTACGTCCTGCTTGATTAATATTGATGATATGGGTAGTACAAGAGTAGATCTACCACGAGATCAAAGAGGCTAAACCCTAGAAGCTAGCCTATGGTATGATTGTATGTTATTGTGTCCTACGGACTAAAACCCTCCGGTTTATATAGACACCGGAGAGGGCTAGGGTTACACAGAGTCGGTTACAATGGTAGGAGATCTACATATCCGTATCGCCAAGTTTGCCTTCCACGCCAAGGAAAGTCCCTTTCGGACACGGGACGAAGTCTACAATCTTATATCTTCACAGTCCAGGAGTCCTGCCGAAGGTGTAGTCCGGCTATCCGGACACCCCCTAATCCAGAACTCCCTCAAGGGGTCTCCGGACAGCCGGACTATATCCTTTGGTCGGACTGTTAGACTATGAAGATACAAGATTGAAGACTTCGTCTTGTGTCCGGATGGGACTTTACTTGGCGTGGAAGGCAAGCTAAGGCAATACGGATATGTATATCTCCTCCTTTGTAACCGACCTTGTGTAACCCTAACCCTCTTCGGTGTCTATATAAACCGGAGGGTTTTAGTCCGTAGGACACAATAACATACAATCATACCATAGGCTAGCTTCTAGGGTTTAGCCTCTCTGATCTCGTGGTAGATCTACTCTTGTACTACCCATATCATCAATATTAATCAAGCAGGACGTAGGGTTTTACCTCCATCAAGAGGACCTGAACCTGGGTAAAACATCGTGTTCCCTGCCATCTGTGACCATCCGCCATAAACGCACAGTTTGGGACCCCCTACCCGAGATCCACCGGTTTTGACACCGATAGGGGGCGAATGTAAAAACGCCCTGGCTCCTCGTATTCGCTCGACGCGTGGAAGATGGCGTGGAAGATGGCCCTTATTGGGCACAGAAGCCAAGAAGTCCAACATTTATGGGAACCGAACACTACTTAACAGATATTCAAGATTTGGACAAGAACCCGCCTTGGAATGCCGAAGACAATACTGCGCGCCAAACTCATCGTCATTGAAGCCTGGTTCAGGGGCTACTGAGGGAGTCCTGGATTAGGGGGTCTCCAGAAAACTGGACTATATCCTTTGGCCGGACTGTTGGACTATGAAGATACAAGATTGAAGACTTCATCTCGTGTCCGCATGGGACTCTACTTTGCGTGGAAGGCAAACTAGGCAATACGGATGTGTAGATCTCCTCCTTTGTAACCGACCTTGTGTAACCTAGCCCCCTCCGGTATCTATATAAACCGGAGGGTTTTAGTCCGTAGGACAACATACAATCATACCATAGGCTAGCTTCTAGGGTTTAGCCTCTTTGATCTCGTGGTAGATCAACTCTTGTAATACTCATATCATCAAGATCAATCAAGCAGGACGTAGGGTATTACCTCCATCAAGAGGGCCTGAACCTGGGTAAACATCATGTCCCCTGCCCCCTGTTACCATCCGCCTTAGACGCACAGTTCGGGACCCCCTACCCGAGATCTGCCGGTTTTGGCACCGACAAGGGGTGTTAAACGACAGCGCTTGTTGGGAGGCAACCCAACTTTATTTTTGTTCCTTGCTTTTTGCTCCTGTTTAGTAATAAATAATTTATCTAGCCTATGTTATGATTGAGTTTTTATGTTTTAGTTAGTGCTTGTGCCAAGTAGAATCGTTGGGAAGACTTGGGGAAAGTCTTGTTGATCTTGCTGTAAAAAACAGAAACTTTAGCGCTCACGAGAATTGCTGCCATTTTTTATGGGAGAGTGACATTTAGTTAATTATTTTTGCAGATGATTACTAGATTAATTCCTCACGTCCAGAAATTTATTTTATAATTTTTGGGGTTCCAGAAGTATATGTTTGATCCATATTACTACAGACTGTTCTGTTTTTGACAGATTATTTTTTCTATGTGTTGTTTGCTTATTTTGATGAATCTGTGAGTAGTATCGGAGGGTATGAACCATAGAGAAATTGGAATAAAGTAGATATTACACCAATATGAATTTAGAATGAGTTCACAACAGTACCTAAGTGGTGATTTATTTCCTTATACTAACAGAGCTTAAGAGTTTTCTGTTAAGTTTTGTGTTCTGAAGTTTTCAAGTTTTGGGTGAAGATTCGATGGATTATGGAATAAGGGGTGGCAAGAGCCTAAGCTTGGGGATTCCCAAGGCAACCCAAGGAAATATTCAAGGACAACCAAGAGCCTAAGCTTGGGGATGCCCCAGAAGGCATCCCCTCTTTCGTCTTTGTTCATCGGTAACTTTACTTGGAGCTATATTTTTATTCACCACATGATATGTGTTTTTCTTGGAGCGTCAATTTATTTTATGTTGTTTTGCTTTCTGTTTGCATAAAGTATCAAGATCTGAAATTCTTAAATGTTAGCGAGTCTTCACATAGTTGCATAATTATTCGACTACTCATTGATCTTCACTTATATCTTTCGGAGTAGTTTGTCATTTGCTCTAGTGCTTCAATTATATATTTTTAGAGCACGGTGGTGGTTTTTGTTTATTGAAATAGATGAACTCTCATACGTCACTTATATTATTTTGAGAGTCCAAAACAGCATGGTAATTTGCTTTGGTTAAGAATTTAGTCCTAATATGATGGGCATCCAAGAGGGATATAATAAAAACTTTCATATAAAGTGCATTGAATACTATGAGAAGTTTGATACTTGATGATTGTATTGAGATATGAGGATGGTAATATTAGAGTCATGCTAGTGAGTAGTTGTGAATTTTAGAAATACTTGTATTAAAGTTTGTGATTCCCGTAGCATGCACGTATGGTGAACCGTTATGTGATGAAGTCGGAGCATGATTTATTTATTGATTGTCTTCCTTATGAGTGGCGGTCGGGGACGAGCGATGGTCTTTTCCTACCAATCTATCCCCCTAGGAGCATGCGCATAGTATTTTGTTTCGATAACTAATAGATTTTTGCAATAAGTATGTGAGTTTTTTATGACTAATGTTGAGTCCATGGATTATACGCACTCTCACCCTTCCACCATTGCTAGCCTCTCTAGTACCGCGCAACTTTCACCGGTACCATAAACCCACCGTACACCTTCCTCAAAACAGCCACCATACCTACCTATTATGGCATTTCCATAGCCATTCCGAGATATATTGCCATGCAACTTTCCACCGTTCCGTTTACTATGACACGCTCCATCATTGTCATATTGCTTTGCATGATCATGTAGTTGACATTGTATTTGTGGCAAACCCACCGTTCATAATTCTTTCATACATGTCACTCATGAGTCATTGCACATCCCGGTACACCGCCGGAGGCATTAATATAGAGTCATATCTTGTTCTAAGTATCGAGTTGTAATTCTTGAGTTGTAAGTAAATAAAAGTGTGATGATCATCATTATTAGAGCATTGTCCCAGTGAGGAAAGGATGATGGAGACTGTGATTCCCCCACAAGCCGGGATGAGACTCCGCACTTAAAAAAAGAGGCCATAAAAAAAGGAGAAGGCCCAAATAAAAAAATAAAAAAAGAGAGAAGGGGCAATGCTACTATCCATTTACCACACTTGTGCTTCAAAGTAGCACAATTATCTTCATGATAAAGAGTCTCCTATGTTGTCACTTTCATATACTAGTGGGAATCTTTCATTATTGAACTTGGCTTGTATATTCCAATGATGGGCTCCTCAAAATGCCCTAGGTCTTCGTGAGCAAGCGAGTTGGATGCACACCCACTAGTTTCTTTTGTTGAGCTTTCATACATTTATAGCTCTAGTGCATCCGTTGCATGGCAATCCCTACTCACTCACATTGATATCTATTGATGGGCATCTCCATAGCCCGTTGATACACCTAGTTGATGTGAGACTATCTTCTCCTTTTTGCCTTCTCCACAACCACCATTCTATTCCACCTATAGTGCTATGTCCATGGCTCACGCTCATGTATTGCATGAAGATTGAAAAAGTTTGAGAACACCAAAAGTATGAAACAATTGCTTGGTTTGTCGTCGGGGTTGTGCATGATTTAAATATTTTGTGTGGTGAAGATGCAGCTTAGCCAGACTATATGATTTTGTAGGGATAACTTTCTTTGGCCATGTTATTTTGAGAAGACATAATTGCTTTGTTAGTATGCTTGAAGTATTAGTATTTTTATGTCAATATTAAACTTTTGTCTTGAATCTTATGGATCCGAACATTCATGCCACAATAAAGAGAATTACTTAGAAAAATATGTTAGGTAGCATTCCACATCAAAAATTCTGTTTTTATCATTTACCTACTCGAGGACGAGTAGGAGTTAAGTTTGGGGATGCTGATACGTCTCCAATGTATCTATAATTTTTTTATTGTTCCATGCTACTATATTATCAACCTTGGATATTTTATATGCATTTATATGCTATTTTATATGATTTTTGGGACTAACCTATTAACCTAGAGCCCAGTGCAAGTTACTGTTTTTTCCTTGTTTTAGAGTATCGCATAAAAGGAAAATCAAACAGAGTCCAATTGACCTGAAACTTCATGGAACTTATTTTTGGACCAGAAGAAGCCCACGGAGTATCAGAGTTGGATCAGGAGAGGCCCAGGCTACCCACGAGGGTGGGGGGCACGCCCCTGCCTCGTGGACAGCCCGGAGGTCCACCGACGTACTTCTTCCTCCCATATATACCCATATACGCTAAAAACTTCGGGGAACACAATAGATCGGGAGTTCCGCCGCCAGAAGCCTCTGTAGCCACCGAAAACCAATCCAGACCCGTTCCGGCACCCTACCGGAGGGGGAATTCCTCTTCGGTGGCCATCTTCATCATCCCGGTGCTCTCCATGATGAGGAGGGAGTAGTTCTCCCTCGGGGCTGAGGGTATGTACCAGTAGCTATGTGTTTGATCTCTCTCTCTCTCATGTTCTTGGGGTGATTCGATCTTGATGTATCGCGAGCTTTGCTATTATAGTTGGATCTTATGATGTTTCTCCCCCTCTACTCTCTTGTAATGGATTGAGTTTTCCCTTTGAAGTTATCTTATCGGATTGCGTCTTTAAGGATTTGAGAACACTTGATGTATGTCTTACGTGGGATACCCATGGTGACAATGGGGTATTCTATTGATCTACTTGATGTATGTTTTGGTGATCAACTTGCGGGTTCCGCCCATGAACCTATGCATAGGGGTTGGCACACGTTTTCATCTTGAATCTCCGGTAGAATATTTGGGGCACTCTTTGAAGTACTTTGTGTTGGTTTGAATAGATGAATCTGAGATTGTGTGATGCATATCGTATAATCATACCCGCGGATACTTGAGGTGACATTGGAGTATCTAGGTGACATTAGGGTTTTGATTTATTTGGGTCTTAAGGTGTTATTCTAGTACGAACGCTAGGATAGATGGAACGGAAAGAATAACTTCATGTCATTTTACTACGAACTCTTGAATAGATCGATCAGAAAGAATAACTTTGAGGTGTTTTTTGTTGGGGAACGTAGTAATTTCAAAAAAATTCCTACGCACACGCAAGATCATGGTGATGCATAGCAATAAGAGGGGAGAGTGTTGTCTACGTACCCTCGTAGACCATAAGCGGAAGCGTTATATCAACGCGGTTGATGTAGTCGAACGTCTTCACGATCCGACCGATCCAAGTACCGAAAGCACGGTACCTCCGAGTTCTGCACATGTTCGGCTCGATGACATCCTCGCCTTCTCGATCCAGCAAGATGGGCGAAGTAGTAGATGAGTTCCGGCAGCACGACGGTGTGGTGACGGTGTTGGTGAAGAACAATCTCCGCAGGGCTTCGCCTAAGCACTACGAAAACTATGACGGAGGATAAACTAGAGGAGACGGGGTTGCCGGCACACGGCTTGGTGTTTCTTGATCTGTCTTTGGTGCTAGCCCTGCCCCTCTATTTATATGTTGAGCCCTGGGGTCAAAACTTGGAGTAAAAGCCTCTACAAAGACGGTTTCACCCGAAAGGCAAGAGTCCTTCTCGGACTCCAGGGCCAGACGCCAGGGTTCCCGGCATCTGGACCCAGACGCCAGAGACCCTGGCGTCTGGCCTCTGGACTCCGCAAAACTTCCTTTTGCGCTTTCCAAAAACCTTGTGGGCTTTCCCCTTTGGCCCAAATAAAGTGTTCTGGTACCCAAACATTTCGGGAAACATCCGGAACCCCTTCCAGTGATTTCCAGAACCCTTCCGGTGACCAAACACTATTATCCCATATACCAAACTTTGTCTACGGACCATTCTGGAGTTACTCGTCATGTCCGTGATCTCATCCCGGACTCCGAACAACATTCGGTCACCAACATACATAACTCACATAGTACTATATCGTCAAGGAACGTTAAGCGTGCGGACCCTACGGGTTCGAGAACTATGTAGACATGACCGAGACACCTCTCTCTTCAATAACCAATAGCGGGACCTGGATGCCCATATTGGCTCCTACATATTCTACGAAGATCTTTATCGGTCAGACCGCATAACAACATACGTTGTTCCCTTTGTCATCGGTATGTTACTTGCCCGAGATTCGATCGTCGGTATCTCAATACCTAGTTCAATCTCGTTACCGGCAAGTCTCTTTACTCGTTCCATAATACATCATCTCGCAACTAACTCATTAGTTGCAATGCTTGCAAGGCTTATGTGATGTGCATTACCGAGAGGGCCCAGAGATACCTCTCCGACAATCGGAGTGACAAATCCTAATCTCGAAATACGCCAACCCAACATTCACCTTTGGAGACACCTGTAGAGCTCCTTTATAATCATCCAGTTACGTTGTGACGTTTGGTAGCACAAAAAGTGTTCCTCCGGTAAACAGGAGTTGTATAATCTCGTAGTCATAGGAACATGTATAAGTCATCCAGAAAGCAATAGCAACATACTAAACGATCGGGAGCTAAGCTAATGGAATGGGTCAAGTCAATCAGATCATTCATCTAATGATGTGATCCCATTAATCAAATAACAACTCTTTGTCTATGGTTAGGAAACATAACCATCTTTGATTAATGAGCTAGTCAAGTAGAGGCATACTAGTGACACTCTATTTGTCTATGTATTCACACATGTAATATGTTTTCGGTTAATACAATTCTAGCATGAATAATAAACATTTATCATGAAATAGGGAAATAAATAATAACTTTATTATTTCCTCTAGGGCATATTTCCTTCAGTCTCCCACTTGCACTAGAGTCAATAATCTAGTTCACATTGCCATGTGATTTATCAGCAATAGTTCAGATCACCATGTGATTAACACCCATAGTTCACATCGTCATGTGACCAACACTCAAAGGGTTTACTAGAGTCAGTAATCTAGTTCACATATCTATGTGATTAACACCCAAAGAGTACTAAGGTGTGATCATGTTTTGCTTGTGAGATAATTTTAGTCAACGGGTCTGTCACATTCAGATTCGTAAATATTTTGCAAGTTCTATGTCTACAATGCTCTACACGGAGCTACTCTTAGCTAATTGCTCCCACTTTCAATATGTATCCAGATTGAGACTTAGAGTCATCTAGATCAGTGTCAAAATTTGCATCGACGTAACCCGTTACGACGAACCCTTTTTGTCACGTCTATAATTGAGAAACATATCCTTATTCCACTAAGGATAATTTTGACCGCTGTCCAGTGATCTACTCCTAGATCACTATTGTACTCCCTTGCCAAAATCAGTGTAGGGTATACAATAGATCTGGTACACAGCATGGCATACTTTATAGAACCTATGGCCAAGGCATAGGGAATGACTTTCATTCTCTTTCTATCTTCTGTCGTGGTCGTGTTTTGAGTCTTACTCAACTTCACACCTTGTAACACAGGCAAGAAACTTTTTCTTTGACTGTTCCATTTTGAACTACTTCAAAATCTTGTCAAGGTATGTACTCATTGAAAAACTTATCAAACGTCTTGATCTATCTCTATAGATCTTGATACTCAATATGTAAGCACCTTCACCGAGGTCTTTCTTTGAAAAACTCCTTTCAAACACTCCTTTATGCTTTGCAGAATAATTCTACATTATTTCCGATCAACAATATGTCATTCACATATACTTATCAGAAATGTTGTAGTGCTCCCACTCACTTTCTTGTAAATACATGCTTCACCGCAAGTCTGTATAAAACTATATGCTTTGATCAACTTATCAAAGCGTGTATTCCATCTCTAAGATGCTTGCACCAGTCCATAGATGAATCGCTGGAGCTTGCATATTTTGTTAGCACCTTTAGGATTGATAAAACCTACTGGTTGCATCATATACAACTCTTCTTTAAGAAATCCATTAAGGAATGCAGTTTTGTTTATCCATTTGCTAGAGTTCATAAAATGCGGCAATTGCTAACATGATTCGGACAGACTTAAGCATAGATACGAGTGAGAAACTCTCATCATAGTCAACACCTTGAACTTTGTCAAAAACCTTTTTCGACAAGTCTAGCTTTGTGGATAGTAACACTACTATCAGCGTCCGTCTTCCTCTTGAAGATCCATTTATTTTCTATGGCTTGCCGATCATCGGGCAAGTCAACCAAAGTCTACACTTTGTTCTCATACATGGATCCCATCTCAGATTTCATGGCCTCAAGCCATTTTGCGGAATCTGGGCTCATCATCGCTTCCTCATAGTTCGCAAGTTCGTTATGGTCTAGTAACATGACTTCCAGAATAGGATTACCGTACCACTCTGGTGCGGATCTCACTCTGGTTTACCTACGAGATTCGGTAGTAACTTGATCTGAAGTTACATGATCATCATCATTAGCTTCCTCACTAATTGGTGTAGTAGTCACAAGAACAGATTTCTGTGATGAACTACTTTCCAATAAGGGAGATGATACAATTACCTTATCAAGTTTTCTACTTTTCCTCCCACTCACTTCTTTCGAGAGAAACTCCTTCTCTAGAAAGTATCCATTCTTAGCAACGAATGTCTTGCCTTCGGATCTGTGATAGAAGGTGTACCCAATAGTCTCCTTTGGGTATCCTATGAAGACATATTTCTCCGATTTGGTTTTGAGCTTATCAGGATGAAACTTTTTCACATAAGCATCACAACCCCAAACTTTAAGAAATGACAACTTTGGTTTCTTGCTAAACCACAGTTCAGATTGTGTCGTCTAAACGGACTTAGATGGTGCCCCTTTTTAACGTGAATGCAACTGTCTTTAATGCATAACCTTAAAAACGATAGTGGTAAATTGGTAAGAAACATCATAGATTTGCACTATATCTAATAAAGTACGGCTATGACGTTCGGACATACCATTATGCTGTGGTGTTCCGGGTGGCGTGAGTAGTGAAACTATTTCACATCTTTTTTAACTAAAGGCCAAACTCGTAACTCAAATATTTGTCTCCGCGATCAGATCGTAGAAGCCTTATTTTCTTGTTACGATGATTCTCCACTTCACTCTGAAATTCTTTGAACTTTTCAAATGTTTCAGACTTATGTTTCATCAAGTAGATATATTCATATCTGCTCAAATCATCTGTGAAGATCAGAAAATAATGATACCTATCGCGAGCCTCAATATTCATCGAACCACATACATCAGTATGTATGATTTCCAACAAATCTGTTGCTCGCTCCATTGTTCCGAAGAACAAAGTCTTAGTCATCTTGCCCATCAGGCATGGTTCGCAAGCATCAACTTATTCATAATCAAGTGATTCCAAAAGCCCATCAGCATGGAGTTTCTTCATGCGCTTTACACCAATATGACCTAAACGGCAGTGCTACAAATAAGTTGCACTATCATTATTAACTTTGCATCTTTTTGTTTCAATATTATGATTATGTCTATCACTATGATCGAGATCCAACGAACTATTTTCATCGGGTGTGTAACCATATAAGGTTTTATTCATGTAAACAGAACAACAATTTATTCTCTTACTTAAATGAATAACTGTATTGCAATAAACATGATCAAATCATATTCATGCTCAACGTAAACACCAAATAACACTTATTTAGGTTCAACACTAATCCCAAATTTATAGGGAGTGTGCGATGATGATCATATCAATCTTGGAACCACTTCCAACACACATCGTCACTTCACCCTTAACTAGTCTCTGTTTATTCTGCAACTCCCGTTTCGAGTTACTAATCTTAGCAACTGAACTAGTATCAAATACTGAGGGGTTGCTATAAACACTAGTAAAGTACATATCAATAACATGTATATCAAATATACTTATGTTCACCTTGCCATCCTTCTTATCTGCCAAATACTTGGGGTAGTTCCGCTTCCAGTGACCAATCCCTTTGCAGTAGAAGCACTTAGTCTCAGGCTTAGGACTAGACTTGGGTTTCTTCACTTGAGCAGCAACTTGCTAGCCGTTCTTCTTGAAGCTCCCCTTCTTCCTTTTTGCCCTTTTCTTGAAACTAGTGGTCTTGTCTACCATCAACACTTGATGTTTTTCTTGATTTCTACCTTCGTCGATTTTAGCATCACGAAGAGCTTGGGAATCGTTTCCGTTATCCCTTGCATATTATAGTTCATCACGAAGTTCTACTAACTTGGTGATGGTGACTAGAGAATTCTGTCAATCACTATTTTATCTGGAAGATTAACTCCCACTTGATTCAAGCGATTGTAGTACCCAGACAATCTGAGTACATGCTCTATAGTTGAGCGATTCTCCTCCATCTTTTAGCTATAGAACTTGTTGGAGACTTCATATCTCTCAACTCGGGTATTTGCTTGAAATATTAACTTCAACTCCTGGAACATCTCATATGGTCCATGACGTTCAAAACATCTTTGAAGTCCCGATTCTAAGCCGTTAAGCATGGTGCACTAAACTATCAAGTAGTCATCATATTGAGCAAGCCAAACGTTCATAACGTCTGCATCTGCTCCTGTAATAGGTCTGTCACCTAGCGGTGCATCAAGGACATAATTCTTCTGTGCAGCAATGAGGATAAACCTCAGATCACGGATCCAATCCGCATCATTGCTACTAACATTTTTCAATACAATTTTCTCTAGGAACATATCAAAATAAACATATGAAAGCAACAACGCGAGCTATTGATCTACAACATAGATATGCTAATACTATCAGGACTAAGTTCATGATAAATTTAAGTTCAATTAATCATATTACTTAAGAACTCCCACTTAGATAGACATCCCTCTAATCCTCTAAGTGATTGCGTGAACCAAATCAACTAAACCATGTCCGATCATCACGTGAGATGGAGTAGTTTCATTGGTGAACATCACTATGTTGATCATATCTACTATATGATTCACGCTCGACCTTTCGGTCTCCGTGTTCCGAGGCCATATCTGTATATGCTTGGCTCGTCGAGTATAACCTGAGTATTCTGTGTGTGCAACTATTTTGCACCCGTTGTATTTGAACGTAGAGCCTATCACACCCGATCATCACGTGGTGTCTCAGCACGAAGAACTTTCGCAACGGTGCATACTCAGGGAGAACACTTCTTGATAATTAGTGAGAGATCATCTTAAAATGCTACCGTCAATCAAAGCAAGATAAGATGCATAAAAGATAAACATCACATGCAATCAATATAAGTGATATGATATGGCCATCATCATCTTGTGCTTGTGATCTCCATCTTTGAAGCACCGTCGTCATCACCATCGTCACCAGCGCGACACCTTGATCTCCATCGTAGCATCGTTGTCGTCTCGCCAATCTTTATGCTTCCACGACTATCGCTACCGCTTAGTGATAAAGTAAAGCATTACAGCGCGATTGCATTGCATACAATAAAGCGACAACCATATGGCTCCTGCCAGTTGCCGATAACTCGGTTACAAAACATGATCATCTCATACAATAAAATTTAGCATCATGTCTTGACCATATCACATCACAACATGCCCTGCAAAAACAAGTTAGACGTCCTCTACTTTGTTTGTTGCAAGTTTTACGTGGCTGCTACGGGCTTAAGCAAGAACCAATCTTACCTACGCATCAAAACCACAACGATAGTTTGTCAAGTTGATGCCGTTTTGACCTTCGCAAGGACCGGGCGTAGCCACACTCGGTTCAACTAAAGTTGGAGAAACTGTCACCCGCAAGCCACCTATGTGCAAAGCACGTCGGGAGAACCGGTCTCGCGTAAGCGTACGCGTAATGTCGGTCTGGGCCGCTTCGTCCAACAATACCGCCGAACCAAAGTATGACATGCTGGTAGGCAGTATGACTTATATCGCCCACAACTCACTTGTGTTCTACTCGTGCATATAACATCAAATCATAAAACCTAGGGTCTGATACCACAGTTGGGGAACGTAGTAATTTCAAAAAAATTCCTACGCACGCGCAAGATCATGGTGATGCATAGCAACGAGAGGGGAGAGTGTTGTCTACGTACCCTCGTAGACCGTAAGTAGAAGCGTTATATCAACGCCGTTGATGTAGTCGAACGTCTTCACGATCCGACCGATCCAAGTACCGAAAGCATGGCACCTCTGAGTTCTGCACACGTTCGGCTCGGTGACGTCCTCGCCTTCTCGATCTAGCAAGATGGGCGAAGTAGTAGATGACTTCCGGCAGCACGACAGCATGGTGACGGTGTTGGTGAAGAACAATCTCCGTAGGGCTTCGCCTAAGCACTACGAAAACTATGACGGAGGATAAACTAGAGGAGACGGGGTTGCTGGCACACGGCTTGGTGTTTCTTGATCTGTCTTTGGTGCTAGCCCTGCCCTTCTATTTATATGTTGAGCCCTGGGGTCGAAACTTGGAGTAAAAGCCTCCACAAAGTCGGTTTCACCCGAAAGGCAAGAGTCCTTCTCGGACTCCAGGGCCAGACGCCAGGGTTCCCGGCGTCTGGACCCAGACGCCAGAGACCCTGGCGTCTGGCCTCTGGACTCCGCAAAACTTCCTTTTGCGCTTTCCAAAAACCTTGTAGGCTTTCCCCTTTGGCCCAAATAAACTGTTCTCGTACCCAAACATTTCGGGAAACATCCGGAACCCCTTTCGGTGATTTCCAGAACCCTTCCGGTGACCAAACACTATTATCCCATATATCAAACTTTGTCTCCGGACGATTCCGGAGTTCCTCGTCATGTCCGTGATCTCATCCCGGACTCCGAACAACATTCAGTCACCAATATACATAACTCACATAGTACTATATTGTCAACGAACGTTAAGCGTGCGGACCCTACGGGTTCGAGAACTATGTAGACATGACCGAGACACCTCTCTGGTCAATAAACAATAGCAGGACCTGGATGCCCATATTGGCTCCTACATATTCTACGAAGATCTTTATCGGTCAGACCGCATAACAACATACGTTGTTCCCTTTGTCATCGGTATGTTACTTGCCCGAGATTCAATCGTCGGTATCTCAATACCTAGTTCAATCTCGTTACCGGCAAGTCTCTTTACTCGTTCCGTAATACATCATCTCGCAACTAACTCATTAGTTGCAATGCGTGCAAGGCTTACGTGATGTGCATTACCGAGAGGGCCCAGAGATACCTCTCCGACAATCGGAGTGACAAATCCTAATCTCAAAATACGCCAACCCAACATTCACCTTTGGAGACACCTGTAGAGCTCCTTTATAATCACCCAGTTATGTTGTGACGTTTGGTAGCACACAAAGTGTTCCTCCGGTAAACGGGATTTGCATAATCTCATAGTCATAGGAACATGTATAAGTCATGAAGAAAGCAATAGCAACATACTAAACGATCGGGAGCTAAGCTAATGGAATGGGTCAAGTCAATCAGATCATTCATCTAATGATGTGATCCCATTAATCAAATAACAACTCTTTGTCTATGGTTAGGAAACATAACCATCTTTGATTAATGAGCTAGTCAAGTAGAGGCATACTAGTGACACTCTGTTTGTCTATGTATTCACACATGTATTATGTTTCCGGTTAATACAATTCTAGCATGAATAATAAACATTTATCATGAAATAAGGAAATAAATAATAACTTTATTATTGCCTCTAGGGCATATTTCCTTCATTTTCGTACCCTACCATAATCTCTTAATTAGTTCTCCGCTATTATTGACTTTGGAGTGACTCTTTGTTGCATGTTGAGGGATAGTTATGTGATCCAATTATGTTATTATTGTTGAGAGAACTTGCACTAGTGAAAGTATGAACCCTAGGCCTTGTTTCCTAGCATTTAAATACCGTTTACGCTCACTTTTACCGTTAGTTTCCTTGCTGTTTTTATATTTTCAGATTACAAAAACCTTTATCTACCATCCATATTGCACTTGTATCACCATCTTTTCGCCGAACTAGTGCACCTATACAATTTACCATTTTATTGGGCGTGTTGGGGACACAAGAGACTCTTTGTTATTTGGTTGCAGGGTTGCTTGAGAGAGACCATCTTCATCCTACGCCTCCTATGGATTGATAAACCTTAGGTCATCCACTTGAGGGAAATTTGCTACTGTCCTACAAACCTCTGCAGTTGGAGGCCCAACAACGTCTACAAGAATGTTGTGTCGTAGACATCACTCCCCTTTTGAAGGATTCAGGAATTTTTCCACCAAGGCTTCGCCCGTAAAAGAACTTAATCCCGCCTGCACTGGGATTAGATCTGCAGGGGGAAGGTAGCCTTGCGCCTGGAGCTTGGTCAGCTGGGCATGGGATACTGAGCATCTCTCCCAATCGCCTTTTCTGGAGCCATGAGGGCGGGAGGAAGAACTGGGAGCGCTAGCCATGTTTGAGTTGTTTCTCCTAGCGAGCTCTAAGGATTTTCCGCCTAGTGTGGAATGGCATCTGAGATCCAATCCGTTTATATAGATGTTTTTTATGGCCAGGTGTTATGTGCAAAAAATACTCTAACATTTTGTATTCGTTCGACACGTGGAAGCAAAAGATACGGAGGCGCGGGAGCCAAAGGGTATGACATTAAATGAATAGCCGAATATAACTCTTCAGGTTAGATGCTTTGAAGTATTTGGAGGAGGAACCCACCTTGCAATGCCGCAGACAACCTACGCGCCAAACACACAATCATTGAAGCCTGGTTCGGGGGCTACTAAGGGAGTCCTGGATTAAGGGGTCCTCGGGCGTCCGGGCTATATGACATGGGCCAGACTAATGAGCCGTAAAGATACAAGACAGAAGATGTTCTCCTGTGTCCGGATGGGACTCTCCTTGGCGTGTAAGGCAAGCTTAGCATGCGGATATGAATATTCCTTTCTCTGTAAACCGACTTTGTACAGCCCTAGCCCCCTCCGGTGTCTATATAAACTGGAGGATTTAGTCCATAGAGGCAATCATAATCATACAAGCTAGACAATTAGGGTTTAGCCATTACGATCTCGTGGTAGATCAACTCTTGTAACCCATATACTCATCCAAGTCAATCAAGCAGGACGTAGGGTATTACCTCCATCAAGAGGGCCCGAACCTGGGTAAAACATCGTGTCCCTTGTCTCATGTTACCATCAAACCTTAGACGCATAGTTCAGGACATTCTACCCAAGATCTGCCGGTTTTGACACTGACGGTCGATGTGTGGAGTAATAGTAGTAGATGCAGGCAGGAGTCAGTCTACTAATCTTGGACGTGATGCCTATGTAATGATCATTGCCTAGATATCGTCATAATTATTTGAAGTTCTATCAATTGCCCAACAGTAATTTGTTCACCCACCGTTTGCTATTTTTCTCGAGAGAAGCCACTGGTGAAACCTACGGCCTCCGGGTCTTATTTCTCATATATTTGCCTTTGCGGTCCACTTTTTCCTTGCTTATATTTTCAGATCTATTAAACCAAAAATCCAAAAATAACTTGCTGTAATTTATTTTATTTGGCGTTTGATCTATCAATATATTACAACCTTTCTCCCGTCAACTCGCCAATTTCTGGCGCCGCTACCCGAAAGGGATTGACAACCCCATTAACGCATCGGGTTGCGAGGTGTTGTTATTTGTGTGCAGGTGTTGTTTACATTCTGTTGCTTGGTTCTCCTACTGGTCCGATACCTTGGTTTCATAACTGAGTGAAATACTCTACTGTCGTTGTCCTACATCATCCCTCCCTCTTCGGGGAAATACCGACGTAGTTCCAGCTGCCATCAAGGAGAATTTCTGGCGCTATTGTTGGGGGGATCTTCAACATAAACCAGGTTCCTAATCATAAATCTCATCTCCTCGCAATTTACATTATTTGCCATTTGCCTCTTGTTTCCCTCTCCCCCACTTCACAAAAATTTGCCATTTTATTCGCCTCTCTTTTTCTGTTCGTTGTCTTCCTGCCAGATCTATTTTTGTGTGCGTTCTTGTTCGCGTAGTCATGACGCCTCAAAGAAAATATTATGATGTTACTTACCCCAATATTTTGCTCGAAATTGAGAAAAGTACTAAGGAGTATATGACTACACAATTTGAGCATAATAAGTATTTTACTAAAGAACTAAAGGAGCACTCCGTTGTGCTAGATGCTATTACGAAACAACTTGATGATATTAGTAGAGAAGTTTGCAACCTCCAATCTAAGTATGCTTTTGCCGAAAGTTTGTTAGGAAAAATATCTGATGCACAAGCTACCTTAGTGAATCAAATGGCCGCTAAACCAATCTCATTAGAGGATAAAATTGATGAAGATCTTAAAATGATTGGTGTTTCTTCTATTGATACCTTGTTTACTAAAGTTAAGAATGATGAAAAAGGGACTGGAGAAGAGTCAACTTTAGGTAGAAGGCATCCCAATATTTCGGAGGGTGAAAATCTTGTCGAGAAAATTGATGAAAGTGGGTTTGGAGAGTTCAAAACTTTATTTAGTGATGCACCCATTATTTTGTATTACAAAGAATTTAATTATGATAGTTGCTCTTTGATTGATTGTATTTCTTTGTTGCAATCCATGATAAATTCATCCCATGCTTATGAATAAAATAAAGCTTTTACTAAACATATTGTTGATGCTATGATGAAAGCTTTTGAAGAAAAATTGCAATTAGAAGTTTCAATTCCTAGAAAATTGTATGACGAGTGGGAACCTACTATCAAAGTCAAGATTAAAAATTATGAGTGTTTTTCTTCGTGTGACTTGGGTGCTAGTGTTTCCACAATTCCGAAATATTTATGTGATGTGCTTGGTCTTACCAATCTTGAAGAATGTTCCTTAAATTTGCACTTGGAGGATTCCACTATTAAAAAGCCTATGGGAATGATTAATGTTGTTCTTATTCTTGAAAATAGGAATTATGTGACCCTAGATTTCATTGTTCTTGATATTGATTGCAATCCGTCTTGTCCAATTATTCTTGGTAGACCGTTTTTACGCACTATCGGTGCCGTGATTGATATGGAAGAAGGCAATATTAAGTTCCAATTTCCTTTGAGGAAGGATATGGAACACTTTCCTAGAAGTAGAATTAAGACACCCTATGAATCAATCATGAGGGCATCTTATGGATCTCGAACCAAAGATGACAAAACTTAGATCCTTGCTTTATGCCTAGCTAAGGGCGTAAAACTATAACGCTTGTTGGGAGGCAGCCCAATGAATAAAATTTATTTTTGCTTTTTGCTTTATGTTCTTGAGTGTTAGCACAATTATGCTACTATTATAATTGTGTTTTTTGTGTTTTAATTAGTGTTTTGCCAAGTAAAGCCTTTAGGATCTTCTTGGGCAATAGTTGTTTAATCTTGCTGAAAAAACAGAAAGTTTGCGTTCATGAAATTAATTTTCATTTTTTACTAGAGAGCAATAAAATACCCATTTGACTTGCGGTAGATCAACACAAATTTCTCAGGACGTACCACTTGTTCAGAGTTTTTTGAGTTACAGAAGTATTCTAAATAGTTGGATTGCTATAGACTGTTCTGTTATGACAGATTCTGTTTTTTTGTGTTGTTTGCTTATTTTGATGGCCCTATGGTGTTCTTTGATGAGTTTTTGCCATAGAAAAGTTGGAATACAGTAGATATAATACAAAAAAATATTAATTGGTTCGATACATCACTTATAGTAGTGGTTTATTATTCTTGTACTAACGGATCTCAGGAAGGCTTTGTTTAGTTTTGTGTGATTGAAGTATCCAGGTTTTGGGTTATCTTATG
This sequence comes from Triticum monococcum, assembly GCA_034509565.1. NCBI lineage: Eukaryota > Viridiplantae > Streptophyta > Magnoliopsida > Poales > Poaceae > Triticum > Triticum monococcum. Next base: position 595,834,525 of record CM067843.1, on the reverse strand, counting down.
ATGGATGAAGGAAAGATGTAAGAGCCTAAGCTTGGGGATGCCCTGGCATCCCAAGCTATTATTCAAGAATGAGCAACCAACTAAGCTTGGGGATGCCCCCGAGTGGCATCCCCGCTCTCTTCCAACAACTGTCGGTATTTTACTCGAGACTATATTTTTATTCGTCACATGATATGTGTTTTGCTTGGAGAGTCTTGTATTATATGTGTATTTGCTTCTTTTATTTTGTGTTTTAAGTTAGCAATCCTTGCTGGACACACCTATTTGAGAGAGCCAAAATTATGTCATGACTTGTTATAATTGCTCTCTATGCTTCACTTAAATCTTTTATGAGCTAGGACTTGCTCTAGTGCTTCACTTAGTTCTTTTTTAGCACGGTGTGCTTTGTTATTTTTGAAGAAATCCTCTCTTGCTTCACTTAGACTTATTTGAGAGTTAGTAAAATTTTGAAGAAATTCTCTCTTGCTTCACTTAAATTATTTTGAGAGAAAGAAAATTTGTTATGCTCATGATCTTCACTTATATTTGGTTGAGCTTATGAAAAGCAACTCATGAAAATTAGTCCCAAAGTGATAGATATCCAGGAAGGTAAAGTAAAGAAAATGTCATGAAGATCATTGGACAAAATAAACTTGATTCTTAGTAATAGTTTTGAGATATGATGATGTGATATGTGAGTTATGTTGATGAGTAATTGTGCTCTAGTAGCAATATTGGTGTTAAGGTTTGTGATTCCCTATGCATGCACGAAAGTCAATAATCATGCAATGAAATTATATCCTACTTGTGGTGCATTATTCGATGTTAATTATGCTTAATGCTTTCTTATGAGATTATTCGGTTCTTGGTTGGTCGCTTCCCAATCTTTTGCTAGCCTTCATTTTGCACTAAGTATGACCTCTATTTGTGCATCCAAAATCCTTTAAACTAGTTTTGCCACATGAGTCCACTATATCTACCTATATGCGGTATTCTTTTGCCGTTCGCAAATTTGCATGTGCCATCTCTCATTTTCAAAATAAACTTCTCTTTTGTCTGTTTGTTCCGCTCGCGGAGCGGTGAGGGGTGGCTAATATTTTCCCTGCTAGATGTGTTATTCTCAAGATGAGTGTTTATTCACTTGTCATTGCACGAGAGTAAGGGAAAGGTATTAGGGATGCCCAGTCCCGAAATGCAAAAATAAAAATGAATTTACTTTAAGTTGTCAAATAATAAATTCCTTGGAAAGTGTTGGTATGGAGGGCACCCGTGGATACGGCTAGCCATGGAAAGTGAAAGTTATGGTGGAAAAAGGAATAAACTTTATTTTCTGTTTGGGAACCGCCTATGGCATGTCTATCATGGAAAGTGTTCGGAACTCTAAGTCGTTTTCGTTGGTGGGATGGATACACCTCCCAAAATGTTTTTTATCTCAAATTTTTCGCTTTGAGCTCTGACACCTCTCCAAATCCCTACTTCCCTCTGCGAAGGGACTTTCTTTTACTTTATGCAATTTTTATTTTGAAATTTGAGTCTCCATCTTATCTCATAAAAAGCACCAACTAGGAGGCAATATGATCGTGCTCAAGTATTGGGTGTAGTTAATATTCGAGTGTGTTTCATGAATGGATCAATGTTTGAGCATGATGGGCTAGGGATAACTTATTTTAGCATTGATATTTTGAAAGACATGGTTGCTTGTTGATATGCTTGAGTATCTAAATTATTATGTCAAAACTAGACTATTACTTTGAATCATATAAAAGTCCAAATGTCCATGCTATAAACAAAAGAATATGATATGACTTGATGAACAACACTCCACATCAAAAAGTCTATTTTTATCAATTACCTACTCGAGGACGAGTAGGAGTTAAGCTTGGGGATGCTGATACGTTTCCAATGTATTTATAATGTTTGATTGTTCCATGCTATTTTATTAATAATCTTGGATGTTTTATAATCATTTTATGGTCAGTTTATATCATTTTTTGGTACTAGCCTATTGACATAGTGCCCAGTGCCAGTTCCTGTTTTTTCCATGCTTTTTACATCGCAGGAAACCAATATCAAATGGAGTCCAAATGGCACGAAACTTTACGATGATTTTTTATGGGCCAAAAGGAAGTAGATGGGCTCTGGTTGCACCTGGGGGCTGCCCCGAGGATGGCACAACCCACCAGGGCATGCCAGGAGGCCCTGACGCGCCCCCGTGGGTTGTGCCCACCTCGGGTGCCCCCCAGACCGCCTCTTTGTTCTATAAATACCCAAATATTCCCAAAACCCTATGGGAGTCGACGAAATATTCATCCAGCCGCCATAGAGTCCAGAATCACCAGATCCAATCTAAACACCATCACGGAGGGGTTGACCCCTTCCACTGGTGCCTCTCTGATGATGCGTGAGTAGTTCTTTGTAGACCTTTGGGTCCGTAGTTAGTAGCTAGATGACTTCATCTCTCTCTCTTGATTCTCAATACAATGGTCTCTTGGAGATCCATATGATGTAACTCCTTTGCGGTGTGTTTGTTGGGATCGATGAACTTCGAGTTTATGATCAGATCTATGTTTTTATATCCATGAAAGTATTTGAGTTTCTTTGATCTCTTTTATGCGTGATCTCTTATAGCCTCGTATTTCTTCTTTGATATTTGGGTTTTGTTTGGCCAACTCAATCTATTTATCTTGCAATGGGAAGAGGTGCCCGGTAGTGGGTTCGATCTTACGATGCTTGATCCCAGTGACAGAAAGGGAACTGACACGTATGTATCGTTGCTACTAAGGATAAAAAGACGGGATCTATATCTACCGCCATATATATAAACGGATCTTGTCTACATCATGTCATCGTTCTTATTGCATTACTCCATTTTCTATGAACTTAATACACTTGATGCATGCTGGATAGCGGTCGATGTGTGGAGTAATAGTGGTAGATGCAGGCAGGAGTCGGTCTAATAATCTTGGACGTGATGCCTATGTAATGATCATTGCCTGGATATAATCATAATTATTCGAAGTTCTATCAATTGCCCAATAGTAATTTCTTCACCCACCGTTTGCTATTTTTCTCGAGAGAAGCCACTAGTGAAACCAACGACCCCCGGGTCTTATTTCTCATATATTTGCCTTTGTGATCCACTTTTTCCTTGCTTTTATTTTCAGATTTATTAAACCAAAAATCCAAAAATACCTTGCTGCAATTTATTTTATTTGGCATTCGATCTATCAATCTATTGCAACCTTTCTCCGTCAACTCGCCAATTTCTGGCGCCGTTACCCGAAAGGGATTCACAACCCCTTTAACACGTCGGGTTACGAGTTGTTGTTATTTGTGTGCAGGTGTTGTTTATATTGTGTTGCTTGGTTCTCCTACTAGTTCGATACCTTGGTTTCATAACTGAGGTTAATATTCTACCGTCGTGGTGCTACATCATCCCTCCCTCTCCGGGGAAATACCGACGTAGTTCCAGCTGCCATCAATCAACGTGATCGACGTCCAGGCCCTGACACCGCACATCACCCCCCTTAGTTGTACGACTCTGCAGAGTTATTATTATGTGCCGAGGTTGATACCTTGCCAAGCACTTCTGATGTTAACCCTGTAGTGTAGCTATTCGATCATGATAATCGAGGATGATTCCTCCTTCACCACTCCTGATAATGATTCTGTCGTGCAACCCCTCAAGTGTGGACCAACGAGGGTGATTCCTCCAAGTCCACCTTGATGGTTACATCGAGTGGGAACCCATCGAGGGTGATTCCTCGGGTTTCCCCCTTGCTGTTTCAGACACACGGTTACTTTGACTTACCACAGAATCATGATGACATCGGGTCGGCCCCGAGGGCTACCCGCGAGTGATGTGAAGTCGGGTTGACCTAGAGGGTACCCGCGAGATAATTAGGTGGCCCGACGGGGCATTCTTAGACCTTGTCGTAAGTCTATGAAACGGGGCGACGGTGTCACATGATCGTGAGTCTCTACTCGTTATGACGTGCTCCCAAGACACTAACTGTTTGGATCTTTGATCCGAGTAGGCCTCTGGCCTTTTTCGCACTAACCAGCATGCTGGAATAAGTATGGTCACTCTGCGTTGTATGCATCAGCCGAAGCTTTCCAGACGTCAGCGACTGAGCGGCGCGCACTGGATTGGACTGTGTAAGTAGCTGCCTTATTAAAGGAGGTAGCTAGGTCTGTTCACCGGCCGTGTACGCAACGTGCAGGAGTGCAAAGGGCGATGGGCCCAAGAGCCTTGCGCGCTTAGGATTTAGACTAATGTGCTGACCTCTCTGTCGAGCCTAGGTAGGGCTGCGGTTTGTTGATCGGCTGAGGCCGGTCATGACCTGATAGTGTGTCCGGCGGAGTTGATCGAGCGTGTTGGGTTAAGTTGGTGCACCCTTCCAGGGAAGAATTATATCTATTCGAATAGCTGGGTCCACGATAACGGACGCTCGGAGTTGTATCCCGATCGGTACAACTGGAACTGGATACTGGATGCTGAGGCATGTAATGGATATGATGGCTCCGGGATTGTATAGTCGCAGGAAGTTGAGGAAGTGATCTACGGGCAATGTTACAACATACTTACTAATATTATAATATGCCACTCTTATCTCTTCTGATGCTGCAAGATGCTTGGAGCTCCTTGAAGATGCTAGTCTTTGATAGGCTAGGCTTTCCCCTTCTCTTCTGGCATTCTGTAGTTTAGTCCATAGATACAACCCATTCTTTGATACATATGCATATTTAGTTTAGATCTGATGTAAGTCTTGCGAGTACTTTGGCTGAGTACTCACGGTTGCTTTGCTACATCTTTTCCCCCATACCCAATTGTTGCGACCAGATGATGGATCCCAGGAGCCAGACGACACCACTGATGACTACTACTACCCGAGGGTGCCTACTACTACGTGACTGCAGCTAACGACCTGGAGTAGTTAGGAGGCTCCTAGGCAGGAGGCTTGCCTTTTCGATCATTGTTGCTTTTGTGCTAGCCTTCTTAAGGCAGACTTGTCTAACTTATGTCTGTACTCAGATATTATTGCTTCCGCTGACTCATCTGAATTCGAGCTTAAGTATTCGAGCCCTCGAGGCCCCCTCGCTTGTAATATAAAGCTTGTATTATTTTATTTGGTGTCTAGAGTTGTGTTGTGATATCTTCCTGTGAGTCCTTGATCTTGATCATACACATTTGCATGTATGATTAGTGTATTATTGAATCGAGGGCGTCACACGCTTCTGATTTCGACCTACGAGGGTACGTAGACACACTCTCCTCTCTCATTGCTATGCATCTCCTAGAGTTGTGTGATCGTAGGTAAGTTTTTTGAAATACTGCGTTCCCCAATAGTGGTATCAGAGCCAGGTTTATGCATAGATGTTATATGCACGAGTAGAACACAAAGAGTTGTGGCGATAATAGTCATATTTCTTACCAGCATGTCATACTTTGATTCGGCGGTATTGTTGGATGAAGCGGCCCAGACCGACATTACATGACCGCGTTCGTGAGAATGGTTCTACCGCCGTGCTTCGCACACAGGTGGCTAGTGGGTGTCCATTGCTCCAGCTTTAGTTGAATCGAGTTTGACTATGCCTGTTCCTTGTTGAAGGTTAAAACAACACACTTGGTGAAAAGTCATTGTGGTTTTGATGCATAGGTAAGAACGGTTCTTGCTAGAAGCCCATAGCAGCCATGTAAAACTTGCAACAACAAAGTAGAGGACGTCTAACTTGTTTTTGCAGGGCATGTTGTGATGTGATATGGTCAAGATATAATGATATATAAATTGTTGTATGAGATGATCATGTTTTGTAAAAGTTATCGGCAACTGGCAGGAGCCATATGGTTGTCGCTTTATCGTATGAAATGCAATCGCCATGTAATTGCTTTACTTTATCACTAAGCGGTAGTGATAGTTGTAGAAGCAATAGTTGGCGAGATGACAATGATGCTACGATGGAGATCAAGGTGTCAAGCCGGTGACGATGGTGATCATGACAGTGCTTTGGAGATGGAGATCAAAGGCACAAGATGATGATGGCCATATCATATCACTTATATTGATTGCATGTGATGTTTATCCTTTATGCATCTTATTTTTCTTAGTACGGTGGTAGCATTATAAGATGATCTCTCACTAAATTTCAAGGTATACGTGTTCTCCCTAAGTATGCACCATTGCTACAGTTTGTCGTGCCAAGACACCTAGTGATGATTGGGTGTGATAAGCTCTGCGTTCACATACAACGGGTGCAAGCCAGTTTTGCACAAGCAGAATACTCAGGTTAAACTTGACGAGCCTAGCATATACAAATATGGCCTCGGAACACTAAGTCCGAAAATTCTAGCGCGAATCATATACTAGATATGATCAACATAGTGATGTTCACCATTGAAAACTTCTCCATCTCACGTGATGATTGGACATGGATTAGTTGATATGGATTACGTGATCATTTAGATGACTAGAGGGATGTCTATCTAAGTGGGAGTTCTTAAGTAATATGATTAATTGAACTTTAATTTATCATGAACTTAGTACCTGATAGTATTTTGCATGTCTATGTTGTTGTAGATAAATGGCACGTGCTATTGTTCCTTTGAATTTTAATGCGTTCCTAGAGAAAGATAAGTTGAAAGATTATGGTAGCAACTACATGGACTGGGTCCATAACTTGAGGATTATCCTCATTGATGCATAGAAGAATTACGTCCTGGAAGCACCGCTAGGTGCAAAGCCCGCTGTAGGAGCAACTCCCGATGTTAGGAACGTCTGGCAGAGCAAAGTTGATGACTACTCAATAGTTCAGTGTGCCATGCTTTATGGCTTAGAATCAGGACTTCAACGACGTTTTGAACATCATGGAGCATTTGAGATGTTCCGGGAGTTGAAGTTAATATTTCAAGAAAATGCCCGGATTGAGAGATATGAAGTCTCCAATAAGTTCTAAAGCTGCAAAATGGAGGAGAATAGTTCTGTCAGTGAACATATACTCAGAATGTCTGGTACCACAACCACTTGACTCAACTGGGAGTTAATCTTCCTGATGATAGTGTCATTGACAGAGTTCTTCAATCACTGCCACCAAGCTACAAAAGCTTCGTGATGAACTATAATATGCAAGGGATGGATAAGACAATTCCTGAGCTCTTCGCAATGCTAAAGGCTGCGGAGGTAGAAATCAAAAAGGAGCATCAGGTGTTGATGGTCAACAAGACCACTAGTTTCAAGAAAAAGGGCAACGGGAAGAAGGGGAACCTCAAGAAGAACGGCAAGCAAGTTGTTGCTCAAGTGAAGAAGCCCAAGTCTGGACCTAAGCCTGAGAGTAAGTGCTTCTATTGCAAAGGGACTGGTAACTGGAAGAGGAACTGCCCCAAGTATTTGGCGGATAAGAAGGATGGCAAAGTGAAAGGTATATTTGATATACATGTTATTGATGTGTACCTTACTAATGCTCACAGTAGCGCATGGGTATTTGATACTGGTTCTGTTGCTCATATTTGCAACTCGGAATAGGGGCTACGGTTAAGCGAAGATTGGCTAAGGACAAGGTGACGATGCGCGTGGGAAATGGTTCCAAAGTCGATGTGATCGCGGTCGGCACGCTACCTCTACATCTACCTTCGGGATTAGTTTTAGACCTGGATAATTGTTATTTGGTGCCAACGTTAAGCATGAATATTATATCTGGATCTTGTTTGATGTGAGACGGTTATTCATTTAAATCAGAGAATAATTGTTGTTCTATTTATATGAGTAATATCTTTTATGGTCATGCCACTACAAAAAGAAGACACATCCGTGACATTTTGGGCCAAACAAAAAAAATGCTGTCATACATATGACACTTCTATGACGATAATTGTGACAAAACCCAGTATCATCATAGATGTGGTGGGATCCTACTTCTATGACAAAAAATCATGACAAAAAATGGGCTTTTCGTCCTGGGCGGGCCGTAGACGCAGCTGCATGACATTCTTTGAGCCGTCCATGACGGAAAAAACCATGGTAGAAGCGAGGGGGAGGAAAATTTCGGGGAGTTCCCGGTTACGGTGGGAGGTCGGGGGCCGAGCGATGCGCGTTTTTCTCGTACACGTATGCGCGTGTGTGCGAGGCGTTGGCTGTAACTGAACCCGAGTGAGGCGTTGGGCTCTAACTGAACCCCGAGCGATTGCACTGCAGGCTACGCGTTACTGAACCCGAGCGATCGATCGATGAATGTTAACTAAACCCGATCGAGTGATTCCTTGGCTACTGCTACTAACTGAAACCGATCGATGGGATGAACAGTGAGCATTGCGGGGGGGGGTGGGGGGTCGGATGAACAGTGAGTGGTGGCGTTGCATTTGGATGAACAGGACGCCGTGGTGTGGTGGAGGGCTGGATGAACAGTAGACGGTGGAGGGGTGCCCGTGGAGGGGTGGATGAACAGGACCCCGTGGTGTGGAGGGCAGGATGAACAGTAGAAGGAGGAGGGGTGCCCGTGGATGGGTGGTTGAAAAGGACCCCGTGGTGTGGAGGGCTGGATGAACAGTAGACGGTGGAGGGGTGGTTGAACAGTAGCCAGTGGAGTAGCGCTCGGTGGAGGCTGGATGAACAGGAGCCCGTGGAGGCTGGAGGAGGTCGACGGTGGATGAACAGTAGCTTGTGGAGGTTGGAGGGGGTCGACGGTGGAGATGAACAATATCCCGTGGAGTCTCGTTTTGCGGTACGCCACACCCCTCCCGATGAACAGGACCCCCGTTTCGACCGTAGGAGGTCCGTTTCTTCTGTTTTGCTGTACGCCACACCCCTTCGGATCAACATGACCCCCGTTTCGACCGTAGGAGGTCCATTTCCTCCGTTTTGCGATACGCCACACCCCTCCCGATCAATAGGACCCCCGTTTCGACCGTAGGAGGTCCGTTTCCTCCGTTGTGCGGTACGCCAGGCCTCGTTTCCATCGCCACTTCCGTCCAAGCCCTCCTGATGAACACGACCACGCATTCCGTTCCGACCCATGAACACGACGACGACGCTGTTTCTCCGTTCTGACCCAGCCGTGTACACGAGCCCTCGCTGTACGTATGCACGAGTAGGTGTTCAAGACACTGCCCGTATGTACACATACGTGGCCATATTTTCTTTCTTGCACCCTGGCCGCCTCTACTACGACACGTGCGCGCCTCTACATCCACCAGTATATATGTATGTACATGTTCGCGACCAGAATGACAACGCTACGTACGCTTCGACCAGGTGGGTCCCGACTGTCAGGCACTTCCTTGCGTGCGAAGGTGTAGCTGGTGGGTCCCAGCAGTCAGGGGGAAACGTTTTTTTCGCAAAATACGGTGGCCCATCTGGTGGGTCCCTGCTGTCAGGTGGAGGAATCATTATTTTCCGCGTAATAAGGAGGCACTTCCTTGTTGCCGCCGTGGACCCAGCTCTCAGCCTCTCCACGTACAGTCCACGTCCGATGGAAGTCGTTCCTTGACCACGTTGACCACGCCGCGCTGAGAGCACCAGGGCGGTGGACGACGGCGAGGCCTAGGAAGGGGACGACGGGGAGCCGGGGAAGACACGGCAGTGGAAGCCCGCGCGCGCGGGGAGGAGTACGAGGGTTCACTAGTTCGGCTGCGGTGTGAGGCTGCCGTCGCCGCAGGGCCTGGCCAGCGGTGGGAATAGTAGGGGCCGGTGAGGCCTCCGTGGCAGCACAGCCGGCCACGGGAGGCAGGAGCATGCGGCACGTCCGGCGTTGCTTTGGCGGCTGGAGCAAGAAGACCAGAGGTTGAAGAAGCACTATGGCCGTGGACCCAGATGTCAGCCTCTCCACATACAGTCCACGTACGATGGAAGCCATTCCTTGACCATGTTGACCATGCCGCGCCGAGCGCACCAGGGCGGTGGACGACGGCGAGGCCTAGGAAGGGATGAAGTGGAGCCGGGGAAGACGCGGCAGTGGATGCCCACGCGTAGAGGAGTACGAGGGCACTGGTTCACTGCGGTGTGACGCTGCCGTCGCCGCAGAGTAACAGGGGGTGTGGGAGAGTAGAGGGATGGCCTGGCCAGCCGTGGGAGTAGTAGGGGTGGTGAGGCCTCCGCTGCATCGCAGCCGGCCACGGGAGGCAGGAGCACGAGGCACGACCGGCGCTGGTTTGGGCGGCTGGAGCAAGAAGACCAGATGTTGAAGAAGCACTACGGCCGTTGGATGGACATCGTACGGTCACTAGAGCTAGAATCGTGCATTACTGACTAAGTTGACAAAGCCCTCCGTCCCCGTCAACTTAGTAGGCCCACAAGTCAGCCTGCCACTATAATGGGTCCCAGCTAACAGGGGGAGTATTCATTTTTTTGTGCGTAATAAGGAGGCACTTCCTTGCGTGCGAAGATAAAGCTGGTGGGTCCAAGCTGTCAGCGGCGGTAACGTTTTTTTCGTGAAATAAAGAGGCCCTTTCGGTGGGTCCCTGATGTCAGGTGGAGGAATCATTATTTTGTGCGTAATAAGGAGGTATTTCCTTGCATGCGACCGTGGACCCAACTGTTGGCCTCTCCACGTACAGTCCACTTCAGATGCATGTCGGTCGTTGACCACGTTGACCAGGCCGCATCGAGAGCACCAGGGCGGTGGATGACGGTGAGGCCTAGGAAGGGAACGACACAGAGGCAGGGAAGACTCGGCAGTTGTTTCCCACACAGAGGGGAGTACGACGGTATGAGGGTTTACTAGTTCGTCTGCCGTCGCCGGAGAATAACAGCAGGTGTGGGTGAGTAGAGGGATGGCTAGGCCAGCGATGGGAGTATGGTGGGGCGGCGAGGAGGGAGCAGGCAGTCCCGCCGGCGCCTGTTTAAGCGGCTGGAGCAGGAAGAGCAGAGCTTGAAGAAGCACGACGGCCGTTGGATGGACATCCAACAGTCACTGCTTGTGCGTCAATCTTTTTTTAGGAAAGCCTGAAATCTATGGAAAACAGCATACAGCCCATCTGCCATTATTTCTAGTAATTTTCAGCCCATTTGCTAATTCTTAAGGTTTTTTTGGAGCCCATATTCTTTTTGTTAGCATTACAACCCAAATTGTGGCCACGGTTAAAAAATTATAGGAAATTTTGCATATTTCGGGGCGGTTCGAATTGTTTTTAATCCCGAAATTTCGACTCACATTCAAACTGATTTTAAAAATAAATGTATATCAATGTAAAATCCAACAAATTGTCCACGCATAAAAATTAATGTAATTTAAAATCTTGAAATGAAAAAAAATATTTGAAACTAATTGTCGGTTTGATGTGTTTTAAAAATGTACAGCCCATTTCTCATTACTGATGGGCCATTTTCTCGGCCACCCGAATGAAAGTTCTCCTCGTCTTGAAAGATTTGCAGCCCAATAGGCCTGACAAAGAGACTTACTTGGCAAATCACAAAATAATGGGCTGTGGGCGTGGACCCAGCTGTCAGCCTCTCTACGTACAGTACTCTTCCGATGGAAGTCGTTCCTTGACCATGTTGACCACGCTGCGTGGAGAGCACCACGGCGGTGGACGACGGCGAGGCCTAGGAAGGGGACGACGCGGAGCCGGGGAAGACGCGGCAGTGGAAGCCCGTGCGCGCGGAGAGGAGTATGAGGGTTCACTGGTTCGACTGCGGTGTGAGGCTGCCGTCGCCGCAGGGCCTGGACAGCGGTGGGAATAGTAGGGGCAGTGAGGCCTCCGAAGTAGCACAGCCGGCCACGGGAGGCAGGAGCATGCGGCCCGACCGGCACTGCTTTGGGTGGCTGGAGCAAGAAGACCAGAGGTTGAAGAAGCACTACGCCCGTTGGATGGACATCGTACGGTCACTGGAGCTAGAATCATTCATCTTGACTAAGTTGACAAAGCCCTCCGTCCCTGTCAACTTTGTTGGCCCACAAATCATCCTCCCACTATGGTGGGTCCTAGCTAGCAGGGGGGTATTCATTTTTTTGTGCGTAATAAGGAGGCACTTCCTTGCGTGCGAAGATATAGCTGGTGGGTCCGACATCTCAGTGGGGGGAACGTTTTTTTCGCGAAATACAGAGGCCCTTCCGGTGGGTCCCAGTTGTCAGGTCCTCGCAAAAAAGGGAAAGAAAATCAAAGACTTGGGAAGGCGTACAGAACAAGCTAGTGTACCAGTAAAGAGATGTTGCTGAGTTTTAGAAAAAAAGAAAGACGTGCTCCTGTAGCTGGTTCGAATCAAACCTAGACTATGACTATATATGGTGCTATGCTACTCTGCAAGTAATGAAACTGACATATCCAACGTTCGCTTCTCCTCTTCTCTACTTACTCTGCCTAGCATCAGAAGCTCTGGCCGCAGCAACCATGTCCGCTGGCTGCTCGTCCACCTGCTCTTCAGCAGGCAACAACCAGATATGCACCAAGTCACAACCCGTACCATCGCCTGTGGGTCTCATCACACCCTCGCTGGCACGCGCACCGCAGCCGATTTCTCATCGCAACCCGCTGCCGTTGGTGTGGTGCCACTGCTGCAAATCACGCAGAGTCATACGTCGTGTCTCAACCACAATCCGCAACCCTGGCCGAGTCTTCTACAAATGCCCGAATCATGGGGTAATAATATGTTTAAGTGTTGTTCTGCTGCTTTCAGTTGCTGATTTTTCTAATAGTTTGGTTGATGATCTACCAATTTGATTCGTGCAGAAAAGGGAAGATTCGTGTGATTTGTATTTCTGGGAAGTTGCTGATGTGGGGGAATGCAACTACGCTGATTATTTGGTTAGCCGAGGAATCCCAATACCAGCAGGTTGGGGTGTTGGACAAGTAACTGAAGGGACGACAGAAGAGGAAGATGCAGAGCAGAAGGTTAAAGATGCAGTTCCTCTGATCATGGCCCAGCAACTGCTGCTGAACGGCCTTGACAGCAATGAGGAGATGAAAGAGCTTGTGAAGATAATGGGCAAAATCGATGTGCTCTGTAGGATGATTGTCTCTTTATTTGAAGTGTATGTAGCACTCGTGATGTATTCAGTGGCTATGACATGAGCACTTTGCTGAAACTAGTAATGAATGAAACCTGTGTAGCAGGCTGGGCGTAGTGTTTTGAACATCTAATGATTTATATTAACGAAAATCAGGGGGTATCCCCTTTTTGCTCATATAAATAAATAAATAGCAGAGGCCCTGTCGGGTCAACTTTGTTCTCATTTGAAGACGTCGAGCAAATTGCAGTGCAACAACAAACTATGTTATCAAATTCAAGTTTCACAGCCAAATATGAGTACAACTAAACCACAATGTCATCATGTTTTAGTTGTCATACAATCACCAAACACAAATCAGCATACATAGCAAGTGATGTTCTCACAATAAAATACTAGGCAACATGTTTTTCAGGTTTCAGTTGTCATAGCAAACACAATTTCACATAGTAGATAAAAAATGTCTTCAGACAGGCAAATACGACAAAAGCAATGTAATCATCATCCGCGGCAGCAGCGTCAACATCTTCGCCATGTGTATCAGTCTGAATCGTAATTCCCCACGGTGTCATCTTCTTCTTCGTCCTCAACGTCCTCGAACGTTGGCTTCTTCTTGATCAACTCTTGTATGTCCACAGCACGACATGCAATCTTTTCACCGGCGTCGTTGACGTGATGGTTCTCAAAGATATTAGGAACATCTGTGTTATCTTGTACATCAGGAGCAGTGTAAGCATCATCTAGTTGTGCAACTTCATTAAACGAATTCCTCTACCCAAACCTTTGCAATACTCTCTAGTCATCGCTATGTGCAAATGTGTCTTCCAAGAAAAATATCTGTGTTGCTTGACTTGCCAAAATAAAAGGCTCATTGGTCAGGTACGCCGCCTTGACATTGATGGATTTGAAATAATCATCAGCTCTGGGTTTTGTGATCCTAGACAACAGGTTATACCAACGACAACACAACAGAACCACACACCGATGATCCTCAAAACTAGAGATATACTGCAACTGAACAATGTCTGTTATGTTAGCATACATTTCAGTTGTCTCTTTGTCATACGTATCCATGCTCATGATGGCACTGTTTTGTGTCTTCCTGCCTTCGTCTCCTGCAAGGGTGTTGTAGCGCACATCTCCAACAACGCAAGATTCATAATGTCTTACCCGAGTATCAGGACCCATTGCTAGTGAGTAAAGGGCATCATCAACTGCCTGCCCATCCTCCCACATCTTCTTAACCTATGGTTAGAAAATAGACAAGCTGATCATCTTATGTACTCAATATAATAAAAAAAATGACAATGCACTTCAAAAGCTTACATGGTTCTTGAACCATTTCGCAAATCCTACCATAGCCAGTTTGTCTATGTTTCTTGGATTTTGTGGCAGTAACTCCTCTTTGTAGATGCTGCACAACATAGTGATCGCGTCAAAAATCTAAATATATAAGAATGTGCTGCAAGTTTGGTAGATTATGATGTATAAGCTGCAGTACTGCACTTACTTGATATAAGGTAGTATCTCAGGACAGTTATTCAACACATACCAAACCATTTTGTCCAAATCTTTAGGTTTGTCCTCTTGTCGACTCTTCCCTATAACTCGAACAGAATAATCGAAAACATTGAGCCCGGGATTGTCTTCACCCACCTCTTTGCTAAGCTGATCAGCTGTTTCAATGTATTTTGAGCAGAATGTCAACGCTTCTGTAGCAATGTAGGCCTTTGCGATGGAACCCTCGGGTCTAGCTCTGTTCCTAACATAGCCATTGAAAGTGCCTAGCCACCTTTCAATAGGGTACATCCAGCCATACTATACTGGACCTCTAATTAGTGCCTCATCAGGTTGATGAACAGCCAAATGCACCATCACATCAAAGAAGGCTGGAGGATATATCTTCTCAAGGTCGCATAGGATAGTTGGTATCTTGTCTCTAAGATGCTCCAAAGCATCTATCCTGATATTCCTACTGCAGAGTTCCCTGAAGAATTGTCCCAACTCTGCAACTGCTCTGTATAAGTCAGGGCGGCCCAATCCTCTAAGGATAACAGGTAAAACCCTTTGAAGTAGGACGTGGCAGTCATGAGTTTTCAACCCTTGTACCTTGTTTCCATCTGCACTGACTCTCCTTTCAGGGTTGGAAGCAAATCCATGTGGGAATCTCACACGTGACAGGACCTCGCAGAATTCTTTTCTTTTTACCTTGTCCAAGACGTACACAGCTAGTGCCATATCCCGTGGTTTACCTTCATCTTGCACCTGCAAATCTTGTCTAATACCCAGGTGAAGGAAATATGCCCTAGAGGCAATAATAATATTATTATTTTATTTCCTTATATCATGATAAATGTTTATTATTCATGCTAGAATTGTATTATCCGGAAACATAATACTTGTGTGAATACATAGACAAACCAAACGTCACTAGTATGCCTCTACTTGACTAGCTCATTACTCAAAGATGGTCATGTTTCCTAACCATAGACATGTGTTGTCATTTGATTAACGGGATCACATTATTAGGAGAATGATGTGATTGACATGACCCATTCCATTAGCTTAGCACCCGATCGTTTAGTATGTTGCTATTGCTTTCTTCATGACTTGTACATGTTCCTATGACTATGAGATTATGCAACTCCCGTTTGCCGGAGGAACACTTTGTGTGCTACCAAACGTCACCACTTAACTGGGTGATTATAAAGGAGCTCTACAGGTGTCTCGAAAGGTACATGTTGGGTTGGCGTATTTCGAGATTAGGATTTGTCACTCCGATTGTGGGAGAGGTATCTCTGGGCCCTCTCGGTAATGCACATCACATAAGCCTTGCAAGGATTGCAACTAATGAGTTAGTTGCGAGATGATGTATTACGAAACGAGTAAAGAGACTTGCCGGTAACGAGATTGAACTAGGTATTGAGATACCGACGATCGAATCTCGGGCAAGTAAAATACCGATGACAAAGGGAACAGCATATGTTGTTATGCGGTCTGACCGATAAAGATCTTCATAGAATATGTAGGATCCAATATGAGCATCCATGTACCTCTATTGGTTATTGACCGGAGACGTGTCTCGGTCATGTCTACATTGTTCTCGAACCCGTAGCGTCCGCATGCTTAATGTTTCGATGATAGTTATAATATGAGTTTATGAGTTTTGATGTACCGAAGTTAGTTCGGAGTCCCGGATGTGATCACAGACATAACAAGGAGTCTCGAAATGGTCGAGACATAAAGATTGATATATTGGACGGCTATATTCGGACACCGGAAGTGTTCTGGGTGATTTCGGAGAAAACTAGAGAGCCGGAGGGTTACCGGAACCCTACTAGGAGAAGTAATGGGCCATATGGGCCTTAGTGGAGAGAGAGAGAGGGGCAGCCAGGGTGGGCCGCACGCCTCCTCCCCCTGGTCCGAATTGGACTAGGAGAGGGGGGCGGCGCCCCCCTTTCCTTCTCCCTCCCCACTTCCTTCCCCCTCCTAGTAGGAGTCCTACTCCTACTAGGAGGAGGACTCCTCCTGGCGCGCCAATAGGGGCCAGCCGGCCTCCTCCCCTTGCTCCTTTATATACGGGGGAGGGGGCACCCCTAGACACACAAGTTGATCCATGTGATCATATTCTTAGCCGTGTGCGGTACCACCTTCCACCATAATCCTCGATAATATTGTAGCGCTGCTTAGGCGAAGCCCTGCGACGGTAGTACATCAAGATCGTCGCCACACCGTCGTGCTGACGGAACTCTTCCCCAACACTTTGCTGGATCGGAGTTCGAGGATCGTCATCGAGCTGAACGTGTGCTAAAACTCGGAGGTGCCGTAGTTTCGGTGCTTGATCGGTCGGGCCGTGAAGACGTACGACTACATCAACCGCGTTGCACTAACGCTTCCGCTCTCGGTCTACAAGGGTACGTAGATCACACTCTCCCCTCTCGTTGCTATGCATCACCATGATCTTGCATGTGTGTAGGAATTTTTTTTGAAATTACTACGTTCCCCAACAGTGGCATCCGAGCCTAGGTTTTATGTGTTGATGTTATATGCATGAGTAGAACACAAGTGAGTTGTGGGCGATATAAGTCATACTGCTTACCAGCATGTCATACTTTGGTTCGGCGGTATTGTTGGACGAAGCGGCCCGGACCGACATTACACGTACGCTTACACGAGACCGGTTCTCCCGATGTGCTTTGCACAAAGGTGGCTAGCGGGTGACAGTTTCTCCAACTTTAGTTGAACCGAGTGTGGCTACGCCCGGTCCTTGCGAATGTTAAAACAACGCCAACTTGACAAACTATCATTGTGGTTTTGATGCGTAGGTAAGATAGTTTCTTGCTTAAGCCCGTAGTAGCCACGTAAAACTTGCAACAACAAAGTAGAGGACGTCTAACTTGTTTTTGCAGGGCACGTTGTGATGTGATATGGTGAAGACATGATGCTAATTTTTATTGTATGAGATGATCATGTTTTGTAACCAAGTTATCGGCAACTGGCAGGAGCCATATGGTTGTCGCTTTATTGTATGCAATGCAATTGCGCTGTAATGCTTTACTTTATCACTAAACGGTAGCGATAGTCGTGGAAGCATAAGATTGGCGAGACGACAACGATGCTACGATGGTGATCAAGGTGTCGCGCCGGTGACAATGGTGATCACGACAGTGCTTCGAAGATGGAGATCACAGGCACAAGATGATGATGGCCATATCATATCACTTATATTGATTGCATGTGATGTTTATCTTTTATGCATCGTATCTTGCTTTGATTGACGGTAGCATTTTAAGATGATCTCTCACTAATTATCAAGAAGTGTTCTCCCTGAGTATGCACCATTGCGAAAGTTCTTCGTGCTGAGACACCATGTGATGATCGGGTGTCATAGGCTCTACGTTCAAATACAACGGGTGCAAAACAGTTGCACATGCAGAATACTCAGGTTATACTTGACGAGCCAAGCATATACAGATATGGCCTCGAAACACAGAGACCGAAAGGTCGAGCGTGAATCATATAGTAGATATGATCAACATAGCGATGTTCACCAAGGAAACTACTCCATCTCACGTGATGATCGGACATGGTTTAATTGATTTGGATCACGTAATCACTTAGAGGATTAGAGGGATGTCTATCTAAGTGGGAGTTCTTTAGTAATATGATTAATTGAACCTAAATTTATCATGAACTTAGTACCTGATAGTATCTTGCTTGTTTATGTTTGATTGTAGATAGATGGCCCGTGCTGTTGTTCCGTTGAATTTTAATGTGTTCCTTGAGAAAGCAAAGTTGAAAGATGATGGTAGCAATTACATGGACTGGGTCCGTAACTTGAGGATTATCCTCATTGCTGCACAAAATAATTATGTCCTGGAAGCACCGTTGGGTGCTAGGCTGCTGCTGGAGCAACACCAGATGTTATGAACGTCTGGCAGAGCAAAGCTGATGACTACTCGATAGTTCAGTGTGCCATGCTTTACGGCTTAGAATTGGGACTTCAACGACGTTTTGAACGTCATGGAGCATATGAGATGTTCCAGGAGTTGAAGTTAATATTTCAAGCAAATGCCCGGATTGAGAGATATGAAGTCTCCAATAAGTTCTATAGCTGCAAGATGGAGGAGAACAGTTCTGTCAGTGAGCATATACTCAAAATGTCTGGGTATAATAATCACTTGATTCAATTGGGAGTTAATCTTCCAGATGATTGCGTCATGGACAGAATTCTCCAATCACTGCCACCAAGCTACAAGAGCTTCATGATGAACTATAATATGCAAGGGATGAATAAAACTATTCCCGAGCTCTTCGCAATGCTGAAACTGCGGAGGTAGAAATCAAGAAGGAGCATCAAGTGTTGATGGTCAATAAGACCACTAGTTTCAAGACAAAGGGCAAAGGTAAGAAGAAGGGGAACTTCAAAAAGAACAGCAAGCAAGTTGCTACTCAAGAGAAGAAACCCAAAACTGGACCTAAACCTGAAACTGAGTGCTTCTACTGCAAGAAGACTGGTCACTAGAAGCGGAACTGCCCCAAGTATTTGGCGGATAAGAAGGATGGCAAGGTGAACAAAGGTATATGTGATATACATGTTATTGATGTGTACCTTACTAATGCTCGCAGTAGCACCTGGGTATTTGATACTGGTTCTCTTGCTAACATTTGCAACTCGAAACAGGGACTACGGATTAAGCGAAGATTGGCTAAGGACGCGGTGACGATGCGCGTGGGAAATGGTTCCAAAGTCGATGTGATCGCGGTCGGCACGCTACCTCTACATCTACCTTCGGGATTAGTATTAGACCTAAATAATTGTTATTTGGTGCCAGCGTTAAGCATGAACATTATATCTGGATCTTGTTTGATGCAAGATGGTTATTCATTCAAATCAGAGAATAATGGTTGTTCTATTTATATGAGTAATATCTTTTATGGTCATGCACCCTTAAAGAGTGGTCTATTCTTATTAAATCTCAATAGTAGTGACACACATATTTATAATGTTGAAGCCAAGAGATGGAGAGTTGATAATGATAGTGCAACTTATTTGTGGCACTGCCGTTTGTGTCATATCGGTGTAAAGCTGTAACGCCCCGAGACCGATGTGCCACGTGTCCTCCGCTTATTCGCTGTTGTTGCCTTGTCATTGCTTGCGTGTCATGCTTTGCATATCATGTCATCATGTGCATTTCATTTGCATACGTGTTCATCTCATGCATCCGAGCATTTTCCCCGTTGTCCATTTTGCATTCCGGCGCTCCGTTCTCCTCTGGTGGTCATTTCTACCTTTCTTTCGTGTGTGGGGATTAAACATTTTCGGATTGGACCGCGACTTGCCAAGCGGCCTTGGTTTACTACCGGTAGACCGCCTGTCAAGTTTCGTACCATTTGGACTTCGTTTGATACTCCAACGGTTAACCAAGGGACCGAGAAGGCCTCGTGTGTGTTGCAGCCCAACACCCTTCCAAAGTGACCCAAAACACACCTAAACCTCCTCCATCGCCTCGGTCGTTCGATCACGATCGCGTGGCCGAAAACTGCACCTCATTTGGACTCTGCTAGCTCCCTCTACCTATAAAAGAGCACCCCTCCCCGAAATTTCGGATCATTTCGCGGTCCAACCCTAGCTTCTTCCTCCTCCCGCCGACGGACACGTCCACCCTCTCGCCCGGACATGTCCGCCCCGTCCCGCGCCCAATCGCGCGCTGCCACCTGTCCGGCCGTCTCCCTTCTCTCTCCTCCCCACCGCCGCGGCCTGCCAGGTCCATCGCGGGCCCGTGGGACCCAACCGCCACCGTCCCGCGCCTGTCTTCCCCGCCGCCATGCCGAGGCACCGCCACGCTGCCGTGCGCCTCCCACCGGCGATTGGCCCGTCACCTCATCGCCGGGAGCCGCCCCGCCGCGCCGGCCTCCGCCTCCAACGCCACCGTCCGCCATCGCCGCCAGTGAGCCTCTCAAGCAAGGCCAGCCGCTCTCGTTCCCGGCGCCGCCGGAGCCAACCGCGCTGCCTTCCGACGAACGCCGCGCCGCCCCGCTCCTCTCCAGCGCCCCCAAGCTCCTCCGGCCGCCGTCCCCGTCGTCTCCGGCGAGATCCGCCGTCCTCATCATCCGTGCCAACCGGGATCAGATCCACCCATTCGTCCATCCAAACGCCTCGTCCCGATCCGGATCTCGTCATCCTGCTCCGTCCGATCCCGTTGACTTTCGCGGAGGTATAATTTCACGAAGTCCCCAAGATTCCCAAATTCATATGCCCATGTTCATCGCCTCGTAACTTTGCATCCGTAGCTCCGATTCATGCATATAGCATATTAAAATGTTCGCCTCAGAGAGTACATCATTTCATCGCACTGCATCATTTTCATTTGAGCTCATCTTGATGCCCGAAATGCTGTTAGAAGAGTGCTAATTGAGATAATTGTCAGATCTGCTGCTCCACTTAGATATTTGTTATTTTTGCCATGATTAATGTGTGCAGGATATGCCCATGAGCTCTACAGGTGTTTTGTTAAGGGTTTTGCCATCTTTCCAGAGGTGCAACCCATGTATTTTTGTGATGTGTGTGGTGTCTAGCACAAGCTTGGAAAGTGAGGCACTTGGTAATGCTGATTTCAAGGACTTAGCATTTCCACTAAGTCCTTGATCTGTTTTTCTCATGAAGCCATATGTTCATGTTGTTTCCTAGCGATCCGTGCCTCTTTTGAGGATGATCAGTAAGGATGTTTTGTTAATCTTGTAGTGCTCTATCTATCCATGTCTTTGCTTGCAATTATGGAACAACCTAGCTTGAGTCAATCGAGCTCTACTTTTGCTACTTCGTGAATCCGGGCAGATTGTCTACTTGTTAGCGATTTTGCCGAGGATGTTGTAGTTGATCCGTGCATGCTATGTTATTGTTCTTGCCATGTATAGCTTGTATTTTGTGTATTCTTGATGGTTGTATGCTTAGATTGTCATGACTTGCTCTATAGTGAGTGCATCGAGTTCGTAAACATGCCTACTTGAAATCTGACTTGCATGCTCCAGTTTTCACTAAGTCTGTGATCTGATTATGTTTTTGCCATGTTCAAATGCTTGCAATTGTATTTTCTGATCCCTTTTGGCTCAAGGTCACTAAGGGACTTTTGTTAAGCTCTTTGAGTAGCTCCATGCCATGCTTTACTTTGTCATGTTCAGGTCCTGTAGCTTGTATTTTTGTTGCTCCGAAGAGTGCTATCTGATCTGAAATTCCAGACAAGTGTTAATTTCACTAAGTCTGAAATATGTTTACCATATGCATTTTTGCCATGCTTGTTTGAACCTGTTAATGGATGATTTGGCCGTAGCTTAGTGCTAGACTTTTGTTAAGCATCATGAATGGATCCCTGCCATGTATTTTGATGCCATGTTTGGGTGCTGTAGCATGTCCATCTCATTGCATTTAGTTGGTTACTTGTTGTAAATCGCAGACCGGTGTCTTATTTGTATCGCTTGCCATTTCCAAACCGTAACTCCGATTGCGGTGATCTTAATATCGTTTTCAAGCGATTTCATCTCACCTTTCCAGTGGAACACTTGGATTTCCAAGTTGAGGCCAGGTTCTTTCATTCCCTTGCAAATCATGCATATGCATCGCATACCGCATCCCGCGTATCATACCATGTTCATGTGTTGGTTGTTTACAATGTTGTGTGCTTCTTTCCGGTGTTTGCTTCTTCGGGTTGGTTCCGGTAACGTCGCGTTTGTCAGGGCCCGTTTGTCAACGTCCATTTGTCTTCTTCATGGACTCGTTCTTCTTCCTTGCGAGATTTCAGGCAACATGACCATACCCTCGAAATCACTTCTATCTTTGCTTGCTAGTTGCTCGCTCTTTTGCTATGCCTATGCTGTGATACCTACCACTTGCTTATCATGCCTCCCATATTGTTGAACCAAGCCTCTAACCCACCTTGTCCTAGCAAACTGTTGATTGGCTATGTTACCGCTTTGCTCAGCCCCTCTTATAGCGTTGTTAGTTGCAGGTGAAGATTGAAGTTTTGTTCCTTGTTGGAAGATGGAGATGTTGTTCCTTGTTGGAACATGTTTACTTGTTGGGATATCACAATATTATCTTAATTAATTTATGCATCTATATACTTGGTAAAGGGTGGAAGGCTCGGCCTTATGCCTGGTGTTTTGTTCCACTCTTGCCGCCCTAGTTTCCGTCATATCGGTATTATGTTCTCGGATTTTGCGTTCCTTTCGCGATTGGGTTATAATGGGAACCCCTTGATAGTTCGCTTTGAATAAAACTCCTCCAGCAAGGCCCAACCTTGGTTTTACCATTCGCCACCTAGCCTTTTTCCCTTGGGAGTCGCGCATCCCGAGGGTCATCTTATTTTAACCCCCCCGGGCCAGTGCTTGTCTAAGTGTTGGTCCGAACTGAGTAGACTGCGGGGCCACCTCGGGGAAACTTGAGGGCTGGTTTTACTCGTAGGATGTCTCATCCGGTGTTGCCCTGAGAACGAGATATGTGCAGCTCCCATCAGGATGTCGGCACATCGGGCGGTTTTGCTGGACTTGTTTTACCATTGTCAAGGATGTCTTGTAGAACCGGGATACCGAGTCTGATCGGAATGTCTCGGGAGGAGGTCTATTCCTTCGTTGACCGTGAGAGCTTGTCATGGGTTAAGTTGGGACACCCCTGCAGGCATTTGAACTTTCGAAATCCGTGCCCACAGTTATGGGCAGATGGGAATTTGTTAACGTCCGATTGTAGAAAACCTGATGTTGACCATAATTAAAATGCATCAACCGCGTGATTATGGTCTCTTTCCGGCGGAGTCCGGGAAGTGAACACGGTGTTGGAGTTATGCTTGACGTAGGTTGTTCTAGGATCACTTCTTGATCATAGTTTCTCGATCATGCTTTGCCTTCTCTTCTCACTCTCTTTAGCGTATGTTAGCCACCATATATGCTAGTCGCTTGCTGCAGCTCCACCTCATACTTTTACCTTACCCATAAGCTTAAATAGTCTTGATCGCGAGGGTGCGAGATGGCTGAGTCTCCGTGACTCACAAATACTTCCAAA
Source organism: Triticum monococcum (assembly GCA_034509565.1). Classification (NCBI taxonomy): domain Eukaryota; kingdom Viridiplantae; phylum Streptophyta; class Magnoliopsida; order Poales; family Poaceae; genus Triticum; species Triticum monococcum. Next base: position 595,811,055 of record CM067843.1, on the reverse strand, counting down.
ACTAGCTTGCAGGTGCCGATGAGTCCATGCCGATGACGCAACCAAGCTCAGGAGGAGCTCGATGAAGATCTTGTCCTTTGTGTTGTTTTGTTCTAGTTGATCAGTAGTGGTGCCCAGTTGGGGTCGATCGGGGACCTTGTCGCATTTGGGGTTCTACTTTTATTTTGGTTCCGTAGTCAAACCTTGATTGTGTCTGGATGATGTAATGCTTTATTCATGTAATTGTGTGAAGTGGCGATTGTAAGCCAACTATGTATCTCTTTCCCTTATGTATTACATGGGTTGTTGTAACGCCCTCGATGCGGCTATATCTCCCAAGTGTCGAAGCACGACTTAGAGGCATAACCGCATTGAAAGCAATTTCACAAGTGAGGTAATCTTCACACAACCCATGTAATAAAATAGGGGAAGAAGTTACATAGTTGGCTTACAATCGCCACTTCACACAATTACATGAATAAAGCATTACATCATCCAGTTGCAATCAAGGTCCGACTACGGAACCAAAATAAAAGAAGAACCCCAAATGCGACACGGTCCCTGATCGACCCCAACTGGGCTCCACTACTGATCAACTAGAACGAGACAACACAAAGGACAAGATCTTCATCGAGCTCCTCCTGAGCTTGGTTGCGTCATCTGCACGGACTCATCGGCACCTACAAACTCGTTTTGGAAGTATCTGTGAGCCACAGGGACTCAGCAATCTCGCACCCTCACGATCAAGACTATTTAAGCTTATAGGAAGGGTAAAAGGTATGAGGTGGTGCTGCAGCAAGCGACTAGCATATATGGTGGCTAACATACGCAAATGAGAGTGAGAAGAGAAGGCAAAAGCACGGTCGAACAACTATGATCATGAAGTGATCCTAGAACAACCTATGTCAAGCATTACTCCAACACTGTGTTCACTTCCTGGACTCCGCCGGAAAGAGACCATCACGGTTACACACGCGGTTGATGTATTTTAATTAAGGTCAACTTCAGGTTTTCTACAACCGGACGTTAACAAATTCCCATCTGCCCATAACCGCGGGCACGGCTTTCGAAAGTTCAAATTACTGTAGGGGTGTCCCAACTTAGCCCATCACAAGCTCTCATGGTCAATGAAGGAATAGACCTCCTCCCGAGACATTCCGATCAGACTCGGTATCCCGGTACAACAAGACATTTCGACAGGGTAAAACTAAACCAGCAACACCGCCCGAATGTGCCGACAAATCCCGATTGGAGCTACACATATCTCTTTCTCAGGGCACACTCAGATGAGACATCCTACGAGTAAAACCAACCCTCAAGTTGCCCCGAGGTGGCCCCGCAGTCTACTCGGTCGGACCAACACTCAGAGGAGCATTGGCCCGGGGGGGTTAGAATAAAGATGACCCTTGAGTATGCAAAACCCAAGGGAAGGTGGTAGGTTGTTAGTGCAAATGGTTAAACTAATGTTGGGCATTGCTGGAAGAGCTTTACTTAAGGCGAACTGTCAAGGGGTTCCCATAATAGCCCAACCGCGTAAGGAACGCAAAATCCGGGAACATAACACCGATATGACGGAAACTAGGGCGGCAAGAGTGGAACAAAACACCAGGCATAAGGCCGAGCCTTCCACCCTTTACCAAGTATATAGATGCATTAATTAAATAAGATATATTGTGATATCCCAACAAGTAAACATGTTCCAACAAGGAACAACATCTCCATGTTCCAACAAGGAACAACATCTCCATGTTCCAACAAGGAACAAACATCAATCTTCACCTGCAACTAACAACGCTATAAGAGGGGCTGAGCAAAGCGGTAACACAGCCAATCAACGGTTTGCTAGGACAAGGTGGGTTAGAGGCTTGGTACAACAATATGGGAGGCATGATAAGCAAGTGGTAGGTATCGCAGCATAGGCATAGCAAAAGAGCGAGCAACTAAGCAAGCAAAGATAGAAGTGATTTCGAGGGTATGATCATCTTGCCTGAAATCCCGCAAGGAAGAGGAACGAGTCCATGAAGAAGACAAACGGACGTAGTCGAACGAATCCTCACAACACGACGTTACCGGAACCAACCCGAAGAAGCAATCACCGGAAAAGAAGCACACAACATAGTAAACAACGAACACATGAACATGGCATGGTGCGCAAACAAGTATGATGCATGTCCGGTTTAAATACGCATGGCATGGCAAAATGCACAGACAACACTACAACTTAAGTGGAGCTCAATATGCAACTTCGTTGCATATTGACGAAACACCACGTAACTTATTTAGTTCGATCTTGTTTATGTACCCAGCAATATTAAATGTTGTTAAACATGGCAAGAGGGTGAAGCAAATGAAAACTACCTATCTAGTCAAGGTTAAATGAGGCCGGAAACAACGAACAACAAATTCCGGTAACTCCTCATATGCATATATTAGGTTTGGTACTGTTCTGCCCTAAACATAATTTTAGAGTTATTAAACATGAAAAACAAGTGCACCATGTTAAACTAGGCATTTTTCTACCCCATTTACATATAAAGTTTATTAAGTTCGGAGCTACGGTTAATTAGTTATGAATTAAAGCATTTTAGCATGGCATACGAGCAAATTTAACCAAACAGCATTTTAAACATTTTAAACATGGATGAAAATGACATATTATTAAACTAGACAAAATTATGAGCAAGTTTCGTACATAATTTATTTAGATCCGATGCACGGTTATTAAGTTATTATATGCATGAAGTTTAGGGACCTCTCTATAAAACTGTCGTCTCTGGAATAATAGGCAAAACACATGGACAGAGAAAAAACACAGTCGGGCCGAAATTGGCTCGCCCAATAGAACAGAGGGGCTAGAGGGGCTGCTCCCCCATGGGCTTCGGCCCAAGGCGGTGAAGCAGGTCGGCGGGGCTGCGGGCTTGGCGTGGCGCTGGGCTGCGTGTGGAGATGAATCATGGCGAGCTGGGCCTTGGCGCGGATCTAGCCCAAGGGGAGGTGAAGCAGGTCAACGAAGCAGAGGATCGAGCAGGCCGCGCTTTGCCTTGGAGCAGGACGACGGCGGCGGCCTAGCGCAGCTCTGGCGAGGTCCAGGGCGCGGGACGGCTGGGGAGGCGGATCCGCAGCGGTGGAGACCGGAACCGGGCATGGGGTGCCCATTCCCGGTGTTGGACAACACCGGCGACAACGTCCGCAAGCGGCGGCGGTGGTTCCTGCAGGGCGGCGGTAGTGGTGAGGAGCAGAGAGAGAGAGAAATGAAGGGAGAAGAAAGGAGAGGGGGCTGGGGCACTGGCCTGGATCGGGACGACGCTTGCGAGGTTCAACGACGTGGACAGCGGGGCGGAGCAGTGGCTTGCGGGGGCTCCTCTCCTCTCGATGGAGCTCGGAAACGAGGGCACGGGGAGGCATCAGCCTCGGGCAGTGAGGAGGTCCGGCGGGAGTCGCGGCTCCATGTCCGACGCTGGGACGAGACGAAGGAGATCGGCGTGGCTGGATTGATTGGATGGATCGGACAGGAGCGGGCTGCACTGCTGATTGGGTGGTGCTGAAAACAAGGGGAAGATGGCGGCAGTGCTAGGGGATTGGTTCGAGGAGGAGCAGAAGAGCGATGGTTTGTTCGCTAGTGATCCTGAGGGGAACCAGAGAGAGTGGCGGCGCAAGGAGGATCCCTAGAAAATAGGGTTTGTCCAAAATAGACTAGGGATGGACTCTATATATATGGAAAAGAAGGCAGTTGGATCATCCGATCAAAATCCGACGGTCGAGAAAAGATAGGCTAGGAAAGTCTAAATAAGAAACAAAGACGTTTTGTAGATGCTTGGGGATGATCCGGACCCAACGGTGACAAATGTCCGGGTCGGGTCCGGGGAAGTTTCGGACACACACGCGAGGGGTCGGATGGAACTTGTGGGCTGTGCAGAAGGGCTCGAGCTGAGTGAAGAGAAGAGAGAGAGGCCCGGCGACAGTTTTCGGAGACCGAAAACGTCCGACGTTAGACCGTTTATAATGCCGCTATAGTTTAACGGTTGGGCTATCAAACGAGCTCCGAATGCGATGAAACTTGGCGGGCGACCTACTAACAACATAACCAAACCGCACGCCAACTTTCAACCCATTCCGAGAACATTTTCCGGCCACTTATAAAATAATATTTCGGACGTGCCGCGGGCGCGTGCAAGTGTGACTCGGCTCAGAACGGACAATAGACGGAACTGGGGAACCCGGATGGATGCAAGTTTTTTTAAAAACATGATGATGCAATGCACATGATGACATGATAAGATGCAACACGCAAGCAAATGACATGGCAAAAACAACGAATAAATGGAAGACACCTGGCGCAACGGTCTCGGGGCGTTACAACACTCCACCACTACGAGAGGATCTCGTCCCGAGATCTAGAATGGCACCGGAGGGAAAACAGAAGAGAAAGAGAAGAGGTAAAACTAAGTTGCCTCTTTGACGAATGAGTGAAACCAAAGAACCTTGCAAGGTTGAACAAATTCGACACAGAATACAACGAAGGTGAACAAGGTCAAAAACACTCCTTTAGAAAAGAGGAACAAAGAATATTGCGAAAAAAACCTTGAGGTTGAAGGGCAAGATAAATATTGAAACCACTCCGGTGAAAACAAGATAGAAAAGGATTAATAATGATATAATTTGGACAGCACTCCGACTGAAAAGAAAAGGAATTGAATAAGAACTTGATAAGACGAGAAGATACTTGGTGAAATCAACAACACACTGCCTCCGGAACTATTGAAAGAATGGCACAAGGGGGTAAGAACGATTTTAGACAGCACTCCGGTTGAGAAATGATGTAAAACTTGATAAGACGAGAGAACTGGCATGAAAACACAACACTCCGGTTGAATGTATAAGCAAAGGAAAGAACATGATCCTGACGAAACAAGAAGATGAGTTGAAGAGAGCAACATCACAATGCCTCCGGAAGAAAAAAAATAGACGATAGATAAAAGAAAAAGAAGGAATTGAGAAGAAAATGACAACTTTTGCCACCAAGGGGAAGAAGAATTGGATTGTTATGAACGAGGAGACGAGAAACTATTTCACCGGGAGGATAGATGAAGAACTTGGGTCATTTATGAGCACCATAAATAGCAACAGTCCTTAGGGATGTCCCAAGATAAATCCCAATGATGAGATTGATGGATTTAAAATATCTCATACTTGACAACATGTGAATCATGAAAAACATGAACTCCAATTATGAAGAATGACATAACACCACCTCAAAAGATAAGGAAGAACAATTACACTCCGGATTACAAAATGAAGAAAGCTAGAGCTCCTCTAAAAAGAAAGTTTATGAACGCTTCGAGAACTGATTAAGTCCTTGATGAACCCATCATGTAGAACCTTCATGAAGAACTCCGGTAATAAAAGAATGATCAAACGAAAGGAAAGATAAGTTGAAAAACACAAGGTGAAACCTTGCAATGATTAGATGGACCTTAGCAATGAGATAAAGAGAAAACTTGGCACTCCGGTAAAGAAAGATGAGCAAATGGAAACAAGAATTTGATGAGCCTCCGGAATAAAGAATTAATCACTTGGATGAAACAAGAATAAGAATTACATTATGCTTATCCTTCACCAATTAAATTGGTGACAATCAATGGATTTGGCATACTACTTATTCTCGTAGAAAGGATTAAGATAGATATTGCGCAAACTTAAGAAAGTCTTCAACGATCCACTGGTAGAATTTGAAATAACGAATAAATTGATAAGGAAAATAAATCTTGAATGAACCACTGTAAGAATTAAAATGAACGAAGAGAAGATAAAGAAAACGCTGGGAAGAATTAGCAAATGAATGAAGATGCTTTAGAAAGTTAAGATACATGAGAACAAAGAGATCACGAGCTAATAAGAGGATATTTGAATGAAGCACCGATAATATTTGGAGAACGAGAGTTGAATGCTGAGAATGATGGGCTCCAGAGAATCAAACTGAAAAGACTCCTGAATTGCTTCGGATGGGTGAAAAGAATTCTCATAATCGAAATAATTATGAGAGGGTGCCAACAAGCTAGAACCATGAATCATCACGAGAACGGAACAAGATTGTGAGAGAAAATCTTCTTCGTCTTCAAAAATCCGAGAATGACGACGAGAAACACCACCATGAATTATTGAGGCACTCCGGAATTAAAATTCGAAAGGTTGAACCAATGATGATAAGAATTTGAAAGATCTTGGAGAAAGATATTTGAATGATGACAATTCATTCTTACGTCAAACTTTAGAAAAGAATTTGAAAAGCTCCGGAAAAATAAGAAGAGTCAGGTAAGATCCTGGGAAAAGACCTGTGGGTTAGGGCCCACTTGAAAGAAAACACCGTTGAACGATTTGAAGAGAGATAATGCACCGGTTGAAATAAAAGACTTGAATGAGAGAACATCCTCGAAAGATCTTGAACGAATGCATAGTGGAAACACGAATCTTCGAGATATCTTGAGCACTCCGGAACAATTGAATAGCGAGAAATGAATGAATATGAGGAGCACCGTCAAGAGAAGGCATTTGAAACAAGAAAATGGGATATAATCGACAAATCTTGACTTGAATCCACCGGAGAAGAAAAGAATGGAGAAAGAAGAACGAGTAGAGCATCTTCATGAGAAACACCGGGTAAAAACATGAAGGAAAAAGAATGGAGAGACTTCCATCAATAAAATGGATACTTGAATAAGACATCGGATTCCTTGAAGAAAAACAAAGGGAGGGAGGGTGGGAAAAACAAAGACAGTTTGGAATGGAAGAAACGAACACCGTTGAGGAACTTAGAATTGATATTGCGGATGTTGAAATGATCGGATCCACTTGAAGAGAAGCACACCGGTTAAAAAGGATTGACATGGCAATCTCGATGATCGAGAAGGATTAGTGTTCACATCGAGGTATGAGAACACCGCTTAGAGAAGGTATGGAATCAACATTTGACTTCAAAGCAACTCGAATACCACAACTCAAAACAAAACAAAGGATTGGCTTGCAAAATAAGCCAGAACAAACATATGATAGAGATTTCGTCCGAAGTTTTCGTGGTGGGGCCTACACGGGCTCGATCATACACCACCATCATGTACAAGGCAGTGCACATGACATACGAAGCATCCCCAAGTCGGCATAGCCAAGGACTCTTTAAGACACAACGAGACCACTATAAAACTGACCGTGAGTAGGTGGACCACTAGACGTCGAACCCCAATTTCATATCATACATCTGTCGGAAAGATATCCTAAGAGCTACTTGAATTCCCACTTATAAACTCCCGAACCTTTCCGGTTATGCAATCAGGTGTTGGGGATACAGGGGAAGCATTATATCTCACCCAAATCTAGCAAATCCTACATCCAGCTGTATCCATCCTTCAACACAGAACCAAGAAACCTTCGGAAATCATCTACCTCAACCTTTGAAAAGCATCCGTTATACGAGTTATGGCAATATTCCCGAACTCCCGCCCCAGTACTGGGTGGCGTCGAGGTTATCTCACCAACGAACTACATAAAAGAGATTTTCGATGTCGGCGTACTAAACTCAGGTATTCCAGAACTGCAACGATAGAATTATGACGACAACACCTCAGAGCTCAACTCCCCGGGACACTTCCACAAAACCCCTGACAGGAGGCACCAAGACAATGTTCTCGTCACAAAACCATTAGAACGATTCCAAGATACCCGCGTGATCCTAAAATTTTTTTTAGTGAAATTTGAGAAGAGAAGAGTCAAAACTCTACGTCAGGATGCCTTACCAGAGCGATGAAGGGACTGGGAAATAAAAATAATTCCTAAACTCTCCGATATATAATTCCTAAATGACTCAAAACATTTTTCTAGACACAACTCGGCTGCTAAAAACGATCAAGCAATGGGGCTCCTAAGGTCGGGGAAGGCTCTGATTACCAACTTGTAACACCCTTGATGAGGCTATATCTCCCACGTGTCGAAGCATGACTTAGAGGCATAACCGCATTGAAAGCAATGTCGCAAGTGAGGTAATCTTCACACAACCCATGTAATAAAATAGGGGAAGAAGTTACATAGTTGGCTTACAATCGCCAGTTCACACAATTACATGAATAAAGCATTACATCATCCAGTTACAATCAAGGTCCGACTACGGAACCAAAATAAAAGAAGAACCCCAAATGCGACACGGTCCCCGATCAACCCCAACTGGGCTCCACTACTGATCAACTAGAATGAGACAACACAAAGGACAAGATCTTCATCGAGCTCCTCCTGAGCTTGGTTGCGTCATCTGCACGGACTCATTGGCACCTGCAAACCGGTTTTGGAAGTATCTGTGAGCCACAGGGACTCAGCAATCTCGCACCCTCGCGATCAAGACTATTTAAGCTTATAGGAAGGGTAAAAGGTATGAGGTGGAGCTGCAACAAGCGACTAGCATATATGGTGGCTAACATACGCAAATGAGAGCGAGAAGAGAAGGCAAAAGCACGGTCGAACAACTATGATCAAGAAGTGATCCTAGAACAACCTACGTCAAGCATTACTCCAACACCGTGTTCACTCCTCGGACTCCGCCGGAAAGAGACCATCACGGTTACACACACGGTTGATGTATTTTAATTAAGGTCAACTTCAGGTTTTCTACAACCGGACGTTAACAAATTCCCATCTGCCCATAACCGCGGGCACGGCTTTCGAAAGTTCAAATCCCTGCAGGGGTGTCCCAACTTAGCCCATCACAAGCTCTCACGGTCAACGAAGGAATAGACCTCCTCCCAAGACATTCCGATCAGACTCGGTATCCCGGTACAACAAGACATTTCGACAGGGTAAAACTAAAGCAGCAACACCGCCCAAATGTGCCGACAAATCCCAATAGGAGCTGAACATATCTCTTTCTCAGGGCACACTCAGATGAGACATGCTACGAGTAAAACCAACCCTCAAGTTGCCCCGAGGTGGCCCCGCAGTCTGCTCGGTCGGACCAACACTCAGAGGAGCACTGGCCCGGGGGGGGTAGAATAAAGATGACCCTTGAGTCTGCAGAACCCAAGGGAAGGTGGTAGGTTGTTAGTGCAAATGGTAAAACCAATGTTGGGCATTGTTGGAGGAGTTTTATTCAAAGCGAACTGTCAAGGGGTTCCCATAATAGCCTAACCACGTAAGGAACGCAAAATCCGGGAACATAACACCAATATGACGGAAACTAGGGCGGCAAGAGTGGAACAAAACACTAGGCATAAGGCCGAGCCTTCCACCCTTTACCAAGTATATAGATGCATTAATTAAATAAGATATATTGTGATATCCCAACAAGTAAACATGTTCCAACAAGGAACAACATCTCCATGTTCCAACAAGGAACAAACTTCAATCTTCACCTGCAACTAACAACTCTATAAGAGGGGCTGAGCAAAGAGGTAACATAGCCAATCAACAGTTTGCTAGGACAAGGTGGGTTAGAGGCTTGGTTCAATAATATGGGAGGCATGATAAGCAAGTGGTAGGTATCGCAGCATAGGCATAGCAGAAGAGCGAGCAACTAAGGAAGCAAAGATAGAAGTGATTTCGAGGGTATGATCAGCTTGCCTGAAATCCCGCAAGGAAGAAGAACGAGTCCATGAAGAAGACAAACGGACGTAGTTGAACGAATCCTCACAACACGACGTTACCAGAACCAACCCGAAGAAGCAATCACCGGAAAAGAAGCACACAACATAGTAAACAACCAACACATGAACATGGCATGGTGCACAAACAAGTATGATGCATGTCCGGTTTAAATATGCATGGCATGGCAAAATGCACAGACAACACTACAACTTAAGTGGAGCTCAATATGCAACTTCGTTGCATATTGACGAAACACCACATAACTTATTTAGTTCGATCTTGTTTATGTACCCAACAATACTAAATGTTGTTAAACATGGCAAGAGGGTGAAGCAAATGAAAACTACCTATCTAGTCAAGGTTAAATGAGGCCGGAAACAACGAACAACAAATTCCGGTAACTCCTCATATGCATATATTAGGTTTGGTACTGTTCTGCCCTAAACATAATTTTAGAGTTATTAAACATGAAAAACAAGTGCACCATGTTAAACTAGGCATTTTTCTACCCCATTTACATATAAAGTTTATTAAGTTCGGAGCTACGGTTAATTAGTTATGAATTAAAGCATTTTAGCATGGCATAGGAGCAAATTTAACCAAATAGCATTTTAAACATTTTAAACATGGATGAAAATGACATATTATTAAACTAGACAAAATTCTGAGCAAGTTTCATATATAATTTATTTAGATCCGATGCACGGTTATTAAGTTATTATATGCATGAAGTTTAGGGACCTCTTTGTAAAACTGTCGTCTCTGGAATAATAGGCAAAACACATGGACAGAGAAAAAAACACAGTTGAGCGGAAACTGGCCGGCCCAATAGAGCAGAGGGGCTAGAGGGGCTGCTCCCCCATGGGCTTCGGCCCAAGGCGGTGAAGCAGGTCGGCGGAGCTGCGGGCTTGGCGTGGCGCTGGGCTGCATGTGGAGACGAATCATGGCGAGCTGGGCCTTGGCGCGGATCTGGCCCAAGGGGAGGTGAAGCAGTTCAACGAAGCAGAGGATCAAGCGGGCCGTGCTTTGCCTTGGAGCAGGACGACGGCGGCGGCCTAGCGCGGCTCCGGCGAGGTCCAGGGCGCGGGACGGCTGGGGATGCGGATCCGCAGCGGTGGAGACCGGATCCGGGCATGGGGTGCCCATTCCCGGTGTTGGACGGCACTGGCGACAACGTCCGCAAGCGGCGGCGGTGGTTCCTACAGGGCGGCAGTAGTGGTGAGGAGCAGAGAGAGAGAGAGAAACGAAGGGAGAAGAAAGGAGAGGGGGCCGGGGCACTGGCCTGGATCGGGACGACGCTTGCGAGGGTCAACGACGAGGACAGCGGGGCGGAGCAGTGGCCTGCGGGGGATCCTCTCCTCCTGATGGAGCTCGGGAACGAGGGCACGGGGAGGCAGCAGCCTCGGGCAATGAGGAGTTCCGGCGGGAGTCGCGGCTCCACGTCCGACACTGGGACGAGACGAAGGAGATCGGCGGTGGCTGGATTGATTGGATGGATCGGACAGGAGCGGGCTGCACTGCTGATTGGGTGGTGCTGAAAACAAGGGGAAGATGGCGGCAGTGCTAGGGGATTTGTTCGAGGAGGAGCAGAAGAGCGATGGTTTGTTCGCTAGTGATCCCGAGGGGAACCAGAGAGAGTGGCGGCGCAAGGAGGATCCCTAGAAAATAGGGTTTGTCCAAAATAGACTAGGGATGGACTATATATATATATATATATATATATATATATATATATGGAAAAGAAGGGAGTTGGATCATCCGATCAAAATCCGACGGTCAAGAAAAGATAGGCTAGGAAAGTCTAAATAAGAAACGAAGACGTTTTGTAGATGTTTGGGGATGATCCGGACCCAACGGTGACAAATGTCCGGGTCGGGTCCGGGGAATTTTCGGACACGCACTCGAGGGGTCGGATGGAACTTGTGGGCTGTGCAGAAGGGCTCGAGGTGAGTGAAGAGAAGAGAGAGAGGCCCGGCGACTGTTTCTGGAGACCGAAAACGTCCGACGTTAGACCGGCTATAGTGCCGCTATAGTTTAACGGTTGGGCTATCAAACGAGCTCCGAATGCGATGAAACTTGGCGGGCGACCTACTAACAACATAACAACACCGCACGCCAACTTTCAACCCATTCCGAGAACATTTTCCGGCCACTTATAAAATAATATTTCGGACGTGCCGCGGGCGCGTCCAAGTGTGACTCGGCTCAGAACGAACAACGGACGGAACTAGGGAACCCGAACGAAAAATGGACAAAACATGATGATGCAATGCACATGATGACATGATAAGATGCAACACGCAAGCAAATGACATGGCAACAACAACGAATAACTGGAAGACACCTGGCGCAACGGTCTCGGGGCATTACAGTTGTGTGAAGATTACCTCACTTGCGACATTGCTTTCAATGCGGTTATGCCTCTAAGTCGTGCTTCGACACGTGGGAGATATAGCCGCATCAAGGGCGTTACAAGTTGGTAATCAGAGCCTTCCCCGACCTTAGGAGCCCCCACTGATTGATCGTTTTTAGCAGTCGAGTTGTGTATAGAAAAATGTTTTGAGTCATTTAGGAATTATATATCGGAGAGTTTAGGAATTCTTTTTTACTTCCCAGTCTCCTCATCGCTCTGGTAAGGCATCCTGACGTAGAGGTTTGACTCTTCTCTTCTCAAATTTCACTAAAAAAAATTTAGGATCACGCGGGTATCTTGGAATCGTTCCGATGGTTTTGTGACGAGAACATTGTCTTGGTGCCTCCTGTCAGGGGTTTTGTGGTAGTGTCCCGGGGAGTTGAGCTCCGAGGTGTTGTCGTCACAATTTTATCATTGCAGTTCTGGAATACCTGAGATTAGTACGCCGACATCGAAAATCTCTTTTATGCAGTTCGTTGGTGAGATAATCTCGACGCCACCCAGTACTGGGGTGGGAGTTCGGGAGTATTTTCATAACTTGTATAACGGATGCTTTTCGAAGGTTGAGGTAGATGATTTCCGAAGTTTTTGTCGGTTATGTGTTGAAGGATGGATACAGCTGGATGTAGGATTTGCTAGTTTGGGTGAGATATTATGCTTCCCCTGTATCCCCAACACCTGATTGCATAACCGGAAAGGTTCGGGAGTTTCATAGGTGGGAATTCAAATAGTTCTTAGGATATCTTTCCGATATATGTATGATATGAAATTGGGGTTCGACGTCTAGTGGTCCGCCTATTCACGGTCGGTTTTACAGTGGTCTCGTTGTGTCTTAAAGAGACCTTGGCTATGCCGACTCGGGGACGCTTCGTATGTCATGTGCACTGCCTTGTACATGATGGTGTTGTACGATCGAGCCCGTGTAGGCCCCACCATGAAAACTTCGGACGAAATCTCTATCATATGTTTGTTCCGGCTTATTCTACAAGCCAATCCTTTGTTTGGTTTTGACTTATGGTATTCGAGTTGCTTCGAAGTCAAGTGTTGATTCCATACCTTCCCCAAGCGGTGTTCTCATATTCCTATGTGAACACTAATCCTTCTTGATAATCGAGATTGTCATGTAAATCCTGTTCAACCGGCGTGCTCCTCTTCAAATGGATCCAATCTTGTCAACATTCACAAGATCAATTATCAGTTCTTCTCAACGGTGTTTGTTTCATCCGTCCTCAAGTTGCCATTGTTTTTCCCGCCCTCCCACCCTTTTTCTTCAAGGAATCCGATGTATTTATCAAGTATCCTTTTATTCTTGTGAAGTCTCTCCATCATTTTCCGTCAATATACTTATTCGGTGATTCTCATGAAGATCCTAACGGAGCTTCATGTTCATCATTCTCCATTTTTTTCTTTTCCGGTGGATCCAATTCAAGCTTTCGGTGTTGATCATATTCTTTTCCGTATTTCAATGTTTTCTCATGCCGGTCCACCTATTAATCATCCACTCCTTGCTATTCTTTTGTTCCGGAGTGCTCAAGACATCTCGAAGATTTGTGTTTCCACTCTGCATTCGTTCAAGATCTTTCGAGGTTGTCATCTCATTCAAGTCATTTAATTCAACTGGTGCAACCTCCCTTTTAAATCATTTCAACGGTGTTTCTTTTGAGTGGGCCCTAACCCACAGGTCTTTTCCCAGGATCTTACCTGACTCTTCTTATTTTCGCGGAGCTATCCTCAAATTTCTTTTTGAAGTTTGACATAAGAATGATTTATCATCAGTCAAATGACTTTCCCCAAGATCTTCCAAATTCTTTTCTTCATTGGCTCAACTTTTCTATTCTTCTATATTCCGGAGTATCTCAATAATTCACGGTGGTGTTTCTCATCGTCATTCTCAGATTTTGAAGACCGAAGAAGAGTTTCTCTTAAATCTTGCTCCATTCTCTTCAAGATTCGTGATACTGGTTTGTTGCCATCCTCTCATAACTATTTTCGATTGCGAGATTTCTTTTCACCCATCCGGAGTAATTCAGGAGTTTTTTCAGTTTGATTATCCGGAGCCCATCATCTAAGATTTATTCATTCTCAGCTTTCAGCTATGGTTCTCCAAATCTTACCAGTGCTTCGTTCAAGTAATCTCTAATCAGTTCATGATCCCTTCATTCTCTTGTCTCTAAATTCTATCAAGCATCTTCATTTATTTGCTAATTCTTCCCAGTGTTTCGTTATCTTCTCTTCGTTCATTTTCAATTCTTACGGGGGTTTGCTCAAGATTCTATTCCATGGTTATCATATCAACTCATTCGTTGTTTTCCAAATCCTACCGATGGTTCGTCGAAGACCTTCCCAAGTTTATGTTATATCTCTCTTAATATTTTCTACGGGAATAAGTAATATGTCGAATCCATTGATTGTCATCAATTAAATTGGTGAAGGATAAGCATAATGTAATTCTTATTCTTGTTTCATCCAAGTGATTAATTTCCTATTCCGGAGGCTCATCAAATTCCTGATTTCAATTGTTTCATCTTCTCTTTTTCCCGGAGTTCCAACGTTTTTCAATTACATCTCCACGGAGATTCATTTAAACCATTGCAAGGCTTCAATCTTGTTCTTTTCATCATTCAATTATTTTGGATCATTCTTTTATTACCGGAGTTCTTCATGAAGGTTCTACATGATGGATTCATCAAGGATTTAATCCCTTCTCGAAGTTTTCATCGAGATTCTTTTCAGAGGAGCTCAAGTTTTCTTCATATTGTAATCCGGAGTGCATTACTATCTACCATATCATTGGAGGTGGTATTATGTCATTCTTGATAATTTGAGTTCATGTTTTCATGATTCACATGTTGTCAAGATTGGGATATTTTAAATCCATCAATCTTGTCATTGGAGTTATCATGGGTTATATTTCACCTAAAGCCTTCCCTAAGGATTGTTGCTATTGTGGTGCTTATAAATGACCCAAGTCCTTCATCTATCCTCCCGATGAAATAAGTTTCTCATCTCCTTGTTGTTATCAATCAAATATATCGTTTCCGTTAGTGGTAGAATTTCACCTCATAGTTTTGAGATGTTCTCCATAAGCCCACTACAACCTAGTTCTTTTCGTTGTTGGTGTTCCAACAACTCCGTTCGACCATTCTCCTAAGGATGCCTTTTTCAAGCTCAGTTGTGGCACAACTTGTCATTTTCTTTCCCATTCTCCTATTTCAATTATCTATCTTCTATTCTTTTGTTCCGGAGGCATTGTGATGTTGCTTTCTTCAACCATCATCTCGTTTCATCAAAGATTATGTTCTTTTCATGATTGTCCATTTAACCGGAGTGTTGTGCCCTTTTGCTCAAGTTCCTTTCGCCTTATCAAGTCTTGCATCCCTTCTAAACCGGAGTGCTACCCAAATCGGTTCTTTCTTTTTTTCCCTTTCTTAATGGAGTGCTTTCAACTAAATTTATCTCCGTTGTATTATTTTCTCGATATGGCTTAACCTCTTCAAGGTTCTTTGGTTTCACTCGTTTGTCAAAGAAGCAACTTAGTTTTACCTCTTCTCTTGCTCTTCCATTTTTCCCTTCGGTGCCATTCTAGATCTCGGGACGAGATCCTCTCGTAGTGGTGGAGTGTTGTAACGCCCCGAGACCGATGTGCCACCTGTCCTCCGCTTATTCGCTGTTGTTGCCATGCCATTGCTTGCATGTCATGCTTTGCATATCATGTCATCATGTGCATTTCATTTGCATACGTGTTCATCTCATGCATCCGAGCATTTTCCCTGTTGTCCGTTTTGCATTCCGGCGCTCCGTTCTCCTCCGGTGGTCATTTCTACCTTTCTTTCGTGTGTGAGGATTAAACATTTCCGGATTGGACTGAGACTTTCCAAGCGGCCTTGGTTTACTACCGGTAGACCTCCTGTCAAGTTTCGTACCATTTGGACTTCGTTTGATACTCCAACGGTTAACCGAGGGACCGAGAAGGCCTCGTGTGTGTTGCAGCCCAACACCCTTCCAAAGTGGCCCAAAACCCACCTAAAACTCCTCCATCATCTCGGTCGATTGATCACGATTGCGTGGCCGAAAACCGCACCTCATTTGGACTCTCCTAGCTCCCTCTACCTATAAAAGAGCACCCCTCCCCGAAATTTCGGATCATTTCGCGGTCTAACCCTAGCTTCTTCCTCCTCCCGCCGACGGACACGTCCACCCTCTCGCCCGGACAAGTCCGCCCCATCCCGCGCCCAATCACGCGCTGCCACCTGTCCGGCAGTCGCCCTTCTCTCTCCTCCCCACCGCCGTGGCCCGCCAGGCCCATCGCGGGCCTGTGGGACCCAACCGCCGCCGACCCGTGTCTGTCTTCCCCACCGCCATGCCGAGGCGCCGCCACACCACCGTGCACCTCCCACCGGCGACCGGCCCGTCACCTCGTCGCCGGGCGCCGCCCCGCCGCGCCGGCCTCCGCCACCAACGCCGCCGTCCGCCATCACCGCCGGTGAGCCTCTCCAGCAAGGCCGGCCGCTCTCGTTCCCAGCGCCCCCGGAGCCAACCGCGCCGCCTTCCGACGAACGCCGCGCCGCCCCGCTGCTCTCCGGTGCCCCCAAGCTCCTCCGGCCGCCGTCCCCGTCGTCTCCGGTGAGATCCGCCGTCCTCATCATCCGTGCCAACCGGGATCAGATCCACCCATTCGTCCATCCAAACGCCTCGTCCCGATCCGGATCTCGTCATCCTGCTCCGTCTGATCCCGTTGACTTTCGCGGAGGTATAATTTCACGAAGTCCCCAAGATTCCCAAATTCATATGCCCATGTTCATCGCCTCGTAACTTTGCATCCGTAGCTCCGATTCATGCATATAGCATATTAAAATGTTCGCCTCAGAGAGTACATCATTTCATCGCACTGCATCATTTTCATTTGAGCTCATCTTGATGCCCGAAATGCTGTTAGAAGAGTGCTAATTGAGATAATTGTCAGATCTGCTGCTCCACTTAGATATTTGTTATTTTTGCCATGATTAATGTGTGCAGGATATGCCCATGAGCTCTACAGGTGTTTTGTTAAGGGTTTTGCCATCTTTCCAGAGGTGCAACCCATGTATTTTTGTGATGTGTGTGGTGTCTAGCACAAGCTTGGAAAGTGAGGCACTTGGTAATGCTGATTTCAGGGACTTAGCATTTCCACTAAGTCCTTGATCTGTTTTTCTCATGATGCCATATGTTCATGTTGTTTCCTAGCGATCCGTGCCTCTTTTGAGGATAATCAGTAAGGATGTTTTGTTAATCTTATAGTGCTCTATCCATCCATGCCTTTTTTGCAATTATGGATCACCCTAGCTTGAGTCAATCGAGCTCTACTTTTGCTACTTCGTGAATCCGGGCAGATTGTCTACTTGTTAGCGATTTTGCCGAGGATGTTGTAGTTGATCCGTGCATGCTATGTTATTGTTCTTGCCATGTCTAGCTTGTATTTTGTGTATTCTTGATGGCTGTATGCTTAGATTGTCATGACTTGCTCTGTAGTGAGTGCATCGAGCTCATAAACATGCCTACTTGAAATCTGACTTGCATGCTCCAGTTTTTCACTAAGTATGTGATCTGATTACGTTTTTGCCATGTTCACATGCTTGCAATTGTATTTTCTGATCCCTTTTGGCTCAAGGTCACTAAGGGACTTTTGTTAAGCTCTTTGAGTAGCTCCATGCCATGCTTTACTTTGTCATGTTCAGGTCCTGTAGCTTGTAGTTTTGTTTCTCCAAAGAGTGCTATCTGATCTGAAATTCCAGACAAGTGTTAATTTCACTAAGTCTGAAATCTGTTTACCATATGCATTTTTTCCATGCTTGTTTGAACCTGTTAATGGATGATTTGGCCGTAGCTCAGTGCTATACTTTTGTTAACTATCATGAATGGATCCCTGCCATGTATTTTGATGCCATGTTTGGGTGCTGTAGCATGTCCATCTCATTGCATTTAGTTGGTTACTTGCTGTAAATCGCAGACCGGTGTCTTATTTGTATCGCTTGCCATTTCCAAACCGTAACTCCGATTCCGGTGATCTTTATATCGTTTTCAAGCGATTTCATCTCACCTTTCCAGTGGCGCACTTGGATTTCCAAGTTGAGGCCAGGTTCTTTCATTCCCTTGCAAATCATGCATATGCATTGCATACCGCATCCCGCATATCATACCATGTTCATGTGTTGTTTGTTTACTATGTTGTGTGCTTCTTTCCGGTGTTTGCTTCTTCGGGTTGGTTCCGGTAACATCGCATTTGTTAGGGCCCGTTCGCCAACGTCCGTTTGTCTTCTTCATGGACTCGTTCTTCTTCCTTGCGGGGTTTCAGGCAAGATGACCATACACTCGAAATCACTTCTATCTTTGCTTGCTAGTTGCTCGCTCTTTTGCTATGCCTATGCTGCGATACCTACCACTTTCTTATCATGCCTCCCATATTGTTGAACCAAGCCTCTAACCCACCTTGTCCTAGCAAACCGTTGTTTGGCTATGTTACCGCTTTGCTCAGCCCCTCTTATAGCGTTGTTAGTTGCAGGTGAAGATTGAAGTTTTGTTCCATGTTGGAACATGGAGATGTTGTTCCTTGTTGGAACATGTTTACTTGTTGGGATATAACAATATTAACTTAATTAATTTATGCATCTATATACTTGGTAAAGGGTGGAAGGCTCGGCCTTATGCCTGGTGTTTTGTTCCACTCTTGCCGCCCTAGTTTCCGTCATATCGGTGTTATGTTCCCGGATTTTGCGTTCCTTACGCGGTTGGGTTATAATGGGAACCCCTTGACAGTTCGCTTTGAATAAAACTCCTCCAGCAAGGCCCAACCTTGGTTTTACCATTCGCCACCTAGCCTTTTTCCCTTGGGAGTTGCGCATCCCGAGGGTCATCTTATTTTAACCCCCCCGGTCCAGTGCTTGTCTAAGTGTTGGTCCGAACTGAGTAGACTGTGGGGCCACCTCGGGGAAACTTGAGGGCTGGTTTTACTCGTAGGATGTCTCATCCGGTGTTGCCCTGAGAACGAGATATGTGCAGCTCCCATCAGGATGTCGGCACATCGGGCGGTTTTGCTGGACTTGTTTTACCATTGCCGAGGATGTCTTGTAGAACCGGGATACCGAGTCTGATCGGAATGTCTCGGCAGGAGGTCTATTCCTTCGTTGACCGTGAGAGCTTGTCATGGGCTAAGTTGGGACAACCCTGTAGAGATTTGAACTTTCGAATTCGTGCCCGCGGTTATGGGCAGATGGGAATTTGTTAACGTCCGGTTGTAGAAAACCTGAAGTTAACATTAATTAAAATGCATCAACCGCGTGTGTAACCATGATGGTCTCTTTCCGGCGGAGTCCGAAAAGTGAACACGGTGTTGGAGTTATGCTTGACGTAGGTTGTTCTAGGATCACTTCTTGATCATAGTTTCTCGATCGTGCTTTGCCTTCTCTTCTTGCTATCTTTTGCGTATGTTAGCCACCATATATGCTAGTCGCTTGCTGCAGCTCCACCTCATACTTTTACCTTACCCATAAGCTTAAATAGTCTTGATCGTGAGGGTGCGAGATTGCTGAGTCCCCGTGACTCACAGATACTTCCAAAACCAGCTTGCAGGTGCCGATGAGTCCATGTCGATGACGCAACCAAGCTCAGGAGGACCTTGATGAAGATCTTGTCCTTTGTGTTGTTTCGTTCTAGTTGATCGGTAGTGGAGCCCAGTTGGGGTCGATCGGGGACCTTGTCGCATTTGGGGTTCTTCTTTTATTTTGGTTCCGTAGTCGGACCTTGATTGTATCTAGATG
This sequence comes from Triticum monococcum, assembly GCA_034509565.1. Classification (NCBI taxonomy): domain Eukaryota; kingdom Viridiplantae; phylum Streptophyta; class Magnoliopsida; order Poales; family Poaceae; genus Triticum; species Triticum monococcum. The sequence goes on along the minus strand of CM067843.1, from coordinate 595,791,249 downwards.
ATGTAATGCTTTATTCATGTAATTGTGTGAAGTGGCGATTGTAAGCCAACTATGTATCTCTTTCCCTTATGTATTACATGGGTTGTGTGAAGATTACCTCACTTGCGACATTGCTTTCAATGCGGTTATGCCTCTAAGTCGTGCTTCGACACGTGGGAGATATAGCCGCATCGAGGTCGTTACAAAAGCGCATGAAGAAACTCCATACTGATGGGCTTTTGGAACCACTTGATTATGAATCACTTGGTACTTGCGAACCGTGCCTTATGGGTAACATGATAAAAAACCGTTCTCCGGTACTATGGAGAGAGCAACAGATTTGTTGGAAATCATACATACAGATGTATGTGGTCCGATGAATGTTGAGGCTCGCGGCGGATATCGTTATTTTCTCACCTTCACAGATGACTTAAGCAGATATGGGTATATCTACTTAATGAAACATAAGTCTGAAACATTTGAAAAGTTCAAAGAATTTCAGAGTGAAGTTGAAAATCATCATAACAAGAAAATAAAATTCCTGCGATCTGACCGTGGAGGAGAATATTTGAGTTATGAGTTTGGTGTACATTTGAAACAATGCGGAATAGTTTCGCAACTCACGCCACCCGGAACACCACAGCGTAATGGTGTGTCTGAACGTCATAATCGTACTTTACTAGATATGGTGCGATCTATGATGTCTCTTACTGATTTACCGCTATCGTTTTGGGGTTATGCTCTAGAGACAGCCGCATTCACGTTAAATAGGGCACCATCAAAATCCGTTGAGACGACGCCTTATGAACTATGGTTTGGCAAGAAACCAAAGTTGTCGTTTCTGAAAGTTTGGGGTTGCGATGCTTATGTGAAAAAGCTTCAACCTGATAAGCTCGAACCCAAATCGAAGAAATGTGTCTTCATAGGATATCCAAAGGAAACTATTGGATACACCTTCTATCACAGATCCGAAGGCAAAACTTTTGTTGCTAAATTCGGAAACTTTCTAGAGAAGGAGTTTCTCTTGAAAGAAGTGAGTGGGAGGAAAGTAGAACTTGATGAGGTAACTGTACCTGCTCCCTTATTGGAAAGTAGTACATCACAGAAACCAGTTTCTGTGACACCTACACCAATTAGTGAGGAAGCTAATGATGATGATCATGAAGCTTCAGAACAAGATACTACTGAACCTCGTAGATCAACCAGAGTAAGATCCGCACCAGAGTGGTACGGTAATCATGTTCTGGAAGTCATGCTACTAGATCATGATGAACCTACGAACTATGGAGAAGCGATGGTGAGCCCAGATTCCGCAAAATGGCTTGAAGCCATGAAATCTAAGATGGGATCCATGTATGAGAACAAAGTATGGACTTTGGTTGACTTGCCCAATGATCGGCACGCAATTGAGAATAAATGGATCTTTAAGAAGAAGACTGACGCTGATGGTAATGTTACTGTCTACAAAGCTCGACTTGTCGCAAAAGGTTTTCAACAAGTTCAAGGGATTGACTACGATGAGACCTTCTCACCCGTAGCGATGCTTAAGTCTGTCCGAATCATGTTAGCAATTGCCGCATTTTATGATTATGAAATTTGGCAGATGGATGTCAAAACTGCATTCCTGAATGGATTTCTGCAAGAAGAGTTGTATATGATGCAACCGGAAGGTTTTGTCGATCCAAAGGGAGCTAACAAAGTGTGCAAGCTCTAGCGATCCATTTATGGACTGGTGCAAGCCTCTCGGAGTTGGAATTAACGCTTTGATAGTGTGATCAAAGCATTTGGTTTTGTACAGACTTTTGGAGAAGCCTGTATTTACAAGAAAGAGAATGGGAGCTCTGTAGCATTTCTGATATTATATGTAGATGACATATTACTAATCGGAAATGATATACAATTTCTGGATAGCATAAAGGGATACTTGAATAAGAGTTTTTCAATGAAAGACCTCGGTGAAGCTTCTTACATATTAGGCATTAAGATCTATAGAGACAGATCAAGATGCTTAATAGGACTTTCACAAAGCACATACCTTGACAAAGTTTTGAAAAAGTTTAAAATGGATCAAGCAAAGAAAGGATTCTTGCCTGTGTTACAAGGTGTGAAATTGAGTAGAACTCAATGCCCGACCAATGCAGAAGATAGAGAGAAAATGAAAGATGTTCCCTCTGCTTCAGCCATAGGCTCTATCATGTATGCAATGCTGTGTACCAGACCTGATGTGTGTCTTGCTACAAGTCTAGCAGGCAGGTACCAAAGTAATCCAGGAGTGGATCACTGGACAGCGGTCAAGAACATCCTGAAATACCTGAAAAGGACTAAGGATATGTTTCCCATATATGGAGGTGACAAAGAGCTCATCGTAAATGGTTACGTTGATGCAAGCTTTGACACTGATCCGGACGATTGTAAATCGCAAACCGGATACGTGTTTACATTAAATGGTGGAGCTGTCAGTTGGTGCAGTTCTAAACAAAGCGTTGTGGCGGGATCTACATGTGAAGCGGAGTACATAGCTGCTTCGGAAGCAGCAAACGAAGGAGTCTGGATGACGGAGTTCATATCTGATCTAGGTGTCATACCTAGTGCATCGGGTCTAATGAAAATCTTTTGTGACAATACTGGTGCAATTGCCTTGGCAAAGGAATCCAGATTTCACAAGAGAACCAAGCACATCAAGAGACGCTTCAATTCCATCCGAGATCTAGTCCAGGTGGGAGACATAGAGATTTGCATGATACATACGGATCTGAATGTAGCAGACCCGTTGACTAAGCCTCTTCCACGAGCAAAACATGATCAGCACCAAAGCTCCATGGGTGTTAGAATCATTACTAGGTAATCTAGATTATAGACTCTAGTGCAAGTGGGGGACAGAAGGAAATATGCCCTAGAGGCAATAATAATAATATTATTATTTTATTACCTTATATCATGATAAATATTTATTATTCATGCTAGAATTGTATTATCCAGAAACATAATACTTGTGTGAATACATAGACAAACCAAACGTCACTAGTATGCCTCTACTTGACTAGCTCATTAATCAAAGATGGTCATGTTTCCTAACCATAGACATGTGTTTTCATTTGATTAACGGGATCACATTATTAGGAGACTGATGTGATTGACATGACGCATTCCATTAGCTTAGCACCCGATCGTTTAGTATGTTGCTATTGCTTTCTTCATGACTTGTACATGTTCCTGTGACTATGAGATTATGCAACTCCCGTTTGCCGGAGGAACACTTTGTGTGCTACCAAACGTCACAACGTAACTGGGTGATTATAAAGGAGCTCTACAGGTGTCTCCAAAGGTACATGTTGGGTTGGCGTATTTCGAGATTAGGATTTTTCACTCCGATTGTCGGAGAGGTATCTCTGGGCCCTCTCGGTAATGCACATCACATAAGCCTTGCAAGCATTGCAACTAATGAGTTAGTTGCGAGATGATGTATTACGAAACGAGTAAAGAGACTTGCCGGTAACGAGATTGATCTAGGTATTGAGATACCGACGATCGAATCTCGGGCAAGTAAAATACCGATGACAAAGGGAACAACGTATGTTGTTATGCGGTCTGACCGATAAAGATATTCGTAGAATATGTAGGAGCCAATATGAGCATCCAGGTTCCGCTATTGGTTATTGACCGGAGACGTGTCTCGGTCATGTCTACATTGTTCTCGAACCCGTAGGGTCCGCACGCTTAAGGTTTCGATGACAGTTATATTATGAGTTTATTAGTTTTGATGTACCGAAGTTAGTTCAGAGTCCCGGATGTGATCACGGACATAACGAGGAGTCTCGAAATGGTCGAGACATAAAGATTGATATATTGGACGGCTATATTCGAACACTGGAAGTGTTCCGAGTGATTTCGGAGAAAACCGGAGAGCCGGAGGGTTACCGGAGCCCTACCGGGAGAACTAATGGGCCATATGGGCCTTAGTGGAGAGAGAGAGGGGCAGCCAGGGTGGGCCGTGCGCCTCCTCCCCCTGGTCCTAATTGGACTAGGAGAGGGGGGCGGCGCCCCCCTTTCCTTCTCCCTCCCTAGTTCCTTCCCCCTCCTAGTAGGAGTCCTACTCCTACTAGGAGGAGGACTCCTCCTGGCGCGCCAATAGGCGCCGGTCGGCCTCCTCCCCTTGATCCTTTATATACGGGGGCAGGGGGCACCCCTAGACACACAAGTTGATCCACGTGATCATATTCTTAGCCGTGTGCGGTGCCCCCTTCCACCATAATCCTCGATAATATTGTAGCGGTGCTTAGGCGAAGCCCTGCGACGGTAGTACATCAAGATCGTCACCACACCGTCGTGCTAACGGAACTCTTCCCCAACACTTTGCTGGACCGGAGTCTGGGGATCGTCATCGAGCTGAACGTGTGCTAAAACTCGGAGGTGCCATAGTTTCGGTGCTTGATCGGTCGGGCCGTGAAGACGTACGACTACATCAACCGCGTTGTGCTAACGCTTCCGCTGTCAGTCTACAAGGGTATGTAGATCACACTCTCCCCTCTTGTTGCTATGCATCACCATGATCTTGCGTGTGCATAGGAAATGTTTTGAAATTACTACGTTCCCCAACACCAGGTGTGTCAAATCAATCCTAGATTTTAAGGTATCTTTCGTCTTGCCTTCAATATTAAGAAGTGTGCCGATAATGCTGTCACATATATTTTTCTCGATGTGCATCACATCAAGATTATGCCGCAGATCCAAATCTTTCCAATACTCCAAGTCCCACAAAGTGGACCTGCGGGTAAACAATAATCTCTCTTCTGCCCTACCACGCTTCCTTCTCCCGCTACCATTATCAGGATGGTTTCCTGGTGTAATATGCCTGACCTTCTCTAATTCCATTTGCAACTCATCAGCGGTGAGCCTCTTTGGCGCATCACGGTTTTCATGCTTTGCATTGAACACATGTCTTCGGTATTTTCTAGGAAGCAGCTTGTCCTTGGCAAGGAAACGGCGGTGTCCAATGTAACAGATCTTGCTAAGTATTGCGTATGACAGCGGATTCCTGTCACAGCGAACACATGCATTGTAACCATGTGTCGTTCGCCCTGACATAGTGCCCAAAGCCGGATAATCATGGATGCACCAAATTATAACAGCATGCAGAAAGAAATCAGCTGGTGGGCTGCTATATAGGTCTCGAGTGAGAACACCCTTCCATAGCTGTTAAAGTTCCTCCACAAGAGGCTCCATGAACAAATCAAAATCCTTTCCAGGACTTTTTGGACCTGGGATGAGCAAGGCTATCATGTAGTTTGATTCTTTGGTGCAGACATTTGGAGGCACGTTGTAAGGGATAACAAGCACTGGCCACATGCTATATGTGGCGCTCTGGTGGCCAAATGGGTTAAATCCATCTGAAGCTAAGACAAGTCTAATGTTTCTTGGGTCAACAGCAAACTCTTTGTGTTTATCATTGAAGCTTTTCCACTCACTACCATGAGATGGATGGCTCATTACATTCTAATCTCTATACTCCTGGTTCCTAGAATGCCACAGTACATCCTCTCTTGTTTCAGCACCATGAAACAACCTCTGCAATCTTGGTGTAATTGGAAAATGTCTCAGAACATTATGAGGAATCCTCTTCACAGCATCACCATCTTTCCATCTTGATGATTTGCATTTTGGGCATTCACTTAAGTTGGCATAATCCTTCCGGAACAGAACACAATTATTCTTACAAACATGGATCATATCATATCCAATTCCAACTACACGAAGGAAATTCTTCATTTTACTGTAGGTGTGTGGCAGCTCAGACGCATCTGGGAAAGATTCGCGGAAAGCAGCCAACATCGCATCGAATAATTTGTTGGTCATCCGCTCAGATGTGTTCACCTGAAGAAATGTGACCGTAGCTGAGAATACTGACAGCTTATTTCCTCGGGTGACAGCAACGTTGCATTGTTCCAGCATGCGGGCCCACCGTTTTTCTTCTGCAGGTGAAAGTTCACAGAATGCACGAGCATTTCGTAGCATTGTTTCAATGTTGGTCAAACTAACTAGCTCCGCCACCACCACCTCCTCCTCCTCTTCCACCTGAGCATCAGGCAGATCAAGATGGTGATCTGCTGCTTCCACGTAGTCGATAACATTAACGTTCACAGCTTCACCATGATGAACCCACCTAGTATATGTGACCGACATCCCATACAAGTGTAGATGATTTTGCAGAGTTGACTGGGGTCTTGTAACTGAATTCATACAACTGCTACACGGGCAGAGCACATCTAATTTCGGACCACCGTACTCAGCTCTGATAAAGTTCATGAAGTTTTCAACCCCCTCGACATATGCAGTGGAGAATCTTCGAGCAGAAGTTATCCAAGTCCTATCCATCTGTCAGACATACAAATTAGTTCTTCTACTAGATATTACAGGAAAAACATATATGCTTTTTTATGAAGTCCAGAAAAAAATACGTAGGTCGATGTCTAAAGCTATGGCAAGATATTTGGATGAGCAGATCTAAGTAACGAAATATATGTAAAGCTAATTCAGCAAATAGATTTGAGTGCCAAATTATGGCAGGCTGTTTCAGCAGTCAATGAGGCCGAGCACACGGCCATCAAACTATCGAAGGCCATCGCAGCAACAAAGATCGAGTATAAAACGGTGTAGAGCTATTTCACCTAACAGATTGGCTACTAGACCATGGCAATCTACGCCACAATAAATATATGGCAGGATATTTTAGCAACTAATTGGCCTTGGCACGCCATCTCAGCTAAGCAGATTGAGTGCAGAACAGGGCAAGGAAGCTTCTTAAGCAGAGCATATTGACAGTAAACTACTTCGGCAAATAGTGATATTAACAACGTCTATCAGCTAACATTCAGCGCTACACCGACATGAACGGGGCCTCAGTCTAGAATGCACGTACCGTGGGAGAAGCTGACCGCCGTGTGTCTCCACACGAACGTCGCCAGCGGTGGCGGCGCTGACCGCTGTGCGCCTCCACAAGAACGTAGCCAGAGGTGGCGGTGCGGCTAGAGGACGACAGTCTACGAGAGCGTATTGTGGGAGCGAGAGGATCCCTGAACCACGGCACCGACGCATCAGCGCATCAGGGAGGGCGGCTTTGGCGGAGTGAATGGAGTGGAGGGGGACAAGGGGGGAAGGGGGGTTTGGGGAATATTATTGGCTATTTGGCCGAAGGGCGGTTGAATCGGATTTGGGGGGAATTTTTGGGTGTGTGGGGGGGGGGGGGGAGGATTTTTGCGTGGTGGGCGGGGGGAGTTTGGCGCATGGTCGGTGAGGGAGTCCTGGATAAGGGGGTGTTCGTATAGCCAAATTATACCTTCAACAGGACTCCTGGACTATGGAGATACAAGATTGAAGACTCCGTCCCGTGTCCGGAAGGGATTTTCCTTGGCGTGGAAGGCAAGCTTGGCGATACAGATGTTCAGATCTCCTACCATTGTAACTGACTCTATGTAACCCTAACCCTATCCGGTGTCTATATAATCCGGAGGGTTTTAGACCGTAGGACAACATACACATAAACAATCATACCATAGGCTAGCTTCCAGGGTTTAGCCTCTCTGATCTCGTGGTAGATCAACTCTTGTAATACCCATATCATCAATATTAATCAAGCAGGACGTAGGGTTTTACCTCCATCGAGAGGGCCCGAACCTGGGTAAAACTTCGTGTCCCCTGCCTCCTATTACCATCCGGCCTAGACGCATAGTTCGAGACCCCCTACCCGAGATCCACTGGTTTTGACACCGACATTGGTGCTTTCATTGAGAGTTCCTCTGTGCCGTCACCGTCAGGCCCGATGGCTCCTACGATCATCAATGGCGATGCAGTCCAGGGTGAGACCTTCCACCCCGGACAGATCTTCGTCTTTGGCGGCTTTGCACTGCGGGCCAATTCACTTGGCCATCTAGAGCAGATCGAAATCCACGCCCCTGGCCGTCAGGTCACATTCGGAAGTTTAAACTACATGGCCGACATCCACGGGGACTTGATCTTCGACGGATTCGAACCGCTGCCGAGCGCGCCGCACTGTCATGACGAGCATGATCTAGCTCTGCCGCCGAACAGTGCCCTGGAGGCCGCGGCCGCATCAGTTCCGGCCCCTAGTTCAGAGCCGACCACGCCAATCAAGGATGGGCGGTCGGACGCCACCTCAGGGGCTGCGATCCCAACGGCGGTTGAGCCGAACACCAGCCCCGTACTCTGCAAGACTCGTGACTCCATGGAGTCGGATTCTTCTCCGGACTCCGAACCCTCCGCGCCCCTGCCGAGCGAATCCAATTGGGCGCCGATCATGGAGTTCACGGCCGCGGACGTCTTTCAGCACTCGCCTTTCGGCGATATCCTGAAATCACTGAAGTCTCTCTCTCTCTCTCTTTGTTAGGACAGCCCTGGCCGGACTACGGTCAGCAAGGTTGGGGTACGGACGATGAAGAAATTCAAAACCCACCCACCACCCACTTTGTAGCCACTGTCAACGACTTAACCGACATGGTCGACTTCAACTCCGAAGACATCGACGGTATGGACACCGATGAAGGAGATGATGAAGAACCAGCACCTACTAGGCCCTGGAAAGCCACCTTGTCATATGACATATACATGGTGGACACCCCAAAAGAGGGAGAGGGTGATGGAACAGCGGAGGATGACCCCTCCAAGAAACAGCAAAAGCGTCGACGTCAGCGGCGCCGCTCAAAATCCCGCCAACACAAAAACGGTGATCCAAGCACGGACGATAATAATACCCCGGAAAGCGCCGAAGAACATCCCCCCGAGCAAGATTTAGCACAGGGGGATGGAGAAACCAGCCCCCATGGGAGAGAGGCTGACAAAGAGGTCGAGGAGGATAATTATATGCCTCCCTCCGAAGACGAGGCAAGCCTCGACGACGACGAATTCGTCGTGCCAGAGGATCCCGTCGAACAAGAACATTTTCAACGCAGGCTTATGGCCACGGCAAGAAGCCTCAAGAAAAAATAGCAACAGCTTAAAGCTGATCAAGATCGGCTAGTCGATAGATGGACTGAAGTCCTTGCGGCCGAAGAGCATAAACCCAAACACCCCTCCAAGTGCTACCCAAAGCGCAGGTTGCTACCCCGATTAGAGGAGGAAGCACTCGACGCGGCCGTGACAGAGAGGCCTCATGGCCCTCCACCCAAGCCGCACCCCGTACCAAGGCACGGGAATATGCGCCGGACTTACGTAATATGTTGGAGGAAAAGGCAAGGCAAACAAGATCGATCTACAGATCACATGGGCGCCCCACAGCTCGAGACGGTAAGCATCACGCCGGTCAAAAATTCGGCAGGGCCGAACACAGCAGACAAAGCTCATTGGAGCTACGGCATGACATAGCCCAGCACAGAGGCGTCGCACACCCATTGTGCTTCACAGACGAAATAATGTATCATCAAATCCCCGAGGGTTTCAAACTTGTAAACACCGAATCATATGATGGCTCAACAAATCCCGCGGTATGGATCCAGGATTATCTCCTTCATATCCACATGGCCCGTGGCGATGATTTCCAAGCCATCAAATACCTCCCACTCAAGCTTAAAGGACCAGCCCGGCAGTGTCTTAACAGCCTGCCAACAGGGTCAATCAGCTGTTGGGAGGACCTGGAAGCCACATTCCTCGACAATTTCCAGGGCACTTATGTGCGACCCCCAGACGCTGATGACCTAAGCCACGTAATTCAGCAGCCAGACGAATCGGCCAGGCAATTCTGGACACGGTTCCTAACAAAGAAAAATCAAATACTCGACTGTCCAGACGCAGAGGCCTTAGCAGCCTTCAAGCATAATATCCGTGACGAGTGGCTTGCCCGGCACCTAGGACAGGAGAAGCCGAAATCTATGGCAGCCCTCACGGCACTCATGACCCGCTTTTGCGCGGGAGAAGACAGCTGGCTTGCTCGTAGCAACAATATGACCAAGAACTCTAGTCATTCGGACACCAGGGACATTAGTGGTAGGTCGCATCGCAACCAGCAGAAGCGCCGCATCAACGGCGACAATGCTAAGGATACGGTAGTTAACGCCGGATTCAGAGGCTCCAAATCTGGTCAGCGGAAAAAGTCATTCAAAAGGAATCCTAGGGGCCCGTCCAGCTTGGACCGAATACTCGACCGCTTGTGCCAAATACATGGCACCCCCGAAAAGCCGGCCAATCACAGCAACAGGGACTGTTGGGTGTCAAGCAGGCAGGCAGATTAAGCGCCGACAATGAAGACAAGGGGTTGCATAGCGATGACGACGAGGAGCCTCGGCCGCTGAACAACAATGGACAGAAGGGTTTTTCCCCACGAGTGCGGACGGTGAACATGATATACACCACCCACGTCCCCAAAAGGGAGCGGAAGCATGCGTTAAGGGACGTATACGCGGTAGAGCCAGTCGCCCCAAAGTTCAACCCATGGTCCTCTTGCCCGATCACCTTTGATCGAAGAGACCATCCCACTAGCATCCATCATGGCGGATTCACCGCATTGGTTCCCGACCCAATTATTGACGGATTTCATCTCCCAGAGTCCTTATGGACGGCGGCAGTAGCCTGAACCCGCTTTACCAGGATACAGTGTGGAAAATGGGCATAGTTCCCTCAAGGATTAAGCCCACCAAAACGACCTTTGAAGGCGTAATACCAGGTGTAGAGGCCAGCTGCACAGGCTCAGTCACACTTGAAGTGGTCTTCGGATCTGCGGATAATTTCCGAAGCGAGGAGTTAATCTTCGACATAGTCCCGTTCTGCAATGGTTATCATGCACTGGTCGGGCGAACCGCATTCACCAAGTTCAATGCGGTCCCGCACTATGCATACCTTAAGCTCAACATGCCAGGCCCTCGAGGAGTAATTATGGTCAATGGAAACACCGAACGCTCCCTCTGAACGGAGGAGCACACGGCGGCCCTTGCAGCGGAAGTACAAAGCAGCCTCTCCAGGCAGTTCTCTAGTCCGGCCATTAAACGTCCGGACACCATCAAGCGCGCCCGGAGTAACCTACAACAAGACCGCCTGGCACGTTCCGAGCAGGCATAGCAATGCGGCCCCAACCCCAACCCTCGCAAAAAGGCGACGCCAGTAATTCGTGTCCACAACTACGCTCTGGAAATACCATGGGCATAGGGGGAGGGGCACCATCACGGCACACCCAAAACACGGCTTAAACCGCACTAGGGGCTGCCGATTTTTTACTTTTCTCTTACTTTCAGGACTCTACTCTTCGGAAGGCCTGTTCAGCAGTTCAACTACGGCACAAAATGATGCAAGAACCAGAGAAGCAGACAAGCCATGCCGCATTACGGAAATCCCAGGTGGTCTCTATCACGAGGAGTATACCTGTTCCGCATACTATTCCGTAGCTTGCCCCTAGAGCAGACATGTTAAATAGTCCAACTTTTCGTTTATCGCATTACTTGTATTGTTTTGCTTTGATCGCAGCTATTTTAATGAACAATGCATAGCTTTTGTCCATTTTGCATTACCTTTATATATATATATATATATATATGTTCCTTAATGACATGTTGCACCCGTACACTTGGGTACGGCCAAAATACGCCAGGGGCTTCAATACCCATCAACATGGTGTGAGAAGTCCGAACACTTTCACAAGTGCGGCACCCCGAACTTATAGCATTATATGCATCGGCTCCGAATCATGTCTTGGGTCAATAGTTGGGTTTGCCCGGCTCCTATGTTTTGGTGCCTTACGTTCCGCTATATCGGCTAAGGTAGCACTAGGAGAACCACTGCGATTGTGCCCCAGTTGAGTTGGGCCGAGCACCTCAGTGGAGAAAGCTAAAACTGACCCTCATGATGAGACGAGAGCTGGTCGCTGTTCGAGAGGTCTTTTCGAGTCCTTAAAGACTTATGCCGCTTAGGGCGAGGAGTAAGCTCTGTCTAGCCAAGGCGTGAATAGCGCCCCGAACACGGTCTTCTGAATACTAGGGGCTTCGCCGAAATTTAAAATTATAGAATTCTATGGCTAAGTGAGAGTGTTCATGCATTATAGTCCGATTGCCTCGTTCGTTGGGCTGAGAGCCTCCCTCGAAGGACCCAAATATGGGAAAAAGAGCGCCCAGGTTTATCCCCGAACACCCCAGCACTAGCGGCAAGGGGGCAGAAGCCGACGACTCACCATCTCTCAGTATTGATAAACAGCCGCACAGAAGGTAATATTTTAAATTCAAGAAGCATTGCTTAGCGCATATGAACAAGTTTTCAGCGCACAGGATAACATGAGCGGGTTTTACTCAAAAAATACATCCTTGGTACATTCATCCGCAACAAGGCGGGCACCCTTCAGAATGTCCTTATAATAATTCTCAGGCTTGCGATGCTCTTTCCTCGGCTGTGGCCTGTCCTTCACAAGCTTCTCCGCATCCAGCTTGCCCCAGTGCACCTTAGCATGGGCAAGGGCCCTACGGGCACCTTCAATGCAGACGGAGCGCTTGATGTCTTCAAGCCTTGGACAGGCCTCCACCAGCCGCCGCACCAGCCCGAAATAGCTCCCAGGCAGGGCCTCTCCAAGCCATAGTCGAAGTAGGAGGCCCTTCATGGCATGTTCGGCCGCCTTGTGGAGCTCGACCAGTTGCTTCAGCTGGTCGCTCAGGGGCATGGGGTGTCCGGCCTCAGTGTACTGAGACCAGAACACCTTCTCCGTCGAGCTGCCCTCCTCGGCTCAATAGAATGCGGCGGCATCGGATACACTCTGGGGAAGATCTGTAAATGCCCCTGGAGAGCTCCGGATTCGGGTAAGTATCAAGTAACTCACGTTTTTATGTTTACTTTGCATAAAAAATGCCTTACCCGCCGCTATCTTCTTCACCTCATCCAACTCCTGGAGGGTCTTCTGGGACTCCGTCTTGGCAGACTTGGCATTTTCTATAGCTGCCGCGAGCTCGGATGCTCGCGTCTTCGAGTCAAGCTCCAAACTCTCATGTTTCTTCATGAGAACCTGGAGCTCTTGCTGCACCTTGCCAACCTCAGCCTCCTACCTCTCCCGCTCGGTGTGCTCCGCGGCCGCACTCTTCTCGGCCTCGAGCAGCGCTTTCTTAAGGGTCGCCATCTCGGACGTGGCCCCTACAATAGCCATGTCAATCCTGTCATTTTTTGCAATTACGCCTTTTTTATATACATATTCAAACAGGGTATTTCTTACCTTCCTTCTCCTCGAGCTGCTTCTTGGCACGCCCGAGCTCTTGCTCGGACTTCTCGGGGCTCTGCTTCAGCACGTCCACTTCCGCAGTCAGTGTGGCGGACGCTAGTAGAGAAGCCTGCATACGCATATTGACTCCTTTTGTTAGACTACTGCGAATTCTTTGATCCTCCATTCGGCTTTTCTTCCCGAACGCCCAACAGAGCATCAGGGGCTACTGTCTGTGTGGTAACTTTATTTAAACATTCTTTACTTACCTCAAAGCCTGTTAAAAGGCTAGTGCAAGCTTCTGTCAGTCCGCTCTTGGCGGACTGAACCTTCTGGACCACCACACTCATGATAGTGAGGTGTCCCTCATCGATGGAGGCACCTCCGAACACCTCCAACAGATTATCCGGCACCCCCGGTTGGACGGGGGTCACCGGCACGGTGGGCTTGCTCCTCTTGGAAGGAGGTCGCCCGCCGGACTCTTGAACCTTTGAAGGTTCCGGAGCGGCGTCCGGCCTTGAGCCGGACTTAGAGCCCTGGGGGGTTTCATCCCCTTTACTCCTGGAGTCCGGGAGGTCGCCTTGCGGCAACTCTAGGGCCACCTCCTCTAGGCTGGGAACCTGTTGGGACAACACTTCGGTGTCGTCCGCAGGGCGGGGTGATGAAGCCGTCGGAAGAGAGTTCACATCCAACGGGTCCAGTGGGCCGCTCAACGATGCGTCGAGCCGGTCTTTGGGTGGGTTGCATAAACATATTCGACATAAGGGAAACCTGGGCAAAAAACGAATAATATGAATTACTCCGGTATCAGGACACTTACGATTTCTCCAGGGGCTTGGCCCTGGGCTGCCACTCCTCTTCGTCGTCGTCGACGTCGGTGGACCAGTCCGGAGGAAGGGTTTTCCCCTTCTTGGATCCTCCGGCCTCCTCGGAGAGGGCGACCTTCCTTTTCTTCTCTCCTCCCACGGGAGGGGGAGAGGTCTCTTCTTCTTCCTCCTCATCTTCATGAGAGGAAGGCGCTTCGGGACCGTCGAATGACGAATCCGACACCTCCTGGCGCCGGGCACTCTTTCGAGTCCCCGTAGCCCTTTTCGCGGCCTTCTTCTCCAGCACCACATAGGGGGCCGGGACCAGCAGCTTCGCCAAACGCACGTCCGCTGGGCCTTCGGGCAGAGGAGCCGGACAGTTGATTTGTCTGGACGTCACCACCCAATCCTATCAAAGATAAGGGAACTAAGATCCCGCATAGAGTCAAACTATGAAAAACTGATACCCTGTAAAAGGACAAAAACAGCTTACCGCATGAGCGTGATGCTGAGTACTGAATCTGCGATCCTCGGCAGCGGATGCGGGAGCCTCGGTGCCCTTGAAAAGCATCCTCCAGGCATCTTCGTATGTTGTGTCGAAGACCCTATTAAGGGTTTGATGCTGCGCCAGGTCGAACTCCCAAAGGTTGAAGGCCCGTCGTTGACACGGGAGGATCAGGCGGACGAGCATAACCTGGACTACGTTGACAAGCTTGAGCTTCTTGTCCACCAGGGTTTGGATGCATGTTTGGAGTCCGGTCAGCTCTCCTTTTTTACCCCAAGATAGGCCTGTCTCCTTCTAGGAGGTCAGCCACGTAGGGGGGCTGGATCGGAACTCAGGGTGTGCGACCCACTCGGCGTCGTGTGGCTCGGTGATGTAAAACCACCCTGATTGCCACCCCTTCAGGGTCTCCACAAAGGAGCCCTCGAGCCACAGGACGTTGGCCATCTTGCCAACCATGGCGCCGCCGCACTCCGCCTGGCTGCCGCGCACCACCTTCGGCTTGACGTTGAAGGTCTTTAGCCATAAGCCGAAATGGGGGCGGATGCGGAGGAAAGCCTCGCACACGACGATAAACGCCGAGATGTTGAGGACGAAGTTCGGGGCCAGATCATGGAAATCCAGGCCGTAGTAGAACATGATCCCCCGGACAAATGGATGCAGAGGGAAGCCCAGTCCGCGGAGGAAATGGGGGAGAAATACCACCCTCTCATGGGGCCTAGGAGTGGGGATGAGCTGCCCCTTTTCGGGGAGTCGGTGCGCGATGTCGCTGGCCAAATATCCGGCCTTCCTCAGCTTTTTTATGTGTCCCTCCGTGATGGAGGAGACCATCCACTTGCCTCTTGCTCCGGACATGACTGGAGAAGGTCGAGGTGGTAGTGCGCACTTGGGCGCTGGAGCTCGAGTGTGCGAGAATGGATAGGCAGAGGAGGAAGAAGGCGTGGTTAAAAAGGTGGATGCTTATCCCCTTATATGGGTGGACGTGGTTATGTGTCCCCACCAGCCTGGTAAAACTTGCTTATCTCCAAGCGCCGTAATCAAAGGCGCGGTTGGGTTACCCACGCCCGTATTGATGAGAATCCCGAAATGAGGGGACACGATCTTTGCTTCAACAAGACGCGCCAAGGAAACTGCCTCGCACAACATGCTGAGGTGGGATAATTAAATGGATAAAGGCTTGGCCGTGGCATGTCGCACCACAGAATACGTCAGCAGATTAGATTTGTGTTAATATTATTATTCTCTCTACGGCAATATGTGGAAACTTATTTTGCAGAGCTGGACACTATCTTTGTGTTCAAAATCTTCTATGCAGTACTTGGACGAGGAACCCACATTGCAATGCCGAAGACAATTTGCGTGCCGGACTCGTCGTCATTGAAGCCTGGTTCAGGGGCTACTGAGGGAGTCCTAGATTAGGGGGTGTTCGGATAGCCGAATTATACCTTCAGCCGGACTCCTGGGCTATGAAGATACAAGATTGAAGACTCCGTCCCGTGTCCGGAAGGGATTTTCCTTGGCGTGGAAGGCAAGCTTGGCGATACGGATGTTCAGATCTCCTACCATTGTAACCGACTCTATGTAACCCTAACCCTATCCGGTGTCTATATAATCCGGAGGGTTTTAGTCCGTAGGACAACATACACATAAACAATCATACCATAGGCTAGCTTCTAGGGTTTAGCCTCTCTGATCTCATGGTAGATCAACTCTTGTAATACCCATATAATCAGTATTAATCAAGCAGGACGTAGGGTTTTACCTCCATCGAGAGGGCCCGAACCTGGGTAAAACTTCGTGTCCCCTGCCTCCTGTTACCATCCGGCCTAGATGCACAGTTCAGGACCCCCTACCCGAGATCCGCCAGTTTTGACACCGACAGTCGGTTTCTCCAAGTGCAGTCCCACGTGTCAGTGAAGAGGCAAGCCGAAGCGCGTTCCATTTGCGTGAGCCGTGTGCAGGACCGAACATGTGTGGGGTGCAATGCGACCGCGACAGGAGTGCTGTGAGTGTACCGCATTTTTTCCTTTTAAAGTAGGTGCTTCGCCCCCACAAAAAAATTTGTTGCTTCGCGCGATCCATTGATACTACTACTAGTAATCCGGTAATCCTGACTAAAACGGCGCGACAGGGTCTTTTCCCGCGCGATATGCTGGGAGGTTGGCTTAGTTGTGTTTTATAGGACGAGTAATGCTACACCTACGTAATCCCAGTTACGTAATAAACGTAATGTGAAACGTGTGAGCTGTTCATTGTAGATTGGGGGGAGGGAGGGGCCCACCACGATGAAAATCAGGGTAGGAGAGAGAGGCAATTTACGTTAACTCTTTCGTAGGTTCCCATAGATGTGGAAAGATGTGTCCGATCCTGCAATATAGGTCATCCGATCTATATCTAACGGATAGGAAGGAAACTATGACAGTTTACCCGCACTCCTCTCCACATGTGCAGATAAGGCTTTCCCTCGTTCATCCTTTTCTCCCACAAGATCTTGATCTTCCGAGCAACGCACGGGCATCTTGCTAGTACTCCTATAATATGTATATTATTGTGAAAGTTCGTATACACCGGCCGAGATTAATGCAAACACGGCAGATTTTCATTACATTTCGAACTTTTATAGGACAAAAAATAAAAGAAACCCGACCCTAAACCTATTCTACGGTGGCGACCGACGTCCTCCATCTGTGATCTCCATGTACGGGGCGGGGTTCAAGACCCGTGAAGTGAAGGTGCGGTCTCCGGTGAGGAAAAGTAGAACACGGGAGACAGACCGGCCAGTTGGCACACCATGCCCTGCCGCCTCCCATACCCTACTCATCCTCGGAGGAGTCCCCGACCTCGGCAGTGCCGGACGTTGGACGGTGACAAGTAGGATGTGTGGCTAACGGTGCTCCCGTCAGCAGCCTCCAGCGTGGCCACCGCTTGTGCCGCGACTTCAACGAGGGCGGCGACCTCGAGCTCCATCCCTGAAGACAAGCTCTCCCGCAAAGCGTTCGCGCCTGCAGTCATGGCGGATGTGGTTCCAGGTAGGAGGACGATGCGCTATGGTGTGGAGGTTAGCTGGGCGTTGCCGCTTTAAGTAGCGCATTCCGGTGAGGCCGAGTGTCCGGGTGCGTCATTAAGTCGCCGGAGTTACTCCTCGGGCACCGAGCCTCTTAATGACGACATACAAATGGATGGCATGAATGCGGGCAGCTGGCGCCGGCTGGGAACATACTGCGCGACGGCGCGAGGGACAAGGGTTTTGGTGTGCTAGGGTAGTCAGCTGCGGTCGTGGCAACGTTGGAGATGCCCTTTGCTCGCATGCAATCCCCGCATGTCATTGAAAAAGCAAGACGACCCGGCATGGTCTCAGGTCTAGAGGATGCAGTTGGCCGCGCTACACCATTAAGTGGACGTGTCGCGGCGCCCCGTGCATCCTCGACGAGCCGGGTGTTGGGGTGTGTTTGCATTGTGGCCAAAGTGCACCTTGCCAAAATTTTGGTCAAGGCCAAAAGATTGGTCTTTGTTTGGATGGTTTCCATTTTTTGGCATGCCAATGAACCCTAGCCAACTCTAGTTCATTTTTCTTGCGAATGTCGACCAAATCATGGGCAACCAATACCTCAACCAAAATTTTGGTCATGACCCAAAGATTGGTCTTTGTTTGGATGGTTGCCATTTCTTTGGCAGGCCAATGAACTCTAGCCAACTCAAGTTCATTTTTCTTGCCAATGTCGGCCAAATCATGGGCAACCAATACCTCAACCAGAATTATGGCTACCCAATGCTTTGATGGGGCAACCTTGGGCACAAACAAACATCCTGTTGGTCGTGCCACAGCACTAACGCCACCCTCGGCAAACTGAAACCGACCGTGTCTAGCGACGATATGAGGCGGTGCTGGAGCTGCGCCCCGTTGTTGGCCCCAACGACCCACATGAATGGTAGTTGGTGGCGTGGAGGTCGTGGGCCAGCTCCTCCATTGGACTAGCCTGCGATACATCGTCCCGACGGGTGTGCCCCACATGTCTGTTTCCCTGTTTTCCCGGCCATATTCGAGCGTCAGTGCTCCGCATTGCGCGTTAGGCCTTTCACTATGATGGCCAAGTGAGACAACTTATTGTTTATTTGAGCCATTCAAGTATAATCATGTGGCATTTGCTTATTTCTCATTCCTCTCCAACCCTCTTCTCCATATATCATGTCGCCCTACAGTCGAGTCCATCCTCCCGCATGCCTCATTTGAACATTCCGCCGAGTATCATTCACATGTACCCACCCTAGTCCTCGTTCAATAGATCTCCGGACCCCGAGATGAAATCGAGAGGGAACGAGTGGGGGCACGTGATACCTAAGACGGATTCAAAATTTTGAACCGGTGATCATAGCATCCGCAAATCATATATAAAGGGTATTCAATGTTCGTTTCATTTTTGAATTACAATATACTCCCTCCTATCCTTTCTACTCCCTCCTTCCATCTATATTGGGCCTAATGCATTTTTCAAGACCGCCTTTGACTATTGAAAAGATTATATCATTGGAAGCTCCTTTCACATACGAATTTGATGGTATGCTTTATCTAAGTTGCATGTCATATATTATTGCTCTACCTTTTGGTCAAAGTTAGCCTCGAAAACGCATTAGGACCTATACAGATGGAAGGAGGGAGTAGTTTACATAAAAGTGTTATCTGTAGTCAAAGTATATCTACATTGATAAAAAAGGTATCAACATTCAACAACACCCAATCAATATTGTTAGATTCGTACTTACTCCTAGATTTGTACTCGAGATGGTTTCCAATTTGACTATTGACAAGATTAATAGTACATGAGATGTATAATGTGAAAATTATATCATTGGAAACTCCTTTCACATACGAATTTGACCGTATGCTTTGTGTAAGTTGCATGTCATATATTATTACTCTAACATTTGGTCAAAGTTAGCCTTGAAAAACGCATTAGACCCTGTATGCTTTGTGTAAGTTGCATGTCATATATTATTAGTCTAACATTTGTGTAAGTTGCATGTCATATATTATTACTCTAACATTTTGTCAAAGTAGTATAGTGGAAGTGGACCCTCCGACGTAGGTGTCGGGACCCCGATTCTAAGTCACACCGATCTAGCCTGTAACACCTCATATCACTTTGCGGCCTCATGCACGGTATTCCCACGGGTGTCGCCTTACCATGGCCCGGGACCGTTTGCGCCTTTTGGCTCACATATATGATAGTATCGCTAGCATCCATATGACAGAGAACCCGGGCCGACATGGCTAGTCGTGAACCCAAAGCGGTGCTAACCTATGGGGACAGGCATACATGAATCACATCGAGCATGTCGGTCAACAGCATATGAATCCGGGCTGTAGCACTGGGCTAACAGGACTCCGCGGAACCCGGGCTGTAGTAGGCTAGGCAGGACTCCGGAAGTCACCGCGTGACATTTCCCTGAAGGGGCAGACACAGGAATGAAGTGAATCACATGCCGGCCAGTCTAAGTGTTCCGGAGCAGTAGTACTGTGCTAGCAGGACTCCGGTGAACCGGGCTGTAGCGGACTACTATGGCTCAAGGAAGCACTAGACTACATTTCCCCATAAGAGAGGCTGCCAAGGACAAACAACTAGATTGTCGGATCCCACACATAGCAATACATGTCACACGTATGCATAACATGCAAGTATGTGATGTACAATATGGCATCACAACATAACGCAATCTCATATAGACAAAGGCTCAGAAGAGCCACATAGCATAAATACAAACAGGGGTCACATGGCCCTTCATTCAGAGCATACAAGCAACAAGCGGAAGCATTACATGTCTGAGTACAGACTTCTACAAAAGAAAAGGTTGTGAGCCTGACTATCTACAACGTCCGATCAAGATCGTAGCTGAGGTACAAGCTACTCGTCGAAGTCCAAGTGGTACTACTAGTGAGACAGATGTCTCATCTGCAAAACATAAGTAAAGCAAACATGAGTACAAAGGTACTCAGCAGGACTTACATCAGATCCTATCATATATGCATTTGTATAAAGAAGGTAATGTGGGGTTTAGTTGCAGCAAGCCAGCTTTGACTCAGTGTCTATCCTGTTCTACGACAACGAGAAACTTCTTTGAGATGAGGTAGGGCACACGAGTCCACTAATCACCACATCAATACACTACTATGGATTCATCCTCGTCTCCCTACGAGACGGCCATCCATAGCACTCACACTTGTCTTGAGCATTTTAGAGTATCCACTTTAAGTTGTCTATGTACCACGTAAGCATCCAAGAAGTCCATAACAGAGGACACGGCTATTCGAATAGATCATGATAACCCTGCAGGGGTGTACTTCTTCACACACGCTCTCACCACCTATCACCATATACACATCATGTATCTCGGCAACCTTCAAGCGGAAGCCTGGCGAGGGTGTCGGCCACGACCTGACTAACCACACAAGACTCTAGTCCAGGTTTATCACCTATTCGGGTTCCATCCGCAAGGAGATCTGGCCGGGGTGTAGCTCACGGCCCCAAACGATATGTGCAGGGTTCCCAAGCCCACCTCGCCGGATCGATCTACGCTTGGTACACCATGCCACTTGTGCCTAGTCTGTCCCAAGCCCACCTGGCCGGGTGCCACTTGGTAGACTACTAACACTACCTACAAACACCAGAAACTATTTGCAACTCCTGGACAGAGACCAAGTCGGTTAATAAGTCGAGAGGGGTCGAGTTACCGGAACCCAATGTGTGGTAGTAACTAGTCATTGTACAACATACACAGAACTCAGTGCTTAAGGACGGTTCCAGTGAGACAACCCACCATGTACTCCTACATAGCCTCTCACCGCTACCTTTACCAAATCGTGTTCACACGCTTAACTCTCAACACCAGAACATGTCGTACCACTCCAATTCATTCCCAATGAATCAGACCTGACACAACTCTAAGCAATAGCAGGCATGGCATGGCAAGCACACAACATGGCTCGATCAACTCCTACACATGCTAGTGGGTTTTAACTATTTACTGTGGCAATGACAGGTCATGCAGAGGAATGGGTTCAACTATCGCGGCATAAGGTAGCAGTTGAATCGTTGTTGTATTAATGCAATAAATGAGAGAAGGATCGAGAGAGTAGGATTGTATCGGAATGAACAAGGGGGTTTGCTTGCCTGGTAGTTCAATAGGGGGGCACTGCTTCACTGATAGGTACTCTCGAACACTTCCGGAGCAGGACCATTCGAGAAGGAGCGGTGTCGACAATCAATACACAAGCATATGCAACAATATGATGCATGAACATGGCATGAAGATGTGATGCTGTTTGAGCTAAAGCAACTAGTATTCAAATTGAATGAAGTCCATTTGAACCAAGGGTTCAAATGCAACTCCAAATTAAGCTCTTATATATGCCATCTATATGTTTTCACCTATATAGCAGGTATAAGTTGTTTTGTCATGCATGAAAATGGTCCAGATGGATAGATTGAATTTTTCTGATAATTTTTCATATATAAATTATTTCAATCTGAGCTACGGTCGAATTTCTATTAATTTTTGAAGTTTATATCATTTTCTGGAATTTCCTGATTTATTTTAATACCAGAAAATGATATATTGCGTCAGCATGACAGCAGCATTGCGTCAGCAGGTCAAAGGAGCTGACCGAGTCAAACCTGACGTGTGGGGTCCACACGTCAGTGACTTAGTTAGTTAACAGGGGGTTTAATTAGTCTAATTAGCATTAGTGGGCGCCGGGCCCACTGGTCAATGACTAACTAGGTAACTAACCTAGGTTAATTACTGTTAATCTAATACTAACTAAATGTCAGGGGGTGGCCCACGCATCAGTGACACAAGGGGGAGGGTCAACCCTGGTCAGCGGGTCAAACCCGCCGGCGACTCAACGCCGGCGAGGCGCGAGACGGCAGAGGGCGTCGGAAACGCGTCCCCGGCGACCAAATAGGCCGCAGAGACCATCTCCGCGGAGTTGGTGCTCGCGCGCATCCACTGGTGCCCTCCGTTTCACCGGAGACGGCCTAAATTGACGGCGGCGTCCACTTGGGCGGCGACCAGAGTTCGGTCGAGCTCGGGTTCGAGGCTGCAGTGGGCGTGGCGATGCGGGTGTAGCACCTATGGCCTCTGCGTGGTGCGGGGAGAGGTTTGGACTTGCCGGGGCGACCATTTGGTCACCGGAGCTGCGTCGGAGACGAGCTCAGGCGGCGACGGTCACGGTCATCAGCGAGGCAGCGGCTACGGCATGCCAGCGAGCGAACGGAGATGGGGAGGAGAAGCAGCAGCTCACAGCGGTCTCGGTGGGCTTGACGGCGAGCTCGAGGATGCACTGAACGGCCGGAGATGAAGACGACGGCGATGGAGGCGCTCCAAGGCCTCCCGAGGCGCGTGGCTCGACGAAGAGCTTCAGGGCGAGGTGGCGGAGCTCGCGGACACGGAGAGGGGCGAGGGGGAAGGCGATGGCTGCGGCAACGGTGGCCGGTGGCGACGGCAGCGCTCGGCCGTGAGCGAGAAAGCGAGGGAGAGGAGAGGAGAGAGCTGGGGGGAAGTGAGAGAGGGCCGAGGGGGATGCGTGGCGTCGTCGGGTGCCTCCAGCGGAGAGCGAGGAAGCAGGAGGTGGCCGGCGCGTGCTTGCGCGCATCGGGCACATGCACGCCGTCCTCCTGGCGCGGTGGAGACGATGACTGGCGTCGGCCAGTCAGCTGGGCCGAGCTACTGGGCCGATCTGGTAAGTAGCCCAGGTAAGTCTCTCTCCCTTTTCTGTTTTCTTTTCTATTTTTCTGACATTTGTTTTGATTTAATAAAAATACCAAATCATTTTATTTAATTCTGAAAATTAAGGTAGGAACTTAATTGGATTATTCCAAAGCCCCATAGTAAAAATCAGAATTATTAGACATATATAATATATATCACATATATATATATCATATGCAAATATTTACCGGATTAACTCAAATGGCCAAAAATAAATACTTCTGAGGTCCCAAAAATATTGGTTGGGATTTTACCTCTGGCCAATATTTTTAGAGAAAATCAGGAACATTTTCTTGGGCCAAATTAAAACAATTTTTATGTGGGTCATTTCCAGAAATGATTCTGAGGGTTTCACGAAACCCATTTCAAATTTAAATGGAATTTAAACATGATGCACACATGGCTAGCTAGTCTAGGTCATACCAGAACTAGGGATGTGGCCGTAGGTATCCCTGCCTTACCCTCCCTTTCGGTCACTTACTGGCGGACCCCATGCTTGCTAGGCCCCGCATGTCAGTTACTCAATGGGTTGGGCCACGTCAGGGTATCCTCATCCATAGTAATACTCCCTCTATTTTTATTTACTCCGCATAAAACGGAGGGAGTGGAGGTATAATAAATGACGCGGTCGGGGGAGGGGGAGGGACGTCGGTTTGCTCTCAACTGTGGTCCCACAAGCGAGAGAAAACACAAGACAAAGCGCATTCCATTCGGTGGGCGAAGTGGAGGGTCCAGTGTGCCGGGCTGCGATGCGAACGCGACAAGAGCGATGTACAGTCAAAACCGATTGACCGGTCATCACCGGAACCACTATTCACACCAAAACCTTCACTGCTCGGCCTACGCCAGCCACTGCCCTAAAACCATACCAAATCTCCAGCCCATTCCCCCACCTTTCGATCCCCTAGCCCGCATCAAGCGTCCCCTAGTTCGCCGGAAAGCCATGGTGCGCCGCAAGACCACTTACTACAAGATGCTGACGCCGGAGTACCGCGCAGAAATCGCGGTGGCGGTCGGCGCCACAGACCTCCGTTCCCAAGCTCGCTTTGCGGCGGGCCAATCCCCGAGTTCCCCAGAGCCAAGCTACGAGGAGGAGGAAGCCGATCCAATGTTCATGGTGGTGGTCACGGCGTAGAAGGCCCCCGATAGGTATGAGACGATGGACGTCGACTTTGTGCCGGCGTCCGAGTCCCGCATGGTGCAGGCGGACCAGCGGTTCAACATGGTGATACTAAAGGAGGACTGGGAGGCAGAGGCTCAACTCGACGCGGAGCGCGCGCATGCCACTGCCATCGAGGCTCTCCTACGGGCGGACCTAGATGTCGTGGATGTGAACCGGGCGGCGGAGGCTCAACTTGAGGCGGAGCGCACGGATGCCGCTGCCATCAAGGCCCTCCTGCAGGCGGAACCGGAGTCCTGGACTTGAACCGGGCGGCAGAGGATTGAGTCAACGCAGAGCACGCGGATGCCGCTCTCATCGACGCCTTTCTGCAGGCGGAACCGGACGTCCTGGACTTGAACTGGGCAGCGGAGGCTCGACTCGACGCAGAGCGCGCGGATGCCGCTGCCATCGAGGCCCTCCAGCAGGCGGAACCGGACGTCCTCGACTTGAACCGGGCTGTGCTCTCGTCCATGTAGAGCGCCCGCATGCTCCGCTTGAACAAGTAGCTGGAGGCCGAGGACAACCACGGTGCGGAGACACACGGCGGCAGCGACGGCTGGTTCACGCCGGCAGCCAAAGACGACAAGGCCGTCTCTTTCCGTGAGCAGTGATAGTTTTTCTTTATGTTGTTGTTTTCATGGATCTTTTGCTGTGTAAAAACATATATTTGTTATGCAAGTCGCCTGACTTGGGTTAGTCTACCATTTCAGGCGGTTGGATGAATATCCTACGTCTCCTAACCCTTCTTTCCTTCTTCCTCATCACTTCTTCTTCCCCAACAGACCACCGCACGGGCCGTACGGATACTCCCCAACATGCGGTTGGATAAACATACTCTATGAATGAAAATTATGTGTCAGCGATAGGATGGCTGAGTTTGGTGTGTTCACATGCGACAGCACATGTCAGTGAGGGTGTGTTCCCTTGGTTGGGTTTGCGGTGTGCAGGAGCGACTATGTGAGGGTGCAGTGCGACCGCGGCGTGCAGGAGTGCCCGTGTGAGGGTGCGGTGCGACCGCGATAGCCGTGCACAATTGTACCTCCTTCTCATTTTGAAAACTTTAGGCAAGCTTGGCAAAACTGTGTGGCGAAGTTTGGCAATGCAAGGCCTAGACCCAAACAAGATAAGTACGTACTCCCTCTGTTTCTTTTTAGTACGTACTAGGAGTACTAGTGTTAAAAAAGAAAGGTTGGGTTTTCCTTCGCGGGATTTAATCGATACAAATCCTCGTTTCACGTGTCAATTAATGCGTATTTTCTTGTCCAAAGACCAAAGAGCTAACCATCTCACTCCTCATCGCTTGATTAATGAAGCTCCATGCAAACCAACCTTCTCACTTCCGCATGCATGCAGGGGATATTAATGTCCTTTGTTGCTAACCCCATCAATTTTGCCTCGATTGGTGTTAGTGGCCCTTTCCAAATTGTAATTTTGATATACTGGCCTTGTGTACAAAAAAATGGAGGTAGTAACTATATTTGACTTCCTTCCCCATTGCGGTGACGTCGACGATATTTTTTTGTGGTGGTTTGGCAAAGTGCGTTCGACGGAGAACACCATTTGCATCCAGGAAGTCCTTTACTAGTACTACTAGGAGTAATTAATGCGGTGAGATGGCTTCTCGAAGAAGACGATGGAGAAGCAGAGTCAGCGAAGAGTGAAATGATGGTTGCTTCGTCCGTGCTTTTGTGATTTGACGCCTCACTGCTTTATGATTTGTGATAGAAGGGACAGGGGAGTAGACTCTGTGATGTATACTGTAGTACTACATGCGTCCAAGCATGGGAGAAAGAGGAGAGATGTTGCATTTTTCTATTCCTTCAATCAATCAATCACGAAGCTTCGGTTCCATCTTTTTCACTCTGGCAACACCGTCCACAATGGTTCCAACGATGCCAACAACTATTTTCACATTTGGCTACACATTGTGGATGCCCTTAACCGTACCACTTGGTTTTGGTCCTGTGTGCTATCTATACAAATCTCAATTATATTGATCTAAAAAATTATAGAATCGAGATTAGTAAAAAGGAGGTGATTTCGCCGCGCGGATGGCGGGGAAGGTTTCTTATTTGAGCAATGCTACATCCACGTAATGGTTTACGTAAAGTTACGAACTGATGTGATGTGGGACTATTTGATTGGATTAAAGGAGAGGATTAGGCCCACCCACCTGAAAATCAGGGGGGCATATATAGATTAGATGGAAAGTATACGTAGCAGCTATGTAGCCCTTTGTAAGTCTAGGATTAGGCTTCTTATTTTCAGAGGACGTTGTCCTGGCGGTTTGTTAACATGCGGTCCCACGTGTCAGTGCTTTACCAAGCCGATCCGCATCCCACATGAGGCAGAACAACTGCAGAAGCAACATGTGGTTAAGTTGAAGAAGATGAGGGAGAAGCGGATTCAGTAACGAGTGAAATGATGGTTGCTTCGTCCCTCCAACTTAACTGCGGGAAAGGTGCAGCTTTGTGATTTGATGCCTCATTGCTCATTACTACGCCGGCTTATGGCACGTGGACCCGGTAGCTTGATGTCCCACATGTCAGCGAAAGGGACTAGAAGATTTATGAAAGCGAGCGCTCCACTCTTACGACAGAGGAGTAGACGACACGACGGCCCAGTGAACTGTCACTTGTACAGTATAGTACTAGTATAGTTTTGTTGTTTCCCACGATCCATCGATACAAACCCGATTAAACAGGAAAGGGCGGGATTTTTCCCACGCGGTAGATGATACTGGCCATACATTTCAAAGGCAATTTTAATGTATGCAAACTGAATAATTATAAGTAACAATATGATATCTAGTAAAACTAAGAACACATATGATTTATTGTGCTAGTGTAGTAGTAGTGTTGTATTGCATAGTTGTTAGATGTAACATGTGAGAACGTGTAGATATGTAGTTTTGGAGGGCCTATAGATAAAAAAGCCTAATACGGTCACCGAACTTCAGAATAAGCTGATTACGGTCACTATATACGTTTTGCGGTGATTATACGGTCACTTCCTCACAGCTCAGCATCGGATTGCACTCTGTTCACCAGCCAAATAGTCTGCGTGGCGCTATGTTGACTAGTTAAATGGACCACATTCGTTGTGGGTCCCACCTGTCAGTTCGCATAGGCAAAAGGTTAGATAAACACAAATTTGCGCAGGCGCGACAAGGCTCCAACCCGTGCGCGGGAATCACCTGGTTGTGTATGTGTATGTCAGGGCCTCATGTGTGCGCATGCACGTGTAGGTTGAGCAGTTGAGCGTGAGAGTGTGTGTTGGTCGTGTGGTGTACTGGTGTGTGCATGCATGCGTGCGTGTGTGTGTGTGCGTGTGAGTGTTGCGTGCGTGCGTGGCTGCGTGTGTACATGTGAGTGTTGTGTGCGTGGGTGCATGTGTTTGTGTGAGTGTTGCGTGGATGCAGTTCGTGTGCATGCGTGCATGTGTGTATAATCACCACACCAACTCATGTGTGTTAAAACAGACGGCTCAGCATGCCAATACAAGGCCACCTTGTCCACTGTGCCCGCGGTCATGACTTCGAACCACCGTCCAAATATATTTTTATCGTTTGTTTTCATTCTTACTAGCAAGATGCCCGTGCATTGCACGTAACATCAAGATGCATTTGTATGACTTGTTTATCTTGTGAGAGAAAAGGATGAACGAGGGAAGGCCTTATTTGCAAATGTGGAGAGGTGTGTGGGTACCTTTTGCAAAATTGCCATAGTTTCTTTCCTATCCGTCAGATATAAATCGGACGGCCTATATTGCAGGATGGCAGGCACACCATCATCACCAACTCTATTTTTTATAAGAGTGTATTTTATGTATTTTATAAGAGTGTAGATGTAGAGTAGATACAAGTCGACAGGTGGGCACAATGGTAGTGAGATAATGTGATGCAACACTAGAGGTGCCACGTGGAGCGTTTAACTAGTCAACTAGTCATGTCATCAGCAAATACAGAGTTGTACGGTGAGCCCGTGACTGCATAATAACCACTAAACATAAATGGTGACCGTAATGAGTGCATTCTGAGGTCCAATGTACGTATCGTGCTTTCGCTTCAAATACAATGATCGTCATTGCATATATCGCGCGAGAAGGATGAAACATGCCTGAATTTTCTGGGGGGGCTTACTATTAGAGGACCTGGAGATAGTTTTGTATGCATACGTGAAAGGGCGTACAGGGGGGGTATGCGATGGAGAGAGAGATGCTCTTCGTTTCTCTTTATTATGACTAACTTTGTATATAGTATAGAAATATACAAATTCACAGTGCGGAATAAATATCATTGTGGGCACCATGCAATGCAAATTAGCGTTCGTACTCCTCCATATAACTTTGTAATGTTGTGTATATATAGAAACTCTAAAATATTTTTTTGGCCACACTTTATTCGAAAGGAATGTTGTATGCGAAATAAACGTGAAGAGAGAGCTTTTTAGATCAATGGGGTACGTGATGTAACATGTGTGAATGTGTAGTTGATGCATTTGGCGGGGCCTAGAGAGGTATGTGTGTGTATTACGTATTCGAGAGAGGCATGGATAGAGGGGCCGACGGGGGGTGGGGGCGGCGTGGGAGAGATAGCACGAGAAATGAGAGTGGTCCAGAGAGAGAGAGAAAGACGAATATGACGTCACGACAAGAGATTCCATTCCGTTGAGTGTGTATATGCAAGGGGGGGGGGAATAGATGCACCAGGAGAAATTTTCTATGTGTGTGGTGTTTGTGTTGGTATTTGTGGGTGTGAGAAGATAATGAGACATGGGGGCAGAGGGTGTGTCACCGCGTGAGGTCCGGTGGGTCGAGGTGAGGCCCTTCGTTTTGTTCCGTCCTGCGCCACATTGGTTGGCCCGTGACGCATTTAGGAAGACCCATGGATGACTAGTCGTACAAGACAAAGATAGCAGAATTGTGAAGGACTCTGTGTCCACTGACAAAGCCGGCTAGGATTTGTAACCCTAGGTTCTCGGACTAAGGTAACCCCTTTATCTCTGATATTACTATTCATCCAACCTAACTTTAAGGGGCATCCTACAGAATGCTCTACTAGAATCATACTCGTCGATTAGGAAGAGAGGTGTGAGACAATGCGTGAGAGACAGGCGTAAAGATAATGTGCATACATGAGACGCGTAGGCAGGTCCATGTATATAGAAAGGGTCGATGAGGATTGTGCGTGTGTATGTTTGCAAGAGGAAGAGTGCTTGTGATAAAGGTTAGTGAAAACAGTTGTAAATGGTTACGAGAGAGAGAGGGAGGGTTATATCTAGAGCATGTGTGCGAGAAAGACACCTCGGGAGAGAGTGTGTGAGCACGTGTGAGAGACCACCGATGGAGAGTGAAACTACACGTAAAAGACTGCTCTACACATTGATTAAATATATAAATTGTATCCAAATATTAGGATGGGATCATGATATTTGCAATTCGCATAAGGAGCGGTCATTGATCCATCAGACATCTAGATTCTATCGAATTCGAGCATGTCTATGTTATTATTCGACACAATAGAACCACATAGTTAGTATTTTGAACTCCAGACAATGCATCGCTTTAGCAATCGAATATAAACGTGAGTATAGTTCATGTTGTGTGTGTAAAGCACATTATACATACGAAAGTTACACAATGGACATTATAAATAGCTACTACCTATGAACTAGCATACATTTGAATTCAACTTAAGGTGGTTTAAAAAAATCGAATTCAACATGAAGTCCATTCAATTATTTGAATTTGAGATCCTGGCATTTGTAAACCATAACTAAATTATGGGGGCACCAATCTTTGCTCTGATTTTGTACATAATAGCATATGTAGTTGTGTACAAAATAGATTCAAATTTAGCTCCTCCATTCGAAAATAATCGTAGTTATAAGATTTTCAAGTGTCAAAATTTCAAAAAGAAGCGGATAATTTAATGAGGTTTTCAAACATACAAGGTCAAATATAACGTTGTATATTTAGGTCAATCCTCATAGTTCAAGAGTACTCTAAACGTGAATGCTTGTGTTTCAAAATTTTGAACGAAGCGTCAAAAGAGCCTCTACTCGCCCGAAACCGCGTGAGACCAATGTTGGTAGTACAAGGAAATTACTTTTCTAATAACTCCGACCCGTGAAACCTACCGGCCCGACGTCCAAAGGTCTAAACCGGGGTAGGTTTGTAGCTTCATCTAGACGCCACGCAACTGCATCCGAAAAACATTCATACACAATGGCGCCTAAGCACACATGCGCGCGGCCGAAATCGCTCCCGCCCACTATTTGGGACGCCTGGGATTACCATCCTACCCCCGACCCACAGTAGGTCCCAAATTTAAGAGGGGGCAAAGTTTGTACTTTCCCCAAATTTCAAACAAGCGCGTCCCATCTTCTGTTCAAAAAAGCCAAAAACAAGCGCGTCCCAGACTGAAACATGGTTCCCCCCCACCCGTCCGATTCCCCATTCGTACTCCGTGGGCGCCAAAACTACCCTTCCACCAGCCGCGAAACCCCGGCGTCCTCCGTCCGCCACCCCATCCCACCCATCAACCGCCGCCCTCCTCCATCATGTCGGAGCCGATACCCCGACGTCGTCGTCCACTGCAACCTCAACCACAACACCCTCCACGGCTAGTAGTTGAAGCCGAGGCCGAGGCCGAGCCGTCCGTACCCGAGCCAGTTCAACCACGCCGTCCTGCGCCTCACCGCTGCCGCTCCAACTTCGCCACCCTCCACCGCACCGGAGCTGTTCCTGCTACGCCGTCCTTCACCGCCTCGGATCTACTTCCCCGCCGCCGACATATGGCCACGGCAACACAGTCAACAATTTGGCCATGGGTTCGTCCAAGCATGCACCCTCCAGAACATCGGTTTCCCCGGTAAAAACAAGAAGATCGGCGCGACATGTGGGGGTGACCACACTGGCAACCGAAAAAGGTACTCCTCTTCCCTTATTCGTGCAAATCTTACGTCTCTGCTTGCACGGTATTCATCCCACAGAAGAAACTAGTTGACCGCTTCTTCTTGATACTAGATGTTCCTAGTAACTCGCGATGCACAAGGTTTCTCCTCATATACTATTTCACCTTAGCTAGAGGTTCGTCGCCCCCCTGAATTTCAATTTCTAGCCACTTGATTCCCAATTAATGGAAGCATTCCCCGGTGTAACAGGCGCTAGTACGCCAATTACGTCAGGGAAGCAGCGCCTTGGTGTTTATCATAGGGGCGTGTGCGGCCTAGAGCTACTGGCGCCCGATCTAGAGGTCGGCCGGGATTAAAGGGATGGCCTGGGGGCACTGCCAAGCATGGCGGTGGTGTGAGGTCGATGGGAGGGCGGGGCGGCGGAGGCAGGGGTCTGGGACGGTGGTCGCTGGCGGTTCGAGAAAGATCGTCAACAGTGAATGGCGGGAGGTAGACGAAGGCCATCTGCCCGTTCCTTATAGGTCGGACGGTTCATTAAAAAAATTGACCGACCTATTTATTTCCAGTCGACTGTTATCTTAGATATGACCACATGTGGTGGTGTGCTGGAGGAGTACCTGCATTTCCTGTGCTCATATATTACAAAATCATACGGAGTAGAATCTAATTTTGTTTGCCATGCAATGTTGTAGAGCTATCATATGTCTCCTGTCATTTATTTTTCAGCCACCTGCTATCTGCTACTTTTACAGTGCACTAGTTCTGCACACACTTCACCCTTACTCTCACTATTGTGTTTTTATGCAAGGGTATTTCAAACTCTGCTGCCATGAGAGAACCAAAAAGAAAAGAGATAAGTTGCTCTAGCTTGTTGTGTGGCTAGGCAAGACACGTTTCAATGCTTTAATGGGTGTAGTGTCAGCAGATGGAGACGGGGAACGTAGATCTGGAGTTGATGACCTCGCTCGCAATGAACCACCATCCTAGGTGCTTGCTTTAACTTCGCGGTGTCATATGTGGTTGCATGTTCCATACGGTGTCTAGTTTGTATTCGAAAGGCCGAAGTCGATAAGATAAGGAAAGATATTTTTTTACATGAACCACCATCCCGTGAGCACCAGAAGACAAATAGTTAGTCAGGGCACTGGCCGAGCCAGTGACAAGCCCAGCAAAGATAGGCATCACCTGGAAGCCAACTAAAAGCTGCGATGGTGGCGAAGCAGCCCGCCTCCCACCAGGCTCTCAGGTCCTAGATGATCATGCTCACCACTCCAGCCGGATGTCTAGCTTGTATTGCTTCCAATTTGGTTAAATTGTTGCGTCTGCTTAGCTTACACATTATACCTTTGAATATGACATGCCTTTCTGTTTTTGGTACATACTAGTACATCTGTGTATTAACCATGTTCTTACATCAAACTAATGTTCTTGCGTATCCCTCGTCAATCACTTATGACGAGGCAGGCAGGCAAGGGGACTACTCCTCATTTAAAGAATGCAGCGTCAGCCTCCCGACATGATTCTCAAGAAACAGAAATGCTACATGAAGATAGTGAACGTAGCTCTGTAGTTGATTACAGCATTTCCGCTACACTAGCATCGCAGGTGCTTGCTCTAACTTGGCGGCGTGATATGTGGTTGCATGTTGCATATGGTGTCTAGATTGTAATTCTTCCAATTTGGTTAAACTGCATGTGCTAGTCTACTTAGCTTATACATTATACTTGTTAATGTGACATGCCTTCCTGTATTTAGTACATAGTACATCTATCTATTAAGCATGTCCTTACATAAAACTATTGTTTTTTTTGTATCCCGCATCAATCAACATGACGAGACACCTTTAGTATATGAAGTGCGATATTAGTTGCATCTTTCATATGATTTATAGCATGCGCTGCTTCTAATTTGTTGAAATTCCATTTATGATGGGACGCTTTTAACTTGGCAGAGTCATATTGGTTGCATCTTTCATGTGGTGTCTAGCTTGCATTGCTTCTTATTTGCTGGAATGGTTTCTGCATAGTTTACACAAACAGTTGTGAACATGCCATGCCTTCCTATTTTTCGTACATATTCCATCCTGGTATCATGTGTTTGCCTTACATCAAAGTAGTGATTGTCAGTATCATGCATGAATGAGTTCTGAAGAGACAATTTTATTGCTTTTTCTTGTCGGTTTTACTTGAAAATTCAAAATCAATAAAGCGGAAGGAAGTTAGCAAGGTAGCGGATAAAGGTGCTCCTTCTGAATGGAGGGCCTCTACAGTTTCTACTCCGCCACACCCCCAAGATGATTTCCAAGACAACACATGCATAGACACTCAACAAAGTTGTGTTTATGATGAGCACGTCTCCCCTAGTGCAGCATCACCGGTGCTCCCTCTAACTTGGCACTGTTATATGTGGTTGCATGTTATGTGTGATGTCTAGCTTGTATTGCTTCTAATTTTGTTGAATTCCATCTGCTTACTTTACACATTATACTTGAGTAAGACACGTGTTCCTGTTTCTAGAACATACAATATCTGTCTATCACACCATGTTCTTACATCATATTACTACTATTGTGTAACCTGCAAAAATCACTTATCATAAGACACGTTTGACTTCGGAGTGTGATATAGGTTACATCTCACATTATTTTCTAGCTTGTACTACTAATTTGTTGAAATGGGAGTTATGACGAGACATTTTTAACTTGGTAGAGTGATATTCGTTGCATCTTTCATATGGTGTCTAGCTTTCATTGCTTCTAATTTGTTGAAATGCCTTCTCCTTAGTTTACACATCATAAGCTGTGAATATGCAATGCTGTGAATATGCAATGGCACTAATGACGAGAGACATCTAACTTGGTAGTGTGATGTTGTTTGCATCTTGCATATGATTTATTTCTTGTACTGCTTCACATTTGTTTAAACGCCATTTATGATGAGACACTATTAACTTGGCAGAGCGATATTTGTAGCATCTTTAATATGGTGTCTACCTTCCATTGCATTGCTTCTAATTTGGTGAAATGTCTTCTTCTTAGTTTACACATCATAGTTCTGGTTATGTCTTTCGTCCTGTTTTTCATACATATTACATCCTCCTATCATGTGGTTGTCTAACATCAAAGTTCAGTTCGTCTGCATCACGCATCAATTTGTACTGAAGAACTAAATTGTTATTCGTTTTTCTTGTTGGCTTGACTTAACATGGCATAGGGAAAGAGGAAGAAACACAGAATGGTAGGGAATGAGAAGCGGATGAATCCTACAGATTCTGCTGGTACTGATGGTGTAATAGAAGGTCAAAGTCCAGCAGAAAATTCTACAAACACGGCATCCCATGCTACACGAGTTGCAAAAAAAGACAAACAGAAACAAATAGCTGCCACCAAACAAGCAGAGATAGCCCTAGTCCTTGCAACACCTACCACAGTACTACCAGCTGCACGACGTACTCGTGCGTCAACTGAGCTAGCAGCACATTCCCAAGCTCCCTTGCCACCTGACACTACTTCCCAAGCACTCTTGACACAAGACGAGTGGGCAATATCAGATGAACCTTGTGAGCTTCAACAGCAAAAAGGTAGTTGCCGCAGTCAAGTTACAGTTGCATGCTTCTTTATATGTAGTCTCACAGTTTGATGTACACTAACACTTCCTGTGTTTGTTGTTGGACTAGCACCTAGGCGCAAGAGGAAACAAACATCAGGGATAATGCTCGATAGGTTAACTAAATATAGAGGAGGAAGAATGGAGATCCGTTTTGAGGCAGGTTTAAAAAGGCCACGTGATGCTACAGAGTCAGCCAAGTTAGTATCAGAGGCAGCGGTTGCTGTTAGGTGTCATGTACGTATCCTCCCAACATGGATTCAGTATAGGAATGACAAAGACGAAACCCAGTTCAACACCTTCCTCGACCATTTATCTGTAAGTATGGTTATGTATGGAAACTAGTAATATCATCTTGCTCTGTCCAATACTTTCTAGGTTGCTGATAATGAGACTCCCATAATTTTCAACAGATGAGGTTCAAGTTGGATAGCCAAGATGATGCAACCAGACAAGCTTGCACCCATGTGTTTCAGGTCTGCTCTGCGACAGTATCGGTATAACTTGAGGAAAACTCACTTTGAAGGCAAGGCTAACAGTGAACTTGTCCAAACATCTCCAATGGAAAATATATCTGATGAAAACTGGAGAGGCCTCGTTAAACACTGGTCTAATCCAAAGTACCAGGTACATTATATATATGTCATCAGATCACATGTTGAACTCCTATTTACGGGTGTGCCATACAAATCTATCTTCTTGTAGGTGAACTGTTCAAAGAACAAGGCCAACTGTACGAAAGTGAAATTCCAACAGACGACAGGATCTCGTAGCTATATTGCACACTGCAAGGCTCTTGTAATTAGTTGTTGTTTCACTCTTTTCGATGTACCATATTATCAGATCTATATTGACTTGTTCCAAATGCAGAGGAAAGCCCGCAAGGACCAAAAAGTACCTGAACCAAATGCTGTGGAAATCTTCAAGGACTGTCACACCAGCAAGAAGAAGGGCATGACTACACCAATCAAAGCCGCTGTTGTAAGTCCTTAATCCTCATACCTTTTAACTACTACTTACTCTGACTTGTGCCTTGAACTACATGGTTTGCAACCAATGTCTATTACTCTTTTCAATTTTATACACAATTGTCTTAGCGTATCATTGCACCTTACAACGTTTAAAAGAGAGGAGTGATGTTCCTTTCATGTTGACCCATAATCTAGTTCCGTGCTGGACTTGCCCACACAACGTTACAATTGCCTGTTTGTTTGTTCTCAGTTGTTTTGTGATATGAATGATGTCATACTATGCTTACTGTATTATAAACTTTGTCTCTTCATCCTTAGCCGTCAATACAATGTGAAGAAATAGACAATACATTAGCGATGGTACATGGTCATATGTTTGGAACCTGGTTTTATTATTTACTTTGCAATAAAATACAACTAATATTTTACATGGGTTCACCAGAATAAGTTCTGTATATAGACCAAAGCTATTTTGTTTGGTTTTGCTGCCTCCTTAATATCTTCTGTTCTGGTACTACTAATGTAAAACCTCAACTTTTCAGCGAGCTATGGAAAAAATGGTGGAACCGCCACCTTCTGAAGGTGGCGAGGCAACTATAACCGCAATGTCAGCTCTTGCTGCAGTGGGTCAGTACCTGTCCACTAACAGTGCCAAAAGCACGTTCCTACGTAATACTGGGTTGGTTGTTAAGGCAATATCGTCCAAACTGCCTCATGATCAAGATATGCAAGCTCAAAGCAATGTTGTATCTGCGCTCCAGACACAAGTCCATTCCCTAATAGAGACCCTTTGTGAAACAAGGAGAAACATTGCTCAATGTCGTCAAGATATGCATGGTTTTGAAACCAGACTATCAGAAATTTGCTATGTTGTTCAGGACCCTAGGGGAAATGAAGGCGAGGGTTATGGTGCTCCATCGGACAATACAACATGAAAACGTAACAGTCAGGTCAAATGAACTGAGCTTCTTAACTTCTGGTGGTGCATTTATCTGCTAGACTGTTAAGTTTTATGCCAACCTTCCTTTTTTTATATAGTTGTAATTTGTTTTGGTGCGATACAAAATGTATTCTTAACGTGCAGCCACCGCCTGAAGAAAACAGTAAGCCATTTTTGTATAGTGTAGGGTGTCCCCTATATTTGCACTGGTGGCGATCTTTGATGCCGAGTGGATGTAATCTGTGTAATCACCTTAATAGCCTAGCGTTAGTTTTGGCCTTATTTATTTCCTAGTCTTCTTTTTCCCTGGTTTGCTAGTGGCCGCAACTACCATGGGCCATATACGGCCCGTAGGATCCATGGGTCACCTACGGGCCGTCGATAAATGGGCCTGTAATCGGGGGGCCTCGGGCCGTCGGATAAATGTGTCTACATGGGCCATAATCGGGCATAATTGGTATCGGCCAAGCATGGTAACAGGCCATTAATAGACCGTAGGACATCAAAGGCTTAATTCTGTCATAGGCATAACGGGTCATTAATGGGCCAGAATATAGGACGGGCTGGAAACGGGGCAACGGGTTAACAGGCCAGAAACGGGCCGACTCTTGCCATGGGCTGATTTTGGCCCATTAGGGTAACAGGCCAGTAACGGGCCGACTCTTGCCATGGGCCGAATTTGGCCCGTTAGTGGAACAGGCCAGTAATGGGCCGGAAGTAATCGACGGCCAAAAAGGAGCCCAAGAATGTATGGGCCGTCAATAGGCCGAAAGCTAACACGGGCTGGAAACGACCCATGTAAATCACGGGTCATTAACGGGTATAAAGAAAATTACTGTTCATTATGGGCTAGACTCACCGTGGGCCTGTAATGGGCCGAAAGATACGAAGGCCTCATATGGGCCGAAAGAAGTCGTGGGCCATACATGGGCTGAAAGTGAAATGAGCTAGTATTATAGTCGACGGCCCACATGATGTTGTTGGGCCGATTTCCTTTAGGGCCTAACGGGCCGTGAGTTAACGGGCCGTAAAATGGGCTATTTGCGAAGAGACCATTAACAGGCTTTTCATGGGCCAGCCCGTTAACTTTTGACCAAGTCAAACGGGCTGGCTTTGTAAGCTAAATGGGCCACTGTTGGGCCGTGCCACATGTCGACATATCATAGGCGCCTATCTAACCCACTAACGAGCTGACACGTGTTTTGTCCGGCCAATAAGAATTTTACACGTGGAAATTTCCCATTGGTCGGGGCTGTTAACGGGTTATCGGATCCAAAACCCGACCCGATAGCTTAACGGTGTTCCGTTACGGTGGATGCCACGTGTCGGTCACCCTTGACGAAAGCAGTTATGTGACGCGCGATTTATTGTCATGGAAGTGGACACTTCGGTGATGATAATTTTGGTAATGTCATGGAACACTTCTACGATAGCACATGTATGACTATCTTGATTGTGTCATAAATTTGTCATGGATGTACATGCATGACAAAAAAAGCGACCTACTGTGACAAACACGTATCATCACGGAAGTGTATTTTTTTTGTAGTGTGCACCCTTGATGAGTGGTCTATTTTTATTGAATCTCGATAGTAGTGATACACATATTCATAGTATTGAAGCCAAAAGACATAAGTTTAATAATGATAGTGCAACTTATTTGTGGCACTGCCGTTTAGGTCATATTGGTGTAAAGTGCATGAAGAAACTCCACGTTGATGGGCTTTTGGAATCACTTGATTATGAATCACTTGATGCTTGCGAACCATGACTCATGGGCAAGATGACTAAGACTCCGTTCTCTTGAACAATGGAGCAAACAACAGACTTATTGGAAATAATATATATTGATATATGTGGTCCGA
The DNA here is from genome assembly GCA_034509565.1 of Triticum monococcum. Classification (NCBI taxonomy): domain Eukaryota; kingdom Viridiplantae; phylum Streptophyta; class Magnoliopsida; order Poales; family Poaceae; genus Triticum; species Triticum monococcum. Next base: position 595,752,565 of record CM067843.1, on the reverse strand, counting down.
TGAGTGTTGATGCTTGCGACGGGTATCGTTATTTTCTGACCTTCACACATGATTTAAGCAGATATGGGTATATCTACTTAATGAAACATAAGTCTGAAACTTTTGAAAAGTTCAAAGGATTTCAGAGTGAAGTGGAAAATCATCGTAACAAGAAAATTAAGTTTCTATGATCTGATCGTGGAGGTAAATATTTGAGTTATGAGTTTGGTCTTCATTTGAAACAATGTGGAATAGTTTCGCAACTCACGCCACCTGGAACACCACAGCGTAATGGTGTGTCCGAATGTCGTAACCGCACTTTATTAGATATGGTGCGATCTATGATGTCTCTTACTAATTTAGCGCTATCATTTTGGGGTTATGCTTTGGAGACGGCTGCATTCATGTTAAATAGGGAACCATCGAAATCCGTTGAGACGACACCATATGAACTGTGGTTTGGCAAGAAACCCAAGTTGTTGTTTCTTAAAGTTTGGGGTTGCGATGCTTATGTGAAAAAGCTTCAACCTGATAAGCTCGAACCCAAATCGGAGAAATGTGTCTTCATAGGATACCCAAAGGAGACTGTTGGGTACACCTTCCATCACAGATTCGAAGGCAAGATTTTCATTGCTTAGAATGGATCCTTTCTTGAGAAGGAGTTTCTCTCGAAAGAAGTGAGTGGGAGGAAAGTAGAACTTGATGAGGTAACTGTACCTTCTCCCTTATTGGAAAGTAGTTCATCACAGAAATTAGTTCCAGTGATTCCTACATCAATTAGTGAGGAAGCTAATGATGATGATCATGAAACTTCTGATCAAGTTGCTACCAAACCTCGTAGGTCTACCAGAGTGAGATCCGCACCAGAGTGGTACGGTAATCCTGTTCTGGAGGTCATGTTACTTGACCATAACGAACCTACAAACTATGAGGAAGCGATGATAAGCCCAGATTCCACCAAATGGCTTGAGGCCATGAAATCTGAGATGGGATCCATGTATGAGAAAAGTATGGACTTTGGTTGACTTGCCCGATGATCGGCAAGCAATAGAGAATAAATGGATCTTCAAGAAGAAGACTGACGCTGACGGTAAAGTTACTGTCTACAAAGCTTGATTGTTGCGAAAGGTTTTTGACAAGTTCAAGGAGTTGACTATGATGAGACCTTCTCACCCATAGCGATGCTTAAGTCTGTCTGAATCATGTTAGCAATTGCCGCATTTCATGATTATGAAATTTGGCAAATGGCTGTCAACTGCATTCCTTAATGGATATCTTAAAGAAGAGTTGTATATGATGCAACCAGAAGGTTTTGTCGATCCAAAAGGGGCTAACAAAGTGTGCAAGCTCCAGCAATCCATTTATGGACTGGTGCAAGCCTCTCGGAGTTGGAATATACACTTTGATAGTGTGATCAAAGCATATGGTTTTTGTTGGGGAACGCAGTAATTTCAAAAAAATTCATACGCACACGCAAGATCTATCATGGTGATGCATGCTACCTCTTGATCATGCGTTGGTTTTCCCTTGAAGAGGAAAGGGTGATGCAGCAAAGCAGCGTAAGTATTTCCCTCGGTTTTTGAGAACCAAGGTATCAATCCAGTAGGAGACCACGCGCGAGTCACCTCGTACCTACACAAAAAATAAGAACCTTGCAACCAACGCGATAAAGGGGTTGTCAATCCCTTCACGGCCACTTGCAAGAGTGAGATCTGATAGAGATAATGATAATAAGATAAATATTTTTGGTATTTTTATGATATAGATTGAAAGTAAATATTGCAAAATAAAATAGATTGGAAACATATATGATGGAGAATAGACCTGGGGGCCATAGGTTTCACTAGTGGCTCTCTCAAGATAGCATAAGTATTACTGTGGGTGAACAAATTACTGTCGAGCAATTGATAGAAAAGCGAATAATTATGAGAATATCTAGGTATGATCATGTATATAGGCATCATGTCCATGACAAGTAGACCGACTCCTGCCTGCATCTACTACTATTACTCCACACATCGACCGCTATCCAGCCTGCATCTAGAGTATTAAGTTCATAAGAACAGAGTAATGCTTTAAGCAAGATGACATGATGTAGAGGGATAAAATCATGCAATATGATGTAAACCCCATCTTTTTATCCTCGATGGCAACAATACAATATGTGTCGTTTCCCTTTTTGTCACTGGGATCGAGCACCGTAAGATTAAACCCAAAGCTATGCACTTCTCCCATTGCAAGAAAGATCAATCTAGTAGGCCAAACCAAACTGATAATTCGAAGAGACTTGCAAAGATAACCAATCATACATAAAAGAATTCAGAGAAGATTCAAACATTGTTCATAGATAATCTTGATCATAAACCCACAATTCATCGGATCTCGACAAACACACCGCAAAAAGAGTTACATCGAATAGATCTCCAAGAGAATCGAGGAGAACTTTGTATTGAGATCCAAAGAGAGAGAAGAAGCCATCTAGCTAATAACAATGGACCCGAAGGTCTAAGGTAAACTACTCACACATCATCGGAGGGGCCATGGAATTGATGTAGAGGCCCTCCGTGATCAATGCCCCCTCCGGCGAAGCTCCGAAAAAGGCCCCAAGATGGGATATCTTGGGTACAGAAGGTTGAGGCGGTGGAAATAGGGTTTTGTGGTGCTCCTGGATGTTTTTGGGGTATGTGAACATATATAGGAGGAAGAAGTAGGTCGGTTGAGCCACGAGGGGGAGGGCGCGCCCAGGGAGTAGTCGCGCACCCCTACCTCGTGGCCTCCTTGTTGATTGCTTGACGTCCACTCCAAGTCCTATGGATCATGTTTGTTCCAAAAATCACGCTCCCGAAGGTTTCATTACGTTTGGATTCCGTTTGATATTCTTTTTCTGCGAAAATTGAAATAGGAAAAAAACAACAATTTGGGCTGGGCCTCCGGGTAATAGGTTAGTCCCAAAAATAATATAGAGGTGTAAAATAAAGCCCATTAACATCCAAAACAGATAATATAATAGCATGGAAGAATAAAAAATTATAGATACGTTGGAGATGTATCAAGCATCCCCAAGCTTAATTCCTGCTCGTCCTCGAGTAGGTAAATGATAAAAACAGAATTTTTGATGTGGAATGCTTTCTAGAATATTCTTCAATGTATTTTTCTCTATTGTGGCATGAATGTTCAGATCCAAAAGATTCAAGATAAAAGTTTATTGTTGACATAAAAATAGTAACACCCATGTATGCTAATCAAGCAATTATGTCTTACCAAAATACCATAGCCAAAGAAAACTTATCCCTACAAAGTCATATAGTTTGGCCATGCTTCATTTTCGTCACACAAAATGCTCTCATCATGCACAACCCCGATGACAAGCCAAGCAATTGTTTCATACTTAGCCTTTTCAAACTCTTTCAACTTTTACGCAATAGATGAGCGTGAGCCATGGACATAGCACTATGGGTGGAATATTATATGATGATTGAGGTTATGTGAGAAGATAAAAAAGGAGAAAGTATCACATTGACGCGGCTAATCAATGGGCTATGGAGATGCCCACCGATTGATGTCAATGCAAGGAGTAGGGGTTTCCATGAAACGGATGCACTAGAGCTATAAATATATGAAATCTCATCAAAGAAACTAAATGGGTGTGCATCCAACTCGCTTGCTCGCGAAGACCTAGGGAATTTGAGGAAGCCCATCATTGGAATATACAAGCCAAGTTCTATAATGAAAGTGACAAAATAGGAGACTCTCTATCATGAAGATCATGGTGCTACTTTGAAGCACTAGTGTGTTAAAAGGATAGTAACATTGTCCCTTCTCTCTTTTTCGCTCATTTTTTTTATTTGGTCCTTTTTTTGGCCTCTTTTTTTTTCTTTTTTTTTCTGTCCGGAGTCTCACCCCGACTTGTGGCGGAATCATAGTCTCCATCATCCTTTCCTCACATGGGACAATGCTCTAATGATGATCATCACACTTTTATTTTCTTACAACTCAAGAATTACAACTCGATACTTAGAACAAAATATGACTCTATGTGAATGCCTCCGGCGGTGTACCGGGATATGCAATGAATTAAGAGTGACATGTATGAAAATTATGAACGGTGGGTTTGCCACAAATACGATGTCAACTACATGATCATGCATGGCAATATGACAATGATGAAGCGTGTCATAATAAATGGAACGGTGGAAAGTTGCATGGCAATATATCTCGGAATGGCTATGGAAATGCCATGATAGGTAGGTATGATGGCTGTTTTGAGGAAGATATAAGGAGGCTTATGTGTGATAGAGCGTATCATATCACGGGGTTTGGATGCACCGGCGAAGTTTGCACCAACTCTCAAGGTGAGAAAGGGCAATGCACGGTACCGAAGAGGCTAGCAATGATGGAAGGGTGAGAGTGCTTATAATCCATGGACTCAACATTTGTCATAAACAACTCACATACTTATTGCAAAAATCTAAAAGTCATCAAAACCAAGCATTACGCGCATGCTCCTAGAGGGATAGATTGGTAGGAAAAGACTATCGCTCGTCCCCGACCGCCACTCATAAGGAAAGCAATCAAAGAACACCCCATGCTTCAAATTTGTCACATAATGTTTACCATACGTGCATGCTATGGGACTTGCCAACTTCAACACAAGTATTCTTCAATTTCACAATTACTCAACTAGCACACCTCTAATATTACCACCTTTGTCGGAGTCATTGGACACGGATACCCCGAAGACGGCAAGACGATATTTCAAGACATCGGGGCTAGCAAAGCCCCTCAGTCTACCAGCTGGCTGCCGACTGCGCCAACCAACCGGCTGTCGACTGCTCTGCCCAGCCGGCTGCCGACTGCGCCAACCAGCTAGCTGCCGACTACAGCCCAAAGCGACATCGACAAGACACCGACGAGACAACCGTACCGTGATGACATCATGTACAGTGTCACTTGTCCCCTGGCACTATTTATAAAGTGACCCAGGGGACAAGCATGATATGCACCATGCCTCACCCATGCCTACCCACATAGCTTACATAGTAAGCTAGCCCACACTATAAAAGGGGCACACATCCATCCATCCATAGGAGGGCCACGGCCACATTCATTTGGCCACAAGGCCACTCATGGCCACAAGCCATGGCCATACATGGCCACTAGAGCCAGCCATACGCATGCATATACTAGATCAGATGCCTATGGCACTGACTCCAGATACAGCTCCAGGAGCACTTTGTACTGCCCGATGTACACCCCAGATACATACTCAGACATGCAGGAGTAGGGGTGTTATCTCTCCGGAGAGCCCCGAACCTGGGTAAACTAGCGTGTGCTACTCGCATACCCGCTCCCGGTCCTATCAGCAGCAGTCTTACCCACACACTAAGCCCTTGTGGCATCTGTCGACTCGCAAGCCCCCCGTGAGAAATACCACGACAACCTTTACATCTCAAAACCATCTATCAAGCATCCAACTTCTCTTAGCATTTAAAATTCATAACCAAAGTGAATTAACATGCTATTCTAAAGGACTCTCAAAATGATATAAGTGATGCATGAGAGATCAATTATTTCTATAAAATGGAACCACCGCCGTGCTCTAAAAGATATAAGCGAAGCACTAGAGCAAAAATTATCCAACTCAAAAGATATAAGTGAAGCACATAGAGTATTCTAATAAATTCCAATTCATGTGTGACTCTCCCAAAAGGTGAGTACAGCAAGGATGATTGTGGTAAACTAAAAATCAAAGACTCAAATCATACAAGACGCTCCAAGCAAAACACATATCATGTGGCGAATGAAAATATAGCTCCAAGTAAAGTTACCGATGGACGAAGACGAAAGAGGGGATGCCCTCCGGGGCATCCCCAAGCTTAGCCTTTTGGTTGTCCTTGGATTTTACCTTGGGGTGCCTTGGGCATCCCAAAGCTTAGGCTCTTGCCACTCCTTGTTCCATAATCCATCAAATCTTTACCGAAAACTTGAAAACTTCACAACACAAAACTTAAAAGAAAATCTCTGTGAGCTCCGTTAGTAAAAGAAAACAAACCACTACTTCAAGGTACTGTAATGAACTCATTCTTTATATTGGTGTTAAACCTACTATATTCCAACTTTTCTATGGTTCATAAACTCTATTACTAGCCATAGATTCATCAAAATAAGCAAACAACACACGAAAAACAGAATCTGCCAAAAACAGAACAGTCTGTAGTAATCTGTAGGTTTCGAATACTTCTGGAACCCCAAAAATTCTAAAATAAATTTCTGGAAGTGACGAATTTATCTATTAATAATCTGCAGAACTAATTAACTAAATATCACTCTCCAGTAAAAAACGGCAGCAATTCTCGTGAGCGCTAAAGTTTCTGTTTTTTACAGCAAGATCAAAAAGACTTTCCCCAAGTCTTCCCAACGGTTCTACTTGGCACAAACACTAATGAAACACAAAAACACAACCAAAACAGAGGCTAGATAAATTATTTATTACTAAATAGGAACAAAAAGCAAGGAATAAAAATAAAATTGGGTTGCCTCCCAACAAGCGCTATTGTTTAACGCCCCTAGCTAGGCATAAAAGCGAGGATAGATCTAAGTATTGCCATATTTGGTAGGCCATCCATAGGTGGCTCTCATAATAGATTCATATGGTAATTTAATTTTCTTTCTAGGGAAGTGTTCCATGCCTTTCCTTAACAGAAATTGGAATCTAATATTCCCTTCCTTCATATCAATAATTGCACCAATCGTTCTAAGGAAAGGTCTACCAAGAATAATAGGACATGAAAGATTGCAATCTATATCAAGAATAATGAAATCTACAGGCACATAATTCCTATTTACAACAATAAGAACATCATTAATCTTTCCCATAGGTTTCTTGATAGTGGAATCCGCAAGGTGCAAGTTTAAAGAACAATCATCGAATTCACGGAAGCCTAGCAAATCACACAAAGTTTTTGGGATTGTGGAAACACTAGCACCCAAATCACACAAAGCATAGCATTCATGATCTTTAATTTTAATTTAAATTGTAGGTTCCCACTCATCATAAAGTTTTCTAGGGATAGAAACTTCCAACTCAAGTTTTTCTTCATAAGATTGCATCAAAGCATCAACGATATGTTTAGTAAAAGCTTTATTTTGACTATAAGCATGAGGAGAATTTAGCACGGATTGCAACAAGGAAATACAATCTATCAAAGAGCAATTATCATAATTAAATTCCTTGAAATCCAAGATAGTGGGTTCGTTGCTATCTAAAGTTTTAACCTCTTCAATGCCACTTTTACCATTTTTTGCATCAAGATCTAAAAACTCCGAATCATTGGGACGCCTCTAACTAACGTTGACTCGTCTCAAGTCCCATCATTATCAAGATTGATATTGCAAAACAAAGATTTAATAGGGGACACATCAATAACTTTTAGATCTTCATCATTATTATCATGGAAACTAGAAGAACACGCTTTCACAAAGTAATCTTTTTTAGCACGCATCCTAGCGGTTCTTTCTTTGCACTCATCAATGGAAATTCTCATAGCTTTGAGAGACTCATTGATATCATGCTTAGGTGGAATAGATCTAGAGTTTCAAAGAATCAACATCAAGAGAATTCTATCCACGTTCCTAGCCAACTCATCAATCTTAGACAATTTTTCTTCAATCAAAGCATTGAAAATCTTTTGCGAACTAATAAATTCTTTAATATTAGATTCAAAATCAGAGGGCATCTTATTATAATTTCCATCAGAATTGTTGTAGGAATTACCATAATTATTAGAGGAATTACTAGGAAACGGCCTAGAATTAAAATTACCTCTATACGCATTGTTACCAAAATTGTTCCTACCAACAAAATTCACATCCATACATTGTCGGTGTACTAAAGTAGGGGTACCTTAGTACCCCGAACTTGTGCACGGGCAATAGCAGCGACCCGCGGCAAGGCTTGCAGGGCGACCACCAAGACCCCCCGTGGTTCCTTTGGAGCCATTCAAGAACAAAGTATCCAAGAGCAAAACAAGGCCTCGGGAAGAGGAGCTTGCCGGGAAGAAGACAAGACCCCGGCAAGAGGAGCTTGCCAGGAAGGAGATGAGACCCCGGCAAGAGGAGCTTGCCGGGAAGACCAACCAAAGCATCTCAAGAAGCTCGCTGCGGCGCACCACGTGCCCCGACAAGGCCCGGTGAGCGACAAGCTCCCGGACGCGACAAGACAACATCCGCTGCAAGGCGCTTGCCGCGGCAAGCTACCACTCCGCAGCCCGCGCTCCAGCTCACCCACCACGTGTCGCCCTGGGACCATTCTTGGCGTACGTGGCGGGAGGCTGTGCAGCCAGGGGCATGCGGTGGCAAGTAGGCGCTGACAAGGTGCCATCGTGGCAAACGGTGGCGCCCCTGACGGTCCCTTTCCTCCCCGTCTAAGCGACACAGATAGGCAGTTAATTCCTTTGTCCCCTGCCGTCAGGGTTAGGTAGGATGCGACTGATGTAGGCGGTGGAGCCAACTACCACCCCTTTTACATTTTTACCCTCACCTCTGTTGCCACCTGTCGGTGACCCCTTAGACATATAGAAGGAGGCCCATGCGCAACAGTGGGGGGAGGACAGCCATTCTCATGCTCGGTCTCGCCAGCTGCTTGAGTGTACTGTAGCACTCGCCGCTCCCGAGCAAGAACTCAATACAACCACCAAAGCAGGAGTAGGGTTTTATGCATCCGTGCGGCCCGAACCTGGGTAAACCGATCGTCTCACTCGTGCGTTCGCCTCGATCTGCTCTTTGTGCATCCACCGCCCCCTGCCGAACCAAAAGGGGCTCGGTCCGCCGATCCCCATAGGTGTGCGAGGGACCAGCAACCCCCGACATCTTTGGCGCGCCAGGTAGGGGGCGCGTCGAGGTTGTGCGAACCTGATCCGGCGTTCGCACGAGCCGAATCTTCATCGTCTTCATCAACATGCCGCCGAAGAAGAAGGTTTCGGAGGTAGCCGCTCCGTCTGCACCGAGCCCGCCATCGCCGGAGCGGACGGCTGGTGGAGCAGGCGCCGGCGGAAGAACGGGCGCCGACGGGGAGACCCATGGCGCTGCCAGGTCCAAGGACCAGGTTGCGCCGCACGTCGGCGGCGCGGTCGCCTCCCACAACGACCGCGCGCACTCCAAGACTTCGGCGTCCATGCATGCACCGCGCCCGTCCTAGGAGGCGCGGTACCAGCAGCATCATGGTACCCACGGTACCATACGCCTGCTGGGCCAAGATCAAGCTGGCGGGTCCCGGAGCGCTCGAGGCCGGCATGCACGCCAACATGCCGACACGAGCGTGGCACGGTCGCTTGGATGAGGTATTGCTCCTTCTAACGTAGTTAGAAGTCCGAGCATATCTCGCTCCTTGCACCGTTCGCCGCCGCCGCCCACCACACCGTCCGCTCTAATCCATGCAGCGGAGGCAGTTATCCCCACGGAACTCGTATACGGGTCACCTCGAGTGCTCGCTTATGATGAGCTTGAGCAAGAGCGGCTGCGGCAAGATGACGCACTGCTCCTTGAGGAAGATCGTCTTCAGGCTGCTGTGCGAGCCGCTCGCTACCAGCAAGCTTTGCGCCACTACCATAGCCGCAAAGTTAACGCCCAAAGTTTCGAGGAAGGCGACCTTGTTTCCTTGGTGCAATCAGTCCGCCAAGATTTCTGACAAGTTGACGCCGAAGTGGGAAGGCCCTTACCGGGTGAAGCGAGTCGCCAGGCTTGGCGATGTCCGCCTTGGGACCGAAGATGGCATACCAGTGAGCAACTCCTGGAATATTGCGCATCTTCGCGAGCTTTGCCCGTGAGGCGCGGTTGTCGCACCCTGTCCGGCAACCACCCATTTGTACAAAGTCTTGCCGCTGTTGCATGTAATCCTTTGTACAAAGCCGGGCGCAGACCCCGTGCATAAAGATTATGTGCTCAAGCACATACCCCCGGGAAAGCAAACAACAGAAAAAGATAAGTGCCAAAGTCTGAGCAATCAGATTTCCCTTAGATTTTTGAGTTATTTTCCTTGAACGCCCGTGCTTTGTATGGGAAACCTAGGCGCAGAGGAGCCGACTCGTAGCTGGTTGCGCCCTTACTGTTGTTTCGAGTCCGCTCAACAACTTAAGTGAGCTGCAACTAGCTCCGCGACAAGGTTTCTTGTCGGCCGCAGCACCGCCCGCAGATCGCTGACGTTCCCCACTCAGCACTCGCGGCAAGCGTGCCCGCGCCGGCAAGTTCCCTATATGCGCAGGGTAAAAACATACAAAGGAAGGAGTCAAGTAAAGGAAATAACATAGCAATTAAATTTATAGAGTTATCTTCCTTCTTGCGATCGTCCCTTGTATGGAAAACCTGTGCGCGGAGGAACCAACTCGTATCTAGTCGCCCCCTTACTGTTGTTTTGAGTCCGTTCAACAACTTAAGGGAGCTGCGACTAGCTCTGCGACAAGGTTTCTTGTCGGTTGCGGCACCGCCGGCAGGGAACCGACTCGTAGCTAGTTGCCTTACTGTCGTTTCGAGTCCGCTCAACGACTTAAGTAAGCTGCGACTAGCTCCGCGACGAGGTTTCTTGTCGGTTGCAGCACCGCCGGCAGGCTGCTGAAGTTCCGCTGCTGATGTTCCGCACTCAGCGCTCGCGGCAAAGGTGCCTGCACCGGCAAGTTCCCTAAAAGTGTAGGGTAAAAACATACAAGGGGAGGAAGCAAGTGAAGGAAATAACATAGCAATTACTACCCAAGATAGAGTATATTACAGAATAACTTGTCGCAGTTCTAATAGACTGCTTTTCATAACATGATTGACAGCGACAAGGAAAGAAGATGATAAATGGCCTAGTCTACACGGTCGCCTTCGACCCTCCTGATCCCGCTCACCTTGTCCACGATAGGTGCGACAAGGGCCTTGAGCTCCTCCAGATTAGCATCTGGCGGCAGGCTTCGGAGGACGTTGTTGAGGCGGAGGCCTGGGTTGCGGAAGGCCACCTTCATCAGCACCTTCTGGAGAGCTCCCACGCAGATCTTGCGCGACTCATCGGCAAGCTGTTTCGGGAACTGCTCCCGGAGTCGCTGGAACGCCGTCGCCACGCCTTTGAAGAATAGAGTGAGCTTGGCGCTGGGTTGGAGGTTTTCATTGGAGGAGTACACGAGATCCACCATCCCCAACTGCGCCAGCTCCTTGTCGACATCCGCGGCGACGTCCACCAGACCCTCCATCCAGTGCTCCATATCCTCCGACAAGGTCTTCCGGGCGGCGGTGGCCTTCACCAACAGCACCTTGCCGGCCTTGACCTCCTCCTTCAGGGCTGCCTCCTGCCGCTTGGCGCCGTCCAGAGATTCGGTCCGCCAGCTTCACTTCAAGATCAGCATTTGAATCCTTGGCGGCATCCAGCTCCTTGCCTCTCTCAGTGAGGAGGGCCTGCAGCTCCGAATAGCTTTTGGCGTCCCTCTCACGCTCAAGCTTGAGCGCGGCAAGCTCGTCGCCGCTCGCCTTGAGGTCTGCCTCCACCTGCGTCACCTTCAGCTCCAGCTCAGCCTTGGCGGCCTCGGCAGCTGCGACGGCGTCTTCGGCCTGCTTGACGGCTCTGCCAACTGCCCACTCGCGCGTGGAAAGTTCCTCCTCGTGGCTGTCGAGGTTGACCTTCCGCTGCGTCAAGTCACCCTCCTATGAAGATAGCTTCTCCGCGGCAAGCCGTTGGCGCTCCTCGACGTCGGCCTTCTCGAGGAGGAAGGCCTGCTGCGCTTCGGCAAGTTGCTCCTGCTCCTTCGCCAGGGAGCGGAGAGCTTCCTGATGGGCACCTCGGAGCTCTTCTGCGCGCTTCTCGATATCGGCGCCAGCCTTCGCCACAAGTGCTTTGCGGGACTCCAGCTTGGCCTGCCGGGCGCGGTAGAGCGCCACTAACTTCCGCAGCAGGCGCTCCTCTTCAGGATCGCCGCCGCCGCTGCTTGGCGCGTCAACCAGCTTCAGCCCGGCAGAGGCAAGCACTTCTCCGTCCAGCGTCTCCCCCTCGATCGACGCCCTGGAGCCTGACGCCCAGGGGAGGCTGATGAAGATGTTCTCGCCGGCCTTCAGGTAGATGCCAGGATGGGGCTCTTCGGAGCCTGCCGCGGCGGCAGCGGCGGAGGAGTCAGTGGTCGGAGCAGCGCCTGGCGTGGCCTCCGGGTCGTCATTACGACCGCCAGACTCCCCTCCCGCCTCCGCGGCGGCAGCCCTGGCGGCCTCCTCGTCGGCACCGGCTGCTTCCTCGGCGGCGGGCTCCGTCTCCATCCGCTCCGCAGCAGATGGATCTGATGGCCGGAAGAGGGGAGAAGATTCAAGCAAAATTCAAGCAAAATCCAAGAAGAAAATCAAGAAGCAGAAGAAGCCAAGAGGAGTTTGGAAGCAAGGGAGTTACCTGTGCCATGGCCTGCCGCTGGGGTCTCCGTCGCCGGGGGATCGCTGGCGCGGTCCCTTGCCGGAGATCCTTGCCGGGCCGGGGGCTCCTCCCTTGCCGGAGTCTCCTCCCTCGCCGGGGGCCCCTCCCTTGCCGGAGACCTCCCCCCCGCCGGAGGACTCTCCCTTGGCGCTTCGGGAGTGGTCTCCAGGCTCTCCTGGTGAGGCTACTCCGCTCCTGCACAAGTCAACAAACAGGTATCAGCACAGCAAGGATCTTCGTGCGCGCCCAACAGCGGGAAGTGAACAAGACGATTACGCTGGGGGCTGCTCTGAAGATCAGCCGCCGGGTCCGACGGGTTCGTCTCAGGCACGTCCCCTGTTGACACAGTGGGTTCGTCCTCGATGACGATCACCGGCACCTTGGCTCTCTTTGCCGCTCTCTAGGCCAGAGTCCTGAAAAGGAACGGATTCAGAGAAAGACAAGTGAGATACAAGACAAAGCAGCAAGGATTGAAGAATTGCAAGAACAATAAGAAGAACTTACTTCTCCTCTTCTTCCTCATCGGAGCTAAACGCGGAGATGTCGAAATCCGGCCCGCGTCTGGCGCGGGAAGGAGGAGGGGTGGGCTCCCTTGGTCGCTTGGCGGGAGCAGAGGCGGCAGCCCGGGAAGGTCCCGCTCCGGTTGCAGCAGCGGCATGGGGCGCTCCTGCTGCAACAGTGCTTGCCGCGGTGGAGCGCGTCGTGCAGCGCGGCGACTGCTGGGCCGCCTGCCGCCTCGCTACATGCGCGGCCTTGCGGAGACGCCTTCTTGGTGGAGACGGAGGCACAGCCGGCGGCGGGCTGTCGGAGGACGAAGTGGAGGAAGAGTCGATATCCAGCGAGTCGCTCGCATCCCCGGCAGGCTCGCTCGGCTCGGCGCTGCCCCCGGCAAGATCTTCCTTGCCGGCAAATTCCTCTTGCCGGGCGAGCTCTTTCTTGCCAAGGAACTCCTCTCGCTCGGCACGGGTTTTTGCCTCTTCTGCCGCCGCTTCCTCCGGAGTAAACCCAAATTCGCCTGCCGCTGCCTCTTCCAACCTGGTGGCTATGTACGCCAGCTCCGCCTCGGTGGTGTCGCGAATGAGGCCGTCCCTCTCGTCGGCGCAGATTGGCACTTCCACCAGGTCATCGAAGAACTACTGCACGACCTCGTCTGCGGGTTCTTGCCAAGTTGGCTCGATTTCGTGCGAGTCGCACAACGGCATCATCGCCCGGATGCGGTCGAGTGCAGAGTTGTTGCACAAAGGGACGACGCCCTGCGGCAGCCTGAAGACTTCGGGGTGATCCGAATCATATTTGAAGAGCTCCTGCAGCATGCTAGTGTGCTCGAGGACAGTGAAATTATAGTTGAGGCCTGGGCGCAGCCTCATAATGTCCGCCGCGTTCTTGAACTCCCAAGCAGGCCTTCCCCGTTCCTGCAAAGGGGTAATGCGGCGGTGAAGAAAGTCCGCGCCAACAGCACCTACGGTGAGTCCGGCAAGCCTAAGGCGCTGGATCCTGGTGACGGCAATCGTCAGCTTGCTGTCTTCCGGGGCCAAGTCGCTCCAGTCATTGCCGCGCACCGCTGCTGCTTGGCGCCGGACGGTGAATGGCTGCGGGCTCTCCTCGAGAATCCAACACCAATCCGCTCCCCACTCCTCCCACTTGCCGCGGAACTCCCCCTCCAGATAAGATTCCTTCCTGCCGGCTCTGGACACCCAGGCGATTCCGCCAGACAGAGTCTCTCCTCTCTCTACCCGAGGGATAAAGAAATGGCGGAAGAGAGCTACACTAGGGTGCACTCCGACAAAGTTTTCGCAAAGGTGTGCGAAAACTGCCATGGTGAGGACGGCGTTGGGGGTGAAGTCGAGGAGGTAGAAGCCATATGTGTTCATAATATCACAGAAGAACTCGGAAACGGGCGGGCAGAGCCCGCCGTAGAAGAACACGGCAAAGAAGGGGTACCCGTCCGAAGCCGTCTCGTGGGCTGCAGCTGGAAGCACCCTGGTCCGCGGGTGAGCTCGCGTCTCCGCCGACCAGAACAGGTAATACCGCTCCCACAACGCCTTCGCCCCGAGCTTGGGGGGGAAGATGGCCCGCTCCTTCCGCATCGCCGCGAGCCGCTGCGCCTCGGTCGACTTCACTGCCTTCCCCTTGTCGCCCTTCGGAGCCATGGCGAAGGTGGTCGAGGAGGCCGACGGTGGTGGTGGTGCTGGTGGTAATGGGGGGAGCAGGGCGCTGCTCTCTTGTTGCTCTGAGAAGACGGGGAGCGGCGGAGGTTTTGAGATTGGAAACAGCAACGGGCAGATGGCGCCGTACCCCTGTTTCCTCTGCTTATAAAGAGGAGGGGGAGGGGGCAGACGTTTCACCGCCGCAAATAAACAACTCCCCACGATTCCGCCCACCACGCCTCAACGCTTTTACCGCGACGTGACGCATGCGCGCAGGGGCGCAGCCCCGCGCACGCCGCCCATGTCACGCACGGCGCCGCGTTCGACGCGTGCCATTTGGGGAGGGCGCGGTGGGTGCGGAGTGAGTTATGGCGTGCCCTAGGCCGCGCGTGCCTATGCACTGTCTTGGGCCTGGCCCAACAGCGCTCGGCACCGTGTATGGCCCAGGCCCGGGGGCTCCTGTCGGTGTACTAAAGTAGGGGTACCTTAGTACCCCGAACTTGTGCACGGGCAGTAGCAGCGACCCGCGGCAAGGCTTGCCGGGCGACCGCCAAGACCCCCCGTGGTTCCTTTGGAGCCATTCAAGAACAAAGTATCCAAGAGCAAAACAAGGCCTCGGCAAGAGGAGCTTGCCGAGAAGAAGACAAGACCCCGGCAAGAGGAGCTTGCTGGGAAGGAGACGAGACCCCAGCAAGAGGAGCTTGCCGGGAAGACCAACCAAAGCATCTCAAGAAGCTCGCTGCGGCGCCCCACGCGCCCCGACAAGGCCCGGTGAGCGACAAGCTCCCGGACGCGACAAGACAACATCCGCAGCAAGGCGCTTGCCGCGGCAAGCTACCACTCCGCAGCCCGCACTCCAGCTCACCCACCACGTGTCGCCCTGGGACCATTCCCGGCGTACGTGGCGGGAGGTTGTGCAGCCAGGGGCATGCGGTGGCAAGCAGGCGCTAACAAGGAGCCATCGTGGCAAATGGTGGCGCCCCTGACGGTCCCTTTCCGCCCCGTCTAAGCGACACAGACAGGCAGTTAATGCCTTTCCCCTGCCGTCAGGGTTAGGTAGGATGCGACTGATGTAGGCGGTGGAGCCAACTACCACCCCTTTTACATTTTTACCCTCACCTCTGTTGCCACCTGTCGGTGACCCCTTAGACATATAAAAGGAGGCCCATGCGCAACAGTGGGGGGGGGGAGGACAGCCATTCTCACGCTCGGTCTCGCCAGCTGCGTGAGTGTACTGTAGCACTCGCTGCTCCCGAGCAAGAACTCAATACAACCACCAAAGCAGGAGTAGGGTTTTACGCATCCGTGCGGCCCGAACCTGGGTAAACCGATCATCTCACTCGTGCGTTCGCCTCGATCTGCTCTTTGTGCATACACCGCCCCCTGCCGAACCAAAAGGGGCTCGGTCCGCCGATCCCCATAGGTGTGCGAGGGACCAGCAACCTCCGACATAGATTCATTATTATTCTCAATCAAAGTGGACAAAGGCATATCATTAGGATTAGTAGGAACACTCTTATTAGCAAACAATTTCATAAGTTCATCCATCTTTCCAGTCAAAACATTAATTTCTTCAATTGCATGCACCTTTTTACTAGTAGATCTTTCCGTGTGCCAATGAGAATAATTAACCATAATATTATCTAGGAGTTTGGTAGCTTCTCCTAAAGTGATTTCCGTAAAAGTTCCTACCGCGGCCGAATCTAAAAGATTTCTAGAAGCAAAATTCAATCTGGCATAATTTTTTTGTATAATCATCCATAAATTCAAACCATGTGTAGGGCAATTACATATCATTAATTTCATCCTCTCCCAAGATTGTGCAACATGCTCATGATCAAGTTGCTTAAAATTCATAATATCGTTTCTAAGAGAGATGATCTTAGCGGGAGGAAAATACTTAGAGATAAAAGCACCTTTGCACTTATTCCATGAATCAATACTATTTTTAGGCAAAGACAAAAACCAAGCTTTAGCACGATCTCTAAGCGAAAACGGAAATAGCTTAAGTTTAACAATATCATTATCCAGATCTTTCTTCTTTTTCATATCACATAAATCAACAAAGTTGTTTAGATGGGTAGCGGCATCTTCACTAGGAAGGCCAGAAAATAGATACTTCATGACAAGATTCAGCAAATCAGTATTAATTTCACAAGATTTAGCATCGGTAAGAGGAGCAATTGGAGTGCTAATAAAATAATTATTGTTGGTATTGGCAAAGTCACACAATTTAGTATTATCTTGAGCCATCGTGACAAGCAAGCAATCCAACACACAAGCAAATAAGCGAAGAAAAAGCGAACAGAAAGAGAGGGCGAAAGGAAAAGAGGGCGAATAAAACGGCAAGGGTGAAGTGGGGGAGAGGAAAATGAGAGGCAAATGGCAAATAATGTAATGCGAAGGATAAGAGTTGTGATGGGTAATTGGTATGTATATACTTGGCGTAGATCTCACCGGTAACGGCGCTAGAAATCCTTCGTGCTACCTCTTGAGCATGCGTTTGTTTTCCCTTGAAGAGGATAGGGTGATGCAGCAAAGTAGCGTTAGTATTTCTCTCAGTTGTTGAGAACCAAGGTATCAATCCAGTAGGAGACCACGCGCGAGTCACCTCGTACGTACACAAACAAATAAGAACCTCGCAACCAACGCGATAAAGGGGTTGTCAATCCCTTCACGGCCACTTGCAAGAGTGAGATCTGAAAGAGATAATGATAATAAGATAAAGATTTTTGGTATTATTATGATATAGATTGAAAGTAAATATTGCAAAATAAAATAGATTGGAAACTTATATGATGGAGAATAGACCCGGGGGCCATAGGTTTCACTAGTCGCTTCTCTCAAGATAGCATAAGTATTACGGTGGGTGAACAAATTACTATCGAGCCATTGATAGAAAAATGAATAATTGTGAGAATATCTAGGTATGATCATGTATATATGCATCATGTCCGTGACAAGTAGACCGACTCCTTCCTGCATCTACTACTATTACTCCACACATTGACCGCTATCCAACATGCATCTTGAGTATTAAGTTCATAAGAATAGAGTAACGCTTTAAGCAAGATGACATGATGTAGAGGGATAAACTCATGCAATATGATGTAAACCCCATCTTTTTATCATCAATGGCAACAATACAATACATGTCGTTTCCCTTTCTGTCACTAGGATCGAGCACCACAAGATTGAACCCAAAGCTAAGCACTTCTCCCATTGCAAGAAAGATCAATCTAGTAGGCCAAACCAAACTGATAATTCGAAGAGACTTGCAAAGATAACCAATCATACATAAAAGAATTCAGAGAAGATTCAAATATTGTTCATAGATAATCTTGATCATAAACCCACAACTCATCGAATCTCGACAAACACACCGCAAAAAGAGTTACATCGAATAGATCTCCAAGAGAATCAAGGAGAACTTTGTATTGAGATCCAAAGAGAGAGAAGAAGCCATCTAGCTAATAACTATGGACCCGAAGGTCTAAGTTAAACTACTCACACATCATCGGAGGGGCCATGGAGTTGATGTAGAGGCCATCCGTGATCAATGCCCCCTTCGGCGGAGCTCCGGAAAAGGCGCCAAGATGGGATCTCTTTGGTACAGAAGGTTGCGGCGGTGGAAATAGGGTTTGGTGGTGCTCCTGGATGTTTTCGGGGTATGTGAATATATATAGGAGGAAGAAGTAGGTCGACTGAGCCACGAGGGGCCGACGAGGGGGGAGGGCGCGCCGAGGGGGTAGGCGCGACCCCTGCCTCGTGGCCTCCTTGGTGATTGCTTGACGTCCACTCCAAGTCCTCTGGGTCATGTTTGTTCCAAAAATCACGCTCCCGAAGGTTTCATTCCGTTTGGACTCCGTTTGATATTCTTTTTCCGAGAAACTCTGAAATAGACAAAAAAAATAGCAATTTGGGTTGGGCCTCCGGTTAATAGGTTAGTCCCAAAAATAATATAAAAGTGTAAAATAAAGCCCATTAACATCCAAAACAGATAATATAATAGCATGGAACAATCAAAAATCATAGATATGTTGGAGACGTATCAATCCATAGCAATGAGAGGGAAGAGTGTTGTCCACGCACACTCGTATACCATAAGTGGAAGCGTTATGACAACGCAGTTGATGTAGTCATACGTCTTCACGATCCGATCGATCCTAGTACCAAAAGTACGGCACCTCCACGATATGCACACGTTTAGCTCGGTGACGTCCCACGAACTCTCGATCCAGCTGAGTGTCGAGGGCGAGCTTCATCAACACGAAGGCATGATGACGGTGATGATGAAGCTACCGGCGCGGGGCTTCGCCTAAGCACTTTGGGGATATGACCAAGGTGTATTATGGTGGAGGGGGGCACCGCACATGGCTAAAAGCAATCAACTTGTGTGTTCTAGGGTGCCCCTGCCCCCATATATAAAGGAGCAAGGGGGAGGCCGGCCGACCCTAGGGGCGCGCCAAGGGAGGAGGAAGCCTCCTCCTAGTAGGAGTGGGATTCCTCCTTTCCTAGTCCTACTAGGAGGAGAAGGGGAAAGAAGGAAAGGAGAGGAAGAGGAGAAGGAAAGGGGGTTACCCCCCCTCCCTAGTCCAATTCAGACTCCCTATAGGGAGGGGGCGTGGTGGCCCCTTGTGGGGTGCCTCCCCTCTTCCCTATGGCCCATGTAGGCCCAATCTTTCCCCAGGGGGTTCCGGTAACCCCCCGGCACTGCGGGTTTCTCCGAAATCACCCAAGACACTTCCGGTGTCCGAATATAGCCGTCCAATATATTAATATTTATGTCTCAACCATTTCGAGACTCCTCGTCATGTCTGTGATCATATCCGGGACTCTGAACTACCTTCGGTACAACAAAACACATAAACTCATAATACCAATCGTCATCGAATGTTAAGCGTGCGAACCCTACGGGTTTGAGAACTATGTAGACATGACCGAGACACGTCTCTGGTCAATAACCAATAGTGGAACCTGGATGTTCATATTGGCTCCCAATATTCTACGAAGATCTTTATCGGTCAAACCGCATAACGACATACGTTGTTCCCTTTGTCATCAGTATGCTACTTGCCCGAGATTCGATTGTCGGTATCTCAATACCTAGTTCAATCTCGTTATCGGCAAGTCTCTTTACTCATTCTGTAATGCATCATCCCGCAACTAACTCATTAGTCACATTGCTTGCAAGGCTTATAGTGATGTGCATTACCGAGAGGGCCCTGTGATACCTCTCCGATACTCGGACTGACAAATCCTAATCTCGATCTATGCCAACTCAACAAACACCATCGGAGACACCTGTAGGGCATCTTTATAGTCACCCAGTTACGTCGTGACGTTTGATAGTACACTAAGTGTTCCTCCAGTATTCGGGAGTTGCATGATCTTATAGTCATAGGAACATATATAAGTTATGGAGGAAGCAATATCAACAAATTAAACAATCATCGTGCTAATATAACTTATGGGTCAAGTCAATCACATCATTCTCTAATGATGTGATCGCGTTAATCAGGTCACAACTCTTGTCTATGGTCAGGAAACATAACCATCATTGATTCAACGAGCTAGTCAAGTAGAGGCATACTAGTGACACTCTGTTGGTCCATGTATTCAAGCACTAAGTTTCCGGTTAATACAATTCTAGCATGAATAATAAACATTTATCATGATATAAGGAAGTATAAATAACAACTTTATTATTGCCTCTATAGAGATACAACAAGACGCTTAATTGGACTTTCACAAAGCACATACGTTGACAAAGTTTTGAAGAAGTTCAAAATGGATCAGTCAAATAAAGGGTTCTTGCCTGTGTTACAAGGTGTGAAGTTGAGTCAGACTCAGTGCTCGACCACTGCAAAAGATAGAGAGAAAATGAAAGTCATTCCATATGCCTCAGCCATAGGTTCTATCATGTATGCAATGCTGCGTACCAGACCTGATATGTGCCTTGCTATTAGTTTAGCGGGGAGGTACCAAAGTAATCCAGGAGTGGATCACTAGACAGCGGTCAAGAACATCCTGAGATACCTGAAAAGGACCAAGGATATGTTTATCGTTTCTGGAGGTGACAAAGAGCTCGTCGTAAACGGTTACGTCGATGCAAGCTTTAACACTGATCCGGATGACTCTAAGTCACAAACTGGATAGGTATTTTTATTGAATGCTGGAGCTGTCAGTTGGTGAAGTTTTAAGCAGAGTGTCGTGGCGGGATCTACGTGTGAAGCAGAATACATAGCTGCTTCAGAAGCAACAAATGAAGGAGTTTGGATGAAGGAGTTCATATCTGATCTGGGTGTAATACGAAGTGCATCGTTTCCAATGAAAATCTTTTGTGACAATACTGGTGCAATTACCTTGGCAAAGGAATCCGGATTTCACAAGAGAACCAAGCACATCAAGAGACACTTCAATTCCATCCGCGATCAAGTCAAGGAGGGAGACATAGAGATTTGTAAGATACATACGAATCTGAATGTTGCAGACCCGTTGACTAAACCTCTCTCACGAGCAAAACATGATCAGCACCAAGACTCCATGGGTGTTAGAATCTTTAGTATGTAATCTAGATTATTGACTCTAGTGAAAGTGGGAGACTGAAGGATATATGCCCTAGAGGCAATAACAAAGTTGTTATTTATATTTCCTTATATCATGATAAATGTTTATTATTCATGCTAGAATTGTATTAACCGGAAACTTAGTACATGTGTGAATACATAAACAAACAGAGTGTCCCTAGTATGCCTCTACTTGACTAGCTCGTTAATCAAAGATGGTTAAGTTTCCTAGCCATAGACATGTGTTGTCAATTGATGAATGGGATCACATCATTAGAGAATGATGTGATGGACAAGACCCATTCATTAGCTTAGCACTATGATCGTTTAGTTTATTGCTATTGCTTTCTTCAGGACTTATACATGTTCCTATGACTATGAGATTATGCAACTCCCGAATACTGGAGGAACACTTAGTGTGCTATCAAACATCACAACGTAACTGGGTGATTATAAATATGCTCTACAGGTGTCTCCGATGGTGTTTGTTGACTTGGCATAGATCGAGAATAGGATTTGTCACTCCGATTATCGGAGAGGTATCTCTGGGCCCTCTCGCTAATGCACATCACTATGAGCCTTGCAATCAATGTGACTAATGAGTTAGCTGCGGGATGATGCATTGCAGAATGAGTAAAAAGACTTGCCGATAATGAGATTGAACTAGGTATGATGATACGGACGATCGAATCTCGGGCAAGTAACATACCGATGACAAAGGGAACAACGTATGTTGTTATGCAGTTTGACCGATAAAGATCTTCATAGAATATGTAGGAACCAATATGAGCATCCCGGTTCCGCTATTGGTTATTGATCGGAGATGTGTCTCGGTCATGTCTACATAGTTCTCGAACCCGTAGGGTCCACGTGCTTAACGGTTGATGATGATTTGTATTATGAGTTTATGTGATTTGATGACCAAAGGTTTGTTTGGAGTCCCGGATGAGATCACGGACGTGACAAGGAGTCTTGAAATGGTCGATACATAAAGATTCATATATTGTCAGGTTACATTCGGACACCGAAATGGTTCGGGTCATTTCGGAGTATCGGGGGTTACCTGAACCCCCCCCTCGGGAAGTTATTGGGCCTCATGGGCCTAGTGGTGGAAGAGAGGAGGCAGACCAAGGAGTGGCGCGCGCCCCCCAAGCCCAAATCGAATTAGACTAGGGCTAGGGGGCCGGCCCCCTTTCCTTGTCTTCTCCTACTCCTTCCCCTTCTCCTTGTGGAAGTAGGAAAGGGGGGGCGAATCCTACTTGGAGTAGGACTCCCCCCCTTGGGCGCGCAACCCTTGGCTGGCCTCCTCCTCCCTCCCCCTTTATATACATGGGAGGGGGCACCCCATAGACACACAAGTTTATCTTTACCCGTGTGCAGTGCCCCCCTCCAAAGTTTCACACCTCGGTCTTATCGTAGTAGTGCTTAGGTGAAGCCCTGCGCTGGTAACTTCATCATCACCGTCACCATGCCGTCGTGCTAACGAAAGTCTCCCTCATCCTCAACTAGATCAAGAGTTCGAGGGACGTCACTGAGCTGAACGTGTCCAGATCGCGGAAGTGACATGTGTTCGGTACTTGATCGGTTGGATCGCGGAGACGTTCGACTACATCAACTGCATTACTAAATGCTTCCGCTTTCGGTCTATGAGGGTATGCAGTCACACTCTCCTCTCTCGTTACTATGCATCTCCTAGATAGATCTTGCGTGATCATAGGTAAATTTTTTGAAATACTGCGTTCCCCAATAGTAATCGGCAGTACTAGTCACCCACATGTACCAATCCGAGGTTCCTGTACAAAGATTGAACACAAGAGATGAACTAGGGTTTGAGAGGAGATGGTGCTATTGAAGATGTTGATGGAGATTGGCCTCTCAAAGATGTGAGGGTTGTTGGTGATGACGATGGCTTCGATTTCCCCTTTGGGAGGGAAGTTCCCTCGGCGGAATCACTCCTTTGGAGGGCAAAAGTGCTCATGCCCAAGTTCTGCCTCGAGACGGTGGTGCTCCATCCTGAAAGTACTCTCCTTATTTTTCTAGGTCAAAATGAGCAATATACCAGAAGATGGGCACCAAAGGTGGGCTGGACTGAGCACAACCCACCAGGGCGCGTCTGGGGGGCCTGGCGCGCCCTGGTGTCTTGTGCTCACCAGGTGGCCCCCTATAGTAGTTATTTGCTCCAGTATTTTCATATATTCCAAAATAATTGTCCGTAAATAGGTGCCCTGACATAGCTTTTTCAGGTCCAGAATTCCGACTGCCGGCATTCTCCCTCTTTGTATAAACCTTGCATATTATGAGAGAAAAGGCATTAGAATTACCCCATAAAGCATTATTATGCATAAAAATATTATAAATAACGGTAGGAAAACATGATGCAAAATGAATGTATCAACTCCCCCAAGCTTAGACCTCGCTTGTCCTCAAGCGAAAAATCGATATAAAAAAACACATGCTTAGAGAGAGAGGTTTCAATAAACACAAAATACGGACATAGAAGCATCATGCTTATTATTGTACCAACAACAAACTTTCTCATAGAACTTTATCACATAACTTTATCATATAACTTCTCATGAACAAGTAGCAATTGATCACAGCATCGAAGTAAAAGCATAAAATCTATTAAAAACCAACAAACTATGTTCTCAGTCAACTTTGCAACTACAATTTATTATCTTTTCAGGAAGGGTCTCGTATTGGAGCCTTTTGGCAAGCTCACATACTCAACCATCATTTAGTCTTCTATGATTGCTAACACTCACCGCATACACATGAGGAAAAAGTTTCAATCGGACACACAGAAAGATAGGGGCTTATAGTTTTTCCTCCCAACTTATTTACCTCAAGGGTGATGTCAACAATAATAACTCATTCTCACTCATATCCAACTGCATATATGTGCCTAGATATTTCCTCACCACATGATGCTTGCAAAAAGAGAAAATAAAAAAGGAATAGGGAAGAATACTTTGACTCTTGCATAAAAGTAAATACATAAAAGTTAAAGATAGACCCTTCGCAGAGGGAAGAAGAGGTTGTCATGCGCTTTTTGGTTTGTATGCTCAATCTCTTAGTGCAAAATAATGTCACGTTATATTGCCCCTTATGATAGAAACCTTTATTATGCAGTCCGTCGCTTTTATTACTTTTCCATCACAAGTTCGTACAACGCCTAATTTTCTCTTACACTAAATGATCCAACACATTTAGAAGCAATTTTTATTGCCTTTTTACATCGATGAGAACTTACTTGAAGGATCTTACTCAATACATAGGTAGGTATGGTGGACTCTCCAAATAAGATTTTGGGTTTAAAGGTTTTTGGACGCACAAGTAGTATCTCTACTTAGTAAGAAATTTTTGGCTAGCAAAGATATTGAGCAAGCACCGCATGTTAAAGGATCTATGACAATATAAATTCTATGTGAATATGAACAAATATAAATCATTACGTTGTCTTCCTTGTCCAACGTCAACAATTTTGGCATATAATATTTTGATGGGGGCTCACAATCATAAAAGATGTCCAAGATAGTGTATTTGCATGTGAATGTTCTCTTCCCTTATTAATTCTTTCATGAATTTCATCATTGACCAATGCTATGTTTGCCAACTTTCAAAAAAATTACCACTTATACTTTTCCTTATGTGATGTCATTACTTAACATAATATTAGCATATGATCTTTTTCATTATTTCCTTTTCTTTTTATTGAAACAAAAAGGTAAAGAAACCAAACTCAAACAACTATTTATTATATCTCACACACGATTACATAGATAGATAGGTCACTAAGCAAGCTCTCGAAAATAAATCGAACTAATCTTTTATTCAACGAATTCTTAAGATAACTAAAGATCGAACTAAGATAGGTAAAGGCAAAGAAAGTGGTGGTGATACAATACCGGGTCACCTCCCCCAAGATTGGAACAAGCGAAGGGGAGTGCCCATATACCTATTTCTCAAGTCTCCTCGGGTGGTGAAGATGAAGATGGTGGTGGTGATGAGGTAGTGGCAAGCTTATCGTCCGGTTTCGCGAGTCCTGCAACTGGCGGCCAAACTTATACCTTTAAATCTTGCCTCATATTCAAAGACTTGATTTTGGAGATCATAGATTTGGCTTTGCAGAAAGTTGATTCGCTCATTGAGGGTGAAGATGATGTCCTTCATGGATCGGCATCCACCTTGTGATGACGGGTGAAATCCGTAATCATGAGGTGATTGGTACAGAGTCCGCACTCCACCATCCACTTGCACTTGAAGACGTCTTGCTCCATAGCTTCAAGACTGGCCTCCAGGGTTCCCATCTACTTGGGCCCTTGAACATCCTGAATGTGGAGCATCCCCTGACGCATCTCAATGCTTTGAGGGTGCTTCATAACCTCCAACAAGTAGGGGTTGATTACCCTCTCGAAGAACTTGTCCTTAGAGGAACTTGATGCGGCCATACCGATCTAGGCCTGAGAAAACAACAAGAAACAAGAATGCATGATTTCTTTGCGATAGAGTGGTCAATATGTTCGAGGGGTATATAAAGTTTTTTATCTTGGGAAACAAGCAAAATGGAAGGAAAACAGAGTCTGGAAGGTTCCCGAGGTGGGCGCAACACACCTGGGTGCACCAGGCAAGGCCGGCGTGCCCTGGTGTCTTGTGCCCTCTTCGGTTGCCTTCCTGGTTATTTCTTATTTTCCAATTTTTTTTAATATTCCAAAACTGGCAGAAAATATTTTTTGAGATTTTTTGGAGTCCGTTTACTTACCATATCACGTACATCCTCTTTTTCAGGATTCTGGAGTGTTCTAGAAGGTTTATTTTATGTGTTGCTCTGGTGTCATGGTTTGAATAATATTGCTTTCAACATTAACAGGTGTACCTGAGATATAGTGTTTAATTATTTGCCCATTGGCCACCTTCGGGTTAGTACCTTTGGTATTATTAATTTTGATAGCTCCAGAGCGATAGAGCTCTTCGATAATATACGGTCCTTCACATTTGGAAAGAAGTTTTCCTAGAAAGAATCTAAAATGAGAGTTGTACAAAAGAACATATTCCCCAACTTTGAATTCCCTCTTTTGGATTATTTTATCATGCCATCTTTTAACTTTTTCTTTAAATAATTTGGCATTTTCATTAGCTTGGGTTCTCCATGCATCTAGTGAGGTAATATCAAATAACCTCTTTTAACCGGCAAGTTTGAAATCATAATTAAGTTCTTTAATTGCCCAATATGCTTTATGTTCTAACTCAAGAGGTAAATGACAAGCTTTTCCATAAACCATTTTAAAAGGAGACATACCCATAGCATTTTTATAAACTGTTCTGTAGGCCCAAACTGCATCATCTAATTTCTAGGCCAATTCTTTTTTGGGACCTATTGATAGTCTTTTGTAATATTAGTTTTATTTATCTATTTCTAAGTTCAACTTGACCACTAGATTGAGGATTATAGGTGAATGCAATTATATGGTTAACATCATACTTAGCAAGCATTCTGCGGAAAGCACCATGAATAAAGTGTGAACCACCGCCGGTCATTAAATATCTAGGGACTCCAAACCTTAGGAAAATAACTTACTTAAGCATTTTATTAGAGGTGTTGTGATCAGCACTACTAGTTGGAATAGCTTCTACCCACTTAGTAATGTAATCAACAACAACAAAAATATGTGTATACCCATTAGAGGAAGGAAAAGGTCCCATGTAATCAAAACCCCAGACATCAAACGGTTCAACTGCAAGAAAATAATTCATAGCCATTTCCTAACGCTTACCAATATTACCAATTATTTGCCATTCATCACAATGTAAAACAAACTTATGGGCATTCTTGAAGAGAGTAGGCTAATAAAAGCCATATTGCAATACCTTGTGATCAATTCTATCTCCCGCATGATGTCCTCCATAATGTTCGAAATGACATTTCCGTAGGATTTGTTCATGTTCATGCTCAGGTACACAACGTCTAATAATACCATCTACTCCTTCTTTATAAAGATGTGGGGCATCCGAAAAGTAATGTCTTAAATCATCGAACATTTTTTCCTTTCGTTAGTGAAAGGATCTAGATGACGACTAGAGGGGGGTGAATATGGTTTTAAAACTTTTACGGATTTGGCTTGATCCTAATGCAGAATTAAACTAACGGATACTTTTCAAGCACAAATCCTAAATATGCTAGTATCAACTAAGTGCACCAACAACCTATGCTAAACAAGATAGGCACTTAAGCAAACTAGCAAGCACAAACTATATCACAAGATATGGAAATGTAGGAACAACTAAGTAATGCCACTAGCACAAGATATATCAATATGAGCAAGTATGAATTGCAGAAAGTAAAGGGTGTGGGTATGAGATAACCACAAATGGGTTGAGGACGCGGATTTATCTCGAAGTTCACACTCGTGAGAGTGCTAATCTCCATTAGAGAGGTGCCGAAGCCAAAGCTCCAGGGCGTCACCAAGTGACTCACCGTATTCTCCCTTTCGAGTCACCCCCAACGGATGAGCCTCGATTCACTCGGTGTTGGTCTTGAAGGCGACCACCACGCCTTTACAATCTTCTCCGGAGCACACCACAAACACGGAAGCTTCCAGAGGAACTTTACCACCTAGGCCACTTCACACCCTTCCCCGAAGCACACCACAAAGGGAAGCTACCGAAGGAACCTTGGCCACCTTGGCCTCTTCAAAAACTCTTCAATATATTACCAAACCGTCCAGGAGGCAAAAGCCTCCAAGAGTAATAAACTCACGGGCTCTCACTCAAACAAATCGATGCGGGGAGATCAACCAATGTAACAAATGCAATATAAGGTCAAGCAACAAATGGTCAACTCAGTCTCTCAATCTCACAAGATGCACTCTCGAAAGTAGGAGATTGAAGAGAGGGGATGCAACAGAGGAAATCAACAAATGACTCCAAGATCCATCCAAAACCCCCCCTTCACATAGAGGGGAGATAGGGGTTTTGGAGAGGTGGTATGATGCTCAAAATTATGTTTAGAAAGTGTATGAACAACCCCCAAAACGGTTGGGAGGAAGGGAACTTTTATAGCCAACTTCCAAAACTAGCCGTTGGGGCTCCAACGGACACTTCCTAGGCACCCTGTGCCCATGTGGCTTGAGACCCCGTGCCCACGGGGTCAAAACCCCGTGCCCACAGGGTACCCAGGACAGCTTGGAGTATCCCACTAAAACATGCATAACTTTGGCATACGAACTCTGAATTCGATAATCTTGGGCTTGTTTTAAAGCTATGGAAAAGCCCAAGGTCCTCTCATGGAGAACCACCAAAGATCAACGAGAAATAATGATGCAAATTATGTAAAGATTTGAGCTATCTTTATGCGATGTGATCAAGCTACTCGCCTGAAAGTCCCTCTTGATAGTACGGCTATCAAACCTATAATCCAATCTCCCTCCAAGCACCATGAGACCGGAAAACTAGGAAAACCTGATGACCCACAAGTATAGGGATCAATCATAGTCCTTTTGATAAGTAAGCGTGTCGAACCCAGTGGGGAGCAGACGGAAATGACAAGTAGTTTTCAGCAAGGTATTCTCTGCAAGCACTGAAATTATAAGTAACGAGTAGTTTGGTAGCAAGATAATTTGTAACGAGCAAGTAATGGTAAAGGTAACAAAAGTGCAGCAAGGTAGCCCAATCCTTTTGAGGCAAAGGACAGGCCAAAACGGTATCTTATGATAAGCAAAGAGTTCTCAAGGGTACATGGGAATTTCATCTAGTCAGTTTTGAAAGTGCGTTATATCGACTAGAGGGGGGGGTGAATAGGCGATTTTTATGAAAGTCTTCAAAACGTGGAAGTTATGAAGACAAACAGCGAAGATATGCCTATCACTATGTAGCGGAAGTTAGATTACACAAGCAGGCTATGATCAAGTATTCAATAGAGTGAAAGTACAGTGACATGAGCTTCAGTGTAATAGGGATCAGGTAGGAAGAAGTTATGAAGCCAATCAAATCATACAGTTATGTTGTGAAGACAAAGATAGAGCAGGCATGCAATGGCTTCACAATTAATGACAGTAAATTGAAGGGAAGTGAAGATGAAACCAGTGACACGTTGAAGACAATGATTTGTTGGACCAGTTCCAGTTGCTGTGACAACTGTACGTCTGGTTGGAGCGGCTAGGTATTTAAAACCAAAGGACACACAGTCCTGGACACCCAGTCAAGGACACTTAGTCCAAGACACCCAGTCCTCACCGTATTCTCCTTGAGCTAAGGTCACACAGACCTCGCCCAATCACTCTGATAAGTCTTCAAGGTAGACTCCCAAACCTTCACAGACTTCGTTCACCGGCAATCCACAATTCCTCTTGGATGCTCAGAACGCGACGCCTAACCGTCTGGAGGATGCACAGTCCTCAAGTGTAATAAGTCTTTAGATCACTCAGACAAGAAGACTTAAGTGATGCCCAATTACTCTGGCTCTGGGTGGTTAGGGCTTTTCTCCTCACTAAGGATTTTCTCTCAAAGGCTTCGAGGTGGGTTGCTCTCAAACGACAAAAGCCGTGCACTGAAATCTGAGCAGCCAACCGTTTATGGTTGTAGGGGTGGACTATTTATAGCCGCTTGGCAACCCTAACCTGATTTGTCCGAAATGACCCTGGGTCACTAAGGAACTGACACGTGTACTAACGGTCGGATTTTGAACTCTCACGGCAACTTTACTTGGGCTGCAAGTAAAGCTGACTTGTCTGACTCTGGACAAGATTTTCTCTCATTGTCTTCACTCGAAGACATAGGATTTGAATTAGGCATCACTTCAGTCACCCTGACTGGTTCTCTTGGACCCCACTTAACAGTACGGTGGTTCCTATGACACAACATGAATAAAGTAAAACTCCGAAGGATCTAAGTCTTCGAGTTCCAAAGGCTTCATGGGGAGTCTTCATATGTCATTGTCTTCGACATGAATGTCTTCATGAACCCCATTGTCTTCAATGTCTTCGTACATTTTTAGGGGTCATCTCTGGTAACTAAACCGAATCAATGAGGGACTTCTACCTGTGTTATCCTGCAATTCTCACAAACACATTAGTCCCTCAACTAGGTTTGTCGTCAATACTCCAAAACCAACTAGGGGTGGCACTAGATGCACTTACAATATCCCCCTTTTTGGTGATTGATGACAAACTAGTTGAAGTTTTCAACCGGGAATATAATTTGTGAAATTGTAAAGGAATTGTCTTCATAAGCTGTAAGGGCTCCCCCTGAAGATGTGCATATAAGTGATTTGCTTCTGGAACGCAAATGCACATAGTAGGTTGTATTTGTGGGAATCCACTTCAACTTATGATGACAATCCATCATGTATGTAAAGATATATGAAGATAATGATATGCATAATGAAAAATGGACGTCTGCGAAATGATATAAGTGCGGAAATTATCTTCGCAAAAACACAGTGGCAAACATAGTAGCAGACGACCATCAAGTTTAAGTGTTACAACTCAAAGAACCAAATGTAGCAAAACGAGAGTTGTAAGCACGAAGCAAAATGCAAAATATAAAGCACCCGCCCATATTATTGACCCGCTTGAAGACTATAAACATCACATGCTTCTCCCCCTTTTGTCAGTGATGACCAAAAAGGTTTGAAGACATAGAGTTTTCTACGCGTTCCCAGGCGCAGCAGGGTCGATGGAGGCGTTTGGTGGAGCTGGCGAGCTTGGTGCAGTGACGACGCGCGCTGAAGAAGGTGGCGGTGATGTAGCGTCGTCTTCTTCCTCAATGATTTTTCCAATTACTGTGGCAGCAGAGGAAGAGAACTCTGATTCTTCAAGCGACGGAGTTCCACGCAACACAGCTCTTCTGGGGGGTGTGGAGTCAAACTTGAATCTCTCTTTGAAGCCATCTTCTTGCAGTTCGGCTTCAGTGCACATCATTGTGAGGCCTTTCCAAGTGCGTCGACGGGTTTCATGTGCGACAAAGGCATTCTTGGTGGCCAGATTCCTGATGCGATTGACGTCTTGCATGATACTGCGCATCTGCCTTTTGAGCCAGTCGTGATGCCTGTCTTGCTTTTGGTGCAGAGCCACAAGAAGTTCACGATCAGTGAGTGTACGAGCGCGTTTCTTGGGTCTCTGTGCAGCTGTGCTGTCAGTGGCTTCAGTCGATGCAGGGGCACGTGTGGTGCCAGCCATTGGATAGACTCTGGAAATCCCTTCAACACCTTCATCATGCTGAGTGAAGCTTTGGTGTTCTGCATTCTGAAGACTTAATGGCTGTTTGGCAGGCTCAGGATAAATCGCTTCAGCAGAGGTGTCCACATCAGGTAAGAAGATTCGGTGGTTGCGGGAAGAGGGTTGATAGGATATGGCAGAGTGGAGCTTGATGAGCCTCATAACCCATGGAGCATAAATCTTCAGACCAAAGAGATCTGAGCCAGACGCTGCAAGTTGACGTATAAAGAGATCCTGGGCATTGAAGCATTTGCCATGCAGGATGCAGAAGATGAGAGTCTTCATGGCACCTTCAACCTTGGCATATCGAGAGTGCCCCTTAATGGGCCATAGAGTCCGCCTGATGATGTGATAGATAGTTCTAGGGAGGTACTCTAAGTCTTCAACGAAGAACTCGCTTGGGTAAGGTGCGTTAGGAGGCAATGGCTTCATCATTGAGAGCATTGGACTCATATTTGGCTCAGGTCACTGAAATATGCTCTCAACTGCTTCAGCATGGAGTTGGTAGCCTTCTTTGAACAGTTCGCCAGGAGTGGGTAGGCCGGTGAGCTCAATGATATCAAATGCATTGGCTTCATGGTGGACATTGCCGGTCATCCACTCCAGGACCCAAGTCTTCGGATCTCTGTTGTAGCCTTTGATGTGCAGTGTGGCATAGAACTGGAGCAGAAGCTCTTCATTCCAGTGCTCTTCATCTGTGACAAACAGCAGCAGGCCAACTTGCTTGAAGCAGTCCAGTGCTTCTTCCAGACCAGGCAAACCAGCAATAGCTTCAACTTCAAGGCGCTGGTGTGGAAAGATACGGCCTTGGTTGTAGAGGACGCATGAGTAGTAGCTGCGCTGTGGGTAGCTCCAAAACCTATCTGATGCAATCCGTTCCCTTGAATAAGGGTTCGTGGAGCTGTTGAAGAACGTGTTATCTGCCCTGAAGCTGTTGATGTTGAAGGAGCCAGGAGCTGATGCAGGACCTGGGAACCTTGGCAGTCGTGGGATCGGCTTCTGTACCTGTGGCCTGTGCGCAACATGATAGTTGAACTGTGGACCGGTAGCAGACTCAGGCACAGAAGGGTCAGAGGCAGTAGCTTCAGTATCTCTTGAAGCTGTTGGTTGGTCGGGCTCCACAAATGCTTCAGTATTGGGTGTGGCAGCCGCAGTGGTGTCATCCTCATCACGTGTAGTGAGAGGGATGGATTCAGGTACGTTCTCCTTGAGAACTTCTTCCTGTTGGTGTGAGGAAGATGGAGCTTGAGGTTCTTCGTGCTCTTCATCATGTTCTTCGGCTGATGCAGCCGGAATGTCGTCAGCAGTCTGAGCCCTTGGCCCTTTGCGAAGCCTATGGAATGCAGGCGACGCCGGTGGAGTTGCAGTGGGCTGGGGCTCATCCTCTTCCTCCTGCGGGCGATCTGCCCACGATGCATCTTGAGTGATTGGCGTCAAGGGACAACCAATGCTGATCATTTCACTCGTTTCGAGCTGAGGAAGGATTGCATCACCTTGCACATTGTCTTGGAGACCAATGTCTTCAGCAGCGTTGGGGTCGGCTGCTGGAATGTCTTCAGCATGCGGAGCCTTTGTGAGAGCAGGCTCATGCACGGTCAGCTGACGATCTTCATGAGGAAAGCAAACGGAGAGGGGTTCGACTATCAAGGGCTCTGTGGGAGCAGCCCGAGACTTCTTGGTCTTGCGCTTCTTGGTGGTGGGGGTCTGAAGGAGAGGCTTCAGGGTGTTTCCTCTTCCTTGCTTCGGCTTCGGCTGTCCTTGTCTTCTTAAGCTCTGAAGCGGTTGAGCGGTGCTTTGGCTTCGAGCCAGGCTTGGCAGTGGGGAAGACAATCGGAACAGCTTCTTGTGGTGGGGCCTCTTGTTCAGCCACAGTGGGCTTCTTCTTTTTCTTAGCGGCCATCCTGGGGTCGATGCCGGGACGCCCAAGTGCCTTTCGCTTCTCGGCCTCATTGTAGGC
The DNA here is from genome assembly GCA_034509565.1 of Triticum monococcum. NCBI lineage: Eukaryota > Viridiplantae > Streptophyta > Magnoliopsida > Poales > Poaceae > Triticum > Triticum monococcum. The sequence continues at coordinate 595,719,281 of CM067843.1, read as the reverse complement.
CTGCACACAGAGATCAGCCAAATTCTTCATGCGCTCACGTGAACCCTGAGCCTCTGCACGTTTCTGCATAAAGTTTTCCTTCAACTCGTGCAGCATGACTTTGAAGTCTTTGACTTCTTGGATGCTGAGTGTGGCCATGTTCTGCTTGAACTGAGCCTTTTCAAAGTCTATCTTCTGCTTCAGTTCCACTATGTGCTGGGCAATTGCGAGTTCTGAAGCAATAGCTCCTTGGAAGGCTACGCTGAGGCCAATGGGCAGCTGCAGATCATCGAAGCTGATGTTGGGTGTATCAAACCACTCGTCAATGAAGTTGTGGATGATTGCTGCATCGAACAGAGGCAGATTGTTGAAGATTTCAGCCTCCTCCTTGCTCTTGATTAGCTGCTCAAGAGCGTCATCGGCAAGATCGTCGTCACTAGACAGATCAATGGCCTCGCAGCGAAGAACGGCAGCGGCAGTGAGCTCTTTGCTGGTGTGCGGCTATGGCTTCTTGGCTTCTTGAGGCTTGGAGACTCGTGATAAGTCTTCAGACTGCACACTTGCTTCAGGAGGTGCAGTGGCCGATGGCTTCGCTCTGGAGATCTTGAGAGAAGCGGCTGGCTTGGAAGCTTTTGGCTTCTTCTTCATCTGCTTCGGCTCCAGGGCAGCAGGAGCGTCATCAGACTCAGTGTCTGCTGGAGGGTCGTTGACTGCAGTCCCTTGGACTAGAATGCGAGCGATGAGGCCTTCGAGATTGGCATACGGCCCGATGACATTGGGATTTGCGTCGCGTGTGCCATCTGCCCTTGGTTTGGAGGGACCAGGGTTGAAGTCCAACCCAAACTCTTTCTTGTTTTTCTTCGCAGAGTTCTGAGCAAATTGGAAGTTGCGCTTGAACAGAGTGTCATCGCGACACCAGAGAAGGGATGACGGATCTGCGTCAGCTAGCTGTTGTCCCCTGACCATGCATGGAAAGAAGCCTTGAGCAATGGCTTCGTCTCTGGTTCGGGGTACGAGATTTTTGTACAAGACATCTCCCCATGGCCTCGTGAGGGCGTACTTCTCTGCATATTCCTTGGTGACAAAGCGGTAATGGAACCACTGCTCTGCCCAATATCTTCGAATCCATTGGATTCGTGTCTTGCGTTGACCATAGCTCTCTTCAGGATCAGTTTGGTACATTTCTGCCAAATCTTCAGGCAGATCTTTAGATGTGTCACCACGTCTCTGTCTGCCTCCCTTCCTTGATTGTTTTTCTGTTGCCATGAAGCTTAACTTGGAAGGCTTCAAGAGATTTAAAGTCTTCAAAGGCTTTCTTTTGCTTGACCAACAGGAACTTGCTTCGGGTGAATTGATGTGACGCTGTAGGAACTCTGCAAATGAATGCAGACTATGAGAACCAAAAGATTCTCCCACGGACATGTACCTGTGACAGCATTAAGGTGCGAGGGAAGGGGAAGAGGTCATATGCATTCTCAGAAGATTTTGAAGATAAATCAGTTTAGAAGATATTGACCTCATCATGCGAAGACATTCACTTTATAGAAAAGAAGTTGGTTCCAGATTTGTACGAACCCATAGATCAGTACAAGTGAGGAATCTAACTACTTCATGAAGAACAAGTGAATATACTAGGCAAGTTATGAGATACAGATGAGAGGGATGAAACTTGTGTGAATGGAAACCTCTTTTGGCAGAAAGTGATGGAGCTATAGGATCAAAAGAGGATGTAAAAAGACTTGTTATTTACCAGACTTGGAACTGCTAGACGAGGTGAGAGTTGAGTCCGAGCAGTTCGATCCTCCGTGCCCTAACTTGGCGACGGAAGACACCTAGGGCGACGGCGGAGAGATTGATGTCCGCGGTCGGCGTGAGAACGGCGTCGGAGAGGTTGCGGCAGTGAAGCACTTCGTCGCCGGCGTCGTTGAGAGTTAGCGGTGGCGCTAGGGTTTGTGCGAGGGTGGAAGAAGAGATAATGACCGCAGTGAAACGTGTATTTATAGGGACATGGGCGGCACTGCGCTATTACTCAGGTGCCCCTGGCGATTCGCATCTGATCAGTACGTGGCCAGCATGCGGAATTGTGGGGGCAGTTTCACCCCATGCACGCCTGGTTTGTCGGGAGTCGTTCCTACTTCTCCGGAATTCTTGTTGATGGAAAAACATTGAAAGCTGTTTTAAAGTTTGTCTCTGTGTCTTCTTCTGACAAGGATGCAGTGAAGACATTCGACAGTTTCAATAGAGTGCATATGACTTGGAGAGATAGATTTTGAGGTAGGAAGCATGGAGAGGTTAGGGTCCGATCACATTCACTTAGTTCAAAAGATTCAAATAGGAAGACATAGCTATAAGTGAATGCTGTAGAGGACAGAACACCAGTACATATATAATCAACATAGTGAAGATAATCATGAAGACGTGTTGAGATTGAAGCCAAACCAAATGTGAAGACATAGCAAATGTAATGCCATGAGTGAAACACTTCAAGCAGAAAAATTTGGTGGTGGCGCTACCCACCGTATAGGAAGTATTGGACCCAGACACGGCGCACAATTATCGTGGCGCTCCGAGGTCAAATTCCACGTTAATGTATTCACACTTAGAATTATGTCTTCATTGATTGAAGATATATGTTACTTCGTGTGCTGCACATCTAAGTCATCAATATGCAAAAGTGTTAGGATGTGTGCCTGATCACAGGACATTTGAGGATTTCAAGATATTTAGCTCACACCGTAACTTGCAAAATCTCTTCTCATCCAAGGGCTTGGTGAAGATATCTGCCAATTGCTCTTCAGTGTTGACGTGTATGATATCAATGTCTTCCTTTGCAACATGATCTCTGAGAAAATGATGACGAATTTCAATGTGCTTTGTCTTCGAGTGCTGAACTGGGTTGTTGGCGATCTTGATGGCGCTTTCGTTGTCGCAGTAAAGTGGCACTTGCTTCAGATGAATGCCATAATCCTTGAGGGTTTGCTTCATCCATAGAAGCTGAGCGCAGCAGGATCCAGCAGCAATGTATTCAGATTCAGCAGTGGAGAGAGATACACAGTTCTGCTTCTTTGAAGACCAACAGACAAGTGATCGACCTAGAAAGTGACATGTGCCTGATGTGGACTTCCGATCAACCTTGTCACCAGCGTAATCAGCATCCGAATATCCAACCAGATCAAACTCTGAGCCCTTTGGATACCATAACCCTAGAGTTGGGGTGTGAGCCAAATATCGAAGAATTCGCTTCACAGCTAAGTGATGCGACTCCTTTGGTGCCGCTTGGAACAGAGCACACATGCAAACACTAAGCATAATATCCGGCCTAGATGCACATAAATAAAGCAAAGAACCAATCATGGAGCGGTATACCTTTTGATCGAACTCTTTACCATTGTCGTCAGGACCCAGATGATGTTTGGCTGGCATTGGTGTTGTGAAGCCTTTGCAGTCTTGCATTCCGAACTTCTTCAGGCAATCTTTGAGATATTTCTCTTGAGATATGAAGATGCCATTGCGTTGTTGCCGTATCTGAAGACCGAGGAAGAATTTCAGCTCCCCCATCATAGACATCTGATATTGCTCTTGCATCATATATCCGAACTCCTCACTGTACTTCTGATTGGTGCAGCCGAAGATAATGTCATCCACGTATATTTGGCACACAAACAGTTCACCATCATATGTCTTTGTGAAGAGAGTGGGATCCAGGGAACCAGGTATGAAGCCTTTGCTCTTTAGGAAGTATTTGAGTGTATCATACCAGGCCCGAGGGGCTTGTTTGAGGCCATATAGTGCCTTTTTGAGCTTGTACACCATGTCAGGATGTTTTGGATCTTCAAACCCAGGTGGTTGTGCAACATACACTTCTTCTTCAATTTTGCCATTGAGGAAGGCACTTTTTACATCCATTTGATACAGGATTATGTTGTGATGATTTGCATAGGCTAGCAGTATACGGATGGCTTCAAGTCTGGCAACAGGAGCAAATGTTTCATCGAAGTCAATGCCTTCCACTTGAGTATATCCTTGAGCAATGAGACGAGCCTTGTTTCTGACGACTTGGCCATGCTCATCTTGCTTGTTGCGGTATATCCATTTGGTGCCTATTATGTTATGCTTCCGTGGATCAGGACGCTTAACCAACACCCATACATTGTTCAGCTCAAACTGTTGAAGCTCTTCTTGCATAGCTTGAATCCATTCAGGTTCCATAAAGGCTTCATCAATTTTCTTGGGTTCTGTGATTGAAACGAATGCGAAGTGTCCGCAGAAGTTTGCTAGTTGAGTTGCCCTTGAACGAGTCAGTGGACCAGGTGCATTGATGCTATCAATTATTCTGTCAATCTGCACTTCATTGGCAACACGAGGATGTACAGGGCGAAGACTTTGCTCTTGCTGATCTGAGTTGTCGTTGGGAGGAATGTCTTCAGACTGAGCATTGTCTTCATGTGGATCAGGTGCTGAGATGATAAGTTCTTCTTCAGGATGAGCTTCAGAAGGTACAATCTCTCCAGTTCCCATTAGCTTGATTGCTTCACTAGCTGGAACTTCATCTAGCACATTTGGCAGTTGCTCTCTTTGAGATCCATTGGTTTCATCGAACCGCACATCCACTGTTTCAACCACTTTGTAGTGAAAGAGATTGAAGACTCTATAGGAGTGCGAATCCTTTCCATATCCAAGCATGAAGCCCTCATGTGCTTTTGGTGCAAACTTAGAGGTATGGTGTGGGTCCTTGATCCAGCATCTTGCCCCAAATACTCTGAAGTAACTGACGTTTGGCTTCTTGCCAGTTAGGAGTTCATAAGGTGTCTTGTTCAGAAGCTTGTGAAGATATACACAATTGATAGTATGGCATGCAGTGTCAATGGCTTCAGTCCAGAATATTCTTGGTGTCTTGTACTCATCTAACATTGTTCTGGCCATCTCAATGAGTGTTCTGTTCTTGCGTTCGACGATGCCATTCTGTTGTGGCGTGTATGGAGCTGAGAATTCATGAGTGATGCCCAATGTATCAAGATATGTGTCAAGGCCAGTGTTCTTGAATTCTGTGCCATTGTCACTTCTAATGTGCTTTATCTTGGCGCCATAATTGTTCATAGCTCGATTGGCGAAGCGTCTGAAGACATCCTGCACTTCAGTCTTGTAAAGGATTATTTGCACCCACGTATATCTAGAATAATCATCAACAATAACGAAGCCATAGAGGCAAGCAGTAGTGTTAAAAGTTGAGTAGTGAGTGGGACCGAAGAGATCCATATGAAGCAGTTCGAAGGGTTGAGTAGTGGTCATGATTGTCTTCGAAGGATGTTTTGCCCTTGTCATCTTCCCAGCTTCACAGGCACCGCATAAGTGATCTTTCTTGAACTTGACGCCCTCGATGCCTATGACATGCTTCTTCTTCGCAAGGGTGTGGAGGTTCCTCATGCCAGCATGCCCAAGTCTTCGATGCCAAAGCCAGCATTCTGAAGCCTTTGCGAGAAGACAAACTGCAAGCTGTGGCCCTGCTGAGAAATCTACCACGTACAAATCATCTTTTTGATACCCTTCAAACACTAGAGACTTGTCAGATTCCATTAGTACCAGACAACGATATTTTCCAAAGATCACAATCATGTTCAAATCGCAAAGCATTGAGACAGACATTAAGTTGAAGCCAAGGGATTCAACAAACATGACTTTATCCATGTGTTGATTCTTTGAGATTGCAACTCTACCTAGACCCAGTACCTTACTTTTACCAGTGTCAGCGAATGTGATGTGGCTCTTGTCAGATGGACGTAAGGTTGAGTCCATAAAGAGACTTCTTTTGCCAGTCATGTGATTTGTACACCCACTGTCAATAATCCATTCTGAAGACTCTGAAGTCACTGGTGTCGTACCCTACAGTGCAGTTAGGGGGATAGGCTTCACGAAGAGTGTTGTGAAGTAAAAACATTTGACGAACCAGTGGATTATGAAAACTTAGATCCAGGTTAGGACAAGTAGGGAGAGTAGCATGCGATTCAGGTATGAAATACATAGTGATGCCATTCGGGCATTTGATCTTGCGCCCCACAAGATTTTTAAGGTCCCCAGCAATAGCGTCAGAAGATTTTGGTTTTGTGCTAGAGACCTTTCCCTGCAAAAGAGAGTTAAGCTTTCTTAACCACCCACATCTTCAAGGGTGGCTTAGAAGCAATAAGTCTAAGTGCAGCATCTGAAAATTTTGGCTTTGGAGCCCTAGCAAACCGTCCAGCAGGTGGGCAATAGTACTCATAAGAATAGGCAGAATAGTTTTTGGTCATATGAGAATGACGGTTTGAAGAACCGCTCTCACATGCCTGAGCATGGTTTCCCTGCAAAACATTTGTGTTAGTGCGACTCAAATGAGTCCTCTGCCTGTTTGAAGCCTTTGGACCATGTGAAGCCTTTGGTCTGAGGTTTGTCTTCTTCATGTGAGGTGTCATGAGGACATTCATAGGAAGATTCTCAAGACACGTTTTTGGAACCCAGATCTTCTTCATAGGCGGTCCATTCCTGCAGTTAGTACCAATGTACCTGGCAAATACTTCACCATTCTGATTCTTAAATAGTTTATAGTTTGCATCAAAGGATTCATCAATGATAATTGGATTAGCACAAGTGAAGCCAGATAGATTGGATGGATCTGCTGAGGATTCCTTTGCAGCAACCCATGTGGTTTTGGGGTACTGCTCAGGTTTCCAGTAAGAGCCATCTGCATTAATTTTCCTCACGAACCCAACACCCTCTTTCCTAGGGTTTCGGTTCAGAATCTGCTTCTTGAGGACATCACATAATGTCTGATGTCCTTTGAGACTTTTGTACATTCCTGTTTCAAGCAATGTCTTCAACCTAGCATTTTCATCAGCAATAGAAGTGGTATCCTCATCAGAGGGGTTAGTTACCACTTCAACAGTTGAAGATATTGCAACAGCAGTAGAAGTGGAACATTCAGCAACAGAAATAGCATTATCACGCTCAATGCATTTAAGGCATGGTGGTTCAAATCCTTCCTGAGCAGAACTGATCTGTTCGGCTCGAAGTGACTCGTTTTCCTTTTGAAGATCTTCATGATCCGCTCTCAACTTCTCAAGATCTTTCTTCTTTTGAAGATAATCATAGGAAAGCTTTTCATGAGTAGTTGAGAGAGTCTCAAGACGATCTTCGAGTTCCTAATACTTAACATGAAGATTTTTTATGTCTTCAATTAAGGATTCAGAACGAGTCATTTCAGCACCCAACAGATCATCGCTTCTTTCTAACAGTTTTTGAATATGTTCCATATCCTTTTGTTGTTCAGTTGCAATTTTAGCAAGTGTTTTGTAGCTGGGTTTTGAATCACAATCAGAGTCATCGTCACTGGATGTTTGATAGTGAGTAGTGCGTTTGGTTACCTTGGCACCACGGGCCATGAAGCAGTAGGTTGGAGTGGAGTCGTCCTCGTCATTTGCGTCGGTGCTGGTGATGAAGTCATTGTCTTCAGTGTTGAAGATGGACTTGGCAACATATGCAGTAGCTAGACTCGCAATGCCCCAATCAGATTCCTCCTCAGACTCCACCTCTGCCTCCTCAGATGCAGATTCCTCCTCAGAATCCATTTCCTTGCCAACAAACGCACGTGCCTTGCCAGATGAGCTCTTCTTGTGTGATGAAGACTTTGAAGAAGACTTGGAAGAAGACTTTGAGTATTTCTTCTTCTTCTTGTCGTCAGAGTCATATTCCTTGCTCTTCTTCTTTCTTCTGTTCTCATTGTCCCATTGTGGACACTCAGAGATAAAGTGTCCAGATTTCTTGCACTTGTGGCATGTTTTCTTCTTGTAGTCATGAGCAGACGCTTCATCATTCCTTGAGCTTGATCGTGAAGACTTTCTGAAGCCTTTCTTCTTGGTGAATTTCTGGAACTTCTTTACTAGCATCGCAAGTTCTCTTCCAATGTCTTCAGGATCATCAGAACTGCTATCAGATTCTTCTTCAGATGAGGAAATAGCTTTTGCCTTCAGGGCACGAGTTCGCCCGTAGTTTGGACCGTAGATATCTATTTTCTCAGAAAGCTGAAACTCATGTGTGTTGAGCCTCTCAAGTATGTCAGATGGATCGAGTGTCTTGAAATCAGGACGTTCTTGAATCATCAGGGCTAGAATGTCAAATGAACTGTCAAGTGATCTCAGCAGCGTCTTGACGATTTCATGTTTGGTGATCTCAGTGGCGCCGAGGGCTGGAAGCTCATTTGTGATGTCAGTGAGTCGGTCAAATGTGTGCTGGACATTCTCATTGTCATTTCGCTTGACGCGGTTGAAGAGGTTGCGAAGAACACTGATTCTTTGATCTCTCTGGGTTGAGATGCCTTCATTGACCTTTGAGAGCCAGTCCCAGACCAGCTTGGATGTCTTCAAGGCACTCACACGGCCGTACTGTCCCTTGGTCAAATGAGCACAGATGATATTCTTGGCAGTAGAGTCCAGTTGAGTGAACTTCTTGACATCAGCAGCAGTGACACCTTCTCCAGCCTTGGGAACGCCGTTTTCGACGACATACCATAGGTCGATGTCAATGGCTTCCAGATGCATGCGCATCTTATTCTTCCAGTAGGGATATTCAGTTCCATCGAAGACGGGGCACGCAGCGGAGACTTTGATTATCCCTGCAGTCGACATAGCTAAAACTCCAGGTGGTTAAACCGAATCACACAGAACAAGGGAGCACCTCGCTCTGATACCAATTGAAAGTGCGTTATATCGACTAGAGGGGGGGTGAATAGGCGATTTTTATGAAAGTCTTCAAAACGTGGAAGTTATGAAGACAAACAGTGAAGATATGCCTATCACTATGCAGCGGAAGTTAGATTACACAAGCAGGCTATGATCAAGTATTCAATAGAGTGAAAGTACAGTGACAGGAGCTTCAGTGTAATAGGGATCAGGTAGGAAGAAGTTATGAAGCCAATCAAATCATACAGTTATGTTGTGAAGACAAAGATAGAGCAGGCATGCAATGGCTTCACAATTAATGACAGTAAATTGAAGGGAAGTGAAGATGAAACCAATGACACGTTGAAGACAATGATTTGTTGGACCAGTTCCAGTTGCTGTGACAACTGTACGTCTGGTTGGAGCGGCTAGGTATTTAAAACCAAAGGACACACAGTCCCGGACACCCAGTCAAGGACACTTAGTCCAAGACACCCAGTCCTCACCGTATTCTCCTTGAGCTAAGGTCACACAAACCTCGCCCAATCACTCTGGTAAGTCTTCAAGGTAGACTCCCAAACCTTCATAGACTTCGTTCACTGGCAATCCACAATTCCTCTTGGATGCTCAGAACGCGACGCCTAACCGTCTGGAGGATGCACAGTCCTCAAGTGTAAAAAGTCTTCAGATCACTCAGACAAGAAGACTTAAGTGATGCCCAATTACTCTGGCTCTGGGTGGTTAGGGCTTTTCTCCTCACTAAGGATTTTCTCTCAAAGGCTTCGAGGTGGGTTGCTCTCAAACGACAAAAGCCGTGCACTGAAATCTGAGCAGCCAACCGTTTATGGTTGTAGGGGTGGACTATTTATAGCCGCTTGGCAACCCTAACCTGATTTGTCTGAAATGACCCTGGGTCACTAAGGAACTGACACGTGTACTAACGGTCGGATTTTGAACTCTCACGGCAACTTTACTTGGGCTGCAAGTAAAGCTGACTTGTCTGACTCTGGACAAGATTTTCTCTCATTGTCTTCACTCGAAGACATAGGATTTGAATTAGGCATCACTTCAGTCATCCTGACTGGTTCTCTTGGACCCCACTTAACAGTACGGTGGTTCCTATGACACAACATGAATAAAGTAAAACTCCGAAGGATCTAAGTCTTCGAGTTCCAAAGGCTTCATGGGGAGTCTTCATATGTCATTGTCTTCGACATGAATGTCTTCATGAACCACCATTGTCTTCAATGTCTTCGTACATTTTTAGGGGTCATCTCTGGTAACTAAACCGAATCAATGAGGGACTTCTACCTGTGTTATCCTGCAATTCTCACAAACACATTAGTCCCTCAACTAGGTTTGTCGTCAATACTCCAAAACCAACTAGGGGTGGCACTAGATGCACTTACAAGTTTCATCATGTTGGTTTGATTTGTGTTCGCTACTTTGATAATTTGATATGTGGGTGGACCGGTGCTTAGGTGCTGTTCTTAATTGAACAAACCTCCTACTAACGATTAACCCCCTCGCGAGCATCCGCAACTACGAGAAAAGTATTAAGATAAAATCTAACCATAACATCAAACTTTTGGATCCAAATTGGGCCCTTACGAAATAGCGCACAAAATAGGGTTTAAGATTCTGTAACTCTTGCAACACATCGTCCAATAACTACTCCACAATGCATTCCCTTAGGCCCAAATATGGTTAAGTGCCATGTAGTCGACGTTCACATGACACCAGTAAGGGAATCACAACATACATACCATCAAAATATCGAACACATATCAAGTTTACATGATTACTTGCAACAAGATTTCTCCCGTGACCTCAAGAACAAAAGTAACTACTCACAAATGATAATCATGCTCTATATCATAGGGGTATTAAATAGTATCATGGAAATGAACATATAATCTTCCACCAAATAAACCATATAGTAATCAACTACAAGGTGTAATCAACAATATTAGTCACTGATGTCGCTTGAAGCTACGTCGGTGTTTTGCCAAAGAGGAAGGGATGATGCAGCACAGCGGCGGTAGGTATTTCCCTCAGATATGAAACCAAGGTTATCGAACTAGTATGAGAACCAATCAACACAACGTAAACAGCCCCTACACATAGATAACAAATCCTCGCAACCCGACGTGTTAAAGGGGTTGTCAATCCCTTTCGGGGAACGGCGCCAGAAATTGGTGCGTGATGGGAAAAATGTTATAATAGATTGGATAAACAGATCATGAATAAAATAAATTGCAGACATATATTTTTTGGTTTTTGGATTAATAGATCTAAAAATAAAAGCAAATAAAAATAGATCGCAAAGGCAAATAATATGAGAAAGAAGACAAGGGGCTGTAGGTTTCACTAGTGGCTTCTCCTGAGAAAAATAGCAAAGCGGTGGGTGAACAAATTACTGTTGGGAAATTGATAAAACTTAAAATAATTAGGACGATATCCAGGCACTGATCATTATATAGGTATCATGTCCAAGATTAGTAGACCGACTCCTTCCTGCATCTACTACTATTACTCCACACATCTGCCGCTATCCAGCATGCATCTAGTGTATTAAGTTCATGGAGAAACGCAGTAATGCAATAAGAATGATGACATGATGTAGACAAGATCTATCTATGTAGAGATAGACCCCATCGTTTTATCCTTAGTAGCAACAATACATACGTGTCCTTTCCCTTTCTGTCACTAGGATCAAGTACCGTAAGATTGAACCCACTACAAAGCACATCTTCCCATTGCAAGATAAATAGATCAAGTTAGCCAGAAAAACTGAAATATCGGAGAAGAAATACGAGGCTATAAGCAATCATGCATAAAAGAGATCAAAGAAACTCAAATACTTTCATGGATATAAAAAGATAGATCTGATCATAAACTCAAAGTTCATCGGATCCCAACAAACACACCGCAAAAGAGTTACATCATATGGATATCCAAGAGACCATTGTATTGAAAATCAAGAGAGAGAGAGAGATGAAGCCATCTAGCTACTAACTTCGGACCCGAAGGTCTACAAAGAACTACTCATGCATCACCGGAGAGGCACCAATGGAGGTGGTGAACCCCATCCGAGATGGTGTCTAGATTGGATCTGGTGGTTCTGGACTCTGTGGCGGCTGGATGAATATTTCGTCGACTCCCCTAGGGTTCTAGAAATATTGGGGTATTTATAGAGCAAATATGCAGTCCTGGGGGCCCTTGAGGTGGGCACAACCCACCATGGTGCGCCTGGGCCTCCTGGCGCGCCCTGGTAGGTTGTGCCCCCCTCGGGGCACCCCCCAGGTGCAACCAGGGCCCGTAGTGTTCCTTTTGGCCCATAAAAATTCTTCATAAAGTTCGGTGGCATTTGGACTCCGTCTGATATTGATTTTGTGCGATGTAAAAACACGAAAAAATAGGAACTGGCACTTGGAACTATGTTAATAGGTTAGTACAAAAAAACCATATAAAATTGCTATAAAATGATTATAAAACATCCAAGATTGATAATATAACAGCATGGAACAATCAAAAAGTATAGATACATTGGAGACGTATCACCATCCCCAAGCTTAACTCCTACTCGTCCTCGAGTAGGTAAGTGATAAAAATAGAATGTTTGATGTGGAATGCTGCCTATCATGTCATATCATATTATTTTCTTTATAGCATGGACAATTGGACTTTCAGTTGTTCAAAGCAATAGTCTAGTTTTGACATGATAATTTAGATACTCAAGCATATCAACACGCAACCATGTCTTTCAAAATATTAACGCTAAGATAAGTTATCCCTAGCCCATCATGCTAAAACATTGATCCATTCATGAAACACACTCACGTATTAGCTACACCCAATACTTAAGTACGGTCATATTGCCTCCTAGTTGGTGCTTTTATAAGAGAAGATGGAGACTCAACTTCAAAAATAAAAATTGCATAAAGTAAAAGAAAGACCCTTCGTAGAGGGAAGTAGGGATTTGTATAGGTGCCAAAGCTCAAAGCAAAAAACTTAGAGATAAAAACATTTTGAGAGGTGTATCCATCCCACCAACGAAAATGACTTAGAGTTCCCAATAATTTCCATGCATATATATATATATCATAGGCGGTTCCCAAACAGAAAATAAAGTTTATACCTTTTTCCACCATACTTTCACTTTCCATGGCTAACCGTATCCATGGGTGCCCTCCATACCAACACTTTCCAAGGAATTTATTATTTGACAACATAAAATAAATTCATTTTTTTGCATTTCGGGACTGGGCATCCCTAATACCTTTGCCTTACTCTCGTGCAATGACAAGTGAATAAACACTCGTCTTGAGAATAACACATCTAGCATGGAAAATATTAGCCACCCCTCACCGCTCCTTGAGCGGAACAAACACACAAAAGAGAAGTTTATTTTGAAAATTGGAGATGGCACATGCAAATTTTCTTAGAACGGCAAAAATAATACCGCATATAGGTAGATATAGTGGACTCGGGTGGGAAAACTGAGTTAAAGGTTTTTGGATGCACAACTAGTGATCATACTTAGTGCAAAATGAAGGCTAGCAAAAGATTGGGAAGCGACCAACTAAGAAACGAATAATCTCATAATCAAGCATTAAGCACAAATAACACCGAATAATGCACCACAAGTAGGACATAATTTCATTGCATGACTATTGACTTGTGTACTTGCATAGGGAATCACAAACCTTAACACCAATATTCTTACTAAAGCATAATTACTCATCAAGATGACTCACATATCACATCATCATATCTCAAAACTATTACTAAGAATCCAGTTTATTTTGTCCAATGATCTTCATGAAAGTTTTTATTATATCCTTCTTGGATATCTATCACTTTGGGACTATTTTTCATGTGTTGCTTTTGACAAGCTCCAACAAATATAAGTGAAGATCATGATCATAATATATTTTCTTTCTCTCAAATTAATTTAAGTGAAGCAAGAGATAATTTCTGGAAAATTTTACTAACTCTCAAATAGATCTAAGTGAAGCAAGAGAGCATTTCTTCAAAAATACTAAAGCACACCATGCTCAAAAAAGATATAAGTGAAGCACTAGAGCAAGTCCATTGCTCACAAAAATTTAAGTGAAGCATAGAGAGCAATTCTAATAAGTCATGACATAATTTTGGCTCTCTCAAATAAGTTTGTCCAGCAAGGATTGATGACTTAAAACACAAAATAAAACAAGAAAAGACTCATATCATACAAGACGCTCCAATAAAAACACATATCATGTGACGAATGAAAATATAGTTTCAAGTAAAATACCAATGATCGTTGGAAGAAAGCGGGGATGCCACTGGGGGGCAGCCCCAAGCTTAGTTGGTTGCTCATTTTTGGATAATAGCTTGGGATGCCGGGGCATCCCCAAGCTTAGGCTCTTCCATCTTTTCTTCATCCATCGTAAGATAAACCAAAACTTGAAAACTTCAATCACACAAAACTCAACAAAACCTTCGTGAGATCCGTTAGTATAAGAATAAAAAATCACTACTATAAGTGCTGTATCAAACCAATTCATATTTTGTTCTTGTATTATATTTAATGTATTCCAGATTTTCTATGGCAAAAACTCATCAAAGAAAACCATAGAGCCATTAAAATAAGCACACAACACAAAGAAAACAGAATCTGTCAAAACAGAACAGTCTGTAGCAATCTGACTATTCCGAATACTTCTGTAACTCCAAAAATTCTGAAAATTTAGGAAGACCTGAGCAATTTGTATATTGATATACTGCAAGTGGCATAGGTATTTTATCGCTCTCTGGTAAATATGAAAATTAATCTCATGAGCATAAAAGTTTATATTTTTTTAGCAAGATCAAACAACTATCACCCAAGAAGATCCTAAAGGCTTTACTTGGCACAAACACTCATTAAACATAAGAAACACAATCATAAAAGCAGCATAATTGTGCTAACACACAAAAACAGGAAACAAAAAGCAAAAATAAAATTTATCCATTGGGTTGCCTCCCAACAAACGTTATAGTTTTATGCCCTTAGCTAGGCATAAAGCAAGGATCTAAGTTTTGTCATCTTTGGTTCGAGATCCATAAGATGCCCTCATGATTGATTCATAAGGTGGCTCAATTCTAGTTCTAGGAAAGTGTTCCATACCCTTCCTCAAAGGAAATTGGAACTTAATGTTGCCTTCTTTCATATAAATCGCGGCACCGATACTGCGTAAAAACGGTCTACCAAGAATAATTGGACAAGACGGATTGCAATCAATATCAAGAACAATAAAGTCTATGGGCACATAATTCCTATTTGCAAGAATAATAACATCATTAATTCTTCCCATAGGATTTTTAATAGTAGAATCCGCCAAGTGCAAATTCAAAGAACATTCTTCAAGATTAGTAAAACCAAGCACACCACATAAAGATTTCGGAATTGTAGAAACACTAGCACCCAAGTCACCCAAAGCAAAACACTCATAATTTTTAATCTTGACTTTGATAGTTGGTTCCCATTCATCATGCAATTTTCTAGGAATTGAAACTTCTAATTCCAATTTTTCTTCAAGAGCTTTCATCATAGCATCAACAATATGTTTAGTAAAAGCTTTATTTTGTTCATAAGGATGGGGTGAATTTATCATGGATTGCAACAAAGAAATACAATCAATCAAAGAGCAAATAGCATAATTTAAGTCTTTGTAATC
Organism: Triticum monococcum; assembly: GCA_034509565.1. Taxonomy (NCBI): domain Eukaryota; kingdom Viridiplantae; phylum Streptophyta; class Magnoliopsida; order Poales; family Poaceae; genus Triticum; species Triticum monococcum. The sequence goes on along the minus strand of CM067843.1, from coordinate 595,703,911 downwards.
CAAAAGAGTGGGCACATCACTAGCTAAAGTTTTGACCTCTCCAAGCCCACTTTCATCAATTTTTTCAACAAGATTTTCACCCTCCGAAATATTGGGACGCCTTCTACCTAAAGTTGAATCTTCTCTAGTCCCTTTTTCATCAATCTTTACTTTAGTAAACAAGGAATCAATAGAACAAACACCAATCATTTTAAGATCTTCATCACTTTTGCGAAAGAAATCACTTAGAAAAATCTTTTTCTAAAAATTCTCTTTTAGCTCTAAGCATATAGGTTCTTTTCTTACTTTCATCCATTGAAATATAAAGAGCTTTAATTGATTCATATACTTTAGGAACAAAAATTTTCATCTTGAGATTTTCCACATCATGAGCAATTCTAACAACACTTCTAGACAAATCATCAATCTTACTCAAATTCTCTTCTATGGAAGTGTTGAAAGATTTTCGCGTGTTGATAAATTCTTTAATATTATCAGCAAGATCAGAGATGTTCCTATTATTATTATTATAAGATTGATTTCCATAGGAATTACCATAATTATTAGAGGAATTACTAGGAAAAGGCCTAGGATTCAAATTACCTCTATAAGCATTGTTGTTGAAATTATTTCAAGAGATAAAATTCACATCCATGCCATCACTATTTTGCTCAATCAAAGTAGACAAAGGCATATCATTAAGATCAATAGGAGCACTTCTACTAGCAACCAATTTCATAAGAGCATCAACTTTTTCACTCAAAGAAGAAATTTCTTCAACCGAAATAACTTTTTACTAGTAGGATCCCTTTCGGTATGCCATTGCGAATAATTTGCCATAATATTATCAAGCAATTTGGTGGCTTCACCCAAAGTAATTTCCATAAAAGTACCAACCGCGGCGGAATCTAAAAGATTACGAGAAACAAAATTCAACCCCGCATAAAATTTTTGTATGATCATCCAAAGATTTAACCCATGAGTTGGGCAATTCCTTAGCATCATTTTCATCCTTTCCCAAGATTATGCAACATGCTCATGTTCAAGTTGCTTGAAATTCGTGATCTGGGTTCTAAGTGAAATGATTTTTGCGGGAGGAAAATACTTACTGATACAAGCATCTTTGCACTTATTCCAAGAATCAATACTATTGCGAGGCAAAGAAGAGAACCTAATTTTTGCAGAATCACGCAAGGAAGACAGAAATAATTTCATCTTGACCACATCATTGTCCACATCTTTTTTCTTATGCATATCGCATAATTCCACGAAGGTATTAAGATGGGATGTGACATCCTTATTAGGAGTACCATAAAATTGGTCTTTCATAACAAGATTCAGTAAAGCAGTATTAATATCACAAGTCTCCTCGCTAGTGGCGGGAGTAGCAAGCAGAGTGCCGATAAAATCATTGTTGTTGGTATTTGAGAAATCACATAACTTGGTGTTCTCTTGAGTCATGATGACTACACAACAAGATTGCACTAACAAACAGATCCAGCAAGAAAACGGCGAACGGAAACGAGAGGCGAATAAAACGACAAATTTTTGTGAAGTGGGGGAGAGGAAAATGAGAGGCAAATGGAAAATAATGTAAATTGCAAGGAATGAGATTTGTGATTAGGAACCTAGTATATGTTGAAGATCCTCCCCGACAACGGCGCCAGAAATTCCTTTTGATGTCGCTTGAAGCTACGTCAGTATTTCCCCAAAGAGGAAGGGATGATGCAGCACAACGGTGGTAGGTATTTCCCTCAGATATGAAACCAAGGTTATCGAACCAGTAGGAGAACCAAGAAACACAATGTAAATAGCCCCTGCACATAGATAACAAACCCTCGCAACCCGACGTGTTAAAGGGGTTGTCAATCCCTTTCGGGTAACAGTGCCAGAAATTGGTGCGTGACGGGGAAAAGGTTATAATAGATGGGATAAATAGATCGCAAATAAAATAGAGTGCAGAAATATATTTTTGGGTTTTTGGATTAATAGATCTGAAAATAAAAGCAAATAAAAATAGATCGCAAAGGCAAATAATATGAGAAAGAAGACCCCGGGGCCGTAGGTTTCACTAGTGGCTTCTCTCGAGAAAAATAGCAAAGCGGTGGGTGAACAAATTACTGTTGGGCAATTGATAGAACTTCAAATAATTATGACGATATCCAGGCAATGATCATTATATTGGCATCATGTCCAAGATTAGTAGACCGACTCCTGCCTGCATCTACTACTATTGCCCGACACATCGAGCGCTATCTAGCATGCATCTAGTGTATTAAGTTCATGGAGAAATGGAGTAATGCAATAAGAACGATGACATGATGTAGACAAGATCTATCTATGTAGAGATAGACCCCGTCGTTTTATCCTTAGTAGCAAGGATACATACGTGTCGTTTCCCTTTCTTTCACTGGGATCAAGCACCGTAAGATCGAACCCACTACAAAGCACCTCTTCCTGTTGCAAGATAAATAGATAAAGTTGGCCAAACAAAACCCAAATATCAGAGAAGAAATATGAGGCTATAAGAAATCATGCATAAAAGAGATCAAAGAAACTCAAATACTTTCATGGATATAAAAAGATAGATTTGATCATAAACTCGAAGTTCATCGGATCCCAACAAACACGCCACAAAAGAGTTACATCATATGGATCTAAGAGACCATTTTATCGAGAATCAAGAGAGAGAAATGAAGCCATCTAGCTACTAACTACGGACCCGAAGGTCTACAAAGAACTACTCAAGCATCATCGGGGAGGCACCAATGGAGGTGGTGAACCCCATCCGAGATGGTGTCTAGATTGGATCTGGTGTTTCTAGACTCTGTGTCAGCTGGATGAATATTTGTTGACTCCCCTAGGGTTCTGTAAATATTGCGGTATTTATAGAGCAAAGAGGCGGTCCGGGGGCACTCGAGGAGGGCACAACCCACCAAGGCGCGCCTAGGCCTCCTGGCACGCCCTAGTGGGTTGTGCCCCCCTTGGGGCACCCCTAGGCACATCTGGGGCCCGTTGTGTTCCTTTTGGCCCATAAAAATTCTCCGTAAAGTTTTGTGGCATTTGGACTCCATCTGATATTGATTTTCGGCGATCTAAAAAACACGGGAAAAAATAGGAACTAGCACTAGGCACTATGGCAATAGGTTAGTACCAAAAATTATATAAAATGATCATAAAACATCCAAGATTGATAATATAACAGCATGAAACAATCAAAAATTATAGATACGTTGGAGATGTGTCAGTTACCCACAAGCACCAATCTAAGGTTCTTTTACAAATATTGAACACAAGAGATGAACTAGGGTTTGAGAGGAGATGGTGCTGACGTGTTGTTGAAGATGTTGATGGAGATTGCCCTTCCCAAGATGGGAGAGTTGTTGGTGATGATGATGACGATGATTTCCCCCTCCGAGAGGGTAGTTCCCCTGGCGGAATCGCTCCGCTAGAAGGCAAAAGTGATCCTGCCCTAGTTCCGCCTCGAGACGGCGGTCCTTAGTCCCGAAAGTCCTCCCCTTATTTTATTTCTAGGTGAAAACGACTTTTATACCAGCAGAGGGGCACCGGAGTTGGGCCGAGGAGGGCACAACCCACCAGGGCACCCTGCCCAGGCGGGTTGTGCCCACCTGATGGGCCCCCTATGGTACTTATTTGCTCCAATAATTCTTATATATTCCATAAAAATTCTTGATACGTCCATTTGCATCATGTTTATATTGATATTTATTGCATTATGGGCTGTTATTACACATTATGTCACAATACTTATGCCTATTCTCTCTTATTTTATAAGGTTTACATGAAGAGAGAGAATGCCGGCAGCTGGAATTCTGGACTAGAAAAGGAGCAAATATTAGAGACCTATTCTGCACAACTCCAAAAGTCCTGAAACTACACGGAGCATGCTTTTGGAATATATAAAAAATAATGGGCGAAGAAAGTACCAGAGGGGGGCCACCAGCCAGCTACAAGGGCGGAGGGCGTTGCCCCCGTCCTTGTGGGCCCCCTGGCAGGCCCCGACACAAATCTTCTGCTCACTACAAAAAATACACTTCCACGATGATACTTGTTTGTCACAGTAGGTCACAATTTTTGTCATGCATGTACATCCATGACAAATTTATGGCAGAATCAAGATAGTGATACATGTGCTGTCGTAGAAGTGTTCCATAACATTACCAAGATTATCATCATGGAAGTGTCCACTTCCATGACGATAAATCGTGCGTCACAGAAGTGCTTTCGTCAAGGGTGATCGACACGTGGCATCCACCGTAACGGAACGCCGTTAAGCTATCGAGTTCGGTTTTGGATCCGATAACCCGTTAACAGCCCCGACCAATGGGAGTTTCCCACGTGTAAAATCATCATTGGCTAGAGGAAACACGTGTCGGCTCACCATTTGGACAGATGTCATGCACTCATTGGACCCAAAGCGCCTATGATACGTCGACACGTGGCACGGCGCAACAGAGGCCCATTCCTGTGAAAAGGCCGTCCTGTTTGACTTGGTCAAAAGGTTTCGGGCCGGCCCACGGCAAGCCTGTTAACGGCCTGATCGCATATAGCCCATTTACAGCCCGCTAAGCCAGAGCCCGTTTACGGCCTATCCGAATTAGGCCCAGTAGCGTCATCTGGGCCGTCCAATATAATTACAGCCCATTTTAACTTCTGCCCATGTATGGCCCATGACGTCTTTTGGCCCATATGAGGCCCTTAGTAACCCTTGGCCCATTAACGGCCCGTGGTAAAACTGGCCCGTAATGAAAAGTGTATCACTTTATACCCATTAACGACCCATTATTCCGTTGGGCCATTTCCAGCCCATGTTATATTTCGGCCTTCTCGGGGCCCATTTATTATTGGGCTCATTTCCAGCTGAGGGAGTCCTGGATTAGGGGGTCTCCAGACAGCCGGACTATATCCTTTGGCCGGACTGTTGGACTATGAAGATACAAGATTGAAGACTTCGTCCCGTGTCCGGATGGGACTCTCCTTGGCGTGGAAGGGAAGCTAGGCAATACGGATATATAGATCTCCTCCCTTGTAACCAACTCTGTGTAACCCTAGTCCCCTCCGGTGTCTATATAAACCGGAGGGTTTAGTCCATAGGACAACATACAATCATACCATAGGCTAGCTTCTAGGGTTTAGCCTCTACGATCTCGTGGTAGATCAACTCTTGTAATACTCATATCATCAAGAACAATTGAGCAGGACGTAGGGTATTACCTCCATCAAGAGGGCCCGAACCTGGGTAAACATCGTGTCCCTTGCCTCCTGTTACCATCCGCCTTAGACGCACAGTTCGGGACCCCCTACCCGAGATCCGCCGGTTTTGACACCGACATTGGTGCTTTCATTAAGAGTTCCACTGTGTCGTCACCGTAAGGCTCGATGGCTCCTTCGATCATCGGTAGCGATGCGGTCCAGGGTGAGGTTTTCCTCCCCGGACAGATCTTTGTATTCGGCGGCTTAGCACTGCGGGCCAATTTGCTTGGCCATCTGGAGCAGATCGAGAGCTACGCTCCTGGCCATCAGGTCAGATTCGGAAACTTAAACTACACTGCCGACATCCGTGGAGACTTGATCTTCGATGGATTCGAACCCGTGTCAGGTGCGCCGCACAATCACGACGAGCACGACGTAACTCTTCCGTCGGATAGTGTTTGGGAGATCGCACCTGCAACTACTCCGGCCTTCAATCTGGAGCAAATTGTGCCATCCAAGGACGGAGGGATAGACCCCGCCATGGAGGCCCCACTCTTAGTGGCGATGGAGCCGTATACTGACTTCACCCCTTACGAGAGCCGTGTCGCCAAACCACTGGATTCGTCTCCAGCCACGGACTCCGAGCCGCCTGCATCCGTGCCCATCGAATCCGACTGGGCGCCGATCATGGAGTTCACCTCCGCGGATATCTTTCAGCACTTGCCTTTTGACGATGTGCTAAATTCATTAAGGTCTCTCTCCTTGTCAGGAGAACCTTGGCCGAACTATGTCCGGCTAGAATGGGATGCGGACGACGAAGAAACTCGCTGCCCACCCGCCACCCACTTAGTAGCCACTGTCGACGACTTAACTGACATTCTCAACTTCAACTCCGAAGACATCGATGGCATGGACGAAGATGCAAGAGACGAACAGGAACCAGTGCCCACAGGGCGCCGGACAGCCACTTCATGACATGATATATACATGGTGGATACACCCAAAGAAGGCAATGGCGAAGAGACAACGGAGGATGGCCCCTCCAAGAAGCAACCCAAGCGTCCACATCAACGGCGCCGCTCTAAGTCCCGCCATAGCAAAATATGCTCAACAGCAGGTGGAACAAAGTGCTCGACAACGAAGCAAAGTATGGTGGAAGTTACCACAGAAAGAGCTATCCAAAGCGCAAGCTATTACGTGAATTCGACGATGAGGCCTTAGAGCCCACACAACCATAAAATGAAACGGCCAACCGGCCGGATCCACCACCTTGTGACCGTGATAGAGCGGCTAACAAAGTCACACATAAGTCAACACATGATCTACGTGAGGACTTGTGCCAAAAATCCGGTACGACCAGATCCATCTATGGATCTAGGAAGCGCTCCGGCACAAAATCAAAACTGAATATTACAACCGTCCGAACGCCATGGCACATCCAAGTACATGGGTGACGCACACCCCCTATGTTTCACCGATGAGGTGCTGGACCACGAATTCCTAGAAGGATTCAAACCAGTGAACATAGAGGCATACGACGGGACCACATACCCTGGGGTATGGATTGAGGACTTTATCCTCCATATCCATATGGCTCCCGGAGACGATCTCCACGCCATCAAATACCTTCCCCTCAAGCTTAAAGGACCAGCTCGGCACTGGCTGAAAAGCCTCCCCGAAAACTCAATTGGAAGTTGGGAGGAGCTCGAGGATGCTTTTCGGGCTAATTTTCAAGGGACCTATGTCCGACCTTCGGATGCAGACGATTTAAGTCATATAATTCAACAGTCCGGAGAGTCCGCCTGAAAGCTTTGGAACATGTTTCTCACCAAGAAGAACCAAATCGTCGATTGTCCAGATGCCGAAGCCTTAGCAGCTTTCAGACATAGCATCCATGATGAATGGCTCGCCAGACACCTCGACCAAGAAAAACTGAGAACAATGGCAGCCCTAACAAGCCTCATGACCCGCTTTTGCGCGGGCGAAGACAGCTGGTTAGCCCGCAGTAGCACCAGCGACCCAAGCACATCCAAAGTCAGGGATGGCAATGGAAAACCATGACGCAATAAAAGCAAGCGTCTAAATAAAGAAGATATCCCAGATAATACGACGATAAACGCCGGATTCAGGGGCTCTCGACGAGGTCAGCGGAAAAAGCCTTTCAAAGGCACTAGAGACGGACTGTCTGGCCTAAACAAGATTCTTGACAAACTATGTCAGATTCATGGCACCCCCGATAAACCTGCAAATCACACCCACAGAGAATGTTGGGTCTTTAAGCAGGTCGGTAAGCTAAACGCCGAACACAAGGGGGGGGGGAGACACCAAGCGAAGACGAGGACGAGCCTTGCCAGGAAAGCAATGGAGGACAGAAAAAATTCCCGCCAGAGGTTAAAACAGTAAACATGATCCATGTGACGAAGAGGAGAAGCAAACATGCACTCCGAGACACACGCGCCATAGAGCCCGTCACCCCTAGGTTCAACCCCTGGTTGGCCTGCCCGATCACCTTTGATCGCGGGGATCACGCGACAAGCATCCGACACGAAGGATTGACTGCCTTGGTGTTAGACCCAATAATAAACGGATATCATCTCACACGAGTCCTCATGGACGGCGGCAATGGTCTAAATCTGATCTATCAGGACAAAGTCCGCAAAATGGGGATAGACCTGACAAAAATAAGCCACCGTACTACTACCTTCAAGGGAGTAATACCAGGCCTAGAGGCCCGCTGCACGGGCTCTCTATTACTAGAGGTTGTATTCGGCTCTTCCAACAACTTGAGAAGCGAAAGGTTAACTTTCTACATCGCTCCATTCCGAAGTGGCTATCAGGCCCTACTCGGAAGAGCTGCTTTCGCTCATTTTAATGCAATACCGCATTATGCTTCTCTAAAGCTTAAGATGACTGGTCCACGTGGCACCATCATAGTTAGCGGAAATACTGAGTGTTCTCTACGCGTGGAAGAATGTACGACGGCTTTAGCCGCCGAGCACTAGACGGCCTCACCAACCAGAAAAAATGACAGGTTGTCAAGACCATGGACATGGTTAGACGAGTCCGGTGCACCACTACATATACATGAGATTGGTTTGATGATCAAGCCCTCCTAGACGGTACCAGGGGCTTCCCGCGTGTAATCAGGGCTAGTCTGGCTCGACTTGACTTATCTTGAATTTTAATGGTTTATTGATAATAACCAATTTTCTGGCACGGCAACTTTCACCTAAGTTCTTCTCTTTTACAGATGACAATCATGCTACACCCGTCCAGGACACGGCACAACAGAGATACAGGCGCAGACGTGCAGGAGGGACCCGCTCAAAGGTTTCTTTTTAGATTAAGACCCTGCGTAAAGCTTTTTTACTGTCTCTTGTTGTTGATATCCTCCGGATACTCAATACAACCGAGAAGGATGCCGACGTATTGGCATGTGGCCACGTCAGGATATTGCACGTACCTGGACACCCGGGGTTTATTATTAAGGGCATTGTTCAGCCCGACATATGTTATAAAGACCGAATACCTTAGGGAGTGTTCGGCATCGCAAGTTTGGCCTTATATGCATCAGCTCCGAATCTTTGGTCAAATGTTGGGTTTGCGTGACTCCCATGTTTTGGTACCTTACGTTCCGCTATATCGGCTAAGGTAGCACTGGGAGAACTACTGCGATTGTGCCCTGGTTCATCCGGATGAGCACCTCAGCAGAGAAAGTCAAAAACTGACTGTCATGATACAGCGCGAGACTGGTCAACCACTCAATGACTTAGCGAAATCTTCAGGATTCCTCCGCATTAATGAAGGGCCATTTCCCGGTCATGTACGTACGCGGCCCGTATTCAGACGAGCGCAGAAGTACCACAGGCTATATAGTAGTCCCACCGTCAAACTCCTATGGCTAAGTGAAAGTGTTAGAGCAATATAGTCCGATTGCCTCGTTCGCTGCGCTACCACCTCCTTAATGGACCAAGACGTTGGATCAAGTGTGAATACGTGTTTTTGCGAACACCCCCGCATTATATGCATGGGGGCGGAAGCCGATGACTGTAAACTTTCAGGTTATATACATATATACATAAACGGTCGCACAGGAGACATCATAATACTTTCGGGCAAAAGTATAAACACAGCCTTGATAACTCCATAAAACATTGTTTTTACAATGGGAGTACATGTCACTAGAACATAATATTCTTCGAGCACTGAGCCTCTATCGAACAAGCGCCTTCAAGAACTTCTTCAAAGTAGTGCTCGGCAGCCACTCGGCCCACGGCCGAACCCCGTGTTGCAATAGTGGTGGCCTCCATCTCTGCCCAATATGTCTTGACATGGGCAAAGGCCATCCGCGCACCCTCTATGCATGTCGACCTCTTCATAGCATTGATGTGCGGCACAGCACCAAGGAATTGTTGCACTAAACTAAAGTAACTATTCGACCTTGGCCCTCCCGGCCACAGATGATCCACAATGGACCTCATGGCAAGTCCGGACAATCTATGGAGCTCGGCCCACTCAGCCATTCGCTCATTCAACAGCAGCGGACGCACTGGAGCATGGAACTGTGACCAGAATAGCTTTTCCACTTCGTTGATCCTTGAAGTACTCGTCCGCATCAGCAGCACTTGCTATCAAATCCACGTAGGCGTCTGCAGAACTCCATAGTTGATCAAGAGGAGCATACTTCGGATCTCCGAACTTAGTCCGCAACAAGAAGGGCTTCCGAGCCACGATATCTGCAGCTTGATGCAGCTCCTCCTTCGTCACTCTGATTTTGGAGCGGGCTTCCTTGGCTACTACCATGGCCTTCTCCAGGCATGTCGCCCTCGCTCGGCTTTCTTTTTCAAGAAGCTGGTAACGGTCAGTGGCATATTTCAACTCAGTGGCCATCTTGTCTATCCTTTCCTTGCTCTGGCGATGCATGGACTGTTCAGCCCTCAGCTCTTCGACCGCCTTTAGAGCGACCGCATCGCTATTCCTTGCTTGTTCCTTGGCTCGGGCAAGCTCCGCCTGAAGGGTCTCCATGGTGGCAGCTCCATCTGCAGTCACAACATATCAAAGATACTGGCATCATGCTCCTCTTACTATGTGTTGATCACCGGAGAAATCACTTACCATGTGCCTCGTCAAGCCACTTTTTGACAAGCACGATGTCGGCATCTGCCGCATAAAATTGCCGGTTTAGCTCGGCAAACCCATCATTCCGGCTAGCCACCAGACCTTCCACCACCTGCACATAAAGGCGGTCTGGTTATTACCTGGGACTATGATCCTCTGTTTGCCGTCGTTTTCGACGGCAACCAGAGTCTCAGGGGCTAATATCTGCATAGGGCACACCTAACGTGTGCGGTAGGGTCAAAAACATACACTATGTCACGTACCTCAAAGCCTCCCAGCAGACTCATAAAAGCTTCATGCAATCCGCTTTCAGCAGATGAAATCCTTTCAATTACCGTACCCATTAGCATACGATGCGCTTCTGAGATGACCGCTTGCTCCAGAAGATCCTTCAGTGTGTCCGACCGCACACTGTATGGTTCCGGACTCTTTCTGTTGCTCTCTTTAGGAACCGAATACCGAGGACTCCGGGTGGCCAAGGGATTACCCTCTGGCCTTGGCGGATCAGGAGAAACCCTTTGTGATGACACTTCAGGGTCGCCCGTCTCATGAGGCGGGGTGGAACGGGGAGGTGTTTCGCTCTCCATCATCTCCGGAAGAAGATCCCCCGAAGATGAACTCTGTCGAGAAGGGCTACGATCTGAACTACAAGATATAAGCTTCGGTTATTGTCTTCAGAAGTAAGGTAGGATATTTTCACTACTAAGTACTTTTTGATTACTTACATCTCGGTAGAGGGCTGATTCCCTTGCGGACACTATGCGGCAAGAGTACCCCCCCCCCCCCCGAGGCAGGACCCTCTGGTGAAGATTTCTTCCCCTGTTTGGAGACCTTTGTTTCCGGACCTTCAGAGGTGGTCCTCTTCCTTCCTCGAGGAGAGGGAATGTCAGATTCTTCTCCCTAGTTATCCTCCCTCACGGAGGCGCTCATTCCCCCGGTTGGGACGAGTAGCGAGTGAGGCTCGCTTTAGGCCTCTTTATTCCCCCCTTTATCTTCCTTCGAGGGCACCTGATAAGGTGCCGGCTCGAGCATTCTGTCCAGTATCGGATTGGCCAAGCCTTCGGGAAGGGGGGCGAACACCTGATCATCTTCGCCTTTGTTATCCAGTCCTGGTCAAAGGGTGACTTTTTAGAATGATGTCATGATAAATAAAAGGACAACGTGTTCGGCCATGGGATTACTTACTTGGTTATCAGGGTGGTTGCAGCTCAGACCCGCATCCAAAGTGGTGTCCGGACACTCTATTTGGGGTCCGAAAAACAATTTATACATCTGTTCGAGCATCATGTCGACGAAGTGATGAATAGTTCACGGTCCTTCCGGGTTGAATTCCCACATACGGAGGGGTCGACGTTTGCAAGGCTGGACTCGACGAACTAGCGTAACTTGCATTACCATAACCAGGTTGAAATCTCTCTCTAAGAGATCTCGGATGCAGCTCTGCAATATCGCCACATCCTTTGCTGGACCCCAGCTCAGCCCCCTGCTGATCCATGACATCAGTTGTGGTGGGGGGATCGAGCGAAAGGTAGGGGCGGCTACCCACTTGGCACTTCGGGGAGCTGTGATATAAAACCACTCCCGCTGCCACAAACTGGACACCTCTAGGAAGGAACCCTCTGGCCATGGAGCATCAGTGCTTTTGCTTATTACGTCACCTCCGCACTTTGCATGCCGCCCCTTGATCATCTTCGGCTTCACATTGAAGGTCTTGGGCCACAAGCCGAAGTGAGGGGTAATGTGGAGGAAGTCCTCACATACGATGATGAACGACGAGATGTGAAGGAGGGAATCCGGGGCCAGATCGTGGAAATTCAGACCATAACAAAGGGATCCAGAGCGAGGCCTAGTCCTCGGAGGAAGTGAGAGACGAACACAACACTCTCGTTGGGTTCGGGAGTGGGGATGGCCCGCCCCCGGGCGGGCAGCCTGTGCGAAATTTTGGCGGTCAGATATCTGGCCTCTCTCAGCTTCTCGATGTCCTCCTCTGTGACAGAGGAAGGCATCCACCGACCTTGGAGGTTGGATCTGGACATGGTTGAAGGTCCGAAGCGCCTGACCTGAGCCTAGGGTGTTGGAACTCGAGGCGGGGGAATGGTTCGATTGAGCGCAAGAGGAAGAAGGGACATGTCTTTGCCTCTTTATAAAGAGGGTGAATGTCAAGCATCCTCCTCGTGGCCGTTTTGGACTCGCCTAAAATCGAGGAGTCATACCAATGGGCACGAGTGGGTTACCCACGTCCGTATTGATGAGAATCCCGTAATACGGGGGACACGATCTCTGCTTCGACAAGACGTGTCAAGAAAACCGCCTCGCAATATGTGCAGTGCTGGTTGGGGAAAAACAGTTCGGATGATGGCCGGACCATGACTTGATGTCGTGCTATCAAAATGCGTCAGCAAATTAGATTTGTGGAAATATTATTCTCTCTATGGTGGTATGTGGAAATTGTTTTTGCTGAGCCGGACGCTATCCTTGTGTTCAAAACCTTCTATGGAGTATTCGGAGGAGGAACCCACCTTGCAATGCCGAAGACAATACTGCGCGTCGGACTCATCGTCATTGAAGCATGGTTCAGGGGCTACTGAGGGAGTCCTGGATTAGGGGGTCTCCGGACAGACGGACTATATCCTTTGGCCGGACTATTGGACTATGAAGATACAAGATTGAAGACTTCGTCCCGTGTTCGGATGGGACTCTCCTTGGCATGGAAGGCAAGCTAGGCAATACGGATATATAGATCTCCTCCCTTGTAACCGACTCTGTGTAACCCTAGCCCCCTTCGGTGTTTATATAAACCGGAGGGTTTAGTCCATGGGACAACATACAATCATACCATAGGCTAGCTTCTAGGGTTTAGCCTCTATGATCTCGTGGTAGATCAACACTTGTAATACTCATATCATCAAGAACAATCAAGTAGGACGTAGGGATTACCTCCATCAAGAGGGCCCGAACCTAGGTAAACATCGTGTCCCTTGCCTCGTGTTACCATCCGCCTTAGACGCACACTTCGGGACCCCCTACCCGAGATCCACCGGTTTTGACACCGACACCAGAGTTCGTTTACTTTCGGCCTGTTATTGTCATTTTCTGCTTGTGGGCCAAATATAGCCTGTGGTTACAGTCGGCCCGTTTGTGGCCCGTTAATATGTTGGGACATTTTCATAGCGTCATAAAATACGTCCTATTAACGACGGCGAGTTATGGTCGGCCCATGAACGGACGATTTCAACTCTAGCCCATTTTACAGCCATAATGTGGTCTGTTATTGGCCCATGTTGGGCCAACCGATCATACAGCCCGTAGAAGGCCCATTGATGATACGGCACATAGAAGGCCCATTGTGTCTATGCCCCATAGAAGGCCCATTGTTTCTACGGCCCTTAGAAGGCCCATTGTTTCTACGGCCCATAGGAGGTCCATGTTAACTACAGTAAATATGTAGCCCATTGTTAATGTGGCCTAGTTTTAAAAAATAGGTTATTGCGTCCACTAGCAAACCGCGGAAAAAGAACTGCACTGACTACAAGAAAACAAATAAACAAGACAACGGAAGTAAATAAGCAAGCAACTTATGGTAGGCTATCATGGCTATTACACATATTACATCCACTGGGCATCAAAGTTTGCCACAAGTGCGAATATAGGGAACAAAGCAGCATATAGACGCCGTAGCAAAACAAGTCCAGAACTGAAACCACTTTAGAAGAGATCAAGAAACAATATCCTGGGTACCCATAATGTTGGCAAGATGCTTAGCAAGCTTATTAACTTTCTCTTGTTTGGCGCTTAAATCCTCCAGCACTTGCTGTTGCACCAGAAAGTATGCATCTGAATTATGCAGGGACTTCCTCAGTCCTTCGGCTTCCTGTCGCATAACATCGGATCAACGTCTTTCAACTTGAAGTTGAGACTCAAGAAGCCGAACTGATTCAGGTAACGAGTTCGAAGAGCTGGTGCCGGCAGTAGTAGCCAGTAACTCGAAAACTACATCAAGATAGGACTTTGGGGTTGTCTCAATGTCTTCAATATAGTTTTTATCGGCTTTCTTGGAGAACAACAAGGATGTCTCACTATCTTGAACCTGATCTGCATTACTTCCTTTACCATTGCAGAACAGGGTACTCTTCTCCAATATTTTATCCGCCTTCTAAAGGAGAAACAAACAAACACATCACAGGTTTACAATGTAGTATATGAAACTCATTTTGGTAAACCAGTTCAGTAGTAAGGTGGACAGGATAACAACATGAAACAAACATATATCTATGTAGTATGGTCACTGTATGGTCTATATCATTCTAGTTTATGTTGCCAAATCAAGATAGATACAGTTTGAATCATATCTATTTAAGAAAAAGCAGCATAGACAGAATATAAGTGTGGGAAACTACACAGCAATAACAACACTTGTAATGTGCATGGCATGAGAACATAACTGTTTATTCAATTGAAACTGAAATCAACATAGAGCAAGTTACAACAGCAAACACATTAAAGAAACAGGTTTAAAACATACCTGTTGCGCCATTGGAGTTTCAATTGCATCCTTCAAATTTGAAATTAGTTGGTATCAGTAAATACAGTGATGCAAGAGCAAAGTAGTATGAACAATAGCTATAGAACCTGACCTGAGAACAATTCTTCTTCTGCTTTAAGTGTTGACTTGGGGTTCGGAGTGGTGGTCCTCGTGCTATGGGCACCGCAGTTGCCTTAGTAACTGCTCGTGTTTGGGTGCTCTATGGTAGAGACGGTGTTGTGTCAACGGGAACTGGGTTACCTATCTGCTGGGGTTGGGGTTAGAAGGGGTGTAGCTGGTTCTCTGCCCAACTAGGTAGGGGTACAATCTGTGTGAGTTTGGATTAAGTGTGGTGGCGCTGGTTCTTGGGCAAGTACAACCGTGGTTCTATTTCCATCGATAGGTAGCGCGATCTTTTCTGAAGACTGTGTTTCTACTCCCACATATACTGCCATCACCCCCTCCAATTGAAATGGCTGATAAACAAGAAAAGTAATTGAATGTACATACATTGTAAGATAGACAGGTGCAATGGATAGTAGAGAAGATAACATGGCATGAAATAATTCACATTTATGTTGGCTAGCCAAACAGAATAGCAGGACATAATTTCAAATATATGATGGCTAATTAAACAGGATAGCATGACACAATTTCGCATGTATGATGGCTAACTAAACAGGATAGAATGACAGACTTCAAAATATGATGACTATGCGAACAGGATGACATGATATAACTATACGATGTGTCTATTAAAGTGCTTGGCATGCCATAAATCACAAACATGTCGTCGATGGAAACATGATGGCATGATATAATTCACGGATAGAATGACATAATTCAAAATATGATGACTATGTGAATAAGATGAGATGATATAACTCTTTAGCTGTTGCTATTCTAAGGCCCTATTTGGTTAAAAACTCCCTAGTCCCTACCTGCTTGGTTCCAGGGACTAAACATGGACTAGAGGTTATTAAATGACATGCCAAAAGACCATGTTACCCCTAGTAATGAACTAATAGAGACAAGGTGTGATGCGTGGCAGGGGCAACTGTTGGAAAAAGTCCCCAAAAGACTCTCCCTCAGGGTATTCTTTCTTTAGTCCCAAATGCCCACTTTTAGTCCCTAAAAGTCCCTCTTGTTTGGTTTAGATGGGACTGGCATGGAGTTTTTTTAGTCCCTCCACCAAAATGTCCTGGTAAACAAGCACCCTCTAATAATGCCGCTGGAAAATTGATGCAATGCCACAGTTAAAAGCAAATTACATGTTTAATGAATTTTATTGTTAATATAATCTCTTTGTTAATATTAATCAATGCCACCGTTTGAGAAATGCTACTGTCTTGCTTTATTTCCCATTTAGATAAGGTAGATGCTTATTTTTGTTGGCTTCTGTGTCATCCACCTTTATTGACCACTAGTTGTTTCCTTTGCACCTCTGTGTAAACATGGTTATCTACTTCACCTCATTGCCATTGTGACCTTTTGTTGCACTGCACAAAACACTTTTGTTTTAAGAGTGTTTTGTGCAGTTCAACCAAAGTGTCACACCGACAACGTTGCTTGATTGCTTGATCTTAGTGGAACTGCACAAGAGGAGATCTTACTTCCTATCCGTGTTGGCAAATTTGGTTGAGATCTTCTTCTTGTGAGTTGTTTGAATTCTGCGTCATGAGAGGTCAGTACTAGCCTTCTTTCACATGATTCTGCAGTATGCTTTCATATGTTGTGCTACTTGTACGGAAATGTTGCTTGATTTTAGTGAACTACACAAATGGAGACAAGACTTCCAATCTGTATGTGCGCTGCAATATCCCATTGAGGTAAGATAAGGATATTTCACAACTGTTGGCCTGTATTTTGCCACTTTCATCAGAAAATTAATGTCATTGTTTAGTGCTATACTTGTGCAACCTAATTGACATGCCAAATCTTACATTGAAGGTGAAGCTTGTTTGTTATTGAACCAAGTGATGAAGGGGAAGAACAAGCGGAAGAAAAACAAAAATCAACTCCTGGTGCTATAATGAAGCACTGGAACTGTGATGACACAAGTAATGATATAGTTTTGCATCTTAATTTATTGCTATGGCTCGAACGAGCAATTGTTTTGCCACTGATTTGATGTCACTCTTAATGTAATACGTAATTATCTCTACTTGTGCAAACAGGGATCTTCTTTGAAGATACCATATATTTTAGTGCAACTGCAAAAGAAGATGTTGGAAACATTAATCTAATCGAGGAGTATATAGTAAGCATGGCCACCACAGTAGATAGCAACAGATGGTTCCGGAGAAGTGCTTCATCTATATGCTCTACACAATAAGCCTCCTGACAAAGGTTGGTACTCACCCACTGATTTCATCCATATGATTGAGCTTTGTCATCTCTATTGGTGTTGTGCTACTGTTTAGATACTGTCATCAAAAAGTGGTATTGTCCTTGAGAAGTGCTTCATCTGTGCTGTTTTAAATATTTCCTTTCCTTTTTTGAGCAAACAGGGATGCTAGCATTTAGTTATACTCTTGTCTTTGCACAATAGGATCATCCTCCTTAGAAGAAGAATATGGAGTACGTGAAGTGACTAGTTGCAATTATGCCAGGATGAAGAAGCCCTGTCTATCTTCTCATCAGAAGGAGTAGTTGAAGGATGGTTACATTACCCCCCCCCCCCCCACCCACAAGACCAAACTAACTTTAGCTCAGAAGGACTAACAAATCTCCATTTTCTTGCTGTGATGCACGAGTACAATGTTGTTCTAGGATTCTTTCTAGTGAGTTCCATTTTTTTTAAAGTGTGCTCTACATGGAGCATGTAGGTACCTGTTTAAACTGTCAATTCATAGTACAGTTTGGTTTATACTAATCACTTTTTTGTATTTGTGCAAATAGGGGTGCTTAGCTTGATTTCAATGTGAACTGCACAAAATGTTCATGAATACATCGAACCATTCATTTCTACCACAAGAAAGGAGGTGTCGATCAGTTCAAGGCGTTGCAACTATAAGGGCGAAATCATACAAGCTACACGCGAATTTGGTTGATTTTGGTGGAACTGCACAAAAAGAACAGCTGGTTTATTTAGCACGAGGTGCCATGTCAATGTCCAAACTGATGGCAAACCCTGCCCATTCCACAATCGTAGGCATTTGATATTTTGGAATGGGAAAACCTTGTCAAATTTTGCATTGATTTTAGCAAGAAGACATGTGTTTGATATTTTCGAATGGGATGCCCTTTGCTGTCAGCAGCGTCGATCCATTTTTTCTTTATTGTTTAGTTGTGAAGTAAATATTGGCTCTGACATGTGAATCGCTGATATGCATAATCGATTGTTTTGAATGTTCTCTATGAATTGCCAGGCCTGTGTGTTTGATTGCAATGTACAGGAACACTAAAAAGCTGCTCAAACTCTTTGTACTCCTTCTGTTCCTTTTTACTTCGCATAATGTGAAAGTGCATAATTTTTTCTATAAGATTGGTCAAAGTAGAGATACTTTGACTGCAGACAAAACTTGTATGCAGACTAGAAAGGACCGGAGGGAGTACATGTTAAACTGCTGCAAACGAGGTGATCACCCTGGGAATAAGGCTAGTACGTATTGTTTTGCATGTTCGTCCAATGCCAGTGATACAAGAATTCAAACTAACCGAAATAAATTCATTCATACATGATCAGATTTCATATAAACATGCCGGGTTTCATTACATTTCATACATTCTTCATCTAAAAAGGGGTGCGCTAGAGGTATAATTAATTAACCGAAGCTACCCACCTATGTCCGGCTGAGCTGAACAGAAGCTTCAGTGACTTAACTACAGGTGCGTTGCGTAACTGACATGTGGCCCAGATGCCTGTTGGGCCCATGTGTCAGTCAGCCAACTACACCAGCGGTTAAGTGGAAGCAGCGTCCTTCTCCAACATAGCTCTCGGACTCCACGTCGCCGCCAAGAAGCTAACCGGCCATGAGTGGTCAACCTGCCTAGCTTGTCATAGTGATTAGGGCAAATAGGAGCCCAATGATCAGGATCCCCACATGACAAACACCTTTCTTCTTGTCATTCTTCTTCTTGAAGTTCGTGTGTTGCACAGCCTTGTTCTTCCCATCAAACTTTGCTTTACCATCAAACTTGCCCTTGTTCTTGAACTTGTGGGGCTGGAAGTTCTTCTTCTATACTAGAGTGGCACTAGATCCTCTCTCAATTCCTCGAGCACGTGTGTCCTTTGCTCTCACCTTTTCTTCCACATCAAGAGCCAATGAGATCCACAAAGGAGGAAGCTTCGTGATGATACCTCCAGCAACAAACTTGTCCGGTAGCATACAACTGAAGTGCTCACATTCTCTAGCAAATGACTATATCTCATGAGCTTGCTCAACCACGGAGCACTCTTCAATCATACTGTAATCATAGAATTGCTTCATGATGTACAGCTCAGTGCTAGCAACCGGAGGGTAGCAGCGGTGGCCTTACTTGGACGCGAGCGGCAGCGACCTACCGTGTTCTACTCTTCCTCATTTTCTGTGTGGTGTGGCCTCATTGACAGCGGGGCGGCACCTCAGTGGAGCGGGGGGAAGCTTCCCCCTTGTTGTCGGCAGGGTGGGGCATCGGCAGTGCCGGCAGTGTCCTCTACCTTGTTGTTGGCACCGCGGGGCCTCGGTGGAGCAGGGCCTCATCGACGCCAGCGGAGTGGGGACTCGTCGGCACCGGCGTTGTCCTCTGCCTCATCCTCGGTCTCGCCAAACAACGTCTCGCCCGCTTCAATGCCCTCTTTGTAGGCGGCCGCAGCCTCCGCCTCCCGCATGCGGTACCTCCAGCGCTCGAGGCGGCCCTCGCGGGCGGAGCGGTACGAGTCGAGCAGCGCCACTACAATAAATATGTCAACTTATGACCTTGACTATTGGTCACTGAAAGGTCATTGTTTTTCATTTGCGACCTTTTTGTGAACAAAAACAGAAGGTCAAAAGCTGGCGGTCGTAAACTGAAATTAACGACCTTCTCTGTGAGAAGGTCATGGACGTTTATGACCAAAATATGCCTACTGTATTGTTTTGGTCACTAGCAGCCTCCCCAGGCCACGTAGGCATCCAGCATGGCAAGCTGATGTGGCACAAGAATTAGCCCGGTCCAATTCGGTTTTCTACATGGGCCTAGCCCAACAATTCGACCTTCTTAATGTATTTTTTTCCTGTGCTTTTATTAGCTACATGGGTCTGGCCCAACAATTCAGCCTTGGATTTCTAGGCCTTTAGCCTTTTTGCTGCCATTTCTTATTTGGGCCTCGGCCTTTTTACAATCCATTTTGAACCAGGTCCCACTAGTCAGGTAATCCAATTAGGTCCCACTTGTCAGTTTTATTTTGTTTCTTTCCCATTTTAAAGGACCCAGTAGTTAAATGGGACCCAAGTGTGCTGTTTTGGTGCCACACATCAGTTCTCTATTTGTGCCGCTTGTCAAGCCGGATGTACTTGATTCAAATAACACATAACACACAACAAATAACTTGATTCAAACAGAGCCAATAATACATAAAATTTTAAACGGCAACCAAAGTACTTTACAATCATGGCAGTATAAATCAGGTATTCAACTATAAAATACAACTAAATATTAATATGGCCAGCTCCGGCTCCAGGGTTTTCTTCGGGATTATTCTCCTGGAGTTCCTTGTGCACCAACTTTTGACGAATGAAGGCCAAAATCTGCGTGTTATAAATCAGAAAAGTTAGGAATATAATCAAGTGAAGTCGTGCATATAACATTCTCCTAACAATGAAAAATAGCTGCAGAATTTTAGATCTAATAAGAAACCATGCATATAACATTCTCATAATAGGAAGCCTGAGATATATTTGGAAAGGGAAAATGACAAGTATCAACCCAGTGCAAGATAACAGAGCAACTATGTCAAAGTTATTCAGATTTCCTGATGTGTGTGTCGCGTTATACATGCATCAAGAAGATCGTATATATACATAGATTTAACACCTAAAGCACATCAGGCTTGGAGCTTACGTAGACATACACGATTACTAGTTGGAACTAGTGAACAAAGGTTGTGAATGATTTTCATACGAGTATGTACAGTCATGGTTCTAGACATGAAAATGTTTATGTACATACAAGTACTCAGTACTTACTACAGATTTGCTAAAAGAAAGCAGATAGTATATCACCCATGATCCACTGATTTAGACTGGTATTATATCTTACGAATAAAACTGAAGAAGTTCATTTCCAGCCCAACTATAATCTCAGGCCAACTACTATAAGATGCAGGGAGCAGAGAGCTCACCATGGTTGTCATGTAGTCCACATGGAAGAGGCAGCATGCCCATCCAAGCAGGATCAACAGCACCAGCACAAGCTCAATTACAGTCTCCGGCTGCTCTCTGTCACCACTTGCACCACCCATGCACTCGCTGGTCGCTGGCTATGTAGTCCACCTGATTTGCAAAGTGCAAAGGTTTCATCAATAAAACAGAGAGCGTAGCTATGGTTTCCGGCAAACTTAACTTAGAATTATGGGCATCAACATATCAGTTCAGTCATAACTCATAACTAACTGAAACTATGCCACTTTTCGTAAAAAGATGATCACATGATTCTTGCAAGATTTTTCAGTGAGCAAGTCCCCACAACATATGCATTAAGATAGAGCGGCAACTTACAACAGCAGACATCCTTCGAAAACTACATTACATATTACAGCAGCATGATAAAAATGTACTCAAATATATTCACAGAAGCACGCAGACTATATATAGTCCTTTCACGGAGTAAGAAATGCAAGGATAGTTATAACTTGGAAGTTTCGCGCTAATAGCCTAATAACAAATTTCAAATAAAAATAGTATTAATTCTAATATTATATGCCAAAGTAGAAAAGAAAGCCTCGCATTTCTCTCAGTTATCACAAAAGTAATATGCCACTTTGCTCCAAGCTTTAGTGGGCGGAAAAGAGACAACATGGATCACATATGATATGTGCTAGCCACAGAGGCAAGCTCACAGAAACAAACAAAGGGCCTGGTAGAATATGATGATACTGTTGTTCTCAGGCGAGGAAATAAAAAATTCAATAACAGAAGCTAATTTCAAGGACCATAATGGTGCTGCATCAAGTGCAGTTCAATTTCATGCCTGTATCAGATGAAATGAAGCAATAGCAAAGCTACGATTCACCTGAAAATAAAACATGGTTTCATCCATCAGAAGTAGCTGGTTACACTAATCATGAAATATCAGTGGGAATCCGAACAATTTTCTTCATCACCCGGAATCATGTAGTTCAACCCAACAAAACACAATGAGCAATAAGGTTCATAACCAATGAAGGAATGCATGTACAGTCAGTCTAAAGCAGTAAAAATGTGCAAATGTACTTCAGGAGATGGCGTGACCCGTCGATTTTCTTCGTCACCTAGGTAATGCACATCTCATCAGCCAGCAAAACACAAAAAAGAGGATAGAAAAAAGTACTGCTAAGATGTTTGCAAAAAATCAAAGGAAAGTATTTTCTCAATAATAAAGGAGTACATATGTAGTCCAAGAGATGGCATGATCCGTCAGAAGTATCTGGTTGTAATAATCATGAAAAATCAGTGGGAATCCAAACGATTGTCTTCATCACCCAGATCACGGACATCTCAGCCAGCAGAACATCACAAGTAACATATGTAAAACAATGATTCTAAGCATCAGCAAACAAAATTCTTCATAGTACTATAAACCATCAACTAAGACTACTCCTAGAATAGTAACACGGCAGTTAAGCTTTAGGAACTAATAAAGGAAAAAAGAAAAGAGCATCCTGTGTTGTATAAGGTCCAACAGAAATTGGCACATTTCCTGCATCCTGTGCGAGAGGAGGGGAGGTGGGAGGGATCGGGGAGCGCTAGGGTTCGCGGGGGACAAGGGAGGAGTGCGGGTTGTGGCCTGTGGGTTGTTGGGCTAGGTGAGGTGAGAAGGTGAGGAGGGAGTGCCGCCGTTGGATCCGGGTGGATCGGACGGTGCTCGATCCATGATTCGCGTGACATGCCTCTGAACCAATCAAAATAGAGTACATGTGCGCGATGTCCATGACCATCTAAGTAGGTTGTAACCGGCTGAAAATAAAGTGTAGATCTCTTTGGCTAAGAGAACCGACTCTTTTGGCGCCGTCTTTCGGCGGTTCCCCTCCGCCGGTGACCTCTTGGTCATCGGCGGCAAGGAGGGTCATCGGATCCCGCGTGTGTGGATCATTTTAGCTTTAGGTGGCGATCGGGGGCGGGGGCGGTAATACTGAATAAAGAAGCTCTGGATTTTTATCCGGCAAGGCTGCTAGCAAGGACCTCGGCACGTAGAAGAGCAGGGCATCGAGGAGGTGGTCGCGAGCGAGGAGTTCATCATCATCATCTTCCCGGTGACCGAAGACTCGTAGTCATACCCGCTGTTTTGACAACATTTTGAAAAAAATTGAAAAAAAAAACTTTCACAATGTGGCATTATATCTGACCTAGTTTACATGAAAAATAATAAACATTGACTACAGTAAATGTCTTAAAAACTATTCTCGGAACCGAGTTATCATGTATGAAGATCAATGGCTTTTAAGCCAGGTGTTCTCGGAACCGAGTTATCATATATGAAGATGCATAGTTTGTTCAAATGATCTGATATTGTGCACAAGGGTGCATATTGGAATGGCAAACAATGTTGCCTAAGGAAATTTTCATTTTCTTTGGACGAAAAAATCATTTTCCATTTTCCCAGTGCCCAAATGAGTTTTTTTTGTGAAGGACCTACCAAATAATTGTTGCAAAATTGGACCAAATCCATTTTCTAAAATACTAGGCCATATTTATTGCACAATTGACCAAATGGTTGGGTGTAAAAAGTTTTTGATCCACCTCTCAGGAAAACGACAAATTTCCGCTGATTCAGCTGGAAGCGGGTCAAATTTGAACTGCGACTGCCTCATAGTTTGCCATTTATTTTTTCCAAAAATCATTTCTAGGTATAAAAGTAGCTATTTAATTAGAGAAACACCAAAAAATTCCAAGATTAAACCACTAGCTAGGAACGGTCATTCCCGCCGTTTTGACCGTATTTTGAAACAAGCATAAAAAATTCAAAAAAATCAAAAAATTGGGAAACCATTGCATTGTATCATTATATGTGGCCAAGTTCACAGGAAAAATAACAAACTTGCAATATGGCAATTGTTTTGAAAAAATGTTTTCAGAAATGAGCTATCATGTGTGAAGATTCATGGCTTTCAAGTCAAATGATCAATCTTATGGCCACATTGATGGCATAGTTTGTTCAAATGATTTCATATTGTGCACAAGGGTGCATATTGGAATGACAAACAATGTTGCCTAAGGAAGTTTTCATTTTCTTTGCACGGAAAATTCATTTCCCATTTTTCGAGTGCCCGAAATGAGGTTTTTTTGTGAAGAAACTACCAAATAAATGTTGTAAAAATGGACCAAATCATTTTTCTAAAATACTAGGCCTTGTTTAATGCACAATTGACCAAATGGTTGGGTGTCAAAAGATTTGATCCACCTCTGGTGAAAAAGAAAAAATTTCGCCGATTCAGGTCGAAGCGGGTCAAATTTGAACTGTAGCTGCCTTGTAGTTTGCACTTTATTTTTTCCAAAAATAATTTATAGGTACATAAGTATCTGTTTTATGAGAGAAACACCAAAAAAATTCCAAGATTCGACCACTAGTTAGGAACGGTCATTCCCGCCGTTTTGACCGCATTTTGAAACGGGCATAAAAAATTCAAAAAATAAAAAAATTGGAAAACCTTCGCATTGTGTCATTACATGTGGCCAAGTTCCCAGGAAAAATAATAAACTTGTAATACGACAATTATTTTAAAAAAGTGTTCTCAGAAACGAGCTGTCACGTGTGGACATCAATGGCTTTCAAGCCAAATGATCAATCTTATGGCCACATTGATGGCATAGTTTGCGTAAATGATCTCATATTGTGCACAAGGGTGCGTATTGCAATGGCAAACAATGTTGCCTAAGAAAGTTTTCATTTTCTTTGGACGAAAAAACCATTTTCCATTTTTCGAGTGCCCAAAAGGAGGTTTTTTTGTGAAGGACCTCCCAAATAATTGTTGCAAAATTGGACCAAATCATTTTTCTAAAATACTAGGCCATATTGAATGCACAATTGACCAAATGGTTGGGTGTAAAAAGTTTCGATGCACCTCTGGTGAAAAAGACAAATTTCCGCCGATTCCACTTGAAGCGGGGCAAATTTGAACTGTAGCTGCCTTGTAGTTTGCTCTTTATTTTTTCCAAAAATCATTTTTAGTTACATAAGTATCTATTTTATCAGAGAAACACCAAAAAAATTCCAAGATTCAACCACTAGCTAGGAAAGGTCATTCCCGCTGTTTTGACCGCATTTTCAAACGGGCATAAAAAAATCAAAAAAATAAAAAAATTGGAAAACCTTCGCATTGTGTCATTATATGTGGCCAAGTTCCCAGGAAAAATAATAAACTTGTAATACGGAAATTATTTTAAAAAAGTGTTCTCAGAAACGAGCTATCACGTGTGGAGATCAATGGCTTTCAAGCCAAATGATCAATCTTATGGCCACATTCATGGCATAGTTTGCTTAAATGATCTCATATTGTGCACAAGGGTGCATATTGGAATGGCAAACAATGTTGCCTGAGGAAGTTTTCATTTTCTTTGGACGAAAAAACCATTTTCCATTGTTCGAGTGTCCAAAAGGAGGTTTTTTTCTGAAGGACCTCCAAAATAATTGTTGCAAAATTGGGCCAAATCATTTTTCTAAAGTACTAGGACATATTTAATGCACAATTGACAAAATGGTTGGGTGTCAAAAGTTTTGATCCACCTCTCGTGGAAAAGACAAATTTTCGCCGATTCAGTTGGAAGCGGGTCAAATTTGAACTGCAGCTGCCTCATAGTTTGCTATTTATTTTTTTCCAAAAATCATTTATAGTTACATAAGTACCTATTTAATCAGAAATACATGGTTTGGTGGCGATACATCGAGGTTTGGGCAGTGGCCGAGGGCTCCAACTCTAGAGCGCGTAAACTCGCATGCCCGCCGCGTGACCATGGCGTTGCCATGTGTTCTGGGAGGCCTAGGCATGTCTAGTGGGTTGGGAACTCCCCAGTTAGGTGCTAGGAAGAAAATTACAACATAAGATTCTCACGAGGAGATCGATCGATGCTCAAACATGAATTAGCAGCCAAGTGTTTGATTAGCGGTACAGGAAATGTACATGGCTAATGGGCGTGTGTTTTGGCTGAGGATGATCAGTTACTAAGAAGACCGTCTTCACAAATTTTCAGCTCAAAAGGAGGAGCCTATGTGGTACTTGCTCTGCAAAGTACCACACTACACATAAATACGAATGTTGAAGCTGGGCTCAAAATAATGAATGGATTGAGCTGGCATTTGGTGGAGGATGGTTATTTGGGCATAGGAAAGCACTATAGAAAATGGATACTATTTGGACATGCCAAAGTGGTACTTCCTTCACAAACTGTTGTTTTGAACAAAATAGGAAAATGAATATTTTTGAATTATTTTTGAACTAGGCAAGGAAGGTTTTTTTTACATATTTGACTAATATATGACCCAAAGAATTTATGAGATTTTTGGGGGAATTTTGGGAATGACAGAAATATAGGTTGCTTCACAACCTAGGTCAAAAACTGCCACATGGACATGACACATAGGCAAAACTGATGAGGTGGCGCCTAGTCATAGCAACCCACCACAATTTACAATTCTATGACCATTTATATTGGTCGTTAACAACTACAAATAAGGCAGAGGACTAGTGTTGTTTTTTTTATGACCATTTCGTGTAAGGAAATTACGACCTTTCTGACCAAAATGGTCGCAATGGTTTAGGGTTTGGAGCCCCCCGAACAGCTTTTGACCAATTGGTCTCAAATGGTCATAGATCTATGACCAATTCTTCCAGGGTCACTGACAGAAGGTCACTAGTTGACATATTTCTTGTAGTGCGCCTCCTGCTCCGCCCGCTCCGCGGCGATCTGCTCCTCCGCTTGCAGGTGCTCCTGGAGGAGATGGTGGTTGTAGGTGGCATCGGCCTGCGCCTCCCGGAACTGCTCTTCATGCTTCTGCCTCACCGTGTCTATATTGAGCACGGGCCTTGCGGATGGTCATGGTGCAATGCACCGGCGAGGATGGCATGGGGGAGGGGGTTGGCGCAGGATCATCGACTACCATGTTCTCCATTGGGACGTCGTCGTCCTCTGGTTGCCTGCCGGCCAGCCAGTCGGAAGCAACGGCTGCCATCTCCTTGTGGTCCGTCGTCTCCCGTCCCGAAGAGCGCTAGAGCATGAGGAAGCCATGGTGGGCAGTAGTGGTGTGGACAGGAGAATAGGAACGGATGCTGATGACTCCGGCTATGGCCGGCGCATCAGTTTATATAGCAATGGTGGGTGGAGGGATAGACGTGTGGTGCCGGAGTAGCCGCCTTGGCAACCGCGTATCATTAATGTGGGCGGCAGAAGGATGGACGGACGACACTTGTGTCGTTTGAAGGCGGAGCAATCGCATGCACCGGGAAGCGGGGCGGGCAGCGCTGACTGTTTCGGGAAGAAAGCGCGCGTGGGCAAGGGAGGCGGTCTGGGTGGGCCAGGGCAGTTAGACTCGTGCTTGGCAGCGGGTCGGTCCAGCAGCTGGACAAGCTGGCTTGCCAGCTACCTCGCCGAGCTGAGCGACGACAATCAGACGATGGACGTAGCTTCCGACCAGGAGCCGGCGCCACTGTCCAAGCCGGTTCATGCCATGTTCACCATAGAGTAGGTGCGGCCGCACTTTGACGCCCTAATGGTGGAAGAGCTACCAGCACAGGAGGACCTGTGCTGCAACCTCTGTCTCCTCAACAAGCACCGGTGAACAAGCGAATCACAATGCCATCGCGGACATGTGGCCCAATGATCCTGGCTTCCCGAATGAGCAGCGGGCGCTGTATCAGACCATCTATAGGGCCCGCGAGGCCCTCTCTGTCGTCCTTCAAGTTGTTGCACTCGTCGTGCCTCCACCGTCTCGCATTGTCAACATGGTCAACGGACATGAGGATGAGGAGATGACTTTAGTTGGAGAGGATGACAGTGGGGACCCACCAGGGCCATAGCCGCATGTATGCAAGTGCCTCCTTTTTAGTATATAAAACTGTAATTTTTTCCTTCCTCCTGGTTTCCTGACATCACGATCCCACACCATTGTCAACCTATGTAGTCAATAAACAAGAGAATTGCACAAGAAGCGGCCGACAGCTGGGACCAAGCACCTCGAGCAGTATTTGTGTTTTTGAGGTGTGAGTACTGCAGAGTTTTTCTTGAGTGATGTTTGGCCCAGATATTAATTTTTCTCCTCTGAACAACAACGAAAACATTGATGCAGCTATTAACTGGGCGAGCTATGGCCCGTCTAGCCCAGGCCAGATATCCAGCCCAGATCTTAATTTTTTTCAAGCTGAAAATGGCTAGCCCAGCTATACTTTTTTTAGGAATACCCAGGCAAGGTCAAGTTGTTATTCTCCGCCCCGCTGGGCTGCACATCTTTCCTAGGAGGGATGCATTAGGCTTAATAAGAAAATGGGCTTTAAGAAATAATAAATGGAATGTAATTACAAAAACCGGGCAGTAACTATAAAAAAGTGCACCAAACACGTAATTACTTTATAAAATATTATTTTTGGATATTGAAAATTTTAATTTCATTAATTGTTGCAAGGGCAATGTTTCGTTGGATTTTTACGTAATATAAATTTATATTGAAATTGTATTTAATCTGACTAGAAATTTTGGGATAAAAATATTTTGGATCCCATCAAAATGTGGGAAATTTTATTGAATTCTATTTTGAACGGTTGGTTGAAATGGGCTGTACTTTTAACAAACTATAAATGGGCTGTAGTAAATTCCATTAGAATTCAGAAATTGGCCGCACATTCTTACAAATCTCAAATGGGATATTGATACGTCCATTTTGCATCATGCTTTTATATCGATATTTATTGCATTATGGGTTGTTATTACACATTATGTCACAATACTTATGCCTATTCTCTCTTAGTTTACAAGATTTACATAAAGAGGGAGAATGCCGGTAGCTGGGATTCTGGGATGGAAAAGGAGCAAATATTAGAGACCTATTCTGCACAGCTCCAAAAGTCCTGAAACTTCACGGAAATCATTTTCAGAATATATAAAAAATAATGAGCACAAGAAGTTCCAGAGGGGGCCACACCCTGCCCATGAGGGTGGGGGTGCGCCCTACCCCCCGGGCGTGCCCCCCTACCTCATGGGCCCCCTCCTGGCCCTCCGATGCCCATCTTATGCTATATGGAGTCTTTCGATGAGGAAAAAAAATCATAAGCCATCTTTCCGGACGAGACTCCGACGCCACGAGGCGGAACCTTGGCGGAACCAATCTAGGGCTCCGGCGGAGCTATTCTGCCAGGGACACTTCCCTCCGGGAGGGGGAAATCATTGCCGTCGTCATCACCAATGCTCCTCTCATCGGGAGAGGGTAATCTCCATCAACATCTTCACCAGCACCATCTCCTCTCAAAACCCTAGTTCATCTCTTGTATCTCATTCTTGTCTCCAAGTCCGGGATTGGTACCTGTGGGTTGCTAGTACTGTTAATTACTCCTTGTAGTTGATGCTAGTTGGTTTATTTCGTGGAAGATCACATGTTCAGATCCTTTATGCATATTAATACCCCTATGATTATGAACATGAATATGCTTTGTGAGTAGTTACGTTTGTTCCTGAGGACATGGGAGAAGTCTTGCTATTAGTAGTCATGTGAATTTGGTATTCGTTCGATATTTTGATGAGAAGTATGTTGTCTCTCCTCTAGTGGTGTTATGTGAACGTCGACTACATGACACTTCACCAGTATTTGGGCCTACAGGAAGGCATTGGGAAGTAATAAGTAGATGATGGGCGTAACGCCCCGAGACCGATGTGCCAGGTGTCCTCCAGTTATTCGCTGTTGTTGCCTTGTCATTGCTTGCGTGTCATGCATTGCATATCATGTCATCATGTGCATTTCATTTGCATACATGTTCGTCTCATGCATCCGAGCTTTTTCCCCGTTGTCCGTTTTGTAATCCGGCGCCCCTTTGTCACCCGGTGCCCTTTTCTACCTCTTTTCATGTGTGGGTGTTAAACATTTTCGGATTGGACCTAGACTTGCCATGCGGCCTTGGTTTACTACTAGTAGACCGTCTGTCAAGTTTCGTGCCATTTGGACTTCGTTTGATACTCCAACGGTTAACCGAGGGACTGAAAAGGCCTCGTGTGTGTTGCAGCCCAACACCCTTCCGAAGTGGCCCAAAACCCACCTAAGACCTCTCCATCATCTTGGTCGTTCGATCACGATCGCGTGGCCAAAAACCGCACCTCATTTGGAGCTTCCTAACTCCATCTACCTCTATAAATAGACCCCTTCATTTTCGTTTTTAGATCTTTTCCCCGAAACCCTAAAACTCCTCCCTCAGCGCCGCCGGACATGTCCACCCCGCCGCCGGACGCGTCCGCCGCCTCCAGCCACGTCGCCCGGACCTATCATGAGCCGCCATGTCGTCTCCGCCGCCTCCTTCCTCCACTCGCGCGCCGCCATGTGGCGCTGCCAACTTCCTCCACCGCGGGGCCCGGGGAAACCCATCGTGGGCCCACCCAGGCCCGGATCTGCGCACCGCCGCCCGAGTCGGGATGCCGCCCGCTCGTCGCTTCTCCGCCACCCGGCACCGACGCAACGTCGCGCCACCGTCCTCCCGCCGTCCAGCGTCCGCCGGCCACCGCCTCCCCTCACGGGACTACGCTGGAGAGGCGCCGGCCACCGCTGCCGCATGCGCCGGAGCCCCGCCCCGTGCCGCCCAGCTCCTCCACCGTGCGGCCTGGGGAAACCCATCGCGGGCCCGCCCGGGCACGGATCCGCGCACCGTCGTCCGGCGCCGATGCAATGTCGCGCCGCCGTCCTCCCGCCGTCCGGTGTCCGCCGGCCACCGCCTCCCCTCACCGAACTTCACCGGAGAGGCGCCGGCCACCGCCGTCGCATGCGCCTGAGCCACGCCCCATGCCGCCCAGCTCCACCCTGCCACCTCTTCACGCCGGCGCGTCCCGCTCCTTCCGCCGGAGTTCCCCCTCGCCGGAGTCCAAGCCGGCGCCTACCAGCGATGCCATGCTCCTCGATCCAGATCGGATCGGGAGGGTGACCGCAAGCGCTGCATTGACCCCTCCACGTGGGCTTCACAGGCCAGATCCGGCCCGCTTCCGCCGACCTGTTATTTTTTTCCGCGAGGTGAAAATCTACTAAGTCCCCAGATCTGCTTATTTTTATGCAATGTTCATCATGTCATAACTGGATCACCGTTGCTCCGATTCGTGCTTGTAGCATATCAAAATGTTCGTCTCGACGAGTACATCATTTCATCTCATTGCATCTTTTTCATTTGAGCTCATCATGATGCCCGAAATGCTATTGGAAGAGGGCTATGTGGTGAATTTGTCAGATCTGTTTCAGCAAATGGCATTTTGTCATTTTTGCCATGATTAATATGTGCATGCTATGATCCTGAGCTCTACATGTGTTTTGTTATATGCCATGCCATATTTACAGAGGTGCTTGCCATGTATTTTTGTGATATGTGTGGTGACTAGCACAAGCTTGCAAAGTAGCGTAGTCGGTAATGCTGATTTCAGGGACTTAGAATTTCACCAAGTCCTTGTCCTGTTTTCGTTGTTATGCCATATGTTCATGTTGTTTCCTAGTGATCCGTGCCTCTTTTGAGGATGATCGGTAAGGATGTTTTGTTAACATTGTGGTGCTCTATCCATCCATGTCTTTGTTTGCATTTATGGAGCAACCTAGATTAAGTCTATCGAGCCCTACTTTTGCTATAAAATGTTCCAGGCAGATTGCTAACTTGTTTAGCGATTTTGTCGAGCTTGTTGTTGTTGATCCGTGCAAGATATGATGTTGTTCTTGCCATGTCTAGATTCTATGCCATGTGTTCTTCATGGTTGTATGCTTAGTTTGTCATGCCATGCTCTGTAGTGAGTGCATTGAGCTCGTAAACATGCCTACTCGTTAACTGATTTGCATGCTCCAATTTTTCACAAAGTCTGAATCTGTTTATGTTTTTGCCATGTTAACATGCGTGCAATTGTATTTTCTGATCCCTTTTGGCTCAAGGTCACTAAGGGACTTTTGTTAAGTGCTTTGAGTAGCTTCATTCCATGCCTTGTTGTGCCATGTTAAGTTCCTGTAGCATGTAGTTTTCATGCTCTAAAGTGTGCTTCCTGATGATAAATTCCAGACTTGTGTTAATTTCACTAAGTCTGAAACCTGTTATCATTTGCACTTTTGCCATGCTTGATTGAACCTGGTAATGGATGAATTAGCCGTAGCTCAGTGTTCATCTTTTGTCAAGCTTCATCAGTGGATCCCTGCCATGTATTTTGTTGCCAGGTTTGAAATCTGTAGGATATTTAACTTGTTGCATTTAGTTGGTCACTTGCTGATTATCACAGACCGGTGCCATATTTGTTTTGCTTGCCATTTCCAAACCGTGCATCCGATTCCGGTGATCTTTATATCGATTTCAACCGAAATCACCTCACCTTTCCAGCGGCACTCTTGGATTTCCATGTTGAGGCTAGGTTCAATCATTCCTTTGCAAATCATGCCTATGCATCACATACCGCATCCCGCATATCATACCATGTTCGTGTGTTGGTTGTTTACTATGTTGTGTGCTTCTTTCTGGTGTTGCTTCTTCGGGTTGGTTCCGGTAACGTTGCGTTTGTGAGGACCCGTTCGTCTACGTCCGTTTGTCTTCTTCATGCACTTGTTCTTCTTCCTTGCGGGATTTCAGGCAAGATGACCATACCCTCGAAATCACTTCTATCTTTGCTTGCTAGTTGCTCGCTCTTTTGCTATGCCTATGCTGCGATACCTACCACTTGCTTATCATGCCTCCCATATTGTTAAACCAAGCCTCTAACCCACCTTGTCCTAGCAAACTGTTGTTTGGCTATGTTACCGCTTTGCTCAGCCCCTCTTATAGCGTTGTTAATTGCAGGTGCAGATTGAAGTTTGTTCCTTGTTGGAACATGGAGATGTTGTTCCTTTTTGGAACATGTTTACTTGTTGGGATATCACAATATCTCTTATTTAATTAATGCATATATATACTTGGTAAAGGGTGGAAGGCTCGGCCTTATGCCTGGTGTTTTGTTCCACTCTTGCCGCCCTAGGTTCCATCATATCGGTGTTATGTTCCCGGATTTTGCGTTCCTTACGCGGTTGGGTTATAATGGGAACCCCTTGACAGTTCGCTTTGAATAAAACTCCTCCAGCAAGGCCCAACCATGGTTTTACCATTTGCCACCAAGCCTTTTCTTTTCCCTTGGGAGTCGCGCTCTCGAGGGTCATGATTATTTTAACCCCCCCGGGCCAATGCTCCTATGAGTGTTGGTCCACCTTGTCAGCCGCCGGTGGCCACCAGGGGCAACTCTGGGCTGGCCTACCGGAAGTTTGGACAATCCGGTGTGCCCTGAGAACGGGATATGTGTAGCTCCTATCAGGATTTGTCGGCACATTCGGGTGACTATGCTGGTCTTGTTTTACCATTATCGAAATGTCCTATAACCGGGATTCCGAGTCTGATTGGGTCTTCCCGCTAGAAGGAATATCCTTCATTGACCGTGAGAGCTTGTGATGGCCTAAGTTGGGACACCCCTACAGGGATTAGAACTTTCGAAAGTCGTGCCCGCGGTTATGGGCAGATGGGAATATGTTAATGTCCGGTTGTAGTAAACTTGAAGTTGACCTTAATTAAAATACATCATCCGCGTGTGTAACCGTGATGGTCTCTTTCCGGTGGGGTCCGGGAAGTGAACACGGTGTTGGAGTTATGCTTGACGTAGGTTGTTCTAGGATCACTTCTTGATCATAGATTTTCGACCGTGCTTTTGCCTTCTCTTCTCGCTCTCATTTGCGTTGTTAGCCACCAAATATGTTAGTCTCTTGCTGCAGCTACACCTCATACCTTTACCTTACCCATAAGCTTAAATAGTCTTGATCGCGAGGGTGTGAGATTGCTGAGTCCCCGTGACTGACAGATACTTCCAAAACCAGTTTGCAGGTGTCGATGAAACCGTACAGGTGACGCAACCAAGCTCAAGGAGGAGCTCGATGAAGATCTTGTTCTTTATGTTGTTTCGTTCTAGTCGAACAGTAGTGGAGCCCAATTGGGGTCGATCGGGGATCTGTGTAGCATTTGGGGTAGTCTTCTTTTATTTTGGTTCCGTAGTCGAACATTGAGTGTATTTGGATGATGTAATGCTTTATTCATGTAATTGTGTGAAGTGGCGATTGTAAGCCAACTATGTATCTCTTTCCCTTATGTATTACATGGGTTGTGTGAAGATTACCTCACTTGTGACATTGCTTTCAATGCGTTATGCCTCTAAGTCGTGCTACGACACGTGGGAGATATAGCCGCATCGAGGGCATTAAAAGTTGGTAATCAGAGCCTTCCCCGACCTTAGGAGCCCCCTGCTTGATCGAATAGCTGGCGTGGTTGAGTCTAGAAAAAAATGTTTTGAGTCATTTAGGATTATATATATCGGAGAGTTAGGAATTCTTTTTACTCCCCAGTCCCTTCGTCGCTTTGGTGAGGCATCCTGACGTAGAGTTTTGACTCTTCTCTTCTCAAATTTCACTAAATTTTTTTAGGATCACACGGGTATCTTGGAATCGTTCGGATCGATTTGTGACGAGAACATTGTTATTGGTGCCTCCTGTCATTTAGGGGTTGTGGCAGTGTCCCGTGGAGTTGAGCTCCGAGGTGTTGTCGTCACAATTTTATCGTTGCAGTTCTGGAATACCTCAGATTAGTTTCGCCGACATCGAAAATCTCTTTTATGCATTTGTTGGTGAGATAACCTCGACGCCACCCAGTACTGGGGCGGGAGTTCGGGAGTATTGCCATAACTGATATAACAAATGCTTTTCGAAGGTTGAGGTAGATGATTTCCGAAGGTTTCTTGGTTATGTGTTGAAGGATGGATACAGCTGTATGTAGGATTTGCTAGTGTTGGGTGAGATATTATGCTTCCCCTGTATCCCCAACACCTGATTGCATAACCGGAAAGTTTCGGGAGTTTATAAGTGGGAATTCAAGTAGCTCTTAGGATATCTTTCCGTCAGATGTATGATATGAAATTGGGGTTTGACGTCTAGTGGTCCGGCTATCCACGGTTGGTTTTACAGTGGTCTCGTTGTGTCTTAAAGAGTCCTTGGCTATGACGACTCGGGGACTCTTCGTATGTCATGTGCACTGCCTTGTACATGATGGTGCTGTATGATCGAGCCCGTGTAGGCCCCACCACAAAAACTTCGGATGAAATCTCTATCATATGTTTGTTCCGGCTTATTCTGCAAGCCAATCCTTGTTTTTGTTTTGAGTTGTGGTATTCGAGTTGCTTCGAAGTCAAATGTTGATTCCATACCTTTCCTAAGTGGTGTTCTCATATTCCTATGTGAATACTAATCCCTCATGATAATCGAGATTGTCATGTCAATCCTTTTCAACCGGTGTGTTTTCTCTACAAGTGGATCCGATCATTTCAACATCAGTAAGATCAATTATCATTTCTTCTCAACGGTGTTCATTTCATGCATCCCAAGTTGTCTTTGTTTTCCCACCCTCCCACCCTTTTTCTTCAAGGACTCAGATTTCTTATTCAAGTATCCTTTTATGGATGAGAAGTCTCTCCATTCTTTTCCCTTCAATCTTCTTACCCGGTGATTCTCATGAAGATTCTAATGGGCCTCAAGTTCATCATTCTTCATTCTTTTCTTCTCTGGTGGATTCAATTCAATCTTTCGGTGTTTGATCACATTCTTTTCCTTGTTTCAAATGTTTTTCATGCCGGTGCACCTTATATTCAGTCATTTCTCGCTATTCAATTGTTCAGGAGTGCTCAAGATATCTCAGAAGATTCGTTTCCATTCTCAATCCGTTCAAGCTTTTGCGAGGATGTTATCTCATTCAAGCCATTTAATTCAACCGGTGCAACCTCTCTTTTCAAGTAATCTTTTCAACAGTGTTTCTTTTGAGTGGGCCCTAACCCACAGGTCTTTTCCCAGGATCTTACCTGACTGTTCTGATTTTCCCGGAGCTATCCCCAAATTTTCTTTTCGAAGTTTGACGTAAGAATGATTTATCATCAGTCAAATGTCTTTCTCCAAGATTTTTCAAATTCTTTTCATAGTTGGCTCAACCTCTTCGCTTTTGATTCTTCCGGAGTATCTCAACAATACATGGTGGTGTTTCTCGTCGTAATTCTCAGATTTGGAAGGCCGAAGAAGATTTTCTTTCAATCTTGCTCCATTCTCTTCAAGATTCGTGGTTCTAGTTCAAGGCCATCCTCTTATAATTGTTTTGATTGTGAGAATTCCTTTCACCTATCTGGAGTCCATCAATTCAGGTTTATTCATTCTCAACTTTCAATTATCATTCTCCAATCTTACGGGTGCTTCGTTCAAGTAATCTCTAATCGGCTCGTGATCTCTTTGTTCTCATGGATCTAAATTCTCTCAAACATCTTCGTTCATTTGCTAATTCTTACCGGTGATTCATTCCTTTATTTCGTTCATTTTTCAATTCTTACGGTGGTTCGCTCAAGAATTCTTTTCCTTGGTTAATATATCAATTTATTCATTTGCTGTTTTCAATCCTACCGGTGGATTCGTCGAAGACCTTCCCAAGTTTATGCTATATCTCTCTTAATCTTTCTACGAGAATAAGTAACATGTCAAATATGTTGATTGTCATCAATTTAACTGGTGAAGGATAAGCATAATGTGATTCTTATTCTTGTTTCATCCAAGTGATTAATTCCTTATTCCGGAGGTGCATCATATCACATTCTTGGTTTGAGATGTTTTATCTTTTCTTCTCCTGGAGTTCCTAGCTCTCGCAATTACATCACCACGGAGATTCTTTTAAATCATTGCAAGGCTTCAACCTTATTATTTTATCCATCATTTTCTCTTTGCTCAAGTCATCTTTCCAACCAATCAACCTCTTCTTTGGAGTTATCTTGGGGTATATTTCACCTAAAGCCTTCCCTGAGGATTGTTGCTATCCATGGTGCTTATAAAGGACCCAAGTTCTTCTTTATCCTCCCGGTGAAATACTTTCTCGTCTCCTTGTTCATACCAATCCAAAAAAATTTCCCGTGAGTGGCATGGTGTCACCTCATAATTTGAGATGTATTCCATAAGACCATATCAATCTTATTCTTTTCGTCGTTGGTTCTCCAACAACTCCATTTGAACCTTCTCCTAAGGATGCCTTCTCAAACTCTTTTGTGACAGAAGTCGACATTTTCTTCTCCATTCTTTTATTTCAATTATCTATCTTCTATTCTTTCATTCCGGAGGCATTGTGATGTTTCTCTCTTCAACCCATCTTTTTGTTTTGTCAGGATCGTGTTCTTTTCTTGGTTTATCCATTTAACCAGAGTGTTGTGTCCTTTTGCTAAAGCTCTTTCATTTTATCAAGTCTTGCATCTCTTTTCAATCGGAGTGATGCCCGAAGTTGTTCTCCCTTGTTCCTCTTTTCAAACAGAGTGTTTTCAACTTCGTTCATCTCCGTCGTATTCTTTTCTCGAAATGGTTTAACCTTTTCAAGGTTCTTTGGTCTCACTCTTTTGTCAAAGAAGCAACTTAGTTTTACCTCTTCTCTTTCTCTTCCGTTTTGTCCCTCCGGTGCAACTCTAGATCTCGGGACGAGATCCTCTCGTAGTGGTGGTGTGTTGTAATGCCCCGAGACCGATATGCCAGGTGTCCTGTAGTTATTCGCTGTTGTCTCCTTGTCATTTCTTGCGTGTCATGCATTGCATATCATGTCATCATGTGCATTTCATTTGCATACATGTTCGTCTCATGCATCTGAGCTTTTTCCCCGTTGTCCGTTTTGTAATCCGGCGCCCCTATGTCACCCGGAGCCCCTTTCTACCTCTTTTTGTGTGCGGGTGTTAAACGTTTTCGGATTGGAACGAGACTTGCCATGCGGCCTTGGTTTACTACCGGTAGACCGCCGGTCAAGTTTCGTGCCATTTGGACTTCGTTTGATACTCCAACGGCTAACCGAGGGACCGAAAAGGCGTCGTGTGTGTTGCAGCCCAACACCCTTCCAAAGTGGCCCAAAACCCACCTAAGACCTCTCCATCATCTTGGTCGTTCGATCACGATCGCGTGGCCGCAAACCGCACCTCATTTGGAGCTTCCTAGCTCCCTCTACCTCTATAAATAGACCCCTTCATTTTTGTTTTTGGATCTTTTCCCCGAAACCCTAAAACTCCTCCCTCAGCGCAGCCGGACATGTCCACCCCGCGGCCAGACACGTCTGCCACCTCCAGCCACGTCGCCCGGACCTATCACGAGCCGCCACGTCGTCTCCGCCGCCTCCTTCCTCCACTCGCGCGCCACCATGTGGCGCTGCCAACCTCCTCCACCACGCGGCCCGAGGAGACCCATCATGGGCCCGCCCGGGCCCGGTGAAGGAAATATGCCCTAGAGGCAATAATAAAGTTATTATTTATTTCCTCATATATCATGATAAATGTTTATTATTCATGCTAGAATTGTATTAACCAGGAACATAATACATGTGTGAATATATAAACAAATAGAGTGTCACTAGTATGCCCCTACTTGACTAGCTTGATAATCAAAGATGGTTATGTTTCCTAACCATGAACAAAGAGTTGTTATTTGATTAACGAGGTCACATCATTAGTTGAATGATCTGATTGACATGACCCATTCCATTAGCTTAGCACCCGATCGTTTAGTATGTTGCTATTGCTTTCTTCATGACTTATACATGTTCCTATGACTATGAGATTATGCAACTCCTGTTTGCCGGAGGAACACTTTCTGTTCTACCAAACATCACAACGTAAATGGGTGATTATAAAGGTGCTCTACAGGTGTCTCCAAAGGTAGATGTTGGGTTGGCGTATTTCGAGATTAGGATTTGTCACTCCGATTGTTGGAGAGGTATCTCTGGGCCCTCTCGGTAATGCACATCACTTAAGCCTTGCAAGCAATGCAACTAATGAGTTAGTTGCGAGATGATGTATTACGGAATGAGTAAAGAGACTTGCCGGTAACAAGATTGAACTAGGTATTGGATACCGACGATCGAATCTCGGGCAAGTAACACACCGATGACAAAGGGAACAACGTATGTTGTTATGCGGTCTGACCGATAAAGATCTTCGTAGAATATGTAGGAGCCAATATGGGCATCCGGGTCCCACAATTGGTTATTGACCAGAGAGGTGTCTCGGTCATGTCTACATAGTTCTCGAACCCGTAGGGTCTGCACGCTTATTGTTTGTTGACGATATAGTACTATGTGAGTTTAGTTATGTATGTTGGTGACCAAATGTTGTTCGGAGTCCGGGATGAGATCACGGACATGACGAGGAACTCCGGAATGGTCCGGAGACAAAGTTTGATATATGGGATAATAGTGTTTGGTCACTGCAAGGGTTCCGGAAATCACCGGAAGGGGTTCCGGATGTTTCCCGAAATGTTTGGGTACGAGAACACTTTATTTGGGCCAAAGGGGAAAGCCCACAAGGTTTATGGAAAGCCCAAAAGGAAGTTTTGCGGAGTCCAGGGGCCAGACGCCGGGAACCCTGGCGTCTGGCCAGACGCCGGGAACCCTGGCGTCTGGCCCTAGAGTCCGAGAAGGACTCTTGCCTTTCGGGTGAAACCGACTTTGTGGAGGCTTTTACTCCAAGTTTCGACCCCAGGGCTCAACATATAAATAGAGGAGCAGGGCTAGCACCAAAGACACATCAAGAAACACCAAGCCATGTGCCGGCAACCCCGTCTCCTCTAGTTTATCCTCCGTCATAGTTTTCGTAGTGCTTAGGCGAAGCCCTGCGGAGATTGTTCTTCACGAACACCGTCACCACGCCGTCGTGCTGCCGAAACTCATCTACTACTTCGCCCATCTTGCTGGATCGAGAAGGCGAGGACGTCACCGAGCCGAACGTGTGCAGAACTCGGAGGTGTCGTGCTTTCGGTACTTGGTTCGGTCGGATCGTGAAGACGTTCGACTACATCAACCGCGTTGACATAACGCTTCCGCTTACGGTCTACGAGGGTACGTAGACAACACTCTCCCCTCTCGTTGCTATGCATCACCATGATCTTGCGTGTGCGTAGGAATTTTTTTGAAATTACTACGTTCCCCAACAGTGGCATCCGAGCCAGGTTTTCTGGTTTGATGTTATGTGCACGAGTAGAACACAAGTGAGTTGTGGGCGATATAAGTCATACTGCCTACCAGCATGTCATACTTTGGTTCGGCGGTATTGTTGGACGAAGCGGCCCGGACCGACATTACGCGTACGCTTACGCGAGACCGGTTCTCCCGACGTGCTTTGCACATAGGTGCCTTGCGGGCGACAGTTTCTCCAACTTTAGTTGAACCGAGTGTGGCTACGCCCGGTCCTTGCGAAGGTTAAAATGACATCAACTTGACAAACTATCGTTGTGGTTTTGATGCGTAGGTAAGATTGGTTCTTGCTTGAAGCCCGTAGCAGCCACGTAAAACTTGCAACAAACAAAGTAGAGGACGTCTAACTTGTTTTTGCAGGGCATGTTGTGATGTGATATGGTCCAGACATGATGCTAAATTTTATTGTATGAGATGATCATGTTTTGTAACCGAGTTATCGGCAACTGGCAGGAGCCATATGGTTGTCGCTTTATTGTATGCAATGCAATCACGCTGTAATGCTTTACTTTATCACTAAGCGGTAGTGATAGTCGTGGAAGCATAAGATTGGCGAGACGACAACGATGCTACGATGGAGATCAAGGTGTCGCGCCGGTGACGATGGTGATCATGACGGTGCTTCGGAGATGGAGATCACAGGCACAAGATGATGATGGCCATATCATATCACTTATATTGATTGCATGTGATGTTTATCTTTTATGCATCTTATCTTGCTTTGATTGACGGTAGCATTATAAGATGATCTCTCACTAAATTATCAAGAAGTGTTCTCCCTGAGTATGCACTGTTGCGAAAGTTCTTCGTGCTGAGACACCAGGTGATGATCGGGTGTGATAGGCTCTACATTCAAATACAGCGGGTGCAAAACAGTTGCACACGCGGAATACTCAGGTTATACTTGACGAGCCAAGCATATACAGATATGGCCTCGGAACACGGAGACCGAAAGGTCGAGCGTGAATCATATAGTAGATATGATCAACATAGTGATGTTCACCAATGAAACTACTCCATCTCACGTGATGATCGGACATGGTTTAGTTGATTTGGATCACGTGATCACTTAGAGGATTAGAGGGATGTCTATCTAAGTGGGAGTTCTTTAAGTAATTTAACTAATTGAACTTATCATGAACTTAGTACCTGATAGTATCTTGCTTATGTATGTTAGATTGTAGATAGATGGCCTGTGCTGTTGTTCCGTTGAATTTTAATGCGTTCCTTGAGAAAGCGAAGTTGAAAGATGATGGTAGCAATTACACGGACTGGGTCCGTAACTTGAGGATTATCCTCATTGCTGCATAGAAGAATTATGTCCTGGAAGCACCGCTGGGTGCCAGGCCTGCTGCTGGAGCAACACCAGATGTTATGAACGTCTGGCAGAGCAAAGCTGATGACTACTCGATAG
Organism: Triticum monococcum; assembly: GCA_034509565.1. NCBI lineage: Eukaryota > Viridiplantae > Streptophyta > Magnoliopsida > Poales > Poaceae > Triticum > Triticum monococcum. The sequence continues at coordinate 595,662,277 of CM067843.1, read as the reverse complement.
TTCAATGTGCCATGCTTTACGGCTTATAATCGGGACTTCAACGATGTTTTGAACGTCATGGAGCATATGAGATGTTCCAGGAGTTGAAGTTAATATTTCAAGCAAATGCCCGGATTGAGAGATATGAAGTCTCCAATAAGTTCTATAGCTGCAAGATGGAGGAGAACAGTTCTGTCAGTGAGCATATACTCAAAATGTTTGGGTATAATAATCACTTGATTCAGATGGGAGTTAATCTTCCAGATGATTGCGTAATTGACAGAATTCTCCAATCACTACCACCAAGCTACAAGAGCTTTGTGATGAACTATAATATGCAAGGGATGAATAAGACTATTCCCGAACTCTTCGCAATGCTGAAAGCTGCGGAGGTACAAATCAAAAAGGAGCATCAAGTGTTGATGGTCAACAAGACCACTAGTTTCAAGAAAAAGGGCAAAGGGAAGAAGAAGGATAACTTCAAGAAGAACGGCAAACAAGTTGCTGCTCAAGAGAAGAAACCCAAGTCTGGACCTAAGCCTGAAACTAAGTGCTTCTACTGCAAGCAGACTGGTCACTGGAAGCGGAACTGCCCCAAGTATTTGGCGGATAAGAAGGATGGCAAGGTGAACAAAGGTATACGTGATATACATGTTATTGATGTGTACCTTACTAATGCTCGCAGTAGCACTTGGGTATTTGATACTAGCTCTGTTGCTAATATTTGCAACTCGAAACAGGGACTACGGATTAAGTGAAGATTGGCTAAGGACGAGGTGACGATGCATGTGGGAAACGGTTCCAAAGTCGATGTGATCGCAGTCGGCACGCTACCTCTACATCTACCTTCGGGATTAGTATTAGACCTAAATAATTGTTATTTGGTGCCAGCGTTGAGCATGAACATTATATCTGGATCTTGTTTAATGCGAGACGGTTATTCATTTAAATCAGAGAATAATGGTTGTTCTATTTATATGAGTAATATCTTTTATGGTCATGCACCCTTGAAGAGTGGTCTATTCTTATTGAATCTCGATAGTAGTGATACACATATTCATAATGTTGAAGCCAAAAGATGAAGAGTTGATAATGATGGTGCAACTTATTTGTGGCACTGCCGTTTAGGTCATATCGATGTAAAGCCCATGAAGAAACTCCATACCGATGGACTTTTGGAACCACTTGATTATGAATCACTTGGTACTTGCGAACCGTGCCTCATGGGCAAGATGACTAAAACACCGTTCTCCGGTACTATGGAGAGAGCAACAGTTTTGTTGGAAATCATACATACAGATGTATGTGGTCCGATGAATATTGAGGCTCGTGGCGGATATCGTTATTTTCTCACCTTCACAGATGACTTAAGCAGATATGGATATATCTACTTAATGAAACATAAGTCTGAAACATTTGAAATGTTCAAAGAATTTCAGAGTGAAGTTGAAAATCATCATAACAAGAAAATAAAGTTTCTACGATCTGATCGCGGAGGAGAATATTTGAGTTATGAGTTTGGTGTACATTTGAAACAATGCGGAATAGTTTCGCAACTCACGCCACCCGGAACACCACAGTGTAATGGTGTGTCCGACCGTCGTAATCATACTTTACTAAATATGGTGTGATCTATGATGTCTCTTACTGATTTACCGCTATCGTTTTGGGGTTATGCTTTAGAGACGGCCGCATTCACGTTCAATAGGGCACCATCAAAATCCGTTGAGACGACACCTTATGAACTATGGTTTGGCAAGAAACCAAAGTTGTCGTTTCTGAAAGTTTGGGGCTGCGATGCTTATGTGAAAAAGCTTCAACCTGATAAGCTCGAACCCAAATCGGAGAAATGTGTCTTCATAGGATATCCAAAGGAAACTATTGGATACACCTTCTATCACAGATCCGAAGGCAAGACTTTTGATGCTAAATTCGGAAACTTTCTGGAGAAGGAGTTTCTCTCGAAAGATGTGAGTGGGAGGAAAGTAGAACTTGATGAGGTAACTGTACCTGCTCCCTTATTGGAAAGTAGTACCTCACAGAAAACTGTTTCTGTGACACCTACACCAATTAGTGAGGAAGCTAATGATAATGATCATGAAACTTCAGGACAAAATTCTACTGAACCTCGTAGACCAACCAGAGTGAGAACCGCGCCAGAGTGGTACGGTAATCCTGTTCTGGAAATCATGCTGCTAGATCATGATGAACCTACGAACTATGAAGAAGCGATGGTGAGCCCAGATTCCGCAAAATGGCTTGAAGCCATGAAATCTGAGATGGGATCCATGTATGAGAACAAAGTATGGACTTTGGTTGACTTGCCCGATGATCAGCAAGCAATTGAGAATAAATGGATCTTCAAGAAGAAGACTGACACTGACGGTAATATTACTGTCTACAAAGCTCGAATTGTCGCAAAAGGTTTTCGACAAGTTCAAGGGGTTGACTACGATGAGACCTTCTCACCCGTAGCGATGCTTAAGTCTGTCCGAATCATGTTAGCAATTGCCGCATTTTATGATTATGAAATTTGGCAGATGGATGTCAAAACTGCATTCCTGAATGGGTTTCTGGAAGAAGAGTTGTATATGATGCAACCGGAAGGTTTTATCGATCCAAAGGGAGCTAACAAAGTGTGCAAGCTCCAGCGATCCATTTATGGACTGGTGCAAGCCTCTCGGAGTTGGAATAAACGCTTTGATAGTGTGATCAAAGCATTTGGTTTTATACAAACTTTCGGAGAAGCCTGTATTTACAAGAAAGTGAGTGGGAGCTCTGTAGCATTTCTGATATTATATGTGGATGACATATTACTGATTGGAAATGATATAGAATTTCTGGATAGCATAAAGGGATATTTGAATAAGAGTTTTTCAATGAAAGACCTCGGTGAAGCTGCTTACATATTAGGCATAAAGATCTATAGAGACAAATCAAGACGCTTAATTGGACTTTCACAAAGCACATACCTTGACAAGATTTTGAAGAAGTTCAAAATGGATCAAGCAAAGAAAGGGTTCTTGCCTGTGTTACAAGGTGTGAAGTTGAGTCAAACTCAATGCTCGACCACTGCAGAAGATAGAGAGAAAATGAAAGATGTTCCCTATGCTTCAGCCATAGGCTCTATCATGTATGCAATGCTGTGTACCAGAACTGATGTGTGCCTTGCTATAAGTTTAGCAGGGAGGTACCAAAGTAATCCAGGGGTGGATCACTGGACAGCGGTCAAGAACATCCTGAAGTACCTGAAAAGGACTAAGGATATGTTTCTCGTATATGGAGGTGACAAAGAGCTCACTGTAAACGGTTACGTTGATGCAAGCTTTGACACTGATCCGGACGATTCTAAATCGCAAACCGGATACGTGTTTACATTAAACGGTGGAGCTGTCAGTTGGTGCAGTTCTAAACAAAGCGTCATGGCGGGATCTACATGTGAAGCGGAGTACATAGCTGCTTCGGAAGCAGCAAACGAAGGAGTCTGGATGAAGGAGTTCATATCCGATCTAGGTGTCATACCTAGTGCATCGGGTCCAATGAAAATCTTTTGTGACAATACTGGTGCAATTGCCTTGGCAAAGGAATTCATATTTCACAAAAGAACCAAGCACATCAAGAGACGCTTCAATTCCATCCGGGATCTAGTCCAGGTGGGAGACATAGAGATTTGCAAGATACACACGAATCTGAATGTAGCAGACCCGTTGACTAAGCCTCTTCCACGAGCAAAACATGATCAGCACCAAGGCTCCATGGGTGTTAGAATCATTACTGTGTAATCTACATTATTGACTCTAGTGCAAGTGGGAGACTGAAGGAAATATGCCCTAGAGGCAATAATAAAGTTATTATTTATTTCCTCACATATCATGATAAATGTTTATTATTCATGCTAGAATTGTATTAACCGGAAACATAATACATGTGTGAATATATAAACAAACAGAGTGTCACTAGTATGCCTCTACTTGACTAGCTTGTTAATCAAAGATGGTTATGTTTCCTAACCATGAACAAAGAGTTGTTATTTGATTAACGAGTTCACATCATTAGTTGAATGATCTGATTGACATGACCCATTCCATTAGCTTAGCACCCGATCGTTTAGTATGTTGCTATTGCTTTCTTCATGACTTATACATGTTCCTATGACTATGAGATTATGCAACTCTCGTTTGCCGGAGGAACACTTTGTGTGCTACCAAACGTCACAACGTAAATGGGTGATTATAAAGGTGCTCTACAGGTATCTCCAAAGGTACATGTTGGGTTGACGTATTTCGAGATTAGGATTTGTCACTCTGATCGTCAGAGAGGTGTCTCTGGGCCCTCTCGGTAATGCACATCACTTAAGCCTTGCAAGCAATGCAACTAATGAGTGAGTTGCAAGATGATGTATTATAGAACGAGTAAAGAGACTTGCCGGTAACAAGATTGAACTAGGTATTGGATACCGACGATCGAATCTTGGGCAAGTAACATACCGATGACAAAGGGAACAACGTATGTTGTTATGCGGTCTGACCGATAAAGATCTTCGTAGAATATGTAGGAGCCAATATGGGCATCCAGATCCCGCTATTGGTTATTGAGCAGAGAGGTGTCTTGGTCATGTCTACATAGTTCTCGAACCCATAGGGTCCGCACGCTTAACGTTCGTTGACAATATAGTACTATGTGAGTTATGTATGTTGGTGACCGAATGTTGTTCGTAGTCCGGGATGAGATCACGGACATGACGAGGAACTCCGGAATGGTCCGGAGACAAAGTTTGATATATGGGATAATAGTGTTTGGTCACCGGAAGGGTTCCGGAAATCACCGAAAGGGGTTCCGGATGTTTCCCGAAATGTTTGGGTACGAGAACACTTTATTTGGGCCAAAGGGGAAAGCCCACAAGGTTTTTGGAAAGTGCAAAAGGAAGTTTTGCGGAGTCCAGGGGCCAGACGCCAGGGTCCCTGGCGTCTGGGTCCAGACGCCGGGAACCCTGGCGTCTGGCCCTGGAGTCCGAGAAGGACTCCTGCCTTTCGGGTGAAACCGACTTTGTGGAGGCTTTTACTCCAAGTTTCGACCCCAGGGCTCCACATATAAATAGAGGGGCAAGGCTAGCACCAAAGACACATCAAGAAACACCAAGCCGTGTGCCGGCAACCCCGTCTCCTCTAGTTTATCCTCCGTCATAGTTTTCGTAGTGCTTAGGCGAAGCCCTGTGGAGATTGTTCTTCACCAAGACCGTCACCACGCCGTCATCCTGCCGGAACTCATCTACTACTTCGCCCATCTTGCTGGATCGAGAAGGCGAGGACGTCACCGAGCCGAACGTGTGCAGAACTCGGAGGTGCCGTGCTTTCGGTACTTGGATCGGTCGGATCATGAAGACGTTCGACTACATCAACCGCGTTGATATAACGCTTCCGCTTACGGTCTACGAGGGTACGTAGACAACACTCTCCCCTCTCATTGCTATGAATCACCATGATCTTGCGTGTGCATAGGAATTTTTTTGAAATTACCACATTCCCCAACACCCAGATCTGCGCGCCGTCGCCCGGCGCCGACGCAACGTCGCGCCACCGTCCTCCCGCTGTCCGGCGTCCTCCGGCCACCGCCTCCCCTCACCAGACTTCACCGGAGAGGCGCCGGCCACTGCCGCCGCATGTGCTGGAGCCCCACCCCGTGCCGCCCAGCTCCTCCCTGCCACCTATTCATGCTGGCGCATCCCGCTCCTTCCGCCAGAGTTCCCCCTCGCCGGAGCAAGCTCCAGCTCGCCGGAGTCCAAGCCAGCGCCCGCCGGCGATGCCATGCTCCTCGATCCAGATCGGATCGGGAGGGCGACCGCAAGTGCTGCGTTGAACCCTCCACGTGGGCCTTACAGGACAGATCCGGCCCGCTTCCGCCAGCCCGTTATTTTTTTCCGCGAGGTGAAAATCTACAAAGTCCCCAGATCTGCTTATTTATATGCAATGTTCATCATGTCATAACTGGATCAGCGTTGCTCCGATTTGTGCTTGTAGCATATCAAAATGTTCATCTCGACGAGTACATCATTTCATCTCATTGCATCTTTTTCATTTGATCTTATCTTGATGCCCGAAATGCTGTTGGAAGACGGCTATGTGGTGAATTTGTCAGATCTGTTTCAGCAAATGGCATTTTGTCATTTTTGCCATGATTAATATGTGCATGCTATGAACCTGAGCTCTACATGTGTTTTGTTATATGCCATGCCATATTTACATAGGTGCTTGCCATGTATTTTTGTGATATGTGTGGTGACTAGCACAAGCTTGCAAAGTAGCGTAATCGGTAATGCTGATTTCAGGGACTTAGAATTTCACCAAGTCCTTGTCCTGTTTTCATTGTTATGCCATATGTTCATGTTGTTTCCTAGTGATCCATGACTCTTTTGAGGATGATCAGTAAGGATGTTTTGTTAACATTGTCGTGCTCTATCCATCCATGTCTTTGTTTGCATTTATGGAGCAACCTATATTGAGTCTATCGAGCTCTACTTTTGCTATAAAATGTTCCAGGCAGATTGCTAACTTGTTTAGCGATTTTGCCGAGCTTGTTGTTGTTGATCCGTGCAAGATATGATGTTGTTCTTGCCATTTATAGATTCTTTGCCATGTTTTCTTCATGGGTGTATGCTTAGTTTGTCATGCCATGCTCTATAGTGAGTGCATCGAGCTCGTAAACATGCCTACTCGTTAACTGATTTGCATGCTCCAGTTTTTCACTAAGTCTGAATCTGTTTATGTTTTTGCCATGTTCACATGCATGCAATTGTATTTTCTGATCCCTTTTGCCATGTCCCAGGTAGTTTTCATGCTCTAAAGTGTGCTTCCTGATGATAAATTCCAGACTTGTGTTAATTTCACTAAGTCTGAAACCTGTTATCATTTGCACTTTTGCGATGCTTGTTTGAACCTGGTAATGGATGAATTAGCCGTAGCTCAGTGTTCATGTTTTGTCAAGCTTCATCAGTGGATCCCTGCCATGTATTTTGTTGCCATGTTTGAAATCTGTAGGATATTTAACTTGTTGCATTTAGTTGGTCACTTGCTGATTATCACAGACCGGTGCCATATTTGTTTTGCTTGCCATTTTCAAACCGTGCATCCGATTCTGGTGATCTTTATATCGATTTCAACCGAAATCACCTCACCTTTCCAGTGGCACTCTTGGATTTCCATGTCGAGGCCAGGTTCAATCATTCCTTTGCAAATCATGCATATTCATCACATACCGCATCACGCATATCATACCATGTTCGTGCGTTGGTTGTTTACTATGTTGTGTGATTCTTTCCGGTGTTGCTTATTCGGGTTGGTTCCGGTAACGTCGCGTTTGTGAGGACCCGTTCGTCTATGTCCATTTGTCTTCTTCATGGACTCGTTCTTCTTCCTTGCGGGATTTCAGGCAAGATGACCATACCCTCGAAATCACTTCTATCTTTGCTTGCTAGTTGCTCGCTCTTTTGCTATGCCTATGCTGCGATACCTACCACTTGCTTATCATGCCTCCCATATTGTTAAACCAAGCCTCTAACCCACCTTGTCCTAGCAAACCGTTGTTTGGCTATGTTACCGCTTTGCTCAGCCCCTCTTATAGCGTTGTTAATTGCAGGTGAATATTGAAGTTTGTTCCTTGTTGGAACATGGAGATGTTGTTCCTTGTTGGAACATGTTTACTTGTTGAGATATCACAATATCTCTTATTTAATTAATGCATCTATATACTTGGTAAAGGGTGGAAGGCTCGGCCTTATGCCTGGTGTTTTGTTCCACTCTTGCCGCCCTAGTTTCCGTCATATCGGTGTTATGTTCCCGGATTTTGCGTTCCTTACGCGGTTGGGTTATAATGGGAACCCCTTGACAGTTCGCTTTGAATAAAACTCCTCCAGCAAGGCCCAACCTTGGGTTTACCATTTGCACCTAGCCTTTTCTTTTCCCTTGGGAGTCGCGCTCTCGAGGGTCATCATTATTTTAACCCCCCAGGCCAGTGCTTCTATGAGTGTAGGTCCACCTTGTCAGCCACCGGTGGCCACCAGGGGCAACTTTGGGCTGGCCTACCGGAAGTTTGGACAATCCGGTGTGCCCTGAGAACGAGATATGTGCAGCTCCTATCAGGATTTGTCGGCACATTCGGGTGGCTTTGCTGGTATTGTTTTACCATTGTCGAAATGTCTTGTAACCGGGATTCCGAGTCTGATCAGGTCTTCCCACTAGAAGGAATATCCTTCGTTGACCGTGAGAGCTTGTGATGGGCTAAGTTGGGACACCCCTGCAGGGATTTGAACTTCCGAAAGCCGTGCCCGCGGTTATGGGCAGATGGCAATATGTTAATGTCCGGTTGTAGAAAATCTAAAGTTGACCTTAATTAAAATACATCAACCGCGTGTGTAACCGTGATGGTCTCTTTCCGGCGGGGTCCGGGAAGTGAAGACAGTGTTGGAGTTATGCTTGACATAGGTTGTTCTAGGATCACTTCTTGATCATAGATTTTTGACCGTGCTTTTTGTTGGGGAACGTAGTAATTTCAAAAAAATTCCTACGCACACGCAAGATCATGGTGATGCATAGCAACGAGAGGGGAGAGTGTTGTCTATGTACCCTCGTAGACCGTAAGCGGAAGCGTATGTCAACACGGTTGATGTAGTCGAACGTCTTCACGATCCTACCAATCCAAGTACCGAAAGCACGGCACCTCCGAGTTCTGCACACGTTCGGCTCGGCGATGTCCTCGCCTTCTCGATCCAGCAAGATGGGCGAAGTAGTAGATGAGTTCCGGCAGCACGACAGCGTGGTGACGGTGTTGGTGAAGAACAATCTCCGCAGGGCTTTGCCTAAGCACTACGAAAACTATGACAGAGGATAAACTAGAGGAGACGGGGTTGCCGGCACACGGCTTGGTGTTTCTTGATGTGTCCTTGGTGCTAGCCCTGCCCCTCTATTTATATGTTGAGCCCTGGGGTCGAAACTTGGAGTAAATGCCTCCACAAAGTCGGTTTCACCCGAAAGGCAAGAGTCCTTCTCGGACTCTATGGCCAGACGCCGGGGTTCCCGGCGTCTGGCCCCTGGACTCCGCAAAACTTCCTTTTGTGCTTTCCAAAAACCTTGTGGGCTTTCCCGTTTGGCCCAAATAAAGTGTTCTCGTACCCCAAACATTTCGGGAAACATCCGGAACCCCTTCCGGTGATTTCCGGAACCCTTCCGGTGACCAAACACTATTATCCCATATATCAAACTTTGTCTCCGGACCATTCCGGAGTTCCTCATCATGTCCGTGATCTCATCCCGGACTCCGAACAACATTTGGTCACCAACATACATAACTCACATAGTACTATATCGTCAACGAACATTAAGCGTGCGGACCCTACGGGTTCGAGAACTATGTAGACATGACCGAGACACCTCTATGGTCAATAACCAATAGCAGGACCTAGATGCCCATATTGGCTCCTACATATTCTACGAAGATCTTTATCGGTGAGACCGCATAACAACATACGTTGTTCCCTTTGTCATCGGTATGTTACTTGCCCGAGATTCGATCGTCGGTATCTCAATACCTAGTTCAATCTTGTTACCGGCAAGTCTCTTTACTCGTTCCGTAATACATCATCTCGCAACTAACTCATTAGTTGCAATGCTTGCAAGGCTTATGTGATGTGCATTACCGAGAGGGCCCAGAGATACCTCTCCGACAATCGGAGTGACAAATCCTAATCTCGAAATACGCCAACCCAACATGTACCTTTGGAGACACCTGTAGAGCACCTTTATAATCACCCAGTTACGTTGTGACGTTTGGTAGCACACAAAGTGTTCCTCCGGCAAACGGGAGTTGCATAATCTCATAGTCATAGGAACATGTATAAGTCATGAAGAAAGCAATAGCAACATACTAAACGATCGGGTGCTAAGATAATGGAATGGGTCATGTCAATCAAATCATTCACCTAATGATGTGATCCCGTTAATCAAATAACAACTCTTTGTCTATGGTTAGGAAACATAACCATCTTTGATTAACGAGCTAGTCAAGTAGAGGCATACTAGTGACACTCTGTTTGTCTATGTATTCACACATGTATTATGTTTCTGGTTAATACAATTATAGCATGAATAATAAACATTTATCATGAAATAAGGAAATAAATAATAACTTTATTATTGCCTCTAGGGCATATTTCCTTCAGTCTCCCACTTGCACTAGAGTCAATAATCTAGATCACATCACCATGAGATTAACATCGATAGTTCACATCATCATGTGATTAACACCCATAGTTCACATCGCCATGTGACCAATACGCAAAGGGTTTGCTAGATTCAGTAATCCAGTTCACATCGCTATGTGATTAACACCCAAAGAGTACTAAGGTGTGATCATGTCTTGCTTGTGAGAGAATCTTAGTCAACGGGTCTGCCACATTCAGATCCGCATGTATTTCGCAAATTTCTATGTCAACAATGCTCTGCATGGAGCTACTCTAGCTAATTGCTCCCACTTTCAATTTCACACCTTGAGTCTTACTCAATTTCACACCTTGTAACATAGGCAAGAAACTCTTTCTTTGACTGTTCCATTTTGGACTACTTCAAAATCTTGTGAAGGTATGTACTTATTGAAAAAACTTATCAAGCGTCTTGATCTATCTCTATAGATCTTAATGCTCAATATGTAAGCAGCTTCACCGAAGTCTTTCTTTGAAAAACTCCTTTCAAACACTCCTTTATGCTTTACAGAATAATTCTACATTATTTCCGATCAACAATATGTCATTCACATATACTTATCAGAAATGTTGTAGTGCTCCCACTCACTTTCTTGTAAATACAGGCTTCACCGCAAGTCTGTATAAAACTATATGCTTTGATCAACTTATCAAAGCATGTATTCCAACTCCGAGATGCTTGCACCAGTCCATAGATGAATCGCTGGAGCTTGCATATTTTGTTAGCACCTTTAGGATTTACAAAACCTACTGGTTGCATCATATACAACTCTTCTTTAAGAAATCCATTAAGGAATGCAGTTTTGTTTATCCATTTGCCAGATTTCATAAAATGCAGCAATTGCTAACATGATTCGGACAGACTTAAGCATAGATACGAGTGAGAAACTCTCATCGTAGTCAACACTTTGAACTTGTCGAAAACCTTTTGCGACAATTCTAGCTTTGTATATGGTAACACTACTATCAACGTCCGTCTTCCTCTTGAAGATCCATTTATTTTCTATGGCTAGCCGATCATCGGGCAAGTCAACCAAAGTCCATACTTTGTCCTCATACATGAATCCCATCTCAGATTTCATGGCCTTAAGCCATTTTGCGGAATCTGGGCTCATCATCGCTTCCTCATAGTTCGCAAGTTCGTCATGGTCTAGTAACATGACTTCCAGAACAGGATTACTGTACCACTCTGGTGCGGATCTCACTCTGGTTTACCTACGAGATTCGTTAGTAACTTGATCTGAAGTTTTATGATCATCATCATTAGCTTCATCACTAATTGGTGTAGTAGTCACAGGAACAGATTTCTGTGATGAACTACTTTCCAATAAGGGAGAAGGTACAATTACCTTATCAAGTTCTACTTTCCTCCCACTCACTTCTTTCGAGAGAAACTCCTTCTCTAGAAAGGATCCATTATAAGCAACGAATGTCTTGCCTTAGGATCTGTGATAGAAGGTGTACCCAACAGTCTCCTTTTGGGTATCCTATGAAGACATATTTCTCCGATTTGGTTTTGAGCTTATCAGGATGAAACTTTTTCACATAAGCATCACAACCTCAAACTTTAAGAAACGACAACTTTGGTTTCTTGCTAAACCACAGTTCAGATTGTGTCGTCTCAACGAACTTAGATGGTGCCCCTTTTTAACATGAATGCAGTTGTCTTTAATGCATAACCTCAAAAACGATAGTGGTAAATCGGTAAGAAACATCATAGATTTGCACTATATCTAATAAAGTACGGCTATGACGTTCGGACATACCATTATGCTGTGGTGTTCCGGGTGGGGTGAGTAGTGAAACTATTTCACATCGTTTTGAACTAAAGGCCAAACTCGTAACTCAAATATTTGTCTCCGCGATCAGATCGTAGAAGCCTTATTTTCTTGTGGTGTTATGTGAACGTCGACTACATGACACTTCACCATTATTTGGGCCTAGGGGAAGGCATTGGAAGTAATAACTAGATGATGGGTTGCTAGAGTGACAGAAGCTTAAACCCTAGTTTATGCGTTGCTTCGTAAGGGGCTAATTTGAAACCATATGTTTCATGCTATGGTTAGGTTTACCTTAATACTTCTTTCGTAGTTGCGGATGCTTGTGAGAGGGGTTAATCATAACTGGGAGGCTTGTCCAAGGAAGGGAAGCACCCAAGCACTGGTCCACCCACATATCAAATTATCCAAGTAACGAATGCGAACCAGATGAGCATGATGAAAACTAACTTGACAACAATTCCCATGTGTCCTCGGGAGCACTTTGCTTTTATATAAGAGTTCGTCCAGGCTTGTCCTTTCCTACAAAAAGGATTGGGCCACCTTGCTGCACCTTAGTTACATTATTTACTTGTTACTCGTTACAATTTATCTTATCACAAAACTATCTGTTACCGATAATTTCAGTGCTTGCAGAGAATACCTTGCTGAAAACCACTTGTCATTTCCTTCTCCTCCTCATTGGGTTCGACACCCTTCTTTATCGAAAGGACTGTGATAGATCCCCTATACTTTTGGGCCATCAAGACTCTTTTGTAGTGCCGTTGCCGGGGAGTGAAGCTTCTTTGGTAAGGAAACATTTATATAGTGTGCTGAAATTTACTGTGACTTGTTACTATGGAAAATAATCCTTTGAGGGGTTTGTTCATGGTATCTTCACCTTGACCAGAACCACAATTAGTTGCTCCTCAACCTACTGCACCTACTGAAAATATTTATTATGAAATACCTTCGGGTATGATAGAGAAAATGCTAGCAAATCCTTATGCAAGAGATGGAACATTACATCTTGATATGCACCTAATCTATGTGGATGGAGTTTTTGGATTATTTAAGCTTGCAGGTATGCCCGAGGATGCTGTCAACAAGAAGGTCTTCCCTTTCTCTCATAATTTTTGGGCTCGTGAAGGAGAAAGTATCGCTTAATCTTGGGGGGGGGGGCTTAAGTCAATGTTATATTCATGCCCCAATCATGAGCTCTCAAGAGAAATTATTATTCAAAATTTTTATGCTCGACTTTCTCATAATGATCGATCCATGCTCGATACTTCTTGTAATGGTTCCTATATGAAGAAGGACATTGAATTCAAATGGGATTTATCGGAAAGAATTAAACACAACTCTGAAGATTGGGAACTCAGCGAAGGTAAAGAGTCAGGTATAAACCTTAAGTTTGGTTGTGTTAAATCTTTTATGGATACCGATGCTTTTCATGATTTTAGCACTAAATATGGACTTGACTCTGAGATAATAGCTTCTTTCTGCGAATCTTTTGCTACTCATGTTGATCTCCCTAAGGAGAAGTGGTTTAAATATCAACCTCCCATTGAAGTTAAAGTAGTAGAACCTATTAAAGTTGAAGAAGAAACCTATACTTATAATGTTGATGCTATTGTTCCTACTACTTATATTGAGAAACCACCATTCCCTGTTAGAATAAAGGATCATGCTAAAGCTTCAACGGTGGTTCGTAAGAGTTATAATAGAACACCTACACCCCCTGAGCAAATTAAAGTTGAACCTAGTAGTGCTATGGTTAAAGATCTCTTGGTTGATAATATTGACGGGCATGTTATTTATTTCTGTGATGAAGCTGCTAGGATTGTTAAACCCGATATGAAAGATAAACATAGACCTATGGTTGGCATGCATGTTGTTTCCGTTAAAATAGGAGATCATTGTTATCATGGCTTATGTGATGTGGGTGCTAGTGTGAGTGCAATTCCTTATACCTTATATAAAGAAATTATGAATGATATTGCACCTGCTGACATAGAAGATCTTGATGTTACTATTAAGCTTGCTAATAGAGATACTATTTCACCAACTGGGATTGTTAGAGATGTTGAAGTCCTGTGTGGGAAGATAAAATATCATACTAATTTTCTTGTTCTTGCTTCCCCACAACATGATTTTTTCCCATTATATTTGGTAGACCTTTCTTGAATATTGTTAATGCTAAGATAGACTACGAGAAAGATATTGTTACTGTTGGTTGATGAACCAAAAGTATAGGGGATCTATAGTAGTCCTTTCGATAGTAAGAGTGTCGAACCCAACGAGGAGTAGAAGGAAATGACAAGTGGTTTTCAGCAAGGTATTCTCTGCAAGCACTGAAATTATCGGTACATATAGTTTTGTGATAGGATAAATCATACCGAGTAACAAGTAAATAAAGTAACTAAGGTGCAGCAAGGTGGCCCAATCCTTTTTGTAGCAAAGGACAAGCCTGGAAGAACCCTTATATAAAGTAAACCGCTCCCGAGGACACATGGGAATTGTTGTAAAGCTAGTTTTCATCATGCTCATATGATTCGCGTTCGTTACTTTGATAATTTGATATGTGGCTGGACCGGTGCTTGGGTGCTGCCCTTCCTTGGACAAGCCTCCCATTTATGATTAACCCATCTCGCAAGCATCCTCAACTACGAAAGAAGAATTAAGGAAAACCTAACCATAGCATGAAACATATGGATCCAAATCAGCCCCTTACGGAGCAACTCATAAACTAGGGTTTAAGCTTCTGTCACTCTAGTAACCCATCATCTACTTATTACTTCCCAATGCCTTCCCCTAGGCCCAAATAAAGGTGAAGTTCCATGTAGTCGTCGTTCAGATAACACCACTAGAGGAAAGACAACATGCATCTCATGAAAATATCGAACGAATACCAAATTCACATGATTACATATAACAAGACTTCTCCCATGTCCTCAGGAACAAACGTAACTACTCACAAAGCATATTCATAATCAAGATCAGAGGAGTATTAATTATCACTAAGGATCTGAAAATATAATCTTCCACCGGATAAACCAACTAGCATCAACTACAGGGAGTAATCAACACTACTAGCAACCCACAGGTACCAATCTAAGGTTTTGGGACCAAGATCGAATACAAGAGATGAACTAGGGTTTGAGAGGAGATGGTGCTAGTGGAAAAGTTGATGGAGATTGACCCCCTCTCGATGAGAGGATCGACGGTGATGACGATGGCGACGATTTCCCCCTCTCGGAGGGATGTTTCCCCGGCAAAACAGCTCCGTCTTAGCCCTAGATTGGTTCTGCCTAGGTTCTGCTTGAGACAGCGGCGCTTCATCCCGAAAGCTTCCTTCTGATTTTTTTTCTAGGTCAAAACACACCATATAGCCAAATATGGGCACCGGAGGCCTGCCAGGGGGCCCACAAGGTCGGGGGCGCGCCCAGGGGGTAGGGCGTGCCCTCCACCCTTGTGGCTGGCTGGTGGCCCCCCTCTGGTACTTTATTCACCCAATATTTTTTATATATTCCAAAAACATGCTCTGTGAAGTTTCAGGACTTTTGGAGTTGCGCAGAATAGGTCTCTTATATTTGCTCCTTTTCCTGTCCAGAATTCCAGCTGCCAAAGGAAAAAGTGTAAAAAGGAAAGGTGATGATCACCATGACCCTTGTATAAGGGTAGGAGATAAAAAAGTAAATGATAGGCCCTTCGTAGAGGGAAGCAGAGGTTGTCTTGCGCTTTTATGGTTGGATGCACAAAATCTTAATGCATAAGAACGTCACTTTATATTGCCGCTTGTGATAAGGACCTTTATTATGCAGTCCGTCGCTTTTATTTCTTCCATATCACAAGTTCGTATAAAGCTTATTTTCTTCACACTAATAGATCGTACATATTTAGAGAGCAATTTTTATTGCTTGCACCGATGACAACTTACTTGAAGGATCTTACTCAATCCATAGGTAGGTATGGTGGACTCTCATGGCAAAACTGGGTTTAGGGATGTTTGGAAGCACAAGTAGTATCTCTACTCGGTGCAAAGAATTTGGCTAGCATGAGAGAGAAAGGCAAGCTCAACATGTTGGATGATCCAGGATATAACTTCTATTAGGATATAAGAAAACATAACCTATTATGTTGTCTTTCTTGTCCAACATCAACTTTTTAGCATGTCATATTTTAATGAGTGCTCACAATTACAAAAGATGTCCAAGATAGTATATTTATATGTGAAGCCTCTCTTTCTTTATTACTTCCTATTAATTGCAACAATGATCAAAACTATGTTTGTCAACTCTCAAGAACTTTTATTCACCATACACTTTATATGTGAAGTCATTACTCTCCATAAGATCAATATATGATATGTTTATTTATTTTTATTCTTTCTTTTATTTAGTTCCCTCAAGATCATAGCAAGAAAGCAAAGCCCTTTACTCAAAACTACTCTTTATTATATATATATATATATATCAAGGACTCGATTACATAGAGGGAACATAAAGCAAAACTCAAAGCTAGATCATACTAAAACTTTATTCTACTAGACCAAGATATAACCAAAAGGATCGAACTAAGAAAAATGATAAAGATAAAGATGTGATGGTGATACGATACCGGCAGGGCCGTCTCCAGAAATTCGGGGCCCCGGGCAAAAACCAAAAAGAAGGGCCCAAAATTTTGAACAATTCCTATAATAGAAGAATTAATGTGCAAAAAGCACAGTCTCATTTTACTGTATAATTTCAAGTCTGTTTTATTTTGTACAATATTTAGACATATATCAAACATGCATGCTAAAAACAGTAAATGATAGTGCAACAACAAACTAACCTCATGTTGAACCAAAGAGGAGCATCCCTCTAGTCTTCGTGAAAGAAAATCTTCAATGATATCTTTATACTTAATCTTTTCCGAGATATTGTTTTCAAGTGCTGTTGTCGCCAATCCGTTGAGTATTATCTGCAACTCCTTCATCGACAAAATTACCATCAACAAACTTTTCCATCAGGAGGAGTCGACCTCTGCTGCATTATCATCACGACCATTATCAGCATTCACATTTGCAATTTGATTTTCAAAATCAAGTTGAGTGTCTCTCACAATATATCCATCAAGGGCATCCGTTTGAGATTGAGCCTCAACTTCCGGTAGCTTTGCAGCACCAAAATCATCTTGGTAATTCTAGTAGACATGATGAATATTCATGAAGAAAACCTAATAGATTATAAATGATCAAACTAAATAAAATTAGCTTCATATGGTAATGATCTGGTGATGACGAGATCTTCAAATACATGAAAATAAACTGAAAAAAGAACCTGCCCCTTGAAGATTAAAATACAGTCAGTAGTCCGGACATGGGCATGTTCCTGAATGATTTTGTTGGTGGTCTTCCTGATGGAAGCAAGGAACGGCACCACAGTCCACGGCTGTTGCGTTTCTATGGCAGCAAGAGGATCAGCCGATGGGATGGGATCAGATCGTCATAGGCAACTGCGCCGGCACAAGCACGACTGCTTAGGGCCTCGCCTCGGCGCCTCGCCGTACGAGACTCCGGTTCAGCTGCAATGCCTGACAATAGAATCGATCGATATACCTCCTATCCTGGATTCGGGCCTCGAGCACCTCCGATCAGGGCATCGGGCCTTGATCTGTTGTTTGGGCCTTTCCTATAATCGTTTTTTGGCGACTTTTAACGAGACGAGGCAATGAACCAAGCTTTCATCTCCAGGTTTTTTTATTGATGGAGGCCCCCGATTTTGGAGGCCCTATGTGGTCGCTCACTTGGCTCCCCCTCATCGACGGGCCTGGATACCGGGGTACCTCCCCCAAGCTTGGCAGTTGCCAAGGAGAGTGCCCATACCCATGTTTTTATGTCCCTTTCTGTGGAGGTGGTGATGATGGAGTTGTTGATGAAGTGGTGCCCAATGTCAAGCATAGGAGATGCTCAAATTTACGAATAATGCCCTTGAGCATGGTGATATGTTGTTGCAATAGAATATTTTCACGAGTGATATACTTGTTTTGCACACGAACAATTTCAACGATCTTGAAAGCTTCAATTTTAGTAGGGATAAGATGATTGTAGTAAGGTTGAAGGATGTCTTCTTCTTCTGCCGCCGGAACTTGATCTTCCACGTCATTCTTGATCCTATCACCCTCGTTGATCTCCCCAAGTTCTTCTCTCTTCATCTCTATCTTCATTAGCCAAGCATCGTTGTCCGCGTTGCTGGAGGAGGGGGACGACATGATGCCTAGCCTTGCAAAATCTGATAGAAAACAGCTCAAAACAAAAACAAGATATATTGTTCTGGTACGGTGGTCAAAACCTTTGAGAGATTCTACAATTAATTTTTACCGACCATAAGAAGTATTGTGCAAGAAAACAGAGTCCGGAAGGCACGCGAGGTGGCCACAAGGACGGGGGGCGCGCCCAGGGGGTAGGGCGTGCCCTCCACAATTTTGGTGGCCTTGTGTCTCTTTCGGACTACTTTTAATTTTCCTAATTTTTTAAATATTCCAAAATGGAGAAAAATTATCATTGGAAACATTTTGGGGTAGGTTTTCTTACCGTACCACATACCTATTCCTTTTTGGAGTCTGAAACATTTTGGAAAGTGTCCCTTATGTACTCCTCCGGTGTTACGGTATTAATAATATTTGTCTCAACATTTATGGGAGTACCTGAATATAATGTTTGATTCTTAGACTGTTTACCACCTTCGGATTTGTGCCTTCAGCATTGTTGATTTTTACGGCACCGGAACGATATACCTCCTTGATGATAAGGGCCTTCCCATTTAGACATAAGCTTTCCTGCAAAAAATCTTAAACGAGAGTTTTATTGCAAAACAAGATCACCTACATTAAACTCACGCTTTTGTATCCTTTTATCATGCCATCTTTTAACTTTTTCTTTAAACAACTTGGCATTCTTGTAGTCTTGGGTTCTCCATTCATCTAATGAGCTAATATCAAATAACCTCTTTTCAACAGCAAGCATGAAATCATAGTTGAGTTCTTTAATTGCCCAATATATATGCTTTGTGTTCTAACTCAAGAGGAAAATGACAAGCTTTTCCATAAACCATTTTATAGGGAGACATACCCATAGGATTTTTATTTGTTGTTCTATAAGCACATAATGCATCATCCAGTTTCTTAGACCAATTCTTTCTAGATCTATTAGCAGTCTTTTGCAAAATTAATTTAAGCTCTCTATTACTCAATTCTACTTGACCACTAGACTGAGGATGATAAGGAGATGCAATTCTATGGTTAACATCATACTTAGAAAGCATTTTACAGAAAACACCATGAATAAAATGTGAACCACCATCAGTCATTAAATATCTAGGGACTCCAAACCTCAGAGAAATAACTTCTTTAAGCATCTTAATATAAGTTTTATGATAAGCACTACTAGTTGGAATAGGTTCTACCTACTTAGTACGTAATCAATAGCAACTAGAATATGTGTATACCCATTAGAGGAAGGAAAAGGTACCATATAATCAAAGCCCCAAACATCAAATGGTTCAATAACAAGTGAATAGTTCATAGGCATTTCCTGACGTCTACTAATATTACCAATTTGTTGGCATTCATCACAAGACAAGACAAACTTACGAGCATCCTAAAGAGAGTGGGCCAATAGAAACCGGATTGCAATACCTTATGTGCAGTTCTGTCTCCAGCGTGGTGTCCTCCGTAAGACTCGAAGTGGCACTTGCGTAGGATCTGTCCATGTTCATGCTCAGGTACACAACATCTAATAACACCATCTACTCCTTCTTTATAAAGGTGTGGGTCATCCCAACAGTAATGTCTTAAATCATAGAAAAACTTTTTCTTTTGCTGGTATGAGAAAATAGGTGGTATAAATTTAGCAACAATGTAATTAGCATAATGAGCATACCATGGAGTATTATGAGAGGCATTTATGACATTTAATTGTTCATTAGGAAAGCTATCATCAATAGGTAGTGGGCCATCAAGAACATTTTCTAACCTAGACAAGTTGTCTGCAATGGGGTTCTCAACTCCCTTTCTATCAATAATATGCAAATAAAATTCTTGTAGCAAGAGAAGCCATCTAATGAGTCTAGGTTTAGCATCTTTCTTTTCCATAAGATATTTAATAGCAGGATGATCAATGTGAACATTTACTTTGGAATCAATAATATAAGGTCTGAACTTATCACATGCAAATACAACCGCTAAAAATTCTTTTTCAGTGGTAGAATAATTTCTCTGGGCACCATCTAGAGTTTTACTAGCATACTAAATAACATTTAATTTCTTATCAAATCTTTGTCCTAGTACATCACCAACAACATAATCACTAGCATCGCACATAATTTCAAAGGGTAAATTCCAATCAGGTGCAGAAATCAAGGCTTTCTTAAGTATTTCAAATGCTTCTAAACAATCATCATCAAAAAACAAAAGGAACATATTTTTGCAAGAGATAAGTGAGATGCCTAGAAATTTTAGAGGAGTCTTTAATAAACCTCCTATAGAAACTAGTGTGACCAAGGAAACTTCTTATACCTTTGGTATCTTTAGGACATGACATCTTTTCAATAGCATCAACTTTAGCCTTATCAACTTCAATACCTCTTTCAGAAATTTTATGCCCCAAGACAATGCCATCATTAACCATGAAGTGGCACTTCTCCCAATTCAAAATGAGATTAGTTTCTTCACATCTCTGCAAAACTAGGTCAAGGTTGCTTAAGAAATCATCAAAAGAAGTTCCGTAAACGGAAAAAAATCATCCATGAAAACCTCAACAATCTTTTCACAAAAATCAGAGAATATAGCAGTCATACCTCTTTGAAAGGTAGAAGGTGCATTGCATAAACCAAAAGGCATACGTCTATAAGCTAAGGTACCAAAAGGGCGAGTAGAAGTAGTTTTCTCTTGATCTTCTTTTGACACAGGTATTTGAGAGAAACCAGAATAGCCATCTAGAAAGCAAAAATGTGTATGTTTGGATAATCTTTATAGAATTTGATAAATAAAAGGTAGAGGGTAGTTATCTTTTCTAGTAGCTTTATTTAATTTGCAGAAATTAATTACCATTGTATTATCTGTAACTATTCTTTGAGGAATCAATTCATTCTTATCATTAGGAACAATAGTAATACCTCCCTTCTTAGGGACACAATGAACATGACTTACCCATTGACTACCAGCAGTAGGATAAATTATACCTGCCTCCAGAATCTTTAGTATTTCATTTCTTACCACATCTTTCATCTTAGGATTTAACCGTCGTTGGTAATCAACAACTGGTTTAGCATCTTCCTCCAATTTAATTTTGTGCTGACATAGAGTGGGAGTAATGCCCTTAAGATCATCAAGACTGATGACTTCGCATATAGATAGTATGATGAATAAAATTTGTTGAGAGTTGACAAACATAGTATTGGTCATTGTTGCAATTAATAGGAACTTATAAATAAAGAGATGCTTGACTTATAAATATACTATCTTGGACATCTTTTGTAATTGTGAGCACTCATTGAAATATGACATGCTAAAAAGTTGATGCTTGACAAGGAAGACAACATAATAGGTTATGTTTTCTTATATCTGAATAAAATTTATATTATCATGGATCATCCAACATGTTGAGCTTGCCTTTCCTTCTCATGCTGGCCAAATTCTTTGCACCAAGTAGAGATACTACTTGTGTAACATCCCAAATTTTCAATTTGGAATGTTATACGTCGGTCATTTCATGCATATCATATTTTACTGCATTTTTGTTTCATGAATCCTCAAAATTCTAAGCAACTCAAGGACTCACGGAGAGAGTTGGAATTTCGTTATTTTCATATTTGAGTTTTCCCAAATTTTGAAAAGAGGATCATTTGGTTTTGATTATTTTTCCTCTCCAAAAAATATTTCTAATTAAAATATATGAGAGGACATAATATGACTTCTCCAAAATAAAGGAAATATTAGAGGAAAAATATTAAAATCAAATAAGTGATTTGTATTTGGATTTTATTGCACTTTTATTTGAATTAGGAAAAATATGCGTTTTTTCAAAATTAGAGGCCCAAATAAATGTACGCCCCGTCCCACCCACCGCCGCCGCTAGCCGCCGTCCCGCCGCCAGACCCGATCTCGCCGGAGGTATAACCGCCGCCGCCGCTGCCGGTTTTCGTGAGAAAACATTTTCGTTTTTTAGAAACCCTAGATCGTTTTTTTATTTTCGGTTTTGTTTGGTTTTTCTTCGGTTTAGTTAAATAGCGGACGTTCATCAGTATGTTCGTTTTAACAAACGATGTTCATCTATTAGCCGCAGACAGCGAACGTTCATTCGTTAGCCTGTTCGTCATGTTTTATTTTCCAGGGTTTTTCCGCGATTATTTTCGATCGCGATTTCTGCCCTAATCTTCGATCTAGTATATCTTTTCGCTCGTTTATCCAAATCAGATGAAACAAGCGCCTAGATCTTCGTCTCGAAGCCCCCTTTATGTTTAACCAACTTGAACAAGATTTTGATACTGTAAAATTTGCTTTTAGTCCAGATTAGTATTTGGATCTTGTTTCTTTCATAGTTTGAGTTTCGTTGCTCCGTTTGAGTTGATTCTTTTTTCAAACCGGAGTTCTTCAGTTGAACTTTCTGGTTAGATGTTTTATTAGAAGTTTTCATCGTGCATCTTCGCTTGATTTCTTATGTATGCTATTGCTTGTTTGCGATAGAACACCCGGAGTGCAAAGCATGCTACTACAAGTCTTTAGGATTTGCAGATCGTCAGCAAGGCAAGTAACACATTGATCATACTCTGTCATACCCCGTTTTTATGCATTAGTTCAATCCTCACACATTCCATGAGTAGGATCTCTTAATATGTGGGTCTGGGAAGTAGATGTTGAGGTAGAACCTATTACATGTTTATTATCAAACCCTTAGGAGTTACTGCTACGTTATGCTTATTGCCATGCTATGCTCGTAGATGTGGATTGGGTTTGAGAGTATCCATGACAGATGTGAGTTGTTAATTAATGGTTCAACTTAAGGTGGCAACTTTAATACACATCTGGGTGGATTTCTTGTGCGCACGTGGGGTTATACCAGTGTTGTCCGAGGAGATCCCGGGGTTATACCGTGTGATCCTCCTATGGTCCACCACCGAGGCTCAAAGGGATCATAATATTATTCATGCTTGAAACTTCCATGTGCAGCCACAAGCTATTATGGGCTCTAGCATAGTGGAGTAAGTTGCATGACCTCTTCCAGTGGTGGACTAGCAGATGTAGGGGATGTAGTTTGGTACGGTCTACCCGAGGTTAGAGCTAATGCTTCTGAAAGACTGTGTCTCGGTCATCCGTTTCTCAAACACCTTGTAGTGCGAGAAATCCAATGGAGGAAATCGAGTCTTTTGGGGAAAATTGCGCAAACCTCTTCATAGTGTACAAACTAATCATGGTTAGCCGTGTCCCCGGTTATGGACATCTTGAGTATCTGGTTCTTGAATTATCGTATGGATCTCATCGCTCTAAATTAATTTGATGGGTTGATAATTAATTTTAATTGGGATTGAGATGGGGTACCATTCTTAATGTTGTTTCAACTACCATGATAGTTAAATAATATATATTCCTTTGTTGTAGGGAAAAATTGGCTTTTCGCAAAAAACATTGTAACCATAGAGCCTCCACCAGCCATATATGCATGTAGTGATAGCATTTATCTGTTCTCTGCTCTACTATGTTACCATGCCAGCATATTCCTTTTGCTCACCCGTTTTCGGGCTGCAATGTATTATGTTGCAGACTTTTCAGACGACGAGTAAGGCGACATAGGTCGTTTGTCATGCAGTCAGCTATGCCATTGGAGTTGATGGATTGACTTTATCTTCCAAATCTTCCACTGTTATCTTATTTAGAAGGCCTTAAGCCATATTTATTGTAATAAGTTCTCTTTTGAGACATTCAATGTAATAAGTGTGTGATTGTGTCAGCATTACTGATCCAGGGATGACACTGAAGCATAGAGACTTGACCGTCTGAGGTCGAGTCGCTACAAGATGGTATTAGAGCACACGCTGAATGTAGGACACGACCACTAAGATGAGCCATAGATCACTCTTCTCTACTCATTTTGACTCCTCTCCATTTTGTACTCTTTAGGATGGCGGACTCAAGGAATAAGTTTGCACAGCCGGATGAAGACACCCCGTTTGGATGACACTTGAAGGAAGTCACTAGGTACCTAAACAATGGAATACCAAGCTTCACTAGGACCTACACCGCCACACTACTAGAAGAAGAACGTTGGATGATTCGAGTTCAAGTTCCAGGAAGGACATTCTCGCCAGTCACTGAGCCCACAGAGTTTTCTTTTGATACACCAACCTGGAGAATAGGAATGAGCATGCCAGCCCACATCGCCATGGGAAGCATCGGCGAAGTTTACCACAAGGAGCTTAAGGACACTATCTACCAGATATGTGGGCACCGAGATGAGCAATGGGAGATGATCAGCACCAAGAAGGACAGGTCCGTTGTAGCATTCATCCAGGAGTTAAACCATCACATACGTCGCTAGGAGAACTAGATGTGCGCAAGCATGATAGATTTGAAGAAGGTGATGACCAGGATCAGAGAGCTAGAAGAGAAACTCAAGTCTACACGCGATGGTTATCAGGAGGAAATGATGATACTTGTGGAGATGAATTATGACCTAACGAGGAAGCTAGGAGTTTTCACGGGAGACCCCGCACCAGGAGGAGAAGACGACGAACCCAAGGAGATTCGTTCTGAAGAATACATCATCATCGATGACACCGACTCCGACCCTGATGGTAGTGATGATGACTATGAAGATGAAGCTGGAGCGGATATCATGGAGTCTTCCACTGATCAAAATTTCTAGTAGACCACCATATGTTCAGTAGTGTTCCCCCATGTATATAGAATAGCCCGAGCACTGTAACGATAGTTAGATCGATTGTACGCCCTTGCTTGATTGATTGAGTGATATGATATGATTGTGTTTATCTCATGTGCATATGGGTAGTGCTTTCTCCTTAGACCTCATTGTATTCTAATCTTGTAGCGACCAGACCTCAAACAGTCTGATCTCTGTGCTCCGGTGTCATCCCTGGATCAGTAATGCTGACACCACACAGTACTTCGAAGGATTTATAGCAGAGTGGCAATCACACACTTATTACATCGATGTCTCAAAAGAGAACTTATTACATAAATATGGCTTAAGGCCATCTAATATCGATAACAGCGGAAGACTTGGAAGATAAATGGGTCCATCTACTCCAACGGCATCACTGAGTATAGAACCACGACCTAAAAACACCTCAATCATCGTCTGAAAAGTCTGCAACATTAACGTTGCAGCCCGAAAACGGGTCAGCACATGGAATATGCTGGCAGGGTAACACATAGAGAATAATGGAATGAAACAGCTATACTATATGCATAGTTGGCTGGTGGTAAGCTCTATGGTTACTGTTTTGCGTAAAGCCAATTTTTCCCTACTGCAAAGGAATAAATTTATTTAACTATCATGGTGGTTGTTAAACATTGAGAATGGTTGACAGCATCCTCAATCCCAATTAAAAGTGAACAATTAAAACCCAACAATATTAATTAGAAGTAACATGATGAGATTCACATGATATTCAAGTACTAGATACTCAAGATTGTTCATAGCCGGGGACATGGCTAATCATGATTAGTTTATTACACTCTGCAGAGGTTTGCGCACTTTTCCCCACAAGACTCGATCGCCTCCATTGGTTTTCTCGCACTACTGGTGTTTGAGAAATGGATGACCGAGACACAGTCTTTCAGAAGCGCTAGCACCTTACGATGGATAGATCGGTACACCTACTTTCCCCTACATCTACTAGTCTACCCTGTAAGAGTTCGCACGACTTAATCAACTATGCCAGAGCTCATAATGGCTTGTGGCTGCACACGTAAGTATTTAGCATGAAAGATCTTATGATCCCTTTGAGCCTGGGTGGCGGTCCAAAATAAAAACAGGCAAGTCCTGATAGACATCAGGTGCCTCAATCCACCCAGATGTGTGTTTAAGTTGCCACCTTAGATAAACCCTTTAAAATTATCAATCTCACATCTATCATGGATATCACTCACCCAATCCACGTCTACTAGCATAGCATGGCATAATAGGCAAACGTAGAAGTAACTCCCAAAGGTTTCATAATAAATAGGTAATAGGTACTACCTCATCTACTTCCCATCCCACAATTTAATTAGATCCTAATCATGCAATGTGTGAGGATGGATCTAATGCAATAAAACTGGGTTGTAGAAAAGGTATGATCAAAGTGTTACTTGCCTTGCTGATGATCCGGGAGTCCTAGAGATTCGAAGTAACAAGTGGCGCAATCCGGGTAATCTATCGCAGACAAACAACAAGCATACAATAAGTACTCATCTAATGCACAGGTAAAACTCGAACAAGAGATCGAACCAGAAAGTTCAACTTAAGAACTCCGGTTGCAAAGAGAGAAAGAACCGAACAAAGAAACCGAAAACAAACGGCGGAAAAACAACTCGGTTCTAGCAAGTTGAAACTAGGTCAAATTTTACCGTAGCAAAAACTTAGTTAAAGTTGATTAGACGGAACGGCGGTTTCGAAACAAAACTCCAGGCGCTTGAATCACCTGATTCCGATAAACGAGCGAGAAAATAGACTAGAAAGAAGATCGGATCTGAGATCGCGATCGCGGAATAAATCCGACGGAAAGAAAAAGAAGAATAGTTGAACGAATGGACGTTCGTTAACCTAGAAGAAATCCGGTGATCACGTTCGTTAGGACGAACGATCCGGCAAACGGTCTCTAGGCAACTAAATCGGAAAAGAAAACGAATCCGATCTAGGGTTTCGGAGAAGAAAACCGATCGTAAAACCGATCTAGAAAACCGGAACGGTTTCACGGAGCTACCTCCGGAACAATTAGAAGAAAACGATCCGATGAAAAGAATAGATGTAGCGCGGGGCTACCTCCGGCGAGGAACTCCGGCGGTGTGGGCGTGGGGCGGCGGCGGCGGTGGCAAGGTGCGGCGGCGGCGCGGGGTGTGGGGTGCGGCGCGGCGGCGATGGCACTAGGGCGGCGCGCGGGTGAGGTGCGGTGTGCTTGGGGCTTTGGTTTGATGAGGATTTAGAGGGGGGTGTGGGAGTATTTATATTGGGGAGGGGAGGATTTACTTGGAGTAGAAGACAAGGAATTGGACTAGCAATAGGAAAGAAAAGAGGGAAAAAGATCTAGAAAAAAAACGAAAGTAGGACAAAGTCCTACTAGGAAACGGAAGAGGCAACGGCGGCGGCCTCCCTGGCGTCTTGCGCCTGGGCGCCTGGTGCGCTCGCGCAGGCGATGGCCTGGCCTCTGGCCGGCCGGCTGGGTTGCTGGGCCTTTGGCCCAGCGCTCGGGATATTTGTTTTAAATCGGTTCCGCGCTCGGAAAAAAAACGAGATCTAAACGAACTCCAAATCTAATAAAGTAAAATTTCCCCGACTCCTAAAAATGAGTCGAACAAAATGAACTTTTCTCCGGGCCTAAAATGCAAATTTTGAAAACACGCATTTTCCCTATCCAAATAAAAGGAAAATAAAACTCCGACAAAACCAATGATCCTTTCTTCAAAATTTGAGAAGACTCAAATATGAAAGTAACGAAATCTCCAACTCTCTCCGAGGGTCCTTGAGTTGCGTGAAATTTCTAGGATCAACCAAAATGCAAGAAAATATGATATGCATGATGATCTATGTGTATAACATTCCAAATTGAAAATTTGGGATGTTAAAAATCTCTTCCCTCTAAACCCATCAGATGCCTCCGAGACATAACCCCGGATTTGTCTTCCCACCGGAGCTCACTCAGTTGATCCAGTAGCAGAATGCCTTGATGCAGTTGTTAGTTCAGAACCAAGGGAACAACAACAATAACAACAACCCTCCGCCACCACCTCCAGTTGACAACTTAGCCCATTTTCTGAGGTTACAGCCGCCGGTGTTTTCTAGTAGCACCGAGCCCATAGTTGCAGATGACTGGCTACGCAGGATTAGAAGGGAGTTAACAACTGCTGGTTGCACAAATGCGGAGAAGGTGCGTTTTGTCGCACACCAATTGGATGGACCCGCAGCTGCATGGTGGGAGAATTACACAACCACTTTTCCTATAGCAAATGTTACTTGGGAGCATTTTTAGCAACCTTTCCGCATAGCCCATGTCTCAACTGGAGCTATGAGCATGAAGAAGCGTGAGTTTCGCAACTTACGACAGGGGAATCGTACTGTAGCTCAGTACATGGATGAGTTTAGTAAGTTATCTCGCTATGCCCTAGATGATGTGGCCACGGATGCCGCGAAGCAGGAGAAGTTTATGGAAGGGTTGAATGATGAGATGAGCATGCAGTTAATGGTGGCAACATTCAACAACTACCAGGAGTTGGTAGATAAGTCTCTTATGATTGAAGGGAAGCAGCATCAGATTGAGAGCCGCAAGAGGAAGTATGGACAAGGGAAGTACAATATAGGAGCATCACAGAAGACTCGTTTTACCCCGAACTCGGGAGGATACACCCATAACCATGGAGGCCACACCCACAATGGCGGAAGTTCTCATAACCACAATGGCCGAAAGAATGGGAATGGGAATGGAGCGAGTAGCAATTAGAACCGCTCTAACCCAGCAACACCTGCCAAGAAGGACCAGAGTCACGTTACCTATTTCAAGTGCGGGAAGACTAGGCACTACGCCAATGATTGTTCAGAGTTGAAGAATGAAAATGGTAATGGAAGCTCAGGGAAGAAGCCCAACCCTTTCAACAGGGGACAAGTGAACCACGTGAACATGGAGGAGGTTGAAGAGCATCCAGATGCGGTGATCGGTAAGTTTTTGGTTAAGTCATTTACCGCTCTCATTCTTTTTGATACTGGTGCATCGCATTCATACATTTCAAGGGGATTTGTAGACAAGTTTAAGTTACCCACCTTAGCCCTTAGGACACCCTTGCTAGTGAGCTCACCAGGTGCAGAGTATATGGCTACCTGATGGTGTGACCAGATACCTTTAACCATTGGCAACCATGTTTTCCCCTCAGACCTAATAATTTTGGAATCCCAAGGATTGGATGTGATACTGGGTATTGATTGGTTAACGAAGTATGAAGGAAACATTGATTGCGCTAGTAGGTCAATTCTACTCACCACCCCGGAGGGAAAAAGGATTAAGTATGTATCCACGCATACTCCTAAGAGTACTCACCTAAATTCTCTCATGGGAGTTGTTCAGGAAGAAGTGCCTGTAGTGAAGGATTACCTGGATGTATTTCCAGAGGAATTACCAGGCATGCCCCCGGATCGAGACATTGAGTTTATGATAGAGTTATTTACAGGCACCGGACCGATATCGAAGAGACCGTATCGGATGCCCGCGAATGATCTGGAGGAGATTAAGAAGCAGATCAAGGAGTTATTGGAGAAAGGTTACATTCGACGAAGTTCATCACCCTGGGGAGCCCCAGTGCTCTTGGTTGAAAGAAAGATAAGTCTCTAAGAATGGTTGTTGATTATCGGGCATTGAATGAAGTGACGATCAAGAACAAGTACCCACTGCCGATGATCAATGATTTGTTTGATCAGTTGCAAGGAGCTAAAGTGTTTTCGAAGATCGACCTGCGATCAGGATATCACCAGCTAAAAATCCAAGAACAGGATATACCTAAGACAGCCTTCACCACAAGGTACGGGCTATATGAGTACACGATTATGTCATTTGGATTGACTAATTCCCCTGCCTATTTCATGATCATGATGAATAAGGTATTCATGGAGTTCTTGGATAAGTTTGTTGTGGTGTTTACTGTTGATATTCTGGTATACTCGAAGAATGAAGAGGAGCACAAGGAGCATCTGTGTTTAGTTCTCGAGAAGCTCAGGGAACATCAGTTGTATGCCAAGTTCAGCAAGTGTGAGTTTTGGCTGAAGGAAGTAGGATTCCTTGGACATGTTATATAAGGAGAAGGTATAGCAGTAGACCCTACCAAGGTTAAGTTAGTCACTAAGTGGTTGGAACCCACCTCAGTGGGAGAGATCCGCAGTTTTCTAGGACTCGCAGGATATTATCGGAGATTCATTGAGAATTTCTCTAAGATTGTGAAGCCCATGACGGAGTTGTTGAAGAAGGACACTAAGTTCAAATAGATGGAGGAATGTGAGGCAAGTTTTCAGGAGTTGAAGAAACATTTGACTATGGCCCCAGTGCTGATTCTGCCAGATATACGCAAGGATTTCCAAGTGTATTGCGACGCATCTCGCTTAGGACTTGGAGGTGTACTTATGCAAGACGGAAGAGTTGTTTCGTATGCCTCAGGACAACTTAGACCGCTTGAGTAGAATTATGCCACACATGATTTGGAGTTAGCAGCTGTAGTGCATGCACTCAAAACTTGGAGACATTTTCTTATTGGAAACCATTGTGATGTGTACACGGATCATAAGAGTTTGAAGTACATTTTCACATAGAAGGAGTTAAATCTCAGGCAAAGGAGATGGTTGGAGCTCATAAAGGATTATGATATGAAGTTGCACTATCATCCAGGCAAGGCCAATGTCGTAGCAGGCGCTTTGAGCCGGAAGAGTTATGCCAATACCTTAGTAACAGCAGGTTTGCCAAAGGAGTTAGCAGAAGATCTCAGGGAGCTTCATTTCGAGATTGTTCCTAGAGGTTTTTTTGCAGCGATGGAAGTTCAACCTACATTGTTGGGAAAGATCTGAGAAGCTCAGAAGGATGACAAGGAAACTTCTGAAATAAAGGAGAAGATGAGTGAAGGTAAGGCCAAAGGTTTTCGTGAGGATGAGCATGACACCTTATGGTTTGAGGACCGAGTTTATGTGCCCAATAATGCAGAGATCGAGAAGTTAATACTTCAGGAAGCTCATGACTCGCCATACTCGATACACCCCGGAAACACCAAGATGTATTTGGATTTGAAGGAACGTTTCTGGTGGACTGGTATGAAGAAGGATATTGCCGAGTATGTAGCCATATGTGATGTATGTCAGAGAGTGAAGGCAGAACATCAGAAGCCAGCAGGATTACTGCAGCCTATGCCGATACCCGAATGGAAGTGGGATAAGCTTGGCATGGATTTTATCACCGGATTACCCAGGACCCGATCGAGATATGATTCTATATGGGTATTAGTGGACCGCTTGACCAAAGTAGCTCACTTTATCCCCGTGAAGACCACTTATACTAGTGCGAAGTTGGCCAAGATATGTATGACCAGGATCGTATGTCTGCATGGAGTTCCAAGGACCATTGTATCAAATAGAGGAACGTTGTTTGCTTCAAAGTTTTGGCACCAGCTGCACCAGACTTTGGGAACCAGACTAGAGCTCAGTACAACCTTCCATCCGTAGACAGATGGACAGACCGAGAGAGTCAACCAGATTCTGGAGGACATGTTGAGAGCCTGTGCGTTAGATTATGGATCTAGTTGGGACGACAACTTGCCCTACGTGGAGTTCTCATACAACAATAGTTACCAGGCTAGTTTGAAGATGGCACCGTTCAAAGCCCTGTATGGACGAAGGTGCAGGACACCGTTAATGTGGGATGAAGTTGGAGACCGTCAGTTGTTTGGACCAGATTTGATTAAGGAGTCCGAAGAGAAGGTTAAACTGATTCGAGATAGACTGAAGGTAGCTCAGTCCAGACAGAAGAGTTATGCAGACTCAAAGCGCAAGGAGGTAGTCTCTAAAATCGGAGACAGAGCATATCTCCATGTGTCACAGCTCAGAGGAGTTAATCGATTTGGAGTCAAGTGAAAGTTAGCTTCGAGATTTGTAGGACCATACTGAGTTTTGGAACGTATGGGAGAGGTAGCCTACAAGTTGGAGTTACCCGAAGGAATGTGAGAAGTTCATGATGTGTTTCATGTTTCCCAGTTGAAGAAGTGCCATGCAGAGATGGCCGATAACCCTCTAAGAGATACAATGTGCACTGGAAGCAATTCTGTCGTGGGTTTGTCATGACAGGTGTCCTCGTGAAAGGACTTAGTCGTGGAGCCATCGCTATGGGTTAGCTTAAAGGGGTTAAACCGGACAAGGGACACGAGGGGTTTTATACTAATTCGGCCCCTTCGATGAAGGTAAAAGCCTACGTCTAGTTGTGCTTGGTATTGCTGGGGTTTCGATGACCAGGGAGCGAATCTACTTTGCCTGGCTATCGAGTTGTTGTCTGTTGTCCCTAAACCGCTGCCGTGTCGTCCCTTTATATACACAGGTTGACGCCCGACGGTTTACAGAGTCCCGAGGCCGAATCATAAACTTGTCCGGCTCAGTCTCTATCCTTCCTATCTTACAACGCAAGTTATACAATAAAGTCGGTTTACATCTACAGGTCTTAACTCGCCTTTGGGCCTTGGGCCTTCGTAAAGCGCCACCATCCTCACGTCTTCATGGGCTTCTGATCTTCTTGGTGTTAATCCGGCTACTCCTGGCCGGTTTACGTCCAGTAGTAATATCCCCAACATTAGGCCCCAGATTGGTTTGAACTTGTTCATATCAATCTTCAACACTTAGAAAAATTCTTGCCCTGGCACCTTCCAATGGATCTGGTAAACCACCATGATGTCATCCTTTCGATCCGTAGTAAACCGCCAAGATGTCATCTATTCGTTGAAGTCAAAGATACCCTTCATTAATAAATATCCAACCATCGAGGCGACATCCTTATTAACTATCCATTTTAGGATCCTCGATTCAGGCACTTGTCGCTTATCGGTTCGCCCTATAAATAGGACCAAGGGTCATTCTCTTTTTCCCCTTTGTCTCTTTCGCTTCTTCTTCCTCCTTGCAACGCCCCTGCACCCGAGCGCCGCCACCATCGTTGAACTCCGCCTCTGCCTCTCCGTTGGACGCTGCATCGACCTGGTTGCATCAGAAAAACATGGCGCGTCACCGCTACCTCAACCGTTGCGATAAGCTTCCCCTCTTTTCCCTGTAGATCCGTTAGGGTTCACGCGGGTTCCCATTGCTCTCTTCGTGTTCTTCGTCAAC
Source organism: Triticum monococcum (assembly GCA_034509565.1). Taxonomy (NCBI): domain Eukaryota; kingdom Viridiplantae; phylum Streptophyta; class Magnoliopsida; order Poales; family Poaceae; genus Triticum; species Triticum monococcum. The sequence goes on along the minus strand of CM067843.1, from coordinate 595,629,204 downwards.
GCAGTATTGTGAAACCTATTTAATATATTCCTCATAGTAATCATGAAACTCCTTATCTAAATCATTTGATCCAATCTTTAAATACATTGTAACTTGATCTGGACCTTTCATGAACTACTTTGGGACCAAGTTCTTGAGTCTTAGTATTTTTCCTTTTCCTGGCTTATGGTAGATCCAAAATTTCAACGCAGTCTTGTGAAACCTGTTTTACTTTACTTAGTCATTCTTGCCTTAGATCTGTACGTTCCGCATCACATAGATGGTTTACGCTTGTAAAAAGCAATCTATTATATACCATTAGTCCCCTTGTAAACCGGCAATCCCTTTATCTCCGTCATCATACTCTGGTTTAATAGCATGTATATACCTCTGCTTCTGCTTATTGCTTTGTCATTTATAATTGTATCATCCTTCGATTTACCAATTTCATATACTTGGATTCCTCTGTCCTATTGTACCTTATGCATCACTATGAATGAATTGTAAACCGGCATTTCTTTCCAGCTTTTCATTTGCAATCGCCAAGCAGTTTTATTCCTGCAACTAGGCTCCCTCCCAGGTTACCGAGGAGCAACTGAATGGAATGGTCAAGATTGGAACCTTACCAAAGAAGAATGAGATCTGGTGGCGCGTTCCTGGGCCGGAAAATCCTCCCACCCCTAAGCAGGGTGAGGTAGTTGAAGGAAATATGCCCTAGAGGCAATAATAAAGTTATTAATTATTTCCTTATTGCATGATAAATGTTTTATTATCCATGCTAGAATTGTATTAACCGGAAACATAATACATGTGTGAATACATAGACAAACAGAGTGTCACTAGTATGCCTCTACTTGACTAGCTCGTTAATCAAAGATGGTTATGTTTCCTAACCATGGACAAAGAGTTGTTATTTGATTAACGGGATCACATCATTAGTTGAATGATCTGATTGACATGACCCATTCCATTAGCTTAGCACCCGATCATTTAGTATGTTGCTATTGCTTTGTTCATGACTTATACATGCTCCTATGACTATGAGACTATGCAACTCCCGTTTGCCGGAGGAACACTTTGTGTGCTACCAAACGTCACAACGTAACTGGGTGATTATAAAGGAGCTCTACAGGTGTCTCCAAAGGTACATGTTGGGTTGGCGTATTTCGAGATTAGGATTTGTCACTCCGATTGTCGGAGAGGTATCTCTGGGCCCTCTCGGTAATGCACATCACTTAAGCCTTGCAAGCATTGCAGCTAATGAGTTAGTTGCGAGATGATGTATTACGGAACGAGTAAAGAGACTTGCCGGTAACAAGATTGAACTAGGTATTGGATACCGACGATCGAATCTCAGGCAAGTAACATACCGATGACAAAGGGAACAACGTATGTTGTTATGCGGTCTGACCGATAAAGATCTTCGTAGAATATGTAGGAGCCAATATGGGCATCCAGGTCCCGCTATTGGTTATTGACCGGAGACATGTCTCGGTCATGTCTACATTGTTCTCGAACCCGTAGGGTCCGCACGCTTAAGGTTTCAATGACAGTTATATTATGAGTTTATGAGTTTGGATGTACCAAAGGAGTTCGGAGTCCCGGATGAGATCGGGGACATGACGAGGAGTCTCGAAATGGTCGGGACGTAAAAATTGATATATTGGACGACTATATTCGGACATCGGAAAGGTTCCGAGTGATTCGAGTATTTTTTGGAGTACCGGAGAGTTACGGGAATTCGCCGGGAGAAGTATTGGGCCTTATTGGGCCATACGGGAAAGAGAGAGGGGCTGCCTAGGGCAGGACGCACGCCCCCCCAAGGCCTAGTCCGAATTGGACTAGGGGGAGGGGCTGCGCCCCTTCCTTGTTTCCTACTCCTACTACATGGAAGGACTCCTAGTTGGACTAGGAAAGGGGGAATCCTACTCCCGGTGGGAGTAGGTCTCCTCTAGGGCGCGCCATAGAGAGGGCCGGCCCTCCTTTCCTCCACTCATTTATATACGAGGGCAGGGGGCACCCCATAGACACACAAATTGATCCACGTGATCATATTCTTAGCCGTGTGCGGCGCCCCCTCCCACCATAATCCTCAATAATATTGTAGCGGTTCTTAGGCGAAGCCCTGCGACAGTAGTACATCAAGATCGTCACCACGCCATCGTGCTGAAGGAACTCTTCCCCGACACTTTGCTGGATCGGAGTCCGGGGATCGTCATCGAGCTGAACGTGTGCTAGAACTCAGAGGTGTCGTAGTTTCGGTGCTTGATCGGTCGGGCCGTGAAGACGTACGACTACATCAACCGCGTTGTGCCAACGCTTCCGTTGTCGGTCTACGAGGGTACGTAGACAACACTCTTCCCTCTTGTTGCTATGCATCACCATGATCTTGCGTGTGCGTAGGAAATTTTTTGAAATTACTACGTTCCCCAACAGTGGCATCTGAGCCTAGTTTTTTATGGTTTGATGTTATATGCACGAGTAGAACACAAGTGAGTTGTGGGTGATATAAGTCATACTGCTTACCAGCATGTCATACTTTGGTTCGGCGGTATTGTTGGATGAAGCGGCCCGGACCGACATTACGCGTACGCTTACGCGAGACTGGTTCTACCGCCGTGCTTTGCACACAGGTGGCTGGCGGGTGTCAGTTTCTCCAACTTTAGTTGAACCGAGTGTGGCTACGCCCGGTCCTTGCGAAGGTTAAAACAGCACCAACTTGACAAACTATCGTTGTGGTTTTGATGCGTAGGTAAGATTGGTTCTTGCTTAAGCCCGTAGCAGCCACGGAAAACTTGCAACAACAAAGTAGAGGACGTCTAACTTGTTTTTGTAGGGCATGTTGTGATGTGATATGGTCAAAACGTGATGAGATATAAGTTGTTGTATGTGATGATCATGTTTTGTTGAAGTTATCGGCAACTGGCAAAAGCCTTATGGTTATCTCTTTATTGCATAAGATGCAAGCGCCAAATAATTGCTTTACTTTATCGCTATGCGATAGCAATAGTTGCAAGAGCAATTGTTGGTGAGACAACCATGTGACGACACATTGATATAGATCAAGATGATGGAGATCATGGTGTCATGCCGGTGACGATAGAGATCATGATAGTACTTTGGAGATGGAGATCAAAGGCGCAAGATGATGATGGCCATATCATGTCACATATTTTTGATTGCATATGATGCTTATCTTTTTATACATCTTATTTTGCTTAGTTTGACGGTAGCATTTTAAGATGATCTCTCACTAATTATCAAGAAGTGTTCTCCCTGAGTATGCACCGTTGTGAAAGTTCTTCGTGCTGAGACACCACATGATGATCGGGTGTGATAGGCTCTACGTTCAAATACAACGGGTACAAAACAGTTGATTTGGACATGGTTTAGTTGATTTGGATCACGTGATCACTTAGAGGATTAGAGGGATGTCTATCTAAGTGGGAGTTCTTAAGTAATATGATTAATTGAACTTAAATTTATCATGAACTTAGTCCTGGTAGTATTTTGCAAATTATGTTGTAGATCAATAGCTCGCGTTGTTGCTTCCCTGTGTCTATTTTGATATGTTCCTAGAGAAAATTGTGTTGAAAGATGTTAGTAGCAATGATGCGGATTGGATCCGTGATCTGAGGTTTATCCTCATTACTGCATAGAGGAATTATGTCCTTGATGCACCGCTAGGTGATAGACCTATTGCAGGAGCAGATGCTGACGTTATGAACGTTTGGCTAGCTAAATATGATGACTACTTGATAGTTTAGTGCACCATGCTTAACGGCTTAGAATCGGGACTTCAAAGACGTTTTGAACGTCATGGACCATATGAGATGTTCCAGGAGTTGAAGTTAATATTTCAAGCAAATACCCGAGTTGAGAGATATGAAGTCTCCAACAAGTTCTATAGCTAAAAGATGGAGGAGAATCGCTCAACTAGTGAGCATGTGCTCAGATTGTCTGGGTACTACAATCGCTTGAATCAAGTGGGACTTAATCTTCCAGATAAGATAGTGATTGACAGAATTCTCTAGTCACCATCACCAAGTTAGTAGAACTTCGTGATGAACTATAGTATGCAAGGGATGATGAAAACGACTCCCGAGCTTTTCATGATGATGAAATCGATGAAGGTAGAAATCAAGAAAGAGCATCAAGTGTTGATGGTTGACAAGATCACTAGTTTCAAGAAAAGGGCAAAAGGAAAAAGGGGAACTTCAAGAAGAAGACCAAGCAAGTTGTTGCTCAAGTGAAGAAGCCCAAGTCTGGTCCTAAGCCTGAGACTAAGTGCTTCTACTGCAAAGGGACTGGTCACTGGAAGCGGAACTACCCCAAGTGATTGGCGGATAAGAAGGATGGCAAAGTGAACGTAAGTATATTTGATATACATGTTATTTATGTGTACTTTACTAGTGTTTATAGCAACCCCTCAGTATTTGATACTAGTTTAGTTGCTGATTAGTAACTCGAAATGGGAGTTGCAGAATAAACAGAGACTAGTTAAGGGTGAAGTGACGATGTGTGTTGGAAGTAGTTCCAAGATTGATATGATCATCATCGCACACTCCCTATAATTTCGGGATTAGTGTTGAACCTAAATAAGTGTTATTTGGTGTTTGCGTTGAGCATGAATATGATTTGGTCATGTTTATTGTAATACGGTTATTCATTTAAGTAAGAGAATAAATTGTTGTTCTGCTTACATGAATAAAACCTTATATGGTTACACACCCAATGAAAATAGTTCGTTGGATCTCGATCGTAGTGATACACATAATCATAATATTGAAACCAAAAGATGCAAAGTTAATAATGATAGTGCAACTTATTTGTGGCACTGCCGTTTAGGTCATATTGGTGTAAAGCACATGAAGAAACTCCATGCTGATGGGTTTTGGAATCACTTGATTATGAATCAGTTGATGCTTGCGAACCATGCCTCATGGGCAAGATGACTAAGACTCTGTTCTTCAGAACAATGGAGCAAGCAACAGATTTGTTGGAAATCATACATACTGATGTATGTGGTCCGATGAATATTGAGGCTCGCGACAGGTATCATTATTTTCTGATCTTCACAGATGATTTGAGCAAATATGAGTATATCTACTTGATGAAACATAAGTCTGAAACATTTGAAAAGTTCAAAGAATTTTAGAGTGAAGTGAAAAATCATCGTAACAAAAAAAAATAAAGTTTCTACGATTTGATCATAGAGAAGAGTATTTGAGTTATGAGTTTGGCCTTCAGTTAAAAACAATGTGAAATAGTTTCACAAATTCATGCCACCTGGAACACTACAGCATAATGGTGTGTCCGAATGTCATAACCGTACTTTATTGGATATAGTGCAATCTATGATGTTTCTTACCGATTTACCACTATCATTTTGGGGTTATTCATTAAAGACAGCTGCATTCACGTTTAAAAGGGCACCATCTAAGTCCGTTGAGACGACACAATCTGAACTGTGGTTTGGCAAGAAACCAAAGTTGTCGTTTCTTAAAGTTTGGGATTGTGATGCTTATATGAAAAGGTTTCATCCTGATAAGCTCAAAACCAAATCGGAGAAATATGTCTTCATAGGATACCCAAAGGAAACAGTTGGGTACACCTTCTATCACAGATCCGAAGGCAAGACATTCGTTGCTAAGAATGGATCCTTTCTAGAGAAGGAGTTTCTCTCGAAAGAAGTGAGTGGGAGGAAAGTAGAACTTGATAAGGTAATTGTACCTTCTCCCTTATTGTAAAGTAGTTCATCACAGAAATCTGTTCCTGTGACTACTACACTAATTAGTGAGGAAGCTAATGATAATGATCATGTAACTTCAGATCAAGTTACTACCGAATCTCGTAGGTTAACCAGAGTGAGATCCGCACCAGAGTGGTACGGTAATCCTGTTCTGGAAGTCATGTTACTAGATCATGAAGAACTTGCGAACTATGAGGAAGCGATGATGAGCCCAGATTCCGCAAAATGGTTTGAGGCCATGAAATCTGAGATATGATCCATGTATGAGAACAAAGTGTAGACTTTGGTTGACTTGCCCGATGATCGGCAAGCCATAGATAATAAATGGATCTTCAGGAGGAAGACGGACACGGATAGTAGTGTTACTATCTACAAAGCTAGAATTGTCGCAAAAGGTTTTCGACAAGTTCAAGTTGTTGACTACGATGAGAGTTTCTCACTTGTATCGATGCTTAAGTCTGTCCAAATCATGTTAGCAATTGCTGCAATTTTATGAAATCTGGCAAATGGATAAACAAAACTACATTCCTTAATGGATTTAAAGAAGAGTTGTATATGATACAACCAGAAGGTTTTGTCAATCCTAAAGGTGCTAACAGAATATGCAAGCTCCAGCGATCCATCTATGGACTGGTGCAAGCATCTCGGAGTTGGAATATATGCTTTGATAAGTTGATCAAAGCATATAGTTTTATACAAACTTGCGGTGAAGCCTGTATTTACAAGAAAGTGAGTGGGAGCACTACAGCATTTCTGATAAGTATATGTGTATGACATATTGTTGATCGGAAATAATGTAGAATTATTCTGCAAAGCATAAAGGAGTGTTTGAAAGGATTTTTTCAAAGAAAGACTTTGGTGAAGCTGCTTACATATTGAGCTTCAAGATCTATAGAGATAGATCAAGACGCTTGATAAGTTTTTTCAATGAGTACATACCTTGACAAGATTTTGAAGTAGTTCAAAATGGAGCAGTCAAAGAAAGAGTTATTGCCTGTATTACAAGGTGTGAAATTGAGTAAGACTCAAAACACGACCACGACAGAAGATAGAAAGAGAATGAAAGTCATTCCCTATGCCTTGGCCATAGGTTCTATAAAGTATGCCATGCTGTGTACCAGATCTATTGTATACCCTACATTGATTTTGGCAAGGGAGTACAATAGTGATCTAGGGGTAGATCACTGGACAACGGTCAAAATTATCCTTAGTGGAATAAGGATATGTTTCTCAATTATGGATGTGACAAAAAGGTTCGTCGTAAAGGGTTACATCGATGCAAGTTTTTGACACTGATCCAGATGATTCTAAGTCTCAATCTGGATACATATTGAAAGTGGGAGCAATTAGCTAGAGTAGCTCCGTGCAGAGCATTGTAGACATAGAATTTTGCAAAATACATACGGATCTGAACTTGGCAGGCCCGTTGACTAAATTTCCCTCACAAGCAAAACATGATCACTCTTTGGGTGTTAATCACATAGTGATGTGAACTAGATTATTGAATCTGGTAAACCCTTTGGGTGTTAGTCACATGGAGATGTGAACCAATCACATAAAGATGTGAACTATTGGTGTTAATCACATAGCGATGTGAACTAGATTATTGACTCTAGTGCAAGTGGGAGACTGAAGGAAATATGCCCTAGAGGCAATAATAAAGTTATTAATTATTTCCTTATTTCATGATAAATGTTTATTATCCATGCTAGAATTGTATTAACCGGAAACATAATACATGTGCGAATACATAGACAAACAGAGTGTCACTAGTATGCCTCTACTTGACTAGCTCGTTAATCAAAGATGGTTATGTTTCCTAACCATGGACAAATAGTTGTTATTTGACTAACGGGATCACATCATTAGTTGAATGATCTGATTGACATGACCCATTCCATTAGCTTAGCACCCGATCATTTAGTATGTTGCTATTGCTTTCTTCATGACTTATACATGTTCCTATGACTATGAGATTATGCAACTCCCGTTTGCCAGAGGAACACTTTGTGTGCTACCAAACGTCACAACGTAACTGGGTGATTGTTGGGTTGGCGTATTTCAAGATTAGGATTTGTCACTCCGATTGTCGGAGAGGTATCTCTGGGCCCTCTCGGTAATGCACATCACTTAAGCCTTGCAAGCATTGCAGCTAATGAGTTAGTTGCGAGATGATGTATTACGGAACGAGTAAAGAGACTTGCCGGTAACGAGATTAAACTAGGTATTGGATACCGACGATCGAATCTCAGGCAAGTAACATACCGATGACAAAGGGAACAACGTATGTTGTTATGCGGTCTGACCGATAAAGATCTTCGTAGAATATGTAGGAGCCAATATGGGCATCCAGGTCCCGCTATTGGTTATTGAACGGAGACATGTCTCGGTCATGTCTACATTGTTCTCAAACCTATAGGGTCCGCACGCTTAAGGTTTCGATGATAGTTATATTATGAGTTTATGAGTTTTGATGTACCGAAGGAGTTCGGAGTCCCAGATGAGATCGGGGACATGACGAGGAGTCTCGAAATGGTCAAGACGTAAAAATCGATATATTGGACGACTATATTCGGACATCGGAAAGGTTCTGAGTGATTCGAGTATTTTTTTGGAGTACCGGAGAGTTACGGGAATTCGCCGGGACAAGTATTGGGCCTTATTGGGCCATACGGGAAAGAGAGAGGGGCTGCCTAGGGCAGGCCGCGCCCCCCCCCCCAAGGCCTAGTCCGAATTGGACTAGGGGGAGGGGCTGCGCCCCTTCCTTGTTTCCTACTCCTACTACATGGAAGGACTCCTACTTGGACTAGGAAAGGGGGAATCCTACTCCCGGTGGGAGTTGGACTCCCCTAGGGCGCGCCATAGAGAGGGCCGGCCCTCCCCTCCTCCACTCCTTTATATACGGGGGCAGGGGGCACCCCATAGACACACAAGTTGATCCACGTGATCATATTCTTAGCCATGTACGGCGCCCCTGCCACCGTAATCCCCGATAATATTGTAGCGGTGCTTAGGCGAAGCCCTGCGACAGTAGTACATCAAGATCGTCACCACACCGTCGTGCTGACGGAACTCTTCCCGACACTTTGCTGGATCGGAGTCCGGGGATCGTCATCGAGCTGAACGTGTGCTAGAACTCGGAGGTGCCGTAGTTTCGGTGCTTGATCGGTCGGGCCGTGAAGACGTACGACTACATCAACCGCATTGTGCCAACGCTTCCGCTGTCGGTCTACGAGGGTACGTAGACAACACTCTCCCCTCTCGTTGCTATGCATCACCATTGTCTTGCGTGTGCATAGGAAACTTTTTGAAATTACTATGTTCCCCAACAGTAGTTGTGTTTGTTGATCATATAGGCCGTGGTTTCAAACCGCCCAGGTCAAAGTTTTTCCGGGATGTGCTTGCCAGCTTTCAACTCCACCCTCAAGATATTGGACCCAACTCGGTATCCAATATATGCAACTTTCAAGTTTTCTGTGAAGCGTACCTCCAAGAAGAGCCAACTGTGGAGCTGTTCCGGGATTTCCTCCATCTGAACCGGCGCACCGAATTTGTAGACGGACCCAATACTGAACTCGGTGGCGTCTCCATTCAAAAAAGAAAAGAGGTTGAATTTACTCACGCCAAGCTGCACAGTCACCCCAAAGAGTGGAATCAAACTTGGTTCTACTTTAAAGACAACTCTCCTGAAGACGAAAATCCTCTGCTGGGTTACCGGGCCCACCGGCTTGCCAATACTCATCCACTTCCACAATGCCTAAGTGCCCAGGAACGTGCCCTGTACACACCTCAACTCGCCAAGCTGAGAGCCTTCTTGGCTAATGGTTTAACAGGTGTAGACATTGTCCGTTGTTGGATATCTTGGAGCATCTTTCCGTTAAGTTGCCGCTCCGGCTTAATGTGCGAGTGTACTGGTGAAGTAGAGGACTCCCAACGTCATACCAACATTCAGCTAACCGATGAAGAGGCCACTGAGGCCGTCAAGAAGATATTGAACGAATTGGAACCTGTCTGTCGCCAAACCGGACTAGACCCCTTTTACACGCTGTCGGAGTAAATGACCACGGGTAGCCTAGCCGGCTCCCTCTAGCCCTTCTGAAAAAATTACGAGCCGATCCGGCTCTCAAGAATCCAAGACATGGGGCCGCCTTCCCCTTGCCGGTTGTCTCCTAGGCCGACTATCGGAAGGCGGCCCGACTTCAGCCCTCATGAAGAAAGCCGCGGTAGGGCCGGCTCCGAGAAGCCGGCCGCGAGAAGGCTGACTCCAAGAAGCCGACTCCCACAAAGCGGTCAAGATTGTACCCTCGAAGTCTGCATCCACATAACAGCGATGTGACGGGGCACGGCTATAGTAAAGCCTGCCACCCCCGAATCCCGGAGCACGCCTAGCACAGTGCGCCGTACGGGTGGCCATGACCCGTCCGGCGCGGCACTGTTGCCATGTCGATCTTGATGTCATCCACGACGGGCTGCCAACGCGGCCCACGGGCGGTGGGTCCCTCCGGGCCGAGAGACACCCGAAGGCGGCCAAGCCTCCCCCAGTCGGCCCAAGACGGAGCCGGCTCCCTACAGCCGACTTGCCACCTCCCTCGAAGGAGACACCCCAGTAAGGAGACAAGACGCGGTGAGGCTACAGCGATCACCTGCCGGACGGCGGCACTATAGCCACACCCACCTCGACGAAACCCTCGTCACCAGGATCGAGCAACGGTAACCAGCCACTGACAGGGCCCAGGATAGTGGGGCCTGCCTGTCGACCAAGGAGCCGGCAGCCGGCGGGACCCACCAGCCGGCGGGCCCCAGCAGCCGGCACAGAAGCCGGCGAGTGTAGACATAGACGGCTGGGCCCCACGCCCAGTCGGATTACCATTATACCCCCGGAGGGTAGGCCTATATAAACCCCCCGGGGCGCCCATGCAAAGGGTTGATCCCTGCTAGTTTTAGACACCAGATAGGGAGGAGAAGAGAGCGAGCCGTGCCCTTCTTCTTCCTCTCGCCAAACAGCTCAAGGAGTATCGTGTAGCTACTTGTTCATCTAGTGATCATGCGGAGACCCCGCAGAGCAGCAGTAGGGGTGTTATCTCCACGGAGAGCCCCGAAGCTGGGTAAGATTCGCCGGCGTGTGTGTCTTCGCCTCATCCCGTTTCCAGGCACCGACGACGTCTTACTGGCTCCCACAATGATAAGCCACCCGTTGGCATGTGTCGCACCTACCACCCGACATTTGGCGCCCACCGTGGGGCCAGGTGCACCGTCGTCCGGGGACCTGTTCTGGACGGGAACCCTCTTCCTCCTCAGCAAGCATAGCCTGCCCGGCACACCCGATGGCGCTTGCCACGACGCGCTGCAAGGCGTCACCAATGTCTGCGCAGCGAGCGGCCTCGCCGATCTCCTTGACAAGACCCTCATCTCCGGCGAGCTCGCCTCTGACGCGGGCACCGACCACCTCGTCAACCTCCTCAGCCAGCTCCACGTCTCCGGCGAGCCTGCTGTGGACTTGGAGTCGGTTGGCTCCACTGATCCGATGCCTGTCGACTCCGACACGGCCTCACTCGACACTTTCCCCACCGACGTCATGATCTACAACGACCAGCTTCCCCGGGCCGATGGCTGCGATGCTGTCACCACCGAGGTGATGGTAATCGGCCACGACGGCGCCTCTGACGAGAGCACCCACGACGCCCCGCATGCGGCGGTCCATGACTTGTCCATCCCCCTCCCGGCCGATGTCGATGCCGAAGCACTGGAGGCTCGCCGCCTCGCCCTACTCGCGGAGGGCCGGAAGCTGGCTTCCATGAGACGCCTAACTAAGGCCCACCAGTGCGAAGCCGACCGCGCCGCATTTGGCACGCTGCCCCCAGGCGGGCCTACCCGGGCCGGCGTTGTCAGACAGCGCGGCGCTGTCATCGCCAACACGCTAGGAGTCGGCCGCCCCGTCTACGCCACTCCACTCGAGAACCTGCGTGCTGCCCAGGCGGCCGTAGACGAGCTAGACGGATGGGGGGCCGAAGAACTCCCCCACATGACCAGACGCATCCAGCAGCTAATCGATGCGGCCGCGCAGCAGCACGAAGCCGACCCCCGCACGGAAAGCCCTCCCCCGTACCGAGACCACGTCGCGACGTCTCGGATGCCGACTACGGGTAAAACCCGCGCGCGGCACGAGAAAGAGCTGGCTGCCAGCTGAAGCCGAACCCGAATCTCCATCGAGCAAGACACAGAAGGCCATCCCCGGGCCGTGGAGTGGCAGGGCAACCCGCCTCCGCCTCGGCCCCGTGGGGAGAGACATCCCACCCCACCGCCTTTTGCGCATCCGACTCTCAGCGGCCGACTAGGTCGCCGCGAAGGAGTCGGCGAGAACGACGCCCGCCATCGGATCGACCACCTAGCGCGATCCCTGACGCTGGAAGAAGAAGATGATGTCGGCCCACCATGCTTTGGCCCCCGCATCCGCAACGAGCCTTTCCCCAAAGGGTTCTCGCTCCCAAGAGACACGCCCAAGTACAACGGCTCTGTGAAGCCGGAAGATTGGTTGATCGACTACTCCACGGCGGTTAGCATAGCAAACGGCAACAGGCGCGTTGCCGTGAAGTACGTGCCCCTCATGCTGCAAGGCACGACGCGGACCTGGCTCAACAGCCTCAAGCCATACAGCATCAACAGCAAGCTAGACTTCACAGAAGCCTTCGTCCGCAACTTCACCAGCACCTACAAGCAGGCTCCCAAGCCCAGACAGCTCTCCTTGCGTGTACAAGGCCCTGCCGAGTCCACTCATGACTACCACACGCGTCGGGCCAAGCTCCGCAACTCTTGCGAGGGGGTGCACGAGGTGCAAGCCATAGAATACTTCACTGCCGGGTGCCGAGAAGGCACCCTCCTCAAGCACAAGCTCCTCTGCGACGAGACGACTACCCTTGACGAGCTTCTGGTCATAGCGGACAAGTACGCCACCACCGACTACTCAATGAAGACCGAACTCCGGGTAGACGCGTCCGGGAAGGTACTCGACCCGGCGCCCAAGACGCCGGCTGGGGAATCCGGCCGATGCCCACACCAGAACGACCACAAGCGCAAGGGCCCTGTCGGTGTTCTGGGAACGGGGGTCCCTAGACTTTCCTGCCTGCGGCCTGCGGCGTGGCTCAAAGGAGGCCTAGCATGGCCCATCTTCATTGACACAAGACTCAAGACCCTCGCGAGGGGCCAAGCCTCGCAGGGCGGACGACACGGCTCATCCTCAGGCGCAGCCTCCTCAGGCTGGCTCGCGAGGAGGCGGAGAGATCAAGGCAGGGTACCTCACGAGGTGCCCATGACGCAAGCCATGACGATCGAGGGTGCCAGGCGGGCGCCAGCGCGCCTAGCGTCCTTCTTTCCTCTTTGGTGCAAAGGGGGCAAGCGCAGCCGCGGAGTACCGAGGCATCAGGCAAAGGTTGCCATTTCGGTGCAACGAGACCAAGACCAGGAGGACTACGAGATGGAGGTCACCATGGATCCCAGCAGGGCGTCACCATAGAGCCTTTGGCAGGCGAAGACCAACTTTAGTCAGGATAAGTGTACTAGATGTTCCCCTTCGAATTGGCCAATTGTTGGCGCCCTTCCCGCTCAATATTTGGGAAGAGGCCCAGGGTCTTTGCCTATAAATAGGACTAGCCACCCCCAGGACAAGAGGAGGATAATGAGGAGAGAAGAAAGGGGGGTTGATTCGTTCGGTTCGCAAGCAGAGAGAGTGAGTGAGAGAGAGAGAGAAAGATGTGGCTGAACTCCTCCTAGCAGTTCATCGCCCCAGCCAAGAACAGACCCTCGCGAGGCTGTTCTTCCTTGTATTGTTCATCATCACCAGCCCTAGGAGGCAATCCACCAACCACACACTGGAGTAGGGTATTACACCACAATGGTGGCCCGAACCAGTATAAATCTTGTGTCTCTTATGCAGTTCTTTCAGTAGTTTAGATCTTTGCGAGACGGGGAGGTAGAAGGCGTGATCTCCGCGCGCACCCTAGTGTTCGAACCTTAAGGGTCTACCAGAACCCGTGATCCGACATTTGGCGCGCCAGGTAGGGGTGCGCCGGAATTTGCCTTCCTACCGCTCCGCCTCCCATCGCATCGTCATCACCATGTTCGGCGACCAGGCGGGCAACCAAGGTCCATGGGCGGCGTGGCCCACCTGCGTGGAGCCGCCCGCCTCGGGTGACCCCACGCCCCAGGCAGCTCGTGGTCCGCAGGGCGCTGCGGGCCACGGGCGACGCGGACAGGCCTCCACAACCCTCACACCGCGGCAAGCGCGGTCGGCGGAAGGGCCTCCAATCACACCCCAACCACGACACCATACACCCTCCGGGAGCAGGCAAATTCGAGGGCCGCGCTCACGGTGGCCCTAGAGCTGCTGCGGTGCAGACTGCTGAAGGGCGGCCGCGACGTGCTGCTGGAGCGAGTGGCGGAGCTCCTGGGCTTCGCCACCTCGTGGGTGTCGGGTGGTAGGAACGACATATGCCAACGGGTGGCTTATCATTGCGGGGGCCAATAGAACATCGCCGGTGCCTGGAAACGGGATGAGGCGAAGACATGCACGCCGGCGAATCTTACCCAGCTTCAGGGCTCTCCGGGGAGATAACAACCCTACTGCTGCTCTGCGGGGTCTCCGCATGGTTACTAAGTGGACAAGTAGCTACAATGCTCCTTGAGCTGTTTTGGGTGGAAGGAGGAAGAAGGGCTCATCTCAGCCTGCTTCCTCTCCTCGTATGTGTCTAGGTCTAGAATGAGAGTCCAACCCTTTGCATGGGCGCACCGGGGGGTTTATATAGGCCTACCCCTCGGGGGTACAATGGTAATCCAACTGGGCGCGGGGCCCAGCTGTCTGTGACTATGCTCGCCGGCTTCTCCGCCGGCTTCTGGGGCCCGCCGGCTGGTGGGTCCCGCCGGCTGCCGGCTCCTGGTTCGACAGGCCGGCCCCACTGGCCAGGGCCTGGTCGGCAGCTGGTTACTGTTACTTCGTGTCGTTGACGCAGGCTTGGTCGGGGTAAGCGTGGCTACAGTAACGCCGCCCTGGCGGGCGATTACTGTAGCCCCGCCGCATCTTGTCTCCTTAATGGGCGTCTCCTTCGAGGAGGGCGGCAGGCCGGCTGCGTGAAGCCGGCCCTCTGTCTTGCCGGCTTGAGAGGAGGTGCGGCCGCCTTCGGCATCTCTCTGCCCGAAGGGGCCCACCACCTCGGGGGCCACGCTGGTGACCCATCGTGGACGGCGTCAGAGCCGTCGTGGCTACAGTGCCGCGCCGGGCGGGCCGCAGCTGCCCGCACGACGCGCTGTACCAGGCGTGCTCCGGGTTTTGGGGGTGGCAGGCTCGACTGTAGCCCCGCCCCGCTTCATCATTGCGGAGTGGACGCGTTCATTGCGGGTACGGCGTTGACTGATTTATGGGAGCCGGCTTAGCAGTAGCCGGCCTTGCTGAAGCCGGCCCTGCTGTAGCCGGCCCTGCGGCCTTCTTCAGGAGGGTGAAAAGGCGGGTCGCCCCCGAAGCCGGCCAGGAAGGTAGCCGGCTGGGGGGAGGCGGCCCAAGTATTGAGTTGTCTCATGAGCCGGATGGGCTCATAATTTTTTCTGAGGGGCCAGGGGAAGCCGGCTGGGCTACCCATAGCTATTTACCCCGACAGTGGGCTCACCCCTTCTACACCCAGCTCCCATCTCAAGCCCAGGGCGACCCGCGCGGGGGCTCCGCACGCGCCCGCGGACTCCAAGGCTACTCCGACGCCAGCGAAGCTGTCAGCACCGGACCGGCGGCGGAGCTGCCCCCGCACCCGGCCCGCGAAGAAGAAGGACTCAACGCGACCCGCCGCCCCGGAGGGTGGCCGCGCTGCCACCCTGCAGTAGGCATGACAGGTGGGACCGCGTGGCATGCGGGGCATTGCGGCGTGGCACTCGGGATGATGGCGACGGAGGAATACGTGCCCCTCATGCTGGAGCAAGGACACCCTCACGAGAGCGGACAAGGCTCGCTCCCCGGCCCAAGCTGGGGGGACGAGGTAGTGGAAGCTGAGCCCTTCCAGGAGCTCAGGGACGAACCCGTTGGCCACGCTGGAGGCAACGATTATCAGGCACCGCTAACTCTTCAGGGGCAGGTATACGCTAACCATGGATCACAGGAGGTGCAGGTCGCCTCGGCAAGCAGCTGCCTCGCTCCCACAGTCTCCTACCCCTCGGGAGGAGGGCGCAGGGGGCTGCAGGAGAGGGGCCGGGATCCGACAATACCACCGCGGCGTTCGGAGCAAGGTGTTCCCAGGAGGTAGGCCCTCTGCCGGGGAGGTGCCTCAGGGCCTGCCCCTGGCAGAGGACCCGTGGTCGTCGGGGGAACCGCTGGCGACCACTCTACCCCATCGGGCGGCATCCTGGGTTCCGGTCGTTGCTGATGGCAATAGAGTGTGGCGCAAGGCGGGCCCCCCGTTTGGCGATATGAAGCAAGGCCAGTACCTGTGAAGAAGGCCTAGTGCCTGTTAAGCTCGCCACCCCGTGACACTCTCACGTAATAATGAGTGGGGCTGTACACGCCCCGGAGTCTCAGGGGAGCCGACCTCAGGCCACGGGGCTCCCTCCCACGCCCAGTGGACACCACTTAGCTCCGCGCTGGTGAGAAGAC
The DNA here is from genome assembly GCA_034509565.1 of Triticum monococcum. NCBI lineage: Eukaryota > Viridiplantae > Streptophyta > Magnoliopsida > Poales > Poaceae > Triticum > Triticum monococcum. The sequence goes on along the minus strand of CM067843.1, from coordinate 595,612,849 downwards.
GTCCAAGACTAGATTAGGTGCCGGATGCGGCCTTTTGTCTGCTTTTCGTTGCCTTTCCCTTTGGCTGTAGCTTTCCCCCGCTGGATTTAAGTTGGATTCAAATTTGAGATTTGTGTGTGTTCAGGGAAGGGGTGCTTATTCTCGCTCGAGCCATTTCTCGCGTTCTGGTTACCACTTCGCCACAGCTGCCTCCCCTCACGAGCCCCTCTCGGGAGGATCTTCGGGTGCCTGCGGAGGTTGCCCCATTCTAGAAAAGGCCCAGAGCTTGTGAAGCAAGGCGAGTGCCTGTGAAGCTATCGTGTCCTAGAAAAGGCCCAGAGCCTGTGAAGTCACTGCGTTTAGGAAAAGGCCCAGAGCCTGTGAAGCAAGGTGAGTGCCTGTGAAGCTCACACGTTCAGGAAAAGGCCCAGAGCCTGTGAAGAAGGCCAACGCTTGTGAAACTCCCCGCCGGCGACACTCTGGTATCCAACGGATTCAACTAAAGAACACCAAGGGCGTCACGCCCTCCCACAGGCTGCTTCGGGGCTTGCGCGAAACAAAGGTAAACCAGCCAGCCACCAGGCGCGGGCGCTCGTGCAATATGACAACTATTAATATGCTGAACACGGGTTTTACATGAGGGGCTCCCCCTCCCAGAATGCTCTCACAAGCCATCAGGAAAAAAACCTGAGTTCTATTCATGCAGGGTGAAAAAGACAGGAGCGATACACACTCAGTCGGACCAATCCCCCAATGCATCCCCGGAAGCACCTCCCGAGCCTTCGCTGGGGTCGCCGAATCCGCCATCGTCGTGTGCGTCACCGCCAGTGGCGTCAGGGCCGCTCGCCGTGCCGCCCTCGTTAGCACCCACGATCACGTCGTCGTCGTCCGAAGCGAAGGCCCTGACAAGGGCGTCCACGTTGTCTTCCACCCAGTGCGCCAGGTCACCTCGGACGGCCTGGGGGACTGGGGCAATGACAGCGTCAAAATCGAAGTGGGGGTCCATGATCAGGAGATGGCTGAAGACACGGGAGAAGGCGCGCCCGAGCAGCATGCGGCTCCTCTCTTCCACCAACCTATCGGCCCTTGTCGAACGTGCCTCCAGCTGCGTCACCACGACAGTGAAGAACTGAAGGTTGCCAGCATGGTTGGCTGTGTGCGGCTCGCCAACAGCCGCCTCACAGATGTTGCCCAAAGCCGCGCTAGCTCTCTCCCCGAGCGTGGCAAGCATGGGACCATGCACATGTTCCAGGACCTGCCGCTGAGATATCTCGTCCGCGTTCTGGCGCGCGACGCCTTCAGCCTCCTCCACCCACTGACGAAGACGGAGCATCTCAGCCTGGGAGGTGGCTAGCTCCTTTTGCACTGCCTCAAGGGTGCCCGGGAGGCGTCGACCCGCCGCGTCGCCTCATCCCGTTGGGCCCTCAGGGCTGCGGTTCTGCCCTCGGCTTCGACCCGGATCATCTCCAGTCTCTTCTTGAACTCGCGCTCGAGCTCTTGGCGCGCCATCGCCACCCGATGACCGACCTCTTCTAGGACACAAGCCCCTCGTGCCGCGACATCATCCTCCGCCTGCATCACCAAGCGCTCCCTCGTCTCCAGCCGCTCGTACTCGCGAGTGCATTCGGCGGCTTCCAGCACCAATGCTTCCTCGTGCTTCCGAAGCTCAACCGGGTCACCAGAAGCCACCTTCATCGATGCAAGGGCTGCCTCGCGCAGCTCCGCTTGCTCCTCCAACGAGTGGCACCGGGCCAAGAGCTCTCGAGCCCGTTCTTCTGCTGCTTCTCGCCGTTGGTCTGCTCCCCGGGCCTCCTCAGCAGCCTGGGATCGGGCCGCCCGGGAGGCCTCCAGCGACGCCTTCGCCTCTTCGTCATCGAGGTCGCGCTGATGACGCGCGAGGGCAATGGCGGCCTCTAGCTCGCGCCTCTCTGCGGCCAGGCGTAGGCCCTCGGCCTCCAGGCGCGGGTCTTCGTCAGCAAGCTCCTCCCCAAGCAAGTTCACCGCGTCGGTCGCTCTTCGAAGGAACCCTTGGCGGCGAGCGTGGCGCTCCCGGGCGCGCTCAAGCACGTCTTCCACACCATCATCCGCCCCAAGCAAGCGCCGGGGGCCGCGAATCATCGTTCCTCCTCCGAGCAGGGGCCTGGGGGCTGGCGCCCTCGCGATGGCCGGGCGCGCCGCACCAGAAGCCAGGTTTAGGGCCAGCCCGTCTCCAGATGAAGGGCGCAGGAGGCGCCTCAACCAGTCGCAGTCCCCAACCAGACGAGAAGCACTCGGCATGCTGGCTAACCCCCGAGAGGGCCCGCGAAGGAAAATCACGGGGAATGGAGGGCCGCGGTGCACCTCGGGATGGTCCACCCCTTCAGACGCCCTCACCACAAGGGCAGAGCTGCTCGGAGCATTTGAGGACGGTGGAGGGGGCGAAGCCAAGGGAGGCGGCACCTCTGCTACTTCCGCGAGCCCGGGCGGAAGGGGCCTGCAGAGCAAGGATCAGTGAAAGCAACAAGAGGTTCAGGAGCCAGAGAGGAAGAAGACTTACTCGTCAGTAGCGAAGTACTTCCTGCGCTTCAGCACGCGACAAGGGAAGTCATCACCCAGGGCCTCCCTTTTCCTCCGGAGGGCCTCAAAGTCCACGCGGAAGTGCCCCAAGAGAAGAGCACAAGGATCAACCTGCGGCGAGGACGGAGCATCAGAGCGATCCACGTCCGGGGCGCCAGCCTGGCGCGTGCCGCCCATCACCTTGCCAGAAGACGCAGCTGGGGCCTCCAAGGCCCCAGCCCCGGGCGCTGGGAGCGGCTGCTTCCCACCTTCAGCCGCAGCAGCACGGGCCCCAGGAGTCGTCCCCTTGAGAGCATCACCCGGCGCTGCCATATCATCAGGAGCCCCCTCGGCTTCCAGCGCCTCCTGCCTCCCTGCTCTGCCACCTGAGGAGGAGCCGCCTTGGCCGGTCGGAAGGGCAGTCACCACCATTGGATTCTCGCGAGGTCCCTGGAGGCCGATAGGATGCAACCCCCACTCGTCAAAGGAGGGCATCTGCCTCACGAAGTCATCCCTATTCTGGCAGAGGTACAGCAGAGCTCCTCACTGCTGGATACTGCTGGGGTTGGGGTCGCCAGTCAGGACCAAGAGCACCATCCTTAGCGCCGCGGGCGTCAAGTCTTCTTCCTGAAGCCTCATGTGATCACCATGCCCGCTGAAGGCCCACATTTGACGAGAATGGCGCTGGAGAGGGGCAATGCGACGCAGCAGGAACTCCCTCACCACCTTAGGTGCTATCACATTGAGCGATCTCAAGAACGTGAAGCAGCACCGGACGAAGGCGAGCCGGGGGCTCTTAAGTGTCTACTGGCCCCAGCCTGAATTAGGTATAGCAGGCGAAGTTGGCTTCGCCAGCCGGGGGCTGGGCACCCCGGCATCGACGTACAACCACCGCTCACGGAACCCAGCTGGAGGCGGAGGGAGCTTGAAGTCAATACCCGTGGCCGCGGTCTCAGGCGTGGCGACGAAGCTCACGCACGCTGAGCATTGAGTGGGGTCGGCAAGGCTCAAAGAGAAGAAATGGCGCAGCAAGGCAACAGAAGGAGGGATGCCCATCAGCGCCTCGCAGACAATGGATTCAGGACCCAGATGGATTCAGGACCCAGATGCATCATGTGGATTTGGTAATGGGAGAGGACGGCGTTGAAGAAATCGGAGAAGGGGGGAACCAGACCCGCCCACAAGGCATCGGCAAAGCAATGAACCTCAGTGATTATCCTGTCAGTGGGGAAGTGAGACGTAGGCCAGGCCATTGTCCTCCCACACTCATTGAAGACGGTGGCCAGGGCCGGCCTGAGCTTATCCAGGCACTCTAGATTGAGTATGATTGAGCGGCCGATGGTGGGGGCCACCAATAGCGGCGGGCGAGATGAAGACGCGGGCTTCTTCCCTTTATCTTTCTTCGTCGGAGCCATGGCGGTGGACAAGAGAAGGGAAGTGTGAGATGGGATTGGAGGCGAGAGTCAAAGTTCGAAGGGAGGAAGAACAAGGGACGTTCGAGCAACAGGAAGAGGGGCGGCTATGTACAACTGCGGGGCAACCTAACAGGGCACAAAATAAGGGAGCGTGGGCGAACGGTACCGCCCACGTCAAATCAACCGCCACGCGGCGCCCAAGGCCGCAGGCTGTTAGGGCCCGCAGCGCTTCGCCCTTGCCCTTTCGCCTCTCGGCACGGCCAAGTCCATGCATGCCTTGGGCCCAGGGGCTACTGTCGGCGTTCTGGGAACGGGGGTCCCCAGACTTGCCTGGCTGCGGCCTGCGGCGTGGATCAAAGGAGGCCCAGCATGGCCCATCTTCATCGACACAAGACTCAAGACCCTTGCGAGGGGCCAAGCCTCGTGGGGTGGATGACACGGCGCATCCTCAGGCGCAGCCTCCTCAGGCTGGCTCGCGAGGAGGCGGAGAGATCATGGCAGGGTACCTCACGAGGTGCCCATGACGCAAGCCATGACGATCGAGGGTGCCAGGCGGGCGCCAGCACGCACAGCGTCCTTCTTTCCTCTTTGGTGCAAAGGGGGCAAGCGCAGCCGCGGAGTACCGAGGCATCAGGAAAAGGTTGCCATTTCGGTGCAACGAGACCAAGACCAGGAGGACTACAAGACGGAGGTCACCATGGAGCCCAGCAGGGCGTCACCACAGAGCCTTTGGCAGACGAAGACCAACTTTAGTCAGGATAAGTGTACTAGATGTTCCCCTTCGAATTGGCCAATTGTTGGCGCCCTTCCCGCTCAATATTTGGGAAGAGGCCCAGGGCCTTTGCCTATAAATAGGACTAGACACCGCCAGGACAAGAGGAGGACAATGAGGAGAGAAGAACGGGGGGTTGATTCGTTCAGTTCGCAAGCAGAGAGAGTGAGTGAGAGAGAGAAATAGGTGACTGAACTCCTCCTAGAAGTTCATCGCCCCAGCCAAGAACAAACCCTCGCGAGGCTGTTCTTCCTTGTATTGTTCATCATCACCAGCCCCAGGAGGCAATCCACCAATCACACACTGGAGTAGGGTATTACACCACAACGGTGGCCCGAACCAGTATAAATCTTGTGTCTCTTATGCAGTTCTTTCAGTAGTTTAGATCTTTGCGAGATGGGGAGGTAGAAGGCGTGATCTCCGCGCTCACCCCAGTGTTCGAACCTTAAGGGTCTGCTGGAACCCGTGATCCGACAGGCCCTGTGCCGCCCTCCACCAGTCGGCAGGTGGCCATAGTCGAAGATGAGCAGCCTGAAGGGCGGCCCGCACCCAAGAAGCAGAGGGGCGGCAAGCCGGCTTGGCAGCCGGCCTTCTCCTACAAGCAAACTCTCGACGCCCCATGCAAGTAGCACAGCGGCGCGAAGCCGTCCAACCACACAACCCGGAAGTGCCACTGGCTCACCCGAATCTCCAAAGGCGAAGGGCTCGCGCCGCCTCCGCCTGCCGGTCCGCCGCCTCTGGCTCTGCAGCCGCCGGCTGCTCGGCCTGCAGTCGGAGCCGTGCACGATGAGTTCCCCGACGAGCATGCCACCTATGTCATCTTTACAAGCCATCCCGAAGACCGGCGCAGCAAACGCCGAGAGCACCAGGAAGTCAGCATGGTCGCTGCCACCCCCGCCGAGCACATGCACTGGTCAGAAAAACCTATCGGCTGGAGCCAGGCCGACCACCCAGAGGTGATGCCATCTCCCGGCTCTTATGCGCTGGTTTTGGATGCCACCCTTGCAACGGTTAGACGCGCCGCCCGTTTCTCCCGCATGCTGATAGACGGCGGGAGCAGCATCAACATCCTGTACCGTGACACCCTCGAGAAGCTGAACGTCAAGACGAAGCAACTCATGCCTACTCGGACTGTGTTCCATGGCATTGTACCCGACCTGTCCTGCACCTCCATTGGCAAAATCAAGATTGATGTACTTTTTGGGGACAAGGAGCATTTCCACCGGGAAGCGATCTGGTTTGAACTGGTGGACCTGGAGAGCCCCTACCATGCATTGCTTGGCTGGCCTGCCTTGGCCAGGTTCATGGCAGTTCCCCACTATGCATACCTCAAGATGAAGATGCTGTGCACCAAGGGCGTCATCACCATAGCCGGCGATTACAAGAAGTCCTCTGAGTGCCCGGCAGCCAGCAGCCGGCTGGCCGAGTCCCTTGTGATTGCCGAAGAAAAGAAGATATTGGACCGAGTCGTGGCCATGGCCGGCAAACAGTCGGCCTTGTCCCCCGATCCCAAGGAGTATGATGCCCAAGGATATTTCCAGCCGGCCAAGGAGACGAAGGAGATACCTCTTGACCCGGAGCACCCTGAGAGGTTTGCCGTCATCGGGGAAAACCTAAACAGCAAATAGTAAGGCGAGCTCACCGATTTCCTCCGTGAGAATCGAGATATCTTTGCATGGTCCCCCAAGGACATGCCGGGTGTTGCGACGGAATTCGCCGAGCACAAGTTACACGTCCGAGAAGACGCAAAACCAGTCAAACAACCCCTCCGCCGACTGTCGGAGGAGAAAAGAAGGATTGTGGGAGAGGAGATAGCCCGGCTTCTGGAAGCCGGCTTCATTATGGAAGTTTTCTTTCCAGAGTGGCTCACCAACCCGGTCCTCGTGCTAAAGAAGAACAACAAGTGGCGCATGTGCATAGACTACACGAGCCTCAACAAGGCCTGCCCCAAAGATCCCTTCGCCCTATCGAGGATTGATCAAGTGATAGACTCCACGGCCGGATGCGAGCTGTTGAGTTTCTTGGACGCCTACTCAGGATACCACCAGATAAAGTTAGATCCGGCAGACCGCCTGAAGACCGCCTTCATCACGCCATTCGGAGCCTTCTGCTACCTGACTATGACATTCGGCTTAAGAAATGCCGGTGCCACTTTTCAGCGTTGCATGCAGAAGTGCCTCCTCAAGCAGCTCGGCAGAAATGCCCACGTCTACGTAGAAGACATTGTGGTGAAGACGGACAAGCGCGGCACCTTGCTGGAAGACCTCAAGGAAACATTTGAGAACCTGCGCCGGTTCCAAATCAAGCTCAACCCCGAGAAATGCGTGTTCGGAGTGCTAGCCGGCCAGCTCCTAGGCTTCCTGGTCTCCGAACGCGGCATCGAATGCAACCCAGTAAAGATCAAGGGCATTGAGAGAAAGCCCTCCCCCTCTACCGCCTCATGAAGAAGACCACTCACTTCGAGTGGAATGACCAAGCCGACCAAGCTTTTCACGAGCTAAAGAAGATGCTGGCCACGCCGCCTGTCCTCGCGGCGCCGACTGAGAAAGAGCCCGTGCTCCTCTACATTGCTGCAACCAGTCGGGTGGTCAGCACCGTCATTGTAGTCCAGCGCCCAAAAGAGGGCCGAGCCCAGCCGGTCCAGAGGCCGGTATACTATTTGAGCGAGGTGATGTCTACCTCAAAGAAGAACAACCCGCACTACCAGAAGATGTGCTATGGCATGTACTTCGCCGCCAAGAAGCTGAAGCCCTACTTCCAAGAGCATCCCATCATGGTCGTATGCACCGCCCCGCTGGCTGAGATCATAGGCAGTCGGGATGCATCAGGCCGGGTGGTGAAATGGGCCATCGAGCTCGCCCCCTACACGATCTTCTACCAGCCTTGCACCGCCATCAAGTCCCAAGCATTGGCCGACTTCCTCGTCTACTGGGCCGAGACCCAGTACCTGCCGCCAGCTCCCGACTCCACTCATTGGCGCATGCACTTCGATGGGTCCAAGATGCGCACCGGCTTGGGAGCCGGCGTCATCCTCACCTCTCCCAAAGGCGACAAGCTCAGATACACGCTGCAAATTCACTTTGCTGCCTCCAACAACGTGGCCGAGTACGAGGCGCTCATACACGGGCTCCGGCTTGCCAAAGAACTCGGCATTCGCCGGATCTTATGTTATGGCGACTCGGACATGGTGGTCCAGCAATCATCCGGCAACTGGGATGCCAAGGACGCAAATATGGCAAGCTACCGCTTCCTCGTTCAGCAGATCAGTGGGTACTTTGAAGGATGCGAGTTCCTCCACATACCACGAGCCGACAACGAGCCAGCTGATGCCTTGGCTCGAATAGGCTCCACTCGGCAAGCAATACCAACCGGTGTCTCTCTATAACGCCTCCTCAAGCCGTCTCCAGAATCCGATTCCATCTTCGTGTCGCCTAACCCCTATACAGCCGGGTCCGGCTCGAAGAACCAAGCGGGTGACCCGAGAACTTTGATAGTCGGCCCGGGGACATCAGCATGCGGCTCGGGGACTTCCGTAGTTACGCCCGACCCGGGGACTGCCACACCCGGCTTGGGGACTGCGGTAGTTGGCCCGGAGGCCACACCAACAAAACAGGCGACGGCCGACTCCAGCATTTCACCACCCAGCCCGCCCGCCCTGGTCGCAGTAGCCGTGTGGGCAATAGAAGAAGTCGCAGCTCCATCATGGGCTCAGTCCATCCTCAACTTCCTAATAAACCAAGATCTGCCGGCTGATGAAACAGAGGCAAGACAATTCCAACACCGAGCCGGAGCATACACAATCGTCAACCGAGAGCTCGTCAAGCGCAGTGTCACTGGAGTCCTCCAGCGATGTGTCGAGCAAGAGAAGGGCATTGCAATCCTCAGAGACATCCACCAAGGAGAATGCGGCCACCATGCGGCCTCAAGATCACTCGTCACCAAAGCTTTCCGCCATGGTTTCTTTTGGCCGGCTACTTTGGATAACGCCAAGGAGTTAGTTAAACACTGCAAAGGGTGCCAACTCTTCAGCTCCAAGCAACACATGCCGGCTTCGGCACTCAAGACAATTCCCCTCACTTGGCCCTTCGCTGTTTGGGCACTGGACATGGTGGGCCCATTCAAGACGGCGCGCGGCGGCATGACACATCTACTTGTCGCGGTGGACAAATTCACCAAATGGATTGATGTCGGCATTCTGGGAACGGGGGTCCCCAGACTTGCCTGCCTGCGGCCTGCGGCGTGGCTCAAAGGGGGCCCAGCACGGCCCATCTTCATCAACACAAGACTGAAGACCCTCGCGAGGGGCCAAGCCTTGCGGGGCGGACGACACGGAGCTTCCTCAGGCACGGCCTCATCAGGCTGGCTCGCGAGGAGGCAGAGAGATCAAGGTGGGGTACCTCGCGAGGTGCCCGTGACGCAAGCCATGAAGATCAAAGGCGCCAGGCGGGTGCCAGCCCACGCAGTGTCCTCCTTTCCTCTTTGGTGCAAAGGGAGCAAGCGCAGCCGCGGAGTACCGAGGCATCAGGCAAAGGTTGCCATTTCGGTGCAACGAGAACAAGATCAGGAGGACAACGATACGGAGGTCACCGTGGAGCCCAAGACGGCGTCATCACCAGAGCTTTGCGCAGGCGAAGACTACTTTTGTCAGGATAGCTGATACTTGCTGTCCCCCTTCAAATTAGCCCGCCATTGTTGGCTCCCTTCCCGCTCGATATTTGGGAAGAGGACCAGGGCCTCTATAAATAGGACCAGGCACCCACATAGCAAGGGGGATCAACAATCAAGAAAGGAGGCAGTAGGCAGAGAGAGAGAGAGAGAGAGAGAAAGGCGGCTGAACTCCCCCCAGCAGTTCATCGCCCCAGCCAAGAACAGACCCTCGCGAGGCTGTTCTTCCTTGTATTGTTCATCATCATCAGCCCCAAGAGGCAATCCACCCACCACACACTAGAGTAGGGTATTACACCACAACGGTGGCCCCAACCAGTATAAACCCTGTGTCTCTTGTGCAGTTCTTTCAGTAGTCTAGATCTTTGCGAGACGGTGAGGTAGAAGGCGTAATATCCGCATGCACCCCAGTGTTCGAACCTTAAGGGTCTGCCGGAACCCGAAATCCGACATTTGGCGCGCCAGGTAGGGGTGCGCCGAAATTCGTCTTCCACCGCCCCGTTCTCCTCCGACCGTCGCGTCCATGTCCGATGCTCGTCGGGCCCGCGCCGAGCGCCGGGCCGCCATCGCTTCCTGCGTCGCCCAGACGGCGCCCGTCGGCGGACGTCCTCGTCGTTCCCCGTCACTCGCCATCAATGCCGCCACCGGCCCGGCGGGGGGCGAGCAGCAAGCATCGTCTTAGCATCCATCCGTGCGCCAAGACAGCCGCACCGCTACTCCATCACTCGCACCAGTTGGTTCTTCGTCACGCGCGCTCCACGCACCCTTGGAGGCTCAAGCTGCGCTCATCACAGCGAACGAGCTTCCGTGCTACCGTCCCATTGACGACGTCTATGAAGAGTGGCTCGACCACGTCACCGAGCTCGTCCACGCCGCAGGGGGCTCTCCCGCGCCGTCCGTTCCGCTGCGCCACACCCCGCCCCGCGCGGGCAACGAAGCTCTGGGGGCGTACCAGCCGCCTCCTCTCCAAGAAGATGCCATGGCTCCAAGGCGCGTGGCCCCTGGGCGGAACCCGCTTCGTCAGGCGCCAGCGCAGCAAGAATGGAGCTGCCAAGAAATCCCTCGCCCGCAAGAGGCTGCCCGGGTGCTCCCTGCTCCAGCATGCCGCGACCCTGCTCCAGCTCCGACACGCCAAGACCCCGCGCTGCTCCTAGCTGCAGCGCGTGGGGACCCTCAAGACCAGGCTCTCCTCCAGCTGAAGCCTTTCGTGGCCACCGCAGGCTGCCGTGCCTACACCACCAAGTTGCGTAGCATCGCGTGGCCCAGCAAGTTCAAGCCAGACCTGCCTCCTCGTTACGACGGCACGACGGACCCTGCAGAGTTCCTCCAGCTCTATGAGCTGGGCATCGAAGCTGCCAGCGAGGACGAGAAGGTCATGCCGAACTAGTTTCCCATGGCGCTCAAGGAAGGAGCTCGCACCTGGCTCCTGAATCTGGCTCCAGGCACGATCTCTTCCTGGGACCAGATGCGCACCCGCTTCATCGCCAACTTCCAAGGTACTCGCGACCGTCCACCCGCCGTGAGCGACATACGCCGCATCAAGCAACAACCTGGAGAGACCCTGCAAAAGTACATCCAGCGCTTCAACAACGCGCGCCTCAAGATCCCCAAGGTGTTCGAGGAGGCCATCATCTCGGCCTTCTCCAATGGCGTGCGCGATGTCAAGATGAAGGAGGAGCTGGCGATGCATGAAGACCTGTGCACCTCCCTGGAGCTGTTCAACTTGGCGACCAAGTGCGCCAGGGCTGAGGAGGGACGCCTCTCCCTCCTCGAGCTGCCTGCCGTAGACCCAGAGGAGAAGAAGCCCAAGGCCAAGGACGTGAAGCGCAAGGGGGCTGCCATGCTCACGGCAGAACCAGACACCAAGCAGGGCAAAGATCTGCCTGAGCCCTCCAGGGGCAGCCGGTACTGTGTGTACCAGGACCTCCACACCCACAACACCAACGAATGCCAAGAACTCCGCGCCGTGCGAGAAGGAAGGATCGGCTGTCGTCCCGACCGCGCCGATCGGGGCTACGGCCGAGGAGGAGGAAGAAACATAGGCCGCTGGGAAGACCGCGGCCCGCGCCAAGGGTGGCACGTTCAACCTCGCGAGGATCGTTGGCGAGACCTGCCTCGCGAGGGGGACTGGAGGGATCAGCCTCGTGAGGATGGCCCACATGGCAATGCAGGCCTCCCTCCACTGTCGCCTCAGCCAAGGAGCAAAAAGGACCGCCATCAAGACGAAGGGGCTGGGGGCTTCCAGGAGCCACGCGCAAATCGCCTGCATCCTAGGCGGAGCTCAAGCCCCAGCCTCCCAACGCATCTTCAAGCAGTTTGCTCGCGAAGTGAATGCAGTCCTCCCCAGGCTTGAAGCAATGCGCCCTCTCAGGTGGTCGGCATGCGCCATCACATTCAGCTCAGCGGACCAACTCAAGTGTGCGGCCACAGCCGGAGTCCTCCCGATGCTTTGCTCCCCAGTCATCAGCAATGTACTGGTCACCAGGACCCTCATCGATGGTGGGGCAGGGCTCAACGTCCTGTCCGTGGAAACATTCAACAATCTCCAAGTGCCCTACGACCAGCTTCAACCAACCAAGCCCTTCTCCGGAGTCACCGACGGCTCCACGGTCCCGATTGGGCAGGTCCGCCTCCCTGTCACCTTCGGGGAACGCAACAACTACTGCACCGAGCTCATCGACTTCAATGTCGCCCACATCCGCCTGCCGTACAATGCCATCCTCGGGTACGTAGCGCTGGCCAAGTTCATGGCCGTAACTCACCATGGCTACAACGTCCTCAAGATGCCAGGAAGTGGCGGAGTCATCACGGTGCCCTGTGAAGAAAAGGATGCAGTGTGTTCCCTGGAGCGAGCCTTTCAGGCCGCGTCACTGGAAGACCCGGATCGCGGAAGTAGGAGGCTTCCCGAGACCACCCCCAAGAAGAAGAAGACATCACCCGGACCGGCCCCTCGGGAGGCGGGCCCCTCAGGGCCCGCATCTGCCCAGGGGAACCTCCTTCCATTGCATAGGAAAGCGCGCCCGGCGCCCTCCTTAGGCAGGGCTCGGGGGCTCTCCTCTGGAGGGCCACCGACCTGGCCGGGGTCACGAGGGAGGCGCTTGGGCACCACATGGAGGCGTGTTTCGAAGCACGTTTCCCTCAACAAGGAGCAAGGCAAGGAAGGTCAGACCCACAGGAGTTCGTCGAGAAGGCCATTCAAGAACTACAGGAATCAAAATTCATGAGAGGTTGCCGCTGTGTACTGGCTGTGGCTCCCCATCCAGGCGAGGATGGTGGGCTGCGCGTCTGCATCGACGTACCAGGGCTCAACCAAGTCGCCAGGATGGAGCGCCTCTGGCCCTCGCGAGTGGGGCGCTGCGGGGGTCTGCCCCACAGCTACGTTAGCATGCCTTACGGCTTGCCGAGCGCGGTTGCTACGTGCCAGCGCCTCATGAGGGTCATCATGGAGGCTCAAGAAGACAGGCGTTCCGCAGCCTTGGCGGAGATGGAGATGATTCGTGAAGAGCTACCAGTGCCTCCGGAGCCTCCCGAGGCCCCCGGGCCTGGGGGCTCGTGAGGATCGGCTTCCGCAGCCCACCGAGTCTGCTGCACCAACACCCCTTCGCCCTCGACACCCTTAGGTGATATCTTACAAGTTTCATTTCCATCTGGGAGCGCCCTCCCAGGGCTGCATTGTTCCCAAGCCGCGTGGGTCCGTCCCTGCGGTATGTATCCCTTTTATTTCATGTCGTTAGCCTGCTTTGCTGGGGGCGCCCCTCGGGCTGCATCATTCCCAAGTCGCTCGGGCCCGACCCAGCGATGTCTATCTTCCCAGCATCTGTTTGAATGAAGCCCCTCCTTCGCGGCTAATGTGTTTGATCTAGTTGCCTGCTCAACTGACGCCAACTGACGGAATTGCTCCCACAACGGCACGACGCTTGCGCATGGGTCCGTCCCTGCAACGCCGACAAACCTGAATGGCTAAGCTCTGGCCGCGGCAGCCCCGCATGGCGCCACCTCGTCAAGCCTCCAGTGCCTCACCTCCCCTCGGAAGCAACTAACGGCAGACTGATAATTTTCATGGCAACCTCTTCTTGGTTCTATGATGAGTTTACAGGATCCCCTAAGGGAGTTGCGCCAGGCGAGGCACTCGCGGCGTTCCTTTCACTCTCGTCGACGCGAACCGCTTGCACGTTAAAGGGGGGGTGCCTAAGCATCGCGACTCATGGCTCCTACTGGCTCTCCAGCCCTCACCCTCTGGCCTTGACCACGGCATCGCGACCTGGCATACCAGCGACGGCTGAGACTAGCTCGATGGCCAAGACCCGAGGACGTAGAGCAGAAAGGGGAGCAAAGGCAGGGGAGGAGGGGCACGTGAGGACCTCGCTGAGCGATTCCGCTCCTGCCGACGCGCGGACCCGACGACACACCAGGGATAATCCCCGACTCTCGAGATAAGTCACCGTCCGAAAGCACCAACTATCGAAGCACTCCCCCCCCCCCGCACCTAATGCAATTCTGTGTCAGCGACGCCGCTCTCCTTTCTCGCCGAGCGGTGGCTGCTTGGGCGCCAAAGGGGACCTCCTGAGCATCGCGACTCAGGGGCTCTTACCGGACCCCGGGTCGCTCACCTCCTGGCCTTGACCATGGCATCGCGACCCGGTATACCAGCGACGGCTGACGCCGCCTTGGGACTGGGACCTATCGATGCAGAGCACCAAGCCCTCGCGAGGTTCGAAAGGGACAACTGAGCTAAGACGGAATCAGCAACTGGCACAGCTCTACAACAAGGATTATGTATTAACAAACAGGATTACAGGCACCTAACAAGCCCCTATGGGGCGCATCTTGATTCCTCCCAGGGAACGGATCCTAAGGGATGCTAACTACACGCGCTCCTGCAAAAGATGCCATCATCAACTGTGGGCCGTCAAGCGCCGGTGCCAACCCCATCCAGATCGGGGGTGGCAACGGCCAGACGAGCCCGCCCTGCTCCAGGAGCGGTGCCGGATCGGGGGCTCGTAGCTGTTGTCACTCGTCTCCGGAGTCGCGAAGATCTCGCTGGGGTCGCTGGATCCTCCGGCGCCTCCGTCGCCTGCAGAGCCGCCAAGGGAGCGGTCGACGGGCCTGGCCCTCACCAGGGCGAGGTCCTGGCCACCTCGCCCGGGGCAGCACTCCAGCCGGCGCCCGTTCGTGTCGAAGACCTTGAAGAACATCACCGAAGCGCCGTCATACTCCAAAAGGACCGCGAAGACGCCCCTTACCCTGCAAACCCGGGCAATCTCTCTCCAGGCGCGAGTCATGTAGACTTCGCCCGGGGCAACGACCGCGACCTATGCCTCGGTCGCGAGGGTGTTGCAGCCGGCGTGCTGCAGCCAGAGCTCCAGGGGCTCCCCCGGCGGGATGATGGAGGCGAAGAAGGGAGGCAGACGGATCCAAGACTGGAGAGGAATGGCAACGTGGAGCACGAAATCTTGGGAGGAGCCCTCGGCGTAGACACCAGGAGGAACAACCCACACCTTCGTGACCCGTCGGCACCGGCGACGGCGCTGACCGCGGGGATCGGCATCGACCCCTTCGAGGCCCTCGACGTGGGCATACAAGGGAAGCGGGAACCCCGGCGGAGCCTGCTCGCACCGAGGCCTCGACACCACCTGACGGTCCTCCTCGTACCGGCCGCAAAGGGCGAGCTGTTTCTTCGGCGGGAGCGGGTCTGGTCCCTCTCGAGGGGCCTTCCCCTTCTCCGCTGCAGAGAACTGGCGAATCAGAGCCATCGCGGCAAGACGGAGCAAGGATCGGGAAGAAGGAGAAGCAAGGAGGGATGGACTGGAAGAGCACACACAGTTCCGTACTTATAGCCAGCGGAGGGCAACCGCCGGCCTCCATGATCGCAGGTAATCATGACACGATTTGCATGCAGGTACTTGTCCAACTCGCGCGATCACCGAGGTGTCGTGGGGAAGTGGAGACGCCCATGTCCAACCAACCGCCACGCGGCGCCCAAGGTCGCAGGCTGTCAGGGCCCGCGGCGCTTCGCCCTTGCCCTTTCGCCTCTCGGCACGGCCAAGTCCAGGCGCGCCTTGGGCCCGGGGGCTACTGTCGGCGTTCTGGGAACGGGGGTCCCCAGACTTGCCTGCTTGCGGCCTGCGGCGTGGCTCAAAGGGGGCCCAGCACGGCCCATCTTCATCAACACAAGACTCAAGACCCTCGCGAGGGGCCAAGCCTCGCGGGGCGGACGACACGAAGCTTCCTCAGGCATGGCCTCGTCAGGCTGGCTCGCGAGGAGGCAGAGAGATCAAGGCGGGGTACCTTGTGAGGGGCCCATGACGCAAGCCATGACGATCAAAGGCGCCAGGCGGGTGCCACCCCGTGCAGCGTCCTCCTTTCCTCTTTGGTGCAAAGGGAGCAAGCGCAGCCGCGGAGTACCGAGGCATCAGGCAAAGGTTGCCATTTCGGTGCAACGAGACCAGGATCAGGAGGACTATGATACGCAGGTCACCATGGAGCCCAAGACGGCGTCATCACCAGAGCTTTGCGCAGGCGAAGACTACTTTTGTCAGGATAGCTGATACTTGCTGTCCCCCTTCAAATTAGCCCGCCATTGTTGGCTCCCTTCCCGCTCGATATTTGGGAAGAGGACCAGGGCCTCTATAAATAGGACCAGCCACCCACATAGCAAGGGGGATCAACAATCAAGAAAGGAGGCAGTAGGCAGAGAAAGAGAGAGAGAGAGAGAGAGAGAGAGAGGAGAGAGAGAGAGAGAGAGAGAGAGAGAGAAAGGCAACTGAACTCCCCCCAGCAGTTCATCACCCCAGCCAAGAACAGACCCTCGTGAGGCTGTTCTTCCTTGTATTGTTCATCATCATCAGCCCCAAGAGGCAGTCCACCCACCACACACCGGAGTAGGGTATTACACCACAACGGTGGCCCGAACCAGTATAAACCTTGTGTCTCTTGTGCAGTTCTTTCAGTAGTCTAGATCTTTGCGAGACGGTGAGGTAGAAGGCGTAATCTCCGTGCGCACCCCAGTGTTTGAACCTTAAGGGTCTGCCGGGACCCGAAATCCGACAATTGAGGCAAAGCCGATCAAGAAGCTGAATGGGCCGACTGCAGTGACATTTATCTCAGATATAACAACTCGGTACGTCGTGCCACACAGCATCATCACCGACAATGACACAAATTTCACCAAGGGAGGCTTGGCACGTTTCTGCGCGACGCAAGGCATCGGTTGGACTTAGCGTCCGTTGCCCACCCACGGTCAAACGGCCAGGTCGAGCGAGCCAACGGCCTCATCCTTTCCGGCATCAAGCCCCGACTAGTCGTACCATTGGAATGTTCGGCCGGCTGTTGGCTCGACGAGCTGCCGGCCGTCCTCTGGAGTCTGCGCACTAGCCCAAACAAGTCAACCGGCTTCACTCCTTTCTTCCTCGTGTACGGTGCCGAGGCGGTCATCCCAACCGACATCGAGTTCGACTCGTCTCGGGTAACCATGTACACGGAGGCGGAGGCCAAGGAAGCACGAGAAGACGGCGTCGACCTGCTGGAAGAAGGATGGCTGTTAGCCCTCAGCTGGTCCGCCATCTATCAGCAGGGCCTGCGCCGCTACCAAGATCCTTCCAAGAGGGCGATCTTGTGCTCCGGCTGATCCAGCGAACAGCCGGCCAGCACAAGCTCTCAGCCCCTTGGGAGGGCCCCTTCATCATCAGCAGAGCTTTAGGAAACGACTCCTACTACCTAATCGACGCACAGAAGCCGAAGGCACGCAAGAGAGATGATTCTGGCAAGGAGTCGGAACGACCATGGAACGCCAACCTCCTCCGAAGATTTTACAGTTGAAATGCAGTATGTATCATGCTAACTTTTGTACTAAGTACGAGACAATAGGTCCCCCGAGGAGAGCTCGAGGACTGCCATCTTTTATCTATAAGTGAAGAATATTATGCTTATGACCTTGTCATTACATTCACTTTTTTCGTCCGGCACCGGGTTCGACTAGTCGGCCCGGGGACTGGCCGCCTGGAGTTATATTAGAAGTCCTACCCGCGGTCAGACAAGTAGTGTGCCGGCACCCAAGCCTTCTCTTGCCAAAAGTCGCAGTTCGAAGAACCGGCTGTCCGGCTGGCAAGAGTTAAAGGTAGGAAAGGACACCCAAACGAAAAACGGCTAGGGACTAACAGACTAATATAACAAAGGCCTGTTTTTCTCCCACCACCGACCGACTACCAGAGTAGCTGGCCGGCCGGCTTCCATTCACCTCACTTCAATCTAAGAAAGCTCGAGTACTTGCCTCCCCAAAAGGGGAAGGCGGCAAAGGAAACAGCCTAAGGATAAAAATCATACATGAATGGAAACCAAACACGCACACAATCATATTTACACAAAAGACCTTCAAAAGGCCAGCATTCAACATAGTTCGAATACACCCCCAGTGGGTGGAACTGCGCAAGTTTAATAAAAGTTGTTCAAAGGGTAACAAGCAGGAAAAGCAAGGACGGCAGATTAAGCCAGGGGAGCGACTGGCGAGTCGGGCAGGTCGGTGGAGACGGCAATGCCGGCTAGAGGAGTGGCCGGCTGGCGAACCTCAGCATGATCACCGCCTCCCGCAGAAGGCGCGCTTGCACGCGCCTCGTTGCTGGAGGCACGGTCAGGCTAAGGCTGGCTGGCTACTTCACCGGCCGGCTCAACGTCTTCGCCTTCCTTTCCTTCGTCGTCTTCGCCTTCATCGCTGGAGGCGATCTCCTCTGCCGAGTCCTCACCCGCTACCGGGTCCAGCCCAAACCACTCCTCCGGCTGTGCAACGCCATCGTCATTTATTTCAGGAGCGAAGACATTGATGTCAATGCACTCGGTGATCATCGAAGCATGCTAAGCGATAGCCGGCCACACCTCCTCCATCTCCTCGTCGGCCTCTAGCTGCCAGGTGCGCAGTTGGTCCAGGTTCAGCCCCGGATACCAGGCTCGGACGAACTCCAGCGGCCGCCCAGCTCCAAGCCGGGCTGCCGATGCTTTCCAGGCCTCGAAGCGGCCAATCGCAACCTCCAGCCAGTCGGCAGTCCGACTTGGGGTGCGGGGAATCGTCTCGCCTGGCCAGAGGGCCGCCAACACCTGCGCCCCGGCGCACTGGAGGCGGCGGAGCATATGGTGAGCCGGCTGCAGCCGGGCTTGGACCGCCAAGAGTTGCTCCTCAAGCGTCCGGCTTGCGCTCGGCGCGATTTCAGCCCCCGCCTACCGACGCGCTTTGCAAAGACGGAGTAGCCGGGAAAGTAGTGTGCATAGAGAACAAAAAGCAGCACCAGTCAGAACACAAATCAGGGGGCAAGGGGCAAGCAAGGAGTGAGGAAGGCGGCTTACCATCGATCAAATCCTCAATACGACCGAAGCCTTCGCTCAGCGCTTGCTTTATCTCAGCCCAGCCCGCCGCTTCAGTCTCGAACTTGGCCTTCAGGGCGTCCTCGCTGTCCCGCGCCTTCTTCAGGGCCGCCTTGTGGCTCTCCTCCTGGTCGGCCAACTTCTTGGCCAGACGGTCACGCTCCAGGACCAAGGCGTTGTACTCGGCTTCCTTGGCGCGAAGGGCGGCCTGCGCCCCGCTGAGCTGCCCCCTCAAGTCGGCATTGGCTCCTGCAAGCATGAAGACAACAGAAAAATCAGTAAGGAAGAAGTCGTCAAGGAAGATCCGACCGGACTGCTCAATAGTCGGCCCGAATCTCGGGGACTACACCCAGTGGGTGCGCTGACGCGCCCCCACAGGAGATGAACGAAACAAAGCACGCACTCCGGCTGCTGGTCACGTCTTCGGTTCTCCGGCCTAGCTCCTGGGCCTGGGAGTTGAAGGCAGCAGCACGGAGGTTATGATACTCCTGGAAGATCAGACAAGAGGCAAGAATAAGATAGTTGTCAGGACCTAGTAAGTTCCAAGCCGCCTGCATAGCAGCCGACTTGGAACTCGGGGACTACACCCAGTGGGTGCGGTGACGCGCCCCCACGGAAGAAATCAAAAGAGCAAAACAACCAAGGCCAGAAGACTCACCCGGATGACGGCCCGCGTCGCGAGGAAGTCTTGGGTGTATTGCTGCAGCGAGGCGGCTTGGGCTTGAAGCCGGTTCCGGACCTCCTGGGCCGCCGCGTTCAGCTTGCTCGTCCGCCAGCTGGGAGTCCACTCGGATGTGCTGGCGCTGGCCACCTCCAGGGCCTCTGCCGTCTGGCTGGCGCCCGCAGCTCGGTGCGGCTCCTGCGCGGAGGTGCCTCCCCCTGCGCGCCGGCGCATTGCTGGCTGCACCTCGAGGCCGGCTCCTGCCTCCGGCTCGCCCCCGGCCGGCTGCTCTGGCGCTGCGGCTGATTAGCCGCCTTGGCCCGCTCCAGTCGGCACCGTCTGCGGCGCCCCCTCCACGGAGACCACGTGGTCCTCCCTCCTCTCCATCACCGGCGGGTCTTGGTCAACCTCCTCCGACGGGGGCACGGGGATGTCGGGGGCCACGGCGCGGAGGGGAACGACGAGTAGAGGAGGCTGGTTGTGCGAGGCCTCCGCCTCCGTCTCTGCAGCTGCCGCCTCCGCTCGGGCCTTGGCCGCCGCATCGGCCTGTTCCTTCGCCGCCTGGGTGGTCCTTCGCTCCGCCGCCTTCCACTCCTCCCGCGCCTCCCGTGCGTTCCGCTCCGTGGCCTCCCTAAGGTCGGCGCGGGGATCCACGCGACGGGAGCCTGAGGACCCTCCAGTCGGCCCGACTACGGAGCCGCCATGACCTCGCTCAAGGGAAAGCGGTGCCCTGTCCGGCGAGCAAAGAAAGGTTTAGAAGGGCTTCAATCGAAAAGGACAACAATATATATATATATATATATAATATACAAGATGTTCGACGACTTGCGCCGAGATCGCTTGCGGCTGTTTCACCGCCTTGCGGAAGCGGGCCGCCTTCGCGGCTGCCTCATCCCGCTTGGTCGCCGCCGTGGAAGCCTTGGATTTCTTCGGTCGGCTGCCGAATAAGGTCGACGCGGCCCGACGCTTCTGCGCGCCGCCACGGGCAGCCGGCGCGGCAGACGAGCCCGCGCCTTGATGATCAAGCGCCGGCTGGCGGTGCGGGGCGGCTTCAACCTCGTCGTCGTCCGGCCAGTCCTCGAAGCCGGCTCCGGGCCCCGTGCCTCCTGCCTCGTCGCCTTCCCCCCACGATGGCGTCTTCCATGGCGGCCGCTCCCAGGTCCGGATCATCGGCGTCGTCCACCGTGCGGTCGGGGAGGAGCTGGCACTCTACCCCTGCGACCCCGGCCGTCGGCAGAAGAAGAGGGTTCTGCTAAGGGCAAACCAACTGATCAGAGGTCGGCTATCATGAGGCTGGCTACAAAAAGGAAGAAAAGAAGAAAAACTAACGGCAGGCGGAGGGTTGGCACGGGAATACGGACCCTTGCCGTATCGCCAATCCTCGGCGAGCTTGCAGTTGGAGATATAGTTCACCATGTAAGACACCTCTGCATGAGGCATCTCCCTGGTACTCAGCCGACACGGGTCGAAGCGGCCGCTCATCTGGCAAATCATGTGTGGCCGGCCTTGGAGCGGAAGTACTCGGCGCTCCACGAAGGCGGCCACCAAGTCGGCTCCGGTCGGGCCCTCCGACTGGATCATCACCCGGAGCTGGGAGACGGCTGCGTTCCTGGCCTGAGACAACAACCTGGCCCGGTAGCTCCAGGAAGGTTGCCTCCCAGCCGGCGGGCCGGCTACGTAAGCCGGTAGGTTGACATAGTCGCCTTGCGGGGCGACGTTCTTCACGTAAAAG
Source organism: Triticum monococcum (assembly GCA_034509565.1). Lineage (NCBI taxonomy): Eukaryota > Viridiplantae > Streptophyta > Magnoliopsida > Poales > Poaceae > Triticum > Triticum monococcum. The sequence goes on along the minus strand of CM067843.1, from coordinate 595,591,739 downwards.
TAGGACTTCTGCCAGAGCTTCACCGACTGGATCAGCGGGATGGGCGGGAACGGATTGTTCTCTCCCGTCCGCCTCATGGCAATGAAGGCTCCGCAGGGGGCGGGCACGCCGCGACGATGATGTCGAGCTTGCTCTGGAAGAATTCCCCCCAGAGCTCGAGAGTCGGGAGAACCCCAAGAAATCCCTCGCACAGGGTGATGAAAGTCGACAGCAGCATCACCGCGTTGGGCGTGAGGTGATGCGGCTGGAGGTGGTAGAATTCAAGGAAACCTCGAAGGAATCCGCTCGCCGGGAGGCCGAAGCCGCACAGGCAGTGCGAGCGGAAGATCACCCGCTCGCCCTCCTCCGGCGCCGGCGAGATCTCCCTCTCCGGCGCCCGACGAACCCGCACGAAGTTCTCGCCCGGCAGGCGCCGCGTCCGGCGGAGGAACTCGATGTGGTCCTCGTGGACGTTGGAGCCATCCCACGAGCTCGACAGCGCCATGGGAGCACTGCCGCGGGGAGCAAGACGAAGCGACTTCGGAGACGCGCACGACCCTGCTACAGCGGGACCAAAGGAACCGAGAGGTCCGACGGCGGAATGGCGCGGTGATGGGTTGCTGCGGCGGCGGAGGGAAGAAGAAGGAAGGCGAGAAGCGGCGGAGCAAGGGAGAGCATGCGAGCCTCTGCCGCTCCCCCTCCTCCCCCTACTTATAGACCCGCGCGGCGGAGCCGAGGAGGCGTGGCGTGGGGGAACGTGGGGATCAATTGCGCCCACTCCCCCACGTCCCGCGATTATTGCGCCCTGATGGTAATAAAACCGCCGCGGGAAGGCGAGCGGTCTGTGTGGGCCGCAGAAGATCTGCGCTCGGGCCGAGGCCTAGGAGTGGCGGGCCCGGGCCTGTGGCGGCGTCCCGTCGCGCGCGTGCGTTGGCAGGATTTCCTTGCCACGTGGCCCGCGGGATGGCGCGCGGTCAGCTCGCGGGCCGACCCGCGTTCCCGCCTACGAGAAACGGCGCTTTCTGAAGACGGCGCGCACAAGCAAAGCCGGCCCCTCAGGATAGGAAGCTGGCGAAGCTTCTCGTCCCTTTGTCGCCTCGAAGCTCGATCAGCTTCGGGGACTACTGTCGGAGTAAATGACCACGGGTAGCCTAGCCGGGTCCCCCTAGCCCTTCTGAAAAAAATTACAAGCCGATCCGGCTCTCAAGAATCCAGGACATGGGGCCGCCTTCCCCTTGCCGGCTGTCTCCCAGGCCGACTATCGGAAGGCGGCCCGACTTCAGCCCTCATGAAGAAAGCCACGGGAGGGCCGGCTCCGAGAAGCCGGCCGCGAGAAGGCTGACTCCAAGAAGCCAGCTCCCACAAAGCAGTCAAGATCGTACCCTCGAAGTCAGCATCCACATAACGGCGATGTGATGGGGCGTGGCTACGGTAAAGCCTGCCACCCCCGAATCCCGGAGCACGCCTGGCACAGTGCGCCGTACGGGTGGCCATGACCCGTCCGGCACGGCATTGTTGCCATGTCGACCTGATGTCATCCACGACGGGCTGCCAACACGACCCACGGGCGGTGGGTCCCTCCGGGGCAGAGAGACACCCGAAGGCGGCCAAGCCTCCCCTAGTCGGCCCAAGACGGAGCCGGCTCCCTACAGCCGGCTTGCCACCTCCCTCGAAGGAGACGCCCCATTAAGGAGACAAGACGCGGTGAGGCTACAGCGATCACCCGCCGGGCGGCGGCACTATAGCCACGCCCACCTCGGCGAAGCCCTCGTCACCAGGTTTGAGGCAACAGTAACCAGCCACCAACAAGGCCCTTGACAGTGGGGCCTGCCTATCGACCAAGGAGCCGACAGCCGGCGGGACCCACCAGCCGGCGGGCCCCAGCAGCCGGCGCAGATGCCGGCGAGTGTAGACACAGACGGCTGGGCCCCACGCCCAGTCGGATTACCATTGTACCCCGGGAGGGTAGGCCTATATAAACCCCCCAGGGCACCCATGCAAAGGGTTGATCCCTGCTAGTTTTAGACACCACATAGGGAGGAGAAGAGAGCGAGCCGTTCCCTTCTTCTTCCTCTCGCAAACAGCTCAAGGAGCATCGTGTAGCTACTTGTTCATCTAGTGATCATGCGGAGACCCCGAAGAGCAGCAGTAGGGGTGTTATCTCCACGGAGAGCCCCGAAGCTCGGTAAGATTCACCGGCGTGCATGTCTTCACCTCATCCCGTTTCCAGGTACCGGCGACGTCTTACTGGCTCCCACAATGATAAGCCACCCGTTGGCATATGTCGCACCTACCACCCGACACACGCAGAACAAACCGCCTGCTATGAGTATTGTTCCTCCGCTGCACCCTTGATATCTTTATACTGTACAATCCTTGAATACCCTTCTTTCTACTTTTAAACAGGGTGATGATCTGTTTTGGAAGAAGAAACCTCAAGAGAAAGCGGCAAAAACTGCCTGCCCTAAAACCAAAGCCGTCAAGAAAACCACAAAGCGGAAAGCACCTGAACGCATCAGTATGGAGCTGGACGACGACCGAGATGAACTGGAAGTTGAGGTAGAACTTGATTCACTTGGTTCCCTTTTCATGCATCTCATTGACAATGATACTTATTAGGAGGACATGGAGGGAAGCCAAGCTGACGATGTAGAGGTAATTACCCTTTCCTCCAGTTCAGACTCTATGCCAACACAAAAAATCCGTCAAGCGGTCCGGAAAGTAAGTTTTTCTTCTCCTCTTGCTCACTTGGATAGGAACATTTATTTTGAAGAAGCAGATGCACGAGGCTCGCCGCACCACCCAGCACAGCCGCCAAAAGGTCACTTCAGCTAGTTTACCTGACACCCCGGTTCGAAAGCGCCGATCTGAGGTCTCACCCACTTTTGACAATTCTTATCCCAAGGCAGGTTATTTCCGACAACCTCTTAATCCGTCCGATTCGAATTATCAGGTGACACCTCCCTCATCCTATGGCGAGTCAACAGCGACCCAACTTCCTCCTCTCAAAACTATAGCTGGGTAAGTACTTCAACCCCTTCTTTCGATGTTTCCATACTTTATATATTATGCTTAACTTTCGCATCTTTTTCTGTTGTAGAGCCAAAGACAGACCCAGCAAAAAGGCTCAGGTTAACAATCCGCCCGAAGACCAGGTGGTTCTCGAACCGGAGCAAATGGTTGAACCGGAACAAATGGTTGAACCGGAGGGCCCAAATCCTGAAGCTACTTTTGATGAACCACCCCCTCAAGATCAAAATATTGATGAACAACCAGAAGCTAACACTGCTGTGCCTGATGATGAACCGGCAGATCCAATCCGGGCTGATGATAGGTCTTCTAGTCCGGTGGGAGCTACTGGCACTCCATCAACTCCAGCAAAGACTGTTGGAGACAAAGAAGGCGATGTTATCATTACCGATATGAGCCACAACTCTCCTGTCCATCCTGTTATATTGGTGAAACATAGTGCCAAGGAAGAGCATGCTGCCATGGAAAAAGGGAAATGGAGCACCAACTTGTCAAGATACGCCCATCTCAGCACTCAAGAACTCCACTCAAGTTTTCTAAACCGTCTGTCGGAGTAAACGACCACGGGTAGCCTAGCCGGCTCCCCCTGGCCCTTCTAAAAAAATTACGAGCCGATCCGGCCCTCAAGAATCCAAGACGTGGGGCCACCTTCCCCTTGCCGGCTGTCTCCCAGGCCGACTATCGAAAGGCGGCCCGGCTTTAGCCCTCATGAAGAAAGCCGCGGGAGGGCCGGCTCCAAGAAGCCGGCCGCGAGAAGGCCGACTCCAAGAAGACGGCTCCCACAAAGCGGTCAAGATCGTACCCTCGAAGTCTGCATCCACATAACGGTGATGTGGCGGGGTGTGGCTACAGTAAAGCCTACCGCCCCCGAATCCTGGAGCACGCCTGGCACAATGCGCCGTACGGGGTGGCCATGACCTGTCCGGCGCGGCACTGTTGCCATGTTGACCCTGATGCCACCCACGACGGGTTGTCAGCGTGGCCCACGGGCGGTGGGCCCCTTCAGGTAGAGAGACACCCAATGGCAGCCAAGCCTCCCCCAGTCGGCCCAAGACAGGGCCGGCTCCCCACAGCCGGCTTGCCTCCTCCCTCGGAGGAGACGACCCATTAAGGAGACAAGACGTGGTGAGGCTACAGCAATCGCCCGCCGGGCGGCGGCGCTGTAGCCATGCCCACCTCGGCGAAGCCCTCGTCACCAGGTTTGAGGCAACAGTAACCAGCCACCAACAAGGCCCTTGACAATGGGGCCTGCCTGTCGACCAAGGAGCCGGTAGCCGGCGGGGCCCACCAGCCGGCGGGCCCCAGTAGCCGGCGCAGAAGCCGGCAAGCGTAGACACAGACGGCTAGGGCCCACGCCCAGCCGGATTACCATTGTACCCCCAGGGGTGGGCCTATATAAACCCCCCGGGGCACCCATGCAAAGGGTTGAGCTGAGCTAGTTTTAGACACCACATAGAGAGGAGAGGAGAGCTAGCTGTGCCCTTCTTCTTCTTCTTCTCGCCAAATAGCTCAAGGAGCATCTTGTAGCCACTCGTTCATCTAGTGATCATGCGGATACCCCGCAGAGCAGCAGTAGGGGTGTTATCTCCACAGAGAGCCCTGAAGCTGGGTAAGATTCGCCGGCGTGCATGTCTTCGCCTCATCCTGCTTCCAGGCACCGGCGACGTCTTACTGGCTCCCACAATGATAAGCCACCCATTGGCATATGTCGCACCTACCACCCATCATTTGGCGCCCACCGTGGGGCCAGGTGCACCGTCGTCCGGAGACCTATTCTGGACGGGACCCCTCTTCCTCCCCAACGAGCGTAGCCAGCCCGGCACGCCCGATGGCGCTTGCCACGACGTGCTGCAAGGCGTCACCAACGTCTGCGCAGCGAGCGGCCTCGCTGATCTCCTTGACGAGACCCTCATCTCTGACGAGCTCGCCTCTAACGCGGGCACCGACCACCTCGTCAACCTCCTCGGCCAGCTCCACGTCTCCGGTGAGCCTGCTGTGGACTTGGAGTCTGTTGGCTCCACCGATCCGATGCCTGTCGACTCCGACACGGCCTCGCTCGACGCTTTCCCCATCGACATCGCGATCTACAACGACCCGCTTCCCCGGGACGATGGCTGCGACGGTGCCACCGCCGAGGTGATGGTCATCGGCCACGACGGCGCTTCTGGCGAGAATGCCCTCGACGCCCCGCATGCGGCGGTCCACGACTTGTCCATCCCCCTCCCGGCCGATGCCGATGCCAAAGCACTGGAGGCTTGCCGCCTCGCCCTCCTCGCGGAGGGCCGGAAGTTGGCTTCCATGAGACGCCTCACTGAGGCCCACCAACGCGAAGCCGACCGTGCCGCCTTTGGCATGCCGCCCCCAGGCGGGCCAAGCCGAGCCGGCGTTGTCAGACAGCGCGACGCTGCCCTCGCTGGTACGCTAGGAGTCGACCGCCCAGTCTACGCCACTCCACTCGAGAACCTGCGCGCCGCCCAGGCGGCCGTAGACGAGCTAGACGGACTGGGGGCCGAAGAACTCCCCCACATGACCAGACGCATCCAGCAACTAATCGATGCAGCCGCACAGCAGCACGAAGCCGACGCCCGCGTGGAAAGCCCTCCCCCGCGCCGAGAGCACGACATGACGTCCCGGACGCCGACTGCGGGTAAAACCCGCGCGCGACACGAGAGAGAGCTGACTGCCAGCCGAAGCCGAACCCGGATCTCCATCGAGCGAGACGCAGAAGGCCGTCCCTGGGCCGTCGAGCGGCGGGGCAACCCGCCTCCACCTCCGCCTCGTGGGGAGAGATATCCCACCCCACCTCCTGTCACGCATCCGACTCTCAGCGGCTGTAAGTGCATCTAGTGCCACCCCTAGTTGGTTTTGGAGTATTGACGACAAACCTAGTTGAGGGACTAATGTGTTTGTGAGAATTGCAGGATAACACAGGTAGAAGTCCCTCATTGATTCGGTTTTCCTACCAGAGATGACCCCTAAAAATGTATGAAGACATTGATGTCAAAGGTGGTATATGAAGATATTCACATTGAAGACTATGACAAGAGAAGACACCGCATGAAGCCTAGGGAGCTCGAAGACTTAGATCTTTCATAGTTCTTTTTCTTCTGTGTTTAGTCATAGGAACCACCGTACTGTTAAGTGGGGTCCAAGAGAACCAGTCAGAATGACTGAAGTGATGCTTAAACAAAATCTATGTCTTCGAGTGAAGACTATGAGAGCGAATCTTGTCCAGAGTCGGACAAGTCAGCTTTGCTTGTAGCCCAAGTAAAGTTGTCATGTGAGGTTGAAATCTGACCGTTGGAACATGTGTCAGTTCCTTAGTGACCCAGGGTCATTTCGGACAAATCAAGTCGGGTTGCCTAGTGGCTATAAATAGCCCACCCCCTACAACCATAAACGGTTGGCTGCTCAGATTTAGAGTATGGCTTTTGTTGTTTGAGAGCAACCCACCTAGAAGCCTTCGAGAGAGAATTCCTTGCGAGGATAAAGCCCTAACCACCCAGAGCCAAAGAGAATTAGGCATCACTTAAGTCTTCTTGTCTGTGTGATCTAATGAGTTATTACACTTGAGGATTGTGTATCCTCCAGCCGGTTAGGCGTCGCGTTCTGAGCATCCAAGAGACATTGTGGATTGCCGGTGAACAAAGTCTGTGAAGGTTTGGGAGTCTACCTTGAATACTTACCAGAGTGATTGGGCGAGGTCTGTGTGACCTTAGCTCAAGGGGAATACGGTGAGGACTGGGTGTCTTGAGCTGCGTTTTTAGGATTGGGTGTCTGGGACTGTGTGTCCTCAGGTTTAAATACCTATCTGCCCTAACCAGACGTACAGTTGTCACGGCAACTGGAACTGGTCCAACAAATCATTGTCTTCAACGAGTCACTGGTTTCATCCTTCCCTTCTTTACTTACTGTTACTCCTTGTGAAGTCATTGTATGTTTGCACAATCATTTGTCTTCACTGAGTGACTACGTGTTCTGTGTGGCTTCATTATATCTTCCTACCTGATCCTTACTACATTGCTGCTATTAGTCATTGTGCTCTCACTTCATTGAATACTTGACTATGGTTTGCCTAGTGTAGTCTACCTTCCGCTGCATGGTAATAGGTTTATTTCTATCGATTGTCTTCGAAACTTCCATGTTTTGAAGTCTTTCATAAAAATCGCATATTCACCCCCCTCTAGTCGATATAACGCACTTTCAATTGGTATCAGAGCAAGGTGCTCCCTTGTTCTGTGTGATTCGGTTTAACCACCTGGAGTTTTAGCTATGTCGACTGCAGGGATAATTAAAGTCTCCGATGCGTGCCCCGTCTTCGATGGAACTGAATATCCCTACTGGAAGAATAAGATGTGCATGCATCTTGAAGCCATTGACGACGACCTATGGCATGTCGTCAAGAACGGCGTTCCAAAGGCTGGAGAAGGTGTCACTGCTGCTGATGTCAAGAAGTTCGTTCAACTGGACTCTACTGCCAAGAATATCATCTGTGGTCATTTGACCAAAGGATAGTATGACCGGGTGAGTGCTTTGGAAACATCTAAGCTGGTCTGGGACTGGCTCTCCAAGGTCAACGAAGGCGTCTCAACCGAGAGAGATCAGAGAATCAGTGTCCTTCGCAACCTCTTCAACCGCTTCAAGCGAAATGACAATGAGAATGTCTAGCTCACGTTTGATCGACTCACTGACATCACAAATGAGCTTCAAGCCCTAGGCGCCACTAAGATCACCAAGCATGAAGTCGTCAAGACACTACTGAGATCACTTGACAGCTCGTTTGACACCCTAGCCTTGATGATTCAAGAATGTCCTGATTTCAAGACACTCGATCCGTCTGACATACTTGAGGGGCTCAACACACATGAGTTTCAGCTTTCTGAGAAAAGAGATATCTACGGTCCAAACTATGGGCGAACTCGTGCCTTGAAGGCAAAAGCTGTCTCCTCATCTGAAGAAGAATCTGACAGCAGTTCTGATGATCCTGAAGACATTGGGAAGGAACTTGCTATGCTTGTGAAGAAGTTCCAAAAATTCACCAAGAAGAAAGGCTTCAGAAAGTCTTCACGATCAACCTCAAGGAATGATGAAGCTTCTGCTCATGACTACAAGAAGAAAACATGCCACAAGTGCAAGAAAACTGACCACTTCATCTCTGAGTGTCCGTAGTGGGACAATGAGAACAGAAAGAAGAAGAAGAGCAAGGAATATGACTCTAACGACAAGAAGAAGAACAAATACTCAAAGTCTTCTTCCGAGTCTTCCTCAAAGTCTTCATCACACAAGAAGAGCTCATCTGGCAAGGCACGTCCGTTTGTTGGCAAGGAAATTGATTCAGAGGAAGAGTCCGCTTCTGAGGAGGCGGAGGTGGAGTCTGAGGAGGAGTCCGATTCTGGCGTTGCAAGTCTGGCTACAGCATATGTTGCCAAGTCCATCTTCAACACTGAAGACAATGACTTCACCACCAACACCGATGCAAATGACAAGGACTACTCTGCTCCTACCTACTGCTTCATGGCACGTGGTGCCAAGGTAAATACACGCACTACTCACTATCAAACATCTACTCATGATGACTCTGATTTTGGTTCAAGACCCAGCTACAAAACACTTGCTAAAATTGCAACTGAACAACAAAAATCCATGGAACATATTCAAAAACTGTTAGACAAAAGCGATGATCTGTTGGGCGCTGAAATGACTCGATCTGAGTCCTTAGTTGAAGACATAAAAAAATCTTCACGTTAAGTATGAGGAACTTGAAAGTCGTCGTGAAACGCTCTCAACAACTCATGAAAAGCTTTCCTATGATTATCTTCAAAGGAAGCAAGATCTTGAGAAATTGAGAGCGGCTCATGAAGATCTTCAAAAGGAAAACGAGTCACTTCACGCCGAACAGATCAGTTCCGCTCAGGAAGGATTTGACCCACCATGTCTTAAATGCATTAAGCGTGATAATGCTACTTCTGTTGCCAAATGTTCTACTGCTGCTACTGTTGCAATATCTTCAACTGTTGATGTGATAACTAACCCCTCTGCTGAGGATACCACTGCTATTGCTGATGAGAATGCTAGGTTGAAGACATTGCTTGAAACAGGGATGTACAAAAGTCTTAAAGGGCATCAGACACTATGTGATGTCCTCAAAAGGCAGATTCTGAACTGAAGCCCGAGGAAAGAGGGTGTTGGGTTCGTCAGGAAAATGAATGCTGATGGCTCTTACTGGAAACCTGAGCAGTACCACAAAACCACATGGGTTGCTGCAAAGGAACCTTCAGCGGATCCATCCAATCTATCTGGCTTCACTTGTGCTAACTCCATTGTCATTGATGAATCCTTTGATGCAAACTATAAACTGTTTAAGAATCAGAATGGTGAAGTGTTTGCCAGGTACATTGGTACTAACTGCAGGAATGGACCGCCTATGAAGAAGATCTGGGTGCCCAAAAGGTGTTTGGAAAAACTTCCTGTGAATGTCGTCATGACACCACAGATGAAGAAGACTAACCCCAGACCACAGGCTTCATACGGCCCAAAGGCTTCATACAGATAGAGGACTCACCTGAGTCACACTAACGCAAATGTTTTGCAGGGAAACCTTACTCAGGCCTATGAATATGAGCGCGGTTCATCGAACCGCCATGTTCATAAGATCAAGAACTATTCTGCTTATTCTTATGAGTACTATTGTCCTCCTGCAAGACTTTTTGCTAGGGCTCCAAAGCCAAAGCTCTCAGATGCTGCACTTAGACTTATTGCTTCTAAGCCACCCTTGAAGATGTGGGTGGCTAAGAAAGCTTAACTCTCTTTTGCAGGGAAAGGTCTCCAGCAGAAAACCAAAATCGTCTGAAGCTATTGCTGGGGACCTTAAACATCTTGTAGGGCACAAGATCAAATGCCCGAATGGCATTACTATGTACTTCGTTCCTGAATCGCATGCTACTCTCCCTATTAGTCCTAATCTAGATCTAAGCTTTGATAACCCACTGGTTCGTCAAATGTTTTTGCTTCACAATTCTCTTCGTGAAGCCTATCCCCCTAACTACACTGTAGGGTACGACACCAGCGTCTTCAGAATGGATTATTGATAGTGGGTGTACAAATTACATGACTGGCAAAAGAAGCCTTCTTATGGACTCAACCTTACGTCCATCCGACAAGAGCCACATCACATTTGCTGACACTGGTAAAAGTAAGGTATTGGGTCTAGGTAGAGTTGCAATCTCAAAGGATCAACACATGGATAAAGTCATGCCTGTTGAATCCCTTGGCTTCGACTTAATGTCTGTCTCAATGCTTTGCAATTTGAACATGATCGTAATATTTGGAAAATATCACTGCCTTGTTCTAATGGAATCTGACAAGTCTCTAGTGTTTGAAGGGTATCGGAAAGATGATTTGTACGTGGTAGATTTCTCAGCAGGACGACAGCTTGCCGTATGTCTTCTAGCAAAAGCTTCAGAATGCTGGCTCTGGCATCGGAGGCTTCGGCATGCTGGCATGAGGAACCTCCACACCCTTGCAAAGAAGAAGCATGTCATAGGCATCGAGGGCGTCAAGTTCAAGAAAGATCACTTATGCGGTGCCTGTGAAGCAAGAAAGATGACAAGGGCCAAACATCCCTCGAAGACAATCATGACTACTACTCGACCCTTCGAACTGCTCCACATGGATCTGTTCGGTCCCACTCATTACTCAACTCTTACTACCACTGCTTGTCTCTATGGCTTTGTCATTGTTGATGATTATTCTAGATATACTTGGGTGCACATAATCCTCTACAAGACTGAAGTGCAGGATGTCTTCAGACGCTTCGCCAATCGAGCAATGAACAACTATGGCGCCAAGATAATGCACATCAGAAGTGACAATGGCACTGAATTCAAGAACACTGGCCTTGATACATATCTTGATACCTTGGGCATCACACATGAATTCTCAGCCCTGTACACGCCACAGTAAAATGGCGTCGTCGAACGCAAGAACAAAACACTCATTGAGATGGGTAGAACAATGCTAGATGAATACAAGACTCCAAGAAAATTTCTGGCCTGAAGCCATTGATACTGCATGTCATACAATCAGTCGTGTTTATCTTCACAAGCTTCTAAACAAGACATCTTATGAGCTCCTTACTGGCAAGAAGCCAAATGTCAGTTACTTCAGAGTATTTGGTGCAAGGTGCTGGATCAAGGATCCACATCACACTTCAAAATTTGCACCAAAAGCACATGAGGGTTTTATGCTTGGATATGGAAAGGATTCACCCTCCTATAGAGTCTTCAATCTCTTTCATTATAAAGTGGTTGAAATAGTGGATGTGTGGTTCGATGAGACTAACGGTTCACAAAGAGAGGACCTGCCAAATGTGCTAGATGAAGTTCCATCCAGTGAATCAATCAAGCTAATGGGAACTGGAGAAATCATACCTTCTGAAGCTCAACATGAAGAGGAACTTATCATCTCCGCACTAGACCAACCTGAAGACAATGCTCAACCTGAAGACAATCCCTCTAACAACGACAATGATCAGCAAGAGCAAAATCTTCGCCCTGTACATCCTCGTGTTGCCAATGAAGTGCAGATTGAGAGAATAATTGACAGCATCAATGCGCCTGGTCCGCTCACTCGATCATGGGCAACTCAGCTGGCAAATTTCTGTGGGCACTTCGCATTCGTCTCAATAATAGAACCCAAGAAAGTGGAAGAAGCCTTCATGGAACCTGAATGGATTCAAGCTATGCAAGAAGAGCTTCAACAGTTTGAGCTGAATAATTTATGGGAACTAGTTAAGCGTCCTGATCCTCGGAAGCACAACATAATAGGCACCAAATGGATATACCGCAACAAGCAAGATGAGCATGGTCAAGTTGTCAGAAACAAAGCTCGTCTCGTTGCTCAAGGATACACTCAAGTGGAAGGCATTGACTTCGATGAAACATTTGCTTCTGTGGCTAGACTTGAAGCCATACGCATGCTGCTGGCCTATGCCAATCATCACAACATACTTCTATATCAAATGGATGTGAAGAGCGCCTTCCTCAATGGCAAGATTGAAGAAGAAGTGTATGTTGCACAACCACCTGGTTTTGAAGATCCAAAACATCCTGACATGGTATACAAGCTCAACAAGGCACTGTATGGCCTCAAACAAGCCCCTCGGGCCTGGTATGACACACTCAAATACTTCCTGAAGAGCAAAGGCTTCATACCTGGTTCCCTCGACCCCACTCTCTTCACGAAGACATATGATGGTGAACTGTTTGTGTGCCAAATATATGTGGATGACATTATCTTCGGCTGCACCAATCAGAAGTACAGTGAAGAGTTTGGATATATGATGCAAGAGCAATATCAGATGTCCATGATGGGAGAGCTAAAGTTCATCCTCGGTCTTCAAATACGACAGCAACGCAATGGCATCTTCATATCTCAAGAGAAGTATCTCAAAGATTGCCTGAAGAAGTTCGGTATGCAAGACTGCAAAGGCTTCACGACGCCAATGCCAGCCAAGCATCATCTGGGTCCTGACGACAATGGCAAAGAGTTCGATCAAAAGGTATACCGCTCCATGATTGGTTCTTTGCTTTATCTATGTGCATCTAGGCCAGATATTATGCTTAGTGTTTGCATGTGTGCTCGATTTCAAGCGGCACCAAAGGAGTCGCATCACTTAGCTGTGAAGCGAATTCTTTGATACTTGACTCACACCCCAACTCTAGGATTATGGTATCCAAAGGGCTCAGAGTTTGATCTGGTTGGATTCTTGGATGCTGATTATGCTGGTGACAAAGTTGATCGCAAGTCTACATTAGGCACATGTCACTTTCTGGGACGATCAATTGTACATTGGTCTTCAAAGAAGCAGAACTGTGTATCTCTCTCCACTGCTGAATCTGAATACATTGCTGCTGGATCTTGCTGCGATCGGCCTCTGTGGATGAAGCAAACACTCAAGGACTATGGCATTCATCTGAAGCAAGTGCCACTCTACTGCGACAACAAAAGCGCCATCAAGATTGCCAACAACCCAGTTCAGCACTCGAAGACAAAACACATTGAAATTTGTCATCACTTTCTCAGAGATCATGTTGTGAAGGAAGATACTGATATCATACACGTCAACACTGAAGAGCAATTGGCAGATATCTTCACCAAGCCCTTGGATGAGAAGAGATTTTGCAAGTTATGATGTGAGCTAAATATCTTGGAATCCTCAAATGTCCTGTCATCAGGCACACATCCTAACACTTATGCATGTTGATGACTTAGATGTGCAACACATGAAGTAAAGTATATCTTCAATCAATGAAGACATACATTCTAAGTGTGAATACATTAATGAGGAATTTGACTTCGGAGCGCCACGATAATTGTGCGCCATGTCTGGGTCTAATACTTCCTATACGGTGGGTAACGCCACCACCAAATGTCCTGTTTGAAGTGTTTCACTCATGGTGTCACATTTGCTATGTCTTCACATTTGGTTTGGCTTCAATCTCAACATGTCTTCATGATTATCTTCACTATGTTGATTATATATATATACTAGTGTTCTGTCCTCTACAGCATTCACTTATAGCTATGTTTTTGTGTTGAATCTTTTGAACTAAGTGAATGTGATCGGACCCTAATCCCTCTATGCTTTCTATCTCAAACTCTATCTCTCCAAATCATATGCACTCTATTGAAACTGTTGAATGTCTTCTCTGCGTCCTTGTCAGCAGAAGATACAGAGACAAACATTAAGTCCGTTTTCAATGCTCATTCCTTCACATGAAACCCGGAGAAGTGGGAACGACCACCTGACAATCCAGGCATGCGTGGGACATGGAACAAACCCCAATATGCTGCATGATGGCCACGTGTTCCTCAGATGCGAATCGCCAGGGGCACCTGTGTAATAACGCAGTGCCGCCCCTGTACCTGTAAATACACACCTCATAGCGTTCATTATCTCTTCTTCCACTCTCGCACGAACCCTAGCGCCATCGCTTGCCCTCGACGACACCGGCGATGAAGCGCTTCGCTGTCGCAACCTCTCCAACGCCGTCTTCACGCCGACCGCGGACATCGTCCTCTCCGCCGTCGCCGTAGGTGTCCTCTGTCGCCAAGTTAGGGGACGGAAGATCGAACTGCTCGGCCTCCTCCCCCACTCCGTCTAGCAGTTCTTAGTGTGGTAAATAAAACTTCCTTTTTACGGCCCCTTTGATCCTATGGCTTTGTCACTTTCTACCACAAGCAGTTTCTATTCACACAAGTTGGATCTCTTTCATACTGCATCTCATAACATGCCTAGTATATTCACTTGTGCTTCACAAAGTAGTTAGATTCTTCACTTGTACTAACCTCTGGATTCGTACAAATCTGGAACCAACTCCTTATCTATGAGTGAATGTCTTCGCACGATGAGGTCAATGTCTTCTAAACTAATATGTCTTCAAAATTTTCTGAGAATGCATATGACCTCTTCCCCTTCCCTCGCACCTTAATGCTGTCACAGGTACATGTCCGTGGGATAATCCCTTGGTTCTCATAGTCTGCATTCATTTGCAGAATTCTTACAGCATCATATAAATTCTCCCGAAGCCAGTTCCTGTTTGTCCAGCAAGCGAAAACCTTTGAAGCCTTTGAACATGTTGAAGCCATTCAGTTTGAAGTTCATGGCTGCAGAGAAATCAGTAAGGAAGGGTGGCAGACAGCATCGTGGGGGAACATCAAGAGATTTGCCAGATGACCTCTCAGAGCTTTACAAGACAGATCCTGAAGAGGATTACAATCAGCGCAAGACCCGAATCCAATGGATTCAAAGATATTGGGCAGAACAATGGTTCAAATACCGGTTTGTGACCCTGGAATATGCTGAGAAAAATGCCATCAAGAGACCGTGGGGAGACATCCTATACAAGAATATTCAACCCAGGTCCAGAGAAGAAGCTATTGAACAAGGCTTCTATCCCTGCATGGTCCGTGGGCCACAGCCTGCAGATGCACACCCATCGTCACTACTATGGTGCCGTGACGACAATCTATTCAAGCGCAACTTCCAGTTTGCCAAGAACTCAGCAAAGCAGAACAAGAAGTCTTGGGGATTAGACTTCAAACCTGGTCCCTCTGCTCCAAGGGCTGATGGCACACGAGATGCAGAATCCAATGTCGTCGGTCCTTTCTACAACCTTGAAGGTCTCATCACCCATATCTTGGTTCAAGGCACAGCCGTGAATGAGCCTGCAGCTGACGCTGAATCAGATGAAGCGCCTGCAGCGCCGAAGCCAAAGAAGTTGAAGCAACCTAAAGCTTCAAAGCCTGCCTCTTCACCAAAAATCTCACGGGCGAAGCCACTGGCAACTGCACCTCCTGAAGACAGTGTGCAGTCTGAAGATTTGTCACGCATCTCCAAGCCCCAGAAAGTCAAGATGCCTCTGCCACACACCGGCCAAGAGCTAACAGCTGCTGCCATTCTGCGCAATGATGCCATTGATCTGTCAAGTGATGAAGATCTTGCAGATGACGCTCTTGGGCAACTCATCAAGAGCAAAGAAGAAGCAGAAATCTTCAATGATATGCCTCTCTTTGATGTAGCAATCATCCACAACTTCATTGATGAGTGGTTTGACATGCCAAACATCAGCTTCGATGATCTGCAACTACCCATTGGCCTCAGTGTCGCCTTCCATGGCGCCATTGCTTCAGAGTTAGCTATCGCCCAGCGCATTGTTGAACTGAAGCAGAAGATTGACTTTGAGAAATCTCAGTTCAAGAAGCATATGGCCAAGGTCAGCGTGCAAGACGTGAAGAACTTCAAGGTTATGCTGCACGAGCTCAAGGAAGCCTTTCTCCAGAAACGTGTGGAAGCTCAGGGTTCTCATGAGTGCATGAAGGTCCTGGCTGACAGGTGTTTGCAAGCCTACAATGAGGCTGAGAAGCGCATGGCCCTTGGGCATCCTAGCATCGACCCCAGGATGGCTGCCAAGAAGAAGAAGAAGCCCGCTATGGCTGAACCCGACGCACCAAGGCAGGAAGCAGATCCCATTGTTTTCCCAACTGGCATGACTGGCCCGAAGCCAAAGGCCAGGTCAACCGCTTCAGAATTGAAGAAGACCAGGACTGCTGAGGCTGAAGCAAGGAAGAGGAAACATCCTGAAGCATCTGCTACTACCCCCTCCAAGAAGAAAAGAAAGACAAAGAAGGAACGGGCTGCTCCCACAGAGCCCTTGATTGTTGAACCCATTTCCATGATTCACCCTGACGCTGAACCACAAGAACGCCAACTAACTGTCCATGAGCCTGCTTTCACAGAGGCTCATGAAGCTGAAGACATTCCAGCAGCTGATCCCATCGCTGCTGAAAACATTGGTCACCATGACCATGTTGAAGATGATGCAGTCCTTCCTCAGCTAGAGCACCAACAGGTATCATCGCCTGTGCTAACGCATAGTGAACTCATCAGCACTGGTCGTCCTCTGACGCCAATTGCTCAGGATGCTTCATGGGCTGATCGCCCACAAGAGGAAGAAGACTTTGAGGCCCAGTCAACACCAATTCCACAGGCGTCTCCCGCGTTGCGCAGGCTTCGCAAAGGTCCAAGGCCTCCAGTCTCTGCATCTGAAGCTAAATCTGCTGAACACATTCCGGCTGCATCAGCCGATGAAGAAGAAGTCCCACAAGCTGCTACTCCCCTGTCCCACCAAGAAGCGGTTCTCGAGGAGAACATGATTGTGACCGACCCTCCAGCTCGTCAAGTGGAGGTTCAAAATCTTGAGGCTGCCACCACCAACACCACTGAAGCCACTGACACTGTCATGGCTGAAGCTAATGTGGAGCCCTCACCAACAAAAGCACCAGAAGTCAGCGAAGCCACTGATCCCGCTGCTTCTGTTCCTGCGTCTGCTGTCGATCCCCAGTTCGACTATCATGTTGAGCACAGGCCTCAGGTACAGAAGCCTATCCCAAGATTGCCCAGGTTCCTAGGTCTTGCATCAGCACCTGTCTCCTTCAATATCAATGGCTTCAAAACAGACAACACATTCTTCAATAGCTCCAGGAACCCCTACTCAAGGGAAAGAATATCATCTGATCGGTTCTGGAGCTATCCGCAGCGAAGCTATTACTCCTGCATTCTTTACAACCAAGGTCGCATCTTCCCACACAAGCGTCTTGACATTGAAGGAATAGCTGGTCTTCCCTGTCTGGAAGAAGCTCTGGATTGCTTCAAAGAGGTTGGATTGCTGCCGTTCGTCACCGACCAAGAGCATTGGAATGAAGAGTTGCTCCTCCAATTCTATGCCACACTTCACATCCGCGGGTATAATAGAGATCCGAAGACTTGGGTCCTGGAGTGGATGACAGGAAACGTTCATCACGAAGCCAAAGCCTTTGACATCATTGAGCTCACTGGTTTGCCCACTCCTGGCGATCTCTACGAACATGGCTATCAGCTTCATAGTGAAGCTGTTGAGAGCATCTTTCAGAAGACTAAACCTAACATGAGTCAGATGCTCAGTATGATGAAGCCATTGCCCGAAGATGCTGCATATCCCACGGAGTTCTTTGTTGAAGACCTAGAGTATCTGCCAAGGACTATCTATCATATCATAAGGCGAACTCTCTGGCCCATCAAAGGGCACTCTCCACATGCCAAGCTAGAAGGTGCAATGAAGACTTTGGTCTTCTATATTCTTCATGGAAAATGCTCCAATGCACAGGACTTCTTCATTCGCCAACTTGCTGCATCAGGCTCCGATCTGTTTGGCTTGAAGTTCTACGCCCCATGGGTAATGCGGCTGATCAAACTTCACTCTGCTATCTCATATCAGCCATCTGCTCGCAATCATCGGATCTTCTTGCCTGATGTGGATATGTCTATTGAAGCCATCTATCCTGAGCCTTCCAAGGAACCTCTAAGTCTTCAGAATGTAGAACATCAAAGTTTTTCTCAGAACATTGAAGGCATCGAAGCAGTAACTCGTGTGTTGTATCCTTTGGCTGGCACTACACGTGCACCGCATCCTGCTCTCACTGAAGCCACTGATAGCACCATTGCCCAATGACCCAAGAAGCACACTCGTGTTCTCAATGACCGAGAGCTTCTGGTGGCTCTTCATCAGAAACAGGACAGGCATCATGACTGGCTGAAGCGTCAAATGCAAAGCCTCTTGGTGCATGTTAATCGCATTTGCAATCTTGCCACCAAGAATGCCTTTGTTGCTCATGAAACCTCTCGACGCACATGGAAAGGGCTGACGCTGATGTGTTCTGAAGATGATCTTCAAGAGGATGGCTTCTCTGAGCGCTTCAAGTTTGACTCCACACCTCCTCGAAGGGCAGTGCTGCGACGAACTCCATCTCTTGAAGACTCTGAGTTCTCTTCCTCTGCTGCAACTGTGAATGCCAAAGTGATCGAAGATGAAGACGATGCTACTTCACCGCCACCTCCTTCAGCATGCGTCGACATTGCTCCAAGTTCTTCTGCACCACCAAACACCACTGACGACCCTGCTGCTTCACCTACTCTTCATGGGAACGAGTAGATACTCTATGTCTTCGAACCTTTTTGGTCCTTACTGACAAAAGGGGGAGAAGCATATGAGTTTGATAGTCTTCAAGCGGGTCCATATGGGCGGGTGCTTTATATTTTGCTTCGTGTTTACAACTCTCGTTTTGATACATTTGGTTCTTTGAGTTGTAACACTTAAACTCGATGGTTGTCTGCTACTTATTTGCCACCTTGTGATGCAATGATAAATTCCGCATGTGCGACGATAAATTCCGCACCTAGATCATTTTGCAGACGTCCATTTTCCATTATGCATGTCATTATCTTCACATACATTCACATGCATAGTGGATTGTCATCATGAGTTGAAGTGGATCTCCACAAGCACAACCTCCCATGTGCATTTGCATTCCAAAAGAAAATTACTTATATGCACATCTTTAGGGGGAGCCCTTGTAACTTATGAAGACAATTCCTTATCCTTTACAATTTCACATATTATATTCCCCGTTGAAAACTTCAACTAGTTTGTCATCAATCACCAAAAAGGGGGAGATTGTAAGTGCATCTAGTGCCACCCCTAGTTGGTTTTGGGGTATTGACAACAAACCTAGTTGAGGGACTAATGTGTTTGTGAGAATTGCAGGATAACACAGGTAGAAGTCCCTCATTGATTCGGTTTTCCTACCAGAGATGACCCCTAAAAATGTATGAAGACATTGATGTCAAAGGTGGTATATGAAGATATTCACATTGAAGACTATGACAAGAGAAGACACCACATGAAGCCTAGGGAGCTCGAAGACTTAGATCTTTCGTAGTTCTTTTTCTTCTGTGTTGAGTCATAGGAACCACCGTACTGTTAAGTGGGGTCCAAGAGAACCAGTCAGAATGACTGAAGTGATGCTTAAACAAAACCTATGTCTTCGAGTGAAGACTATGAGAGCGAATCTTGTCCAGAGTCGGACAAGTCAGCTTTGCGTGTAGCCCAAGTAAAGTTGTCATGTGAGTTTGAAATCTGACCGTTGGAACACGTGTCAGTTCCTTAGTGACACAGGGTCATTTCGGACAAATCAGATCGGGTTGCCTAGTGGCTATAAATAGCCCACCCCCTACAACCATAAACGGTTGGCTGCTCAGATTTAGAGTACGGCTTTTGTCGTTTGAGAGCAACCCACCTCGAAGCCTTTGAGAGAGAATTCCTTGCGAGGATAAAGCCCTAACCACCCAGAGCCAAAGAGAATTAGGCATCACTTAAGTCTTCTTGTCTATGTGAACTGAAGACTTATTACACTTAAGGACTGTGCATCCTCCAGCCGGTTAGGCGTCGCGTTCTGAGCATCCAAGAGATATAGTGGATTGCCGGTGAACGAAGTCTGTGAAGGTTTGGGAGTCTACCTTGAAGACTTACCAGAGTGGTTGGGCGAATTCTGTGTGACCTTAGCTCAAGGGGAATACGGTGAGGACTGGGTGTCCTGAGCTACGTGTTCAAGACTGGGTGTCCGGGACTGTGTGTCCTCAGGTTTAAATACCTAGCCGCCCTAACCAGACGTACAGTTGTCACAGCAACTAGAACTGGTCCAACAAATCATTGTCTTCAATGAGTCATTGGTTTCATCCTTCCCTTCCCTTTACTTACTGTTACTCCTTGTGAAGTCATTGTATGTTTGCACAATCTTTTGTCTTCACTGAGTGACTGTGTGTTCTGTGTGGCTTCATAATATCTTCCTACCTGATCCTTACTACATTGTTGCTATTAGTCATTGTGCTCTCACTTCATTGAATACTTGACTATGGTTTGCCTAGTGTAGTCTACCTTCCTCTGCACGGTAATAGGTTTATTTCTATCGATTGTCTTCGAAACTTCAACATTTTGAAGTCTTTCATAAAAATCGCCTATTCACCCCCCTCTAGTCGATATAACGCACTTTCAGCGGTCGACTAGGTCGCCGCGAGGGAGTCGGCGAGAACGACGCCCGCCATCGGATCGACCGCCTAGCGCGATCCCTGGCGCTAGAAGAAGAAGATGATGTCGGCCTGCCTTGCTTCGGCCCCCGCATCCGTGACGAGCCTTTCCCCAAAGGGTTCTCGCTTCTAAGAGACACGCCCAAGTACAACGGCTCCGTGAAGCCGGAAGATTGGTTGATCGACTACTCCATAGCGGTTCGCATTGCAAACGGCAACAGGCGCGTTGCCGTGAAGTACGTGCCCCTCATGCCGCAAGGCACGACACGGACCTGGCTCAATAGCCTCAGGCCATACAGCATCAACAGCTGGCTAGACTTCACAGAAGCCTTCGTCCGCAACTTCACCAGCACCTACAAGCGGGCTCCCAAGCCCAGACATCTCTCCTTGTGCGTACAAGGCCCCGCCGAATCCACTCGCGACTACCTCACGCATTGGGCCGAGCTCCGCAACTCTTGCGAAGGGGTGCACGAGGTGCAAGCCATAGAATACTTCACTGCCGGGTGCCGAGAAGGCACCCTCCTCAAGCACAAGCTCCTCTGCAACGAGCCAACTACCCTCGACGAGCTTCTGGTCATAGCGGACAAGTACGCCACCGCCGACTCCTCAATGAAGACTGAACTCCGGGTAGACGCGTCCAGGAAGGTACTCAACCCAGCGCCCAAGACGCCGGCTGGGGACTCCGGCCGACACCCGTACAAGAACGACCACAAGCGCAAGGGCCCCGTGCCGCTCTCCACCAGTCGGCAGGTGGCCACAGTCGAAGACGAGCAGCCCGAAGGGCGCCCCCCACCCAAGAAGCAGAGGGCGGCAGGCTGGGTTGGCAGTCGGCCTTCTCCTACGAGCAAACTCTCCACGCCCCATGCAAGTTCCATAGCGGCGCGAAGCCGTCCAACCACACAACCCGGAAGTGCCACTGGCTCACCCGAATCTCCGAAGGTGAAGCGCTCGCGCCGCCTCCGCCTGCTAGTCCGCCGCCTCCGGCTCCGCAGCTGCCGACCGCTCGGCCAGCAGTCGGAGCTGTGCATGATGAGTTCCCCAAGGAGCATGCCGCCTATGTCGTCTTTACAAGCCAGCCCGAAGGCCGGCGCAGCAGACGCTGAGAGCACCAGGAAGTCAATGTGGTTGCTACCAACCCCGCCGAGCACATGCACTGGTGAGAAAAGCCTGTCAGCTGGAGCCGGGCCGACCACCCAGAGGCGATGCCATCTCCCGGCTCTTATGCGTTGGTTTTGGATGCCACCCTTGCAACGGACAGACGTGCCGCATATTTCTCCCGCGTGCTGATAGACGGCGGGAGCAGCATCAACATCCTGTACCGTGACACCCTGGAGAAGCTGAATGTCAAGACGAAGCAACTCATGCCTACTCGGATTATGTTCCATGGCATTGTACCTGGCCTGTCCTGCGCCCCCATTGGCAAGATCAAGATTGATGTTCTCTTTGGGGACAAGGATCATTTCCGCCGGGAAGCAATCTAGTTTGAAGTGGTGGACCTGGAGAGCCCCTACCATGCATTGCTTGGCCGTCCTGCCTTGGCCAGGTTCATGGTTGTTCCCCACTATGCTTACCTCAAGATGAAGATGCCGAGCGCCAAGGGCATCATCACCATAGCCGTCGATTACAAAAAATCTTCCGAGTGCGCACCAGCCAGCAGCCGGCTGGCCGAGTCCCTTGTGATTGCCGAAGAAAAGAAGATGTTGGACCAAGTCTTGGCCATGGCCGGCAAACAGTCGGCCCTGTCCCCCGATCCTAAGGAGTGTGATGCCCAAGGATCTTTCCAGCCGGCCAAGGAGACGAAGAAGATACCTCTTGACCCCGAGCACCCAGAAAGGTTTGCCGTCATCGGGGCAAACCTAAACAGCAAATAGGAAGGCGAGCTCGCCGATTTCCTCCGTGAGAATCGGGACATCTTTGCATGGTCCCCTAAGGACATGCCGGGTGTTCCGAAGGAATTCGCCGAGCACAAGCTACACGTCTGAGAAGGCGCAAAACTAGTCAAACAACCCCTCCGCCGACTGTCGGAGGAGAAAAGAAGGATTGTAGGAGAAGAGATAGCCCGGCTTCTGGCAGCAGGCTTCATTATGGAGGTTTTCTTTCCAGAGTGGCTCGCCAACCCGGTCCTCGCGCTAAAGAAGAAGAACAAGTGGCGCATGTGCGTAGACTACACGAGCCTCAACAAGGCCTGCCCCAAAGATCCCTTTGCCCTACCAAGGATTGATCAAGTGATAGACTCCACGGCCGGATGCGAGCTGTTGAGTTTCTTGGATTCTTACTCAGGAAACCACCAGATAAAGCTAGATCCGGCTGACCGCCTGAAGACCGCGTTCATCACACCATTCGGAGCTTTCTGCTACCTGACTATGATATTCGGCTTAAGAAATGCCGGTGCCACTTTTCCGCATTACATGCTGAAGTGCTTCCTCAAGCAGCTTGGCATAAATGCCCACGTCTACGTAGACGACATTGTGGTGAAGACGGAGAAGCGCGGCACCTTGCTGGAAGACCTCAAGGAAACATTTGAGAACCTGCGCCGGTTCCAGATCAAGCTCAACACCGAGAAATGCGTGTTCGGAGTGCCAGCCGGCCAGCTCCTAGGCTTCCTGGTCTCCGAACGTGGCATCGAATGCAACCCAGTAAAGATCAAGGCCATTGAGAGAATGGCGATTCCCACCAAACTTCGAGACGTCCAGAAGTTCACCGGGTGCTTGGCCTCCCTGAACCGCTTCATCAGCCGGCTCAGAGAGAAAGCTCTCCCCCTCTACCGCCTCACGAAGAAGACCACTCACTTCGAGTGGGACGACCAAGCCAACCAAGCTTTTCACAAGCTGAAGAAGATGCTGGCCATGCCGCCTGTCCTCGCGGCGCCGACTGAGAAAGAGCCCATGCTCCTCTACATTGCTGCAACCAGCCGGGTGGTCAGCACCGTCATCGTAGTCCAGCGCCTAGAAGAGGGCCGAGCCTAGCCGGTCCAGAGGCCGGTGTACTATTTGAGTGAGGTGCTGTCTACCTCGAAGCAGAACTACCCGCACTACCAGAAGATGTGCTATGGCGTGTACTTCACCGCCAAGAAGCTGAAGCCCTACTTCCAAGAGCACCCCATCACGGTCGTATGCACCGCCCCGCTTGCCGAGATCATAGGCAGCCGGGATGCATCCGGCCGGGTGCGAAATGGGCCATCGAGCTGGCCCCCTACACGATCTTCTACCAACCTCGCACCGCCATCAAGTCCCAAGCACTGGCCGACTTCCTCGCCGACTGGGCCGAGACCCAGTACCTGCCGCCAGCTCCCGACTCCACTCATTGGCGCATGCACTTCGACGGGTCCAAGATGTGCACCGGCTTGGGAGCCGGCATTATCCTCACCTCTCCCAAAGGAGACAAGCTCAAATACACACTACAAATTCACTTTGCCGCCTCCAACAACGTGGCCAAGTACGAGGCGCTCATACACGGGCTCCGGCTTGCCAAAGAGCTTGGCATACGGCGGATCCTATGTTACGGCGACTCGGACTTGGTAGTCCAGCAATCATCCGGCGACTGGGACGCCAAGGACGCTAATATGGCAAGCTACCGCTTCCTCGTTCAGCAGATCAGCGGGTACTTTGAAGGATGCAAGTTCCTCCACGTACCGCGAGCCGACAACGAGCCAGCTGATACCCTGGCTCGAATAGGCTCCACTCGGCAGGCAATACCAACTGGTGTCTCTCTGCAATGCCTCCTCAAGCTGTCTATCAAGCCGTCTTCAGAGTCTGATTCCATCTTCGTGCCGCCTGACCCCGACGCAGCCGGGTCCGGCTCGAAGAACCAAGCAGGTGACCCGGGGACTTCGATAGTCGGCCCGGGGACGTCAGTAGGCGGCTCGGGGTCTTCCATAGTTATGCCCGACCCGGGAACTGCCACACCCGGCTCGGGGACTGCGGTAGTCGGCCCGGGGACTGCACCAACACAATAGGCGGCGACCGACTCCAGCATTTCACCACCCAGCCCGCCCGCCCTGGTCGTAGTAGCCGTGTTGGCAATAGAAGAAGTCGCAGCTCCATCATGGGCCCAGTCCATCGTCAACTTCCTAATAAACCAAGATCTGCCGGCTGACGAAACAGAGGCAAGACAAGTCCAACGCCGAGCAGGAGCAT